>OX387427.1:10783234-12226157 GCA_947563755.1 Lochmaea crataegi
GATTAGTGGTCAGAAGAAAATCCGTAAACCGTTCTGATAGTTTTCAAACCGTTTTAAATTTTGGTTGGAACAAGAAACTGATCGTTAACTAATCGTTTGTATGTCTGGTTGGAACGTATTTAAGTTACTGCGCAGAATCCTGACGGTTTCTGACGCTGGTTGGAACAAACCTCATACATTCACTTTCTGAGGATATTGCGTGTGTGCCTCAGTCATCCAATACGGGTTTTCTTGACTCCAATATCTGCAATTTTGACGATTTACGGTACCATGTATAAAAAATGTTGCTTCATCGGAAAAAAGGATTTGATTGATGAAAAGTGGATTGGGGATACATAAATCCTGAATAATTTCAGAAAATTGAAGCCGGCGATCGGGATCGTCGTCGTTTAACTCCTGATGTAGTTGAATTTTGTAGGGATGGTATGTTTCTTTTTTTTAAATATGTAATACCGATCTTTGGGAAACTCCAGCATATTCACCCATTTGTGTTGAACTACTGTGAGGATTGTCATGTACATTTAATAAAATATCAAGTTTCACATTGTCTTCAATTTTAGGACGCCCTGCGTTTGGAATCTGTTTAACGTGCCTAGTTTCTCCAAACTTTACTTACTGTTGATTGGCTGATGGGTCTGACGGGATATTTTGCGTTGAATAAATTGCATACCTCGTTCTGTGTTCTTTTTTTTATCTCCGCATCCGCTAAGGATTAATATTTCTATGCGTTGTGATTCATTTAGGTGAGCCATAATTCACTATTCAAAAGTAAAAATTACAATTGACAACTGATAACAATTCACAAAATCAAAACATTTACGACAATAAATATTACAGTAATTATGCCACTATCACTTGCTTGAATTACATATGACAAAAAGTTTCAGTGTTTATGAGAGAACTTTTCGTGTCCATTATTATTTTTACTTATTTTTGCTTTTTTAAGTATTTCAGAAAGTCATGGATTCAAGCATTAATTGTAATTTGATTGAATTTAAATTAAAAAAAATTGTTTTCGTACCCTTAAAAAAATATTTTAGTTAAAAATGTAATGTCGTTAAATAGATAATTAAATTCTCGTTCAAATGAGGTGTCACATTATACCGATTTCTATTTAAAAAAATTAACGATTACGTCATTACACCTACACCGGTTACGTCATCCCTACTCCATGTACGTTATAACATGGGCATTGTACAACAAAAATCGACCTGTTTCGGGATTTCCCTTAAAACTCGACGGTTCTCGGAACAATGATAATATTCCATAATTTAGACGTTCACTGTATAATTAATTATTGAGTAGGGCATTATATACAAACTATTCTCGGTCATCTAAAAGACAAGTATAATGTCAATATTATATTATGTTGACTACCCCTAAATTTATTTGGAAGCTAAAACGTGTTAAAGAAACCCACTTTAATTAGGTTATAAATCTAGATTTTATTGTTTTAATACCTAGTAAGTAGTAATTATAAAACAATGTCGAATATGGGACAAATAAAAAGTAAATTTTTACACAATACAAAAAAAAAGTTTTCTACTATAAAATCTACATATACACAGAGAAACTTAAAAGTCCTACAATAGGTACTACAAAGTTATTCAGATTGAAAAAAAATCCTGCAGGGATACAAAAATCAAAATCATTCTAATTTAATGAACTACAGCCTTCATCTCTTACTTCTTTGTGCGTTTCCATTGCATGTACTTGTACGTATTCTTCGATCATAAAAATATTTAGTTTTCTTAAAAAAAAGAGTTAGCACGTTGTATGCAGATGGTCAGTGGACGCCGTAAACGCGAAACAATATACGCAAATTATACATGAAACAATATGAATGAATCTCTTTTTCATTTAAAATCGAAGTCCCAAGTTACTTCCCAGATCTTAATTTCTTAGATACGTTCCTGTATATAGGGTGCGTCCAAGTAACGCATAAATTTATTATAAGCTAAATAAAAAGTACTATTAAAAATTCCCCAAATAGGTCAGTTTTTGATTTTAAATTACCAAAATAAACAAAAGAAAATTTACAATAAATGTTCAGCTTGTTCATCATTGACCAGTAGACATGACTTAACCGGGTATTAAGGTCTACTCTAACACTTTGTAGCATAGATGGTGTTATGTTCCGCATTTATTCCTGCCTCGGTCTTATAGCTCTCGAATAGTTGAATGAAATTAAAAAAATTTGCAAAATATACTTTTAAACAATAAAAATATATATACAGGGTGGTCCGTAAGTAATGGTCCAAAGTGAAATGGAAGATTCTTGGCTTGAAAATATTACAATCTGACGCAACTTGCTTCAATAAAATATTGATAATAAAAAAGATACAGGGAGGCAAAGTTGAAATGTCAAAAATGTTTTTTCTCAGTAAATTGAAAGATTTTGGATATACAAACGTAAAAATTTGATGATAGGGGTTTTAGTTCCTGAGAAATCATAATATCATATCCGTTTTGATGTATTTTTTAGAGGGAGCCACATGAGCTACGTTCTTGGTGTAACTGTGCACTTAACTTTTTTATCGTTAACACTATCTCGCTTTTCATTGAAAAATATTAAAATGACATCATTTTTGTGAAAAAAATGTATACCTATCATAAGTCTCAAAGGTTGCTAGTTTTCAAGATATTCGCATCTTAAAAACCCTCTACGTAATTTGCATTTTATTTATTAGTACTTTGACATATTAATAAAGCAACCATTATGAACTCAATAACTTTTAATCAAGAGAAAAAAGAAAAATTTATTGAAAAATACAACAACAAAATTTAAATATTATTTCACAGTAATTGTTCAATATGTCCGCCATTCATCTCGATACATTTATCCATGCGTTTCATGAAAGATCGCCTAATATTAAACAATGTCATTGGCGTAAAAAAATTTGTTGCTGCTCTGATTTCTTGCCAAAGTTGAACTCGACTATTTATAGGGTTTCTGTGAACTATTTCCCTCATTGTGCCCCATAAACTGAAATCCAAAGGGTTATATTCTGGACTGCGTGTTGGCCAAGGAAAGGGACTACCACGACCAATCCAGCTTTCAGGAAACAAGGTGTTTAAATAGTTTCGTACTTCAAGAGTGTAATGAGATTAACTGTCAAAACACGAATGATTAACTTGTTGACATCGGCACCTACTATGTTATTTCTTGTGATGATAAATTTGCTGACATCAGCGCCTACTAACGCTAGTATTTGCATCGTTCACTAACTAACGACGTTAGTTAGTGTACGGTGTTATTTGTGCTAATAAATAAAATAATAATTATGTAGGGGGTTTTTAAAATGCGAAAACTAGTAATTTTTGAGACTAATGATACATATTTATTTTTGTCGCAAATGATGTAGTTTTAATATTTTTCAATAAAAAGAGAGATAGCGTTAACGATGAAAAAGTTAAGCGCACAGTTACACCAACAACTTAGCTCATTTGGCGCCCTCTAGGAAATACATCAAAACGGATATCATATTACGATTTCTCATGCCTTAAAACCCCCATCTCTTAATTTTTACGTTTGTATATCCAAAATCTTTCAATTTACTGAGAAAAAACATCTTTTACATTCAAACTTTGCCACCCTGTATCTTTTCTATTATCAATATTTGATTAAAGCAAGTTGCAAGAGATTGTAATATTTTCAGGCCAAAAATCTCCCATTTCACTTTGGACCATTGCTTACGGACCACCCTGTATATAATACTTCATTTGGAATGGCAAATCAGCAAGAACCAACTGAAAGACTCATTGGAAAACCAACAACAGGTTGATATGACATAATTTCATTAGATTAATAACAAAAAATTCAATTTTTTTTAACAACAGAAATATTAGTACAAGGGTCAAAAGTTATTCCTTTTCCTATACACAATATTGATGTATGAAACATAAAAGTAGCCGATATCGCCAAGAGGCAGATTTTATAAGTATTCATGAATATATAGGATGTTCCAAAATTGATTGAAGAACCCAACTAAACCCAAGTAAATATAGGGACATCCATTCTTTTTTAAATAATCAATTGTTTTAGCTGAAAAATCTTTGAAGTTAAAAAAGTGATTTTCAACACCCTGGAATTTAGAAACTATAACCATTTGACTCCAAGTGCTATAGTTTTTCGAAATCAGCTCTTCGAAGAGAATCGAAAGATATTAAGAAATACAGGGTGTTACATAAAAAATATGTGTTTGTTTCGTCACTGAATTTTGGAGCAGACTGTATGTATGAATATTTTTAAAATCTGGTCCTTGACGATATCTACTTACTTCTTTTGTTAATATTGTTGTTTCGTGGCACTAAGGATAAACGTGATATCTAGCTCCGACTGATGTATTAGAATATTATTTGAACCAGTTGATGTACCCAGATGACTTCACCTTATGCACGAGGCTATTAGTTTTCACCCAAAATTTGTTTTCTAATACTTTGCTTGAAAAAAACTAAGAAAACATTTTTTTAATAACAAAAATTTCATAACACTACTACAAGAAATGGATTCCGCGTATTAAAATACATGATACTGCATAATTTTTTCCATACATTCAATATAAACCAAAATTTACAATTTTTGGGTCAGGACTGCAAAATGTTTAACATGCATCTCAATTACTTACTACATTTGAATTCTTTCATTTTATATTGTAGATAATATACAGGATTAAAGCTGAAGGAAATTTCCAAAAAAAATTTGATTCCGATTTCGGAGAAATTTTGTATAGGAGGTTTTTTGATACGAAGATTCCAACAAATTTGTCAGTTATTCGTTAAAAAAATTATTTCGGGTGGAAAATTGAGAAAACTGCATGAAAATGGAATTTTCCGAAAAACTGTAAATCAGATTTTAATCATTTACGAACTTAGCCTCAGTTTTTATGTTCTGAACCTACTTATAAAATTTCATTGAAAAATTCGGTAGTGTTTTTGAGTTATCGTGTTGACAACTGACCGACCGACATTTTTTAAAAATGGGTTTTTTGGACTAATATGAAACGTGTAGATCCATTCGAATCTCGAAACGTCAAAATCACTCCATCACATCACTTCCCTTATAGTATTTTCCCGTAACCCACAATTTTAAGGAAATAAATTATTTATCTACGCAGGAAAAATATTAGTTCTCAACTAGGGTTAAAACTTTTCACCGACAATACTCGTGTCCTGAATGATCACAAATGTCACAAAAAATCATATTTTTTGTAACTGCCTACATAAATAGCTATTCTTCAACTAGTACCTAACAAACACCATATAAAATAATAACTATCATGTAATTCTGAAATTAATGCAATTTTGTGAAGAAATTGTCCATTCGAAGATTTATTTAAGTTCACTGTCTTCAATATTTTGAGTATTTGTAACTTGTTAAATGAATACCTCTGAAATTTCATTGCAATAACATATTATAGTTCCCTCCCACTTACAATAACCACATTATATCTTATTTGTCCTCCTATTTTCTGTAAATAGCAGATATGTACTTACTGCGGCAACAACGCAATAACAAAATTGACGCCCTAAAGGCTATCATATATACGTAATGCTGAATATAAGAGACGCCCAATTGTCCATCGACTGAAAGGGCGCCATAATGTTAGGAAAATATACAGCAATGTTGTGTTTTCCGTGCCAAAGTCCTTTTTTCCATTTATTTTAACCATCCTTTATCTATATTAAAAAGTATTCACCTCAATTAACACTATATCTGCAGAAAACGACGTCGGACGCTATAAAGCACATTTTTGTCTGGACGCTCTAACGATAGAAGGATGTATATATATATATATATATATATATATATATATATATATCCCGGAGTTTATGGAATAGTCCATATTTCTAATCTGTGTTGTAGACTATACTTTTTAACGAAATGTCAGTTACATAATAAGCTGAATTATTCAAAAAACCCAAGCGCCCTAACGTTTTTGATTCAAAAGCGAAACAGGGTATTGCAGGCGGGGATTTCCTGATGCCCGAAGAAGTCGTCAAAGCTTTCCCTTGCACTATCAGTGAAATTTTTTGCTCTTGTGGAAATCCAATGAAATCAGTTAAGTTGAGGTCATTTGATTGAAAACAACCAATCAGAACAACATTATACTGAAAACAGATCCCATGGGCTGTTTTCACTCTATTAAGTACGTTGCCATGGATACATTTTGATTTATTTGAATTTTGTCGTTTCAACTATTTAATATTTCGAAATGTCACGATTTGGTCATAATACCGACGAGAATATTAATGCAATAATAGAAGCAAATATACCAACAAATTCGGTATAGAGTATAAAGTTTGTGTGGAAAGTATTCATGGACTTTTATAATGATAGAAAGTATCAATTAGATGGAAATCAAACAGTGGAAGAATTGGCGTCGATTTTAAGAGATTGGGATGTGAACATGAGAAGAAAAGATGGTACAGAGTTTAAAGAAGCTGCTGTCAAAACCATGTGGAACCTAACAAGTAAGCTGTTACTAGACAAATGTTACAAAGAAACGAATATTATTATTGACCCATTCAATAGTATTGTATTTCAACAAGCACGAGCTTCTTTGGTGATTCTATGATATTTTTTTTTGCATACCTCCTTCGGAAAATATTTGGCCCATAAGTTTCACTTGTTTCTGTAGTGCTTCTCGGCCTCTTCTTCGAATAGATCTTGAGAATCTGAAAATCCATAAGGTAATACCAATCTATATATTCCAAATGGTGTTGCAAAACAGCATTTCCATGATGAATCTTCATCTAGTTGTAGATGATGATAACCTTCAGATAAATCGAATACTGTGAAGATACTTTTACCATTTAATCTAGAACAAATTTCTTCAACACTTAAATTTGTGCGTGGTTTTCTTATTATATTTTTATTTAAATCTGAGAGATCTAGAGATAACCTAATTTTACCATTAGATTTTTCAACTAATACTATTCTATTTACACTTGCACTAGGGCCTATTTCATCAATTTTTTATGGCTTTTCTCTTAACTGATCTGTCTAACTCGGTTTTATATGCATCACGTATAGCAAATGGAATTTTAGTTGCGGGATGACTAACTGTTTCAAAATGTTTTTTGTTAGTTATGTGGCATTTAACAGGAAACACCCCTGAACCAGAAAAAAGGGATATATTATTTTCAATGAATTCTTCTTTGCTTTTATCTATTTCATTCTTATTAGTAGTAACACTCTCAATTCTTTTGACTAAATTCAAATGTAAACAAGCTTGTTTACTATTAGAACCTGATTTGCCCCTTCTACAATTACAAAATAATCATAGATTGTTATAGTTTTAAATTTACAACTTAAGTTAACTAAACCTATAGGTTTTGTCGTGCTTGCTTCAAATGCTTTTAATACATATTTAGTTGGACGTACACTAAATTGTTTATTGACTGTTTTAAATATATTTAATGGAATTACATTAACATCGGCGCCAGTGTCTATCTTAATTTTTATTTTTTTACCTTCGATTTCAACAAATTCTTCCCAAATACTTGACTTTTTACATACTCTATTTTTATTACTTTTTTTATCAATATTTACATTGTTTTTAAACTTGACACTATTTAAAAATATCTCACTAGAATCGTCGCTAATCTCTATATTTTTGACATTTTTAACCCTGCATGATTTTGAAAAATGATTAACTTTGCCACTCTTATGGTAGTTTTTGAATTATACTATGTAACGGTATAAATCGTCACTCGATTTTATAAAGATTGAAATTGATTTTTACCAGCCTAAATACCGTTAGGAGTACGAGTAGCTACAACCATCGTGGTGGATTTAGTTTAATCACACGGAATTTCACATCGTTTTAGCGACAATTTTTGTTCATTTTAGCGAGCCGTCCGCTTTGATTCTTAATAACTTTTTTATCATCTGGGATATCATTTAACAATCAAGAATAAAGCCCTCTCTGTCTGTGCATTAGGAAAGCGTGATATGTGGCTTAACGTAAGTCGGAGTTTGTCTCTGTTAAAATTTGTCAAATTGTATTCAGACTTTTAACTTTCTTTTTGGTATCTAAAGCAGTCGAGAGAAGACATGTTGTCTAAGAATATTTGTAATGTAGAAAATTATAGGTGAAAACCTTAATTTTTCATTCGCCGAATGCATCAGAGTCTGATGAATTTTTCCTGGATGTAATTTTTCCCGGATGTAATTTATCCCAGATGTATTTTGTTTCCTGAAGCATTTTCCTTGATGAATTTTCTTTCCGGAAGCATTTTTTGTCATGAAACTCTTTTCATCCTGGCGGAAACCTATCTTCCTGAAGAATTGGAACTAATTATCTGAAGAAATTGATGAGCTGCTATAAACAACTTTTCTGAGCCGTCAGCTGCAGTCAACGAGCAGGGAAGTAGTGCACATTTTGTCTCCGCAATCTTTATTTCATCTGTTTAGTATTGTAAAGGTATAGACCCTTCAGGTAATTATTTTATTTGATTGCAGATGTGAATTTTTTTCAACCTTTATCAAAGTCAATTTGTAAATCTAATAACTTGCTTCATAATCAGCACCTTTCCACAATCCTCGTCAGGTTATTGGCAGAAACTATTGAATAGAACGAGAAGCAACTAAATAATTTTCCAGGTGGCGCCCACTTTTCTTTGCTCATAATTTATCTTTGACATTTTGTTCTTTTTTAATTGAAATCTAAAGTAGACTTTTACCCGCGAACCGGTAAAATCTACC
This sequence comes from Lochmaea crataegi, assembly GCA_947563755.1. Classification (NCBI taxonomy): domain Eukaryota; kingdom Metazoa; phylum Arthropoda; class Insecta; order Coleoptera; family Chrysomelidae; genus Lochmaea; species Lochmaea crataegi. The sequence continues at coordinate 10,791,945 of OX387427.1, forward strand.
CTGGAATTGTATTAGTTAACTCTGTAAAGGATCCACACCGAGATTTGACTAGCCGTGGTCATACTTGATTTTTTTGAATTTTTTCTATAATTCAACTATAGTAACACCAGTAGCTCCATTTCCAAAAGCTTTATCGAAAGTTATTCCATATATATGTTTGATAATATTTATATATGCAGTAAAAATAAAAACCGTTATTATAAACAGGTAATCATAATATTTAACGTTTGATTGGTTTAGTTGTTCTCGGTTATTGGTTTTCAGTTTTCATTAAAACATACTTCATAGAATTAAAACGAACAAACATTAATTATAGCAAAATTTTCATTTCATGCTGGTGAATTTATAATTATTCAGCAAAAATCGAGTTAATGCTCCAAATATTATGAATTATGATTGTCTATTTTAAAAATGCTTGCAACTAATGTCTATTTCAGAAAGGTATAGAGTAATAAAATGGGGAATTCCGTCCAGTTCGGCTCAATTTCGATGTCGGCCATAGGCGTAGGTCTTGGAATAGTATTGTTTGTAATATTAAAATTTCAAGTAATTGCGTAAGAGAATTAGGAAAAATTATGTTTTCTGGCCTTTCCTTTTTACGAGTATCCTACCGGCACGCCTTTGGCACACTATTTTCAGTGTTTGTGAATGGATAACAATAGGCTAAACCCATATATTGACCCCAACCCGGGTGGTACTACCTGCACTTGATAAAAAGAAATAATTTTACAATGAAATCAATGCCAAACTATGAAAGTGGCTTAAATATTCGTTGGGTAAACTATAGACTTTGACTGATTTTTAATATCCTCAGAGCTTACAAAACGATTAACCGATTTTATAACATCAATAAACATGTTTTGTGTCAAGACTTTTAATGCTCATTTAATTTCATGAAATATTTGCTACGCTCTACACTGATACAAACAAAAACCTTAACTTTGACATAATGTAATATTTTATAAAATTAATAAACCACAAGTAATGTGCACCGTATGTCACATTCTAAATGCAAAGCATCTTTTAATAACGATTTTTATGAAAATCATGCACATACACATCCACTAAACCAGTACATCATAAAGTAATTGAAGCATTAAATTAACCACGTGCAATCTCGTGGCCATTATTATAAAACCGTATACAACAATGGTTATTGATGTCACAAGCGTATCAATTTAATTGGTATATATGGCTCTTTATGATTTAAAACACAATTCGATTTAGATTTGAAAAAATATTTAATGGTCCAAGGTTAGGCGCCAATCGACTAGGATAGGGCAACAGCTTTTTTTTTGAGGTCGAAATTAATTAAATTCGTCTGTGTTTACTATTAAAGTGGGATAGGTTTGACCGGTCCCTAACCTACATTTTTCTCCAATTATCGATAAATGTCGTTTTAATCTAAAAATTTATTGAAATCTGGTGCATTTTGTTTCTTGCAATCAATTGAAAATTTGAAAACATGTAAACTCATGTCATGGCCAACAATTAAGCAGCTTTTTACAAGATATAAAAGCTATCATCACCCCTAATTCAAAAATCTCCCAATGGATAATTAAATTGTTTTATTTCATCGTGTCAGTATGGATCTTCAGTTTTCTACTCTTAATAATAAATAATAACACAAAAACAACATTTTTGTATAATAAATGTACCGTTTTAGTACCACAAAATTCAAATATTTGTAATCATTAGATCATTTTACGTATGTTTGCTCCAGTACTATTTCTTCTATCTTGTAAAATAACTGGTAGGGGTGAGCTGACTCAATAAAATTGTTCTTTTGTTCCGGTTGATGGATTTTGCTAAACTTAGTATCGTTTGAAAGGGAATTCAATAAGTACCTAATAAAATACGTTTCATTCCAGTGGTTTAAACGGTCGCTAGGTGGCGGTGATTGAATAATCCTTTTGTGTTCAACTTTTTTTGGGAATCTTCAAATGCGATGCTTTATTTTTTAATAATAAACTTGAAAGAGGAAGGAATTTAAAAAAAAGGTAAAAACCGCATCTCAATATCTATTTTCTAAGCGAAGATACGAGTAAAAATAGGTATAAATAAAAATAGGATTTTGACAAACTCAGTATCATTGTAACAATAACCAACAATTAATTACGTAACAAAAACAGCAAAAATAAACTACATATACCTAGTAAAGTAACCTAAAGATACTGTTCGAAATGCTTTCCATCTTCTTCGATGCAGATATTTAATCTCCGCTGTTTCTCGTATGCGAATTTGTAATGCAGATTGCAGTTGTACGATAAATAGTTTCTGAGATACAGCGGGGTACCTCTTTTAATCAGACACCCGGTACAGCTTTTCGAAAAGTAGATAGATGGCCACGTGTTGTAAGTATTATTTTATCTAAGTGGTATTGCAAAACTGTATAACATGCAATGAAAATCTTCTCTACGGTTACTTCAAATGGATTTAAAGTTTATTTATAAATGCGGCATTAATAAATCTTCGTGACCCTTGCAAAACCAATACAGGTTGGACCATCCAAGTAATATTAAAATATTATCGTGAACATTAATTCACCCCGTATCAGGGCGAGCTTAGGCTCTTTTATATTGTCAAGAGACTAAAAATTAAATTATTAAGGTAGTCAGTGACGTGGGCTGAATCTGAATTTGAAAGTAATTGATTGTTTCTCTTTTATGCAAACAACGGAATATGCCAAATTTTTATTTTGATATAAGGTTTGTTCCCGAAGTAAGTTCCTAACTGTTATGAATATATTGAGTCTGAGCAGTATCAAATAAGCGTTCCAGCAGAGCAGAGTTCAGAGCAAATTATAATTGTTTGGTGTTGCCGCAAGACTAGTAACTTGTTCAAAACGAGATCGTTACTCGTTCTCTTGGTTCCAAAATAAAAGGAGAACTTTTAATTTCGCGCATGCGTTTTCATATAAAATGACTCTTCTTCTCTTATGGCCGTTTGACCAACTATTCTTTAGGTGAAGAATTTAGAGGGGATATCTAACTTTAGGAATTACTTAAAATGCACATGCCTTGCACCACCTTACATTCAGAAATAACTTACTAGGTCAGACTATGTTAGTCTTATATATCGGCAACGTTGCAATTTTGTTCAGATCTGTCTGTCATAAATCTGAGATGAAGCTAACCTAAAGTTTTAATTTCAGTTTGTTGGGGTCTATATATTCTATGGTTTGTTGTTTGTTACTATCTTTAGTGGATTCTCTAACTTATTTATGTTCTGAATCTTGAAAATGGGAGATCTCGAAATTCCCAACAAGTCAAAGCGAAAACGAGCGCCAAACTACACAGGTAGTGAAAGGGAATGTCTGCTGAATTGTGTACTAGATCTACTATATGGAGATAACTCGATATAGGTCTTGACAATGAGACAGTCGGTAGCTAAAAGGGGGAACGTTTGACGTTATCCTGGAAACATTTAGAAGGCCATTGACAGTTGACAACTGTTTCATGGTGAGGGTTGAGTTGGAAGTGACTGATGAGTCGTAGCCCAATGGTTGTTAATAAAAGTTTGCCACCTTTTTAATAGGCCAGTATAAATAGCCGTTTTTTTTGGTCAACCTCGCACTCAATTTCTGAATCATTTTTTTTTATAAGGCTTAGGATCTCTTACTGAGCATAAAATTACTAAATGCTGACAGCTTCAGTCTCCATATGTTTTTGGCCGATATCTCGGAAACTTGTCATTGCAACCATTATTGTAGAGAATAAAATAAAACTTTTTTCGTAAAACTGATCGTTTACGATTTATGGTACATTTAATGAACCGGTTTTCCTATGTCGTCCGATAAGTCTTAAAATATTGGATTAATCAATAACCAACAGTGAACAGTGAACCTCGTCTTCAACGAGGAGTCGGTAGCTGTTGACGATTTTGACCACGAGGCTTTACTGTCTTCTTTGTATTCCTCCGGAGAGGGTAACGAAGATGAAGAGGAAACATCAAATATAATTGGATTTTCGCCGCCTCAAAAACGCTAGAAAATTGGATAATATTTTGAATTTTTATTATTCCCCCTTCCGTTTGGATTTGAATTGGATGGGAAATTTAGTGCGAGGATAAATTCTGTTTTTACTGGCCTATAATGACGGACGGTGTTTCGTTCAAAAAGCATGAGAAAAATTTGATATTTTTTGTCCTGCCTCTTATCTTCAAAGGTACACTTATACACAACACTTATATCCTCACTAATCATTATGTATTCGTATAATAAGTTTGTTATAGTCTATTTGATAATGATTGATAACTTATTGTTCAGGATAGAAATCTAAAAAGGGGTTCTTCTTCTTTTATCGGGTTTTTTCCAAAAAAAAAACATTTCATTTTTCTTAGACTCCGGCACTGATTTATCATTTTATCAAGCGATTTTTAGGTAACTCTATAAAATTTGTGCCATAAATTATTTTTAAATAGAATATAAACCATTATTTCTGAAGGAGCAGATTCAAACAACACATTTACCATTTGTCTGCACGAATTTCCTTTAACGTTAAACTTTTTTAATTACTGAACGATTTTCAATATTTTCCATTATTTATAAACACACTGACTCGTCAACTTAAAATTACTTGATGAGTCGTCAGATTGTAATTTTCGACGTTTGCTACCCTGTCAAATAGAATTTTTGATTTGAATAAAAATTCTAGTGAATTTTTCATCCAACACCCATTTATTTACTGTGCATTTTGTGTTCTGTTATTGGACACATTTATAACAATGTAATAAAATTTTATATTTTCGAGAACATGTTGTTTTTGTATAAAATATTCAACATTCTCAAAAAGTTAACAAGAGGAATGTGTATTTTGTCGGCGGCGTTACATCACCTAATTCCCATATAATCACCATTATATTTAGACGTCAAAAAAATAATAGTTCAATACTATTAAACGCTTTACAAAATTAGAAAAATTGATTTCCAAAGAGCAGACCGTCCACTAAGAAGCAACAACTACTTCTCGGGCTATATGCCCCGACAGACATTGAATTACACTTCTAAAGTAAACGGGGTTGGTATATCTGTTAAGATAGAACCAACCATTCTGGTTTGCGATCAGAAGGAATAACATCACTTGTGGACCGGTTTCGGCGTTTTTGCGCCTCATCAGCACAAGGTAGATTATGCTCTCAGAGCTCTTGGACGAGTGGCATCTACCTTGTGCTGATGAGGCGCAAAAACGCCGAAACCGGTCCACAAGTGATGTTATTCCTTCTGATCGCAAACCAGAATGGTTGGTTCTATCTTAACAGATATACCAACCCCGTTTACTTTAGAAGTGTAATTCAATGTCTGTCGGGGCATATAGCCCGAGAAGTAGTTGTTGCTTCTTAGTGGACGGTCTGCTCTTTGGAAATCAATTTTTCTAATTTTGTAAAGCGTTTAATAGTATTGAACTATTATTTTTTTTGACGTCTATAGATCACGCTTTACTTATATGACAATTATTTACAGGTAACTGTAATTAAGTAAATACCTACAAAACCGAGATGGTTTTTTGTCGATATAGAATTTTGGTTTGTGATTAGATGTAGAGATGTCGCCGATATCGCACTCTTAGCATTTCCTTTACTAAGGCTAATGTGTTGGTGTGGTATCGACGTAGTCTCTAGTCCAGGATTATGCTCTCAGAGCTCTTGGACGAGTGGCATCTACCTTGTGCTGATGAGGCGCAAAAACGCCGAAACCGGTCCACAAGTGATGTTATTCCTTCTGATCGCAAACCAGAATGGTTGGTTCTATCTTAACAGATATACCAACCCCGTTTACTTTAGAAGTGTAATTCAATGTCTGTCGGGGCATATAGCCCGAGAAGTAGTTGTTGCTTCTTAGTGGACGGTCTGCTCTTTGGAAATCAATTTTTCTAATTTTGTAAAGCGTTTAATAGTATTGAACTATTATTTTTTTGACGTCTATAGATCACGCTTTACTTATATGACAATTATTTACAGGTAACTGTAATTAAGTAAATACCTACAAAACCGAGATGGTTTTTTGTCGATATAGAATTTTGGTTTGTGATTAGATGTAGAGATGTCGCCGATATCGCACTCTTAGCATTTCCTTTACTAAGGCTAATGTGTTGGTGTGGTATCGACGTAGTCTCTAGTCCAGGATTATGCTCTCAGAGCTCTTGGACGAGTGGCATCTACCTTGTGCTGATGAGGCGCAAAAACGCCGAAACCGGTCCACAAGTGATGTTATTCCTTCTGATCGCAAACCAGAATGGTTGGTTCTATCTTAACAGATATACCAACCCCGTTTACTTTAGAAGTGTAATTCAATGTCTGTCGGGGCATATAGCCCGAGAAGTAGTTGTTGCTTCTTAGTGGACGGTCTGCTCTTTGGAAATCAATTTTTCTAATTTTGTAAAGCGTTTAATAGTATTGAACTATTATTTTTTTGACGTCTATAGATCACGCTTTACTTATATGACAATTATTTACAGGTAACTGTAATTAAGTAAATACCTACAAAACCGAGATGGTTTTTTGTCGATATAGAATTTTGGTTTGTGATTAGATGTAGAGATGTCGCCGATATCGCACTCTTAGCATTTCCTTTACTAAGGCTAATGTGTTGGTGTGGTATCGACGTAGTCTCTAGTCCAGGATTATGCTCTCAGAGCTCTTGGACGAGTGGCATCTACCTTGTGCTGATGAGGCGCAAAAACGCCGAAACCGGTCCACAAGTGATGTTATTCCTTCTGATCGCAAACCAGAATGGTTGGTTCTATCTTAACAGATATACCAACCCCGTTTACTTTAGAAGTGTAATTCAATGTCTGTCGGGGCATATAGCCCGAGAAGTAGTTGTTGCTTCTTAGTGGACGGTCTGCTCTTTGGAAATCAATTTTTCTAATTTTGTAAAGCGTTTAATAGTATTGAACTATTATTTTTTTTTTGACGTCTATAGATCACGCTTTACTTATATGACAATTATTTACAGGTAACTGTAATTAAGTAAATACCTACAAAACCGAGATGGTTTTTTGTCGATATAGAATTTTGGTTTGTGATTAGATGTAGAGATGTCGCCGATATCGCACTCTTAGCATTTCCTTTACTAAGGCTAATGTGTTGGTGTGGTATCGACGTAGTCTCTAGTCCAGGATTATGCTCTCAGAGCTCTTGGACGAGTGGCATCTACCTTGTGCTGATGAGGCGCAAAAACGCCGAAACCGGTCCACAAGTGATGTTATTCCTTCTGATCGCAAACCAGAATGGTTGGTTCTATCTTAACAGATATACCAACCCCGTTTACTTTAGAAGTGTAATTCAATGTCTGTCGGGGCATATAGCCCGAGAAGTAGTTGTTGCTTCTTAGTGGACGGTCTGCTCTTTGGAAATCAATTTTTCTAATTTTGTAAAGCGTTTAATAGTATTGAACTATTATTTTTTTGACGTCTATAGATCACGCTTTACTTATATGACAATTATTTACAGGTAACTGTAATTAAGTAAATACCTACAAAACCGAGATGGTTTTTTGTCGATATAGAATTTTGGTTTGTGATTAGATGTAGAGATGTCGCCGATATCGCACTCTTAGCATTTCCTTTACTAAGGCTAATGTGTTGGTGTGGTATCGACGTAGTCTCTAGTCCAGGATTATGCTCTCAGAGCTCTTGGACGAGTGGCATCTACCTTGTGCTGATGAGGCGCAAAAACGCCGAAACCGGTCCACAAGTGATGTTATTCCTTCTGATCGCAAACCAGAATGGTTGGTTCTATCTTAACAGATATACCAACCCCGTTTACTTTAGAAGTGTAATTCAATGTCTGTCGGGGCATATAGCCCGAGAAGTAGTTGTTGCTTCTTAGTGGACGGTCTGCTCTTTGGAAATCAATTTTTCTAATTTTGTAAAGCGTTTAATAGTATTGAACTATTATTTTTTTTTTTTTTGACGTCTATAGATCACGCTTTACTTATATGACAATTATTTACAGGTAACTGTAATTAAGTAAATACCTACAAAACCGAGATGGTTTTTTGTCGATATAGAATTTTGGTTTGTGATTAGATGTAGAGATGTCGCCGATATCGCACTCTTAGCATTTCCTTTACTAAGGCTAATGTGTTGGTGTGGTATCGACGTAGTCTCTAGTCCAGGATTATGCTCTCAGAGCTCTTGGACGAGTGGCATCTACCTTGTGCTGATGAGGCGCAAAAACGCCGAAACCGGTCCACAAGTGATGTTATTCCTTCTGATCGCAAACCAGAATGGTTGGTTCTATCTTAACAGATATACCAACCCCGTTTACTTTAGAAGTGTAATTCAATGTCTGTCGGGGCATATAGCCCGAGAAGTAGTTGTTGCTTCTTAGTGGACGGTCTGCTCTTTGGAAATCAATTTTTCTAATTTTGTAAAGCGTTTAATAGTATTGAACTATTATTTTTTTTTTTGACGTCTATAGATCACGCTTTACTTATATGACAATTATTTACAGGTAACTGTAATTAAGTAAATACCATTATATTTGACTAATTAAACTAACGACATGCATAATAAGCCCGTTAACTGAAAACAAATCCATTGGAATCGATATAAAAATCGTATGTGCTCACAACATGTTTCAGCTCTTTTAATATGCAAACCGTCGCTCTAAATCCTATCGACACACGAGCGGAGAATACAAAATATTTAAACAGGCTGATTGTTTTAAACGTTTTTTTTTACATTAAATTGAACTATTTAATCACACATAGGGGTCTATTCTGTATTTTTTCTGTTGAATTTTAGAAGCCTTCAATAATTTAACGGCCGTTAAAACACTTTTCGTATTCGGTTATGAAGTTTCTGTTAAAATTTTAGAGCAATCATCTAAAATGATCCTTTTAAACTTTAATTTTTAGAAGCATGTTAAAAGTCCCCGTTAAGCTTTCAAAAGATGTAAACAGGGCTTATTATATTGTAGTTGGTGAGGGTTTTGTGGAAGAAATAAAAGTCTCCAAGATACTTTTTTTTATACTGTAATGTTTTTGTTATTTATTTAAATAGTTTTTACTTGTGGGATAAATTTATACACACTATGGCTAATTATACTATTGATTTATTTAAAGAAACACACACTGTATTAAACTTAATTTATATACACACTCTACATAATATCTACTAATTTATTTACACTCGGTATAATAGTTCTAATTTATGTTTACCACTTGAATATTACACTATTTATCTTCACTATTTTATTCACTGTCCGATTACTAAGAACTTCTGTGAACTAAGTCTTTGCTGTCCGTTTCACTAATTCTCTCGAACTAACTGTTTCAATAATTATTCACGCATTCAAAAACCCGCGTTTATATAGTCCTTCTCAACTCTAGAAAATTCCAGTACCAACCGCGCACGTCCTATGCACAAACAAAGCGAATGCTCTCGAAAAGAGCGCAGCCACCAAAATTTACAGTCGAGGGACAGGACCGGCTTTGAGTTGGTGACCTCACAACAATACTTTAAGCTCATCTGACCTATCTGATCTAGTCCCATTTTTTGAACGAAAATTTTTCGAAAAATTTGACCATTTTTCAAAAATGTTGACAATTATTGACCATTTTTCCAAATTTTTAATAATTTTTGAAAATATTTGGCAATTATTAACCATTTTTTCAAAAGTTCGACAGTTTTTGACAATTTTTGACGATTTTTCCAAATTCTTGACAATTTTTGACCATATTTAAAAATTTTTGAGAATTTTTCAATATTTTAACAATTATTGACCATTTTTGACCATTTTTGACGAATTTTGACAATTATTGACCGTCTTTGACAATTATTGACCATTTTTGAAAATTTTTCAAAAATCTTGACATATTTGGCAATTATTGACCATTTTTTAAAATTTTAACAATTATTGATCCTTTTGGACCATTTTTGACAATTTTTGACGAATTTTGATTGGTTTTGACAATTATTGGCCGCCTTTGACAAGTATTGACAATTTTTCAAAAATTTTAAACATTTTTCAAAATTTTTGACAATTATTGACCATTTTTGACAGTTTTTGACAATTTTTGAAAATATTCAGCAATTGTTAACCATTGTTTCAAAATTTTGACAGTTTTTGATCATTTTTCCAAATTTTGGACAATTTTTGACCATATTTAAAAATTTTTGACAATTTTTCAAAAATTTTAAATATTTGGCAATTATTAACCACTTTTTCAAAATTTTGACAATTTTTGACCATTTTTGACAATTTTTCACACCTATAGGTGTGCGAGCTCAGTGCGGCAAGAGAGATTGCGCACACTCGCTTGAATGAGTTATCGCGTGACGAACGCTTTTTCGCAACATCACACGCTTTACGAGTTCACTGGCCTTCCCAAAAGTCCTATGTCGTGCAATAAGAAGCAAGCTTCAAAAAATATCAAGTGTTTTTGTACACATTTTGTTTTGGCGAGAAATACATGTTTACATTTTTTTTGGAGAGTACATTTTTGGTACGATAAAATACCATAAAAATTGTCAAAAATGGTCAATAATTGTCAGAACCTGTCAAAAATGCTCAAAAATTGTCAAAAATTGTCAAAAATTGTCAAAAATGGTCAATAATTGTCAGAACCTGTCAAAAATGCTCAAAAATTGTCAAAAATGGTCAATAATTGTTAAAATTTGGAAAAATGGTTAATAATTGCCAAATATTTAAAATTTTTGAAAAATTGCCAAAAATTTTTAAATATGGTCAAAAATTGTCCAAAATTTGGAAAAATAGTTAACAATTGCTAGATATTTTCAAAAATTGTCAAAAACTGTCAAAAATGGTCAATAATTGTCAAAAATTTTGAAAAATTTTCAAAAATGATCAATAATTGTCAAAACTGTCAAAATTGGTCAATAATTATCAAAAATGGTCAATAATTGTTAAAATTTCAAAAAATTGTCAAAATTTTGAAAAAATGGTCAATAATTGTAAAAGACGGTCAATAATTGTCAAAATTCGTCAAAAATGGCCAAAAATTGTCCAAATTTTTGAAAAATGGTGAAAAATTCACGAGGAATGGCCATTCTATTGTGCATAAAAAGCAAGCTTCTGTCGGCGGTCCGACGACCGCTCACCTTTTGTTTTTTTACTTGAAACTAATCAATTAATCAGTATCTAGTACATTCTTGGCGAAGAAAAAACTACTTTTGGAGATATTGGGTGATGCAAAACTTTTGAATCTATGTGTATATAGTATACTAATAAATTAATACTATATGTATTAAATAAATTCATCATTAATTTCGCTTACTTTAGTCCCGAATGTAAACATAATTTTATCAAACGAAACAACCTCTGGTGTTCCGAAATTGACTAGCATTAGAGAAATACGAAAAGTATACATTGTAAACGTTCCTCCAAGAGAATCTCTACATCGGTTAAACAAAGGAAAAGCTTCTAGGAGTCTTTTGACATTCCGTTCATTATATCTCGCATCACTTAAAGTTTGTTAATAATGGACCGCTATATGAAATCTATTACTTGGCTGTCTAATTAGACTCAGAAAATATCTACTGAAGCAAGTACTCTAATGGCTTTTATGTTGTGGAAGGCATGTACACGATATTAAATTAGAGTTCATTTTAGAGGTAATTATTTGTTAATTATTAGAAATGTGGTTGGTCTAGACGCCACACAGAAGTTCGTCGAGAACAAAGGGCAACATTACAACTAGAAGTAATTATACCTATAGCCAATTATAATTTTTTTGCAATATTTACAGTTTTTAAATAAAAAATAGTAACAATGAGCAGACTGAGACTGCCCGTAAAAATGGTAAAAATAACACTAACTGAATCTTCGAACAAAGTTTTGCTAAAAGACATTATATCCAGGACTTTTGATGTAAATAGAGGTTTAAGACAAGGGGATCCACTTTCGACAGTTCCATTCAATCTGGTGCTAGAAAGTATAATAAGAGACAGCTTAATAGATTCGAAAGCGATAATATATTATAAAAAACACCAAGTGATAGCCTAAGCAGACGACATCTCAATAATAACAAGATCACAAAAAGAACTAAATCAAATCTTTAGAAACCCGGAAAATAAATTCGAGGCAGTATGGCCTTGATATAAATGAAGGAAAAACTAAATATTTAGAAATGGGTGCCGGCGAAAACACGAAAATAGATATAACAAGCAATGGTAAAGACTATTCGTTTCAAAAAGTAAGTGATTTTGAATATCAGGGAGTAAGAGTGACAGATAAAAGCGATGAAGATGTGGAAATAGACAAAAGGATAATGAAAGCCAGCAGAGCCTTGGAAGCCCTAGAGAATATGATAAAATCAACGATATTGACAAAGATCAGACTATACAAAACAATAATACAACCTACCCTGTTATACGGTAGTGAAGCTTGGATATTAAATAAAAAGAATCAAAGTTAACTGAAGAGGTGGGAACGAAAGATTATAAGAAAAATTTACAGAGCAATTAAGGATGCGGGGCAGTGAAGAAGAAGAACAAACGTGTATAAGGCACCATGCGTTACAAGTAAAATTCAAGCACAAACGGCTTCGATGGTTAGGCCATGTCGTAGGATGGATGGCGAAAGGTGTATGAAGAAGATTCTTCTTGGGGGTGAAGGAGGTAAGAGAAAAGGGTGACGACCTAGGAAGAAATGGAGGGATGCTGTTTAAGAAGACTTGAAACAGATATGAATAAGAGGACTGGAATAGGATTGCAAGAGATCGAATAAAATGGAGAAAGATAACAAAAAAAGTAGAAGCTAAGGCCTAAAACGATGTTCTATACATATATTTCAAGACCGTAAACTTCCTATGTGCTTTTCTGCATTTTTTTCAAAATTTTGAGCTCTATTCTTTCAGAGATAAATGAGGCCATTCATTTTAAAATAATTAAGAAATAATTCCGGGAATAAACTATGCTCTGTTCCACAAACTACACAACCACGAACCATAATTGTTCAATAACTAGAAGCTTTTAACCGCAGCCTAATTATTAGGTTGATGAATTCATTAGAATTGACAAGGACGAATATTATGCGCGAATTTGCAAGCGATGTTGCCAGTAGATATTTTATTAAACATTTTATCTACACAAAAACGGTTTCTCTTTTAATATGTTTCGAAAATGATGTTCACCACCTGGTAGGCATTAAAAAACAACGAACATTTCTTAAAAAAATATCTCGAAGGATTGACGTATTCATTTCAATAACTAACAATTTCTTTGTATATTTTGAAACAACAAACCAAAATTACCATAAAACGCTTTTTAGCGTCTTCGACTACCGTCGGATATAATAACGAGAATTACAAACAAGAAGGAACTAGTTAATTCGAAAATTCAACAAGAAACAAACGAACTCGTTTGCGGAGAACAGAAAAAGGGACGAACTTTCGTAAACAGACAAGAAGGTCTTATTCCGATAATCAAGTACGGAATGAGACGTTGTTTCTTCACATAATATTCATAAAACAAATTTATTTATAATTTTCATCTAAAATCAATGCATTTTTGCATTTCTTATAAACCAATCATATAATTTCCACTTGGGATTTATTCCATTTTTACAGGCTTGTTAAATAAATAATAATTTAAACATACAATTGCATTTTCTACATACTTATTCAAATTATTAACAAATTTCCATAAACTACTTATCATAACCATATATTTTTTCACAATAATGTGACATTTGGTTGCTACTTTCGCCATTGCCCGAGGCCAATTATGATTCGATTTTTAGACATGCCTTTATCCCTCATTGGCCAGGACAACTACCAGCAGTACAATACATATTTCACGTAATTGTCAATTAGTTCAAAAAATCTGAACACGACCCTTTCGGAACACACTGCCTAGGCTGTAAAAATGATTTTTTCCGCCTACCTCTATCCAAAGTATACATTTCCTGGCCTCATTGTAGGGAGCAAAGTCGTACTTTTCCTCCCTGGGGAGGAAAAGTAAAAGTGAGGTTATGGTAAGTCATCAATGAAATAACTTATACGGCATTGACGACCTAAACTATATTCTATTATAAGTATAAATTTTACCGTTTAATTAAAGAACACCCTGTATTTTGCAAAATGGTAGAAATCAGTAAATTGTTATTTTAATTTAACGATTTTTACATTAATAATTTGAATTGAGCAATAAGTTATGTTCATGATTCCGCAAAATTTGCCTACGAGTCTCGGTAGCGCAACGCGTTGGAGCACAGCTCACTATTCGTGATAGGCCTGTAGGTGTTGGATCGAATTTCGGCGAGGACAATTTTTTTTCTTTTGTTTTAATTCTTTCATAAATAAATAATTTAAAAATGTCTTGTTATTTGAGGGAGGCGGAAAAATCATATGTATAACATGGGAGTAAAGTGCCTTTTCCTCCCTTGAATCCTCCCTTCATCCTCGGGAGGAAAAGTTGCACTTTCCTCCCTTGGCATACAAATAGCTATTAATGCCTAGGCATTAAAAAAATCATTTTTTCTTCTTTTTTTTTTAAATCTCCCAGACTTTACTTAGCAACGGCAATGATAATGTGATTCAAGCAGGCCCATGGAATCAAACAATCACTTCCACGTCACACATACAGAAGCTAACTTCACTGTGCACACTATCATTGTCGATATTTAACATTATATAGTTAGGGGTAGAGGTTGTCGAGCGGTCACCAACAAATGTATCCTTTGATGTGAATTAAGAATTAATAATTTCATCAAGAATTACTAAACTAACTATAACATAACAGACATAACGTGAACTCTCCAACATCGAATATCGAATGTTCTAGAAAGTGTCCGTCAGCTGTCAACTGTCAGCAGTCGACCACAGACAAACACCGGAGAAGCAGCACTCACAAGAACACTCTTAATATTGTAACCTAACAATATTTAATATCTTTCGGTAGATATTATTATGTATACAATTTAAGGTCTAATCGACAATAAAAATTAAAAAATACGATTTAATTATTACCTATAACATAGGATTAGAAAAAATATTAAAAATTTTCGTTTTTACGTATATGAATACGAGGGATGTCTTAAATTTTGCACATAGAGCTAGAAAAAAACAGTAGATAAGCTTTAAACACTATTGTCTTTCAAAGTATTCTCCACGATTATTTCTATGGAGACTATACAAGGAGATCCAACTCCATGTATTCCAATTTCTGGTCATGGCAGAGGGCGCCACATAAATTCCCGTACCAAAACATTTGACGGCAGAACAATAACAGCCAATCATAAAACTCGAGTTCATGATGTTTTATTAGTTGCTAGCTACTTTGACTGTTCGCGGTTTGCGTGTGAGGTAAGCGAGGTTAGGTCATAGAACTGGAAAATCCGTTTTTTGTCCTCGTTTTCAAAAATATCGAAAATTGTGATCGTTTGGTGTTAAAATAATTAGCTGAATGTATTTATATTTTTACTAAGGTATATTATTTTAGTCTATCACAATAAATATTCTTTCCTACTTCATTTATATTTGAATATTTTTAATTACCTTTGGTAATTGCTCATGACTTCGTCTTATATCACCAGCACTACCACTAATGCAATTTTTAACAATTTTTATTATAACAATTTCAATTTTCTAGTTTTTAAAGTAATGTTTACTATTTACCTACTGTCAAATATGAAAAGTAAGGTTATTTTCGTTACAGTTTTAAAATCGTACAGGAGTTACAATGCGTGACGCCGCGGTGAAAAAACAAACTGCTACGATTTGGAGACAGGTTTTGTCAATTTCCCCGTATGAGTTCAATCTCCTTGTCTTGTCTCCATGATTATTTCCCTCATCTGTCAAAATTTATTCGCTGATAATTCAGCCTCCTTCCTTTGCGAATAAAATCACATCGTCTCGACTGACAGCACCTAAATATAGGCAACACTTTATACATGCTGGAAAACACTTATATGCATGCAATGCACTGCATGCATTTTTAAAAATTGTACCTTTAATAATTAAAAATATATGAGTCAAAAATATTTATTTCTTGGTAATTAATTGATTCGTGAAATAATCTTATCAAATATCAACGCGACCATCATTTATTAAATGAGGTCTTGTTATATTACCCCCGAAGAGAAATACAGTTTTGCATCCTTTGGAACCAATACTGGAAGCAATTATTGCACTCGCTTGTTGTTACATTCAAAATAGAGTTTTTGAAGGAGTTGACTGCATCTTCTGTGGATTGGAACCGTTGACCACGCAGTTCATTCTTAATTTTTGGAAAAGTAAAAAAGTCGTTAGGACTGTATGGAGGAAGGTCCAACAATTCGATGTTTTCTTGCTTTAAAAACTCAATTGTTTTTTGTGCTGTGTGGGAACTGGCATTGTCTTGGTGGAGGATCATTCCTCATTGGTGGTTGGTTTTCGAAACTCTGCAATTACTTCCGGCAAACAAATCGATATGTACCAATCAGCAGTAACAGTTCTTTTGATCTTGCAGAGGAATTGTTGCTACCTTTTTGGAAATGTCCATAAAACTAGCCTCAACAACCCAGCCTAATCAGAACTAAAAAACCTAAGAATTTAGTGCTTTTTCTGTGCTAATTAGTAGCCCTAATAATGAATTTGTCGATTATATAGCAACCGAGAAAATGATAGCAATGCTAACTTTTTTTAAAATGTAGCCTTGTTTACACGGTAAAATCATACAAAACCATACCAAAAATTAGTTGCTTCATGGTCAATGATCAGAGCAATCAAATTATAACAGAAAAGTGACATTTGAATATCTTGTTTTCCCAAACTAATTTGTGACGCTTCCGTGTGTATTCAGGAAAATAAGATATTTAAAAGTCACTTTTCTGCTATAATTTGATTGCTCTGCTCATTGTCCATGGAGCAACTAATTAGCAGCAAATTTTTTCTTTTATGGAAAAAGTTATCATCATTTTCTCGGTTGCTATATGAGCAACAAATTCATTATTAGGGCAGCTAATTAGCACAAAAAAGTACTAAATTCTTAGGTGTTTTAGACCTGATTAGGCTGGGTTGTTGAGGCTAATTTTATGGACATTTCTTGGAAACACTTCGAGAACGGATAACTTTCATCTGTTTTGGTTCATCTTGGAACACCCAAATAGCCGACTGGCGTATTGGTCATGGAGTTGTTGTCAACTGGTGATCTTCGATCCAAGTTTGAGTATAAACAGAAGTATGACATCTTGAATTATCCTGTTGAAAACCCAAATTAAATACTTCTTGACTCACCATATAAATATTTTGGATAAAAAATACGTCCGAAACAAATATTTCTTTTGAAAATCTGTTTCCGTTACTTTCCGACTTTAACGTCCTGTATCAATCGATACATTGATTTTAGGCTACACTCATTAATTTTCGACATCTGTTAAATGAAGTTGTTTCCTTACGTAGGTATTCAATTATTTTTTGTGATTGGTATCACAAAAGATGGATTACCCTGTACAATAGCGCCACTGAAACTAACCAAACCATCAACCATCATGAATTCATCGAAGAGAAAGAGAAATATATGCATTGACGGTCGGTAGGTGGGCACGGGCACTAGCAGGCCACCCGTGATTTCCATTCACACCCCGAGATTTCTTCTTCTGGTCGCGAGCGAGTCGTTCACCTTACACTTCATACTCTTACATTGACTGTACAGCTTCGGCATTGCCTTATTTACCTTTACCTTTCCTTTCTTGTTTTTTTTTATGACGTGACGTCTTTTATGCCCTGCATCTGGGACCCAAAAGGTCAGCAAGATCTTCACGCTGATATGCAGATCAGCATTTAGCAACACCTCAATACCTACCAACTAAAACTTGAAAAATTTTTAAATAGTGATATAAATGAATAAAGGTATAATATTTGATTACTTTGTTACACCTCCATCATTTTACTGCATTGATTAAAAGTAGTACTGAAAATAGCTATTTGTGTATCAAGAGCAGAAAGTAGTACTTTGGCAGTCGAGACAGAAAGTTGCCGCGCGACGCGTCAGCGGAGCGCGGCAATCTGTCGAGACTACCAAAGGACTTTCTGCTCGAAATACACACAAGATTTTTTCTACGATCACACCAAAATAAAATTAATTTTTTATTAAATGTTGCTGCTATTTCCCCAAAATATGTTAATAACACATTTTCTGAATATCTTTTAATTTTTTTGGATCTGCACCAACTTATAAATAGACTATATTCATTTTCGTACTTTAATTTGGATTTCTCCGGAAGTAGATTTAAAGTGACTTTTTTGGCCGCCTCGACAATATCTGGCGGTGTATTTGAAAAATCAGTATCACTTGTATCCATTTTTCTTGTTTTTTAAGTACTTACTGACTTATAGTAAAATATTAATACAATTACACAGCACGGAACTATCTCAAAAAATATGTCAGTGACAATGCACTAGGTTCTTTCTTTGACATAGACATACTTGATTCTTGTAATCCGTAAGTTATTTGCAAGTATGTTGTGTTGCCTACCTATTGCCAATGTTTGTACTTGCAGTTTCGTGTACCTATGTACGTAGGCAACACTTATTACATTAATGTCAGATATTTATTACATTAATGACATATATATTTTTTAGATTTCCCTATTTTTCATTAAATTATTACGGTAAATACTGTTGGATGCTTTAACATATTAGAAAATCAACTAAAATATTTATTTATTCTACAGTTTATATTAAAATAACTACTAGCTCTCTTTTATCTATAAATAAAATTAGGCGTGCGCCAAAGTTACTTTCTGCTTAAGAGCGCCAATAATGTCAAATTATGACAGCTCGCGGAAAACATCAACTTTGCGGTTGGATTTGAGTGTGTAAAAGCCTACTTTGGGTAGGGATCGTAGGAAAAGTACATTTTTGCCTATCTTCCATCCTAATGGAAAAATGGTGTTTCTGAACATTTTTGTCGATTTAGGAGTTACTACTTCAACTTTCCAGTGCAATATATCGGGAAATGTATAATCTATAAATATGAGCTAATCTAAACTTTTGATTAGATTTGTGGTTTGAATTGACGAAATTTTGAGAGACTTCCTTCAACCCATTTCAGAGAAAATAGTCAAAATATATTTTATAGACCGGACATTTTTCAGTTTTTGGTCAATGCATGAATTCTTTCGTTTGGGTTGTGCTTAACAGCTCAACAGTCACCTAAACTAAATCTTCGTACCATTTCCCATATTGTCTTCTTTAATTCCAGAAGCTTTGTGTCTTCTTTATAGGCTAATTTGACTGGATGGATTTTGAGTAGTAACTGTTGTACTATTTCCTATCCAAAGTGTTTCCGTCTGAGTCCTTGTTCTCACAGAAGCAGAGTTGAATGAGTAGGTTCTGCACATAGTTTCACTAACTTTTCCTATTATGTTATGAGAATGCGATCGGACGAGATGATTCCCAAGTATAGCTTCGGGAAAAACTTCAAAACAGTCATAACAGGCAGAGATATGTGGAAGGAAGGACCTCCAATTAATGCAGAAATGGCCTGCTGCATAGATGGCTCAAAAACCGAGGAAGGTGTAGGAGCCAAGCCAAAGACAAGAGAGACTCTCACAGTGCTTAGGCAAACATATGACTATATTCCAGGCAGAAGTTGCAGCAATACAGCAATTTGCTCCGACAGCCAAGCGACTATAAAGCAATCAGTTCCATACAAGTAAATGCCAAATTCGATTAGGACTGCTTGGAGACGCTAGAAAATCTGGGCAGGCATAATAGATTGTCCTTAGCATGGGTACCAGGCCACTTAGATCACAATGGCAATAAATAGGCTCACTAACCTGAGAAGGGGCAGTGCTCCGATTGGCCCAGAACCTTTCTGTGGCATAGCGTACTTGGATAAAAAAGCAGTCTCGAGAATGGTGGAACAGGGCGCCGAGAACTAGTCAGGCCAAAGAGAACCCTCTCGCCAAAATCCACGGACTACCTACTGAGCCAGAATAGGAAAACAATCAGGATCCTGGTTGGGCTCCTGACGAGGCATTGTAGACTTAGCAAACACATTAAAACATCGGATTGGCAGACACAACCATATGCAGGTTTTGCTACTGCGAAGGCCTGACTAGGCTGAGGTTTTCGACGATAGGAGAGGAAAAACAAAAACCTCAACCCACCCAATATATGGAGGATCTCAGGTTTGGCATTCGAAGTCTAGTAATAAGGACGGATCTACACAAGGAACTCCAGCATAACAGGAGGGCACATACAATAGATCTTCAAAGATCGTAGTGAAGAGGATCAAGAAGCACATCCTCTGGGTACATTGTCTAGTGACCAGGTCGGTAGCTGTCTTAAAATGTCTCCTACCCAGCTGGAATAGCCTAGTTGAGAGTTCCTTGTCTACCTTGTTCAATAAACTCTTTGTATGAAGTCAACCTCCATTTGAATTGGTGTCTTTATCTAGCCGGTTTCGGATTCCCCCTCTTATGCAATCTTTTGTGCTTCCACGGAATGGTTCCGAACCTACCTTACGAAGTTTCTTTGGAGCCTTCTTTAACTAACTGGTCCGCAAATTCATTACCTGCAATCCCCTCCTGTTTTGGCATCCAAACTAGAGACACTGTATAGTCTCTTGGCAGCCTATTAAGGGATGATTCTTTACAATTATTTACCAGTCTACACTCAGTGGTTGAATAGTTTTTAAGCTTCTGCGGATTTGCGAGTATCCAGCAAAAAGTGATACTTCTAATACCAAATAATCAAATCAATCAAATAATTTTATAATTCTTACATTCTAGTCAATAAAGTTAGTTGCCATCTAGACCTTGTTTAATTAATACTCCCAGCTCCCATAAAAGATGTCAAACAGATATCGATATTAGTAATCGGACAGTGAATAAAATAGTGAAGATAAATAGTGTAATATTCAAGTGGTAAAAATAAATTAGAACTATTATACCGAGTGTAAATAAATTAGTAGACATTAAGTAAAGTGTGTATATATATTAAGTTTAGTACAGTGTGTTACAATATATAGTATATTTTCCTGTATTCCCGATATTTGCAAACAGACACGCTATTATTATAATTAACCGTTTGTATTCGTGAGGAATACTGACTTATTTGTAATTCTAAATAAAAAAAAAAGAAACTATGTATAAAATACATGCATCATTGAACTTTTGTAAATGATACCGTACCCGCTTTCTGCGTTTCATTGAAGAATTTACACGCCCAACTTATAAAGTGATAATGAGAGAGTCTGTGAAGTAAATAATAAGTTTGGTTAGAAAACGTTTACAGACGTGTGATTTGACTATTCCGTGATTATTAATCGGTGGAACACGTTCTTCTCGTTGAGGAAGTAATCACACGTTTCGAGATATTTGTTAGGATGCTGCGCGTACTGTAGAGCGTTTACCGGGTGATACATCAACTAACAGTAATTGACCTCGGAACCTTAACAGTATCGTGGTCTTTCATTAACACCTTGCTCTTTATTAAAGGTAGGCCTTCGAGGTTATCGGATTTGAGGCGGATTAGAATCGCTCTTAGGAAAAAATACAAAACTTGTGTGTATCAATTTTTTTAATCAAACATTAATTTTCATTTAATAAGTATCTATTATACTAAAGTTCATTCACCAATGCCCTTAGTTACTCGGGTTAGTAAAACACTTGATTGTTGAATTAAAACCCACGCATCGTAAGTCGAAACTATCCACTTTACAAAAAAAAGTTATGACGTAAATTAATAGTTATTTGTGTATTTAGAGCGTAAAGTAACAGATTGCCGCTTGAGAAAGAATGTTGCCGCGCGACGCGGAGCGGAGCGTGGCAATTTTACTTTACGCTCGAAAAACACACATAATGTTTTCTACAGTCGCCCTTTAAATAATTAAAACAGTTTTTTATATTATCTTAGGTTATAATAGGAGTGCTAGAATAATCATCATTTTCGCTATTCATCATGATTAACCTTAAAAAGATCTACTGACTAGGGATGTTAAAAAATAATCGATTATTATATAAATCGATTATTATTATGTTATAATCGATTTTAAGTTATCGATTTTTATAGTAATATTAATCGATTTTTAGTAAATCGATTTTATAAATTAAGTGTTTAAATCGATTTGCTGAAACGGCTCGTATTATTTATTGACTATTTTCCAAAACTTTGACAACTTCTGACGATTATTGGCCATTTCTCAAAATTCTGACAATTATTGACCATTTTTCAAAATTTTAACAATTATTGATCATTTTTGACAATTATTGACCATTTTGACTGTTTTTTAAATTAGTGACCATTTTTCCTAATTTTTGAACATTTTGTTCAAAATGATGACAATTTTTGACAATAAATGTCCATTTTTAACAATTTTTAACCATTTTTGATAGTTTTTGACAATTTTTCAAAATTTTAGACAATTTTTCAAAATTATTGACCATTTTTGACAATTATTTACCATTTTTACAATTATTGACCATTTTTGACCATATTTCCAAATTTTTGACAATTTTTCAAAAATTTTAACGATTTCTTCAAAATTTTTGACCATTTTTCAAAATTATGGACCATTTTTGATAGTTTTTGACAATTATCGACCATTTTTCAAAATTTTAACAATTGTTGACAATTATGGGCCATTTTTCCAAATTTTTGACCATTTTTGACAATTATTGACCATTTTTGACCATATTTCAAAATTTTTGACAATTTTTCAAAAATTTTAACAATTTTTCAAAATTATTGACCATTTTTCAAAATTGTTGACCATTTTTGATAGTTTTTGACAATTATCGACCATTTTTCGAAATTTTAACAATTTTTGACAATTATTGACCAATTTTGACAGTAATTGTCCATTTTTGACAGTTTGTGAAAATAATTGACAATTTTAAACCATTTTTGATAGTTTTTGACCATTTTGACAATTTTTCAAAATTTTAGACCATTTTTCAAAATTATTAACCATTTTTGATAATTATTGACAATTACAGACCATTTTCCCAAATTTTTGACCATTTT
The DNA here is from genome assembly GCA_947563755.1 of Lochmaea crataegi. Taxonomy (NCBI): domain Eukaryota; kingdom Metazoa; phylum Arthropoda; class Insecta; order Coleoptera; family Chrysomelidae; genus Lochmaea; species Lochmaea crataegi. Next base: position 10,814,869 of record OX387427.1, read on the forward strand.
TGACAATTATTGACCATTTTTGACCATATTTTAAAAACTAACAATTTTTGACAATTATCAACTATTTTTCAAAATTTTGAAAATTTTCAACAATAATTGTCAATTCTTGACAATTTTTGACCATTTTTGATAGTTTTTGACAATAATTGGCCATTTTTGACAATTTTTCATAAATTTTAACAATTTTTCAAAATTTTTGACCATTTTTCAAAATTATTGACCATTTTTGATAGTTTTTGACAATTATCGACCATTTTTCAAAATTTTAACAATTATTGACCAATTTTGACAATTATTGACAATTTTTGACATTTTTTGATAATTTTTGACAATTTTTGACAATTTTTGACAATTTTTGACAATTTTTGACAATTTTTGACAATTTTTGACAATTTTTGACAATTTTTGACAATTTTTGACAATTTTTAACGAAAAATGGTCCATTTTCAACAGTTTTTGACAATTTTCATATAATTTTATTTAATTTTTAATCTGATAAATTGTTAATTATTCACCAATTGAGTTAATTCGGAGGGCGTGGCGAGCGAAAAAGATTCCTTTTTTGCGCTAGAGCGTAAAGTAACAATCCTCGGCATTTGTCGACTTTACGATTTCATTTGAATATAGTAATTAGTCATTTTATGCGCGACTGTAGAAAAAATAAATTTTCTCTAGTTTCATTTATTACATAACCAGTTTTATCGTAAAATGAGTCGGAAAGGAGATATTGTCAAAAAACTATTTTAGCGACGCCAGCGGCGAAGATACGAAGTGGCAAAGTAGAAATTCGAAAAGACCATGCCAAAATCTATAAAATCACCAAGTTCGAATCTCCCGGAAAACTTTCCAGGTAAAACTACCGAATAACTGTAGGGTGAAGCGGTGCATTTATGAAAAAATTGGCTTTGGATTTTCGTTAAACGTACACTACGATCTTAAATGAATTTACTCCGGGTACGTTTATGTTGAAAATGTCAAACTTCACGATAAACCGTCATTTCTTACATGGCAACACCAGTGTTACTAATTGCCAAAATATAGCCTACGATCTACCTGTTCAGAATAATTGCCATCGAGTAAAGGCTGAAAAGGTCCCTATATTTTGATATATGAGCAAAATACGGGATACATAAAAAACCAAAAGTATCAATATCTGTCTCGATTTTCATTCACTACCGATCTGTCTGGTTTTTCTCCTTTGTTAGTGTTTGCGCTTAGCAAACAACTTTTATTAACTTTTGTTCAGATATCGAGTGCTGCTTCGAGGCAGGTGACTTCGAAGCAGCAATGCCCATTTGTCATATAAGTAACATATTGGATAGGTGGGTGTAAATTATCTCCTCCGATGACATGCAGGTATGCCGAGAGCATTCGTTATTTGAAGAAAAAAAAATGAGTGTTTCTACTCTTATAAACCTATTTATTCTGTTGTTGTTTACTATTCGTGTATTTCGAAGAGGATACGTTTTTTTTAGAAATCGTACTAAATGGAGACTAACATTCACACGGTTATTATTCATTTTTAGATTTCTGATTTATCGTCTACCTACTTTATACACCGTTTAGGCGGACAGCAAAAAATGTAGCACTGGTAGAAGACATATTAACAGTTATTTTAGTTTATTGAAAAATGTTCTTCATATAAATTTATCCCAATTAATAATGTTGTCAAAACTAGAGCATATTCAGCTTACTGTAGCACCAGAAACAGGATTTTACTCTTCTTAAGTAAACGGGGTTGGTATATCTGTTAAGATAGAACCAACCATTCTGGTTTGCGATTAGAAGGAATAACATCACTTGTGGACCGGTTTCGGCGTATTGCGCCTCATCAGCAAAAGGTAGATGCTATTCGTCCAGAAGCTCTGAGAGCATAATCCTGGACTAGAGACTACGTTGATACCACTCCAATTAAGAGAACTGATTTTTGTTGATTTATATGAGGAATATTCACCCCAAAAATGTACCAGTGGCTATACAAAAGGACTGTTTGACCTCTGGATCAGTAGTATGGTGGACAAAGACACTGCAAGTGGGAGCTGTAGGGTAGGGAAAATGAAGGGGATAAGGCCGGTATAAAAGTGGGAAGTAGAGGAGGGGAGGAGAAACATTAGAGTAAGGAAACCCCCAGGTATAGATGGCTTGAGGGGTGATATGATTAAGAGGCTGCTGGATGACAATGGGGAACTATTCAACAGGGTGCTGAGGGAGGAAGAGTTTCCGGATGGATGGATGGTGGCCAGGGTGATACTGCAGAGGAATAAGGGTAAAGAGGGGAAGCGGGTGGGGGACTACAGGCCCATCAGCCTGCTGAGTGGTATGGGTATATTGATGGAGGGGATAATAAAGGATAGGATTGAGGAGGAAGTTGGTAGGAATGGGAGTTTTAGGGTAAACCAGAACGGGTTTACGAAGGGGAAATCATGCATCTCGGCACTGTGCAGGGTGATGGGCTTGGGTGGAAAGAGATAGGGAGGGCAGCTGGAGGAACAAGAAATTGGCCCTACTCGTGTTCTTCGACGTCGGGAACGCGTTCAAAAGTGTCAGCAAACGGACAGAGTTGAGCGCGTTGCTGAGGCTTGGAGGCAGGAGTTGGTTAACCTGGTGGAGGACTACCTGATGGGGCGTGTAATAGTAGACTTTAGAGGGAGGAGGTATGAGACGGAGGCTGTAGTACCCCGGGGCTCTGTTCTTGGACCGACGCTCTGGAAGTGTGTGTTTGATGAGGTTCGTGGGAGGGATAGTATGTGGAGAGGTATGTGAGATTACGGTATATGCGGACGATGTGTTTGTCTGGTATGTACGCAAAAGTGAGAGGAGGAGATAGAAAGAAAGGCGAAGAGAATGTGTAGGAAGATTGTGGAGAAGATAGAGCGGTGCGGACTGGAAGTGGCGGAAGATAAGACGGTGGGGTTGCTAGTGAAGGGACGGAGCAAGATGAGGGATGTGGGAATGATGGTGAAGGGAAGGAGAATTCCTATGGAGGAGTGTGTGAAATAGCTAGGGGTGTGGTTGGATAGCCAATATTATCATTCAAAAATCATTTGTTAAAGGCGGCAGAGAAGGGGAAATAGAGGGCAGCATGACTGGGGAGATTGATGTGTAATGTGGAAGGGCCGGGAGAGTGGAAGAGGAGGGTAATTGGTAGGACGGTAGAGCAGAGTATGCTGTACGGTACGGAGGTGTGGGGTGACAGAGCGGGGGTGAATGCGAAAGTTAGACCACTGCTGCGGGTACAGAGAGGGATACTGCTGTGGGTGGTACAGGGGTACAGGACAGTTGTTGGGCTAGCAGCTTTACCCATTGGACGTGATGGCTAGAGCCAGGAATAAACGCTGGAGGGGTGCGACCAGAGAGGAAGTACAGGAATGGATGGAGGAGGAAATGGAGAGAAGGTGGGAGGAGTATGAAAGCGCGCTAAAAGTAGCTATTGGGAATAGGAGAGATTGAATGGACCGGAAATTCGGGGAGGTGAACTACTTCTTGACACAGGTGTTCACTGGACATGTGTCGAGAGTAGGATACCTTCACAAGATTGGGAAAAGAGAGACTGGAGTGTGCGAGAGGTGTGAAGAGGAGGATGATATGGGGCATGTGTTTAGATGCTGGAGAAACGAGAAAGTGCTGAAGAAGTTGGAGAGGAAACTAGGGGAGGTGGTGTATTGGGAGAACATGGTGGAGATAATGCTGAAGGGGAGGGGGAATGGATGGAGGTGAGTGGCGTAGTAGAGAGCATGGTTAGGGCTCGTCTCGAAGTATGCTAGGGTAGTGATTCCGAGACGGGGATAACAGCGAGTTTGAGGTGGGTTTGGTTTGTAGGCATCCCCTTGGGGATGAGTACAGCACTGTTTGGGTCCTGGACCCATTCGAACATGAGTTTCCCATCTTGACCCGAAAAAAAAATAAATGGGAGCTGTAAGGCTATTGAGTAGCACACAAAGGTTTGCCTGCCAAAAGTGCGATGGAAGTCTTGCTGAATGTGCCTCCACTAAAAATTTTTATACAAGGCGAAGCCAGATATCTGTAACCCATCTCTCGCCAGGACATAGATAGACGAAACAGTTCATTAGTCAACTTTTATGGCAGACCTAATAAGCAAAAATAGTAGGAAAACTGTCAATGCCGTAGTAGGTATGTTAACAGGGCATTGTAAGCTTACAGACATGCAAAGGTAATGGGGTTGATGAAGCCATGTGCAGATTCTGTCACCTATAAGAGGAAACTGCAGAGCACATCCTATGCTGGTGCGACTGCCTGGGAAATGTGCGAATTTACAAGAAAGATTCAGCTTAGAGGCTGATTGGTTACCTAAAAGAGTCGGGCTAGAGAATGTAATCTATTTTCAGAGGACCACAATAGATCTGAAAAGGTCGCAGTGGAATAGGCCGATTAGCCATCTAATCTAATCTAATCTAATGAGGAATAATTTATGGACACTAAGGAATTTCATAAATGTGGAAAAATGGAATTAAATAGAATTTCAGTTCATAGCAGATCGTTCAATTAGGAGAGCATAAATGACAGGAGTACGGTACCCGTATTCAATGTATGTTACCTACTCACGGGTGGAAATAGGTTATCTGTGGGAGAGAGTAAAGAAGACAAAACCGTTTCAAAACTTTGTCACCTCTTTGTCATGTTATGTTCTCCTGTTAAATCAAGCGCTGGTATACTAGTATCTCTACCAAATATTCTTGTTTCTTTCTAGCACATGTAAAACTTCATGTGACTAGAGCTCCTTCCTTGTTCTGTATACACATGTAGAAGAAAATAAATAGAGTAAGATCCTTGGACAGGTGCGCGCCTTGCGGACAAAACTTATAACTAAAAGCAAATATTAAACTTCTAGTATTTCCTTACTCACTTAGAGTTTATAGAACTTTTTCTTTATTTAGAAGTAAATTTTCACATTCCAAAGTTTGTCAATAAATAAAGTAGGTGAATATTTATTAAGAAACGGGAAACTTCTCTTATATAAAAGACCCATTCAGTATAATAACTTCCAACCAAGAAATGATTAACTGCAGCAAAATAATAAATATCTCATCTTATTTTTGAAAAGAGCCCGTGAATTTATTCTAAAACGAACGGAAAGATCGTTAACATAACGATAATTGGCTTAAAATTGTCGACGACAAATAAAACGACTTAACAAACCACACAAGTGTTGGTAAGTGATATTTAATGAGTACTTTATTTCAAAATGAAAAGCCAAAACAACTAAAAATAGTCAGTGCAGTCTCGATTCTGATCATAAAGTCCTAAATACCTACAATTAGGAAAATTATAATTCACTTAGGAATGTTAGAATTATTATCCCGTTTTTCTTTTGGATTAATAACAGTGTTTACGTGCACATATCCACGGGATCTAAATAAATTTTTTAGTATTTAGTGTGACTTAGATTCGTGCGCTTGTTAAATGGAATTAATATTTTGTTTAACTTTAAAATACAAACAATTTGTCACATTTTAAATAATGTCCTGTATGTTTCAGTAAATTAATTAACTCAACTTTCACTTGAATGTTCATCCATACTTAACATAGACAAAAAAAGTTAGGTTCGGCTTTGTACCACTATAGGCAGCCATAATGATCTATTTAGCGCCCTCTAGTGACGACCTGCGCTGGCGGATTCAAGAATAGTATGTCGTGTCGCAAGGGCAGAAAATGATCTTTAGCCGCCAGAGGCTATTAGATGCACGAGCGAGCGTAGTGAAGCGAGAGCAGCTAATAGTTAAGGGCTGCTAAAGCGTTTCCTACATATGTGATAAACTACTGTTTCTCGCCTACAGAATAAACCAAAAATAGGAAAATTTGACATACACTAATGTTTAATAAAAAAATGTACGTGAAACTGTCATGAAACTGATCGTAGAATGTTTTATTTGAAAGAGCTGTTCTACCAGCACTCTTACATTGTGCAACGTATAAACCATAAAGATGTTTTAGAGATTCGAAGACTGCTTCCAAATACAGTTTGGATGAGTTTGCTCTATTATAATGTGAAGGCAAATTTGGCAGATGCGTCAAAAATACTTTCAAGTAATCGATAACCCTTTTAATCGGATTACTCTTTACACGGCTCAAATTATCTGCTTCTTTATGTTTGTACATCCCATGGGTACTATTTCTCCTCCAGCTTTGTACAGTAAATTAACCTAACCTTTAGTGTATTTAGAGATTGTAGAGATTGTATTGAAGTGTTTCGCCTCTCCGAGAGCTACCAGCTGCGGTTTTACGTGCTGTAAATTTTTCGTTGGTCCCAATTAAGTTGTTTCCAAAATGTTTCAAACAACTGTTGCCTTTGTTGCTCAGATAACTGTTCACACCTCCTTTTTCTGGATTTTCTACAAACTAAAGAAGTACAGGTTGGTTTTATTAATCTGGCCGCTAACTTTGTTTTGTTCCACTTTTTGTCCTGACAGTTTTGTATACCCTAAGTGCTATTTTCCTTCCATTCTTAGTTTCTTGTTATGATTTTTCTTCCATCTATTCTTATCTGCTCTATGTCCTCTTTCTCTCTCTTCATTCATGTTTCCAAAATCGACGATGTTGTTGACGTTATTATTTTGGGGATCCTTTGGACTTGCTTTTTCGCAAGACCAAGACCAATTTTGTTCATCACTACTTGCAGATTATGAAATTTGAATTTTTCATCTTAATATCAAAATCTCACGCCTTGATATTATAAATTTACCTTCACTCATTGTCTCCCAAATAAATGACGTTACTCCATTAAATGTTTTAACTAATAGATCATTTACCTAAATTTTTTTGTAAAATTTACATATTAAATCTATACTTACGGCGAGTCGTGCGAGTAGCCAGTTTCTTCCTAGTAATATAAACTAGCGTTCGTGAATTATTGGAACATTATTGGTAATTTGATCAATTGCAATGACTGTATATTACAGAAACTCAGCTATTACATCTCGAAACTACAAAAACTCAATTAAGAAAGGAAAAATGGCAATCGATTATATTTTCTATACAAGGATCAGGTTTGAGGAAACTTTCTTTGAAAATGCTCTAGTCAATAAAAAAATATTATATCACGTAGTTCAACAATTTCAAAGTTTCAGATAATTTTATTTTATTTTCTCGACGGATCGACCCTTTGGATGTTGCTCACATTTGGTCAAATAGAAGTTCGAGTGACGGTTATCTCTGGATTTATTTTATTCCTTTTTACGAGGACATAAAAATAAAAGTCAATTATAAGTAGGTATATAGCGATAACTGGTAGACGGTTAGTTAATTTTTTATTTTTTCAACTAATATATATTCTATATCCACCTATCATTTTTAATTTTAAGTGTAAAACATTTTATCATTATTAAATATTAGATATTATTAAAAATATGGAAAATTTTATCAGATCATTAGTAGAAGTTAAGTAAGATACACTCAAACTGACCAGTTTCTAACTTTAATCCAACGTAATCCGACCAATGTTAAATTTTAAATTATCCATTTTTTTAATAAGCAGACTTTATTCTAAGAATTTTTCGTAACTACCCCAAGCCAAAAAAAATTTCAACATGCCACTGGGATCCAAAATATGCCATTCAGAAGTGGTTGGGGGCGAAGAGCAGAAGACATAAAGATTGCCCAAAAGCAAAAAACCAGTCATGGTATAAAGGTATATTTTCTGAAGCCAATTTGCAAGGAGAAAAAAGTGAAAGTATTCACAAAAAAGGCTTTTAAATAATTTTTTATAGAATAATCTGTATTGACCATCTCGAGTTATTTCCTAGTACCGAAACTGAAATCAGTAACTACCATTTTCATTTTGTAACTACCATTTTCGGTCTGACTACCCGAAATCGTACATTATCTGAGGGCACAGAAGTGCTTCCGCCGAGTCGAGCAAGACCAAATAAAAAAAAAGTTACAACCATACCATCCTTTTCTCGAAGCCACTAGAAGATATAGCTAGAATCCTAAATTTTCAGTAACCAAGAGAACATACTATAACTACTTATTTCATCAGATTACCTTGTATTCCATTTATATCGTTTACAAAGTCGAAGTTCCAAGGTAGTTCCATTTGGTATTGGACCTTAGACTCCTCAAAATCAAATGAGGTATTGTTAGGTTTATGACAGTTCCAACGCAAGAAAGTTATCTAACTATGATCAGGGAGGTACTAGTATAACTATTTTAATTTCATTTGTTTTGAACCTTGGACTTTGAAGATACACCAAGGAAATCCTCAAAATCAAATAGATAATGTATTTGTATAATGATTGAGGTATTGTAAGGTTTAAGACCATCCCAAGGTGAATAACCTGAAATTAAAGAAAGTTTTGCTTAATAAAACAATTATTATTAAATAGTAAGAATATCTCAACAGTAATTAGTTTGAAACACCCTGTATTGAAATTATTTTAGAAAGATATATGAATCGAATAAAAACAGAAAATAAAGTCAAATATTTGTACACAGTGTGAAAACGTTGTAATCCAAACAGATTTAAAAATTTGGGAAGTGACAGTGAATAATCGCGAATAGAATCAACCGATTAAAAAAAAAGTGTAGTTCATAGAGGACATGGTATTAAAACATGTGAAAGTACCTTTAACATCAATAGAAGTCGTTTGGTAAAAGATAAACAAGAAAAAATTGAATGTTGTTGATTTTGGAACCAGGATGGAGGAAGTACAAGAATTTGGATGGTGAAGATAAAAAATTTAAAAATTAAAAGAAAAAGCCTGAAAAATCAAACCCGAGAAGTGGAAAAGTTAAGAAGTACTAACTTTGTAAGAGATAACATATTTATACTCGATTGGAGACAGCGTCCCAGGTATTCGAAGGAAACCAGACACAATTTGTTCCAGAGAAAGTTTAATTCACTTTCTATAATAGTGTAGATGACATCAGCATGCAGATTGGATGTTATTTTTCATCCCACACAGCAGAGGAGTGAATATTCTTTAACACGTGGTTCCTAAAAAGAAATAACCTATAAATATTTCACATCGTAAAAACATTTATTTACCAATTGCGTATTTCTTATTTGATATATAGTTAGGATTGTTGATATTAGTAGTTATAAATTAAAAAGTTAGCTTACCTTATTAAAATAAATAATCCAAAGCAATTCAATAATACTCCTTTTCAAGAGACACATGTTTATAACGTCGCCAGCCATTTTAGTTCAATAGAATCATTTACTGTGTTTATGCGCATGGCACGAATCTAAAGCGATTCCTCCGATTCTTGTTTGTGTTACGAGGGGAATGCGACAAGTAATTTCTAGAATGAATTTATTAATTACAATGCAAAAAGGAAGAAAAAGGAGAGTATTTAGTTGCAGCGGAATATAAAAAATTATCAATAAAGAAGATTATAAACATCACTTTGTGCAAATATAACAATGTCGTCTGCATAGGCCTCATTTGTTATTTCAACATTTTGTAAGTTTCTATGTCCTACCATATATTGTTTACATTTATTATTTGTTTTATTTATGATTTCATCCATAAGCATAATGAAAAGAAATTAATCCTCCGCCTTGTCTGAGTCCACTTTGAGTTGTAAAATGCTTCTGATCTTCTATTATGGCTATAATTTGTCATTTAATATTTTCGGTTTCATGCGTTTTCGATACAGATTTTTGGATTTTTTTTTTAAATTCAGCTCATCAAACTTTAGCTCATTCTTATTGACACACCATGTATGTTTATCATGAACCCAATGAACGTAAAAACCTCCGCGAACTTAAATCAACCTAGTAAACCCACCTACATGTCCACTCAATCGTACCAATTCCCAGAAATTGACATCCATTGAACTGAATATAATCCACCAGCGAATTATTGTAAATGCTCTGAATATGAATGTATCGAGGGGATAGAAACGTGGTATCTGTCCGTAAATCAGCCTCTGAACGATATCGCCAGGTGGTTGCTGTTCTAGCATAAATTCTGTTTATCTTTAAAATTGCATAAAGGCCGGATTTATGGCCTCATTGACATACATGATTGTTTCAATATATAGAACGGTCGGTTGGTATTCTAAAAACAAATATAAATATATTATATTCTTCTTGTCGATGGATTTATTAATTCTTGTTTATTTATTTGCCAATAGCTTAAACAATTATCAGCTGAAACTATCCCTGACAGAGAATATTTGTATAATTACCAAATTATGTAAACATAATTAGAAAATTTAGAATTTATGGATTTCCTGTAATTTTTTTGCCGTCAAATTAATTTAAACAAAGGTTCATCATTATCTAGGAAGTATATATTGAGAGGGAAAGTATTGCCACAGCGTCAAAAATAGTTTAAAGTCGGAAAAGTAGCTTTTTAACTAAGTATGTGAATGAAAGTTTCTTCTTCCATTTCACAGAATATACATTCTTCTTGTTTCACTAGTTTGAGCTATTTGAGGTGCCCATTCAGGACGCAGTGTCCTGTTAGGACATCTGTCAAAACAGTTAGCAATGATCAGATTATCTCTTCTTCTAGGCGTTGCCTGATTCTTCCAATATTACGGAGCTGATAACGCTAAAGAAGCTGTTGTCCTTTTACTCCTGTAGATCCTTCTATTAATCTTCATGTTTGTTTCTGTCAGGCAAACTTTTATTTGTTCCTTATAGTTTGGACAGTTTTTTTCTATCAGGATATGCTGCTTCAACTACTTTTGTGAATTGTCCTGGTTATGATCGTTCCATATATCCACCATCCTGTTGTTTTTTTGGTAATTGGTTCACATGACTTTAAAATTTTGACTGAGCAGCTTAATAAATTTTTTCTACAATCATTAATAAAAGTGACGTTTTTTTAATCGATTTTCGTACATAAAATATGTCTTTGTTAAACATGTTTAAAAAAGTGACATTGGATCGAAATAAAGTGACGTTACAGTGAGATAATAGTTATTTATGATACTAGTGCGTGAAGTGATACTTTTTCGCAACGAGTGCGCAAAAGAAATTCACGCATGAGTATCATACAATGTTTTATCTACGACCACATTAAAAATACTTTCCCTTGATTATATATTACATAACCTCTCTTTTTAATAATTGTGTTTGAATTATTGCCTACCTTCATCATAAGAAATTCATTATCTGGTGCTCCATTTATAAAATCCAAAATCTATTCCCTTGTGAAAATTTTTGATTTTTTCGGTTTATAACTCTCTGATTGTCGTTTTATGAAGGTAATAAGTTTATGAAACTGTTTAAATTTAAATTTATGGTAGTTTTCAACATTGAATAAATGGGACCATAACGTTGATGATTTCCATTGACTTTTCCGATAAATATGCAATAAGAACATTTTCCGTCTAATTTTTAATTTTTTTAGTGTTACACCAATCCAAAAAAAAAGGTGAGCGGTCGTCGGACCGCCGACAGAAGCTTGCCTCTTATGCACAATAAAATGACCATTTTTGGCCAATTTTCGAAAATTTTAACCATTTTTCAAAAATTTTAACAATTATTGACCATTTTTTCAAAAATTTTGACCATTTTTGACTATTTTTTCAAATTTTAACAATTATTGACCAATTTTGATAGTTTTGACAGGTTCTGACAATTATTGACAATTTTTCAAAAAATTTGACAATTTTTAACAATGATTGACCATTTTTGACAATTTGACAATTACATTACATTACATTTGACAGTTTTGACAATTATTGATCATTTTTGACAATTTTTCAAAAATTTTGAACATTTTAGACCATTTTTTTCAAATTTTAACAATTATTGACCATTTTTGATAATTATTTACCAATTTTGACAGTTTTGACAATTATTGATCATTTTTGACAATTTTACACCATTTTTCCAAATTTTAACAATTATTGACCATTTTTGACAGTTTCTGACAATTATTGACCATTTTTGACAATTTTTAAAAAAATTTGACCATTTTTCAAAAATTTTCAACAATTATTGACCATTTTTGACAGTTTTTTATAATTATTAACCATTTTTTCAAAATTTTAACAATTTTTGACCATTTTTCAAAATTTAAACAATTATTTACCATTTTTGACAGTTTCTGATAATTATTGACCATTTTAGACAACTTTCAGAAAATTTGACAACTATTGTCTATTTTTGACCATTTTTTTAAATATTTAACAATTTTTGACCATTTTTGACAATTTTTGACAGTTTCTGACAATTATTGACCACTCACGTTTCACACTTCTTAATGACAGTACAAAATTATTACAATTACAGAACCTTTGACAGAAAACAAAACACAAAATTATCTAAGGTAACTTAATAAATATACAAATAAAAAAGAGAGTTATAATGATTATCCAATTTAAAAAGCATTGTACTTTTTCGCACTCTTTTTGGGTGTTATAATGAAATTTGCTTTTAAGTAGTTTGTTTAACGCTAATTTCAAATATTTCCGCTATTGGCTCTGCAGATTGCACTCATCTGTCATTTTACCTAGCGTTTTGTCATCATAACAAACATAAACAGTCAAATCGACGCCATTTTTAGTCCATTTAGAGCAACCTAAATAACACATTTTTTGGTTTTTGCTTGATTGTATGTGCAACATATGCATAAAGTGTCTTTTTTCACTTTATGCACAAATAACTATTTTGGCTGTCATTTTTATACCCACAATCTGACTTTCAATTAATATATTTAATTGCCTCTCGATTTTTCTTATGATTGGTTAGTAATTTGTTTAAACTATGTTAGTTACGTCTTAAAAAAGAAATGATAAGAATGAATAAAACACCCTGCATACCCACTTACAAATGCCTTAAAACTAGAAAATTATGTAAATTTGAAACTACTCAGTTGTTATAATATTTCCGATTCCCAATTAAACACCCTGTAAATAAATATAACAAATTTTTTTTTGTTATTGCCTGGTCTAAAATAAATACATGATTGCATGAGTGTAAAAGCCGAGCGTTGAACATACTTTTTAACTTTTGCCATCCGGTTAAAACCGATGTAAAGTGTCTTATCTGATCTCCATATTTTCAAACTCAATGACACATGTCATTGGTGATTCTGATATGTTCCCATAATCATAAATACTTCTTTTAAATTGGCATTTTATACATGTTTGTGGTTTAGTCGATGATTTAGTATGTTTTGAAAACCGTAAATTGTGCTATACACACAAAAAAATAGTTTAGCGTCATTTAGAGATTTGGAAATTCGTAAATTAAATTCAAAAACCGTTTAACTTTTCCAGTAAATTAAATTACAGATCTACCAATTTTGTTCGTTGACGATCTATTTAAATTTTGGTATTTATAGCTAAAAATTATCTATGACTCCAAAAATAAAGTACTCCACTCGAGCAAAATATTGTTTTAAAACTTGAGCCAATAAAACTGTTAACATTAGTATTTCGCGTACAAACATTTGTCTCTTTCATAACATTATACTTAGCTGATTGTTGATTGATTTATTTTTTGTGTGTTCTGTTTATGATAAATTTCAACTGCTTGTCGTCGGTGATGAAGTACTTTTCAAATTTGGAGTGTATAAGCAAACAACCAACTGGTTTATCAATGACAATTGTCTTTTTAATTGTCTACAATAAAATTCTTAAAAAATATTTGTCAGAAAAGTATTGACATGAAAACAAGAGTTTTTATTACATTTTGTGATCTCAGCAAAGCATTCGACTGTGTAGATCCGGCCTTGCTAATAAAAAAAAATGGAATATAACGGGATAAGATCCAAATAATTACTCTTGGGAAGCTCCTATCTCTCAATTAGAAGACAAAATGTCCATTGTGATGGTATAAATTCGAGTATCCTTTCTGTTGAAAAAGGTGTTCCGCAGGGTTCAGTTTTGGGACCTGTATTATTTATTTTATACATAATTGACGTGCCAGCCGCAGTAGAGTATTGTAAATGCCTTTTGTGCTCTCGCACGAATATACCGGAGTGTAGGGAAAGTATGAAATCCGTGAAAAACTGGTTCTCAGCAAATCATCTTAAGCTTAATAGAACTAAAACTCAATCGCTATTAGTAAGTTCTAGTAGATTAGTTGAGAATTGAGATCCTGTAGTATATTTAGGTTTAATCTTAGATACTCACCTGATTTGGCAACCTCATCTGAATTATTTATGTTCAAAACTAGCATCACAAGTGTTTGCACTACGACAACTAAGATCATCTTTATCGTCCAATATTCTAAGTACTGAGTACTTTGCAATTGTTCATTCCCACCTAAATTATGGTATATTATTATGGGGCAATGCAGCTGGTGCTGAAGCAGTATTCCGACTCCAAAAATCTTATATTCTTCTGAGACTAGTCTTACCTTCAGTCTCTGAAGAAGATAACTTGGCTATCGAAACGCGCGTAAGATAGTGTAAAGTGTTAGTGTTGGTGTAGTGGTAGTGTAAACAGTGTTCAGTGTCAAGAATCGCCAACGGTTCCAGAATTCCTAACTTAGAGGAAAATATTGTAAATATGTTACCACTTTTAATGTTTATTATTTTATTTCATTATTTTTATAAAGATTCAATGTGTGGATTTTTCAAAAATTTTTAAAATATTCCATTATTATTTTTAGTTAATGTGTAAACGACCTATAGATACATGTTTGTATACTATTTTTTCATATAGTTAGACCTAGACGTATTTTCGTTTGTAAATATATAATATTTGGTCAATAAATGGTATGGTATGGTAAATTAACGGTAGTTTCTTTTAGGAAAATTGAGAAAATGAAAATTATCCATTCAATGTACATGTATGAGATATAAAGCAGATCTACACGTCGATATATGGCTTGATAAATATTTGGGTTTTATTTTCATTAGACTGCCAGATGGTAGAAAACAATTACTTACATCCCTAGAGTAGAAACCTTCCATTTTCTGTCCGCTGAATTGAGTTAAAATCAATATAACCCTGTCAATAAGTCCATTCTAACCATTACTCAATCTGATAGATGCTAAACATTTTATTCTACAAGTAGAGGTACATTTCGTGATATTATTTAACTAAGCAACAAATCACCAGAACTATTAGAATTTTAGTTTTGTTGGTAAGTATATCTGAGATGCGACGAATTTTTTTGTCACGTGACCACAGATCAGACGGAGTAATTGAATTAACCTAACGGTACAGATCACTATCAGTCAAAGTGTCAAATGCCATATCAGTTTATATTTGTTTTCTATTTTGTTTCAGTCTATAAATTCAGATTAATCGCTTTCAACTGCCCAAATTCTCAGAGTAAAAAGATCATCCGATTGCTTCGATTAAAATTGCCGAACGGTCAAGATTTATTTCCCCTACATCTGGACGTCATAAACGAACGATTGATCTGAGGCTAATACTGAACGCTACTAGTAATTGTTGCAATAATAACTCAAGATAATATTCTATAGACAAAGATAACCCAAAAAATAGCCATGGCTGAGTTAAGTAAAATAGCTATGGAAACAACACCAACATTAGCCATGGAAGTACTGCTGGACCTCCCCCCGGTTGACATAACAATTATGGGGAAGGCAAGAATGGGACTTATAAATCAACAAAATACTAGCAACAGATCGCTTCACAATAAGATGAAGGAAATAGTGGGAAGTAGCATTCTCGACCAACGAACCACATGACTTCGAAGGAAATGGACAGACAACATTAAGGGCATACCTGGTGAGAGAATCTGGTATACAGACCAAGACCAAGGAAGGAACCGAATAATTTTACTGTGAATTCCAGGACACTGTGGTATCAAGGGTAATGAGAAACCTAATGAACTAGCCATAGAGTGTTCATCAACTGCATATAGTGAACCAGAAATAGCACTTAAGACTGTCATCCGAAGATGCGTACGGAACTTGGTCGAACGAAAACAAAGAGATATGCGGAATGAAGCCCCCTTTAAGTACCACAGGGCAACATTTATTAAAGAACTAACCGTCAGATCACAGAACTAAAGAACTACTCAAGATAATTAAATCAGTACAAAAATGGATCTTTTTACTGGTCACAGTCCACACCTACACAAAATGGGATTACACAACGAAGAACTTTTTCTGTAAATAATGTGGTGAAAGGACAGAAGCGGCCAAATATATACAGTCGGAATGCAAGGAAAGTCAGAGATAGCCTGAGCTAACTCCCGAAGAATACAACAGACTACCTGTCCAGACTGGCAGAGGGAACTGGAGTAACAAAAAGCACAAGAGGCTGAGGTGTTGCTGGTGATAGAACCAGAATCCGAGAAATGAAAGTATTCTCAATCCCTTACCGAACACAAGTTACACCTCCACTACACCAACACTGATACCATACACTTTACACTATCTGGCACTCGTTTCGATAACCAAGTTATCTTCTTCAGAAACCAATACTAGTAAAGAAGTGTCAGTAATGGTGGTGTAACTTGTATTCGGTATCGTATTCCCAACTGAGTCCTCAATTCCTGTCTGAGGATCAACTTTTTCCAGATTTTGAACATTAATCTCCACCGTTCAATGAGTGTCCAGTGAATCTATGATGTGGCTAGTGCTTTTGTCTGTTTTATTTACCATGACATTTAAATCTTACCTCCCTTTTTCAGCCAGATTACATTCAAAAATTGTATGTTTATGAAATTGTTCCTGAGTAAGAATAATTGGGGGTTGGTTAGATAGACACTCCCTTTCCGAAATAAACCGTATTCTCGTGAATAAAATTTCACATTGCGGAACAGCCGAATAAACGGTATTCAAAATGGTTTGTGGAAATCATATATATTTTTATCTTGGCAATAATTCGTGACATAATTCACCCGCATTTCAAATCGAAATAAAAATTTAGGACTATGGGTAAATTCGCTGGAACGTAACCGCGATTAGGTATGTGTTTACACAGTTAAAACTTCATCGAGGATTAAATTGAATTTATTACAACATTTTAGTTTATATTAATATTTCCTTTGACTTTAAATGCAAAACAATATCCATTCTGGTTACACTATTGCTGATTTTTTTCCTAGTAGTATTGCCCTGCTGAAATTTCACTATTTTCATTGTTTTTATAAATGGAAAAAAATTCTCACTACATCCTTGGAAATATTATTTTCAAAAGACATTCATATATTTAAATTCTCATCATCAATCGACTGATACCATCACAACTTTGTAACTATTCAATTTCTCGAGTTATATAAATATTTTTAGTTCTAAAGTTGGCGTTTTTTGTAGGTTTCGACTATCCTTATTTTGGTAACTTGTAAAATAAAAACCTCCTTGGTTACACTATTGCTAATTTTTTTACCAGCAGATGGATCTTTAACGAGTATGCTGCTGAAATATCAGCTCAATATTCAGTTTTGTGGTTTTTACACTACTTCTTATGTTAACAGTGTGTTTTTTGGAGAATATCATCACGCTATTTTGTGGTGAAATTCGGAATTTATTAAAAAACGGAGTCCACCAGTCGATTTTTCTTGCCAAAAACCCATTTTACTAGTTTTTACTGTTTTTCTCAATGGAAAAATGTCGGAAAATGTTTACCAAAGGTATGGGAAATTTCGAGATATTGACAAATTTATCGATTCTCACTACAACCTTGGAAATATTGGTTTAAAAAATAATTCATGTATATTCAAAATTCCATTCTGTACTGGGACTCTGAACACTATAGAATTATACCGGTCGCTTTCTACAGTAGCTTACCATTATTCCAGTCAAAAGTCTCACTGTGTATTCTGTCGACAAATGTTCTTTTATTCCTGACTTATTACTATCCGTTTGAAAGATATTGAAGTTTTTATGAAGAAATTGTCGACTAAAGACGTGTGAATAGAGTCGATAGTAGAATTCTATCCTGTGCAGAGTCCCACTCCTGGCAATACGCTGACATTGACGTTAAGTCATTTGTCATTGAAGCTGTACTGGGACTCTGCACACTACAGAATTCTACCGTTCGCTTTCTACAATAGCTCACCATTATTCCAGTCGAGAGTCTCACTGAGTATTCTGTCGACAACTCTTCTTTTAATCCTGACTTATTACTATCCGTTTGAAAGATATTGAAGTTTTTATGAAGAAATTGTCGACTAAAGACGTGTCAATAGAGTCGATAGTAGAATTCTATAGTGTGCAAAATCCCACTCCTGGTAATAGGCTGACATTGACGTTAAGTCATTTGTCATTGAAGTTGTACTAGAACTCTGCACACTATAGAATTCTACCGTTCGCTTTCTACAATAGCTCACCATTATTCCAGTCGAGAGTCTCACTGAGTATTCTGTCGACAACTCTTCTTTTAATCCTGACTTATTACTATCCGTTTGAAAGATATTGAAGTTTTTATGAAGAAATTGTCGACTAAAGACGTGTCAATAGAGTCGATAGTAGAATTCTATAGTGTGCAAAATCCCACTCCTGGTAATAGGCTGACATTGACGTTAAGTCATTTGTCATTGAAGTTGTACTAGAACTCTGCACACTATAGAATTCTACCGTTCGCTTTCTACAATAGCTCACCATTATTCCAGTCGAGAGTCTCACTGAGTATTCTGTCGACAACTCTTCTTTTAATCCTGACTTATTACTATCCGTTTGAAAGATATTGAAGTTTTTATGAAGAAATTGTCGACTAAAGACGTGTCAATAGAGTCGATAGTAGAATTCTATAGTGTGCAAAATCCCACTCCTGGTAATAGGCTGACATTGACGTTAAGTCATTTGTCATTGAAGTTGTACTGGAACTCTGCACACTATAGAATTCTACCGTTCGCTTTCTACAGTAGCTTACCATTATTCCAGTCGAAAGTCTCACTGAGTATTCTGTCGACAACTCTTCTTTTATTCCTGACTCGTTACTATCCGTTTGGAAGATATTGAAGTTTCCATGAAGATATTGTCGACTAAAGACGTGTGTATAGAGTCGATAGTAGAATTCTATAGTGTGCGGAGTCCCACTCCTGGTAATAGGCTGACATTGACGTTAAGTCATTTGTCATTGAAGCTGTACTGGGACTCTGCACACTATAGAATTCAACCGTTCGCTTTCTACAGTAGCTTACCATTATTCCAGTCGAAAGTCTCACTGAGTATTCTGTCGACAACTCTTTTTTATTCCTGACTCGTTACTATCCGTTTGGAAGATATTGAAGTTTTTATGAAGAAATTTTCGACTAAAGACGTGTGAATAGAGTCGATAGTAGAATTCTATAGTGTGCAGAGTCCCACTCCTGGTAATAGGCTGACATTGACGTTATGTCATTTGTCATTGAAGCTGTACTGGGACTCTGCACACTATAGAATTCTACCGTTCGCTTTCTACAGTAGCTTACCATTATTCCATTCGAAAGTCTCACTGTGTATTCTGTCGACAACTCTTCTTTTATTCCTGACTTATTACTATCCATTTGGAATATATTGAAGTTTTCATGAAGAAATTGTCGACAAGACTTGTTTATAGAGTCGATAGTAAAATTCTATAGTGTGCAGAGTCCCACTCCTGGTAATAGGCTGACATTGACGTTAAGTCATTTGTCATTGAAGCTGTACTGGGACTCTGCACACTATAGAATTTTACCGTTCGCTTTCTATAGTAGCTTACCATTATTCCAGTCGAAAGTTTCACTGTGTATTCTGTCGACAACTCTTCTTTTATTCCTGACTTATTACTATCCGTTTGAAATATATTAAATTTTTCATGAAGAAATTGTCGACAAGACTTGTGTATAGAGTCGATAGTAGAATTCTATAGTGTGCAGAGTCCCACTCCTGGTAATAGGCTGACATTGACGTTAAGTCATTTGTCATTGAAGCTGTACTAGGACTCTGCACACTATAGAATTCTACCGTTCGCTTTCTACAGTAGCTTACCATTATTCCAGTCGAAAGTCTCACTGAGTATTCTGTCGACAACTCTTCTTTTATTCCCGACTTATTACTATCCGTTCGAAAGATATTGAAGTTTTTATGAAGAAATTGTCGACAAGAGTTCTGTATAGAGTCGATAGTAAAATTCTATTGTGTGCAGAGTCCCACTCCTGGTAATAGGCTGACATTGACGTTATGTCATTTGTCATTGAAGCTGTACTGGGACTCTGCACACTATAGAATTCTACCGTTCGCTTTCTACAGTAGCTTACCATTATTCCAGTCGAAAGTCTCACTGTGTATTCTGTCGACAACTCTTCTTTTATTCCCGACTTATTACTATCCGTTTGAAAGATATTGAAGTTTTTATGAAGAAATTGTCGACTAAAGACGTGTCAATAGAGTCGATAGTAGAATTATATAGTGTGCAAAATCCCACTCCTGGTAATAGGCTGACATTGACGTTAAGTCATTTGTCATTGAAGTTGTACTGGAACTCTGCACACTATAGAATTCTACCGTTCGCTTTCTACAGTAGCTTACCATTATTCCAGTCGAAAGTCTCACTGTGTATTCTGTCGACAACTCTTCTTTTATTCCCGACTTATTACTATCCGTTTGAAAGATATTTAAGTTTTTATGAAGAAATTGTCGACTAAAGACGTGTGAATAGAGTCGATAGTAGAATTCTATAGTGTGCAGAGTCCCACTCCTGTATCGACTGGTACCCAGTGTAGTACTGTAACTATACAATTTCTCGAATTTTGAATCCTTCTAGTTTTACAGTTTGCGTTTTTCGAAGGATTCGACTACCATCACGTTGACCCCCTCGGTTACACTACTGTTTATTTTTCTCCCTGTAGATGGGTGTTTTAACCCTTTACTGCATGAATTTTTTTATGAAAAAAATGTACTAGGTGGAAAAAAATATCAGGATTACCTTAAAAATATTTAAAAAATTGTTTTTTGTATTTTTTTATACGTCAGATATGGCACAATATGCAGTAATGTTACAAAACATCAAAATAATGTAGGTATAAACAAATGAATCAACGAAAACTTATTCAGTATGGAATTTGTAAAAGCAGTTTCGGTCTTTGTTTGAGCAAAGAAAAACACCACATTTTTCACACGTTATATAAGACTTTCCACCACAGGAATATTTGCACCTTTGCCGATTATCACACCATTATGATCTCTTCGAACCTCTTGGATAGGAAAATCTGACGTTGGACCCATTGTTTTCTTGTTTTGCAAGTTATCCATGACTCCACTGGGACGGCCTCTTTTCTTTGTTGAGCTTGGTTTATTGAATTCACACAAGCACTCTGCAACGGCCATTTTGAAATCTGCCAGAGGTAAATCTTTGAACTCGTTTTCTCTTCTTCTCCAAAGTGTCCATGCATTGACAACCATCAAATAATATTACTATAAATGGTTTCATTTCATTGATACAATATAATAAATACAAATAAGTATACCTTAATTCAGACAATGGAATGGACTTGCTTCTGCTTTTCTTCTTTTCTGGACTAAGGTGGTGCTTACTGAACAGTTTTCTTTTGTTATGTTATATATAACTCATATACTCAGGAAGATTTTCCTTGTTTCCTTCTCGAAAATGACAGCTGCACACTCTAGCTCCAGATCCTGGCTCTTCATTTCTTCTACAACATTTTGAACGATTATTTGACAGAATTATGGAATAAAATAAAAATTGCCTTAAAAGAGTTATCCACCTTTTCAGCACTTTTTTATCCTTAGGAAATCTGTAAAACTTACATACATTTTTCATATTGTTGTGACAACAATCAGGTGCCCAACAAGTTATGGACATCCTAACCTGAAAGTTAGATAATGAATATTTAATGTTAATATTACATTTTGGAAAAAAAAATTGTACCCAATATATGTTTTATTCTCAATACCATTTCCTACATACCTTTTTAGTTTTAAAATAGTTCCAGAATTTGTAAAATAAATAGTACTGTGGTATTAACATACAAATAAAAGTTTGTTTGCATCCAATAACTAACCTAACATAACAAAATGGCGGTCGTGACGTTTTCACTAAATGCGCATATATGAACCATGATGTGGTAAGGGGTTAAGAGGGCTCTGCTGAAATTTCAGCTCGATTTTTACAGTTTTGTAGTCTTTATACAACTTTTTATGTCGATATCTTGCTTTTTCGGGTTTTCCGTATTATTTCTATTATTTTTTCTTCCTTTTTTCTATCATTTCTATAGTGTAGATATATTGAATAAAATATAACAATGAATTCTCTAAAATTAGTCCTATTCGATATTATGCTTTCAGTTTAATGTATGTTCGTATCAACCCCAATTCGATTTAAAAATGGGATTATCCTAGAGAAAAATAAAATTGTTATCGGCCCCAGCTGAAAACCTTTTATAAAAGGCTTGCAATAGCTTGTAACGTTTATCCCCCAGGCAAATTAAAGGATATGTTTATTTTGGAGTTTGTGTATTTTCGAAATGTGAATAAAACGAATGGATTTTCTGATACGGCGTTGAAATATAATAAGATTCATATAAAATTCCAGAAAAATACTTTTTTGTTTAACTATTCGATCAAATGACTTTTTCTATGCTGGATGATAATTCTTTTTCAGTTTTTAAGATTTATAAAAAAGGATTGAAGATTTCGTTTGTAGCAGAATTTTAACTAATTATTTGAAGTTAAAATTTACTACTGCAAGCTCTCTAAATTTATTGTTATCAAAGATACACTTTTCAATAGAACGTAATGTCAACAGAAAAATTAACATAATATCCTTACAAAACACGAAAGGGGAGATCAAAGAAGCCAAGGCAAATAGAGGCGCGGGGCAAGGAAACTCTCTGTCTACTGCACTTTTTAATATCTAACATGAAAAATAAACAATGGGATTGTAAGAACGGGTGCGGAGCAAATAAGTAGTTTACGTTGATGGTTTGGTATTGCTAGTGAACAGAAGGCATGTGATGGCGCAGCTACTGAAACAAATCAGAGAATACACATGACTAAAGATACATACAAATAAAACAGACCTATTGAAAATAGGATAAGAAATAGTGTGTAATTAATATTGACTGTTAGGTTAGGGTAGGTTTGTGGTGAGTGGGTCTATAAGGCCCCCCACTGTTGTGGCTCATACCTATTCAGATTTCACCAAACAAATTCAGCTTCTTAACAAAGACGATTAGTTTGTTTGGTGAATGATATTTCAGGTCTGAGGGCGAGAGAGAGACCCTGTTAAACATCAGATACCTGATTCATCATCTTCCAGACAAAGACGACAAGTCGGATCTTCCGACAGTCTAAGTCTTAGCATATTATGATTCAGATGACAGCGGCCTGTTAAAAGGCCCATTAGACAACGTAGGGTATTGCCTGCTATAGTCTAAAATTTGTTTGGAGATATTCTTCGAAGGATGTAAAAAAGCCTTTGAATTAACCAAACCTGGTTTATTATGCCAGAAGTCTAAAGTTCTTCTTGCTATCCAGGTATTCAGTGTTTGTTTGGCAAAACTTATTGCGATGCCAATTGAAGGTTCTGGTCCGATAAAAACGCGTGCGGCATCCTCCCTTACAAGAGAGTCCGCATTCTCATTGCTATCCATGCCAGAATGGCAAGGGATCCAGACCAGTGATACTCTATTGAATTCTCCTATCGAGGAGAGTCTTTTTTGGCAGTCTAAAACCAGTTTCGACGTTACACGGTAAGAGCTAAGTGCTTTTAAAGCCGCTTGGTTATCAATGAAAATTTTTATTGATTTATGTGTGAGATTGGTTCTGCTCCAATCTCTCAACACATGAAGCAATGGCCGCCTGAAATACGGATGCATAGGATCCTAGAGAGGTTGAAATTTCTGTCCCAGGTCTGCGCCCGTATACACCAGAGCCTGAGGGTTTTTATGATCCATCTGTGTACCAACAGCTGTCTGCTCTTAATAGTTCATCCTTACGGAGGACCCATTCGTCTTTATTTGGAATTAGGACGGTATTAGGAAGGTCGTAGTTTACTGTTGGAGGCATTATCTCAGAGGTCATTCCCAGAATACTGTGACTTTCAGTGTCCACTAGCATTCTGCTTTGCTCTGTATAAGCCTGTTTTGTGCATTTCGAAATATGCGCAATTCTATATGTTGTCCATCTAGCCTCCCTTTCCAGAAATATACGGAGAGGAGGTAGGTCTATAAGGATTTCCATGGCTGCTGATGGTGTGGTACTGATGGCACCAGTAATTGCCAGACAAGCCTGTCTCTGTATGCCAGAGAGCTTTGCTTGGGCCGTTCGCTGTAAAGCTTTTGACCACCAAGCAATAGCTCCATATGTGATAATTGGTCTAACAATCATCACATATATCCAATGGATTTGTTTGGGTCCCAAGCCCCAAGATTTTCCACAGATCCTGCGACTTGTCCACAAGGATAGTCTGGCCTTTGGATAACTTTTTCCAGGTGAGCGTTCCATATAAGTTTTGAATCTAGGATAATCCCCAAATATTTTACCTCCGCTGCAAATTGATTAACCTCACCATTGTAGGAAAGTGGTGGAAGATCCTCCAATTTCATTTTCCTAGTGAAGGGGACTATTACAGTTTTCCCAGGGTTAACAGACATCTGTTTCCTCTGGCACCAACTGGGGACATCGTCCAACGTCTTTTGGAGGATATGATATGCTACCCTTCCTGACTTGGATGACAAGGTCGTCTGCATACGCTTGCAGTTCTACCCCTCTTCTTTCGAGAGTGCTAAGCAAGTCATCCATCAAGAGTGACCACAGTAGGGGAGATAGTACTCTGCCTTGTGACCTTAAAGCTAATGGCATCATCCTGAAGAGAAGTAGTGGCTGTTCTATTAGTGAGCATGGCATATATCCAGCCGGTAATGGTTGGTTTAATGCCCTTTTCAACCAAAGCTGAACCAATGGAAGTCGTTAGGGCATTGTCGAATGCTCCTTCGATGTCAAGAAACATGACTACCGCAATCTCCTTGTTGTTAAGGGATATTGACTATACAAAATTCTCCAAATAAGTGACGAAAAGATACACCAAAACAGAAGAAGGATGGTAGACTGAAGATTGCTTAAAGAAAGTCAATCAATAAAGGATTATTGCATTATTTCCTTTAAACCTTGGTTTTATCTTTAATAATGTAAATTGTGGGATAAATCAAAAGCAAATTGTGCTTGAAAACGTCGTACAAGTGTCGTTCAGTGCTGGAGTTGGTAGTTCTGTTTATGTCCAAAATTACTGTACAAATTAAATCCAAACTGTTCAATCTTTACAGCTGAATTAGTAGCCATCAACAAAGCCTTGGAATGGATCATAAACAGTAACTTAGAATTTGAACAGTATTTGATTCACAATCAGCTTTAATGACATTGAGAAATTACCAGAAACATATATAGGGTGTCCCAGGCTATAGAGATTTTCGAATGGGACAAAAACTGATCTATTCCATTTCTAATACACTTTAATATGGCGTAGAAAAAATCATCCCCTAAATATTCATTCCTTAGTTACAACCCCTAACTTTAAATTTTTAATAGCACCCTGTACATTTTTTTATAATTTTGGATGTGGTCTTCCATCGTCTATTAAACAAATTTTTCAAAAATAAAATGGGTCCATAAGTAATCAAGAAAATATCAGTTTATTTTTTATTTTTGTTAAATTAATCAAGAAAGCTTTAAAGCTTAAAGGAACAATAAAAATAAATGTTATAAAAATTACAAGAAAAAAACAAATAAAAATAACAATAGAGTACACGCATATTTCATATTTCGCTTGGATATTAATTTGTAATAGTAAAGTTGATATCAAAAATAACTAATAATAGGAAATAAACCAGTTTCCATTGAAAATTACTTCCAAATTTTAAAATAAAATTCAAATTTTAATGCACTTTCCGAGGATTTCCGAACGCTACCGATGATACGTGTGATGTCATACCATTTGTTTACTTTTGTCAATATGGCCGATATTGCATTAGGTTCTGTGTAGTTTTGTGTTTATATTGTATTTTAATTAACTATTAATTGCTTCATCGACGTAAAAATATCATTTATACGTTTGTTTGAGACCATTACGTGTTTGTGTGTGCTTTTTTTTATTTCTAAAAGTCAACGTAAAGTGGAAAGTGGACATAAATATTCAATATTTCCGAGGATATTTGAAAACTTTTAGAAGGAAATATTTTATTTACTAGTTCAGTGTTTTAAGTTAATATAAAATAAGTAAATACATTCTAAATTTTTAAAATGAAAATTTCTTGATGTCGGTTTAAAAGTAGCACATTATCTTCATACATTTAATTTTAGAAGGCTAGAGTTCTATGTAGATTTTTCATCTGTCATCATTTTAAAAGGGGATTTTATAGGTAATACCAAAATAGAATATTACATAACCTGTATAGAAAGTGACGAATTTTACACGGGTATGAAATCACATGAGTGTAAGGAAGTCACTGTCTCACGAGCCGTTTCCACAATTTTTCTTACGAATACACTCAAAAATGACTTAATCGTGCTCTTTGGGTACCCACTTGGAAACCACTAAATTTCACTCCTGTTGAATAATATTGCTGCACATTTTCAGTGGAAACTTGATGTGTGGTCGTAAGAAAATAATGTTTTTATGGTTGATTCCTAGACATATAGGTACATAACCTCAAACTATTTAAGAAGAAAAACTACCAACATAGAAGTAGGTGCTTACATTAAAATGGTCTTCACAAACAAAAGAAGTAGTATTTGTCGAAATATCGTCTTTGTTTCGACGCATAGCTTGCAACCACAATGCCCTTCTGTTAAGTGCATTTTTGCTTGCGCCACCAGGTAAAGTAACAAAGTAACAAATTTTTCCACAGGATGTTCAGAAGTTGAACGTGAAATGCAATTTTTTGGGCCGTATCCTTTTGAACTTTTTGCAAAATCGATTGAGGATAAAGATAAGAATGGAAGGGTATTAGGGGTGTCCACTTAGAAAAAACATCGATGTTTTTTTCGATTCGAGAAATCGGAAATGTACATCGATGTCTTTCGATGTATCGGATGAAAACATCGTTTTTTTTTGTTAACATTGAGTACTTTTTCTAAAGGTAAGAAAGTGGAAGAAAGGGACTTTCGGACGGTATAAAAAAGTAATTTTTTTCCGGCGTTTTCTGGAAAAAATATAAGAAGAGTGTCTCTCAAAGTGACCACACACGGAAAGGTGTCCAAGCACGTTTTTTCTTTTTAAACGAGAGTTCTTGACATGGTTTCATAAGAAATTAAATATTTCCATAAAAACTCGAGTATATGCCGATGATGTATACATTTTTGGAAAGGGGAAGAAAGAGACTTTTGATTGGTATAAAAAAATATAGGGTGTTGTATTTAAAATAAACCGATAATTTCGCTTCGAAAAGAAAGTCATTTATTTTCCGGAAAAATATATACATTTGGCAACTATGTCAACAAAAATATAAGAATAGTTTTTCGTAAAGTGACCACACACGGAAAGATGTCCAAGCACGTTTTTTCTTTTTAAACGCGAGTTCTTGACATGGTTTCATAAGAAATTAAATATTTCTCTAAAAACTCGAGTATATGCCTGTGATGTATACATTTTTGGAAAGGGGAAGAGAGGGACTTTCAGATGAAATTGAAAAATATAGGGTGTTGTATTTAAAATAAACCGATAATTTAGCTTCGAAAAAAAAAAGCGGAAAAAATATGCATTTGGCAACTATGTCAACAAAAATATAAGAAGAGTGTCTCGTAAAGTGACCACACACGGAAAGGTGTCCACGCACGTTTTTTACTTTTTAAACGAAAGTTCTTGACATGGTTTCATAAAAAATTTAATATCTCCCTAAAAACTCGAGTGTATGCCGATGATGTATACATTTTTGGAAAAGGGAAAAAAGGGATTCGGGATCGATTCGATGTTTTATGAAAAAACACCGATACATCGAGTATATCGATAGCTTTTCAAAACATCGGATCGATTCGATGTATCGCATTTTAAACATCGATGTTTTTGATGCATCGATGTATATCGAATATCCCTAAAGGGTATACAACTGATTACTTCATTTATTTCATCTGTATGATGTGCATCACATAAATATTAGAATTTAAAAAAACTGGTATATTCCTTAATTCATGTCATTTTTATTGAAGGTTTCGATATATTGACACAAAAAACCGCTCCTGTTCAAAAGTTAGCAATATTTTGCTGTATATTTTCCTATAAAGCTAGCTGTATTAATTTGACACTGATGGGTCTTTAGTAAACCTATTTGGTCCGATTTTTCGTATGAAAGGAAAAGAAATAATGTGAACAGATGTAGATTGTGGTTTTACGGTATCGTTTATTTTTGATGACTAAGCAAACATACAGGGTGAGATCGGTAAACCATCGGCTAGAGGAATCTGAGCAATTAAAAATTGACAACTTCTTTTTACTTTTAATGTATATCATTTTACTTTGTTCATATAGTGAGGTAGTGTTCATGGAAAATTATAACACAAAAACGATTATCATTATCATTATTGGGTGATGTTTTGAAGTTCCCTTTGAATAACATTGAAAATTCTCAATTTCTTGCAATGCTACCTCAAACCCCAAAATCGAGAACTCTATTTGGGAAAATAAAAATTTTATAATGCATCTTCTAAAGAATTTTATGTTCCAAATCTTTCCAAATTCCACAAAATAGATTAAGAATTTATAACAAATTAATTTTTGTAACTAAAATGCTCCTCTCACGGCTATTATCAGTAATTTAGAACGAAGGTGACCGAGTATCCCATATATCTTTTAAAACAACTAATTTAACAAATGACTGCCTTCGATGCAACACAAAAGAAACGTCAAGTCTCTTTAACACTCTCCACACGAAGTACTGTGGGTGGTTTTCAGCAGAGATTTTATCATAATATAGGTAATGCCATCTACCGTTAATTCGAGTTAACTAAGATATAGATATTGTTATCAGCTTTAAAAGGTTTATTTTATTTTTCGATGATACTCGAGACTAAGAATTGTTATATCTAGAAAACGAGCACTTAATCTAACAGTATTAAGTCTGACAATTTAATCTGTAACGGACTATTATAGTCACAGTATGCTTTTTAAAATTTTTTTCCAATTTTTTATATGAGATGAGATGAAAAATCTGATATACAGGGTGTTCAGCAACTTTCCTGCCAAACGCAAACTACTGGTACTCTCTGGGCTCAAAAGGGGTCTCCCTTCGGTTCCGTGTTTCTACGCCACTGAATGTCCCCTCATTCTACGCTTCATTTTACTTTTTCATTGATTCTTCTTGCTCTCTATGTTATAAAACTCCCTTACAATTATTCACTAATGTTTTCCACTGTATGTTTTTTCCTACTTTTAGCAAGAACGTGGTTATTTTAATATTCAACGTAGCTCACATTTTCCCTGATAAATTATAGTCTCGAGTATTACTCGACACCTCTTGAGGTTTGTATTTTCATTAGATTTTTCCCGGAAGAACAAAAATGAAAAAAAAAATTAATTTATGCCGAATTCTATTAACTAATTAAGTTCTAAACGCTGGTTTCGTGTCATGAATAATGTATAATTCCTGTTATTAAACTAGCCGACAAAAAGTTTGAATTATTAATAGCAATTTAATAAGTTGTATATGTAAGAGTCAATACAGCTACTTTCAAATTTTATTTTTTTTACAGGTAAGTCGCTAGAGAAGGAACTGTTCTTAATTCCTCATGTAAGTATTTAGATTGTAATCTTTTCATCTGCAAATCTAAACATTTCTATTTTAAGAGAAATTTAAACAAAACTGCTTATTTGTATACAGGGTGTTTTTAAATTTATGTGAAAGAATCGCTATAAATGTTATTTCAGATCCACCCCAGGGTGGAAATGAAATCATAAGCCACATCGTTTTGAAAATCTGAAGCATCATTATTTAATTCTCCACCCAAGCATTCGGTCAACTAAGTACCTTCCATTGATGTAAAATTCATTATTTTAATGTTGACAAATCGTGGTCAATTAATATGGGAATAATTTTTTGCGACACTTCCTGTTTTAGAAACTCAATGTCTGGAATGATCCAATGAAAATAGTCTCAAAATATCAACCATATCATAGTTAGTATATAACAAGTATTAGACCCCCGTTGGATGGGGTTTAATCAACCCAAACTTCAACTCCCTTAAGCACCATCTATATCCAGGTTTCTAATGTTCTTAAAATTTTCTCGAAATAAGCACTTAGCTCTTACCGGGACACATCAAAGTTAGATTAGATTTGATGAGATGGCTAATCGATCTACTCCACTGCGACCTTTTCAGATCTATTGTGGTCCTCTGAATCTAGATTAGACTCTCCGACTCTTTTTAAGTAGCCAACCAGCCTCGAGACTGCATCAGTTGGTGAATGTCTCCTAATGAACTGTTTCGCCTGTCTCTGTCCACCATTCTAGAGATTTCTGTGCCCCCACTTCCTTGTGGGCATCGAAGTTGGTATCAGAATGTTCTCTTCATATATCGTCTCTGATGTTAATCATCTGGTATGGATGGCAACGAATAGGCTGACTTCTTTGCAAGGGAAGGTGCCGCAGGTGATTTTAAAGGTCCAGAATCTGAACTAAAATTAAAAATCTGGAATGTAAAGAAAGTTTTGGACTTCTTACATAATTATAGATAGAATATCACCAAGCAAGTGTTAAACTGTAGCAATCACTACCTACATTGTCTAGCAAACCTACTAACAGGTTACTGTCTCCGGAATTGTCTTTCTTTTGCCCTCAGACCTAAAATAGTATTCGCCAAATCTACCAATTGTCTTTGGATAAAATTTGAATGAACCCACTCACCTCAAACCTAACCTATCTAGTATTCCTAATTTTATACCTTTGGGTGAAGTTAAATCCTCCCAATGCAAGTCATACATTAGCTTAGACAACAATAATCTACAGTACGACTATACAATAATATGTAGCAATAGTTTGGTTTGAGTTTTGCACGAAAGTTACTATCTATTCACCTATAACGAGCTTGTAAACCGTTTTTACTTATAGATGTCTAATATTCATTATGTATAGCGTTAATTCGTACTTCTTGGGTGGTTCAATATAGTTTTTAAGTCGTTGAGTCTGTTGATTCATTGGTTTGGAATGTGTTGAACAGCTCAGGCACCTTTTTTTGGGTCGAAATGGGAAACTCATGTTCGAATGGGTCCAGGACCCAAACAGTGTTGGACTCATCCCCAAGGAGATGCCTACCAACCAAACCCACCTCAAACTCGCCGTTACCCCCGCCTCGGAATCACTACCCTAGCATACTTCGAGACGGGTGGCGGTCCCTCGCACACTCTCCGCTCACACCGTCATCTTCTCCCTCCTATCACTCCTACCTCTCATGCCATATCGAGTCCTTCTCTCCCCATGACTCTACTATTCTACTCACCTCCATCCATTCCTCCTCCCCCCTCAACATTATCTTCACCATGTTCTCCCAGTACACCGCCTCCCATAGTTTCCTCTCCAACTTCTTCAGCACTTCCTCGTTCCTCCAGCATCTAAACATATGCCCCACATCATCCTCCACTTCACACAAAAAGTTACAAAGGAGGAAGTGCTTTCATTGATCCGTCCCAGTGCTGTTAATTGACAGTGACCCACCCCTGGTCGTATTCCCCAGGTTCTGCATTGCTAGAAAATCAAAGTTCTCTCATAGGTATTCAACTTCTTTTGGTGAAGTCTGTATTCTGAATTTTAATTACATAAATTATTAATGAAAATATCGACTTGATGAAAAATCCTGACGTGTGAAATGTCCTAAATGTTTATGACACTTATCCGCAATATGTTAATAGTGCGTGAAAGATAAAAATATTAAGTTACTTGCTGTAGATATAAAATTTTTTGTACATGAAAGAAAATCACACTTTGCTTATAATTAAATTAACACGAAAAAATAAAAGTATGTACCTAATCGAACAGGTGCATTTATTTTATATATTTGTAATGTAAATTACTACTGTAATTACTTTTATTTAACATTTAATTAATGTGTATAAACAACGGCGGTTTCTGTTTGTTTTAATGATTGTAAATGGCGGTATATTTTAGTTGCATTCGTTTTGTTTTATTGTTATGATAATACGGGGAGTGATAAAAAACTTCAAAGGATCGAAGCACAATTACCGATTATTTACCTCAGAGTAGCTAGTGATTGTATTTAACAATTTTCAATTAGTTTTTCTTGGTTTTTTATCTTTGTTCGCAACAGGAAGTCCAAAGTAATAAAGATTTCCTCTTTTTAATAAATCTACAAAAGGACTTGAAATTTAAACTGTTCGCAAACGTAGCAAAAACAATTTTAACTTTTGTTAATGAATTTATTGAAAAAGTTGATGGAAATTCTAAAAAATTTTTGATAATTATTTCGATATTTGCTTACATCGTCAGAATGACATTGACAATTAATACTACTTAATTATGACAAGTAAATACACAGCCTGCTAAAATAAAGTAATAAATAACACGGCCTACGCCTATGCAATAATAAGGCTAAAATAATTAATATTTTTAAATATGTGTTAATATCTCAAAAAGGAAGGTTGCTTAACATAGTCACATCAATTTTTTTCCAGGTTATATCAAAAAGTCCCGCCATTTATACTTTTCACCTGCTCCAGACAGCTCTTGACTTTTCGATGTCATTTCTAGATGATTTTAGATGTATGTCTTCTTCTTTTTCTTCATGGACCTCTACTATCCTCAGTACAGTTTCGACGTAACAGCATGTTAGGTACAACGTTGAGCATCAAACTTCCTTAAAACCGCTAAAGTCAAAATTAATTATATAGAAAGAACGCTACTTTTTTAGCCAATTATTTTTTTAAACTAATTACGTGCTTATAAATAATTTTGGTAAAATAAATCGGTTAACATTAAAATCGTAAAGACTAAATTTACTTTGAAGTTTGGAATTTGACGCTCATTAATCATTTGTAAGCGCAGCGCGTTCTGACAGGTAACTTATGTGACTTTTGTCACCTAATTTGGTAATTATTAACATAATGGGTGCACTAAATCACGTTTCGGACGGTAATTTATTTTATCTGGTGCTGGACCAATTATAACTAATTCAAGACAAGAGAACATATATATTTTACTAAAAATTAACCAAATGCAATTAATCGTTCGTTTTAACAGTTTTTGTAGAAATTTGTTTGATAAATCACTCAATATTTAAAATTGCTTGAAACTGTGAGTTAGTGTGACTCCGTGCTATTCAATATCCAGTATTAACTCATGAGTCTATTTCTAAAACCAAAATTCACCCATATTCTTGTTTTCTTTCTCTTTTGGTTTGGTTAATCTTAAACATTTTTTCTACATTTGAAATCTTTCGAAGTATTGGGATTTTCTGCTCAGTGCAATTGATTTAGCCAGAGCTGGTTTAAATATTTTATTAATTGAAAAATGATTACAAAAGTCAACAACAACTTTCAATGTGACAATCTTACAATCTGTTTCTTCTTGCTTCGTACTTAAAGCTTCTTTTCCTTTTTTCAACAAGCAGATTTCCACTGTATGATTTCGCTTTTTGCAGTATATAATAGTTATTTGTGTATTTAGAGCGTAAAGTAACAGATTGCCGCTTGAGAAAGAATGTTGCCGCGCGGCGATCTTTCGAAAGCGGCAATTTTACTTTACGCTCGAAAAACACACATAATTTTTTCTACAGTCGCCCTTTTAATAATTAAAACAGTTTTTTATATAATCTTAGGTTATAATAGGAGTACTAGAATAATCGTCATTTTCGCTATTCATCATGATTAACCTTAAAAAGATCTACTGACTAGGGATGTTAAAAAATAATCGATTTATATATTTTCTTATAATCGATTTTTAGTTATAGATTTTTATAGTAATATTAATCGATTTTTAGTAAATCGATTTTATAAATACGTGTTTAAATCGATTTTCGGAAACGGCTCGTATTATTTATTGACTATTTTTCAAAATTTTGACAACTTTTGACGATTATTGACCATTTCTCAAAATTTTGACAATTATTGACCATTTTACAAAATTTTTACAATTATTGAACATTTTTGACAATTATTGACCATTTTGACTGTTTTTCAAAATTAGTGACCATTTTGACTGTTTTTCAAAATTAGTGACCATTTTTCCAAATTTTTGATAATTTTTGACCATTTTTCAAAATGATGACAATTTTTAACCATTTTTGACAGTTTTTGACAATAATTGTCCATTTTTAACTGTTTTTAAGAATAATTGACAATTTTTAATCATTTTTTATAGTTTTTGTCCATTTTTGACAATTTTTCAAAATTTCAGACCATTTTTCAAAATTATTGACCATTTTTGATAATTATTGACAATTGTTGACAATTATTGACCATTTTTCAAAAATTTTGACCATATTTAAAAATTTTTGACAATTTTTCAAAATTTCAGACCATTTTTGATAATTGTTCACAATTATGGACCATTTTTCAAAGATTTTGACCGTTTTTGTCAATTATTGACCATATTTCAAAATTTTTGACAATTTTTCAAAAACTAACAATTTTTGACAATTATCAACTATTTTTCAAAATTTTGAAAATTTTTAACAATAATTGTCCATTTTTGACAGTTTTTCACAATTTTTGACCATTTCTGATAGTTTTTGACAATTATTGGCCATTTTTAACAGTTTTTTACAATAATTTACAATTTTTAACCATTTTTTAAAATTTTTGACCATTTTTGACAAATTTTCAAAATTTTATACCATTTTTCAAAATTATTGACCATTTTTGATAATTATTGACAATTGTTGACAATTATGGACCATTTTTCAAAATTTTTGATCATTTTTGACCATATTTCAATATTTTTGACAATTAATGACCATTTTTCACCATATTTCAAAATTTTTGACAATTTTTCAAAAACTTTAACAATTTTAATCAACTATTTTTCAAAATTTTGACAATTATTAACGATAATTGTCCATTTTTGATAGTTTTTCACCATTTTTGACAATTTTTCAAAATTTTAGACCATTTTTGACCATATTTCAAAAACTTTAACAATTTTTGACAATTATTAACTATTTTCCAGAATTTTGACAATTATTGACCATTTTTAACAATTTTTGACAATTGACCATTTTTGACAATTTCTGAAAAAGTTTGGCCATTTTTCAAATATTTTTAAAAAATTTTGACAATTGACCATTTTTGACAATTTCTGAAAAAGTTTGGCCATTTTTCAAATATTTTTAAAAATTTTTGACAATTGACCATTTTTGACAATTTTTGAAAATTTGTGACCATTTTTGACCATTTTTGACAATTTTTGACAATTATTGACCATTTTTGACAGTTTTTGACCATTTTTTTAAAATTTTAACAATTTTTAAAAAATTTTTACCATTTTTCAAAATTATTGACCATTTTTAATAGTTTTTGACAATTATCGACCATTTTTCAAAATATACCTCTTTGTACATCTCACTCGTTCCTCTTTACCTTATTGAGATATCCATTACAACGCCAACGAACACCATCAATGACGTTGCAATCCAGGACTTCAACAAAATACCCATTACAATTTGAAATGGGGCACTTAATATCCCCATCTTTTGCAATCCCCCCCAAATGGCGAATTTGAGATAAAATCTCGTTATTATTTCGCCATGACAAACGTCTGTCTAGCACAAATAAAATCAAATGTTTCAAATTATGTGACTCTAGACTCTACTTTCACTCACCTTGTATGGTCCCCACAATTACAGATATTCAGCAATTTTTTTTCAAGTAACTACCTAATGATGGCTGAATATGCTAGTAGGTACAAGTTTTACAACTAAGAGGGAACAGACCAAAACTTATGTCAGTCATATTACATGGAAACGTCAAAAGATATAATAATTGTGGAATTAAAAAGAGAATGTACAAGAAATGAATATCAATATCAGTGTTTTTTAAATGTGTGTGTGGGAGGAATATCGTAAAAAGCAATTATGGTGTATCTAACATTGTGTAGAAGTTATAATGGATCATTTTAAAGCAGTTATAATATGACGATAAAACCAGTGCAGTGCTGATCTGAACTCATCTTCAAAAATTCGTAACTCGTTTTTGGTAAGAGAGCGCCGATTTTTTTTTCCATTTTTGTGTTCAGCGACCTCGAATTAATTAAAAAAAATATTTCATCAAAATCCGCGTTGGTTCACTAAACTAGACTTTTACCTCGTCTTTTAGCCATTTTACCAGGTTGTCGCCTGTTTGCGAGGGTCTAGGTCTGGAGCCTTCAACTATATCAAAAATGCCTTGTCTCTTCAATATTATTGTGGTTTGGAATTTCCACACTGGCCAATTTTTATCAGTTAATTTTAAGGTCGCGTTATTATTATCGCTCATTTTCGGTTTTATTTTATTTTTCTTGAATGACTACCTTCCCTTTTTTTCGTCTTCGCCGACAAACAGTTCCGTTTTTATTTTATGCGTGTCTCTGAGCCCATAACCTATTGGGATTAAAATACTCTTACTCTTTTCTGGCAGAAAAATGACATCTCTGAGTATTTCCACTCTGTGTTTTTCTGGGATATACACCATGTATCCTTTAACATCTTCTCCGTAGCCTAAAAATATCCCTTGTTTGTTCTTTGGGTCCCATTTCAATCTTGTATCTTTTGGAACATGCACCGACACAGTAGTACCAAAAACTTTAAGCTTATGCATGTCGAAACTCTTTTTATGCCACAGCTCATATGGACTTTGTAGCTTTTGAGGGCTTGGACCAGCTCTGTTTAAGATGTTCTATTGTAGGCACACAGTGAAATTTTTCCAATGCCTTCCACTTCCAACTTTTGTCCATTTACAACTTGTACCATTTTGCAGCACATTATGCTCACTGGCACCAGAGTCTAAAGCACCAGTCACCTATTCTTAATTTATTTAATTCTCCGTTTGAATAAGCTAGGAAAGCGTTTGTATCTGTTAATTATAAGTACATACTACTCAACTTATACAAAAACTAGAAATCAATGGATATATTATTTACCATTGCAGCCAATGGAAGGCGCTCTACGCACTTTTCTCGACACGACGCTCTGTAAGCTCATCCTTACAATAAACGACTTATGCGTCAACTTTCCTACACCCATCAAATTAGTTCAATATGCTGATGATTGAATTGTCTACTGTCATGAAAAATCCGTTTCCACTATCTCCAAACTTCTACAAAAAAAAAGTGAATTTGTTACAAGATAGGGTACCAATATTTTCAATGATTACTTCGTCTCCACAACCTCCTATCCCTCTTTGAACTAAACAACTTACTCTATGTAATACCTCTCTCGCCTAAACTTATTAAGAAAGCATTCTTGGAAATATTGCAAAAAAAGGCCATATGATGTAATTCTCTATACAGATGCATCTAAAACTTCTAGCTGATCAGTCACAACCAACCACTAACTAATAGGTTCCTATCGATTGCCCTCAAGATGTAGTGATCACACTGGTGAGCTGTATAACATTTTCCAAGCCTTCAAACATATTTTTTCTCCTGTCATTTATACCGATTCCTTTTCCTCTATCAATTAACTCCAACAGTCCAATTCATCCAAGACATCTATCAAATTATCTCAGCTCGTGATTTAACAGTCTGTCTTATCTGGCTCCCATTTCACATTGGCAATTAAAATGCTGATCACCATGCCAAAAAAAAGCCACCTCTTCCATCACCACTACAACGTTGCAGCTTCCAAAAGACATCAAACTTGTATTCGAAAGTATTCAGTTAAAGAATCCTGGAAACATTTTTGGTACAACAGCAAAACAGCTCTGAACGAAATCTAACCTTATATTGACTGTTTCTCCCTAGGCTTCTCAACCAGCAGAGATGCAACTATTATCAGAAAATTACAGGAGAACCACACTAAGCACACTCACGGTTACCTAATGTCTTCTGAAAACCTTTCCGTCTGACTGACTGTATGGATACATACCAATGGGTTTAAGTCATTTATAATCCCTCTATATAGAACCTCCTTTCATTTAAGGTAATTGGAAGTGAATAAAAACTGGTAATATTCAATTTCTTCTTTGACGTTAACATTAACTTCACACTTAAAATGTCACATCATCTATTCTTGCGCAAACTGTACATATAAAATTGGGTTCGATGTTCAGAATTTCGTGTTTCAAACTTTTGTTGCAGGATTATATCCCAAACTTGACTCCTCAAGCTAAACTTTGCTTTGTATTTTAACAACGGCCAGGGGCGTTGGTTTATATGTTTTTTAAAAAAGTGATAAACCAATCGACTTAATTCCATGGGCGTACTTTACTAAAACAAATTAAAAATCATTCATTGAGGATGAAACCTCTGAAGAACGCATCTACAAGTTCAAGGTTGTAGTGCTGGTTACTCACTACTCCAAATGAAAAATTAGTTTTTTGTATCGAGATGGGAAGGAGACTGATATTTTATCACCAATTTCTTTTCGAAATATTATTCTAGAAATTGATGTTAGTAATTTTCTTAATTACAGTTTCCTGTAAAAATTGTCATATTATGTCAAAGTCAAGGATTATGCTCTCAAAGCTTCTGGACGGATGGCATCTACCTTGTACTGATGAGGCGATGATGAGGTGATGTTGTCCCTTCTAATTACAAACTTGAATGGTTGGTTATACCAATCCTATTTAACTTAGAAGTGTAATTCAATGTCTGTCGGGGCAAATAGCCCGAGAAGTAGTTGTTGCTTCTTAGTGAACGGTCTCTGTTCTTTGAAAAATATTTTTCAAAAACTTTGTAAGGCGTTATAATAGTATTAAACTATTATCTTTGTCATCTATTGATGCTGTAATGTTGGGGATTAGTTGTGGATAGGCCTCTATAATTGGTGGTATTGCTGGTCACTTGGAGGGTCGTCTTACTTGAATAAAACAACTACTTCTGGCACTGGGATAAGTTCTATTTATTGTCATACTTTACTATTACACATTATAACTACTTAAGATTACTAAATCTATCTATCCTTAAGTTTAACTGGATAACATGATGACTACAACTAAATTAGACTGAATATGGATTACTTTCGATTACTGATTACTGATTCTTTTGATTGTGTTGTCACATGTATATTTATACTCCGGTTCAAGTTCAGTTCGATGTTTATTTAATATTTACTATTAAATGTTTACTTACGTGATGAACTTGACTCCGTACCTGTCGACCTCGCTACTTATATTTATGTAATATTCCAACGTTTAATGGTTTATTGGAATTAGTTTCAAAGGGAATTTATTTCTTATTTAATATTATTATTTTATTATTATATTAGGCCAAAAGGCATCACAATGCTAGTAACTCCCATTTCTTCACAAGTTACTTTAGCTTTATAATATTCTAAGTTTTTAGCTGACGATATGCTAATTTTACGATAGACTGAAGAGTAAAATAAATATTAGACACGGTTACTTTAACCTCAAAAAGTCAAACAGGCGTTAAGTTTTTAAAAATTAATTTACCTTCTGAGATGTACTTAACCTCAATTTTTCTTACATTTCTTCTGCGTCTTCGGCTCTAAGCGGTATAACAAGAAGTCGTTTCTTTGATTGCGAAATTAAAATGACAAGCAATTTCTCTGAACGCTTCTGGATGCTTAAGATTTCTACGTACGGGAGTCGTTCGGAATATTTCGAAATTCATTTCGTGAAAAATCAACATCAGTATTTTTTGTACCATCAATTTTGGAAGCATTGGTAGAATAAAACTCGGCCTAAATAGTTTGATATCTGAGAAAGGTTTTTCTGGTTTTACTTGATCACTTCTGATAAAATCCTGAAGGTACATGTTTAACTCTAAGAACCGCATCTCACCAGGAGTGCAATTGTCGAATCATGCGTCTAAGATTTCGAAAATGGCTCATTTATCGATAAAACTGAATTCTTGAGCGAGCGAACGCATACGCAAATTTGCTAACGAAATGCAGCGAGTGATATTATCATGCGTAAACAACCGCTTCGAACGAAATTTGACAGTTCATTGCACAAATTTGACCTTATGTTTGTATTGAAAGTAATAAATCAAATGAACTTGCCAATTTGGCCTTGTTGGCAGATCTGGAAGAGACTGAAATATTAAATGCACAACCCACGAGGCGATTTAATAAAGGACACAATATCTGACTTTTTGAGAACATATCGACTGATAGAATTTGATTATTAGAGCTTTCTAGGTACACAGGAACTATAACTCTTCTGCTCATAGGGGTTATCAAGTTGATATAAGTCGAAATATAAATACAGCAGTTAGTAGAGTAGTTAGTAATTTTTGCAATGCCAACCCAATACGACAAAAAGAACTAGAATTCTAACCTCATTTCGTAGTAGAATGGAATTGGAATGTTACAAAACACCAGTGATTGAATGAAAACCTGGTGCTTTTTTTTAATTAAGATTTTTTATTTCTCTTAGAATTTTTTTAGGTACAACTGGTAAGATATTTCCCGACTATTCATTTTCTGAATATTCTATTGAAGTATTATTCACTGGTATTGTGTTGGGTGTAAATACTTCAGCTAAGTGCTCTACAAATAGACCCGCTTTCTGCTTATTATCTTTAGCACTCTCTCCTTGATCTTTTCTAATGGGAAGAATTGACATTATTGATTCTTCTTATAGCCTTCCATAAAGAGTAATTTCTCTCTTCATCTTGTGTTGAGTTTTCTAGATAAGATTTTATTGAATCTTCATTCTAACTTCTGTTAAGTACCACTTGGGCGAAGTCCGATGAAATCAAAAGAAAAATAATGAAAAGAATCAATTTTTTGGAATTATTTTTCCAATAAAGGAATAAAAAGCGTCGAGAGAACAATTTAATCAAACTACAAAAAAGATGCACCTATGCAAAATTTTGTTGGATATACTCTGTATTTTATTGTGTACTCGAATAATGTAGAATCGGTGCTTGAAATATCTTATCACAGGATCTGAAAATTACTGATCAAGCAATGTTTTTTAATTTTTTTAATTAGTAATTAAAAATATTCACCCCTTATTTACACCACTGATCACACATGAATGCCCATGTTGAACGACGTGATCTCTTCTATGAGAAGGCGGATTAAATCGGTCAGTTAGTGTGTGTGTAAAGGCCCCAAATCCATCCGGTTTGATTTACCATCCCACACCTTTGCGTCCTCTTTGATATACGACGTTATCAGTTAGGTATCGAAAATGTAGATTACGGTTCCTTTGTCCAATTTCGCTGGAAGCAACTCACGCGTATTAGGTTTTTATAATTAGATTTACAGTCTAAAATACGCGCAGGTCGTTGCGGCTTCTTTTTAGATGATTTTTTTAATGGTAATCGTTTTCTTTAAATCCCTTGACTTATATAGTTACCTACCTGGTGGCACACCATTGACTTGGGAAAGTGAACGCAGGTAATCCTGGTACACGGAATGGTTCTACGACAAGCACTGGGGCTGGTATAAACGGACCTAGAAAGAGAATGTTCTTTAGCCTTGATCGATATACGTCTGTGTTTCAAGCAGAGACGATTGCTTACTGACAACCAGGCTCTGCTTAAAGCTGACAGCAATCCAACCACCACCACTAGACTGGTTGAAAAATTTATAAACTAAGCATTAGTTTAAGTTGCACTTCATCACAATAAGTGCTCAAAATGATGGCCACTTGTTTGTCGACAGAATCGTTGATCATTTGTGGAGTAATTCCCTGCATTTCGAGAAGTATGCGATCCTTTAAACCGTTCAAGTTAGTTGGTTTGTTAACATAAACGCGGTCTTTCAGGTAGCCCCAGAGAAAAAAATCAAGTGGTGTCAAGTGGGGGGCTCTTGCTGGCCACTCAATTGCACCTCTTCGACCAATCCATCTCTGCCTAACGTCTCTTTGATAATGTGCAGTTGCGCCATCTTGTTGAAAGTATACGTTCATATTAGGAAATAATCGATTTATTTCAGGTATAATTTCATTTTGAAGCAAATCAAGATATTTAGCACCGGTAAGCGTAACTTCAACGAAAAAAAAGACCGATCGATCATATGGTTTTCAACATTAAAGTGATACATTGCTATAATTTTTGGAAAGAGTAAAAAATAAGCTTCTCTCGTCTCTCGACCTAGATTGCCATTTCAAAAAATTCAAGATGGCGGCCTTACGCTAAACGTTGACGTCAAAAACATTTGACATGATATGCAAAAAAAGTCTCAGAATATCATAACTTTCCCTTTATCCGTTTCAAAGGTAATCCCTTGGTGCAAGACTTTTCAGCAACGCTGTATATTAAAGACTTCAACCTATGGTAGTATACTTTGAACAACATGCGCTATTGCCAGACTTTATTATTTTACTATTTTTTACTGACGTAAGTTACTTCGTTTCCAATTTTATAAAGGTTATAAAACAACATACATTCAAAACTTTCCAACAATATCTCAAGAAATATGAAAAAGTATTATAATCCCGTGTTTATCGTAAAAGTTTCTTCAATAAACTTTCAAAAATAAGAACCCGATTTCAGAAATCCGCAATAACAACTTGTTTAGTCTAGACATTAATTCAAGTTTAAGTGAAAAAAGTGTTTCATATAACAGAACATGTTTAGTAATCGTGTAGGATATTCATAAAATGTGATTTACTGCATTCAAACTTCCATTAAATGTGTCGGAATATATCATATCTGTTTAATTTTTCATTTGCGCTTGTCAGTGGAAAGGTAATATTTCATTCAGTTATCGCTTTTGTTTATAAAATCCATTAAGGAAAATTGAAATAATTATTTGGTATTTACGAAGATTAGATGTACATTCGTTCGAGATTCGATCATGAACTGAGTATATGTAATTTTTTGACTGCCACCATAAAAAAAAAGGTGAGCGGTCGTCGGACAGCCGACTGAAGCTTGCTTCTTATGCACACATTTTTGACCATTTTTCGAAAAATTTTGACCATTTTTCAAAAATTTTGACAATTATTGACCATTTTTTCAAATTTTAACAATCATTGACCATTTTTGACAATTATTGATCATTTTTGACAATTTTTCAAAAATTTTGACCATTTTGTAAAAATTTTGGCAATTTTCAACAATTATTGACCATTTTGACATTT
Source organism: Lochmaea crataegi (assembly GCA_947563755.1). Classification (NCBI taxonomy): domain Eukaryota; kingdom Metazoa; phylum Arthropoda; class Insecta; order Coleoptera; family Chrysomelidae; genus Lochmaea; species Lochmaea crataegi. Next base: position 10,857,835 of record OX387427.1, read on the forward strand.
TTTTATAATTATGGACAATTTTTGAACCATTTTTCCAAATTTTTGAAAAATGTTGACCTTATTTCAAAATTTTTGACAATTGTAAATTTTTTAAAATATTTAACAATTTTTGATCATTTTTCAAAATTTTAACAATTATTGACTATTTTTGACCATTTTTTAGAATATTTAACAATTTTTAACAATTTTTGACCATTTTTGACAATTTTTCTAAAATTTTGACAATTTTTAACAATTATTGACCATTTTGGACAGTCTTTTATAATTATTGACCATTTTTTAGAAATTTTGACAGTTTTTTACAATTATTGACCATTTTTCCAAACTTTTGACAATTTTTGAAAATATTTGGCAATTATGAACCATTTTTTCAAAATTTTGACAGTTTTTGACAATTATTGACATTTTTTAAAATATATAACAATTTTTCTAAAATTTTGACCATTTTTCAAAAATTTTGACAATTTTTAACAATTATTGACCATTTTTGACAGTCTTTTATAATTATTGACCATTTTTTCGAAATTTTGACAGTTTTTTACAATTATTGACCATTTTTCCAAACTTTTGACAATTTTTGAAAATATTTGGCAATTATGAACCATTTTTTCAAAATTTTGACTATTGACCATTTTTCCAAATTTTTGACAATTTTTGACCTTATTTCAAAATTTTCGACAATTTTTCAAAAATTTTAACATATTTGGCAATTAGAGAGAGAGACGCGCGATACTCTCTCTCTGTCTCTCTTCCGACCGTTTGGGAATCCCTCGTGCCGGCGTGTATGAGAGGGAGAGAGGTGTGCCGCTGTGTAGCCTACGAAAGAGAGATGAAGAAGGCGGCTGAGGATGAGAGGAAGAGAGGGGAGAGAGTTAACGCAGCGGGCGGCCGAGAAAGAGACGAAGAATGAGTCATCGCGTGACGAACGCTTTTTCGTAACATCACACGTATCACGAGTTCACTATCCTTCCCAAAAGTCCTATGTCGTTCAATAAGAAGCAAGCTTCAATTTAAATTTCATTGGATTGGTGGATTATTCAGAAATCTGGCAACACTGTTGCGTGACGAACGCTTTTTCGTAACATTACACGTTTCACGAGTTCACTAGCCTTCCCAAAAGTCCTATGTCGTGCAATAAGAAGCAAGCATCAACAGCCTCGAGACTGATCTCTTCTAGCAACCAAGAAGTCCTTCACCGTCTAAGAATAGGACATACGAAATTAACTCACTAACATTTGTTGAAAAAGGAACTAGCGAGTACCTGTTAGGTCTGTGACCTGCCAATGATCGTCGAACATATAATTGTTTCAAGCAGAACGAGAAGTCTACAAAGTGTCAAGCGAGCTGAAGTGTGCGATATTTCTCTAGTGATATACAAATTTTAACATTTATCATACTGTAAACCAATGAATAACCAAAAAAATACTATACCACCGCTTACCTATCATGGTCAAAAAATCTGAAAATTGTTTTTGTTTTCTTTGTCTTAGTGGATACAATCTTGACGGTTCTTCGTTTTCTTCATTTTCGCCCTCAAAAACAATACTTTGTTCTTGACTTTCTGTAATCTGGAAGTTGTTTTCGATATGGTGATCTTCATAATTACTCTTTAAAATGATTAGAACATGTTTCTTAATACCTTCGCAAATATCTTCAGTCATTTTTGGATGTTCTAAGAATATTACATCTCTTGATCTGATTATATGTTTCTTCTTTACATCGAACAGTCTGTACCCCTTGCTCTCTTCACAATAACCAACAAAAAATAGTTTTCTACTTTTTGATTCCAGCTTATTTCGATTTTTACTTGGTATATGAGAATAAGCTTCTTCACATCCAAATACTTTTAGATTGCTTAGATCTAATTTGTTACCCCCAAACTTCTAAAGGTGTTTTTCCAGGTAACTTTTTTGTTGGAGTACGATTTATAAAGTAGACGGCTGTATTTGCGGCTTCTGCCTACATTCTTTGATCACATTTTGTATCTTGCATCACAGCTCGCGCTTTTTCCATGATACTACGATTATAACGTTCAGCAACAGTGAGGAATCGTTAATTCATGTTTTATACCTCGACTTCTCAGAAAGTTTGTAAGCTCTGCATTGCAGTATTCTGTCCCATTGTCAGAACGGATCACCTTAACTCTTTCTTTAGTTTGAGTTTCAACCATCATTATAAATTCAAAAATCAATTATTTCACTTCATCTTTCTTTCTTACGAAGTAACAAAATTCCATTCTGCTGTGGTTATCAATTATTGAAAGAATGTACTTCTTACCACTCCATTACTCAACTGGCATGGGTCCACATAGGTGGGTATGTAGTAGATCTAGCCTATTTTTGGACAACTTTTCATCTTTGGAGTTTGGAAAAGGTTTTCTGTCTTGCTTAGCTTCAACACACGGAATACAGCATGGTCCAAAAGTACTGTCATTTTTTAAATTTATATCGATTGCTAAAGCATTTTTTAACAAGTTCATGCTGACTCCGTTTAAGTGACCTAACCTTCTAAGCCATAAATACTCATCAGATTCATTCAAGTTTGACAACATGACTTGGTTGTTTTGAATATCACACTCTGGAGTGCTCCAGTTTGCTTGAATAATATTCAATCGATAAATCCCAGAAACTTCTGAAGCAGTAGCTAAAACGTTACCTTCTATATTGTAGTTGGTTTCGTCAAAAATTTTATATCCATTTGAGTCAAAAACAACAACAAATTCTTTTTTAACCATTGAACTGACGGACAAAAGGTTGGCAAAAAGACTTGGAACATAAACAATGTTAGATATTTTGGAGATTCCCGTATTTGAAGCACATTTCCAACACCATTCGGGTATAATTTATTATTGTTTGCTACAGTAACTTCTAGCCCATTTTGTTTTTCATCATCAAAATTTTCCATCCAGTCACGGCGAGAGCTCATATGATTTGTAGCCACCGAATCCACATACCAGCTTTCAGAATTAGCATTGACGTTTACACCAAGAGCAGTAAATAAAGCTTTTCCTTTTTGAACACTATGTTTTTCTGGTTGTGGCTTATTTTCAATAACAGTTTTTTTAGGGCAACTACTTTTCGGATGACTTTGTTTACATTTCCAACACCAGGGTTTCTTTTGATTTTTGAACCGGGTTTTCATTGAAAAAAGTGCAGTAGTTTCATTGTGGCTATCCCATCGTTTATTATCTTGCAACAACTTCGTTTTGAATAGATCACTCGTTATTTGGACACCAGAGTGCTCTAAGGCCATCGTCATAGGTTCATATTCATCAGACAAACCTTGCAACATAATTATATCAATATATTAGTCATCAACTAGTTTCCCCATACCTGCCAATTATTCTGAAATTGCTATAATATTGTTCCATAGAGTTGAAGTTCTCCAGCTTCATAGAAAACAAACTACGCATTAGTCTTACTCTTCTATTTAAACCTTTGTCTTCAAATGCTTTTTCTGACGCATCCCAAGAGACTTTAGCGATCCCAGCTTGCATAACATGCGACAAACAGTTAGTTTCGATCATTAAGTTAATCTTGCTCAAAGCTTTTTCGTCTCTTCGAATTTTAGTAGGAGCATCTATAGTATCTTCATCAGGATAACCCTCCACGGAATACCATAGATTATCATGTCACAGTAAGTTCTTCATTTGAAATTTCCAAATGTTGTAGTTTTCTCACCCTTTAAATTTGGCTAAACCACCAATTAGAACTAAAGAATCTTCTTAGACATTTTTTCAAATCTCCTCTAGGCTCAGCTGTCACTACACAAGTATTTACAAATTATTTGTTATTTGGGTGATCTGGGCCCATAACCTATAGTTAAATGGTAGTGGAACTATTATTGTGATTATATAACTCATGTTCTAATGAACCAATACAATCCTTGAATTTCCCTTAGTTAGAATATACCGCTTGACGACGTGATATAATCGTTTTGGTGTTTCGCCTCCTGCCATATTGTGATCATTTCCATAGTAACGGGCAAGCTCAATGAAATGTCAGTTAATTCTACTACAAATTCCGAAAACAACAATACATCAAATATGTATTAATAATAATTGTACCTTCAATATTAATATTAATCAATGAAAAAAATTAGAATATTATTCGTTATATAATCGTAACGTATACCAACTCGAGCATAGACAATATTTTTCGATTATATTTACCTCTTCACTCGACGTATTTCGCGAAACACCACTCGAGCTGCGCTCTCGTGATGTTTCGCCAAATACGTCTCGTGACTCGGTGAATAATGGAATATTGTCTATGCTCTTGTGATATTATAACTGAATATATATTAAGCCTAAGGAGATTATTTAAACCCCCATCTTGTAAACCATCTTCAATTTGTGAATGGATGGTGTCACTATGCTCTCTCCTGCTTTCAACGATTCTAGTACAATTGTAGTTAAATCAGCAGCGCTTGGTATCTTCAAACATAGCCGAATCCTTTGCATTCGCAATAAATTGAATAAATTATAAAATTTTATTTGTGCTCTTACTCAAGGTCACATGGATCGGTGACCGAACTATCCATAAAATTTGACGATATGAAACGGTTTTTGATGGTACTTCATCACCAAACGTTGGATTTTAGTCTAAGTGGTGCTTAGATAATTGACGTCGAACATAAAAAAGTGAACTAATCTATTTTTTGACCGGGGTGAATTTTTTAAACACTCATTAAACTCTTCATAGAATTCTAAAAATGTCTAACTTCTTAATAGAAACTTCGGATTCTACGTGGCAAAACGAACTCTCGAAAGAAAAATAACAACTTATCCAGTTGTGAGAGTAATCAAAAGAAACAAGGCGGAAAATGTGGTAGTGTCAGGAAAATCTTCTTCGCTAATTTACCAATCAACTCCCGTTTGTGATCTGAATCATGAAACTTTGTAATATTTTTATTTTCCCGATGACAATTTTTTCTTTAGCTTCCCAGTCACGTATGTATCAGAAAAAAAATACTTCGAAAGAATTTTTTTAATTTTTAATCGTATGGTACTGATCTAACAGCCTTTCCGTCTTTTTCCGACAAACTATAGGTAGTATAAATGATTCAGCTTCTAATCTTAACTGTATCTAATCGTATTTCCCGCACCGAGAGATCAACATCGAGAAGAGAACTCCTCATAGTTACGTGCCTTGCCTGCCAATCAAACACACTATGAGTGCCTTCAAGAATTCAATGTATTGATTAATGGTGCTCCCGCTATGTTGAAATGAATACACCGGTTATGATAGGTCAGATCTACCATTTAGGAGTCTAATACGATTTTTTCTAACTACGATGACGATTATCTACGGTGATACGACAAGAATTTACTTAGGAACTTAAAGAAGGTGTAAGTCAAGGATTTTAACTGAAAACTAACAACTCTTTTTGTGTAAGGAGGAGTATAAGAGTTGAAGTATTCGAATATAATTGAAATATGATTCTTACTACAATGTGGTAGAAAAAACAGTGAGAAATCTAAAACTGAAATAAGTTGGTTTTTGCTACAATAATTATATAAAGGACACGGACCTTACCCGAGTTCTTACCTAGTCTGTACAATGAAAAGTGATGAAGAGTATTCAACAGATGATTCAAGTAGGAAAAGAAGAGCAGCAGAAGAATCGAACGGAGACTTTGAAAGAAGCAAAAAAACAAATAGAACCTCCCTAAAAATCAGTTATAAAGAAGACAAATTAGATAAAATCATTAGTCTGATAGGAGAAATGAAAACGGAACAAGCAGAAATAAAAAACCAGGTGCAATCAATAAGTATAGAACAAAAAAAGGTCACTGAAGAACTAATAAAAATTCAAAAAGAAAACACAAATTCGAAACAAGAAAACAAAGAAATTAGAGAAGAAAATAAACAAATTAAAGAAGACCTAAACGGACTTAAGCGAACAATAGAATGGATGGAAAAAAGGAAAAGAAAAATAACTTAATAATAAAGGGTGTATCACTGGGCACAAATGATACAAACACGTTGAAACTAGAGATAGAGAAAGTGTTGCTCAATTACCTAGGCGTGAGGAACAACGTAAAGGCAGCGACGATGCTTGCAGAAAAAACATGTTTGGTTAACCTGGCAGATGAGGAAAATAAGCAGGACGTCTTAAATAACAAGCCTAAGCTGAAACAGGTGAAGAAAGGAAGAATATTTATAATGGAAGAACTGAACGGGAGAAACAAAAATGTATTAAGGAGAAAGGTATGGAGGAAAGGGAAGACTGTTAAAATCGGATTTAATAAAATCATTAACAGTGGACAAGAGTGGAAATGGGATAAAAATTTAAAAAATCATAGAGCCGTTATCAAAAAACTAAGAAGTCATAATAGCAAGGTACTAAAAGGGAAAAATGAGCAGGCAACGAACATTGATATGATATTGGAAACGGAATCAGAAAATATTGATAATGATGAGAACACAAAAGATGATTGTGAAACAAGAAAAATCTTTAGAAATATGGAAAAGGGAAAAAGGAATAGATAATGCGAAAAAAAATTATGTAAGTGTATGGAATATTGAAGAAAACAAAAAAGCTAAACCAAACAAAAAGAAGCAGATAAACATAGCGACTTGGTACATCAAAACACTGTTAAAACCAGGCAAAATGGAAGAAATTGGCAGAGAAACGGCAAAATATAATATAGGTATCACAGCAGTTCAAGAGGTTAGATGGGAGAAAAATGGAGAAATAACGAAAGGTGGATATACATTTTTCTACAGTGGAGAGAATAAACAAGGACATAACGGAGTGAGGTTTTATGTTAGAAAGAACATAAGAAGTAATATAATCTACTTCAAACCCGAAAATGAATCGCAACACTAATATTATATATGAGGAAGGATAAGCAAAGTAAATATTTATGCTCACTCTTTTAGACTTTGGTCAAAAAAAGATCATCTACATTTTGCAAAAAGTTGAACGGCCAGGTAACTTTACTGGTACCAGTAATCACACCTATCCAGATATTTATGCTAAATCTTTCTTGATGTTTCGTCCCTTTTATGGAGTGCGGTCGACGTTTAAACTCTTCATACCAACGAGAAATCGTCGACTGATGTGGTGCTTCATTGCTGAAAAAAGAAACCAATTGGGCTAGGCAGTCTTGTTGAGACAACCTTCGAAAATTGTAAAAAATTATTGCGAGAAAATTTTCTCGTCTTAATTCCATTTTTCGACTGGCTCATCAGTTAAGTTAAACTAAACATTACAGTTAATTTTGACATTTGATATTTGTTTAGAAGCGCCAACTATATTGTTATATGCAACACTTAAAAGACCATCCTCGTATAGTTATGATTAAGCTTTTAACCTCTTATAGAGGTACTTTAAGGTAAAATTATTGTTGCGAGGACACCAACTCAAAGCCGGTCCTGTCCCTCGATTATAAATTTTGGTGAATGCGCTTTCTAGAACCTTCTGGTCTATTGCAGTATTTACGCATATGAGGAGCGTCATAAAATACTAGTACTCTCCATAACCGTTAAGGACTATATTTACGCGGGTTTTTGAGTGCGTGAACAATTATTATTATTGAATTAATTAGTGCAACGGACAGTAAAGAGTTCTCAGTAATCGAGCAGTGAATGAAATAGTGAAGATAAATAGTGTAATAGTCAAGTTGTGAAAATAATTTAGAACTAATATACCGAGTGTCAATAAATTAGTAGACATTAAGTAAAATGTGTGTAAAGTTTAATACAGTGTGTGTTCCTTTAAATAAATAGATAGTAAATAGCCATAGTGTGTATAATTTGATCCCACAAGTAAAAACTATTTAACTAAATAACAAAAACATTACATTGGTGTCAGGAGTCGGATAATTTAAAAATAAATAAATAAAACCATTACATTATTCTTTTTACCATATTGTGGGTATGGTCATACTTTAAAGCAAGTTCTTCCATTGTTAGTAACATTTTTCACGCCATTTTGATGTTTATGATTAATTCTAGTCCAATATTACCCTAATTATAATATACATGATCGTTCCGATACAAAGTGTGTTCTTTTAAGTCTTTGTATTGCTTATTAGAAACTCAGTGTGAAATTACATGTGTATATACCCCTACACATTTTTACAACGCCTCTTCTTCGAACGGCACTGTCTTTACCAAGCCCGCTGCTAGTTGGATCTCGCATCCTACTCTAAATAGAGCCATTGATGTGCTTTACTATTATAGAATCGTACTCTCACAGTAATGCGCCTCTCCTTTTCAACATTTAGATTTCAAGTAAGGTGTGTACTACCGTGGGCTACACATATTTCACTGTACTTTTACAAGAAAATATAAAATCTTATGTGAATTAATTGCCGTTTGATAAAAAATGAACCGCTGTACGTACTGCTATTAAGAAAAGCCGTTAAATTGTCGACGTTGGAACGTTCGATGGAAAGAATTGATTTTTAAACCTGTTTCTTCATCCTCTTAAGAGCTATACTGGAAAAATAAAACTAAACTATACTGGGACAGAGATGCTTTATTGCCGCAAAAAATTTTTATGAACAAAGCTGTAAATAAATAAATGGAAACAACAATACTGTTCATTTCATTTGTAATGTTAATTGATGCTGGTTAGTTATTGATTTCAATAATACACTCAGTCACATTTTCTAGTCCTCGGCTCCTTCTTGACCTTTTGGTTGTTATGTTTATGGAAGAAACTAGTTATCCTTATCAGATTTAACAGTCTTTTCACAAAACCCTTATTGTAGAATCCTTCCTAGAGCACTTTAATCCTAAGAGTTTATATCTTCAATGAGTCAGTACTTCGCATTCGAAGGTCGTCTCTTTCTCCCCCTCTTCAATGCACAACCGACAGATAGGTTCATTCCTCCATATGCCCAAGGTTCCTTAGGGTTCTTTGACTGATTAGTAGTAGTGTCTTCTTCATTTGACCCTTCCTTACGTCAAACATGGGTCAGTACCTCTGATGTTTTACTTTAAACCACTTTGTTTCAGATCCTTTCTTTGCTAAGGTGGCTACCATTTCATTACCTACATTTCATGCCTTTGTGCTAGAACCCACTTGAGCGCTACCCTATTGTGAGTTGGACATGTTTAACAATTTTTTGGTGAGCAGTCCCAGACCAGTTTGGATCTGATCTGTGGGAATGGTAAAAATTTAAGTGATGGTGATTCAATAGTATATTGTGTCACAAGGGCAGAAATTGAGCTTCAGCAGCCCGAGACTATTAAATGCACGAGCGAGCGAAGCGAAGCTAGGGCAGTTCAGTGCTGCTAAAGTGTTTCCTGCATATGTGACACACAACAGTTTTTGAAGCTTGCTTCTTATTGTACGACATAGGACTTTTGGGAAGGCTAGTGAACTCGTGAAACGTGTGATGTTACGAAAAAGCGTTCGTCACGCGATGACTTATTAGAAAGAGAGAGGGAGAGAGAGAGACGCAGGCCATAGTGTACGTTCAGTGCAGAGAAAGAGAGAGACGCAATGGAATAACGCGCGATACTATATAACCAACGCTGCTTTAAAATTTTGGAAAATGGTCAAAAATTGTCAAAATTTTGAAATATTGTCAAAAATTGTCAAAATTTGAAAAAAATCGGTCAATAATTATAAAAGACTTTCAAAAATGGTCAATAATTGTTAAAATTTTTGAAAAATGGTCAAAATTTTTGAAAAATTGTCAAAAATGGTCAACAATTGTCAGAATCTGTCAAAAATTGTTAAATATTTAAAAAAATGGTCAAAAATAGTCAATAATTGTCAAAATTTTTGAAAGTTGTCAAAAATGGTCATTAATTATCAGAAACTGTCAAAAATTGTTAAAATTTTGAAAAAATGGTCAATAATTATAAAAAACTGTCAAAAATGGTCAATAATTGTAGAAAATTGTCAAAAATGGTCAATAGATGTCAGAAACTGTAAAAAATGGTCAATAATTGTTAAAATTTCGAAAAAATGGTCAATATTTATCAGAAACTGTCAAAAATGGTCAATAATTGTTAAAATCTTGAAAAATGGTCAAGAATTGTCAAAATTTCGAAAAAATGGTCAATAATTATCAGAAACTGTCAAAAATGGTCAATAATTGTTAAAATTTTGAAAAATGGTCAAAAATTGTAAAAATTTTGAAAAAATGCTCAATAATTATAAGAAACTGTCAAAAATGGTCAATAATTGTTGAGAATTGTCAAAATTTTTTAAAAATTGTCAATACTTGTCAGAAACTGTCAAAAATGGTCAATAATTTTTTAATAATGTCAAAATTTCTGAAAAATGGTCAAAATTTTTGGAAAATTTGTCAAAAATGGTCAATAATTGTCAGATCCTGTCAAAAATGCTCAATAATTGTCAGAACCTGACAAAAATGATCAATAATCGTTAAAATTTGAAAAAATGGTCTAAAATAGTCAAAATATTTGAAAAATTATCAGAAATGATCAATAATTGATAAATTTGAAAAAATGATCAAAAATTTTTAAAAATAGTCAATAACTGGCAAAATTTTCGAAAAATTGTCAATAATTGTTGAAAATTGTCAAAATTTTCGAAAAATTGTCAAAAATGGTCAATAATTGTCAGAACCTGTCAAAAATGCTCAAAAATTGTCAATAATTGTTAAAATTTGAAAAAATGGTCTAAAATAGTCAAAATATTTGAAAAATTGTCAGAAATGATCAATAATTGTCAAAACTGTCAAAATGGGTCAATAATTGTCAAAAATGGTCAATCATTGTTAAAATTTGAAAAAATGATCAAAAATTGTCAAAATTTTGAAAAAATGGTCAATAATTGTTAAAATTTTTGAAAAATGGTCAAAATTTTCGAAAAATGGTCATACTATTATTGTGCATAAGAAGCAAGCTTCTGTCGGCGGTCCGACGACCGCTCACCTTTTTATCGCCTACCGAATAAATAAAAAATAGAAAAATATAACAAAAATTTTTGACATACACTGTTTGATTAAAAAATCTACTGGAAACGTCAAAGTACTCAAGTGAAAAACGTTAATAATTTTCCGCCCTTGGGCTCCTAAACAATACTTTCCGCCCTATTTTTGGTGTTCATATAATTGGTTTTCCGGTAAGGTAGGCGAAAATAGCTATTTGGGAAGTGCCACTTTTCCTTCCGCAGGATGTAGTTGCAGTAGGATGCAGTAATCCTTCATCTTGCGGGAGAAAAAGGCACTTTTCTCCTGTGTAATAAATATAATTTTTCCTTTTACCCACTTATTATACCTTTTTTTGAATTATTATTTATTTTATGTGCACTTTCTATAGGGGTAGGAGGAAAATGTATTTAATGCTAATAATAACATAGTCGTTCCTGAAGACATGGCCTACGGAACATGTGCTCATGACTGTATGCGTATGTCGCAGACTGAGTTAATTTATTATATTTTTTTAAAGCAGAACTGGCAATGTGTTTTAGGTACTACCAAAACCAAGAATTAGACCCTTTTTTGGTAAATTTGAAAGTAAAGACGGAGTAAAGTAACCTAAAGACTTCCTGGACTGCTAGACCATAGCGATGTGGATTTAAACAGAGGAAAGTAAAATATTACCGCAGTAGTAGAAGTTGAACAGAGTTCCTAATTAATCAATAGTTATTATTGAACTATTAAATTCAGTATTCCACCATTATCTTAATATCAAAATATACAGGGTGTCAATTTTAAAACTTACAATGGGCTGTACCTCGTGAACAAAAAGAGATTTCCAAAAAATTCCAAAACCTCTTCTAGGGTAGAGAGGGGGAACTAAAATGACATGAACCCCCTATGCCCCATCTACCCCACCTACAAAAATTCAAATGGCAACCCCCTACTTGTGATACGTCCCTAGAAAGCCCGTAGAAAATGCTTGACAACGGTCTAAGTCATAATTATACAGGGTGTAACAATAAAGCAGAAAAAATTATTTGACAACAAAAATAACAATTAATTGTGGAACGATTCATCGCTTTGAAAGTTCAAGTACAGCCCATTGTAAGTTTTAAAATTGACACCCTATATATTTTTAACTATCATAATATACTTTCTCACCAAACTATTTATATTATCTATTTCAAGTTCGCGATATTGAACCAACGTTTAATCTCTCAGATGTTCAATATCTGCATTTTAAATATTAAACATTAATTATCATGAATTGAATCAAGTATTTATACAGGGTGTCCAGGAACCTAATGACAAAAATTCGGTAACATTTTTGTAGTACGAGCCTTCCTTTCGGAGTTATAGACCTTTAAAGTTTAGGAATAAAAACACATGTCTATAAATAATTTATAAAATATACATTGAAACACTTAAAATTCTGGGGCCGATTGTGCCCAGTGGTTAACAATCAGTAATTTTTACTATTACTAAATATGGAAATTAAATTTTTCAATCGATTCACTATTAAAAACGTACTCTTGTTTGATGCAGAGGATTTCCATTCGCCATATTCTGTAAAAATACACATTTTGGACAAAACCGTTAATTATCATTATTTATTGTTAATTGTGTTGTTTTAATACTACTATGAAGGATTTTCAATGATAATTGAAAATTAATGATAGATCCATGCCATGTTTGATTACTTCTAATTTGAAATTATATAAGTACTTCAAATTCTGATTGGACCAAAATATTATGTTAATTTTTTTAAAAGCTTCTTTGTACTTTTAGTTCTTTTCCTTGTATGTGAATGCACGTCAAATAAATCAAGTCATAAACAACGCCTACAAGTTTACGGTATGTTAATAATACAACTCATTGCGAGAAAATTATTTCGATTTTTTACTTCAAAACAAATTTCTACTGACTAAATATGAAAATTGAGAACTCATAAAATTTATATTGATATCATCCACACAAGGTCCACCAGATACATTCAGCCACCTATAAAATGTTAAATCGGAGACAGTATAAGCAAACAACATGTCAATAAAATTTTTCGCAACCTTATAATTTCAGCATTTTCGTATTAAATTATAAGTGCCCGCCTAAACAATGTTTTTGCCGTGATCTTAAGAGATTCGCAGAATTCAAACTTAATTTGAAAACATCAATTTCATGGTTTATAGTTCGGTTATTTTTCATCGTGTAAATACCACAAAACTGTAAATATTGAACTGAAATTTTAGAAGCGTACTCTCAAAACACCAATTCAACAATTTACTAAGTAGGTATAACTAGGAGGATTTAGATTCCAAAAAAGTTAATAATAAAAATTGTAGACAGCTTCAAGCTTTATATTTCAAAATTAGTTACAATGTTACCAGATAAAAGTTATAGTTTTTCAAATGGAACATCCTATATAAAATACAGGGTGTTCCATTCAAAATTATTGAGAAAATAATGTACTTTCGTTATCCAACTATACATGAATGTGTTGAATGTGTTACTATGTTTACGGAAAATTGGTTATAAGTTTTAAAATTCCCTGTGTAATATATTACAACCTTATATTTTTGTAATGGGGAAGTGAAGCAGATTTCAGTTTCAAAGTAAAATATAGGGTGTTTCATTAAAAAAAACATAACTTTGATCTGGCACCGAATTATGGAACATAAGCTTGAAGATGCCTCCAATTTTCATACTCAACTTTTGCAATTGTTGTTTTTATATTTTCCAAAAATTCGTAAAAAAATTAGTTACATTTACGAACGAGCTTGAATCGATAATAGCTGCGCTTCTTTATATTATTTTTATTTCCTTTTTTGGTTTTTCCAACAACGAAAATAACGTTTTCATAGAAACTTGTACAATAAAGTTCTTTTTTTATCTAATTCAAGGTAAATGTAAATTATGTTTATGTGCGTAAGATACTATCTCTTATAAACAGCATAAAAATCCACCACACTGTATACAAATAAATTTTCCAGCGTGTCGACTTAAAACCATAAATTGAAACCATTGATGGATATCAGACTTACAAAAAGGACTTTATGTCGATATAAATCTAAAAATAATTTGTCAACGCATCATTGTGTTGTTGAACATTATTGATACCGATTTACATTTTCTAATTATGTTTGATTGTTTATAATTAATGGCAGTATTAAATCTCTTACTTGACGGTTGACGCATAAATTGACTATTACTACAACATTGCCTTTACGCATATAAAAAGTTTTATTCATTTGTATGAAATGAAAGTAGAAACGTACCTACTAGAAGAGTAAACATACAAATTACATGAAGCCTACATTAAAATCCAGAACCACGGTATTATTTAAAAGTAATAATGATCCAATGACTTAAATTTTATATGATTCCTTAATATATGTTATTATTATCGATGCCGATCAACGTAACTTATATACAGAGAGAGAGTCTGTAATTTAGACTAAATCCAATAGTTCAAAATAATATTTTTTTAAATGCTTGGACTAGTATTTCCAATCACGAATTTTTAACTATTTCAATTAAGCAAATAATGCTCATAATGTTGTCCATTGACTATTTGACAATATCCTAAACGCGATCGAAATTCGTTTTGAACATTTCTAGTGACTTGAGGCGAGATTAATCTACACTCATTTCTTATGCGCGCTTTTAGCTCCTCAACATTTGCCGGTTTGGTCTTAAAAACATTGCTTTTCAAGTACCCCCAAAAAAAGAAGTCCAACGGATTGAGATCTGGGGATCTCGGTGGCCATTCAATAGGTCCCCTTCTACCTATCAATCTGCCTGGAAATAAAGGCCCACCTTAATATAATTTTTTTTTCATGGAACCAGAATATTTTTCGGAATATTTTTTTCAACCACATGATAGGTAAGTATGTGGCCGTCATACCTATGTAATTTAACCTGGTCAGAAATGATTCGTAATAGATTCACATATAGAAATCCTTTGCACTGCTCTAGGGCTATATTACCAATCTGGTCGGATTATATGGCCCAGAGTAAAAAATCTTTAACCTCAGGGAGATTGAGCCGGTTTTATTTTTTTAAAGGTGTTTTTAGAAAATTAAAAACCAAATTTTGTTTTTGAACAAATATTAGAACATATGAACACAACAAAAAAAATTAGGGAATTTAAGTAACATTTCAATACACATTTAAAAAATAAATCAAATTAACACGCTCATGCACAAAAAAACTAACTTAGAATGTAAATATGAAAACAAGAAGTCAACAGCACTCAAATTCTTCATCATCGTCCGACTCGAGGCCAACGCATACCTTATAGTTCCAAGTAAGACATTTTGTACACATTCGCATGTCAAGTTGGTCCTCTTTATCACTAGATGCACATAACCAAGACTCCTGTGTAGTTTGCTTAGATGTAGACTGTGGGATACAACTTTTCTGTTTGGATGTTGATTGAACTGGATGTTTCGGATCTGAAGAGTTCATTGCTGACTCGCCATGTCTCTCAGAGAAAAGGTCTTTTGTCACTTGCTGAGCTTTGTAATTCAAAGCTTTACGCCTAATTCTTTTCACCTCATTATTTTTTCCATCAGTAGGAGTTGGAAGTATTTCGTGAAAAGACTTTTATCAATCTATTTTGAGAAACTGGATTAATTATTCTAGCTGCCAATGGAACATCATCAGACGAAATCTCACCGTTTGACCTTTCGGAGTTTCCATTATTGTGTGCGTTTATTTCATCAGACATGGCTCGCTCTGTTACTAAAGAAGGTGCAAAAGCTGCATCGGGTATTGCGTCAGGATTTAAAGTAAACAATCCTGTACCTCTAAATCCGATTATAATATTTTCTGGTGTCATACATTTGTGCCAAACACGGGATAAAATTATGTTGAATCTGGCCTTGTTTAGGGTTCTTTGAGGGTAGGTATCCCAATATCTCAAAAGCTCCTGGTCCCAATTGGCTTCCAAAGAGCGAAATACTGCCTTATCTAGTGGTTGGAGCTCATGAGTGGTGACGGCGAACAAAATAAAGTGATACCAAGAGACTCAGATGTTTCAGCAATAGTGTAATCTAAATGGCTGGAAGCTCCATCAAATACAAAAAGTGTGGGTCCGTTTGATTTATACTCGGCAAAATGTCTTAAAAATTCATTGAAGAGTTGCGTCGTCATAGACCCTTTATGTGTCATTTTTACTAGGGATCCATGGGGTAAATGGTCGCAAAATTCTGGTTTTAGACGTTTTCCTCGAAACAATATCATAGGCGGAATAGAGTTGCCCATAGCGTTACAACAAGCCACAACGGTGACATTTTCTGCATGCTCAGGCGCAACCATATGAACCCGTCGTACTTCCTTTTTAGACATAACACGTTGTTGATGGTGTATGGTGAGGCGACAGCCTTTCTCGTCCATATTATATAAATTTTGAGGTTTATCTTTAATGTTCATCGTTTCCATAAGTTCGGATATCTTGGTGAAGTAGTCAGAAACAATTGCTTTGTTCAGTTTTTGAGTGCGTGCATGGTTCATAGGTTGCGCTTTTCGTACAGATATATCACCATTTCTTTTCAGGAACAAATAGAGCCAGTCCTTTCCAGCAAGCCGCTTTGTTTTGTTAAAATTATTGCGAATGTTGTTTATATCACAATATCGAAACATTTGATGTCGGACAAGTTTGGGAGTGAGCGGTAATCCAATTTGACAGTATCGCTTAATCCGCTGCACGAAATCTCTTTCCTGCTGACGATTCAGTATGCTTGGACGACCCAGTTTCTTTTCCGTCAATCCCTGATGCAAATATCGCCGTAAAGTGCGCCATAACAATAAAAGTTGTGGGAAAAGTGGCATAAGGCATAGCCAAAGTGACATTAGGCATACCCAAAATAACTACCTACAGCAAATTGTTGGATTTCTGGATGGTGGTCGTAGGAAAAATACAGTGTGCAACACGTGCGCAAATGCTAATTTCACACGCACATTTGCGCACTTGTTACACAAAATATTATTCTATTTATCCAGTGAATCGACAAGCGTCTCAACTACTTTGTGAAAAAATATGCTGCGTAAAAATTTTTTATTGTGTTGCTGTATGTTTTGTTACATCTAAAAAACGATGAAACGTTTAAATTCTATCTTACGTTCAAAACCTCGAACCTTATAAACACTACCGCACATTTTCTATTGCTTTCAATTTAAATTTATTCCGTCTAGTAGTCATATTTTCAGAAAGCCGTACTACTTCAAGCTCACTTCCAAAGACAGCTTTAAACAGAAAAGTGTGTTTCTAAAGGAAAATTCAATTTTATTCGTAATCCCTTTTACTACATATCCTCTCCTATGTCTGTCTAACATAAAGTACGAGTAGTGTAGAGGTAAAACAATTTGTCGGGATTGGTGTCTCTAAAATAGCAAAATCAAACATTGAAGCCGAAATAAGATAAGATTTGAGCCTGAAACCGTTTCCACAATTTCCTCGACTGTCGTTTTTTGATATCGACTACGAGATAAATCAATTGGAATTTGTCGAAGGAGACGTTTGGGTTGGTATTACTACGTGTTGGGTTCTCGAAAATAATTCGTTTGACCATCTAAAATGTACAACAATTTTATTGTATTCGCTTTATAAACTTAATGTGGAGACATGGGAAAAACAATTTAAAGAACCGGCAACATGGCTGATAAAACAAAAGAAGAACTAAAGTGATCAAAGTCAGTTGCACTTAATGTTACCTTCTTCCAAAGTATGAAATAATTAGTAAAATAAATAGTTCACATTCTTCTTCTCACAAATTAAAATGCCTTACCTTTATAATTACAAACGTGATACAAATTCTTCCTACACACTACACAAGTAATTGATAAATTTCTCCTTAAATCAATAAGCATACCCACTCCCTGTGATTTCTCGTTTTTTGTGTCTGTGTATAACATAAAATTAGTTTTGGACAATTGAATTACTCCTTACCCACAGCACACACATGCACAGACGCAGAGGTAGAGATAGAGGAGAAAGGCTGAACACCCGTGACCGTGTTCCGTTCTAATTGAGTCAACACCAAATATTTGTTATTTGTCAATAAAGGTCCGAATTAGTAACACACCAGTGATTTGTCTTCTTCGCTGTAACGCGAGTTAGAACAGGGCATTTAATAAATGCAATAGAGAGGGAGTGATTACGCCATTTGGTACAAAAGATAAAAAAATTGATGTGAAAGAAGCTACTAACAAAAAATATATCATATGCAGTGAGTTTGAAAATGGTTTGATCTATATAGAAAACTGTAAACAAGTTTTAATAAGGGGGCTAATTAGCCTATTCCTCTGCTATCATTGTGGTCCTCTAAATCCAGCCCGAGTCTTTTAATGAAGCCATTCAGCATGAATGTATTTATACTGGGGGACATTCACAGAGACCTAAAAGATCTATTGTGCCCCCTTACTTCTACTTAGTTCCTGAGGAAAGTATCAAAGATATATTTCCCGGAGGAATCTTAGGATATCTGCAGGCTTCAGTTTAGGTAAGTCTCCCTCTTCTATTCAGTAGTCTCCAAGGATTCTGCAAATATGTGGATGGAGGTTTCTTCTTCCATTCCACAGACTGCATTATTC
Organism: Lochmaea crataegi; assembly: GCA_947563755.1. NCBI lineage: Eukaryota > Metazoa > Arthropoda > Insecta > Coleoptera > Chrysomelidae > Lochmaea > Lochmaea crataegi. The sequence goes on from OX387427.1 coordinate 10,876,282, forward strand.
CAGTTTTTCACTAATTAGACTCTGGATTGATAACGTCATCTCCATAAATTTTAAACCATTATTATAGGTGTGCGATAAGTTAGCATAGTGGTTGTTGTAAAAATGTCCATATTTCGTCCAGACGCCAAAATAGCTGCCAGATCAAAAATAATTACAAGAAATGCACCACAATCAATAATAAAATCCATGAAATGACAGAAGCAATCCGAAGGACTTTTTCGCCTAGGACGTGACACACACAAGTCACCACAGGCCAAGGAGTATTCAAGATAGTGATCGTGCAAAAAAGAATGCTATGGCGGGTCTGTCTGCGAACAAGATCATGGTTACATTTTTTTTCGATGCACTCAAAGACAATACTCGGTTGCACGTGCGTGTAGTGATCATAGAAAAAATCCATGAATTGGGTTACCCCATCCAGTATATTCTCTCGATTTAGTCCTCTGTGACTATTTCCTTTTTCCAGTCCTCCAGAAATGGCTGAACGAAAACAGTTTTTGTCGAAATTAATTTTTTCCATTCTTGTTGAACATCAAGAGGTTGTTTGCCTCCAATGGCTGTCAAATACAAACTAAATGACGCATCTAGTTCAAAATTTAACAGTAGTGTATTAATGGAGGTCAGTTGACGAGAACATTGTTTCAAATTGAAATTAGAGTGTGGGAAATTCAAAGTCATAATTTTCTATTTACATATAAACTCTCTACAGGACAGATATGAATACAGTCCAGACGCTTATGCTGGATTTGTTTTACATGGTTTTCATAAAATCCGGCTGCACAACCAAAATCGATATTTATGAATAATTGAAAGAAATGAACCAAACGGCGTTCGATAGGGGAGGACCCTCCCAGGATGAATGTGCATCGTAGGGAGAAATTGCCCATTCAATCAACGGTTCAGTAACTGTCAAAATTATCCTATAAGCTTGCTCACGTGAGCTTCCTTTGTGGATCTTTATAAACACTTTCAATACTCTCATTGGTATACACCGTTTCACAAGTGAATTACCTGAATAACAGTTATTATCATCCAAGTATGAAAAAAATTTATCAGATGGGTCCAAACATACTGCACAAATGTAAATATGGAATTGAATTGAAGATATTGAATCATGAAGCAAGAGAAATAATGTTAAATCAACCAAAAACTTATTTAAATTATATAAACTTATAAATTGAATGTTTTTTCCTTTATGTGTTTGTTAGCCCTTTTGGGAAATACGTTCGCAGTTTTAAACAACATACGTTAATAACCAGTATGGTTTCCTCTAATATCAATTACAACCAAACAACGCCTTTGCATGATAAGGTCGTTGAAGTAATTCTGATAGATTTGTCTCCAAAGTTGGGGTGAAAGATGTCTCAAGTTCTTGGAGTGTCTGTGTGGGTGGTGCATGGGAATTCGAGGCTCTTTGTAGTTGATTCCAAGCATGCTCGATGGGATTAAGGTCGGGCGATCGAGGAAAAGAGAGATACCATGGAAGTCCAAAGCGTCCTTGACTACTCTTGCACGATGGAGTCGAACATAATCGTCTAAAAAGAGGAAAGCTGGTCCAATAGCAACATGAAAGTTACTTATAACATTGTTTATAACTTGTATGTAAATCTGTGCAATCAAGTTTCCCCCAATAATGCTGTAGGCCCATTAAAACAAATGCCTGCCCAAAGAGCAACTGTACCACCTCTGAGCGGATTAACTTCCTGCACTGCTCTTCGATTTCTGTGCACTAGAGAAAGTGTCCATCCACGAACACGCCGATTATACAAGTCTGCAACAAAAATGCTGTCTGGATGTTTTCATCTGATTTCTATCTAAAAGATACTCAAGAAATTCCAGAACGTCAGAACGCAAAATTTTATTATAAAAAAGGGGTTTTTTGGTCTAACTTGAAGTCATAAATAATCGATTCTTCGGAAAGAAGCCTTAAAGAAGCTCTGCTTCACAATAGCGGTTTCTATGCTTCCATTCCTGTCGGTCGTTCCGTACACCTCAAGGAAACCTCCAAGAGCTTGGAATTGGTTCTTTGCAAATTAAAATATGAAGACCACGGTTGGCAAGTGTACGGTGATTGAAAAATCTTGGGTATGTTGTAACAACAATCTGGGTTTACCAAATTCCCTTGCTTTTTGTGTTTATGCGATAGTACTCTGGACCAAAAAGTGTTGGCCTCCGAGGGAGCTTAAAGTTGTCGAAAAGAACGACCTACATGAAACTTTGGTGTCTCCTCATAAAGTTCTTCTACCACCGCTTCACATAAAGCTGGGATTGATGAAGCAATTTGTAAAGACACTTCCAAGAGGTGGATATTGCTTCAAATACCTAATATCACAGTTTCCAGGCCTCTCGGAGGCAAGGTTTAAGGAAGGAAGACGGATGTGATGTATTTTGGGCATTACATAAAGAATTAAAATTAATTCATTTTTTAAGGTATTTATGTTTATAAAAACAATCTATTTAGTTATTTGTTATATCACGCGAGGTCACGAACGTGACAGTTAAAGGCCAGAGAACTATCACGTAACTGGATAGTTGACCTAGGGCAGTACGTATATATGCTGATGAAGTAGATAAGCGAACAATTCAGAATAATTCATAATTCATAAGAAACAGTCAGAGACATTCCGATCTATTCACATACATTCAGATACATTTAGTTATGTTGAAATGTAGTTCATCGATATCAGATCTAAAACTATGTTATACCAGTAACATGATCATCTTAAGTAACACATAATGTAAAACTAGTGTAAATAGTTAAGTATACAATAAAGCTCATCCCATTGAATACTGTAGTTTCCGTAAGTAGAGTATTCCATCAGGACCCGGGCTTCCACTAGTCCCTGTGGAACTCCGCATTACCGACATACAATACAGGCTTATGGCTGATCCACAATTCATCACAACCATGAAGGATCCTCGACGAGAAGGGTGGTTTGCCTTCAAAGAGGTCATCGAGAAATTTTTGGGCAATAACAAAGACCCTAACTACAAACAAATCGTCAAAATAATGTTAAAAGAAGTTCAAGCTTTAGTTTGTCTAATGAGTTTAAAAGTACATTTTCTTCATTCCCACCTCGACTACTTTCCAGAAAATTTAAGAGATGTGAGTGAAGAGCAAGGTGAACGATTTCACCAAAATATTAAGGAGATGTAAAAAAGATACCAGGGAAGATGGAGCGTCTCAATGATGGCACACTACTTACTGTTGGACGTTTCAGAAAGACCTTCCAGATGCTTCCCACAAGCGAAAATGTACCAAAAGCAGTCTCACTTGGAAAAATAAATCTGTTTAGTGCTTACTAATGAATGTATTTTAGATAAAAAAAAATAAGTTTTGTTACGCAATTATGAATTTAAAAAATTTTTGTTAGTCTTCTTGTTTAACATAGATACCTACATTGTCAGAAAACGTGACATGAAATTCAGCACATCCAAAACCATAAAAATTACGCAAAAACTCAATTTTTTTTGTGTATCAGCCCTGTAACACAAATTTGATCGATTTTTGAATCTCTATTCTATAACGTTATTTTCAATAATAATAAAACATATTAATTACATGCCTGATTAAAATGAAAGCCACTACAAAGTTATTACCACTGTTACTATTTAGTCATACGATAATTAACATTATTTTACACCGAAATAGTCTCCGAGAGACTATAAAGATGATAAATATGTTTACAAGAGATTGTTTCAGCTCATAATAAACATAAAAACAAACGGTTATTTGTGTTTCTCATAAATGTTCTATAATTGTTAATTTTATAGTGTCATACATAACGTTGGTTAATAATTTTCTACACGCGTGATTATACAAGGTGGTCCAGATTTATACAACGTACGTACCGAGGTTCAAAATTCGAATGTTAACGCAGTTTTTTTTAATCATGCGAAAACACAAAAGTTGACAATATTTTCTCAGTCCACTCCCTTTCAAATTATCACCCCTGAGTAAAATTGATTTTTTATTTTTTTTCTCAAATTTGAGTACAGATGGAAACTTAAAATTTTGCATTTTACGTGCAGTCGCAATGACTACCCACCGGTATTTTTTCAACATTCCTGTTACATCATTAGGGGGTGAAATTATCAACCTTTACTTTATTTAAAATCAAATATTTTTTTCGTGATTGAGTTTTGTGAAATAAAAATATTAAGTATTTAAAACCTCTGTCGTCTTGAAAAACTTTTTTTACTCTTGAAATGTTTTCCTAGAAAAAAAATACAATATTGTGGAACATAGAAATGGAAATCACACATTTATTTCACGTTTTCTGGAATTTTAATAAAATATTTTTGTTAAAATTTTGCTTTATTAAATTTGTATTTGGTAAGAAAACAATTCAGTCTCTTGTTTATTTAGTTGTGTGTTTCAGAGCATAACTACAACTTTATTTGGGGTTCAACTTTTTTATTCTCCAGGAATTTCTTTTGTTGGAACAAGTAAGATTTTTCTTATATTCAATATATTCCAATAATTAACTGAGAAAACTTCATCTAAGTGTACTGCAAATAATACCGATTTCTTCTTGTGTTCAGTCCATTGCATTTGCATTTTTTTTCAATAGAAAGTATCGATCTTTTGATTATAATATAAACCTTTCATATACAGGGTGTACCAATCTTACGACAAAGTTCGGTATATGGCATATTTTAGGAGATATAAAAAATTTAGTAGACGTCTATAAGGTCCATATTTTGAAATTGTGTCAAACTATACAGAGTGTTGAATAACTCCGTTACAAACCGAACATGATTTTTTAAATGGGAAACCCTATATGTTATACTGAATTCGGATTGCTCACATTGTTTTGAAGCTTTGAAATTTCAATAAATTATTTATTCTAAACAAAAAAAGGTCACCAAAAGTATAATCCCAACCGTAATAATAAATTAAATGTTCAAAGTGTTCAAACATCATTGCAATGCTGCAGTGTAAGTTCAAATGATTGACTAACATTTGTCAGTACCTATATATTAACGTTAATAGATCGAAATGCCGTTCTAATTCTCTCTTTCATGTCCTCTCCAGTAGTCAGGGGAGTTTTATAAACCTCATTTTTTATAAAACACCAAAAAAAGAAATCAACTTTTGTTAAATCGGAAGACCGAGCTGCCCAATCAGTTGGGCCCCCTCTTCCGATCCATCTTATGAACAGCTGCACTATCACGCAAATACCACATTTGTCGCCGAATATTAAGTGGAACTTCTTCTAATGAAAAAAAAAGGCGACAGAAGCTTGCTACTTATGCACAATAGAATGACCATTTTTAACCATTTTTCCTAAATTTTTGACCATTTTTCAAAAATTTTGACAATTATTGACCTTTTTTTTAAATTTTTGATTATTTTTTCAAATTTTAACAATTATTGACCATTTTTGACAATTATTGACCAATTTTGACAGTTTTGACAATTATTGATCATTTTTGACAATTTTCCAAAAATGTTGACCATTTTAGACCATTCTTCCAAATTTTAACAGTTATTGACAATTTTTGACAGGTTCCGACAATTGTTGACCATTTTTGACAATTTTTAAAAAAATTTTACAATTTTCAACAATTATTAATGACCATTTTTGACATTTTTTTTAATTATTGACAATTTTTCAAAATTTTATCAATTTTGATCATTTTTCTAAATTTTAACAATTATTGCCTATTTTTGACCATTTTTCAAAATATTTAACAATTTTTGACCATTTTTGACAGATTCTGACAATTTTTCAAAAATTTTGACATTTTTCAAAAATTTTGACAATTTTCAAAAATTATTGGCCATTTTTGACAGTCTTTTATAATTATTGACCATTTTTTAAAAATGTTGACAGTTTTTGACAATTATTGACCATTTTTCAAAATTTTAGACAATTATCGACCATTTTTGACAGTTTCTGACAATTATTGACCATTTTTGACAACTTTCAAAATTTTTGACAATTGTAAATTTTTCAAAACATTTGAAAATTTTGATCATTTTTCTAAATTTTAACAATTATTGACTATTTTTGACCATTTTTTAAAATACTTAACAATTTTTGACAGATTCTGACAATTATTGACCATTTTTGACAATTTTTAACAATTATTGACCATTTTTGACAGTCTTCTATAATTATTGACGATTTTTTAAAAATTTTGACAGTTTTTGACAATTATTGACCATTATTCCAAATTTTTGAAAATATTTGGCAATCATTAACCATTTTTTCAAAATTTTGACAGTTTTTGACAAGTATTGACCATTTTTCCAAATTTTTGACAATTTTTCAAAAATTTTAACATATTTGGCAATTAGAGAGAGAGACGTGCGATACTCTCTCTCTCTCTCTCTCTCTCTCTCTCTCTCTCTCTCTCTGTCTCTCTTCCGACCGTTTGGGAATCCCTCGTTCCGGCTTGTATGATAGAGAGCGAGAGAGAGGCCTGCCGCTGTGTAGCCTACGAAAGTGAGAAGAAGGCGGCTGAGGAAGAGAGAGAGGGGAGAGAGTTAGCGCAGCGGGCGGTCGAGAAAGAGACGAAAGATGAGTCATCGCGTGACGAACGCTTTTTCGTAACATCAGACGTTTCACGAGTTCACTAGCCTTCCCAAAAGTCCTATGTCGTGCAATAAGAAGCAGTCTTCAACGAAACAGAAGGGCCTATAATTTTACCATCTAAAATCCCACACCATACGTTAACAGACCAGCGACCCTGGTTAAAATCTTGTTGCGTGACGAACGCTTTTTCGTAACATTACACGTTTCACGAGTTCACTAGCCCTCCCAAAAGTCCTATGTCGTGCAATCAAAAAATAAAAATTTACACTTAATCTTAAATACTTCTTACTTTATTTAAGAAAACTATGAAATGTAGGCGACAATTACTGCTATTTTTAAGAGATAAAATATACAAACGGTATACGACTGACATTTATGTCAAATTTTGTCGTTTTCTGAGAAAATCAATGGTTTACAATAAATATTACAAAATGTTTTTATAAACTTTGGGTATAGGGAATGCTCAACAAAAATAAAAGTTATAGTGGAACCAAAGTCGGTGTAACGACAATAAAATAAAGCAATGTTGTCAGATATATTATCTAGAATTGTTAGACTCACTATACAAATGTTCTCCTTACTTCAGTTTTCTGTTAGTTCGTGATGTTCTTAGAAAGCTAGTTTGGAAATATTTAAAAAAATATACATAATATAAATTTATTAGTAAGCAATAAAATAAGTCGCTTAAAATTGCTGTAAAAAGAATAATTAATTAAATGTATGTAACTATATTTAAGAAAATTTTGAATAGCTGGTAATTGGCATAATATAACGAAGTAACCGGACAGTTTTAACTCGACCAACTGGGACATAAAAAATGTTGAACATCTGGCCTGACCTGGGTCCAGGGGTGTACGTGAATTGTGTTGTAGAGAAATATTATCATTAGTAAAACCACTAGAGGTCAAATTATTTCCGGAAATATTTTCGAGCTCATGAATATTTTGAAAATTATCCCGAGTCGAAGGCCGAAGATTATATTTGTGCTATAAAATACAGGGTGTTTCATTTGAAAGAAAAAAGAAAATGAAAGTTTCGAGTCTACGTCCACCTTGTATACAAAAGACAAAATAATTGAAATTTTATCGAATAAAGAGATATTGGATCATATTACGAAACTCTATTGGGCAAAATACATTTTTTTTTCTTCAACGTACAGTAAGAAGGACTCTGTATAACGTAGCAAAACCTTATATCAAAAGCTTCAAAAAAATGTGAGCAATCCGAATTCAGTAAAATATACAGGGGTTCCCATTTAAAAATCATATGTTTGGTTTGTATCGGAGTGATTCAACACTCTGTATAGTTCGAGATAATTTCAAAATATGCACCTTAAATACATCTACTAATTTTTTTGATAACATTTTTTGATAGATTCCTAAAATGATTATAAAAATTTTTGAAAAGTTCGATTTTTCGAAAATTTTTACTCGTGCCCCTGTATACAAAATATCATAGATACGATTCTCCTGATTGTTGTCCATATTCTATCACTATCTAATAGTATGGATTTCAAATTTCAGCTCAAAACGGCTATTTTTATGGACCATATGATTTTTTGACTATGCTCGTGTACTTGCGGTTATAACCTAACCTCACATTTTTGAGATTCAAAATAATTCTTTTTGACACTTCTATATATGGAAATCTACTAATTCGACCCCGTAGTGAGTATTTAAATTTTCTAGTCTTCAATAAAAATTTCGAAAATTTTTACTCTTTTCTAATAATGTTAGGTTATTCGGTTTAGGTTCCTTTCAATTAGGGTTGACGTTCTTTAAATAAAACACATCTTTCTTCGACAAATATTTAATTTGAACTTTCTGACCAAAAACAATTCTACACATTCTTTCAATCTAGCGCGTGCCTGCTTATTTTGCAATTGTTACTTATATCGATAAATAAATTATAATCAAACCGCTATTTTATGATAACAATAATTATTATATCTAAACACATACATACTAAAGTTAATAACCTATAATTTAACAATAAGCATAAATTCTAACCTAAATAATTAACTACCCATTATACTTTACTTTCGGTTACTCCTGTATACAAAATTTCATAGATACGTCTCCTGATTTTTTCCCATATTCTATCAGTATATTTTAAGAATAAGTTTCTTTTGAATAGTCTTTCAAATTATTTATTCTCTTCATTACTGGTTACTTACAATCCTTTAAATGCTAAATATTAAACGTTTGAAAAAGAGCTAGAAATTTCTGATACACCCAGTATATAATGAGACTCTATTAAAGTTATATGATAAGCAGTATGCAAAGTGTAGGTTGAAACCATTAAAATAATTTAATTAAACAGTTTATCGAACGATTATTGACGCACATACAATTTTTCAACACAATTATAATTTGAGCTTTGGTATTATCATCAGATCATTCCAATTTATGTTTAACTTGTTTATTACCTTTATGTTAATGTATTGCATCTTAAATTCTCTTCAAGATCTAATCACGTGTAGAAATGCAAAATATTCACACTTTTAATACTAGGAAGTTCACTTTATGGCAGATTTATGTTTCCTATATTGAATATTTATTAATCGAACTCATATTATACATTTTATTGAATTAAAAGCAAAGTCGTATTTAATAATTTCGCAATGGCTTATAGTAAATCACTTCATGTTTTCAAAACAATTCATGTAGTTTTTTTCGACAATAGTGATATTGAAAACAGTGTAAGACAATAGGGAACTTTTCAATTTTTTTTAAATCAATATTAACTTGGAAAACATAGTTTAAAATTCCCTGTTATTTAAAATCATTTCAAATGATAGCGCGCCAAAGCTGCTGACGTCAATAAGTATGATGCCCAAGGGTGCGTTCAGATGCTTTGTCTGGTAAAAAAAAACGCACGGTAGGATTCTTCTTGGTTGTAGTCGTTGACACGAGATTCATCTGAACGACTTGGTGTAATATTTTTAGATGTCAAACACTTTTAACAGAAATGAACATTTGTGATAATTTGTTAATGTTTGTGAGTGCAAAAATGAATATACAGGTAGTTCGAGAGTTATCAAATATTATATTTCAAGATAGTGAATCGTCATCATCTGACGATGATATTAAAACTAGTGGAGAGGTTGGGAGAGAAAATATTGTTCCAACTTTTAAACATGATAGAAAAAATTAGTGACGCAAAATTCCAACAACATTTTCGTTTGACGAGGTCTGCTTATAATTATTTATTTAACCAAATTGCCCATTTGCTGAAAAGCACCAACACATTTAAAAAAAACATTGATCCTAATTTACAGCTACTGTTCACTTTGTGGATTTTGAGCACTCCAGATAGCTATAGGTAGAGTAGAAAAAATAAATAAATTATGAAATATTTCCATTTGCAGAAGCATTGCAAGCAGGTTTGATATGGCCAAATCCTCTCCGTTTGTGTCAATGGAGAGAGTAATCAATGCAATTATTCCGATTACCGACAAAGTTTTGAAATGGCCAACACTAGAAGAAAGAATTCAAAGTGAAGAACACTTTTACTCTATGTGTCAATTTCATGGTTGTATTGGAGCAATTGATGGAACATACATTCCCATAAAAGCACCTCATGAAAGTACATACATAGAAAATGATTTTATGGTGTAACTTTACAAGCCATTTGTGATAGCAAAAGAAAGTTTTTAGACATTTTTTGTGGTTATCCCAGCAGTGTTAGTGATATTCGAGTTTTTATGAATTCAATCATATTTAAAAACATCATAAGACAGAAATTTGTTTATTTTCAACCAGGATCTTTCATAATCGGTGACAAAGCATATCCAGTTTATGATTGGTGTATAGCACCTTATAGAGATAGGGGAAATCTCCATCGTTATCAAGTTAGATTCAATACCCAACTTGCTAAAGCCAGACAAGTGATTGAAAGGGCCTTTTGTCTGTTATTTGGAAGATTCAGAAGATTAAAATATTTAGACATGAATGGTACAAATTTAATTCCCCACGTTGTTCAAGCTGCTTGTGTTCTACACAACATATGTTTAATGTTTAACGATGATGAGGGAAATTATGAAAAAGATGGACAAGTATTTTTGCATGAAGTCAATGCAGAAGTAAACAACATCCAAAATATTGGAGAAATGGGGAATGAAGGAACTAGAATAAGAGAAGAATTAGCAGATAATTTTAATTAATTTAGTTTGTTTTGTAGTTTTTGGATAAGTTAGTTACACCTATTTCTTTTATTGAAGCTTGCTTCGCATTGCGCGACATAGATTTTGAAAAATGGTCAATAATTATCAAAAACTGTCAAAAATGGTCAATAACTGTTAAAATTTTGAAAAATGGTCATAAATTGTTAAAATTTTGAAAAAATGGTCAATAATCATAAGAAACTGTCAAAAATGGTCAATAATTGTTGAAAATTGTCAAAATTTTTGAAAAATGGTCAAAAATGGTCAATAATTGTTAAAAATTGTAAAAATTTTAAAAAAAATGGTCAATAATTATAAAAGACTGTCAAAAATGGTCAAGAATTGTTAAAAATTGTCAAAATTTTCGAAAAATGGTCAATAATTGTCAGAATCTGTCAAAAATTGCCAAAAACTGTCAAAAATGGTCAAAAATTTTTTAAAAATGGTCAAAAATAGTCGATAATTATTGACAAAATTTTTGAAAGTTGTCAAAAATGGTCAAAAATTGTTAAAATTTTGAAAAAATGGTAAATAATTATAAAAAACTGTCAAAAATGGTCAATAATTGTTGAAAATTATCAAAATTTTTGAAAAATGGTCAATATTTCTGAAAAATTGTCAAAAATGGTCAACAATTGTCAGAATCTATCAAAAATTGTCAAAAATGGACAAAAATTGTCAAAAATTGTTGAATATTTTAAAAAATATTCAATAATTGTCAAAATATTTGAAAGTTGTCAAAAATGGTCAATAATTATCAGAAACTGTAAAAAATGGGCAATTGTTAAAATTTTGAAAAATGGTCAAAAATTGTCAAAATTTCGAAAAAATGGTCAATAATTATCAGAAACTGTCAAAAATGGTCAATAACTGTTAAAATTTTGAAAAATGGTCAGAAATTGTTAAAATTTTGAAAAAATGGTCAATAATTATAAGAAACTGTCAAAAATGGTCAATAATTGTTGAATATTGTCAAACTTTTTGAAAAATGGTCAAAATTTTTGAAAAATTGTCAAAAATGGTCAATAATTGTCAGAAACTGTCAAAAATGTTCAATAATTGTTAAAAATTGTCAAAATTTAAAAAAAATGGTCAATAATTATAAAAGACTGTCAAAAATGGTCAATAATTGTTAAAAATTGTCAAAATTTTCGAAAAATGGTCAAAATTTTTGAAAAATTCTCAACAATTGTCAGAATCTGTCAGAAATTGTCAAAAATGGTCAAAAATAGTCAATAATTGTCAAAATTTTTGAAAGTTGTCAAAAATGGTCAATAATTATCAGAAACTGTCAAAAATGGTCAAAAATTGTTAAAATTTAAAAAAAATGGTAAATAATTATAAAAAACTGTCAAAAATGGTTAATAATTGTTGAAAATTGTCAAAATTTTTGAAAAATGGTCAAAAATGGTCAACAATTGTCAGAATCTGTCAAAAACGGTTAAAAAATTTAAAAAATGGTCAAAAATAGTCAATAATTGTCAAAATTTTTGAAAGTTGTCAAAAATGGTCAATAATTATCAGAAACTGCCAAAAATGGCCAAAAATTGTTAAAATTTCGAAAAAAATGGTCAATAATTATAAAAAACTGCCAAAAATGGTCAATAATTGTAGAAAATTGTCAAAAATTTTGAAAAATGGTCAACAATTGTCAGAATCTATCAAAAATTGTCAAAAATGGTCAAAAATGGTCAAAAATGGTCAAAAATGGTCAAAAATTGTCAAAAATTGTCAAAAATTGTCAAAAATTGTCAAAAATTGTCAAAAATTGTTAAATGTTTCAAAAAATGGTCAAAAATATTCAATAATTGTCAAAATATTTGAAAGTTGTCAAAAATGGTCAATAATTATCAGAAACTGTCAAAAATTGTTAAAATTTTTAGAAAATGGCCAATAATTATAAAAAACTGTCAAAAATGGTCAATAATTGTTGAAAATTGTCAAACCTTTTGAAAAATGGTCAAAATTTTTGAAAAATTGTCAAAAATGGTCAATCATTGTCAGAACCTGTCAAAAATGCTCAAAAATTGTCAAAAATGGTCAATAATTCTCAAAATTTGGAAAAATGGTCTAAAACGGTCAAAATTTTTGAAAAATTGTCAAAAATGATCAATAATGGTCAAAAATGGTCAATAATTGTTAAAATTTGAAAAAATAGTCCAAAATTGTCAACGTGAAATTGCTCCACTCGCTTCGCTCGTTTCGCAAACTTTTTCACTCACAAAATAAAATGTTACTTTTAACACTAATATCATAAATAGCCATGTTTATTTTTTCTCTGACTTTTATTTCCCTGATCTTAGTGTGTGATTGTGTTTCTATTGAATGCATATTCCACAATTAGCTACATCTAGATGACGATAATAAAAATATATATTTCGTCTATTTATTCAGGAAAAATTATATTTTCCTTTGACTTCTCTTCTCCCGTCAAAATTCAAAAAAAAATCTCCCTTTCAAAAAAATCATTTCCTTGGAAACCATTTCTCTCAAATTTATCGGCACATAATTCTGGCCTATCAATAAATCTTTTCTTTTTATTTCACATTTGACTGGTCAATAATTATGAAAAGCTGTCGAAAATAGTCAATAATTGTTAAAAATTGTCAAAATTTTTGGAAAATGGTCAAAAATTCTGAAAAAATGTCAAAAATGGTCAATAATTGTTAAAATTTGGAAAAATGGTCTAAAATGGTCAAAATTTTAGAAAAATTGTCAAAAATGATTAATAATTGTCAAAACGGTCAAAATTGGTCAATAATTGTAAAAAATGGTCAATAATTGTTAAAATTTGAAAAAATAGTCCAAAATTGTCAACATTTTTGAAAAATTGTCAAAAATGGTCAATAATTGTCAGAACCTGTCAAAAATGGTCAATAATTGTTAAAATTTGGAAAAATGGTCTAAAATGGTCAAAATTTTAGAAAAATTGTCAAAAATGATTAATAATTGTCAAAACGGTCAAAATTGGTCAATAATTGTGAAAAATGGTCAATAATTGTTAAAATTTGAAAAAATAGTCCAAAATTGTCAACATTTTTGAAAAATTGTCAAAAATGGTCAATAATTGTCAGAACCTGTCAAAAATGCTCAAAAATGGTCAATAATTGTTAAAATTTGGAAAAATGGTCTAAAATGGTCAAAATTTTAGAAAAATTGTCAAAAATGATTAATAATTGTCAAAACGGTCAAAATTGGTCAATAATTGTCAAAAATGATCAATAATTGTTAAAATTTGAAGAAATAGTCCAAAATTGTCAACATTTTTGAAAAATTGTCAAAAATGGTCATAGATTGTGAGAACCTGTCAAAAATGCTCAAAAATTGTCAATAATTGTTGAAATTTGGAAAAATGGTCTAAAATTGTCAAAATTTCGAAAAAATGGTCCTCAATAATTATCAGGAACTGTAAAAAATGGTCAATAATTGTTAAAATTTTGAAAAATGTTCAAAAATTGTTAAAATTTTGAAAAAATGGTCAATAATTATAAGAAACTGTCAAAAATGGTCAATAATTGTTGAAAATTGTCAAAATTTTTGAAAAATTGTCAAAAATGGTCAATAATTGTCAGAAACTCTCAAAAATGGTCAATAATTGTTAAAAACTGTCAAAATTGGTCAATAATTGTCAGAATCTGTCAAAAATGGTCAAAAATTGTTAAATATTTAAAAAAAATGGTCAAAAATAGTCAATAATTGTTAAAGTTTGGAAAAATGGTCTAAAACGGTCAAAATTTTTGAAAAATTGTCAAAAATGATCAATAATTGTCAAAAATGGTCAATAATTGTTAAAATTTGAAAAAATAGTCCAAAATTGTCAACGTGAAATTGCTCCACTTGCTTCGCTCGTTTCGCAAACTTTTTCACTCACAAAATAAAATGTTACTTTTAACACTAATATCATAAATAGCCATGTTTATTTTTTCTCTGACTTTTATTTCCCTGATCTTAGTGTGTGATTGTGTTTCTATTGAATGCATATTCCATAATAAGCTACATTTAGATGACAAATAAATTCCTGAAATATTTGCTGTGTAGTTAAGAAAATTAAGTTAGAAATGAAAGCAGTTAAAAATTATATATACATATATTTCAACAACAAAACATTTATTTCCTATGAACTAAGTAACTAAACAGTTTCTGTTAGAAAATTGTAAAACAAAACACAAATAAATATCAAATTCCTTCATAATAAAAAAATAACTACCTATATACCTAAGTATCTGTATAAAAAAATTACCAAATTTTAATATTAGATCCACATAAGTATTATATCTTGAAAAGTAAGTGATCAATACCTACCTTCTTTTTTCTCTTCTTTGTCATTATTTTGTTTAGGGTTTAAATTACAATCACTATTTTTATCATCTGCAGATACATCTTTTGATGAACTAGCAATTGCTAAAGGTGTAACATTGGGGTCATCCCCAAACAACTCCTCAAATTCATCAAAATACTCAAAACGTATTCTTTTACCTCCTGTATTTCTATCACCCATGTTATGCTTTTTTTTAAATATTGAGACTTCAAATATTTAAACTTATTTTTACACTGTTCGGTAGAAAAGTCCCTGATTTTCAAAAGTTTATTTTTTCAAAAGTTTAGACACTAGGACAGAACTTATCTAAGTATCACAAATCAATGGGATGGATTTTTTTAGTTCATTTAACATTTTGTCACTTCTGTTTAAGTGCTCCCCTGGTATATTATTTAAGAAATCATAGAAATATACCGTGTTTGGACGTAGGTACACGTATAAGCATGTAGGATGATGGAAATGAACGACTTGTATATATTATTTCTATATTTAGATCTGCACTTCGTGTCGACTTTTGAAAATAAAACGTTTCAAATGACCAGCGTTTGATTATATTCCCATACCGAGTCGACTTCAAAATTAATTTTATGTTTTAGTCCTTCAATATCTGTCAAATGAATCGACTCATATGAAAACAGAAAAGAGTGTTTTCGAAAATAACTTAAAATTGTTGATATTTTTTACTTGATAGACAGCACATTATTAGTATGGATACTTACGTGAAAATAACATTATACACGTTTGAATCTATAAAATGACTTCGCAACATGCAACAGACGCACATTCAATCAAAAGAAAAAGTCGGCAACGGAGGCGAACACGTGTTTTAGCTTTTGCAATTTTTTGGATAAACTTCAGCAGACTCACTTTTATTCAAATTAGTTTATCTTCTTTATATATATAATTCTACTGTACGTGTGTATGTCACTGAACTCCTCCTAAACGGCTTGACCGATTTTGGTGAAATTTTTTGTGTGTTCGAGAATGGTTTAGATTCTCAATTGGTCCCGGTAGAAGGCGTGGCAATCGAGTTCACAATGAACAACTCCTAAACGGATGATTTTTATGAACTTTTTTGTGTGTGTTTGAGAAGTAACTGGATGGTTTAGATTCACAATTAGTACCGGGTAGGTGGCGCTGCAATCGGGTTCATACTCCAAAACGATTTTGTTGGCATTTAGCATAGGAGTTTTTTTGATACAGTCATTTCAAAAAATGAGTTAAATTCAGGAAAGTCGAATTTTCAAGAAATATATTCCTTCTATCAAAAAGTTAACAAAACTATTTGATTTTTCCACCCAAAATACGTAACAATATGATATTTTTTAATCAAAATGAAAATAGTCAACATTTGTTGCACAGGACAACGTCTGTCGGGTCCTCTAGTTATGTTATACACTGTGTTCATTTGAAAAGGACCTACCCTTAATATTTCAAGTATGGGACATATTAGAAAGAAATGCCGAAACACGTCAACTTTTAACTTGAGGGGGACACTTTTTGGCGCTAATGTCATAAACGTCAGATTCGCTGCCTCCCTACTGGAGACACCCCTTACATTTTTTCAAATGACATTAGGTATCAAGTCATACCTCATTTAAAAGGTCTGGTAAATCTCTATTGAACCATTTTGTTTTGCCTTTGATTCCAGCTCTCCATTGTTATTTAATCACTGTTTAAAATTGGCTCCCTTTCAACTTTTCGTATGCCCCCGTATTGTGTTATGATAGAAAGACTCTTTAAAGAATACAGAATTCACAAATAGTAAAAAGACAACTGTCAACAAAAAAAACTCCATTTAATCATGTGGCAAAGTGACCACCGTTAACATTCAGGCAATAAAAGTTGAAAAAGAGCCAATTTTAAACAATGATTAAATAACAATGGAAAGCTGGAATCAAAGGCAAAACAAAATGATCCAATAGAGATTTGCCAGACCTTTTAAATGAGGTATGACTTGATACCTAATGCCATTTGAAAAAAGGTAAGGGGTGTCTCCAGTTGGGAGGGGGTGAATCTGACGTTTATGACAAGAGCGCCAAAAAGTGTTCCTTTCAAGTTAAAAGTTGACATGTTTCGGCATTTCTTTCTAATATGTCCCATTTTTGAAATATTGAGGGTGGGTCCTTTTCAAATGAACACAGTGTATATTGATATGGTTTTGAATTTTGTAGAGCTATATCAATTCCATACCTCATTATAAATCATTCTATTTATTTTATTATATTTTTTTTATTATGATTGTCATGTAAATTTTTTAAATTTTTGTGAAGCCAACTCTGTCCTTTGACCTTCAACAAGTTCCAACATTGACAGCCTGTGATGATTGTAAAAATATACCATAGATACAAAAACAAACACATTCAATTTTAAATAAATGTTCAACAAATGAAACGTTTAGTTTATTGTTTAATTCTGCTTAACGGCTTAATTAACTTCAAAAATATTCAAAAATCATTAACACTATTTATTTCTCATCTAAAATTCATTCACTCTCTCATTCACAACAAAATTAAGATTATACTTATCAGAGTCTATGGTTTTATATTTCTATGGTTTTAAAAAACTACAGAAAAGATGATTAATTTTATATGTGAAGAAATGACATTCGACAACGTTCTAGAATAAAATGGAGTCAACGATGGTTAATACCTTTTTGATTCTTTTGAAAATATAATCTTATGTAATACTTTTTAAATTTGAACAATTTAAATTTTATACATCAATAAATTCAAAATTAAATTATATAGATAATGATACCTGATTGTCTTTCGTAATTAAAGTATTCATTTCCTTGCCTTGGATATAGGTATATTATATGGCTTATACCAGTGTTCACTTAGCAACAAATATTTCATGGTATTACTTATTTATTGTTATAATCAATTGAGATTATGTTGCCCTAAGCCGCTCTACTAAAACGAAATGTGAATTGCTACGTTAAACACTCTCTATTTGACCACGGATAAAATACTCTACCAAGTAAATATAAAATAAACTTATTTATTTACCGAGTAAAGAAAAGTAAACATACACGTTTTTAGGAATGCTGTTCATTTGTTTCGTACTCTTAAGGCGACGCAATCTAAACATCACCAAAGCAAACAAATAAGGTAATAAGCCCAAAGAAAATTTGTTTGTTGATAGAGTCGCTAGTTTCTACCGATAGAAACATCACTCGAGAAATTTCCCGTAATTAATCACAGTCGAATGTATATAAAGTGATTTAAAGCTCAGCAAGAGGTTAGAATTGTCGGTGAGATATTTCATTACTCTTAATTTTCAATTCAGTCCTCGAGAAATTCATCAGGAAATAAACACCGTGAAATTATTTCTACCTTCGACAAAGAAACATTTGAAACGTTATGCTGGTATCTAACTCAAAGAAAAATCATTTCAACATCTGTTCAGAGACGCATCAAGCCTGTAGTAAGCAAGTCGCATTCTCTGTATAACAATAAAATGAAATAAAATTTTCTGTGTTAAATGTGAGTGAATTTGGAAATTACTATAGTAGAATATTCTGAACATTGGAAAAGCTAACCCGGGACCCTTCAGTTTCGAAGCCCTTACGTAACCTCTGCACTACAGACGGTTCCTACCCTTCAATGTTCTGTTCGATTTTATAAGCTACCATTATCCGCGTCTGCGTGTTAGATAGAATGCTGGACCTGCTCGTTCGTGAACCTGATGCCTTTCACTGCCTACGCCTATCTCGCTCTCCTGGCGAGTCTGACGCCTGTACGCTCATTCTAGTCACCATCTCTCACTATCACATCACATTATATTCCCACGAGGACATTTCGTAGATCAAATCCCACTTCTGTTATATAAGCTGAATATTCTGAACTGAACGTTTTTGAACGAATGTAACACGCAGACGCGGTTAATGGTAGCCTATAGGTGTGTTCCAACCGCAATCAGAAACTGCCAGAAACGATCAAAAAATAACTGGTCATAGCCAACAACGGCTTTGCTTTCGCGTGATTCCTATCACTGACTGCAATGGTCGACTATTCTCTGATCGGTTCTGACAGTTTCTGAATGCGGTTGGAAGAGACCTCTTAATACCGAAGAGGATATTGATGGGTAGGAACCGTAGGGGTTACGTATGGTCCCGATGGTTTCGCTTTTTCAATGTCCAAAATAATTCAGCTTATACAAAGGACCTCCAAAACTGAGAGCAGAAGCTTAACAAAAAAAAGCAATGCACGACAATTTTGATGATTTAAAAGAGTTATTTGAACCAGGATCCACGATACTTCAATCTAAAATTGCTCTTATGAAAAACTCCGGAAGAAAATAGAATGCAAAGAAATGTAACTCAGTTAATCAGATAAGTAACATAAATTTCATTTGAAACTTGTTGATTTGAAGACATGATTGGTAATAAATATTTGCCATTATTAGTTATTGAAAGTTGTGGGTTGGTGTCAGTGTCTTTGTATATAACTATTCATTAGTCTGACACGTAATTTGTATGTTAAACAAAGCAATAAATATTCCTGAAAGAATTATTAGCGCTTTTAGTACCAATAGCGTCATAAATAAAGTATTAATTAAATAATTTTGATGAAAAATCTCGCCACAGATCAATTATAATTGATGGTATGTGCAAAATTTTTCTTCATTAATATTTTAATCTAAAATTTAGTTGAAATAAGAAATCAAATGCTCTAACATGCACATGTTAGAATTGTTGGTTTTCCCAATTGGAAAATAACTTTTATCAGAGTGAATTTTTGTATTAAGTTAGAAGGTGTGTGAAGTTCTGTAACAGAAAACTATACTATAACAAAGCCCATTGGAATCAGACCAAGATCTTTGCAAATGGTAGAAGGTAAAGTTGGCACATTCGAACTACTCCAGCTTATACTAGTGTCATCAGCAAATAAAGTGAATTTCGCTTATTGAATGCAGAACTATTTTAAGTCACAAAATACTAATTTTACAGGAGAGCATTTTTTTATTTACTCTGAAACTAACAACATGTTTGAAAAGATTTGTTATTTATAGTGTAGGATTTTAAGTACCAGAGTGATTCTTTCAAGGTTTTTAAGATAAATTAATATTTACGGACTTAGGATACTTTATCATAATCGGAAATAATCTATGCCCATATAGTATTAGACAAATTGTGCACTTAAAGGACTTAGGTTACTTCTGATCTGAGTATATTCACCCTAATTAATTAAAATGAAAACGAAACTCATAACCTAATAAAACATTTATTGCATAAAAAAATTCCACAATAATATCTGATCATTATTGTACAATAAAACAAGTCATAAAAATATTATAAACAAAATAAAAACTAAAAAGAAATATCTAAAAATTGAATTTTGACCAAATTCTTCCAATTGGAAGTAGGAAACAGGTACTTATCTCATTTAAAAACTAACTTCTGTTAAACTTAAAAATGTCCTTCACGACAATAAAAAAAGTGACACTTTATTCGACAGTAGGTAACTTAAATGAAAAATACTTAGAATTTTATTCCGAATCATCACCTTTGCATGAAGAAGAATGAGGCAAATTCTTGTAAAAATCATGGTACCGAACGGGTATTACTTTTTTGTCACAGAGAAATTGTAATGTTTTTTTTTGGTTAATGGAAGAAGTTCTTTATAACAATTTTTTTGATTTCAAATTTGTTTATATCGATATCAAGTTTCTTTCTACCTTTCTGTAATAAATTAATTTTTTTAAATTATTTTTGATAATCATACTTGAAGATAATTTTGTTCGGAAACCTGTTATTTGCTTTAATAACGCGTATTTTATTTAGATATAACTTTTCATTGTTCTCATCATGATCACAATTTAAAGTAGTAGTTTTAAAGTAGAATTTTTAGATCAAATCAAATCTTTTTTGTCCATTTCAAAAAATGTCTTTTTCCTTTTCCTTCTTTGTTTCTTAGCACCTTCGTTTTCAATATTCTCTTCTTCATTACTACTCTCGTTTCTATTCTTCTCTCTTAACTGTGCTCTAGCCTTTTCTGACATATTTATGTTGCCTGCTTACGTCTCCTAGTTGCCAATAACTTTAAAAAATCTGACTTCTCTCTTCTTCAGAAACCTTTTCACTTCAATTTTCATTTGCGGTTTCATTTGCCTTTTTAGATGATTATTATCTTTCCAGTCCGTATTCGGAAAGTTGCCGAAATTTCTTGATTTCATTCCTTCGCCACTAACTTTCGCAGTGTTTTTCTTGTATTTTCTTGGAAGTCGTTGGTGTGTTTTCATTGACATTATCTGATGAAGTTTCATTACCTGTTATTGGGGCTTGTCCGGTGGATGACGTTTCTTTTTGCGATGGCATATAGTCATAATCATTATCAGTAGCAAACTGATCTTCTTCAGAATCAGAAAGTGTCAAATCGTTTTCTAAAACGGAAATACACCGATTCCTGATCAAATCAGTTCGACCTCCAAGACCGATTGAGAGATTATCTATTGATTTGGTATTTCGGATGTCATTTTTTTCTGCTGTTTGTTCACAGTTAAATTCTGTCATAGTGAAATGAATTAGCGCCAGCAATTCATTTGATGGTGTCTCTTCTTGTATTGTAAAGCTATTTTGGAGAGGTTTGAAATAGGTCGAATTTTCCCAAGGAATTAAAAACGAAGGTGGTTGCAGTGTAGCACTTAGTTCCATTAGACGAGTTAAGCCTTCGAACGGAAGTCTGAAATATTAAAAAGCATAATGTAGGCAAATCTTGTCTTAAACTAAACTAAGTTAATTTTACCTATTTTTGTTATCGAAAATTGGAATAAACGAAGAATATTGGAGTATCGTAGTTGATCAATGGGTTGGTTGATTGGCATTCTTAATACTGCTTTTCTGTGGATCTAAAAATACAATATATGCAATATAATTTTGAAAGCATATTATTTTCCGTACTATTGCTTAAGGTAATCAACTTTAAGCACTGTTAAAAATGTAATTGACGATTTCAAAGAATGCGTAGACTGAGTTACGTACGTTAGTAGAAAAAATCGTGTTTAAAAGCTTAAAATTAATTTTTCCTACCTGTTTTCTGATGGGCCTCTTCAGATTTTTGATTGCCGACCATTTGTAATAGTTTCGCGGTTCTAGAACTCGTTGCGAACATTGAATACAAAAAATATGTTCGGTATATCCTTATACCACACATTGCAGAACTATCCTATGTCCACAATTAATTAATACTTGGGATATTTTATTTTAATAATTATGATGCAGAACTAGCCTATGCCCACGACTTACGATGTGCCACCTACAAAGCACTGAATTGAAGCGACCGTTTTGAGTTAGGCTAGCTGGTCAGAACTTTGGGTGGAGGATTTGCCGGTTGGATTAAAGTTGGGCTCGTTCTGCACCAAAATTTGGCATGCCTGGATCTCTAAGATAGGCTTGTAAATCCAAATTAACAAAAAATGAACATAGGCACATAGGCTAATTGGTAAATTTTACCATTAATTCGTAAGTCTGGGACATCGTTAATGAATAATAAAAAATTAGACCTAAAACCGAGCCCTGCGGTACACCACTACTAAATTTTCCAAAACTTCATAGCCATAGAAATGTAGTCTTTTTTATCAAAAATTCTTGACAAGGTCTGTTCCAACAGCTATCAGAAACCGTCAGAAACTACCAAAGAATAACTAGTCATAGCAAACAACGAGTTTACATTCGCTTAATTTCTATCACTGACTGCAATGGTCGACTATTCTCTGATAGTTTCTGATTGCGGTTGGAACAGACCTAAAGTCGAAGGCATCTGCAAAATCATAAAAAACTGAAGACGTAAAAAGTTCTTTATTATTTGAGACATTAGTACGTTGCTGCTAGATAACTTGCTGCTCTTCAGTACCATCCTAGAACTCCTAATAGCTGAGTTTTTTTGCATTTGGCTTCATGTAACGTTAACAATATTTATATTTTATTTGGTGTTCACCAATTTTTGATTATTAAAATTTATAAAATTTTAGTAAAATGCACTGCAAACGATTGACTAATCGAAATGCTGGATGTGGCAGAAGTGAAATTGCATTACTGGTGGATTTTATAAAAAAAAAACAATGATTACAGTGGCTAACAGACTGACAAAACGTTTTCCATTTTCAGCATTTCATAGACATCACATTTAAAAAAATACGTTAAACATTATTGTTCATATTTGGTATTGCTATTTTGTTCGATCCGGCTTTTTTTTTCTGTACACGTTTCATTCAAATGCTAAAAATCCATTTCATACCCAAATCCATAAGCGTCACAAGTACACAAATGGCATTAAGTGGAAATTTTAATAACAATTGATAAAACAGAAAGTTTGTATTGCGAGTATTAAAAATTAAACAACTAGGAAAAATTCCTCTTGAATTTTGCATAAATGGTGAGAGAAAACAATTTTTTTTGATAGGTTTGAAACCTTTTTTTAAAATCAGTATCTCCGAATGGAAAATCGTAACCCTTATTTAAACTCGAGTCATTTTCCCTATTTTACTATTTGGACAATTTTTCAATTAAGCTTTATTCCATTTATTTAATAAAAAAGTACTTAATCGTTTTTTTTTGGGAATTCCAATAAGTGAATTCCATTTTTATCAATTCATCTTGAACACCCTCTATTTCCGATTAGCATAACATTTTATTCCAATCCAAGGGTCGAGTAAGCCCTTCGGGAAATCGCGAATACTCTCGATGGGTCGACTATACATCTTTTGCCCTGATTAGAACCTTCAGACCTTTTTATGTATAACATGACTATTAAATTTCCGAAGGTGGATTACCTTAGCCATATGGTTCTGATAAATAGCTAGATCCATTGTCCCTTTTTAATCCTTTTTTGACTATCTAAAAATATATCCATCCATATAAATCCTATACAAATTATAAACTTCCCATAATATGTATTTAATCCAAAAACTGAAAAAACGATCAAAAAAAGGTGTAGACAAATTTTAGGTACTAGTTAACAAAACTAAAAATAGAAGAATAGAAAAAAAAAGTTTTCCTACGATCACTACCCAAAGTAGGCTTTTGCCCACTCAAATCTAACCGCAAAGTTGATGTTTTCCGCGAGCTGTCATAATTTGACATTATTGGCGCTCTTAAGCAGAAAGTAACTTTGGCGCACGCCTAATTTTATTTATAGATAAAAGAGAGCTAGTAGTTATTTTAATATAAACTGTAGAATAAATAAATATTTTAGTTGGTTTTCTAATATGTTAAAGCATCCAACAGTATTTTCCGTAATAATTTAATGAGAAATAGGGAAATCTAAAAAATATCTGACATTAATGTAATAAGTGTTGCCTACGTACATGGGTACACGAAACTGCAATCTGGAAACTGCTAAGTACAAACAATGGCAATAGGTAGGCAACACAACATACTTGCAAATAACTTACGGATTATAAGAATCAAGTATGTCTACGTCAAAGAAAGAACCTAGTGCATTGTCACTGAAACATTTTTTTAGATACTTCTGTGATGTGTAATTGTATTAATATTTTACTATAAGTCAGTAAGTACTTAAAAAAACAAGAAAAATGGATACAAGTGATACTGATTTTTCAAATACACCGCCAGATATTGTATTAATATTCATTCAACCATAAAATCATAAAGTCTATTGTCATAAGTAGGCAACACAACATACACAATTAATCTTTTGTCTTCAAATAGTAGGCTTAATATGTCAAATAAACTTCCAATATTGTAATGAAAGTAACACGTTTTTAATAAAAAATTAATTTTATTTTGGTGTGATCGTAGAAAAAATCTTGTGTGTATTTCGAGCAGAAAGTCCTTTGGTAGTCTCGACAGATTGCCGCGCTCCGCTAACGCGTCGCGCGGCAACTTTCTGTCTCGACTGCCAAAGTACTACTTTCTGCTCTTGATACACAAATAGCTATTTATTGAGATACTCCGCTTTAGTTCTGAATAAAAACGAGACGTGAGTACTTTTATGATTCGTATGATGAATTATTCATCACATTTCAGTATAACAAAAACGTGCTTCGCACTAGTGAATAAGAACATGTTTATCAGAGAGAGGCGAATATTAAAAATTCTGCGGTAGTTTCTTTCAAACACACGTCAAGATCCGTTTGAAGAATTATAATAATAATATTAATAATAATAGTTTTTATTACTTTTTTAAATGAAACTAAAAAGTTATATGAGTAGATTCCACAAAGTAAGGGTCCAAACAGTAAATTCAATAGTCTTTATTATTTCCAATGATATTACATAAACTAAACTACCAACTAATATGGAAATAAAGGGCGAAATTCATTTCCATTAATGAAACCAAACTTCCATTACGGAAATGCTCTTCCATTTAACCCTAACCTTACATATAACACAACACAAATAATAAGCACATCAAATAAATTTAAATAAATAATAAAATAAGTGAGATAAGTAAAATAAAATATGTAAAATATCAGGAGTGTAACATTAAAATTAATCACTCTTGCCTATTTAGAAGTAGAGATCTACATTTATATTTAAAATTACAAAAACTGAGATATTTAAAGTCTTGCGGAATGGAATTGTATAATTCAAATATTTGGTAAGTAAAAATGTAAAATAAAAAGCGAGAATGAGAAAAGCCGGTAAAATGAAAAAGAGTTTTAACGTATTCACTCTTTAAAACTAATTAGCACACTTAGTGATGAGAGATATTTCACGAACTGTTACTTTTTCACTGATACGAACAAATCACAGTAAGTCACAGTTCCTATAAGCAAATCTTAAGTGTGACGTGATCACAGCCAGCGAAAACGACAATGAATCGAGTGAGTGAATCGAAATATTCGAAATCGAACATAATATTGACCTCTTCATCGCTCTCATTCGACGAAAATTCGTCACAAACTATGGAAAAATTTTCAAATTGAAATATTGGAAATTTTTCGAGTTGTGACGTTTTTTCGGAAAAAACAATTTTTTTGGGGGGGTTGGAAAAAGACATTATTGCGATTTCCTGCTAAAGTTGAGGTCCTAGAAAAAAAAGTTGAATATAAAAGTTGTAGATCTTGGAAAAATCTACAACTTTCTCATTAGTGACTTTTTTACATAACTTTGAAATTAGCTCGAAAAACGCAAAAAATTGCATTTTTTGTTTTTTATTTTTAGTTTCGTCAAAAATTGTTCAACGTTCATGAAAATTTGGTAGAAGGTAGCTTTCATAGTCACAAACCATGAAAAAAATTTTCAAATGAAAATATTGAAAATTTTCCTAATTTTGACGTTTTTTCGTTAAAAAACACTTTTTTGGGTGGGTGGAAACAGACATTATTGCTATTTCTGGCCAAAGTTGAGTTCCTAGAAAAAAAGTTGAACACAAAAGTTGTAGATCTTGGAAAAATCTACAACTTTTTCATTAATGACTTTTTCACATAATTCGAAAAACGCAAAAAATTGCATTTTTCGTTTTTTATTTTTAGTTTCGTCAAAAATTGTTCGATTTTGATGAAAATTTGGTTGAAGGTAGCTTTTATAGTCACAAACCATGAAAAAAAATTTCCAATAAAAATATCGGAAATTTTTCGAGTTATGACGTTTTTTCGGTAAAAAACACTTTTTTAGGGGGAGGGGTGGAAAAACACATTATTGCGATTTCCTTCATCGCTCTCATTCGACTAAAATTTGTCAACAAGATCGAATTTTGTTTTATTCATTATCATAGGATCATAAAGAGACTGTGCAAATAGCAAATAGATAATCTTACGAAATGAAAATATATGCAATTTTTCCCATCGTATATTCAAAACCGAATATCAAAAATGACGTGATCACGTAACTTTTTAAAATAACTGATATTAAAAAATCACGATATCATTTCACAACTTGATTAAAAAATCACGATATCGCTCATCACTAAGCACACTACTCCAACGGACAGTTCAAAGGGTGGGACACCCAAAAAGCGCAGTTGTCACGTTGGTTTAATAAGAAGGGGATCTTGTTACAAACGTCTAAATATTTCTGTTTTAAATGTTACTTTATAGCAGAGATACGTGGGAGTCTTGGACATAATTATTCTATAATATAATGAAGCTGCTTGTTGTGTTCTCCTATTTTCCATACTTAACCATCCAGTTTCCTTCAACTTATTGATATTCTTTGACGTTTTTTTATGCCGTAAATCAATCTTAGGCACGAATTTTGTACCCTTTGAATTTTGTTTTTATACAAAGTAGTTAAATTGGGACCATATACTGTGCTGGCAAAGTTGAAATGGGATAAAACCAATGTCTCATATAGAGTTATTTTAATGAGCTGATTAACATTTTTTTCAAATCGTAAATCATCATCTACAATAATACCTAAATTCCTTGCAATACTGACGAACTATAACGACTCATTATTAATGTTAATTAAATTGGCAGGAAACTTTAAATTAGCACGATTGTACGTACAACCAAATAACATTAAATTAGA
Organism: Lochmaea crataegi; assembly: GCA_947563755.1. Lineage (NCBI taxonomy): Eukaryota > Metazoa > Arthropoda > Insecta > Coleoptera > Chrysomelidae > Lochmaea > Lochmaea crataegi. The sequence continues at coordinate 10,903,749 of OX387427.1, forward strand.
TTTGGAGCAATTAATTAATAAGCAATGTTGAGAAGTTGAGTTAACAAATTTATTTATTTATTGGTTTATTATGTTACAAGCATTATTCACATGTTGAGGAGGAAAACTGTAGTAAATTTGGGAATCATCAGCGTAAACATGAATATTACATCGATCTAGAGATTTTATCAAATAAATAGTATACATTGAAAAAATTAACGGCCTCAAAATAGATCCTTGTGGCACACCAGATTTTAAAAATAAATACTCAGATTGATCCGAACTTATCTTTACACATTGTTGGCGGTTATCCAAGTAATTTTGTATAATTTACTTAATTACAGATAACTGTAAATGATTGTCATATTAGTAAAGCGTGATATATAGACGTTCTTCACATTCAATCCATCGCATCCCACAGCATTGGACTTTATTTTACAAATGGTGTGATATACAAATAAATGATCGACTTCCCTGAATTTGAAAGTAGTTGGTTGGAACAATAATATTATTTTTGTAAAAATTTAATAAATTGTCAGGTGGCAAAGTATTTGAAATAGAATTTATCAGGATTTATCCATTGGCTTTTTTAGAACTCCAGGAATATCGTCACATCTGTCATTAACAAAATTATTCGTCTTAAGGGTACGCCGTAAACCATAGGTCACTTTCGTTGGAATAAAAAATATGCTCTTTTTCCCTTTTTATTGCCTGATTTGTGTAATTTTTCAAATCTTTGTAATACTGAAAATGTGCTGCTAATTTGGTACGTTTAAATTTTTTTAAGGCTTTGTCCCTTTCATGCATAATTTTTCTTTGTAATTTTTGAAGTTACCTAAGGAACATTCCTGATCGAAAATACGATGAAAAGAAATACTTCTCAGATCTTGAATTTTTGAAACTTCTATAGATGCACATTCTAGAGACATTTACATTCTTCACAACAATTTTGCAAAAAACTAGGGAATGAGCTGAAAATGTATGTTCACAAATTCCCTTTTCAACACAATATAATCAAATAATGTTTTTGTAGTAATTCTGGTAGTCTCATCAATAACCTGTCTTAAATCAAACATTTCCAATATATTAGTAAACTTATTTAACACCGCATTGTTCTTAAGAAAATTTATATTAAAATCTCCCAAGCATATTACTTCATCAACATTTGGAAATAAAGTTACCAAAGAATCTTCAAATTAATAAAGAAATACACTATCCGCAATTTCATGTGGTTTGTAAATTACTCCTAAAGCATACGTTTTTTTGTTTATAGTTAATTTTATCCATAATTGTTCCCACATTTTACAAAAATACATAACTCCCTTCCTCTAGCGTTTCTATCTTCTCTATATAATACATAACCATTAATATTCAACATAAATATCATCAGTACCTAACATGCCCAAATAGTCATGTTTCACACATCATAACAATATCATAATTATATTTTTGTAATATATTTTTTACATCTCTCAAAACTACTTATTTCAAAATAATAAGACTTAATTACACTCCCAATATTACTACCTAAAGTTAATTTGTACAGTTAACAAAACGAAAACAAAAAGCAGACCTGTTTCAATTATTACCAATTGCACATGGCTCACGCAAAATAATATTTTTAAACAGAACAAAAGTTTTAAGCGCTAACATCCAAACAAAAAATCATCATCCTCAATGAAACTAATTTAAATTGAATGAATGTTGCGAATGATTTCTTCATTATTATATTATTTCAAGTAAATCTTCCCACCATTGGACCATACTCTTCCTTGATAATCACATCTCTCAATAACCTTAAGGTATCAATCGCCAAACCTCCTCTTAGGATAACACCTGACCGGACTACACTACATGCTTATCATTTCCCTCAAAAAATTCCTTTTGAATAAGTCAATCAAAACACGGGTAGAATAGGAAGATGATGGCATTAGTATCATGATATTATTATTCCTTGCCCAACTAAATCGTTTCATAATCCAGGTTGTTTATTATGTACAGTCAAATTCCTCTTTCGAATCGGACATTTCGTTTAGAAGTAACAACGGGTATAAAAATGATAAAATCGAGAAAAATGCAGAGATAGTTCTTAGACTATTAGTTACTTATACATTCTATTTTTAGTAAACTAGAAAAAATTGATTAGTATTTTGTAACATTGATAGTGTTTTTTATTATTTAAAACTTGGTTCCTTGCGAAGCCGGGGTGGGTTGCTATCTTAAAATATTTCTAAGGACTTCACAAAGAATGCAACTTAAAATTAATTTACAGTTTTTTAAACCTACACGTGTCCAAGGATGCGGGTCGAAGGAATGGTGACAGATACAAATTTGTTAAAATGTGAACAAATTTGCTTAATTGGAGGATTAACTTGGTCTCATTTCATTGAATTATCTGTTATAGGAAGGAATTATTTAATAAAATATTTGAAAACAAAAAATTGATGAGTGTCTAAGAATTACGTTACCTTTGAAAATTGTCTATGCCTAGTTAAACTATTCATTAAAAATTAATATTTGGATCCAGCGCCTGGAAAAAATTAAATTGCTACTTTGTGAGCACTTTGTTTATCAGTATTGAAGCAATTTAATTCAAACCAGCATCCATTAATCTCAAAATTAAAAGAGTTACCACCAGTACAACATGCATAATTACCCACTCGTATATAAATGCATAAAATGGAATTATTACGTTACTCGGTTTTGTGTTTTGTTTGTGATATTTCATTAATCCTAAGTACACTCTAAAAAATAAAGTAAGTGCAGAGCTGTAATTTTTATTGATAAAGTTTTTGTGGCTGACAAACCTTTTCTCTTTTCTTTTGTTCTTGTAAAAGTAATTCTCTTAGGCTGTACACAATCTGAACCAGGTATGACATCAGGATACTCGTGAATTACCTTCAACTGAAAAACCTGAGTGTCCGTTATTATATAATATAAGTATAGGTCGACAAATTTATCTTGAAACTTGAACCTCGAAAGAAGCGGCTCAATATGTGTTGGTGTTGCATCTAAACTCATAAAAAATATTTTTTCCATTTTTCTAAATACAACTCTATGGGGCCTCAGCAAAGTGAGCAAACTTTGAGAAATAGATCACATGATGCTGGTACATTAAGAATTCTCATGTTTTGTCCTGGAAATCGTGGACTGAGATTGAGGTGGGCACAACGTGTGCCTTGGGGACATTATTCACAAATGAAGCTAAGTTTTACCTTGTAAAAAAGTGAGAATCTGGAGAGAACCAGGCCGACAAAAGACACTCAGAAATTTACAAGGTGTTCGTCCAGATGGTTATCCACAAGTTGTTATATGGACTGGATGAATTTTTCATCATCGATCCCGTTTTTGTCGAAAGCACTGTTAATCAAAATCACTATGTTAGAACCTGTTGTCCTTCCATTTGCAGTCCCTGATGTCCAAGGTTGCTGGTCGAAGGATTCTCACCAAAGGAATCTTGGAAATGTTAACAGGTACAAATTTGTCTAAATGTGAACAACTTTGTTTAATTGGAGTGTTTCGTCTTATTTTATTGAATTATCTATTATGGGAAGGAATGATTTAATAATCAGCAATTCATTGTGATAAACTGGTAAGGATAATGTAAAAAATAAGATTCGTATTGAAAAAGTTGATAATGAATAGTTGTTACCAACGTAAACACTATTTTTCTGAGTGTACTAACAACGCTTATTGTGCCTTTCTAAATTTCAATAGTTTTCTCAGTGTTTTTGTACGAGGCAATAACATTAACTGTCAACTAGAATCTGTCCCCGGAGACATCAAAGATACCGATATCAACATTTACTTCTGTATTGATAATTACTCTGGGGTATCATGTAAGTATTTTATTTGTTCCAATTACCCTACATTTTGACATTTAAAGAATTGCATTCGTTCAGTCTAGGAATTGGCAAAAATAAGCAGAAATGGATATTTTTATATTTTACATTACCTATACAGGATGTCCCATTTAATATACCTAAGTTTATGTCACATTCACTAAACTAAAACCTCTAAAAATAAATTTCCTACTGCCCTGAACTCTTCTTTGGTCATTATATAAAAGTTTCCTTGCACTTCTTCCACATTTAGTAAGGTAACGAAGATCTTTGAGAGACAACCTGTACATGTTATTTTCTTTTTCATTCCTAATAAACTATTCAATATTTAATACTGTCTTGCTCGTTCAATTTTCATTTTTTTTTTCAATTGTCCTATACCTACCGAAAAGAGGCAATTTTACTTTACGCTCGAAAAACATATAACATAAGTTTTTCTACAGTCGCCCTTTTAATAATTAAAAGTTTTTCATATTATCTTAGGTTATAATAGGAGTGCTAGAATAATCGTAATTTTCGCTATTCATCATGATTAACCTTAAAAAGATCTACTGACTAGGGATGTTAAAAAATAATCGATTTTTATAGTAATATTAATCGATTTTTAGTTAATCGATTTTATAAATTACGTGTTTAAATCCATTTTCGGAAACGGCTCGTATTATTTATTGACTATTTTTCAAAATTTTGACAACTTTTGACGATTATTGACCATTTCTCAAAATTTTGACAATTATTGACCATTTTTCAAAATTTTAACAATTATTGACCATTTTTGACAATTACTGACCATTTTGAATGTTTTTCAAATTAGTGACCATTTTTCCAAATTTTTGACCATTTTTCAAAATGATGACAATTTTTAACCATTTTCGACAGTTTTTGGCAATAATTGTCCATTTTTAACAGTTTTTAACAATAATTGACAATTTTTAGCCATTTTTGATAGTTTTTGACCATTTTTCCATATTTTGACCATTTTTGACAATTATTGACCATTTTTAACCATATTACAACATTTTTGACAATTCTTTGGAAACTTTAACAATTTTTGACAATTATCAACTATTTTTCAAACTTCTGACAATTTTTAACAATAATTGTCCATTTTGACAGTTTTTGACAAATTTTGCCAATTTTTGATAGTTTTTGACAATTATTGACCATTTTTGACAATTTTTCAAAATTATTGACCATTTTTGATAGTTTTCGACAATTATCGACGATTTTTCAAAATTTTAACAATTATTCACCAATTTTGACAATAATTGTCCATTTTTGACAGTTTTAAAAATAATTGACAAATTTTAAAATTTTTGATAGTTTTTGACCATTTTTGACAATTTTTCCAAATTTTCAAATTTTTTCCAAATTATTGACCATTTTTGATAGTTTTTGACAATTATCGACCTCTTTTCAAAATTTTATCAATTTTTGACAATAATTGACCAATTTTGACAATAATTATCCATTTTTGACAGTTTTTAAAAATAATTGACAATTTTTAACCATTTTTGATAGTTTTTGACAATTTTTCAAAATTTTAGACCATTTTTCAAAATTATTGACCATTTTTGATAATTATTGACAATTGTTGACAATTATGGACCATTTTTCCAAATTTTTGACAATTATTGACCATTTTTGACCATATTTCAAAAACTTTAACAATTTTTGACAATTATCAACTATTTTTCAAAATTTTTACAATTTTTAACAATAATTGTCCTTTTTGACCATTTTTGATAGTTTTTGACAATTATTGGCCATTTTTCAAAAATTGTAAAAATTTTTCAAAAATTTTGACCATTTTTGATAGTTTTTGACAATTATCTACCATTTTTCAAAATGTTTGACAATTATTGACCAATTTCGACAATAATTGTCCATTTTTGAGTTTTTTACAGTTTTTGACCATTTTTGACAATATTTGAAAATTTTTGACCATTTTTAAAAAAAAAATTAAAATTTTTGGCAATTGACCATTTTTCAAAAATTTTTGACAATTATCGACCATTTTTGACAATTATTGACCATTTTTGACAATTATTGACAATTTTTGACAGTTTTTGATAAAAATTGTCCATTTTTAACAGTTTTTGACAATAATTAACAATTATTGACCATTTTTGACCATATTTCAAAATATTTGTCAATTTTTATATAATTTTATTTAATTTTTATTAAGATAAATTGTTAATTATTCACCAATTGAGTTAATTCGGAGGGCGTGGTTTGTTTAAATGGGCGAGCGAAAAAGATTCCTTTTTTGCGCTAGAGCGTAAAGTAACAATCCTCGGCATTTGTCGACTTTACGATTTCATTTGAATATAGTAATTAGTCATTTTACGCGCGACTGTAGAAAAAAAACTTTTTTACAGTGTATGATATTCTCCGCAATTTATTCAATCCACAACTGGCGACCAGAAATTCTCCCTTAACGGAAATCCTAAATCTCGCTTTCATTTTTACTCCTAATTGAGCTTTTGTCCTTTATCAGAGAATATAAAGCCAAAACGATGTTTAATTGGTCGGTATTGTGATTTGAGTTTCACTAATTGGAAGATCTTTTATAGAATACTTTTGAAATCTTATATCACTTATTCAAAAACGTTTACATGTAAATATTTAGATATTTTTATTAGCAAAAATTGAGAAATAAAATCTTCTTTTATTCTTGATCAAATGACAACTTCTTCGAGGTTTGCAGATGTTTTAAGGTGGCCAATTCGACCTATACTTTCCATATCATATTGATTATTGCACTAGTTAGAGTATCAATTATTTTTGCTGGAGAAATTTTAGAAAAGATGCAGTGTCCCAAACTAATTTTTAGAGATCACACGCGATTGAATAACGTTTTCTTTGGTTCGGGCTTCTTTAAAAAGTGTGCAGAAGTCTTCAGGGAAGTGGTTCAATTGAATAAATATAATTAAGCAAAAGTGCTTGGATTTTCCTACCACGGAATTAATGCTTGCTTAACTTTACTAGATTGATAGCCAGGAGACGAATAATACTTGGCAATGAAAAGTAGGTCGTTGTTTGAAAAGTCCTGTCAAAAAGATATGCACTATTCTGTTTAGACTTTTTTAGATAAGCTCATAAACATTTTTTTTTGGTATTAAGTCGAATGTACGTGTTTGCAATCCAATATTGGCTGACTGTTTTCTACGTGTTCTATGTGGTTGAATCCCTGAAATGATTGGCCCAAATTTTCTACGTTTCCGGAGATTTGGGGAAGTCTTCCAAGTACTAGCGTAAGAGCATTCTTCAAGTTTAAATCGTGCTATTTGTGTGTGAATTAATGCAGTTACCTCCTCTTTTGTCTTCGTTTTCCTCTACCTTCATGTTCTACCTTTATTGTTATCACCAGATTAATGAGAGCGAGGAGACGAAAAAGAGTTGGTAATGAGAGAAAGGTCGTTGTTTGAAGGAGCTCTAAGGAAAGAATAAAGCAGATCTACGGAGACTGCACTGGTACAATTGACGGAGGATATCCGAGGTGTTCTGGACTACCAAGAAATCGTAGTTTGCGCCTTTTTAGATATAGAAGGAGCTTTTGACAATACACCTCATGAGGCTGTCAAAAGAGCATTAAATAGAAGAGGTGTAGACATCACAACATCCAAATGGATGTCGGAACTGCTCACCTCTAGAGTAGCAGAGACGATGACGAGCAAAGATATTGTCTCCATCTGTACAACCAGAGGATGTCCAAAGGGAGGAGTAGCATCCCCATGAATGTGGAACCTGACGGTTGACGAACTCCTGTGAGGTTTGACTGACCTCGGATTATCCTGCCAAAGATATGCCGATGATATTGTCATAACAACCAGGAGAAAATTCGAAAACGCCCTTTGTGACATCGTACAAAAGGGCCTGAACTATACAAATAGCTGGTAGGCAAGTGGGACTTAACATCAACCCCACCAAAACCATCTTAATAGCCTTCACTAAGAAAAGAAAGCTCAACCTCAAAACCATTAAACTTGATAGGAGCGAGGTTGAATGGAGACAAGAAGTCAAGGACGCCAACTTGCAGGGCAAACTCTCCTCCAAAAATTCGGGTCCAAGTGCTCCGAGCATTCGTAACACTCCACTCCATCAATATCGGCCAGGAAATGCGGGGCCTTGAACATTGTTCGCTTTTGTACGGCTGATTTTTTTTGTAAAGTTAGTAAACGAAGCTTCAGGAATGGAAGTAGATAAAATGGGAAATGGTACAAAGATTCGGTTCAAGTGCCTGAGCTGTTGAGCACAACCCAAACGAATGAATGAATGAATATTAACAATGTACAAGACGATATGATATTTCCAAAGTGTAAAATCAAATCTCACATTATTTATAAGTCAATCGAAACTATCACTTGAACGATATTTTACGTTTTTCGCTCATATTTTTTTCCCTCTGATTTTACAAAAAAATAGTTCAATACTTTTTTATTCGTCTTCTAAAGTCCTACAAAACTAATCTTTGTACGAAAAAATAATCTGGATCAGGTTAAAAGATATGATTAAGAAAACCATTGTTAATACCAATTTGAGTTTGATTTGGACGCAGTCGTTCAGGTGAACCCACAGTGCGTTAATAAGGTGGTTGTGTATATCTGTGCTTAATAACAATGTGTCACCCCCTTTTCTCCCTTTACTGGAGTTGAGGTGACAAAAGGGGTGGTTTCTTAAACAAATATAATGATTGCCGGTTTCTCAACGGAGAGGGGTCGAGGTAAAATAAAAGACAATATTTAACGGTTTCACTAAATTATTTTACGTTTACTAAATGATTGATAGTCACTCATTTTTATGTCCTACAACAGTTTTCTTGGTGTAGAGTAGGTCTGATTGAAGGTGGCTCACGCCGTTGACCTACTTTCAGCTGTCGCTGTCAAGTGACAATCGAAAGCACGTTGTTAAATATTAAACTGACCTAATAAAATAAAAAAAAACAAAATGATTATGCTTAAAAGTAATATGTACAAGTGGTCTCAGCTGATGGTTAAAATGTACAGTATAAATGACAATGTACTAATATACCAGATGGTAGAATGGCTTCCAAGAGTATACTTTTGGATTACACTGAGGGGTTAGTATTGCAATTATTAACTAGGAAATATCTATGAGCAGTTGTCACAATAGGTTACATTTATGTAGGTTCAACTTCCTAACGAATTGGGCAATGGAGTATAACAGTAAACCCTGATAGAGTTGTAGACAAACTATTTGAGACACCTACAAGCAGCAGGCACAGCACAGTAATATAAACGATCTTACTTGGAATGTATCAGGTGGTGTGTTTCCAATATGTCGCAGGAGCTGGACGAAGGGGGCTGGTCCTCTACTGGTAAGTTTTCTACCACTCGTATATTGAGTTGGGTACTTATACGACTATGTTACAGACTAGGAAGAGGTCCATGAATAAAAGTATCAAGCAGCCACTGAAAAAGACTGTGAAAATGGTGTCGAAGACTTCTAATGACAAGGTGCATAAGACGATGCACACGACGGTGAACAAGATGATGAATAAGACGATGAGTAAGACGTTGAATAAGACGATGAATAAGACGATGAATAAGAGATCTGAAATACGAAACTCCCATGATGCCTAGGTCAATAACAGAGAAAAGTGGGTACTTACCGTGGATGGAGGGTGACCTCAAAGTAATATCCTTCTTCCTGTCCGGAAGAGATCCGCTAGATGCGTTTAGATAACCACTCAAGGTATCACTAAATTTTCCTAACAGGTTACGATTGTAGCTGGGCTAAATCCGAAAATATTTCGAAAGAGCACGAAGCAAGTGACCTCTTGAAAAGCACCAGCACAAGAATGGAGGATTATGGACCAGTCCAAGCCTCACAAGGTCAAGGTCGGTCTTCTTCTATTTATTTACCCTTAGCAACAGGTGAGCAGGTCAACGGTTAATCTAACAAGTAGCTGTATACTTCATTGAACTTGACTTAATAGGTCAAAGGCCTCTTGAGAATTTATGAAAGATACATTGTTAGAAAATGTAAACATAACCAAATAAAGTTTGGGCAATGATGTTGAACTATCAATTATTTTAGTAAATGGTATTAGAGCAATATATACAAGGAAAGTGGTGGATTTCCTTTTCATTCATAAATACTATTTATCTTGATAAAATTGTATTGTCAACGTTCAAAGATCTCTCCTACACCCAATGTTGAATTGGAACCGTTACAAATGTCAACATTTTCTTTTGAGGAAGATGAGCAATTGATAGATTTAATTAGAGAATATCCAGCATTATATCAAATTAAAAGTAGAAATAAAAGCTGAAGTAATGAACATTGTTTCACAATACGAGATAGAACTAGCTACACCACAATCAAATACTTCTTTCATATCTGGACGCAGTGCATGGATAGAAGCGTCAGGTCATACTGGATATCCAGCTCCAGGATATGGTTCTACTGTAATAGGAAGTACATACAACACTATAGTTCTGGGGACTCAACTATCCGCTCCCAGATTGTCAATTCCTACATTTTCTCACCTGAATCAATTGAGGAATGTTAACAACATAGTACTGTTTTCTCTTCAAAATGTTTAGTTTTTGTGAATACCATTAGTTTTATTTAAATAAAATATAACACCTCAAAGTAATACATAGTTTTTCTTGTGGAGAAATCGGATGGTGCCGTCCATTGTATGGTCTCTTGTGACATCTTTTCCTATATATAATAAAACGATTTCAAATAACTCATTCGAAAGTCGAAAATACTCCCTAAATTTATGTTCGTTTCCAAAAAATCTCCTTTCTGCAGTTATGTGATAAGCTCCTTCTGTACCTCGGTTAATGAACATTTCAATCACACTTTTGTTTTGTTTGCAGGTCAGTAGCATTTCTTCCTCATCTTCCTCTTCCATCAAAATTATTGCTACTAGCGCATTATTGCTGACACTCATTTTCATCCGCATAGATCGGCAGAACGACCACCACGGATTTTCTTTTTTAACAAACCACTTCACTGAAAACTGTCGTGAGTCGCGCACGACTGATTCTGCTGTCCGCATGCGTCGTGCGCTGCGCACTGTTCTAACAAACCGCACCTGCACTCGCTGCGGACCTATTTTGTCCTAAAAAGTTTTCGGACTCGTGTGTTTATTATACGTTTTCACTAGTCTAATTTTAAGGAATGTCAAAACATTTCCTCGAAAAATATCCTAATCAGAATCTAATTTCTAAAAATACTTCAACTCGTTTTGGGCTTCTTACATGGACCGTCATGTCGCATTCAGTGGTGAAGGTGGGCTATTAAATGATTGGAATGGATGCGTGAACAAATTACATGAATTTTTAAGCAACAACAATAATCTGGAAGGCAAGAAAAAGAAAGCAATTCATAATATCAATAAAGTGGTTCATTCTGCTAATTATTTAAATTGTTCTCGTTGCGCTGAAAATTTCAGTCTAAATGTTTGAAAGCATTAACTAAATTTATTAAAAGGATAAATTATTTTCACCGTTGCAACGAATAACATTAATTGAATCCATGAAATATGTTTATAAGACAAGTTCAGTGTTGGTTGAGACAAAAGCATTCGTTAAATGAATGTCAGTCGTATTCCCATTTCAACGCATTTCTGTTCGTTAATATAACATTTTATTGTCCAATGAAGTAAAACATCAACATCATTGTATTTACGCTGGTTCTTGGTTCCGTGAAGACTAGGCCAAAGCTTGTCGGCATCACTAGGAATGAACGTAAAATTTTCAAAAATAAACATATTATGGAAATAAAGCAGAAAAACCACAGATGGTTGTTCTGGTATTTGAAAATATTTCTCTTTAACAGATTCATATAAAGAGTCGCATTAAACCAGTCGCACAAAGATTGATAATTAACAAAGAGCCGTTCAAGTCTCAATTGAATTTTATTAATGATTACAAGCCGAAAGAGTGTTTCGTTTCGAAAATAACAATAATAATAAATAAGATACGGACTCGAAAGCCACAAAACGTAACATCGGAAGCGACTTCTGTAAATTAAAATTTTCATAAAAATGACAACGTGCTTCGAGATAATAATCGTGATTCTATAGAATACACGAATTGAACATTTAGTTCCCCGTGGAGAAATTCTAATGTCAGTTTATTTATTTTGTTCACAGATAAGATCGTTCCGAACATCAAGTCATACAGGTTTATATGGAGGACTAACTGAAATTTGTATTGTATATGTATCTCGTAAAAATCTATCAAGAGCATTCTGAGATCAAAGATTTTATTTTTGTTTTAGAATACCCGTTACGTTGATCAATGTGGTTCGAATTCACGATTACGGTTATACAATGGCATCAACAAAGTATACGAGATAATTAGGATATTTTTTGAAGTTCCTTAAAATTAGACTTCTGATAATGTATCATAAACACACGAGTCCAAAAACTTTATAGGCCAAAATATGATGTATGAGTCTATTTATCGTTGTAGCTGTGCAGACGAGTTTGAAGTAGGAAAGGAGAACTATCGATGGTCCCGACTATCGATATTTATCGATAGTGCTATTTTTACTATCGATTGTTATCGATAATTTTCGATAGTCTACAATCGGTAACATCATTGTACGATTTTTGTCAAAATGTTAAAAATATACATAAATACATATCTATTTCAAAACAGCGTATCAACTTTGTCAAAAATTGTCAGAAAATTAGAAAAAATTATCAAAAATTTTAAAAAATGGTCAATAATTGTCAAAAATGGGCAATAATTGTTAAAATTTTGAAAAATGGTCACAAATAGTCAAACACTGTCAAAATTTTGAAAAATGGTCAATAATTGTTAATAATTGTCAAAAACTGTCAGAAATGGTCAATAATTTTGAAAAATGGACGAAAATTTTGAAAAATTGTCAAAAACTGTCTATAATTGTCAAAAATGGTTCATAATTGTTGAAATTTTGAAAAGTGGTCAAAAATTGTCAAAATTTTGAAAAATGTTCAATAATTGTCAAAAATTGTCAGTAATTGACAGAAATTGAAAAAAAAATGGTGGATTTTTAGTACTTTTAATAGCAGTTTTCTCTTCCAAAAGTGATTTTTTTCTTTTAAAATGTTCTATAAGCAATGGGGGGCTTTCAAATAAGAAAAAAAAGCGTTACAAAACTCAGAGGGTCGCGAACCATGCCGAATCCGCCTTAGATGCTGACAGTTTAAAATAATGAGTGTACTCACATGCAATACACTTTCTTTCTCTCCTGTCTGTCTCTCTTTCTCTTCCTTCTCTCTCGATCTCCCATCTCTCTCTCTCTCTTCCATATCTATCTCTGCCATCTCTCTCACAGTCTCTCATCTTTGTTTCTCTCTCCCATCTCTCTCTTTCTGTTTCTCTCTTTCTTTCTCTCTCCATCTCTCTCTCTCTCTCTTTCCTATCTCTCTCTCTCTCTCTCTCTCCCATCTCTCTCTCATCTTTCTCCCTGTGTCCCATCTCTACCTCTCTCTCCCTCTCTCTCTCTCACCCTCTCTCTCTATCTCTCTCCCATTCCTCACTCTCTCTCTCTCTCTCTCTCTCTCTCTCTCTCTCTCTCTCTCTCTCTCTCTCTCTCTCTCTCTCTCTCTCTCTCTCTCATTTTTCTTTCTCTCTCTCTCCCATCCCATTTTTGATAGCATTTTTACTCCATATCAGCTTTCAAAATATATTTATATTAAAACCTAAACATCTCAACTATCGATAGTACCGAAAACTATCGATTTTTTTCGATAGTCAACAACATCGATAGTTATCGATAAACCATCGATAGTTCTCCATTCCTAGTTTGAAGGTCCGCAGCGTGTACCTCTCTCGAGTAGACTTCCCTCCCCCCACGCTTTCCTCACCCACATTGTTCAACAATAGGCATTGGACTTTGACGAACTTCATTGCTTTTTAACGAATCTTACATTTCTTTTATTCCTATTAAAGTTCTGTACGGCCTTTATCAATGTATGACATTATATTTTAAAAAAAGTTGTTCAATATGTGAACTATTCTATTTTACAACTTAATCGCTGCCATTGTTACAAAATAAGGTTTTCTTGAAAAATTATTTTGGGTTATGATACTTATTGATAAAATCTCCCGATAGAAATGATATTTGTGTCGCTGAACGTCGCTCAAGCTAGTGTAGATAGAGAATTCCTGCAAGAGTTTCTAACCTCAAAAGTCAAAACTATGCCAGGAAATAGTGGAAGAAAGCCACTCCATATAATACAAAATTATACCATATCCATCGAACAAACAGAGCGACCCAAACAACGATAGATGCGTGATCGATGTATGATCACCATGCGCCGTTGCATCTATTGGCTAAAATAAATATGCCTCCATGCGCTGGCCAATCGGATTTAACTGCAATCGGCCGGCGGAATTCATTGTCCATACAGAGTTGGAGAGATCACGTGCACTATGCATGATACTGTTTTGGAACACTCCGTTGCTTGGATGGACAGAGTATAGGTATGATTATTATAAGTTTTTTTCCTTGATGAGTATGAAAAATATTTCCATAAATGCTATTCTATTTAAATGTCCAAAATTAAAATTAAAGAATATGGAAATACCAAAATAAAAGTACCCTTCGTATTCTCTTCCTTTATTCCGGTTCGGGGTTCCTGAACTTCAACACACATTTTGGTACGTTCATTCACACAATGCCCCGTCATTGTCTTCTCTCCGGTACTCTCGAGCGTTCTAGAATACAACATTTTTGTTCTCGAGAGTGAAAGTGAACCAGCTTACCTGAAAGCATATAGACAAGAGCTGGAAGACTTCTGTTAATCCCCGAAGAAGATAAGAAATTGGTCAAATCTCATGAGGGATTTGAACTTGAACGCAAAGAAAAAAGTTGTTCAGTCAATATTAGATTGCAAACACTTACATCCAACTAAATACTAATAGTTCTTGGAAAAGAGAGCTCCTCTACAAGCAGAAGATTGCTTATTTTTTCCTTGTATGTATAATCACCGAATACCATTCGGTGGTATGAAAGAATAGAAACACGAATATTTTAAACTGGTGGAAAGGTAACCAGTTCAGGTTTCCTAATCTATCATGGATGGCGTGAGAATTTCTTTCGCTGTTTTCGAAAACGGTACCATGTGGTGCACCAGATCTTATTTCCTCGTAGGTCACTCCTGATGCTTCAGTATCAGGAAACCTTGAGGATTTTTCAGTTATTGACAGTTTTAGTAATAATTTTCGTATTATTACAATGAATCCACCAAACAATTGTATATTGTGCAACTAGTGGGAAAAGTACTTTCCCCACATGTTGCTCACTATACTTTTTCTACAACCGCACAAATTTAAAGAATAAAAGTAAAGTAACTTAATATTTATCTTTATGGTTAGTAAAACAAAAAGAAAACGGTGAGCTTGCTTCTTATGCACAATAGAATGACCATTTTTCAAATATTTTAACAATTTTTGACAATTATTGACCATTTTTTCAAAATTTTTGACAATTTTTAACAATTATTGACCATTTTTGACAATTATAGACCAATTTTGATGGTTATTGATAATTTTTGACAATTTTTCAAAAATTTTGACCATTTTAGACCATTTATCCAAATTTTAACAATTATTGACTATTTTTGACAATTTTTGACCATTTTTGACAGGTTCTGACAATTATTGACCATTATTGACAATTTTTCAAAAACTTTGACCATTTTTCGAAAAGTTTGACAATTTTTTACAATTATTGACCATTTTTGACAGTTTTTTATAATTATTGACCATTTTTTCAAAATTTTGACAATTTTTGAAAATTTTTCGAAAATTTTGACAATTATTGACAGTTATGGATCATTTTTGACAATTTTTCAAAAATTTTGACCTTTTTAGACCATTTTTCCAAATTTTAACAATTATTGACCATTTTTGACAATTTTTCAAAAATTTTGACAATTTTTAACAAATAATGACCATTTTGACAGTTTTCTATAATTATAGACAATTTTTTCAAAATTTTTACAATTTTTGACAATTTTTCGAAAACTTTGACAATTTTTGACAATTGACCATTTTTTCTAAATTTTTGACCATATTTTCAAATTTTAACAATTATTGACCATTTTTGACAATTATTGATCAATTATGACAATTTTTCAAAAATTTTGACCATTTTAGACCATTTATCCAAATTTTAACAATTACTGACCATTTTTTCAAAATTTTTGACAATTTTTAACAATTATTGACCATTTTTGACAATTATAGACCAATTTTGACAGTTATTGATCATTTTTGACAATTATAGACCACTTTTGACAGTTATTGATCATTTTTGACAATTTTTCAAAAATTTTGACCATTTCAGACCTTTTTTCCAAATTTTAACAATTATTGACTATTTTTGACAATTTTTCGAAAATTTTGACAATTATTGACAGTTATGGATCATTTTTGACAATTATAGACCACTTTTGACAGTTATTGATCATTTTTGACAATTTTTCAAAAATTTTGACCATTTTAGACCATTTTTCCAAATTTTAACAATTATTGACCATTTTTGACAATTTTTCAAAAATTTTGACAATTTTTAACAATTAATGACCATTTTGACAGTTTTCTATAATTATAGACAATTTTTTCAAAATTTTGACAATTTTTCGAAAACTTTGACAATTTTTGACAATTGACCATTTTTTCAAAATTTTTGACCATATTTTCAAATTTTAACAATTATTGACCATTTTTGACAATTATTGATCAATTATGACAATTTTTCAAAAATTTTGACCATTTTAGACCATTTATCCAAATTTTAACAATTACTGACCATTTTTTCAAAATTTTTGACAATTTTTAACAATTATTGACCTTTTTTGACAATTATAGACCAATTTTGACAGTTATTGATCATTTTTGACAATTATAGACCAATTTTGACAGTTATTGATCATTTTTGACAATTTTTCAAAAATGTTGACCATTTCAGACCATTTTTCCAAATTTAAACAATTATTGACCATTTTTGACAATTTTTGACCATTTTTGACAGGTTCTGACAATTATTGACCATTATTGACAATTTTTCAAAAACTTTGACCATTTTTCGAAGAGTTTGACAATTTTTTACAATTATTGACCATTTTTGACAGTCTTTTATAATTATTGACCATTTTTTCAAAATTTTGACAGGTTTTGACAATAATTAACCATTTTTCCAAATTTTTGACAATTTTTGAAAATATTTGGCAATTATTAACCATTTTTTCAAAACTTTGACAGTTTTTGACAATTATTGAACATTTTTCCAAATTTTTGATAATTTTTGACCATATTTCAAAATTTTTGACAATTTTTTAAAAATTTTAACATATTTTCTAATATAATCTGACAGTTTTGTGACAACTAAGTAGGTATTTAAAGTTGACAGTAGCCTACTAAGTTATTGTCGATTTTATTTGATTCTCCAGATAAATATATGTGGCGTGGGCAAAGTGCCGTGAGAAATATTATTTCTCACAGTATGAGCAATATTTGGTTTTGAAATCAAGTAAGGTATGAGAAATACGTCACTTTTCATAGCAGTTGTAGAAAAAAATAGTTTTAGCTTCATTTGAACAAAATTTCTGCGATATTTGTTCTCTTTCTATTCAATTCTGGTATATATTTACGACTGTTGAATGCCCAAATATCTAAACCTCTTAAGTTACTGATACGTAGTTATTTCGAAAGTTTCTTAAAATATAAAACATTAAATTTATTCCGTTACCAATTAGATTTTTTATCAAAGAAATTAGTTTTTCAAATTAAAATCGTATAATCTCGTAATAAAACTGGAAATTTGTTTTGGGGTTTAACATAAAAACATAAAATAAAAATCTGAAACAAAATTAATTTATTCAAAATTAATGAGGTGAATATTCTCAAAACTGGCAGTGATAACCTTTCGACCAGTTAATTCAGAAGATAGTAGCATCACCACTAACACAAAAATTATGTACAGTGTAGATATTAAGTATTGTATTTATTGTCGTTAAAAAGGCTGCGGTCCACAAAGAAATGAAATTGTGGAATTAGAAGCCAAGAGAGCCTGCAAAATAACAACTTATACCACACTTTAAGTTTTCTCAGTCTTTTTAAATTAGAATAGGAAAAATATAAGAACCAATTTGAAACTTTACCAGCTTAGATTCTCCATGTTTCTTATTTTATATACCTCCATTATATGAACGAATCATGGTCGATATCCAGCACATCTGAATTCTAAAATAACTAAATTATAAATTATCAACGAATGGAGGTAAGTTATATTTTCAACACATAACATTATGTGAAATATCCATCCTGTACAAGTTCTCTTTAAAACCAGTTTCCGTAGATATTATTAGTGTTGTATGGCATCCTGTATTCGATAAGTATGTTAATAGCCATGGACACGTCCTGAAAAATGTATATTTTAGCTAAGATGTCCACCGAATTGATATCGGATATTATCTCTTGAAAATATTATATGAATTGAAGCTGTTCATAAGTTGATGTTTCTCATAAAGTCCGATAGGATGAAGTTTCACATTTATTTTATATAGAAAACTATTCGTCTTAGACAGTGGCGCAGCGAGGGGCGGTTTTAGGGGTTAACCTCCCCCCCCCGTACTGGAATCGTTTCGAGTACTGTATAGTGCGCAAACTCGAATTTGGGAACTTTATCATCCCTTCCAGAGGGTACAGTTTGTAATTTAGGGATGGCGATTCTTTCTAAAAAAGATCGATTTTTAAATCGATTCGAATCGTAACCTGATGAATCGATACATAAAAAAATCGAGGTCTAAAAGATCGATTTCAAAAAAATCGATGTTTTTCAAGTTTGTATTTTTTACAATGTAAATATAAATCGATCTTTTTTATTGAAAAACAACAAGAAAGGTACCCCTAAATAAACAATCTCTCTCCGGGATCTCAGTAAAATTAGGGATTTTTTTTAAGTCGATAACAATAACAATTATTACCATATTATTACCACAAATTATCGGATTAGGAATGTGTGATATTAATGGAAAAGAATCATCGATAAAATAAAAATCGATTTTTCTTCATTCAAAATTGATGGATTTGTAGAAAAAATCGATTTTAATAAAAAATAAATCGATTTCTGCGAAAAGATCGTTGATTTTTTTGGATTGTTTTAAAAATGGACATGCTTTTCGTATATATTCCGATAATAAACCTAAGAGATTTATTCGTAAACGATATTTATCGGATTGAAAAAAAAATCAAATAAAATTATATGAAAATTGTCAAAAATTTTGAAATATGGTCAATAATTGTCAAAAACTGTTGAAAATTGCAAATAATTGTTAAAATTTTGAAAAATGGCCAAAAATTTTCAAAAATGGTCAGAAAATTTGGAAAAATGGTCAATAATTGTTGAAAAACTGTCAAAATTGGTCAATAATTGTTGAAAATGGTGAATAATTTTAAAAAAAATGATCAATAACTGTTGAAAAATTTGGAAAAATAGTCAGTAATTGTTGAAAAACTGTCAAAATTGGTCAATAATTATTGAAAAAATGGCCAATAATTTTTAAAAAATGATCAATAATGGTTGAAAAATTTGGAAAAATGGTCAATAATTGTTGCAAAACTGTCAAAATTGGTAAATAATTACTAAAAAATGGTCGATAATTTTTAAAAAATGATCAATAATTGTTAAAACATTTGGAAAAATGGTCAATAATTGTTGCAAAACTGTCAAAATTGGTAAATAATTACTAAAAAAATGGTCGATAATTTTTAAAAAATGATCAGTTATTGTTGAAAAACTGTCAAAATTGGTCAATAATGGTCAAAAACTGTTAAAAATAGACAACTTTTGTGAAAAACTGTCAATAATCGTTAAAAAATTGGTCAATAATGGTCAAAAACTGTTAAAAATAGACAACTTTTGTGAAAAACTGTCAATAATCGTTAAAAAATGGTCAATAATTGTTAATCATTGTCAAAAACTGCTGAAAATTGTCAATAATTGTCAAAAATTTTGAAAAGTGGTCGATAATTATCGAAAATTTAAAAAAAAATTTGAAAAATGGTCAATTATTGTCAAAAACTGTTGAAAAGTGTCAATAATTGTTAATATTTTGAAAAATGGTCAATAATTGTTGAAAAACTGTCAAAATTGGTCAATAATTTCAAAAACATGGTCAAAAATTGTCAAAAAGTTTGAAAAAATGGTCAGTAATTATTGCAAAACTGTCAAAATTGGTCAATAATTTTTAAAAAATGATCAGTAATTGTTGAAAAACTGTTAATAATCTTTAAAAAATGGTCAATAATTGCCAATTATTGTCAAAAACTGCTGAAAATTGTCAATAATTGTCAAAAATTTTGAAAAGTGGTCGATAATTATCGAAAATTTAAAAAAAATTTGAAAAATGGTCAATAATTGTCAATAATTGTCAAAAACTGTTGAAAAGTGTCAATAATTGTTAATATTTTGACAAATGGTCAATAATTGTTGAAAAACTGTCAAAATTGGTCAATAATTAAAAAAAAATGGTCAAAAATTGTCAAAAAGTTTGGAAAAATGGTCAGTAATTGTTGCAAAACTGTCAAAATTGGTCAATAATTGTTAAAAAATGATCAGTAATTATTGCAAAACTGTCAAAATTGGTCAATAATTTTTAAAAAATGATCAATAGTTGTTAAAAAATTTGGAAAAATGGTCAATAATTTTAAAAAAATGATTAGTTATTGTTGCAAAACTGTCAAAATTGGTCAATAATTTTTAAAAAATGGTCAATAATTGTCAAAAACTGCTGAAAATTGTCAAAAATTGTCAAAAATTGTCAAAAATTTTGAAAAGTGGTCGATAATTATCGGAAATTTAAAAAAAATTTGAAAAATGGTCAATAATTGTCAAAAACTGTTGAAAAGTGTCAATAATTGTTAATATTTTGAAAAATGATCAATAATTGTTGAAAAACTGCCAAAATTGGTCAATAATTGTAAAAAATGGTCAATAATTTTTAAAAAATGGTCAATAATTGTTGAAAAACTGCCAAAATTGGTCAATAATTGTAAAAAATGGTCAATAATTTTTGAAAAATGGTCAATAATTGTTGAAAAACTGTCAAAATTGGCCAATAATTGTAAAAAATAGTCAATAATTTCAAAAAAATGGTCAAATATTGTCAAAAAGTTTGGAAAAATGGTCAGTAATTGTTGCAAAACTGTCAAAATTGGTCAATAATTTTAAAAAAATGATCAGTTATTGTTGAGAAACTGTCAAAATTGGTCAGAAACTGTTGATAATAGACAATTTTTATAAAAAACTGTCAAAAATCGTTAAAAAATGGTCAATAATTGTCAAAAACTGCTGAAAATTGTCAATAATTGTCAAAAATTTTGAAAAGTGGTCGATAATTATCGAAAATTTAAAAAAAAATTGAAAAATGGTCAATAATTGTCAATTATTGTCAAAAACTGTTGAAAAGTGTCAATAATTGTTAATATTTTGAAAAATGGTCAATAATTGTTGAAAAACTGTCAAAATTGGTCAATAATTAAAAAAAAATGGTCAAAAATTGTCAAAAAGTTTGGAAAAATGGTCAGTAATTGTTGCAAAACTGTCAAAATTGGTCAATAATTGTTAAAAAATGATCAGTAATTATTGCAAAACTGTCAAAATTGGTCAATAATTTTTAAAAAATGATCAATAGTTGTTAAAAAATTTGGAAAAATGGTCAATAATTTAAAAAAAATGATTAGTTATTGTTGCAAAACTGTCAAAATTGGTCAATAATTTTTAAAAAATGGTCAATAATTGTCAAAAACTGCTGAAAATTGTCAAAAATTGTCAAAAATTTTGAAAAGTGGTCGATAATTATCGGAAATTTAAAAAAAATTTGAAAAATGGTCAATAATTATCAAAAACTGTTGAAAAGTGTCAATAATTGTTAATATTTTGAAAAATGGTCAATAATTGTTGAAAAACTGCCAAAATTGGTCAATAATTGTAAAAAATGGTCAATAATTTTTAAAAAATGGTCAATAATTGTTGAAAAACTGCCAAAATTGGTCAATAATTGTAAAAAATGGTCAATAATTTTTGAAAAATGGTCAATAATTGTTGAAAAACTGTCAAAATTGGCCAATAATTGTAAAAAATGGTCAATAATTTCAAAAAAATGGTCAAATATTGTCAAAAAGTTTGGAAAAATGGTCAGTAATTGTTGCAAAACTGTCAAAATTGGTCAATAATTTTTAAAAAATGATCAGTAATTGTTGCAAAACTGTCAAAATTGGTCAATAATTTTAAAAAAATGATCAGTAATTGTTGAAAAACTGTCAAAATTGGTCAATAATTGTCAATTAATTGTTAAAAATGGACGATTTTTGTCAAAAACTGTCAATAATTGTTAAAAAATGAATTTACTGTTTGGACCCTTACTTTGTGGAATCTACTGATATTACTTTTTTAAATGGAACAAAGTGTTTCTAATTAATTCCACTATTTAATGAAAAAATTATGAAAACTCTAAGATATTGATAATTAATGTTAAAAAATGGTCAATAATTTTTAGAAATGGTCAATAATCGTCAAAAGGTGTCAAAATTTTGAAAAATAGTCAATAAATAATACGAGAGCCGTTTTCGAGAATCCACTCCTCAAACACACGTAATTTATACAAAATCGATTAATATTACTCGAAAAATCGATAATTAAAAATCGATTATAACAAAATAATAATTGATTTATAAAGCAACAGTATCCGATCCGAGGATCCGAGCGGTTCCGCTCTCATCACTACTTGCGATGTTGCCGGGGCATTTGAAAAAATGCCGCTCTACCAAAAACACAAAAAAAATCGAAAGTCGATTTTCAAGGGTGAAATATCGATTCACTGAATCGATTCAATACAACATATCGATTTAAGAGATCGATTTATTCGGTCCGAGGAATCGATTATTCGATTAATCGATTTCAGATCGCCATCCCTAGTTTGTATATCGTTCCAAGCAGTCTCAAGAACGATACTTTTATCAGCTGGAACGTAAAAGAAATACAGCACTTGCGCGAACTATACCGAAAACTGTTCTAATGTCAGTTGTAACAAAGCTATTATTATTAACAAATCGGTGAGAATTATTGTTCTAGCGAGAAACAAAGAAAAAAATACGATCTAGAACTTAATCAACTTTTTTCAGAAAAATTATTCATATTTCAAAAATATTCCTACATTTAACCGTGACCTCCAAATAAATGCTTTCAATGAATAAACACATGTCAATCTATTTACTCAAGGTCATTTGTAAATGCTTCTTCTGAAAATTCGTCTGAAAATTATTTTGAATTGCCTCAAGCTACTTTGATTATTTTGTTATTTCTATAGCATCCACTCTACTCTTTATTAAAGGATTTAATTGTTTTTTCTTGTTACATTTTTGATCTTCTTATTCAATGTGATCTACTTAAAATCGCAACAGCCCTTGATAGCAGTTAATTGACATTTGATAAACTTTATTGGTATAAAAAGGTCACTCAGTTGGCTATGCCCTATCCGCACTTATTAAAATTTGATATATATATATCAGTAGCGTAACCGTGGATTTTTTCGATATAAAATCATTGGAGATTTCAATATAAGATAAGATGGCTACTTTTGTTTAATTATAAGAGGCTATAATAATTGTTGAAACATCGCCACCTAGCGACCGTTAAAACTACTGGAATAAAACGATCGATGATATAATATTTTATTAAGCATTGAATTTCCTTTCAAATGATACCAAGTTTGTCAAAATGCATAAAACAGTTTTATTGGGTCAGCTTTCCTACTCACCCTCACCAGTTATTTTACAAGATAGAGGAAAAAGTACTGGAGCAAACTTACGTAAAATGATCTAATTACAAATATTGAAATTTTGTGGTGCTATAACGGTATATTTATTATAGAAAAATAAGTTTGTCGCAACTAAAGCGGGGTACACACCAAGTTCACGAGCTGTTCTCGAACTGTTCCCGTGCTTGGTATGTACGCGAGTTCGCGAACAGTTCGTTGTGGGTTCCGAGTCCAGCCGGTTAGATCAAAGGGTTCATTCGTGAACAGGTGGCGAGCTCAGTCGTATGTGGAAGTTAATTTTATTATTTATTTTAATAACCTGCTGGTGGCAGTGCGAAAAGTACACATTTTCTGATTTTTATTATTAGTGCTTTCGGGAGGACGGTTTCATTATAAAGCAATAAAAATAATCTTGTGATAAAATCGCAAAGTCAAAGCCAATCTTTCTCTAGATGAAATACACTTCCGATAATTGGTGTCTTATTTTGATATCATCGGTTCTACTAGTACCAATATCTTCTCAAAATATGCTACAGCCGTACGGCTAAAATTACGAAAAAAACTTGCACGATAGTGTATGTGGTAAATTTGCATTATTTCTCTGATAATCGTATTTTTTACATTCTAGCAATATGTGTTTTACCGTGTTAATAGCATTACATGTATCACAAATCGGATTCTCTTCTTTTTTCATTAGGTAGTTTGAATGAAACTTTCCATAGTTAGTAGATTTTTTCCCTTGAGGAAAACAACCAAATCATCGGCGTAGAGCGCAGATTTAACATGCCATTTAAAAGTTTTTACTATGTTGTTGATTGCAATTACAAAAAGAGTTGGGCTTAGTACTGATCCTTGTGGTGTTCCGTTTACTTGGTCCTTGCTCTCTGAAATCGAACCATTCGCTCTCACCCTGAAGGTCCTGTTGGCTAGGAAAATTTTAATGAAAAATAAAATATTTCCATTCATGTTCCATTCATTTAGTGTCTTCAGTATATCCACTCCGTGTCAAAAGCTCTATTAATATCGAAAAATACCGCTAAATAATGCTGCTTCATAGCTTAGGATTTATGTATGTAGCTTTCAAGAACAACTAAATTATCTAATGCGGATCTATTTTTTTCTGGCATTATGATCTGGCATTATTAGTCCTCTGTTCTCAAGGGTCCATAAGAGTCGTCTATTAATTATCTTTTAGAGAAGCTTGCACATCGTACATGTTAAAGATATGGGACGGTACGAATCGGGGCAGGTTTTTAGCTTGTTGGGTTTTAGTATAGGAAGTATAATAGATTCGGACCATTTTCTTGCAAAAACATGTTCGTTCCATACAGTATTATAGAAATTTTTTTACTCTAGTAGATATCCAATGAAATCAGTTAATTTGAGGTCCCATCGTCTATTTTCAGTGTAATGTTGTTCTGATTGGTTGTGTTCTATCAAATGACCTCAAATTAACTGATTTCATTGGATATCTACTATACTACTATCTACTATTTTCGATTTTAACAACATATAACGTAAGCATATTGTTTCAATATGTAGCGACGTTTACTACCCCCATCAAATAATTATTCAATACTAAATCGCAGTTCGCACATTTTGGAAGGATAATGGGCGGGGTTTCTTACATTGGTCTGGATCCAGCTGTCCAGATCAATACTTGATATCCATTGAAGTGAACTTATAGAAATGTTTTGTTGGTGGACTATTTAGATCGGACAATACATTGAATCCCTATGTTCCGTTTGTGTTTGAACGTTTCTGTATATTATAATTAAATAACTATTTCTTGAATGTTTTTAAAATTATTTTTAATATGTATCTGGAATATTCTAGCGAACTCGACGAACGGTACACGGGTGGGAGGGATTAAAAGACACTTTTCTGGTGTGGACGTATGTATTCGCGAGCTGATTGGTTAAATCGGGCAGGTTGGGGTGCTGTTCACGAGCAGCTCGCGAACTTTGTATTTTGGTCTGTACGAGCCTTAAGGTGTTCCAAGAATCTTGTTTTAAAAGTTTGCTTAGTTTGTCAGCATTACAATGTGTTAATTATGTACCAATCTAATGAATCTAATTAGGATTAGTATTTGGTTAAGTTATTTCCATGATATTGCTCAATAAAAACAATTTCTGTTTAATTAAAAGAACATATGTTTACATATTATCCTAACGGGGGAATGATTAAACACACCCAGGTGTCGTATAAATAAAGTCGATAAATTCCGAAATTTGATTGGTTTATGTAATGTTGAAGAATTGTCGTAAAACACAATTTTTATTGGAATATAAATGCACCTGCATCTCTAACACTGTAAATGATTAGTATTATGTACCGATTTGAAGAATTCCATTCAAAGTATTTTATTATTCATACGTACTATGAATTATACATGAACGTTACACACAGAAAAAAAGAGTGTTTATTTAATACGTCTATCCCGTAATTTAATAAATGAAGCAAAAAGAAACGTATTCGCTACAGTTTGTATAAAAGGAAAGTGTTACAGGTATTAATAATAACATAATTTACGGCGATAAGTAAATGCTCGTAATTAGACTTGATAGCTTGTGTGTTTTTGTTCAAATCTGACAAGAATTTAAATTACCCAGTATAAACGAGATTTACGAAATTGGTTAGTTAGTTACACACCCGTGAGAATTTCTTACCTGACAAGTAGAACAGATATTTTCGAAAAAATGTATGTTTCCTTATTACGCTGAAATTATCTTTTTAAACCAAAAACTGTGGAATTTAAACTTTTGTATTATATTCTTCTACCGGGGATGATTCAATAAAAGTTTCATAGAAATGTAACCAAATTTACCTGTTGTCCCTCCCACGTTGAACGCTTGTGATAGCAATAAAAAACGCGAGTTTGTACTAAACAATTTATCTCGCCGGTTTTTTGTGATTTCGCGAATGCTTTCGATTGTGTTGATCAAATACACTTGCGTCTAGCCTGACCGTTTAATTTTGTAGCCCGCAAGCACACATGCGCATTTCATGATCAGTTTGCCTCGTCTTGTCCTTTTGAATTTTTAGGTTAGAATAATTAGTAACTAATATAAATACTTGTTTTTGTTTCTAACAATTTTCACAATTTTTTTTTGGTTAAAACATATCATTGTTTAATTTTTGAAGAAGGGGAAGGAAAAATAAGCATTCCATTCACCCTGTCCCTTCTGTATAGCTTTTTCAATGATTTTCCTTGCCCTTCTCGATAAATTAGGAGGCAAACTGATCATGAAATGCGCATGAGGCTACAAAATTAAACGGTCAGGCTAGACGCAAGTATCAAATACATTTAATAAGTTCCGAAGCTAGAAAAAGGCATTTTTGCTTGAAAGACCTCATTATTCAGTGGCAGAATTCTACAATTTACCCTAGACTTTTGAGTTAAATTGGCATAATTCAATATTTAGTATGGTGTACGATATTATAATATTGTATTATAATATATTAAATTTGTATTTTATATTTTGTTGTGAATTTTATATTTTATCTATTTTTAAATTATGTCGCTTTATCCATAAAATTTGAAAAGTTATTGCTTATTGCTCTCTCTCTCTCTCTTTGTGTCTTTGTCTCTTTGTCTCTTTGTCTCTTTGTCTCTTTGTCTCTTTGTCTCTTTGTCTCTTTGTCTCTTTGTCTCTTTGTCTCTTTGTCTCTTTGTCTCTTTGTCTCTTTGTCTCTTTGTCTCTTTGTCTCTTTGTCTCTTTGTCTCTTTGTCTCTTTGTCTCTTTGTCTCTTTGTCTCTTTGTCTCTTTGTCTCTTTGTCTCTTTGTCTCTTTGTCTCTTTGTCTCTTTGTCTCTTTGTCTCTTTGTCTCTTTGTCTCTTTGTCTCTTTGTCTCTTTGTCTCTTTGTCTCTTTGTCTCTTTGTCTCTTTGTCTCTTTGTCTCTTTGTCTCTTTGTCTCTTTGTCTCTTTGTCTCTTTGTCTCTTTGTCTCTTTGTCTCTTTGTCTCTTTGTCTCTTTGTCTCTTTGTCTCTTTGTCTCTTTGTCTCTTTGTCTCTTTGTCTCTTTGTCTCTTTGTCTCTTTGTCTCTTTGTCTCTTTGTCTCTTTGTCTCTTTGTCTCTTTGTCTCTTTGTCTCTTTGTCTCTTTGTCTCTTTGTCTCTTTGTCTCTTTGTCTCTTTGTCTCTTTGTCTCTTTGTCTCTTTGTCTCTTTGTCTCTTTGTCTCTTTGTCTCTTTGTCTCTTTGTCTCTTTGTCTCTTTGTCTCTTTGTCTCTTTGTCTCTTTGTCTCTTTGTCTCTTTGTCTCTTTGTCTCTTTGTCTCTTTGTCTCTTTGTCTCTTTGTCTCTTTGTCTCTTTGTCTCTTTGTCTCTTTGTCTCTTTGTCTCTTTGTCTCTGTCTCTTTGTCTATTTGTCTATTTGTCTCTTTGTCTGTCTATTTGTCACTTTCTCTGTCTCTTCCTTTGTCTCTTTCTTTGTATCTTTCTTTGTCTATTTGTCTCTTTGTCTGTCTATTTGTCACTTTCTCTGTCTCTTTCTTTGTCTCTTTCTTTGTATCTTTCTTTGTCTCTTTTTTTGTCTCTTTTTTTGTCTCCTTCTTTGTCTCTTTCTTTGTCTGTCTGTCTGTCTGTATTTAACATTTTTCTTTTACTTTTAACTACTTTATAATTTATTTATGAATAAATTATTATTATCATATTTACAAATGTTAATACAATTACATTTCTTTTTTTATGCACACATCAAATAAACATCATAACCCACATACTAATTTGCTAAAAAAAACAAGAATGTACAAACAGTAAACACGAATCAAACTAGTCCGTTGTTGCTGATATTTACCGGTTATAATTTTGCTGGAATAAGAGTGGGATATAAACTCATCACATATATGGGGCTGACATCGCTCCGGGCATTACGCTTTTCTCATTACGGTCCTGTAACAGTGAATGTTGCCTTGCAGGCAACAGGAAAACAACCTATCCTGTCTCTGACATCGTATTATATCCATATCCATCCATATCGTTCTCTCTTCTACCCTACACTGATCCAGCGGCGTGGATACCGGAATAGTATAAATAAAATATTTATAATACAATTGACGAAACCACTAAAATCAGTAGCTGGTAATATAATAACTAACTCTAATTCTTGGTCTTGTGGTTCTTCAATTAGGATTTCATTTATGCTCGTTGGTATTTCCGTATTTCCCTCTGCATCATTTTCTATCTCTCTTCCAACCTTTAGTGTTTCCTCGAAATATTCAACCCATCTATCCAGTTTTCCTTCTATGCTTCCTATCAAACTTCCTTCTTTGTCTTTGTAATACTGGCTTACTGTTGTCTCCATTTTTTTACTTTTCTTAACTTCTTGGTAGAAATTTCTAATGTTGTTTTTTATCATCTGACTTTATATATTTTGCAGTTTTGATTCCCAATGGGCCCTCTACTTTTTCCTTAGTAATCGTTTTGTGTTTTTATTCACTTTCTTGTATTCACTCCTATTTTCATCCGTATTTCTTTTGTAGTTTTGCTTTCTTCCTATTTTTTTATCGATATCATCTTCTTCTTTGTAGTTTTCTAATTTCATTGTTAGCGCTGCCTGGAAGCTATTTTTGTTGTCCTGATCATTTAATTTGAGTATACTAAATCTTCCTGTCGATTTTGCTTTTGTATATTCGTTGCTCGGTAGCACCATCTTGAGACTCACAATCACCAGGATATGGTCTGAATTGATATCAGCTCCTCTGTAACATCTTATTATTTTTTTATTTTTCAAATATAATACATAATATATGTACGGAACACAGCTGGAACAATTTGAGATAATGGGCGCGTTCAGTCGGGCTCAACGGTTGGAACTAAGCTCAAAAAATCATGTCAGTCAGCGGTTGAGTTCCGTCTGAGCGCATTGCTGCAAGTTAGTGGAGGAACATAACCTAACTTTCTAATAATATTCTTCCAGTTCTTCCAGCGCTGAAGATGACAAAATAAATTTTCTGTCGTCCTCAACAGCGCTGAGTGTACAAAGCTCAGAAACGTTATTGATTTCTTTTCCGTTTGGTTGTGGTTTTTTAAGAGGCCAGCGGCTTTAAACTTTATTTGTTACCAAGATTCATGTCATATAAAATTTTGGTCCATTTTGTTTTTATCAAAAACGCAGTAAGACTGGTGAAAGAAGGGAAGATGGTACTTTGTCTAGAACAAAGTACCTTTTCTTTATTCATAATCTTATGTGTAACTTACGTTTCCTACTATGTTTAATAATTTCTTCAACGTTATTGTTACTCGTTTTTCGCCAGCATCAATCTTGATGAAAAATTGGTAATAAGTTTATTAATAATCTTTTAACAATGTACTTTCGTACTGCGAAAGGGATCATTAAACAAATTTTCTATCATTTATTTTTAATGAATTATCAGTTTTATACCTGTGGGTCGCAATATGTTCAAAGAATTTTATAGTTGTTTAATTGACTTTTTGGCTTCGGGGTATCGTAAATCGGTAGGCTGGGTAAGAGGTGGAAAATTTAATCGTACCCGCATAAAGGCTTCAATAACTAAAAGTAATAAAAATCGCCAAGCATAAACGAACTATTGGTATTTATACTGATAGAAATTTTTTTATTAAGCAGTTAGTGCCACTAAATATCGACAGTCTACTATGATGTGTTGGGCATTAATCAATTAAAATTTTAATTGATTAATTAACCGATTGAAAAATTAATTGCGATTAATTTAATTGCAATTGAACTATATTGCATGTTACAATTAATTTATTTGGATTAATCTATGTTAAAGACAATTAAAATTGAAAATTATATCGCTTTGAAGCAGGGAAATAATTTAATTTAAATGTACAGATATTTTTATAAATAGCTTATTATAGATATCCTAATATTTTTTATTAAAGGAATTGCAATCGTTAAATTTAAATTGTTAAGTGATTACTAAATATATCTGAAATTAACAAATTATTTAAAAATCTTACGTATTAAATAAAGAAATTATTATCGTAATTGAAGAATCATACTTTAGTCATAAAGTTTAATCGAACAGAAAATTAAAAAAAATCTTTTATTTGTCACATAGGTATCTACTCATTTTATTCACAACTTACTCCACACTTTTATCTTGACGCAACTGCTCTTTTCTTATGAACGTTAATAATCAATAAGCTTAACCAACATTTTTGAAAAATTTTCATGTACCGTGAAGTGGGGTGGGATTGATTTCAGGGGGCGAGATTAATCTTTAGGTCTTTCTCTGAATATATTTAAATTTACCCGCCACGCTAACAGCGGGATCTACCATTTCCGGTCAATCAGTAGAGAAGATATGCCACATGGTGAATCAGTCGATTCATGCAGTCTGAACGGATCAGTGTTTCTGTGACAGCGAACCAAAACCGTGTTCAAAAATCAGTAAAAATTACGTAATTTTTAAAAGTCTAGAACTTTTAGTTGTTATAATATTGTTTATGCGTTCTTAGCATTGTGATTAGAGTAGGCTACACATTGATTTATTGGAAAATCAATAGTTGAAACCGCAGGTGAGTACATGTTTTTATTTTTGTGCAATAACCTCGAAAGTTCGACGGGGCGAGATTGATCACTGAAAGGAAGTGATCAATCTCACCCCGTTCCTTTAGCATATATTTTAAGATATGGATAAATTAATTAGGTACTTTGCTCCATTGTTGCAGGTTGAGAATACAAGATGGCAGCCGAAATTACGGAAATTTTTAAGAAGACCAAATAGAATCAGCTCTCAGAGATATTGAAAATGGTGTCCGTGGGCAGACTGGATTGTCAGCCAATGAAGAACAGGCAATTTTGAACAATATACTGAAATGCGCCGATTGGGGCTTTCCTTTAACACAGCAGGATTTAAGAATGTTCGTAAAGAGTTTTTTAGATGAAACCGGAAGAATCATACATCGCTTCAAAAACAACTTGCCAGGTCCTGACTGGGTCAGCAGCTTTTTGAAAAGACTTTTCAATAGTCTTTTAGCGAGGAAGATGAAAGTAAGACAGTGGAATTAGATGACGATGACACCCAGGATGATATAAGCTTAGACGAAGGCGAGCCTCTAGAATATAGTCAACCAATCCTCGAAAACATCGTTGCTGACTCTTTTGTATTGGTAAAGTTTTTAGGCGGTTCAAGAAAGAAAACAGTTTGTCTCATTACAAATGTTTTACAAGATTCTGAGTTTGAGGTAACTGGCCTGAAGTCCGCTCAGTCCAGAAGAATTTTTAAACTTTTGCAAGATGATGTTTCATCAGTTCTGCACATTAAAGATATTATAGCAATTTTACCAAACCCTACTCTTGAGGAAATCTCTGCAGAATTATTAAATATCATTTTAAGAGTCCTACTTGTCGGACTACACATTCCCAACACCTCAACAATTTAAGCTTGTCTCGGCCTATGCTCGAAGCTACTTTATAAGAATTTGCAAGTAATGTACTGATCAAAATCAACCCCAATTTCACTTAATCAAACCCACAAAGTAGTCATAGGGCCTTCTTACAATGAACAGTGTCAGCAACAGTATACTACACTGAATTTAAATCAAATAATAAGAATATGATAAGCATCTAAAATAAACTGTTTTTGGTCATAGCCAGGGTAGGTTTGAAGAACCACCCACGAAATATAGTATTCGTTAGACTAAACCGGGCAAAGAAAAACAAAATATACACAGGGTAACAGAATAGTCTGTCTTCTGTCTTAATCACAAATTTGCAATGAACAGGTAGTATTTTACCACCAACAAAAACTACAAATCTATGAGACATACCTTCTCCAAAAAGGGTCCTATACTCAAAATTTTCCTTACTGGATGGCAACCAACAACAACAACATGTGGCACACCTCCAATGCCAAAACTTCAACGTTGGCGGTTTCCTTTAAATAGTGATAAATACATAGTCATGCGAAATCAGTAAGTAGAGAAAATACTTACAATCGTTTTAGTGCAATATATCCCCTATACGGGTTTGTGAAAAAGGCTTCCAAAACAGGACGGAATTCTCGAACACTCCCGTAGAACAAATTACTAAACCGTATATTCCACAACTAATTCAGAACGAGAACCTATAAAATCCAGCAAGGGATGACTTCCCAGTCATTAACAAAATTCAGATTCTCATTCGATGCACTTTTGGAAACTAAGCCATCTAGTAGAAAAGCACACAGCGAAAAAAAGTGACTGATACTTCCTCAACTTCAATACAGAATACTACCATAGAGAAACATACATCCGAACTACACTGCTCACTACACCGAGCGTGTTCCGCACAGATCAAGACATAAAGTGCTACACTTCCCTGAACGCTTTCATCCAAGACACGACTGTCACGGCCAGTTGTCAATGTCACCCAACAAATAATTTCACTTTGTCAACATATGGACAGAAATGATAAAGTATGTATTAAAAATTATTCAAATAAATTTGAGCAATAATAGTACCACAATACCCCCCTGTCAACGTAAACAAAGCAAGATCAAATACTCGGTTTTAACAGACAAAACACATGGCGATAAACAGCTAATATATTATAAGTAGATTTTCAGAATGTAATCGAATGCCATCTTACACAGAAGATTTCTAACTAATATGTCTTTGCTTAAGCCAAAATATGGTAGATAAATGAAGAAAATATACTTCTAACTCAAAATTGTGTTTCCATGGATCAGTAAATTTTATCAAACCTAATTACTACTTGAAATGTTTGAGACCCTAATAAACTTTGGCGTTTATCAAGCTGAAGCGGACAAAGTATTTGGGCTACTGTGGCTATACCTCAAAGGTGAAATGATCAAAGCCAGAAAAAAATCAGCCCACGGAAACTAAAAACTATAGTAAAATCCCTTACTACCCTTAATTATGAATTATAACAAACAAAAAGAAACAACTAGCATGAATCTATCTATGACAAAATATAAAATTGTTGTCATGATGTGAAGTCAAGTTTGGTTACAGCCTGCAGCACTTCGCCGGAAGGATGATGGCAGAGTAGTCCCTAAAACTCTGGGCTGACAGAAATTATTT
Organism: Lochmaea crataegi; assembly: GCA_947563755.1. NCBI lineage: Eukaryota > Metazoa > Arthropoda > Insecta > Coleoptera > Chrysomelidae > Lochmaea > Lochmaea crataegi. Next base: position 10,937,384 of record OX387427.1, read on the forward strand.
AACTACTGAAGTAATTTCGTAGTGAACAAATGATGTTAGAAACATAGAGACAAACTAGATAGGCGATCCCAAACATGTTTGGCTATAGTGGCCGGAACATACAAAAATATTACCCTGTATTGCATAATCTGGCTGTTATTGTTGGCAATGTTGCTACCAGCCACAAGTGGGTAGGTTTGTGTTCGTCGCACAGATTTCGTGGGTCTCGAGCGACCTGGAGTTGTATTGGGGTTGCATGCTCTTCCTGTAATGTCATTTTTTATTAATTCGTGCACTTCGTGAAACTGCGTTCTGCTGAGTCGGAAACAACCACCAATGACATTGTCTGGAACTTCCTCAGTTAACAAAAACTCCCCTCGAGTATTCCTTGCATTTAAGTAAGCATTTTTCTTCCTTTTTTTCGATAACGAGTACAATAATAAAACTACTTCATCGGATCATGGGTTCAATATGCGGTACAAGCAAAGAATACAACAGCTAACAAGAAGCGGAGCCCGACGCATTTTCTTTGATGTTTATGACCTTGAGAGACCGACGTTGACAGATAACTTAGTAAATACACTGATAAAATGATAAAATTTTCAAATATCGGCGATATAATTGGTCGACAAAATGGAGTATGACAAATATCTTATTATAAAAATGGCGATTTTCAGACATGCGCATACAAAAAATGATCGGAAGCTTCGCTTCTTGTTTAGTGGTGTATTCTTTGGTACAAGTGGAAGTGGAAATGATGCTTTGAGCGTGTGCTGTACGTGGGCTGTGTTCAATTTGCTGGGGGCCTTTATCACTTGGATTTGTATGCTAAGTGGTTTTCGGATGAAAAGTAGTACCTACCCAAGGGAATGCATCCAAGTACACAGCATCCATAAGTTAATTGTTCTAGTTTCGTGAACATTTTAAGATTTTCAATTTTCAATGTCCAGTTTGAGCTCTGTCTACTTGTTTTTCACACTCGATGGTGAAAACGGCTTCCATTCGATATGATGAATCCTACAAGTGTCATGGGCTACCGGTCTATTTGAGACAGCACAAAATTATTATGACGATTCATTTCTCCGACTATGCAGTGTCCTCAAAATTTTGATACAATCTATGGTTGAGATATTGCGTCGCAGTGTTCATTCCACCCTTTCAATTTTAACTACATCACGTTTTGTTTGATTTTTAATTAACTGTAAAAAAATCAGTAATCTGCAATGTGTTTTGTGATACAACAGGATGCGGGCATTAATATCAATACCTACAATTTTGTAGGTAATACATCAGTTCGTCGTTGGCAATTAATCCGAATGTCACAACGTTTTATATAAATAAACGAATTAAACCAGCTTTGAAATTTAATAGATTGTTTACGCAATAAGTTACGCCGATGAAATATAACCGATTTTAATGGGGATAAAAATGGTTAAACGAAACATCCAGCAAAATACCATCAGTAGAATGTAGAATCCAATTACTTTAAATTGGGACGACATTACAAAAATACTCCATACGTTGTTAGTACATTGGAATAGTATGATGAAGTTTAACCCAGTCCAGCATACTTATTATTCCAGAATATTTAAAAAACTCTTGTCTTTGGGATGTTATCGTTAAGTATAAGTCACTATGTAAGATGAAGAGATCCACTGGTTACTTGAAGCATATTGTGGTAACTAATATGAAATTTTTGTTTAATTTTCAGCCTGCGAATGCAACCAGCACGCTCGCCGATGCAGATTCAACATGGAACTCTACAAGTTATCTGGCCGAGTGTCCGGCGGCGTTTGCTTGAAATGTCGTCATTACACCGCCGGAAGACACTGTCACTATTGCCGAGAAGGTTTCTACAGGGATCCCAACAGGGCGATTACGCATCGCAGAGCATGCAAACGTGAGTACTAACTCTTCTTCTTAATTAAGAATTTACTGATGCGATTACTGCTTTGTGAATTAAACCCGAGTTCAGACAGTTTCCGCAAATCAGTTAATTATATAATACGTCACTTTTTAAATCAGAAACATACGTTGATTAGTGAAGTGGTTGATTTTAATTTCAACACAATTTGTATACAATATTTCTGAAATAATTGAAAACGAATAAGTGGTACTACGCAGTTTATTTCTAATGTTGCAACTATCTAGACTCCAACGATAAGAATTGGGACCAAATCAGAATTGTATGAAGAATAACCCACCAAAACCCTGAGTGGACAGCCATTATAGCGCTGAATTCTTGTGTAATAATTTTTAAAATGGCATGGGAGAGCCTAGAAAAACCTAATGAGCTGGGCAAGAACAACACCATCGCCTGGTTTCTGAACACGCTGAAGGAAGAATAGATTCCTTCATTTATATATTCGTGGAATGCAAGGACACAACCGCTGGGAGTCTATTGGATAGAAGAGGAAGACGAAGCCTATGGATATCCTAAAATTCCTTCAAAGAATGGGGTTACAGGAACTGTCTTTGACACTTTCTTCAGGTACTGAGGAGTCATATAGGTACATAAAATTCATCCAATCACCTCTTTGACCAGTTCAATGGTAGATTGTATGACTCGATGTAGGAGATCTGGGATTACCGTGGAAAATAATTTAACACAAAAAATATTTACTCATTTATTACATTTAGATTTACAAGATAAAATAAGTAATTTTTCAATAAACATTGGAGGAAAAATCAAGGGGCGACCATATAGTCAGCTGAAAAAAAAAGAGCAAGTAAGTTATAGTATAGTGCGAAGATGCGATGTATGGAGAATACCTGATAGCAAAGTTCATTTTATTTCACTCTCATTCGTTTGGCTGGGAATGTGGAAGGTCTGGACGAAGGGTGTTCAATACACGATTATGGTCCAGACTGTTCTTCAACTGAAAGCAATGTGATAGAATTAATATGTTCATTTATTCATTCGTTTGGGTTGTGCTCAACAGCCCAGGCACTTGAACTGGATCTTTGTACCATTTCCCATGTTATCTACCTCCATTCCAGAAGCTTCGTGTCTTCTCTAAAGGCAACTAGCTTGACTAGAGGGATTTTCAGTAGTTGTAATGGTTGTATTAATTCCTTCCCAAAGTGCTTCCGTCTAAATACTTTTTCTCGAAGTTCTCGAAGAAGCAGAGTATGTGAGTAGGTGTTTCATCATCAAGTTCACCGCACATAGGTTCACTAACTTTGCCCATTTTGTGCAGATGTTTCCTCAGGGTGCAGTGTCCAGTCACCAGGACGGTAACTGTCTTCAAATATCTCTTACCCAGTTTCAATAGCCTGGTTGAGAGTTTCTTGTACACCTCTTTGCATGGAGGTGCCCTTGTGTAAACCTCCATTTGATTGGGTGTTCCCTATCTAGCTAGTTTCCGATTTCCCCTCTTATGCAATCATTTGTGATTCCACAAAACGGTTCGTGCTTCTTTAGCTAACTGGTTCGCTATTTCATTTCCTGCAATCCCCTCATGTGCCGCTACCCATATTAGAGACACTGTGTTATCTCTTGCCAGCCTCTTAAGGGATTCTGCTTGAAACACAGTCGTATATCGACCAAGGCTAAAGAACATTCTCTTTCTAGGTACTTTCATACCAGCCCCAGTGCCAATGGTTTGTTTTGGAGCCATCGGTGAACCATATGATCTCTCCAGAATCACCTGTTCCGTAGATGGGATGATGATGTTCACTCGCTCAGTGAATATATTCTCGGGGGTCATTGTATCAAAACTCGTGTGAAATATGGGTTCATCTAGTATTGTCCCAGTTGTATCAGTGTGTCCTTCTCGAACATTGTTCGGGGACCAATAAGGGCTTCCATTGCTGTTCATTGCCCCGGTAATACCAAGAACGGCTTATCTTTGGATTGCAGTTATTATATTAACTGCAGAGGATACTTTTGCCCTCCCCCACCAGACTATTGTTCCAAAGGTGATCGTTGGCCTTATCAATGTTGTGTAAAGCCCGTGAACCACCTCAGGTCGTATTCCACATGTTTTGCCCATAACTCTTCAGCATTGCCAGGAAAGCTTAGTCGCCCTGGTAGTAAGTGTCTTCCAATTCAGTTTGGAACCAAGGGTAACTCCCAGATATTTAACTTTGAATATTTCTAGTTCTTCTCCGAACATCAGTACTTTACCCTGCGGGAGAATTCTTCTATTCGTAAAAGCTACTAGTTTTTTTTATCATCCATAATTAGGTGAAAGTACTCCACCATGAGGACATCCTTTAGTTGTCCTAGCGGTGAATGTGCTGTTATTTTCCTATGCTCGTGCATCAATCCTATCCATTTGCATGTGGTACTGTTAACCCTCTTCTTTTAAGGGATCTTTTCATTGATGGCATCGATGTGTTGTCAAAAGCACCTTCGATGTCTAGAAATGCTACTTCCTTATGATTTACTCCTTTCGAGACCTGAGACCAAATTATGCAGGGCAGCTTCACCTGATATCCCTGCTTGATAAGCCCATTGTAGTCTATGTAGAGAATTGATATTTTATATAAGGCATAAATAAAATTTCCTTCTGAAGTCTTATCTGCCTCTTAGAGTGGTAGTAGTCTTTTTGATTATCGAGGTCGATTCGCACGTCTACATTGGTGCAGGTATCGGCAGTTGATGCAGACTTGGGTGCCGAACAGACCTACTCGCCTGCATCAAGAATGTCCACCACAGTTAGTGCGCCGCTTACAAGCTTATCAGGAGCTGGTGGTGTCAGGGTGGGATCAGATCCTTTTTGGTTAATTTCGATCTAAAATGTTGCAGACCTCAGCTGGTACTGCTAAGATGCAGCAAACTTTGGATTCGCGTTCAGTACCCTAAAACATATAATTCCGTTGAGAAATCTTCTGCCTGGCTCATGTTACGAGACAGACACTTTTGAACACCATTTGATCAGATAATCTTTAACCTGCAATATTTGACAATCTTAGCGCATCTAATTACTATGACTTTCTCTTAACTAACATTTAAAATTCAATCTAATCGTATTTGATTGTAAAATTTTCCATTTCACATGAATATGTCAATACCTACCAAGCATAAAGTACCGCGATAAACGGTTAAACCAGAATTTCAAAAAAAATAAATGCTATAAAAACCCACAACAGTTGGTTTCTCTAATCTCTCCAAAGTATCAACAATTTCGTAATTAAGGAATCATTATTGAGAGATAGCAGTCATGTTTTGCATGTATTAAGACCGACGGTTCATCTGCAAGTTAAATATCCGCAGAACCTTTTATGGTGATAGGCGGAATGTGATTGTTAGTTAAAAGAAATGAACGTTTTAAATTAGAAACATTTTGTAAAACATTAGCTACAGGGCGTTCCGAGTCGTCACACGCATGGAATAATTAAAAATTGATTGCCGCGTAGAAATTCAATTTAAAATGCATAAAGACCGAAGAGTTTAAGAAGGAATCTTTTCTTCCCAGTTATATTTTGATATACAATATTCAATCAAAATGTTCCGGTCTACTTATTACCAGTAAGACACGGTAAAAAATAATATCTACACTTATTGAACCCACCTACGAATTGCTTATAACATCTTATGTAGGTTAATCTGAAAGTCAGCTGTAAACGTGGCTATTACAACACCGGAAGATTCTGTCCCTTTTATGAGGGAGAAGACGAATTTATTGACTATAAAAAGCCAGTAGGCCGTGTAAAATACAATCATCGCAATCGTATTGTTCGGTACTGTAACTGTTTTGTGGTCCACTGGTACTACCGATATAGTCTAAAGTGAAGTGAATGCATTATTAATTGATAATAAACGCCAAAAAAATGTCAAAAAGAAGCAGTAACTTGACAAACTTATGTTGTTTTATTACGAAGGTAATTGGTTTTTGTATTTCGTTTTTTAAATAGTATAGAGAGCGTAAAACTAGAATGATCTTTTGACAAAAGGTTCTGGTTTAAAGAGAAAGAAGTGTTAGTCTAGACATATTTGAATGACGGCTAATACCTACGAGTAATTAAAGGTACTCGTAATACCTACGAGTAATTAAAGGTACTCGTGATGAGAAATTCTGGAGAACAAGAAACAAGAAAAACTATGAAAATAGCTAGTAGCTATCCGGCTCGAAGGACCATCAATATGTAGGAGAAATGGGGGTTGTTTTTTTGATTTCAACGTCACCTCCAGCTCTGTCCACTCCTAGTTCACCTACTATTTGAGAAATACAAAAACTCATCTTAGGCTGGTAATCTCAAATTTTAATTCTACAATAGTAGTCAAACAACTAATTACAGATACAGATTATACAATTAGTCCTGGCGTTATACAATTGTCATTATATTATACCTATAATTCGCAAACATGTACCAGTACCTCTTACACAAGTAAATTAATTCGAGCACAATCTGACAACTCGGTAAAGTAGTACCTTAATTCGACATCACAGTCAATGGATGTTCAAAAATTTCATTTCATTAATAAGTTAATATGTTACCAGTTTTCCTTTTCTTTTACTCCCGTCACTTTTAATTATGCCTTCCACTGCTATATTAAACAATACCGCTGATAGCCCATCTCCTTGCCTTACACCAGCATTTATTTCAAATTCCTCCGATGGACCTTCCCTAGTCATTACTCCTGCTCTAGATTTTTTCATCGTCATTTTTACCAACCGTATTATCTTTCGTGGTACATTTAGCTGCTCCATATCTTTTATAATTGTTCTCCGTTTCAGGCTGTCAAAAGCCTGCTTAAAGTCAATAAATAGCATTTGGACTCCAATATTGTGTTCATAACATTTTTCTATTACTTGATTTATAGTATGTATGGCATCTACTGTTGATTTTCCTCCTCGAAAACCTTTTTGATATTCCCCTATTTCTGATTCCATTATCTTTTTTAGTCTTTCATTTATTATCATTGTTAATATTTTATATGCGGAATTGAGTAAACTAATTCCTCTATAATTGCTACAAATATTAGGATTTCCTTTCTTCAATATTGGTATAATCATTCCATTAGACCATTCATACGGCATTGTTTCTGATTCCCATATTCTCTCTATGATTTTAAAGATTTTATGCCTTAGATCATTTCCTCCATATTTTATTAGCTCATTTACTATTCCATCTGTCCCTCCTGCTTTGTTGTGTTTCAATTTGTTAATTATGTCGTTACATTCCTCTTCGGTCGGTTTTTCTTCATTTTCTAACCCTGTATCTATATCACTCATATCATCTTCTTCATGCTCCCCATCTTCTTCCGTTAATAAATTCTTGAAATGCAGGCTCCACTCTTTTTCTTTGATGTTTATTTTAGTTTGTTTTCTGCTTTGTTTCTTTATATATTGATACAATTTTACATTATTATTATTATCATTCTCTAATATGTCCATACTATCATTCAACCATTTTATTCTTTTTGTTTTTATCAACTTTGCACTCTCTTCTTACTCTTCTATATTCGTCATAATAATTTTGTTGCTTAGTTCGCATCCATCTTAGTCTGGCATCTTTTTTCTCTTTCATCTTTATTTTACATTCTTGATCAAACCATTCATTATTCTTTCTTTTGTCTTTCGTACCAATCACTTCCTCTACTGCCGTTATTATACTTCTTTCAATTTCCTTCCATTGCTCATCAATATTATCTTGCTCTTTGCTCTTTTGTAGTTGCTTCTTTACCTCGTCCCTATATTAATTTTTACATCTTGTCAATTTTTGCACGTTCCATTTTCTACATTTTATTGTCTTATTTACTATATTTACAATTCTCATTTGCATTTTGACTATTACTAATTGATGGTCAGTATCAACACCTGTTCCTCTGTATGATCTTACATCTTGTATCTTGTATGTATGTAAGATCTTGTCTACTGTGAATGGACCTTAAAAATTTGACAACAAAGTTTTGGAAGTCTTAACTTCAAAATATTATTGATTGTCTTGTTGTCGAATTTTTTCGTAAATGTGAAGTTTGTCAGATTTAAATTGCATTAGATCTGATTGTTTTGGATCTCTGCCTATCCGCATCCATTTTAATCTCACCCATTTACTTTTATTTTTCCACTTCTTTTGGACTCGTAACACTTTAGCAAGACAAGTGAACTTTAGAAACTTTATTTATTCACATCCATTTACAAAATTTACTGATTGTTTTACTTGAATAAAACTTTGTCTCAAGCTAGAAGAACCAATTCTTCTTTTCCTAGAAACAAAAATGAAGAGAAGTGTTTATACTTGTAAAGAAGTTGATATATTTAATATACAGAGTCTCCACAGTTGTATTTTAGATTTTAGACCTTTTTTCGTAAAATTTATAATAAAAAAGTTTCCCATCTGCTGCGAACTTAGGTGGACACACTGTATTATTAGTATTATTTGAGTGAATAAAAAAATTGGTAGGTTGTAATTTCTCGTATTACTTAGTCTTTTAAGCGAATACGTATGTAATTTTTTGTGCGCACGCCACTGCAACGAAGAATATTAATTCTCAATGCATCATTTCAGTACACGTTCTTGATTCATTAGCAATTAAGTTAGGATGCGATGCCATCACCATTTGTTATAAAGTCCATGCAAATCGAATTATGGCAAATTAACTTTACCTAGTGAATTTATATTCCAAGTATTCTCAATATTTCACGACTATTTTTTTTTTCTTCGCAGTACCAGGTTGCAATATTGTATTCACTGTATCGATACTTTACGTTAAGATCCGTATCGATACCTAATAACGATACTTTCAAGTGTATCGCGCAACCCTACTGCTGTCTAAACGAATACAGTATTCGCCAGCTAACTTGATGTCCTAAATGCTTTCTAGGGAGCTATTGACGCCGCCCATCCGATAACTGTAAACAGTGCCGTGCAAGTTCTGAGGATACGCTTTCTGTTACAAATTAACACAACTTGTACAATTAATAAAGTAAAGTCCGTCCGGAAATATATGATCCTAACTTAATGAATAATATTTAATTCTTTGTTATAATTATTGGTATATTGATTTTAATAGAAACGGATCTGCTTTATACCTGAATTCTGAGTACATAAATGATATTTTAACAATAAGGTACCCATTACAATAACAAGTTATTTATCTAATTGAAGATTATAAAGTTAGGATCTTATATTTCCGGACGGACTATAATTAAAGTTTGTTAGAAACTAAATAATTTCTTCCAGGTAGTAATGAGAATAAAAGAAACACAAGATAATGGGAAATTATTTAAGCTAGGTATATTTCTAAGAATAGGTATAAACAGTTTGTATCTTTACGAAGAATCTGACTCACTGCCGCTTCTGGAATCACTTTCATCTAGAGTAATCACAAGAGGGTTGACGTCATAAAACATATCTGTTTGTTTTACAAACACTTTATTGTACAAAGCAGAAACAATAACAATAACTGAAAATCTTAACACCTGAAAGGTTCAATGCAATTGGCGTTTGTCAAAATTTTACCACCAATAGCAGCCGAGTAGGCAGGGCATTATTAGTCTGTCTCTCTTAGTTGGTAATTTTTGGCACATCAAGTTAGCTGGCGAATACTGTAGCTTCACTTTTTATAATAAGTGGTATTGGCAGTTAGTCACCTGAATTATTGGCTCAAATCTTTTGGTTTAATAACAGAAATGGCAAGTTTTGTTATTTTATAAGACAAATAAAAATGATCATCTACTCGGACATATATACAAAAATGATAATGTTCTTTGTCAACAAAAAACATTTACAACAAATTAATACGTACAAATTATTTTTTTAAATTTTCTATATCAGCTTGTTGCTGTCTCAAGGTGTAAAAGGTTGATGGTCTTAAATCAACTTAACGATATTTTTGACAGAATCAATACATAAATTTATGACAATAATCATAAATTAAAGCGTCTTTTTGATAAACTTAATTCAACTTGAAGTTCGTTTTAGTGTCAATTTTCTGATTAGAGGACAATCCCATTAAGATATTTCTCACGGAATGTTGAAAGCGATGTTATAATGTTCGAATTGATAATTAGGTAGTAGGAGAAATAGTAGTTCAACATTAATCATGAGACTTGATGTAGTAACATGCAAATTATAATAAATTAATTATCATTACTTAACTTTTTAAATTTGGTTTTATGGAGAATTAAAAAAAATTGTGCAATCAAAACTTGTTTTACAAATTTGTCATTTGCTTGACTTATTGATTATTATCTTATAGTTATTAATCAATTCTATCAAATGTGACATGCCCACCAGCCAGTATTATATGCCATTATAAATCAACATTTGCTTAATCCTGCTCTCGAAACAAATCTCTCTTACCTCAATTTCTACTCAATCTTTTTCACTTGTGACGTATCCACCATGAATTTTTTGTTCTTAATCTAAATAGCTCCAAATAGGGCAAAAGCCCTATAATATGTCATGTAAAGGTAAGCGTCCACTAGACGGCTCGGGTTGAGTCGCATCGCATAAATTCTTCTATTATAGATTCAAATGTGACTGCGGCCACTGATTGTGGAGTTGAATCTCAACTTTGAACTCTCAACTCAACTTTGAACTTTGAATAATTATTAACTCTTCGCTCCTCTTAACTCCTCTTAACTCCTCTTAACTCCTCTTAACTCCTCTTAACTCCTCTTAACTCCTTTTAACTCCTCTTAACTCCTTTTAACTCCTTTTAACTCTTAACTACTTCTAACTGTTAACTACTCTTAACTCTCAACTACTCTTAACTACTCTTAACTACTCTTAACTACTCTTAACTACTCTTAACTACTCTTAACTACTCTTAACTACTCTTAACTACTCTTAACTACTCTTAACTACTCTTAACTATTCTTAACTATTCTTAACTATTCTTAACTACTCTTAACTACTCTTAACTACTCTTAACTACTCTTAACTACTCTTAACTACTCTTAACTACTCTTAACTACTCTTAACTACTCTTAACTACTCTTAACTACTCTTAACTACTCTTAACTACTCTTAACTACTCTTAACTACTCTTAACTACTCTTAACTACTCTTAACTACTCTTAACTACTCTTAACTACTCTTAACTACTCTTAACTACTCTTAACTACTCTTAACTACTCTTAACTACTCTTAACTACTCTTAACTACTCTTAACTACTCTTAACTACTCTTAACTACTCTTAACTACTCTTGGGAGAGTAGAGAGAGTAGAGAGAGTAGGGAGAGTAGGGAGAGTAGGAACAGTAGGAACAGTAGGAACAGTAGGAAGAGTAGGGAGAGCTGGAGGAGTTGACTGAGATGGCTGAGTTGGGTAAGTTGGGTAAATTGGGTAAGTTGGGTGAGTTGGGTGAGTTGGGTGAGTTGGGTGAGTGGGGTGAGTTGGGTGATTTAGGTGAGTTGGGTGATTTAGGTGAGTTGGGTGATTTAGGTGAGTTGGGTGATTTAGGTGAGTTGGGTGAGTTGGGTGAGTTGGTTGATTTAGGTGAGTTGGGTGAGTGGGGTGAGTTGGGTGAGTTGTGGAAAGCGAGCTGTGAGCTGGAAGTTGGGAGTTGAAAAAGCAAGCAGATTAATATCATGCTAGACAGTCGGACGACACTCAACACAATCATAGCGCTTAGATTATCATGGAATTGCACCGAAGATGTTATTGTGACTCTACTATTCCTTTTTGTGTCCTCGAATAATCTATATACATATATAAAGGAAAGTCGTGTTAGTTTCACCATTTATTACTCAAGAACGGCTGAACCGATTTGGCTGAAAATTGGTGGGGAGGTAGCTTAGAACCAGGAGACGGACCTAGGATACTTTTCATCCCGTTCTCGTGGAAAAAACATTGAAAAAATTCTACTTTGGACAAAAAATGGCGGTGAATTAAAATTTAAAATTTTTGTACAGGTATCGTTACTTGGAGATTAGCTAATGGTAAGGATGGCATTTATAGAAGTTTAAAATAAACAAAAGCTACTCTGATACTCCACTCAGCGGGTAAAAATTATTTTAAAAAATTCTACTCTTACCTACTCTTAACTACTCTTTTCTACTCTCAACTACTCTCAACTACTCGTAACTACTCGTAACTACACTTAACTACTTAACTCTTTACTACTCTTAACTACTCTTTACTACTCTTTACTACTCTTTACTACTCTTTACTACTCTTTACTACTCTTTACTACTCTTTACTACTCTTTACTACTCTTTACTACTCTTTACTACTCTTTACTACTCTTAATTACTCTTAACCACTCTTAACTACTCTTAACTACTCTTAACTACTCTTAACTACTCTTAACTACTCTTAACTACTCTTAACTACTCTTAACTACTCTTAACTACTCTTAACTACTCTTAACTACTCTTAACTACTCTTAACTACTCTTAACTACTCTTAACTACTCTTAACTACTCTTAACTACTCTTAACTACTCTTAACTACTCTTAACTACTCTTAACTACTCTTAACTACTCTTAACTACTCTTAACTACTCTTAACTACTCTTAACTACTCTGGGCTGAGTGGGTTGAGTGGATGAGGGGGTTGAGTGGGTTGAGTAGATTGAGTGGGTTGAGTGGGTTGAGTTTGGTGAGTGGGGTGAGTTGGTGAGTTGAGCGAGTTGCGGGTTGCGAGCGGCTGGGAGTAGGGAAAGCAAGCAGAATGATATAATATAAGACAGTCGGACGTCTCTCAACACAATCATAGCGTCTAGATTATTATGGGATTGCACCGAACTACTGAAGATGTTATTGTGACTCTACTATTCCTTTTTGTGTCCTGGAATAATCTATAATATATAAAAGAAAGTCGTGTTAGTAACACCATTTATTACTCAAGAACGGCTGAATATTTTACTCATGCATGTTGTATCAATGCAACGAATGCTAAATTATTAAATGGAAATTCAGCGGAAATTCCACGTTGCCATGACAACCGTTGTCAAACAACGTTAAAATAATAAACGTGAAACGTCAAAGAAGAGTTTCTTAGAGGTTATGAATCGATTCGGAGATATAACAGAACGGGAAATTGACAAAAATGTATTACGTTACTGTTTCAATAAATAAATAATTTGTTTTTATTGAGATTTTTAAGTTAGAGAGTTACATTATCTATCTGAACATAGTGGAGTTATGCAGTAATTTGTATTCTTATTCGAGAAATATTCTCCCTAAATACCGCTTGTGCTTAAAAATTAACCGGATAATTTTTAAGCACTCGTGGTATTACCCCCGAAAATTGGTGGGGAGGTAGCTTAGAACCAGGAGACGGACATATGATACTTTTTATTCCGTTTCCGTGGGAAAAAACATTATTTAAACAAATTCTACTTTGGACAAAAAATGGCGGTAATTAAAATTTAAATTTTTTGTATCGTTAAGTTTGAAATAAACAAAAGCTACTCTGACACTCCACTCAGCGTGCAGAAAACGACCGCTTGCATAATATCCTATTGACAAGACAATGTTAGGAGAGAACAACGACTGTCGGGTCTTCTAGAATCTAATAAACTTCCTATAAATGTATACATTGGTTATATAATAAAATAATAATATATTATCCAACAAATATATAATGATGGCTATCATTCACGAAGGCTCACCTAAGTGAATATCAGCCATTATATGCGAGTAGAATTCTATATTTTGTCCACCACTATTAATTACCTGTTTATAAATGAATTTATTTATTTTTCTCTTTTCTCCAATTTTGGAAGGGATTATAGGCTTTCATATACCTATAATTGTTTCGACTTTTCTGGCAATAAATATAAAGATACTATTTATTCTGCTTCTCTTATTTTTGACGGGGTCACATTCATTTCAGTGACTGATTCGCTTTCCATATTATATTTTCTAGTAATTTCAATTTAAATTCAATATAATGATTGAAATGCTTGCAATCAGCTATAAATTATTTAAAACGTCACTTTCTTTTTTTTGACATCTTTATATATGTCTCCGTAGCGGAATGGTTTACAGATCTGACTGCGTGAAATGAACAAATGTAGGCATAGGGTTCGAATTCTGGTCGCGGTGATAATTCCTATTTATTATATTGTGACATTTGTATATAAATAACCTTCAAAATAGGTCCTATTTATCTGTGCCATGTGACCTACTCATTATCCAAACCTATTATTCACTGGTGAATAATATACGTCATTATACTTGAAGAAGCACACAATGTAAACATTATCAAATAGTCGTGGACAAAAAACTTTATCGGATGATATAAGATTATAAAGTGGGAGTTTCAGAGAAGGAAGCGGAGGTGACGAAATGGCTCAAAGAAATTATAGAAAGTGAGAGTTTAAATTATCATGATTGGATACTAACACATAAAATTTTCATTTTTATGAAATAAAATTATCCAATAAAAGTAGGAGTCGAGGCTACTATATTTTATTGACGTCAGTGACGAGCTAGTCCTGTACTTTTAGAGGTCAACGATGAGATTGACAGAGGAAAACAAAAAGAAAGAATTGGAAGAGAAAAAGAGAGAAGAAAGAAATATAGAGAGAGATGGAAAGAAAATAAAGAAAGATAGAAAGTAGGGGAGGAAAGAACTAAAGTTGAAAATAGAGAAAGAGACTGGAAGAAATAGAGAGGAAGAAAGAGAAGTGAAAAGAAGGGAAAGATCTGTTACAGTTTGTTTATTATTACTTACTACTTTAAGTTTAGATGATACGGTAATAAATGTACGTTTCTCTGTACATCATCAGATCATTAGACTAAAATTAAATAATATAATATAAATTAATACCTACTCAATGACTTAGTAAAATCCACTGGATTGTATGTAACGTTTAGGACATTCAATTGCTACTCAGATAAGAAACTCACTAATTCAGGGCCTTAGCCACGATAAACACACAAAACAATTTGGCGCTTGGTGTATGGATAGAACAAATTATTGTACGGCCACTTTCGGCAATTTTCTTCAGTAATGCTATGGGAACATGAAAGGTCATCCAATCCGCTGAAACAAATATAAAAGAAACACATGAATTAAGTATTAAGTTTTATAAAGAAATCATAATAGAATTATTATTGTTAAAATAATGATTCATTATTCACAGTCGGTGTATTTCTTTTTTATTTAATTTAATTGATCTTTTTTCAACTGGCAATATTGTTGTAATCTTAATTTTTCGATTACGGAATGTTTAAAAAGCTTAATTTCCTAAAGCCCGTATGTACAGTGAAATCTATTTAAAATATAAGCACCCCGCAATACCAATAATTTAGGTCCGATTTGAACCAAATTATTTTATGGTCATAAGGTCAAAAAATCTACTATCACACAAAATAACAAAGGAAATAAAGGTTTATGAACACCAATACGACTCATAAAATTAGATCCAAAGTAATTTAAAGTAACTATAAAATCTTGTAATCGAGTCTTTGAAAAAGTTTATAGTTCAAAAATAAACAATAGGAAATGCTGAGCACGTTGGAAATAATATGGGTACCAGGACAGGATTAAGACTCTGAGGAGCCTGAGGCTAAATCTCGAAAATGCCAACTCTCAACACACAGTTACTAATTTTCCAACTAGAATCCCGAAGATTAACGATGGTCCAATTCTATACGAAAACCCAATCTATTGGAGTACCGAAAAACGATTCTACAATGTTCGAATCGCTTTCAAAGCTTTTCTACAATAAGAATTCTAATCATCAGAGTCTGTCTACAGTTCTTCCTTCTTATCTTTATACATAATTTGAAACTATCCATATCGCAATATCAAAACCTTCGACAAAGAACAAGCTTCGAACACTGCGATCGATGACAAATTCGCTATTATTTGTCCGTCTCTAAGTGCCAAGTGCTAATAAACGCAATTGTTTGAGTTTTGCAATGCAATGCGATCAGACTCGGCACGATCCGTAAAGTGGACGCTTACCTTAAGAGTGTGATTCGAAAATGTTACCGATGTTCCAAGTGACAGATCAAACGTTTGTTTAATTTGCTACTAGTTTCACATTTATTAGAATAATAATATCTTTTCTTAATAATCAGTTGGAAAATAACGGTCATTCGCGTTATCGATTAACTAACATTAAAAATTCCTGTTATTCTTATTTTTATGCTTTATCTAGGCGTCAGATTTGTTACTTGCAAATCAACATAGCTGATTTTGTCCCTAAGGCTGTTACGCTACATTAGTTTTGCAAGATTTTGCACTTAACGAAGTAAAATACCATTTTTATCGCTTGTTTATGATAATAAATATCTCTAATTGTTTGGAAGAATGGTAAATTATGTAGTGAATGAGTTTGTTGAATATGATTCTGTAAATTTGAGAACTGTATGATTTTTGGTTCTTATTTCTTCCAAAATTGAGAGGAAACTTCCCACTATCTGATCATTTGGACACTTCTCACTCTCTGATAATTTACTGACGTTAGAAAATATGAAAATATGAAAAAATACTGGCGGCTCGTGGTTAATTTGATGGGGGGTCATGGTGATGTGACCAAAATATTTAAATACGGAACCCGTATTTAAATATTTCTGCCCAGAAGTCGTTAAAATCGTTAAAATAGCAAAATTTGTGGAGTTCCTTTCCAAAGTCCCAGAGGCAACAAAATTTTTTGGGCTACGCTTGTTTTATATAAAAATAATGCTTTCTTGAAAAACAACCATATTTTATTCATTTCTATACACATTAAATATGACAAATTTAAATTAAATGATAATTAGTCTGGATCTTTTTAAAATTTAAGTGAAGCCTTCGATCTTTTGTATTTGCAACAACTTATTACGTCAAAACACAGCTCATTATTCTCATTATTTCGATTCAAATGCTCTCCTTTAAATCAAAATATAGCGCGGCCTACCAACCCCTCTACTCATTTCTTTTCTAAGCGTGTAATAGTCAGCCGACGTAAGTCGATTCATAGTCGATATTAAACCGGGCTTTTGACCCATCACATGTAAACTTCGGGCGTGTTTCTTTCACGCCGCGAAGATCGTCAGCGCTCGGCAAATTCCGTTCCCATATAACCTTGAGGTCAACGGTGGACACCAGCCCGCTTTCCAATTTTGGTTTACGCCGAGTACTTGATGCTTGATGCGGAATAACGTTTACTCGGGGGTCTTGAAAAACGTTTACACGGGGATCTTGAAACGTTTTAGATGAATTTTATTCAAGAGGAATTACTATACTATATGTATAGTAGGTACATTTTATTTTTTTAAATGCAATGACCCAATGACCTAATGGAGGGGCCGCCACTGGACTTCATTTTCATCTTTTACGCAGACTTTTGTGATGCTATTTCACTCGTAATTAGGACTAATACACCTTCACATTTTTGCACATTAATAATAAAGTACGTGTCTGAAGAAGCTAATTATTCGTTTAGAATCAATAGTGTGTAAGTGTTTGGTTCAAACGCAAATAGGTATTGAGTTCCATGAAGAATAACAAAACTATTATCGATGATAAACTACTATTTCTGTTCCCATTTGCCGAAATATAAATAACGACTTTAACGTTTAAAAAAAACCAACTGTCAACTGATATACCTAAATATAAAATTGTGGCTTCAATCCTTCAAAATGAGAGTCGATCCTTCAAATCCAGCATTTTTTAGCGAAAATAACAATAAAAATGCTCTTTATCTCGAAAAATACAAACTATTACAATTAAAAACACAGTTATAAGAATGAATGGTATTTTAAGTGGTTTGTATTTGTAGTTGCTTATTGAACTTCCTCATGATTCGACGCTTCCAATATTGTTGACAATAGTACAGTTTCTACAGATTCTTTTTTACTTGATCTTGCCAAGGTTTCTGGAGCTTTTGGCTGTTCTCCTGTCATTTTCTTCAAGTGAGGCTTAATTGAACCTGCAATTGCAGATAATGTGTTCCGCAATCTCATCTGCATCATCGCAAAATCTGTATTTTCCACTGTCCACTTTCCCTATTTTGCAGAGATGGTATCTGAGCGAGCAGTGTCCAGTGAGTATTCCTGTAATTACACTGAGATCAGATTTCTGAAGCTCCAAGAGCTATTTAGCGTAGTGAGCAGAAGTAATGATAACCTTTTTGCGGCCTTTTGGGATACCACAAAACGGTTTGGGTCCGATAAAAGGAGTACAAGCTCTTTCCTTTGCGAGACCATCAGTAAACTTATTTCCGACAATTCCTTTATGCCCTGGCACCCCCAATAAAGTTACTTTGTTGTGTCTAGCCAGTTTGCAGTTCCAGACTGTTCAGAGCCTTCAAAGCATCCTAACTATCAGATGAAATAAATATTCTGGCTGAGTTGAGCACTTTTGAGCACAAAAATCTACTTCTAATAATCCGCTTGGAATATTGTTAGAGAGTTTCATAAGACTGTTGATACCCTAGTATTTATACCTGTAACTCTTATTCCTACTTCTTAGTTTGTTTTCGACACATCAGTATAGTAATTAGAGCGAATTAGTTTTGTGTTAACTCTAGTTAATAACAACGTCTAACGTGAGTTCGAAATCCTGTTTCTCAAACATAAAGTTCATGGATTGGATTGCTCCAACCCTTAGTAACTCAAGATGCCTGATTTAGCCTGAAGGCATTTTCTAAAGCGATCTTCCGTACATGACTATAATGATATTTTCAACTACCAGACAATAATTAAAGATTCCTTCTTATTTATTCAACGTTTATCTCTAGTTACTGAAACATTATCTCCATTTTAACTACCAAACTTATGCATTTTGTAATAATTATTTAATTAAGTAGCTTCGGGGCTTACTTGGATGATGTCAAAAGCAAAACGTATACCTTAAACAACAGTAGAATTTAATTAGAGAGGAATTTTATTTATGAGCTCACTTGCATTTCTTATTCTATTTTCACCAACACTATTTACGCTTACTTCATTTAACAGCAATTAATTTATTCTTTTGTACTTTGTTCTAAAGATACCAAATTCTACTGTTTATATTTAAAATATTTAGATTTAAATTTTATTTACCGTTTTTTTTGTAATACATCATCGAAACAGACGTGGGGATGATTACGCTTGTTGATGAGGAGGTGCACTTAATGCAATGGCTTTAAACCGGAAACAAATTCGTTACCGTGTAATCTCTCGAGGGTGACTTTATTAAATTTAAACTTGTGCCTTACTTTAGAGTTAATCTTTTAAGATTAGACCGTAAATTTAATAAATTTAAATTAAAATTAATGAACGCCCATAATATCAGTGCTGTGCTTAATGGGGGTACTTTTATAAATGTGAAAATTAGTCTGATGATTAAATGCAATTAGGAAGTGATTTATTACACTTATCGGTGGTAAATGTAATTTACTACCTAAAAACCAGCCAGGAGTAGCTGATATATGCCATATGCATTATTGAGGTTAGATTTTTTTCATGGCATATTTTTTTAAGGAGTAATTAACAAGCTTGGCGATTCACTGAATTAATAGGAAATAACTGTTTCCATTGACGTACTCAACGACACATGTGTCATTTTGACAAAAATGAAAAAAAATCCAATTTTAAAACTAAACATAATTTAAACATTAAAATGTAATTTATTAAATAGTATTAGGCGGAATTTTAAAATTTAAAGACTGTTGTAAAGAGAATTAAAAGGGCTTTAAAATGATACCTTACTCGACTCACTTAAATATTTTGAGGTGATGCCTTCCCCCGCTCGGGGGTGAAAGTCAAAAATACCGGAAAAAAGTGTCCCCTTTTGATCAAAAATCGATGGGTCTCTGCGTTTTTTTAAAACGTTGACGCAGATCCTGATAATGGCTCTGTTTCGTTTTCGTCCGGCCACCCTGTATATAACATACCTTGATCGGCATCGACAATTATAATTCTATTCTTTTATACATATGCTCTACAGGTCTTGAAATCCCAGATCAGTTAGTTTTCTCCATTCTTCTCTATTCCCACACCACACTTTCGAACCATCTTTTTCTCGGCCGTCTTCTTCTTCTTTCCCCAATTAGAGTTCTATTGCGTGCCTCTTTTGGTGTTCTTACTTTCCTTATTCTTTCTACGTGTCCCAACCACCTTAACATCTGTGTTTTTATTATTGATCTTATTTTTGGATCTCATTTGTTCTTCTTCACCCTTCAGGTGTTTTTAGGCCACCGAAGATTGCTCTAAGCATTTTACACTCCCATCGCTCCAGCATCTCTTCCAGTTTTTTTGTTAGGGCCCATGACTTACTTTCGTACGTCACAGTGGGTTTTATAGATTATTATCTTTATCTTTCGTGAGCAGTATTTTTAGTTCATCAGTGACTGAAGCGAACACATTCATTCATTCATTCATATATTTGGGTTTGTGCTCATCAGCCCAGGCACTTGAACTGAATTTTTGTACCATTTCCCATGTTATCTACTTCCAATCCAAAAGCTTCGTGACTTCTATAAAGGCCACTAGTTTGACTGGAGGGATTTTCAGTAGTTGTGATGGTTGTATAAATTCTCTCTCCAAAGTGCTTCCTTCTAAGTTCTTGTAAGTTCTCGGAGAAGCAGAGTATGTGAGTAGGTGTTTCATCATCAAGTTCACATTTTCTGCACATAGGTTCACTAACTTTGCCCATTTTGTACAGATGTTTCCTCAAGGTCATCCACAACTAGGTTGGTGAAAGTATTCCACCTTGAGGAGTACTCGTTTTCGCTTGTTGTTTACTACCAGATTTTCTTAGATACCTCCAGTATCATAGGATCATATATTTTGTTTTTTCTGGATTGATTTTCAGTCTTGGAATTTCTGCTTTTTCTACGAGATTTTTTGTAATTTTCTTGAGCTCTTTCTTTGATTTTGCCAGAACCATCAAATCATCTTCATACGCAATAACTAGTGATCGTTATTATAGATTGTACCAACTTTATTTAGAAAAAAAAATTCTCCTCAATAAGAATTTTTGTTCCCTAGACATTTGTATGCAATACTCGATATTCAAACGCTTCACATTTAATGAGTTGCTGTTTTTACATAAAATATAACGTAACAAAAAATACCCTAGATAAAAAACTCTCTTTCGAGTAAATTGATGCAGTCTGAAGTAGTCGAATAAAGTGGTTCGCCGAACAACGTACTTTTAATTTCCTACCTCTTAAGACGAGAAAATGATGACAGAACGTGGAAAGTTAGTGGAAAATAAATAAAAAAAACAACTCCAGATTGAGAGCTTCGCTTGCTTGTGATACTCCACTCTTAAATTGGAAAACCACTAAATGTAGCTAATAATTTGTAGAGTTGTGGTTTATTTTCTGTTGTAACGCTTTCGCAACTTCATTATTAACAGATACAACTTCCGTAAATAATACTGAGAAGGACTATTTGAGAATTTTGTTAGAGCATAGTGTTTCTCTCAACACTGCGGAAGTGGACCAAATGATTGTCCAACCATAAAACAAGAATGAAGAAACTTTGACAAAGTAACCCTCAGTATGTGTGATATAGTCGGAGAGATATCTTTTTTCTTTCTCTGTTATTTACATAATAACAAAAAGTTACTAGATTTGGGCACGTCGTAAATTAATATTAATTGATATTAAAACTTGAATTGTCAGAATAATTTTGAACTGTCTCAAAGGAATATTTCAGTTAGTATTACATTTAGAATGGTAAATGATATGTAGGTAGACAGAGAAAACATTAAAGTTTTTGCGAAATACAAATGTTCAATTTGGGCTCCGACAGACGTCCAAACTATAGTCCAGTTCAGCACATACACGCTGCCGATACTGTTAACAGCATCGGTAATGCTTTTTCTGAGCTCAGCCAGTGTTGTAGGTAGTGGTGGTACGAAAACCGTGTGTCTTTAATATACCTCCAATAACAGGAGAATTGGGAGGTCACGCAAACAATGCCAAATCTTCTGCAGCACAACGGCCTATCCAACGATGAGAGAGTTCCTCGTTTAGATACCGACGCACTTCATGATGCCAGTGAGGTGGAGCTCCATCTTGTTGGTTTATAAAGTTATTGGAATCAGCCGTCAGTTGCGTTGCATCATATCGAGTTACGACATACCGGTCACAGTTTTTTCATGAAAGAAAAACGGTCCATACACTGTTGTGCTGGATGCGGCACAAAAACATTCAATTTTGGAGAATCCCTTTCATTTTGGAGAATTTCATGAGGATTTTAGGTGCCCCATATCCGAATATTGTGACGGTATATATTTTGATTACTACGGACGTAACGTGGGCGTGCGCATGACAAGCTGCCTCCGCAGGCGCGAGTTTTGAACCTAGATGTTTTTGCTGCCTATAGACATGTCATTTATTGTTTTATCTGTCATATTTTCCGAATTATAGCTTTGTCAAACCAGATGATTCTTTTGTGGTAACCCTGTATATGTTGATACAGTTTTAAAAGTATCGTTTGCAGCAAACAAAGGAGACAAAACAATTGCCTCTAGATTGCAGTTGCAAGCCGGTCATAAATCATAAATATGGCCAAAAGAATTACCGACGAAGGAAATATTTTCATCCGGAAAGTCAACGCTTTTTTCGAAAAATTCACCGATCTTTTATAAAGTTTAAATCAGTCAGCGTATGAACTGCAGAGACGTTGGGGATGTCATCAAAAACTGTATGGAGAACAACAAAAATGAAAACTGAAAGTTGGTGAAATAAAAACTATTATTCTAAGTAATTTACGACAAGGGGTGCATAAAATTTACGGCGAAAGAAAGCATGTATCGACAGAAACAATTCATGAGCGGTTCCGAGATAGAATTCCTGATGTATATACAGCGTGGGCCAGAGAAAACAGTCCACCCCGATATTTGGCATTATTCCTTAGATTTTAAGGAAATTAGGAAACACGTCGATTTTTGGACACAAGGAGGACACATTTTTACGATACAGGCATTTGTCATTTGTCAACGCAACGCCTATGGTTTGCTATGGTTATGCCTATGGTTTTTCTGTTACTTTTACTATTGATATGACACAAAAAATTACACATTAACAAACCATAGGCGTTGCGTTTAATTTTTAAGAGGTGTTGTACTTTAAATTAATTAAGATTTTTTTTGCAAAGATGGTGTAAATATCGAAAAAAATCTTGGACGATCATTATATCTGAATACTCCATCTAAATGCATTTCTAATGATGTGCCGCACATGGTATATTCCCTATTTAAAAATAAGGGGTAGGTGAAGTGGAAGGGAGGGGGTTGACAAATGACAGATGCCTGTATCGTACATAAAATTGGTTTAAATTTTAAACAAACTAATAACAGAAAATTTTTGATGATGCTACGAACCAAGAGGTTATTTTTTTTTGGAAATATTCCGAAGAAAAGGGTACCAACTTATATAAACCAAAGGTTTTGGATGTGACGTGGATTTTTAGCAAGGGTCAGATGAGAAGAACAATTCCAGATGAAACTGTACTAGCTCAATGAAAGAAATGACTAGCTCTATTTCCCCGACTAAATCATTTACTTCGTTTCACCATAATATTTCCAATAGTAATCTATTAAGTGCATGAAAAATTGCTGAAAATCACAAAACATTGTACAAACTTTTCTTTTACAACATTATCAAGCAAGCACTGGAACAAAAAGAATCATGTGCTTCAGCATTTTTAGACATCCAACAGGCTTTCGACAAAGTATGACACCAAGGACTACTGTTTAAAATAAAACAAAAATTACCTCATCATATTTTCCTTCTACTCAAATCTTACCTAAGTAATAGATACAAAGTCCAAAACTCCTTATCAAATTATCAACCCATAAAATCAGGCGTTCCCCAAGGAAGTGGCTTTGGCCCTTATCTATACCTTATGTATACTGCTGATATTCCAACTACCGACGATACTCTAATCGCTACCTTCGCAGATGATACTGTCTTCAGATATAGATCCTACAAGAGCATCAGAAACGCTACAATACCACCTAAATCTTCTGCAAGAATGGCTACATCAGTGAAGAATGAAAGTCAACAATGACAAATCCGCACAAATCACGTTCACCACAAAACGAACTGTCTGTCCGCAAGTGACCATTAAGAATATGCCGATTTCAGTGGAAAGAGAACTCAAATATCTCGGACTACACTTGGACCAAAAGTTAACTTGGATTAAACGCATACAAGCTAAAAAACACAACTAAATTTAAAACTTCAAAATATGAGCTGGCTAATCGGCAGTTAACAATCGAAAATAAGATACTTATGTACAAAACCTTCCTAAAACCAATATGGACAAATGGCATAGAGCTATGGGGTTGCAGTTTAAGCCATCGAACACTAAGATACTGCAAAGGTTCCAATCTAAATCACTTCGCTAATGCTCCATGGTTCATAAGCAACCACATATTACATACTGATCTCGGTATTCCATCCATCAATGAAGTTATTCAGGCATCAGCCATAAGAAACAAAATCACCAAAATCCACTAATATCCAACCTTTACACTGATCCAATGGAACAGAGAAGATATTGAAAAGACGCTGGCCAGAAGACCTCATAGAGTGATCTACGGAGACCCATCAGTGGATGGTGCCCGCCTCAAGTCATTTAGCAAGAAACCATATCATTTACTTATTACTGGATATCTACTGAGTAGATTGGAAATTTGCAATTAATTAAAAAAACTGTTTTTACAGCTCATCATTGTAACATGTCTATCGAGCTGTTTCGATTTTATAGAATAAATCCTTTTAATTACCGCTCGTCGTCTCATTAGCCACTTCCAATTATAGTTCTGTGATCTCAAATTTCAACCCTGATCATAAGACAATTGTCGTCTGCCAACGGACGTTTCCATTTTTTCCAACGCCACGAGGGACATCCCTTTCCGTTACCGACTCTCTCCGAGGAAAGACACATTTTTTATCGTGTTATACCTTTCGTATCTTAATAATTTTGCTATGGTAAGCACAGCCCCTAGGCAAGGATACAACCCGAGGATATAACCCCAAGACCTAGGCTAGAATATAAGCCCCAGGCAAGGATACAACCCGAGGATATAACCCCAAGTCCTAGGCTAGAATATAAGCCCTAGGCAAAGATACAACCCGAGAATATAACCCCAAGACCTAGGATAGAATATAAGCCCTAGGCAAGGATACAACCCGAGGATATAACCCCAAGATCTAGGCTAGAATATAAGCCCTAGGCAAGGATACAACCCGAGGATATAACCCCAAGACCTAGGATAGAATATAAGCCCTAGGCAAGGATACAACCCGAGGATATAACCCCAAGACCTAGGATAGAATATAAGCCCTAGACAAGGATACAACCCGAGGATATAACCCCAAGATCTAAGCTAGAATATAAGCCCTAGGCAAGGATACAACCCGAGGATATAACCCCAAGACCTAGGATAGAATATAAGCCCTAGGCAAGGATACAACCCGAGGATATAACACCAAGACCTAGGCTAGAATATAAGCCCTAGGCAAGGATACAACCCGAGGATATAACCCCAAGACCTAGACTAGAATATAAGCCCTAGGCAAGGATACAACCCGAGGATATAACCCCAAGACCTAGACTAGAATATAAGCCCTAGGCAAGGATACAACCCGAGGATATAACACCAAGACCTAGGCTAGAATATAAGCCCTAGGCAAGGATACAACCCGAGGATATAACCCCAAGACCTAGACTAGAATATAAGCCCTAGGCAAGGATACAACCCGAGGATATAACCCCAAGACCTAGGCTAGAATATAAGCCCTAGGCAAGGATACAACCCGAGGATAT
Source organism: Lochmaea crataegi (assembly GCA_947563755.1). Lineage (NCBI taxonomy): Eukaryota > Metazoa > Arthropoda > Insecta > Coleoptera > Chrysomelidae > Lochmaea > Lochmaea crataegi. The sequence goes on from OX387427.1 coordinate 10,962,980, forward strand.
AACCCCAAGACCTAGGATAGAATATAAGCCCTAGGCAAGGATACAACCCGAGGATATAACCCCAAGACCTAGGATAGAATATAAGCCCTAGACAAGGATACAACCCGAGGATATAACCCCAAGATCTAAGCTAGAATATAAGCCCTAGGCAAGGATACAACCCGAGGATATAACCCCAAGACCTAGGATAGAATATAAGCCCTAGGCAAGGATACAACCCGAGGATATAACACCAAGACCTAGGCTAGAATATAAGCCCTAGGCAAGGATACAACCCGAGGATATAACCCCAAGACCTAGACTAGAATATAAGCCCTAGGCAAGGATACAACCCGAGGATATAACCCCAAGACCTAGACTAGAATATAAGCCCTAGGCAAGGATACAACCCGAGGATATAACACCAAGACCTAGGCTAGAATATAAGCCCTAGGCAAGGATACAACCCGAGGATATAACCCCAAGACCTAGACTAGAATATAAGCCCTAGGCAAGGATACAACCCGAGGATATAACCCCAAGACCTAGACTAGAATATAAGCCCTAGGCAAGGATACAACCCGAGGATATAACCCCAAGACCTAGGCTAGAATATAAGCCCTAGGCAAGGATACAACCCGAGGATATAACCCCAAGACCTAGGCTAGAATATAAGCCCTAGGCACGGATATAACCCCAGGATACAGACCTAGACCAGGACACAGCAGTACAAATCAAGAATATCTACCTATCTTCTTCGAGATCATCTCAAGACTTTGTAGAGGCAAAACCTACCTACCTTCGTCAGGAAATCATTTCATTCATAAGCTAAGTACCCAAGTACAAATTCTGCTCTATTTTTTTTTCGTTTTCTGTGGCAGAATAAAATATATAAATTTTTTAAATTCTTTTTTAATTTTTTCTAAATTCTCAACTGCAAAAGTTGAGGGAGATATCGCCCGGGGTAATTTTAAGTAACTTTTTCATTCTTAACTTTTATTTAAATTTTACAAGGCGTTTCTACCTTTTCCGCCATAGTTTTTTTAATTAGTATTTTTTTATCGACGTCAAATAGGTAGTGGCGCCCCCAACTTTTAAAACTTTCCTGTAATACTTGTGCAGCATAAACTTGGGGTCGAATCACCCTTGAGAGGAGTCTCTAGCCGGAGCTGGCGCCTCTTACCGTTACATTATGTTGAACTAATTAACTGGCCACTGAAATGTGAAAAGAACGGAATGGTTTTTAGCAATTTAATATTTTTATACAAATAAGGTTTAAAAAAAAATACTTTCCAGGCGGTTAACTGAATGAAAAACTGCCTTTTGAAAGAATCATTTCTAACTACTTATTTATCGCGAGATTTCTAAATGCAAGTAAATACATTCTTTGTGTTTGCTTCACCCACACGTTAGACTATTGTGGAATGTGGTGGAAATATTATTTATCATTATATTCGATTGTAGTTGTACATGCATACTTGTCAGGATGGAAGTAATAAATCAGAAATTTGTTTTTGAAAAACACAATAGAAAAGGTTGGTTAATCGTTTTGTTTACATCAATGAGATGCAGATTTGCAGCAACTCGCTATTCTACGGTACATAAAAATAGTTATGATTTAGCGTCGTTTTCTGTTTAAAGTGCACTTGTCATCAGGTGAATAATTTGTCACTACTGTAGTGAAGTTTTTGCTTGAAAGATGAATAAATACAAAACAAACAATTCGCGGAAATTTTTACGATGGTGGGCGGTACAGTATATGTCAATTCTGTCAATTTCGAATTTTGAGCGATAAAGGAGTTTTGCGAAAGATGGTGCTGGTTAAAATTAGTTTGGTGCACATTTTTAAAGACATTGGCGACAAATATAAATTAATACCTGAAAACTCTATAAGACTTTTGGGTCATTCTTATTATAAATACTTTATTTTATTGCAATGTATTATTTGCAGGTGGTCATTAAATACCGGCACATTCGGAAATACTGTCAGTTATTAAGCTCTGCAGTGATAGTGTGTTTGAAGATGTCCAGTGCAAAAGCCGTTTCAGGCAGTAGCCGAAAATGTTTGCCTGTTGAAGCAAAAATAATTGTTAAAAGTGTTTATTTAAAGTTAGAAGAGCGAGGCCACGAAATAGTTATTTGTGTATTTAGAGCGTAAAGTAACAGATTGCCGCTTGAGAAAGAATGTTGTCGGCGATCTTTCGAAAGCGGCAATTTTACTTTACGCTCGGAAAACACACATAATTTTTTCTACAGTCGCCCTTTTAATAATTAAAACAGTTTTTTAAATTATCTTAGGTTATAATAGGAGTGCTAGAATAATCGTCATTTTCGCTATTCATCTTGATTAACCTTAAAAAGATCTACTGACTAGGGATTATTGTCTTCTTATAATCGATTTTTAGTTATCGATTTTTATAGTAATATTAATCGATTTTTAGTTAATCGATTTCCGGAAATGGCTCGTATTATTGACTATTTTTCAAAATTTTGACAACTTTTGACGATTATTGACCATTTCTCAAAATTTTGACAATTATTGACCATTTTTCAAAGTTTTAACAATTATTGACCATTTTTCAAAATTCTAACAATTATTGACCATTTTGACTGTTTTTCAAATTAGTGACCATTTTTCCAAATTTTTGACCATTTTCCAAAATGATGACAATTTTTAACATTTTTTAACAATAATTGACAATTTTTAACAGTTTTTGACAATAATTGTCCATTTTTAACAGTTTTTGACAATAATTGTCCATTTTTAACAGTTTTTAACCATAATTGACAATTTTTAAACATTTTTGATAGTTTTTGACCGTTTTCGACAATTTTTCAAAATTTTAGACCATCTTTCAAAATTATTGACCATTTTTGATAATTATTGACAATTGTTGACAATTATGGACCAATTTTCAAAATTTTTGACAATTTTTCGAAAACTTTAACAATTTTTGACAATTGTCAACTATTTTGACAATTTTTAACAATAATTGTCCGTTTTTGACAATTATTGGCCATTTTTGACAATTTTTTAAAAATTTTGACCATTTTTCAAAATTATTGACCATTTTTGATAGTTTTTTTATCGACCACTTTTCAAAATTTTACCAATTTTTGACAATTATTGATAATAATTGTCCATTTTTGACAGTTTTTGACAATTTTTGACCATTTTTGACAATTATTGACCATTTTTGACCATTTTTGAACATTTGTGAACATTTTTCAAAAAAAATTTGAAATTTTTGACAATTGACCATTTTTGAAAATGTTTGGCCATTTTAAAATTTTTTTTAAAAGTTTTTGACAATTATCGACCATTTTTGACAATTATTGACCATTTTTGATAGTTTTTATAATAATTGACAATTTTGACTGTTTTTCAAATTAGTGACCATATTTCCAAATTTTTGACCATTTTTCAAAATGATGACAATTTTTGACCTATTTGACAGTTTTTGACAATAATTGTCCATTTTTGACAGTTTTTGACAATAATTGTCCATTTTTAACAGTTTTTGAAAATAATTGAAAATTTTTAAACATTTTTGATAGTTTTTGACCATTTTCGACAATTTTTCCAAATTTTAGACCATTTTTCAAAATTATTGACCATTTTTGATAATTATTGACAATTATGGACCATTTTTCAAAATTTTTAACAATAATTTGTCCATTTTTGACAGTTTTTGACAATTTTTGACAATTTTTGACAATTTTTGACAATTTTTGATAGTTTTTGACAATTATTGGCCATTTATGAGAATTTTTCAAAAATTTTATCAATTTTTCCAAAATTTTGACAATTTTTAACAATGATTGTACGTTTTTGACCATTTTTGATAGTTTTTGACAATTATTGGCCATTTTTGACAATTTTTCAAAAATGTCAACAATTTTCAAAATATTTTACCATTTTTCGAAATTATTGACCATTTTTGATAGTTTTTGACAATTATCGACCACTTCTCAAAATTTTAACAATTTTTGACAATTATTGACCAATTTTGACAATAATTGTCCATTTTTTGACAATTTTTGATCATTTTTGACAATTATTGACCATTTTTGACAATTATTGACAATTTTTGACAATTTCTGAGAATTTCTGAGAATTTTTGACAATTTTTGACAATTTTTGACAATTTTCGACAATTTTTGACAATTTTTGACAATTTTTGACAATTTTTGACAATTTTTGACAATTTTTGACAATTTTTGACAATTTTTGACAATTTTTGACAATTTTTGACAATTTTTGACAATTTTTGACAATTTTTGACAATTTTTGACAATTTTTGACAATTTTTGACAATTTTTGACAATTTTTGACAATTTTTGACAATTTTTGACCATTTTTGACCATATATCAAATTTTTTGACAATTTCCATATAAATTTATCTAATTTTATTTAATTTTTAATCTGATAATTGTTAATTATTCACCAATTGAGTTAATTCGGAGGGCGTGGTTTGATTAAATAAGCGAGCGAAAAAGATCCCTTTTTTGCGCTAGAGCGTAAAGTAACAATCCTCGCCATTTGTCGACTTAACGATTTCATTTGAATATAGTAATTAGTCATTTTACGCGCGACTGTAGAAAACACATTTTTCATTAAAGAAAACATCAACTTTAACCGGCGTTCCTGAAAGTACAGTATGGAAAACTGTAAATAATACTGTGAAGCCTAGAAAAGTACGAAAAGACAGTGGTGCACCTAAAATAGCCTAGAACCTGTAAAAATAATTATTATTTATTTGGAAGATAGTAGTGATAGCGAAATTGATTTAGAGTAAGATATGGTGTTTTATTTTGTTCTTAAATGTAAGTATTATATACTATTAAAATATAGTATTACTGCAAATTTTTGTTTGTTTATATCAATCCCAACCAACTTTACACATTAGTAAGGGGAATATAATATAAAATTAATAAATTGTAAAAATTAATTTATTTCGTACTTTTTCTTTTTCATCAAGTATAGTGCGGCCCTGCACGGTAAATTCGAAAAGTTTTATGGTTTTATTGCATCTCAAGCCTAAGTCAAGTCTAGTCAGTTTCTTAGATAGTGAAAAGAACTATACATTTGCATCTTTATACTGATTATATTGCGGCATAGAGCAATGTACCTCTTGCACTTGCTGGTCATTATTAGAGTCTAAATAAGTTTTTGATACAACAAACTTCACTAAACTGTAGAAATCGAGAAAACAATATTAATACTTTGCTCACTATACACGTACTCTAATGGCGATTTGGTTTGTTTTCTCCATTCCAAGGTTATAAAATTTTGACGGTAGGTATCGCACCCTTTGCACTATGGACTCAAAAACATTATTAATAGTTTTCTTAGGGCCGATTTTCTTATAAGATTTTTTTTTCTCCAGATTCTAAGACATATGGTTTCCAGTCGCCACCATTAATTAATCACCCTATATAACTCTGCAGTGATGAAACGGTCAATAATAGAAAGTTCAAACAAGAGCACATATTTGTTATCCCTCCCACGTTGAACGGTAGTGGGGGCAATAGAAAGCGGCGGGTTTGTAATAAACAATTTATTATTAATAAATTGTTTAAGTTTAAAGTTTGTAGGTAGCGTTTTTTTAAGATATGCTTATGGTGCGTTCCACTAGGCGCTCACAACGATCACGCTCACGACCACGGTTTTTCCCGTTACTATCATAAGCTCAAGTGGAATGGATTATGGAGCGTTTTGAGCGTTCATGTACAAATTAGGTACAAATGGCGAGTTTCAAAAAATAAAGTAGAAGCTTAAAGAGGTTAGGTTAGGCTTAGCACAAACTTCAATAACTGTCAGCTAACTTGATTTATATTTAAAAAATATACAATTCAATTGTTTCTATTCCATTTTAGCAGAATTTTTTATTAGTTTGAGTCTGAATTTAATCAATGAAAGCTGTGCATTCATCAAACCAGGTTCTGTTATTAATAATTAAGGAAAAATGTATAAGTAGCTGTTGAATATAAACTAAAACTTATTTTATTGAAATTATTTTACTTCATTATTTTACCTGTTTCTGCACTTGCAGCATCGGCTTCAAGCTTCCACTGCAATTTCTTTTTCTGCATCATATAAAGTAATTTTGGTTATCGCGATCTTTGAGTTTTGAATATCATGTTTCAAAAACAATTTCAAAAATCGCGCCGAAATATTCTCAACGTCCACTTCAACCCACCTCTTTAGATGGGTCGTTGTGAGCTTGGTGTGAGCGAAAGTAATGACGTCATGAATGACGTTTTCGCCGCGACCACAACGACCGCGGTCGTCATGTGGAATGGCTAAAGGAGCATTTTGATCGCTGTGAGCGCTTAGTTGAACGCACCCTTAATAAACTCCCCCTAAGCAGCAACAACATATCTAATTTTTCAATCTTATGTAGGTATTGCTGTATTTATAAGAAAAATAATGTAACCTATGATCTAGTCGCGTTTTTATTCGTTAAGCAATCAAAATAATCTATAAATTGCTTCGTTTAAAATTCATAAAATCAACGTTAGTTCAAATAATTCCGTTAAAGTTAAATATAAAAAAAATCCTCCACAATCCGAAATATATTCATTTCGTATGCACTGCAGGAATTTACGATCATATTTATTTTATAGAACAGCTTCTGGACCGAGAAAGAACAAAAAATCCGTCACAGTTAACTAGCTTCATTTATATTCATCTGGAATATTATTCGAAAGTTGCACAATATTAAATCAAAACGACGTGCCTGAAGGTTTTTCATTAGTCTGTGTAGTTTCAACAATGTACCTACAGGAAATTTTGTTAATCAATGATTTCGTTTGAAAAATTTGATAATAAGATTTTCCTTGAAATATAGGTTGATAATTAGGAGGACATAGCATCAGAAAATATTCAATTGAACACTCAAAACCATACTTTTGTCTCCTATAATGAACTCATTGCATCACCCCTTTCTTGTATGTATGTATATTGGGGTGACATTCACTGAAACCTTAAATATCTATTGTGCCCCTTACTTCTACTTAGCTCCTGACGAAAGTCTCAGAGACCAGTAGCTCCTTTAGGCCTATTTCGCCTTTCTGAATTCCTGACACTTATATGTTCCTGCTTTATGTCCCGCTTCTGAACAAATAGGGCAAAACTCTTGTGCGGTGCAATCGGTTGATTTATGTCAATCTTCTCCGCATTTGTAGCAGCTTCCCCTCCTATCTGGTCCTTTGCACTCTCTGACTGAGTACTCGAAAGACCAGCAGCGTCCACATATGGGTACCTTAACCCTTCTTTCTACAGCACATCTCACTATGCCAACTCTTATCCTCTTGCACTGCGTAAGCTTATCCGCATGTTGCTCCTTTATCTTTGTATTCATCGTTTAGGTGGCCGTTATCGCCTCTATGGCTTGGACCAACTCTTCCTTGCTAGTTTCTGCTGTTATGCCTTCTATATTAATCGTCCCCCACTTGGTTTCCCCAACCTTTGTTGTCTTCCGCCATTTATAGACTCATCTATTTCCCTAAATGCCTTTTCATCTTTGTCCAATGTTAGTAGTAGCATTCCATTTCTAGTGAAACTTCTTATAGAGCTCGCTCCTGGTTTATCCTTGATAATTTCTTTCACTTCTTTTAGGATGTCCTTGTATGTGCCTTGTCCGTTGGAGACTACCACGTCCTATGTAGGTCTTTCTTTTCTTTCCTGACTACATGACTCTGTGGAATAGATTATTATTCTATTTTCCGTATCTTGGAATATTACTTCCACCATTTTCCTTCGATCCTGTACTGTCCATCCCGTAATTTGGTGCATAGCTATATACTCATCACCCTCTACTTCATCTTTTAGCTGCTCGAGTCTGTTCCATATATCTTCCAAGCAACCGTTGTGGGTTATCTTTATTCCTTTTTTCCTGATTTTCCCTTCGCCTCTGGACCTAATTTGTACCGTGTTTTGGATAACCTCGAAATCACCTTGGAGATCATCAATCTCTGGGTGTGCTTCTTTGTACATTTTCTGTATGCTTCTGTTCATGTTTGGGTCTTTTGGTTCTACCCAAACAGTTTTCACAGGAAATTTTGTTAATCAATGATTTCGTTTGAAAAATATAATATAGGTTGATAATTAGGAGGACATGGTATCAGAAAATATTCAATTGAACACTCAAAACTATACTTTTGTACTTCTATAATGAACTCATTCCATCACCCCTTTCTTGTATATATGTATATGGGTGACATTCACTGAAACCTGAAATATCTATTGTGCCCCCTTACTTAGCTCCTGGGAAAAGTCTTAGAGACTAGTAGCTCCTTTAGACCTATTTCCCGGAGGAATTTCAGGATATCTGCAGGCTTCAACTTAGGTAAATGCCCCTCTTCTATCCATGAGTCTCCTAGGTGTTATGCCCTAGCATTCTGAATTGCTGTGCAATCCGCAAGTATGTGGAAGAAGGTTTCTTCTTCCATACCACAAAATCTACATTCTTCTTCCTCCTATTTTGAACTTTTTCAGATGCCCATTCAGGCGACAATGTCCCGATAGGACCCCGATTAAAACTCTTAATGCAATTTTACTCTGACTTTGCCATTCATTCGTTCTCAACAGGTTGTAGTCACCCAGAAGTATGTTTGATCATCTAAGCCCTACTAGATCTTTCGAATGGTAGATCTTCTCTTTTTTTCGGCTTTGCCTATTTCTTCCAATATTTCATTGATACCGCAAAAGGGTTCCGGCTCCTTTGCTAGTTCATCTGCTAGCTCATTTCCTTCTTTCAGTGTGTCCTTGAATCCACAGTAAGGTTACTATATTGTTCTCGCCTAGTTCATTGAGTTCGCCTAGGCATTCCCATACCATTTTGGAACTGATTACACAAGACCTCATTGCTTTAATGGCTGCTTTGCAATCCTGTTATTGCTATCGCCTTTTTAGAACCAGACGCAACTCTGATTATCTAGTGGCACTAAACACATGATTTGCAAGAAGAGTTTCTGATATCTGGAAAAATGTTCCAAGACTTTCATACATCATTCGAAGAATGTTACCAAGCCATTTTACTACAATACAAAGACCTACGTTGTCGAACAGTGCTACTTACACGTCAAAGTCATCATATAACAAGACTCCTGATGGTTGGTTGATTGGACGTGCTATTTTTATCTATGGTGGAATCCACAAATTCACCAGAGGGATATGCAATGCTTTATAAATGGAAAAATAACGAGCAATGTTGCCAAAAACTTTGGTGGCGCCAATTTCTTCAGAAAACAAAAAACTGAAGCATGAAGGATCCAATAGAATCGTAGGTTAATGCTGGAAACAAAGATGGATTCGTTGAAGGTGCAGACATGATTTTTCTTCACTGAACATTATTTACACTTCCACAGCATTAACACTTTCTACTATCTTACGCGCGTTTCGATAACTAATGGTGTAAAGTGTTAGTGTTGGTGTTAGTGGTAGTGCAAACAGTGTTGAGTATCGCCAACGGTTCCAAAATTCCTAACTTAGATGATTTTTCTTGCTAAAAAAAAGGGATAAAGAAATAGATGGAAATCTAACTGAGAAATGGCTTGAAGACACGTTAGTTCATCAAATTCAGGAGTAGCTGTATAAAAAGGATATTTGTTTTGAAGCAGATCACTTGAAAAATGGATTTCTGCAAACTGATGCAGTTAAAAACATTTATGACAAATACAAAATTGAGTGCATTGCTGAAAATACAGGTGACGAACATTAACGCGTAGATTTTCATATCACTGTGAACTGAACCCAATAAAAATGGCACAGAGTGAAGTGAAACTTTATTTTTTAACCAAACGACGTTAATACATTGATTCCTGAAGGTTATGAAAAAGTTCAGAGCAATAGGCAATACTGCCTTCTGAATGTTACTTTCACTATAGAAGACCGCAGTGTATATTATAAGTGCTTGTGCCACCCAGACAATGGATGGTTGGAAATAGTCCTCTAGATAAATAAATCTATCGAAATTGGATAAAATATGGATAGATTTTGACCACAATAGACCCACGAGATGCAGTGAATGGTTGATCTGATTCTCTCGATTTTAATCTATTCTATTGTTAAGCGTTGTAAGGAGATATCTTTCGATATGGGGTTTATACAGACTCAAGGGGCACTCGCATCCATAGGAAGAAATGATTCTTAAACAATTTATGAACATTTCTCCAATCGACTTCTTCTTAGTAAATTTTCTTTGTCGCGTTTACATCTACTAATTTGCTTCGAATCTGGTTATTACATTAAATTCGATGATGAAACAACTAGTAATAATAATGATTTGCGAAACCTGGCCTATTATTCATTAGCGTTAGATTCACTATGCACCAACTTCTTCATAAATGCAAATGATGTGACTTGAATGTTTATTATCTAACCAATTATTCCAGTGTACATCCCAACTACGATTATTGATCAGATTCTGTTACGAGACGTGAAATAAATGTTGATTGCCGCGACTCCCACATAGTTTTTGACGATTGCAGCGAATTCTCAAATGTATACAATTTAACGGTTTTGAGTTGTTGTAAAATTAATTCAAATATATTTTTGTAGCCCACACAAATAGTGATTGAAGAAATGTTGATGTGAATTTATTTAGATAACGTGGTATGTCTGTCTATAGTAATCATTGAAGAAGGAAATGTTGAGTGAAGATAATGTATAATTTAACCAGTTTCAGTTGACATTACATTGCACTATCCTTCTATGCATACTTTCAAATCTTTATTATCAATGCAGTAGAAGTAAAACTTCATATTTATTAAAATTTATACCAACAAAATATACATTATCATTTGTAATATGCTGCTTGATGCTCCTTCTCCATGTACCTTCTTCTTGATCTTAATCTTCGTTCAAGGAATCAATAATTTTCTTCCTTCTTCTTTGTTCACTATTTCACCGTCTCTTCTGAAACTACCTTCCAACAATCTCTCTTAATTCAGTTTTCATTTCCTGTTCTCGATCTTCATCAGTCTTATATCCTTCTTCACTCTTGTCGTTACCTTCTTCCTTTCATTTTATCTATTGACTAGCGAGTGCAGTATCCTGTACGTGATAGAAGTGATTCTCCTAAAAAAGTTACTCATTCACTATCGATAGAAGCGTTGTGTATCTGTATCTTGCAAAGGCCAACCATTTATGTGGCTATACTGATAAATGTGCCGGTGTCGGCTGTTGCTTTGCGGAAAGAGGATAACATGGAGGAAAAGGGACAGTGAAGGATAATAGTGCTTCAATGAGGGAATCGTTAGAACATGAATTAAGCTTTAAATAACCCCTCAAATCACAACAGGGTGTAAAAGGAAGGAATTTCACCGGAAAACTAAATTACTACTGTTAGTCGAGTAAACCGCGTTACTGCCATTGGTGCATAAACAGCTGGGATTTATGTATATGGTAAAGAGGAAGAGCGGAATGTGAAAAAAGGTCAGTCATTGGGTACTTTGAATCCTTCACCTCTTAGACAGTTAAACTCATGGGGTAATGGAATATAAGTTAGTGCCGAGAGCGGCTGATAAAAAACGCAAACAATGTCGGCGAAAAGCCGTAGGATGAAGTGGCGCATTTATTAAAACTTGAGTTGAAATGCTAGTCGAACACGGAAATGGGGGTGTCTAGAGCAATAATTAAATTAACTGGAATAACCGAGGTGGCAGTTTGGATTAATCGTGTTGCAATGCAACATTTTTTTATTAATTGAAATTTAAAAAAATATGATTCTTCTATTCTATTCTAAAACATTATACAGAGTGAGTTTCAAGTATGGAACACATAGATCTTGTGATATGACCGATATTATGGTGAGTAGATGAGCAACACGGTTTCTAGGCCACCAGTGCCGGCGTTCGGGGGGGCTATGAAGATTAAAATAGTGTTGGGTAGTAGAATATTGTGCTGCGAGGTGTATGGGGGAGGGGGGGAGAAGAGTATATTGTATTGTATGTAAATACCACCATAATATCATTCATATCACAAGATCCTTGCACACCAAAATCTATAAAAATCGTGCTATCCGTTTTCTAGATAATTGAGGCGTTCCATACTTGAAACTCGCTTGGTATTTAAAGGAAGTTTATGTGATGGGTTACCAAACTCGGTCAGTTTGTTTTTCTCATATGTAACGAAATGTACCTAAACGTGACGCGTCCTTGAAATTGTCGAATCACCGTCCAAGAAGTTCCCCCCCAAAAAAACATGTTCAATAATTATAGTGCGTACTTAGGAGACTTGTATATACCTACCTAACTGTAAACCGTAATTTCTGTCTTATGCATTATGCGGATTGGGATTCTCTTGATTTACGAGAAATTTTTCTAAATATGCAACATTGTCGTTTGTTTTTATGATTTGACAGATGCGGGAAATCGTATAACTGCACCCATCGAAAAAATTCTTATATGAGAGCTTCAATTTGCGTGTATTCTCAATAACTACAAAGACCTACACAATACCATGTTTCATGCGCATTTTGTAAAATGCCATGTAAACAATGTAATCGAAAGTTATAACGTTTTCATAAGAACGTGACTCAAATTCCGAAGCATTGTGGTTGGTCAGGATATATTACAATATTTACGACGTTGATACTATCAGTTCATGATATATATATATATATATGCGAAGGGTTAAATAGTCCTTATAGTTTGTTAATATATACGTTAAATTCAATTTAAACGTTAAAGATTAATTTTAGTGAGTTGATAAGGTCGATCTTTGTGATGAATGGCTAATGCGTGTTGTGGAATAATTAATTAATACACCTATACATTCGGAGATTATTTCATTATAATTGGTTGGTAAAATACATCAAAATATTTATACGGAGTGATTTATAACTATTGGAACATCGGCTAAGGGCGTTAAATTTGATAGAAGCATTTTCATTATTAGTTCCAGTGGTTGATTTTTTTCATAGCAATTTTGGTTTGCTTCAACTCAGTTAGTGGGTTAGTACTTCAAAATCGCATAAGTTTGTGTAAAAATGTTTAAGTATGACTCTTGGCAAGATTTGCATTGATCTGGTTAACCGTGCCTATTTGTAATTACTTTTTCCTTATCACCATTCTCAATTATTTCAATAATTTTCTTTGGAATTCCTGGATTACTTCTAAGTTATCGTTTTTCGCACAAATCTATCACTGAACACAGCCTGGAGTTTGGTTCAAACAATTAGTTCTAATGCCTTAATACCCTACCTTAATACTTTCATTATTACCCACCATGGTTCAATACAGCCACCCATCGATATCCACTGATAACAATGAGAAAAATTTAGTTTTATCTTTCAGAGTCTCTTAAACTAAACAATAACTTGATAAAATCTACAAATTCGATTAAGTTTCTTGGTTGGTCTCTAACTAGGCGAAGTCGCTTTAGCAATAAAAAATCTCCTCTACATGTTTTATCATTAAATCTGTCTCTAAGCAGCTTAACCCAATAAACAATTTTCCTGAATTATAGTAACTGATATTTTTATAAGGTATTTATAAAGGTTACACAATTATATATGGAATTGCAACACTTATAGTAAATTAGGTTTATTAGGGTTTTATGCCATTACTGTAAGTTCTAGATTTATAAAGTATTGTAACTATTAATATAACTGGGTTATGAAACTTGAAGTAATCGTTACCTCAATTTATATAAAAAATTTATATAAGGTTTGCCGTTACTTCTGTAATAAAACTAATGGTTTCTGAGTTTTATAATAGCATCGTTGTTTGCCTTCTTATAACTTGAGATACTTAAGTTTTTTATAAATACGTTATGAAACTTTTAGTAACAAGTTTTTTAATAAATATGTTATGAAACTTTGGGTAACTGATGTTTTCTTTTTTTGTTCTCAGTAAAAAGTTAACCTAAAATAGGAGTGGTCTGAATCGTACTTTATTAACTGTGTCGGTACTTCTATAATTGTGAATATAACTATGATTAATAGCTGGAAAAAAATCAAGTACAGCGGTACATTTTGCCGGAAAGTTTCTAGGCGTTTCTCCAGAATAACAACACGGATAGTGCCAGCATCTTCTGTTAAATTAAAAAGTACCAATTTCGTTAATCGACAGGTATCTTCCAGTTCCACTTTATCAACAAATGACACAGAAAAGAAAATTTTGGATAATTAAACTGAGACCACTGCAAACTCATCAGTGTTTTCTGAAAATAATGAGAAAGCTAATGACAGTGATGACTATAGAATGAAATGGCTAACAGAATTTGAAGATGCAGAACAAGAACGTATTCTTGATGCAGATTATGTAGAATTAGAAGAAAAAAATGAAATATTTATAAACGATTTGAGAAAGTGGGCAATTAACTAAAATATTCCACAGCGATCTTTAAAGGAACTAATGAAGATTTTTAATGATTATGTGCCAAATAACAATTTACCATTAGATCCCAGAACAGTGTTTGGAACATCAACTAAAATTACAATTCAACAAATGGGTGAAGGCCAGTATTTGCACCAGGGTTTAGAAGTTTTTAAATATAAACATAGATGGTCTTCCTATTTATAAGAGTTGAAAGGATGAGTTCTGGCCCATTTTATTTAATATTTTTGAGATTCCTACTTTACATCCCATGGTTATTGGAATTTATAATGGTAAAACAAAACCACCAAGTCCTTCTATGGCATCCAATCTGTTTCAGGACTTGAATTTCCGTCACGAATTAGTTTTGAAAGTAGACTCCTCTTCTTGGTTGGGGGGTCAAAATACCGTTTCGTCTTTTTCCCATGCCGATGGTACAATGGTTAATGATGGGGCTCTTCGCCCTAGTTCTCTAGTTTGAACAATTTTAAACATTTTAAACATAATATAATAACCAATGTATGCTAAAAAGAGAAAACACATATTGGAAATGTGACAGATGACAGCTTGACAAAGAAATAATTTAGTAATGGTAAGGTTACCAACAACTCTATAGGAAAAGTTTATAAGGGTAACCAAGTCAGTAATCAAACTAAATATCATTCCATCCTCTTCCTAGAAGAAGTTTTATAGAAAGTTTTATAAAGGTACCGGAAAAATTTCTGTTACTTTTAGTTATAGACTTATAGGTTTTATAACGTTACTAAATAAAGGTGTTCGCAACTCTAATAAATTGCTCCATTTAATTGTTGTAAAGGGTTTATAAGAGTTACAGAAATATTACTATGCTCAGATTATATAAATTACAGTTTTATAAAATAGTGATGGTAACTTTACGGTTACTATTATTTAATTGAAAATGTTTATTGGGAATTCTCCTTTGAATTGCACCTTAGTTTACATTTTACCTAGATCGTCTTAGAGACCCAATGCCCGATTGTATTGAAGAATTGTATTGAAGTTTGTCGTCGAATGGAAGACAGGTACGATGCCATTAACAACTATGTGGAACCCAATGAAAAAAGGTGTAATTCTCTAGAGAGGGACTTGGCGTTTGTGGAGGTAGATAATTTTGAACAGTTGGATCGTCTCGATACTGCTTCAACGTCTTCTGTGGTAGGTCAGATTATTTGTTTTAGATGTAACAAGCCTGGTCATCGAGCTGTAGGTTGTGTACTCCCGAAGTTGTTACATTGTTTTAAGTACAAGAAGGAAAGGAAGGTTATACGGTCAAGTCATGTCATACTTGTAGTACGGGAAGCGCTCCTAACTGGTCAAAGAGGGGACGCTGAAGGATGTTCGACCAATGTTAAACCAATTCTAGACTATATACTCGATCTTGCTACGGGTGACGAAAGACCTTACTTAAAAGTTCAAGTTTTATGTTACGATTATTTGGGTTTATTGGGTTCAGGTGCTTCGAGGACTATTGTTGGTATTGGTTGGAAGTATTTACAGGATCTTTGTTTTGAGGTAGATCGTCCTAAAAAGACAAGTTGTAGAGTTGCAAATGGGCAGTCATGCGAAAGTATTGGAGAGTGTTTGATCCCTTTTAATATGTAAATTTTAGGAGCAGATTTTTGGCGGGTCAAGGGTATTGTATTATCGGCATAATGAATGGCATTTTTCTGAAGTACCCCCCACAAATTCGACAGTTGATAGTTTACGGGGTAAAACAACTTTAAACGAACTTCAAAAAGCTCGTTTAGATGCGGTGGTTGATCGAAATAAGGAATGGTCTGCTGCCTTTCTTTTCCATTTTTAAATTATAAAAAAGAGATATTCGTTACGTATTTGGTATAAATGGTAGGATGAATTGCTAATTTTTTTTAATACAAAATTTTAGCTCTTCCTGCTCTCTCCTCTTCTTTCGGTATTGTAGGCTTCTTTGACATTATTTATTTAGTTGTTTATTCGCGGTGCTTCAGAAACTTTTATCACCTTAACTAATTTATGGTTAACCTCGTAACGAAAATAAATGTATTGTTTTCAAGAATTATTATTTTGTTTTTAATCATTGTTGATGTAATCGTTTTTCGACGAAGTTGTCTTGTCGACTCTTTCTCTCGGATAACTCACTTTTTACAAAAGAATGTCACATTTTAGAGAAATAATTTGTCAATTCATTATATTAAACTAGTTCTTAGACGCTCTAGAGCTATGCATAATACGTTAATTCATTGAATCCGTTACCTACTAAGTAGTATATTTTTCCAGATCGTTTCTTAAAAAAAAACCAATTTCTTTAAAAGAAGGATCGTAAAAGTGTCAACTCTCGACATCCTCCGTATAAACATTTTCCAAACTCCCATCTTTTTCCATAATCCAGTTCGAGGATTCTAGCCCTTCACTTCCTTTTTTTTTCCAAATCCTATTCTAATCCCGATCCAATAAACTTAATAACTTGGAACAATAAAATGAAATTAAACGTGTCAAAGGACCGACCCTCTGATTGTGGCCCTTTTTTCTTTTGGATTAGTTGAATGTTTTATTCAGATTTTTTTAGAATAAGTTTTTTTTTTAATTAGAAAAACATGTAAATGAAACCAGATTATATAAGTGATTCGAATAGAAGGGAATTGGGTTTATAATTTGCAAAGTGAATTAAAATAACATGAACTACCTACAGTAAGAAGTAGAACATTGCAAAAAGAATAGCGTCATTTAATAACTTTATCAGTTATCTGTTCTTATTATGATTAATTTCACTCCCCCCCAGGAAATTATAATTTTTAATTCAAAATAGGCAAGGGGAATCAAAAGTGGAACATGATAGGTCGTAATTGAGCTCAAAATTGAACTGTTTTGGTCCGTTGCCTAGCAAAATTACTGCCAATGTCATAATCATAAAATTAAAATTTTATTTAAATATCCTGTCAGTTTGACGTTCTGGAAGAATTTCTTCAAATGAAATATCTAAAAACATCGGGAAAAGCATCTCGGAAAATACAAAAAGATCCAAAGCATATCTTGGAACAATTAACTACTTTTTGTAATGAGCGAAAGTACAATTTACAGAGTCCAGCTACATAATGTATCCCAGAGCTAAAGAGTATCTGAACATTTCCACCAGGTGCGGTGGGACAGGACATATTCCGTCAGGTCCTGGTTATTTAAAAGGAAAGAAGCTTGAGATTGCCCACTTAATTTTGTTTCCATCAGCGATCTTTCTGGCGATTTCCCATTCGTCATCTGATGGTTTATATTCATCTTCATCGACCCAGCAGTTGTTGTGCCATTATGAGGCTACCTATGCTGCGATATTGGTCCTTATTGAAAGCCCTTTGGAGACTTGCCGCTTGCGTGACATCCATAATTTCATCGCAGTAGCTTCACCAGGCTTCCCATTGTTTTTGGCTTGCGAACATTTTGCGGTGAGATCTGTATAGATCCCAGTCCTCTTCGGTTTTTGTGTTTTTTGCTTCAGTCACATTTAGCGGAACCCGTCGCAGAGGGCAGGATCTTTTATATGCAGTTTGAATAGTGGTTTGAACAGTTACCGCGAACTTTAACGCATACAGCGCTACCTTCAAGGAGGTGGGCACATTTTTGCCTGTCTGTCTCTCTGGAGTCACGATGTAATGTGGAGGAGGTTTAACCAGCGATGATCGGATTATCGTTATAGCTTTAAGACTTCATTTTCATTTTATTGGTAGTGGACCTTGGACATCGAAGATATACCAAGGAACTCCTTGAAAGCAGAGAAGTGACTTTAAAAAAACCGACTTCAAAAATACAGTTGGAAAACAAAATTTTGCTAATTTCTTTTGGACTCGTGCTATCTCTTCAGCCTTTTTCCAGTTTTTGTACCTTCTATTCAGACACTCCAGTACTACATCATTCCAACTTTCCTTTGGTCTACCTCTCTTTCTCTTCTGTGTAGATTTTGTCTCCCTTATCTGTTTTGTTCGTCTGTCATCCTTCATCCTTTTTAAAGTTGTTGTTGTTCTATGTTGCTCAACATAGGTTTACTTCAAACTTTTTCTCTATATTTTCGATACGTAAATTGTTGATTTTGTTTTCTTTGTGATTTTTATTCTACCTAAATGTTTCTTATTGACAGTTTCTTTCTAGTCTATCATTCTTTTTCTGCATCATGTTTCCTTCCTTTCACTTGGCACCAAAAGGCATACTATTAAATTGTTGTATTGATATTTTTGTGAAAGTCGATTTTTTTCAAAGTTTCCCAAATTTTAAAACATTGAAATAACAGTAATTTTTTGTTACTTGTTTTGTTTTCGTTTAAATATACCTTTTGACTTTGATATTTATTACAATTTCCGACTTCTTTTAAATTAAATTTTAAATTACTAAATAGATCTAATTAAAACCTCGGAGTGTAAAATTTGTGTACATTATAAACTAATTACCATAATAAACAGCAGAAGGACTATTATTCTTGCTAAAAGAGAAATGGAAAATAACGACCTTCATTTATTTTCATCGCCAGAAAATTTAAATTTAGTGAAAAAATTTAATTATAAATTAGTCTAGCGGAAAAAATTAATCTTAGATTTAAACGAAAATGGGTTTTATGGAACGAATCAAAGGGAAAATAACAAAACACTCTCTTGTGAATATAATTAGTTGGCACGAATCAAAATTAATTTTTCAATAAATTGCATTTGAAAATAAAGTAGTGGAGCAACATTTACTTCATTGCTCCTTACTCACTTTCTATCTCTTCATATTTGTTGATGAATGTTAGACAATCGCTGTAGTCAATATTGTCAATACTTTCTTCTTTTCTATTGACTTGCGCATACCTATTGTGTAAATATGTACTACCTCTATTATAATAGTAATACTTTTAACTATCAGATGCATGCTTCAAAAACAAATTAAAAGCTTACCTCAAATCAGTGCTATTCAATATAAGATTCACGGGCCACACAACACAATTGCCGAAGAGTTTAAAAACTGATTCAACGACTTAGAAAATCGACGTGAGAACAACAATATGAAGTTGTCTCTTTAAAGAAGCTTTATTCGAAATTTTAACAATGTAAATCTGAGAAAAAGTAATTTTCAGGCATCCTTACGGGACATTGTCGCCTGAATGGGCACCTGAAAAAGCTCAAAAAAGTGGAGGAAGAAGAATGTAGATTATGTGGCATGGAAGAAGAAACCTCAATACTTACGAGCTGCACAGCAACACAGGAGATTCATTTATTTACAAAAATGTCGTCTTGTTCTATTACATGGAAAATATTCCAAAAATTGTCTGTACTTTTCCTACTCTTTCTTCTTCCATTCACGGTTTCCCATATAGGTAGACAATTATCTGGTCAGCCCAATGAAGCATTTGCTGAAGAAGAGGTCCGACACTCTCTAGCTTTGATTGTCATATTATTTCTTGCTACATTGACAAGTCAAGCTGCTTCCATTCATTCCAATATCTTCTTTTCTGTCGTGTCCACCTAACCACATCTTCATTATTTTTGTAAATTCCTTGAGGTTTTAGTAAAATGAATACTTATATTAGTCCTGCCCTAACAATTCTAGATTACATAACCCTACTGAACACCTCGTATAAAGCAAATTTTTTAAATTTAGTTCTCATATTAGTGGTTCGTGAGTGAAAATTGTAAACAATTATCCCGTTCTGTGTAGTTTTTGTTTGTTGCTTCAGTTCAACTCAAACATAAGTGCTATGTACAAGTTAATTTTGTCCCTTTTGTAATAGCATAATGGTTATAGCGAAAGTCAACTGCAGAAACACTATTATTCCGTGAAATGGAGAAATGTAAATAATTGCATCCATTCGTTTTCGTCACGAGCAAATTTAAATTTAGTTTAAAAAAGTTCGTTTGTCTGCGACGAAATATGTTTTTTGCTTTTGGCGAGAAAAGGAAATAGTTGACCGGGAAAATGTTTTAGAACGTTTTATTTTCTAAACATTACATCGTGATTTCCTTAACGAACAGGGTTTGTTGTTTGATGTTTCCACTCAAAATATATCAAAACCCCAAGGGAATGAGTAAATAACTTTATTTTTTTTACTGTACCATTTGTTTATGTGTCATTGAACGAAATAGCAAATTGGAATAAGATAATGGAATGGAATCATAAATGACCTCATCTGTGAATATAGTTTATTACGTAAATTGAATCGCAAGGAAGGTATCTTCGGGAAAATAAAGTCAGGTAACAATTCACATGGGATCAATATCTCCAAGATGAAATACGGCATGGAGCAAATATTATTTGCAGAAACGCATACTGCAGGGATCAATTCTCGACAGAGCAAGTCGGTAGGGAATAATTTGATAGAAAGAAATTCTATAAGCAACAAATCGACAGTGAATAATTCTATAGGAAACAGTTCTACAGGAAACAATTCTACAGGAAGCAATTCGGCAGGGACAATCCAGCAGGCAACAATTCTCCACAGAGCAAGTCGGCAAGGAGTAATTCCACAGGAAGCAATTCTGCAGGGAAAAATTTGCCAGAAAGTAATTCTACAGGAAGCATTTCTCCTCAGAGCAATTCGGCAAGGAAGCAATTCTGCACAGAGCAATTCGGCAGGGAAAAATTTGCCAGAAAGTAATTCCACATAAGGCAATTCTACAGGAAGCCATTCTCCTCAGAGCAAGTCGGCAAGTAGTAATTCCACAGGAAGCAATTCTGCAGGGAAAAATTCGCCAGAAAGTAATTCCACATAAGGCAATTCTACAGGAAGCCATTCTCCTCAGAGCCAGTCGGCAAGGAGTAATTCCACAGGAAGCAATTCTGCAGGGAAAAATTCGCCAGAAAGTAATTCTACATGAGGCAATTCGGCAAGGAGTAATTCCACAGGAAGCAATTCTGCACGGAGCAATTCGACAGGGAAAAGCCCACCAGAAAGTAATTCTACATAAGGCAATTCTACAGGAAGCCACTCTCCACAGAGCAAGTCGGCAAGGAGTAATTCCACAGCAAGCAATTCTGCACAGAGCAATTCGGCAGGGCAAAATTCGCCAGAAAGTAATTCTACAGAAAGAAAATCTACAGGAAGCAATTTTTCACATAGCAATTCGGCAAGGAGTAATTCCACAGAAAGCAATTCTGCACAGAGCAATTCGGCAGGGAAAAATTCGCCAGAAAGTAATTCTACAGAAAGCAAATCTACAGGAAGCAATTTTCCACAGAGCAATTCGGCAAGGAGTAATTCCACAGGAAGCAATTATGCACGGAGCAATTCGGCAGGGAAAAATTCGCCTGAAAGTAATTCTACAGAAAGCAAATCTACAGGAAGCCATTCTCCACAGAGCTATTCAGCAGGGGAAAATTCGCCAGCAAGTAATTCTACATGAAGCAATACTACAGGGAGCAGTTCTCCACAGAGCAATTCGACAAGGAGTAATTCCACAGGAAGCAATTCTGCACAGAGCAATTCGACAGGGAAAAATTCGCCAGAAAGTACTTCTACAGAAAGAAAATCTACAGGAAGCAATTTTTCACAGAGCAATTCGGCAAGGAGTAATTCCACAGAAAGCAATTCTGCACAGAGCAATTCGGCAGGGAAAAATTCGCCAGAAAGTAATTCTACAGAAAGCAAATCTACAGGAAGCAATTTTCCACAGAGCAATTCGGCAAGGAGTAATTCCACAGAAAGCAATTCTGCACGGAGCAATTCGGCAGGGAAAAATTCGTCAAAAAGTTATTCCACATAAGGCAATTCTACAGGAAGCCATTCTCCACAGAGCAAGTCGGCAAGGAGTAATTCCACAGGAAGCACTTCTGCAGGAAAAAAATTCGCCAGAAAGTAATTCTACATGAGGCAATTCGGCAAGGAGTAATTCCACAGGAAGCAATTCTGCACAGAGCAATTCGGCAGGGAAAAATTCGCCAGAAAGTAATTCTACATAAGGCAATTCTACAGGAAGCAATTCTCCACAGAGCAAGTCGGCAAGGAGTAATTCCACAGGAAGCAATTCTGCACAGAGCAATTCGGCAGGGAAAAATTCGCTAGAAAGTAATTATACAGAAAGCAAATCTACAGGAAGCCATTCTCCACAGAGCTATTCAGCAGGGAAAAATTTGCCAGAAAGTAATTCTACATGAAGCAATACTACAGGGAGCAGTTCTCCACAGAGCAATTCGGCAAGGAGTAATTCCACAGGAAGCAATTCTGCACAGAGCAATTCGGCAGGGAAAAATTCGCCAGAAAGTAATTCTACATAAGGCAATTCTACAGGAAGCAATTCTCCACAGAGCAAGTCGGCAAGGAGTAATTCCACAGGAAGCAATTCTGCACAGAGCAATTCGGCAGGGAAAAATTCGCTAGAAAGTAATTATACAGAAAGCAAATCTACAGAAAGCAATTCTCTACAGAGCAATTCGACAAGGAGTAATTCCACAGGAAGCAATTCTGCACAGAGCAATTCGGCATGGAAAAATTCAACAGAAAGTAATTATACAGAAAGCAAATCTACAGGAAGCAATTCTCTACAGAGCAATTCGGCAAGGAGTAATTCCACAGGAAGCAATTCTGCACAGAGCAATTAGGCAGGGAAAAATTCGCCAGAAAGTAATTCTACAGAAAGCAAATCTACAGGAAGCAATTTTCCACAGAACAATTCGGCAAGGAGTAATTCCACAGGAAGCAATTCTGCACAGCGCAATTCGGCAGGGACAAATTCGCCAGAAAGTAATTCTACAGAAAGCAAATCTACAGGAAGCAATTTTCCACAGAACAATTCGGCAAGGAGTAATTCCACAGGAAGCAATTCTGCACAGAGCAATTCGGCGGGGAAAAATTCGCCAGAAAGTAATTTTACAGGAAGCAATTCTACAGGAAGCAATTCTCCACAGAGCAAGTCGGCAAGGAGTTATTCCACAGGAAGCAATTCTGCACAGCGCAATTCGGCAGGGAAAAATTCGCCAGAAAGTAATTCTAGAGAAAGCAAATCTACAGGAAGGAATTTTCCTCAGAGCAATTCGGCAAGGAGTAATTCCACAGAAAGCAATTCTGCACGGAGAAATTCGGCAGCGAAAAATTTGCCAGAAATTAATGCTACAGGAAGCAATTCTCCACAGCGCAATTCTACAAGGAGCTTTCACAGGAAGCAATTCTGCACGGAGCAATTCGGCAGGGAAAAATTCGCCAGAAAGTAATTCTACATGAGGCAATTCTACAGAAAGCAATTCTCCACAGCGCAATTCGGCAAAGAGTAATTCCACAGGAAGCAATTTTGCACAGAGCAATTCGGCAGGGAAAAATTCGCCAGAAAGTAATTCTACATGAGGCAATTCTACAGGAAGAAATTCTCCACAGAGCAAGTCGGCAATGAGTAATTCCACAGGAAGCAACTCTGCACAGCGCAATTCGGCAGGGAAAAATTCGCCAGAAAGCAAATCTACAGGAAGCAATTTTCCACAGAACAATTCGGCAAGGAGTAATTCCACAGGAAGCAATTCTGCACAGAGCAATTCTGCACAGAGCAATTCGGCAGGGAAAAATTCGCCTGAAAGTAATTCTACAGAAAGCAAATCTACAGGAAGCCATTCGCCACAGAGCAATTCAGCAGGGAAAAATTCGCCAGAAAGTAATTCTACATGCAGCAATACTACAGGGAGCAGTTCTCCACAGAGCAATTCGGCAAGGAGTAATTCTACAGGAAGCAATTTTGCACAGAGAAATTCGGCAGGGAAAAATTCGCCAGAAAGTAATTCTACATAAGGCAATTCTACAGGAAGAAATTCTCCACAGAGCAAGTCGGCAAGGAGTAATTCCACAGGAAGCAATTCTGCACAGCGCAATTCGGCAGGGAAAATTCGCCAGAAAGTAATTCTACAGGAAGCAATTTTACAGGAAGCAATTCTCCACAGAGCAAGTCGGCAAGGAGTTATTCCACAGGAAGCAATTCTGCACAGCGCAATTCGGCAGGGAAAATTCGCCAGAAAGTAATTCTACAGGAAGCAATTTTACAGGAAGCAATTCTCCACAGAGCAAGTCGGCAAGGAGTTATTCCACAGGAAGCAATTCTGCACAGCGCAATTCGGCAGGGAAAAATTCGCCAGAAAGTAATTCTACATGAGGCAATTCTACAGGAAGAAATTCTCCACAGAGCAATTCGGCAAGGAGTAATTTTACAGTAAGCAATTTTGCACAGAGCAATTCGGTAGGGAAAAATTTGCCAGAAAGTAATTCTACAGGAAGAAATTCTCCACAGAGCAAGTCGGCAAGGAGTAATTCCACAGGAAGCAATTCTGCACAGCGCAATTCGGCAGGGAAAATTCGCCAGAAAGTAATTCTACAGGAAGCAATTCTCCACAGAGCAAGTCGACAAGGAGTTATTCCACAGGAAGCAATTCTGCACAGCGCAATTCGGCAGGGAAAAATTCGCCAGAAAGTAATTCTACAGAAAGCAAATCTACAGGAAGCCATTCTCCACAGAGCAATTCAGCAGGGAAAAATTCGCCAGAAAGTAATTCTACATGAAGCAATACTACAGGGAGCAGTTCTCCACAGAGGAATTCGGCAAGGAGTAATTTCACAGGAAGCAATTCTACACAGAGCAATTCGGCAGGGAAAAATTCACCAGAAAGTAATTCTACATGAAGCAATTCTACAGGAAGCAATTCTTCACAGAGCAAGTCGGCAAGGATTAATTCCATAGGAAACAATTCTGCACAGAGCAATTCGGCAGAGAGAAAAAATTTCTTTAAGAAGCAATTCGACAGGGAGCAATTTCTGATACAAGGAAATGTATCTTATTTTTTGTTTCAGAATTTTAGCCATGTTATGAATTAACAATATTTAAAAATGTTAATCTGTCAGCATCTACGAAACTGTAAATTATCTATTTGATTTTTACGTTACGAAATTTATATCAGTAATTATGTGCTTTTTGTTTCTATCTCAGGAAATTCTAACCTCGATAGAGCTTTTTTTTATAAACTTTTAGTTGAAACACAAACGCAATCGAAATGAGAAGCTCAAAATGTAGCCGGTAGTTACACATTCAACTGAAAGGAGCTCAATTTGAAATTAGTTTCCAAATGGACTTCCTGTGCTTACAGTTGAATTTCTGTTTTAGCTGAGCGATTATATAATCGTTTACGTATAACAAAGCTCATAATTTATAGTTAAGCTACCTTAGACATAGTTTCGCTGCTGTAAATATCTTGGATCTCCTTCAAATGCAAAACTGATCAATATTCATTACGACAAACCATACAACTTTATTTCTTAAAATTTATTCATACCCACAAATAAGCTTTTCATTATCTGTTACCCCATATAACATTTTTTTCCATTCTATAGCTGTATATTCAGCTGCATATGAATATTGTTTCGAGATAATATTGCTTCAGCATGTTAAAATGTAGTCTGCTTCATGCTAACACTTTCAAGCATGTCATTGTTCTTGTTATTTATACGCGACCTTGAAGAAACACTCTGTGTCAAATGAATATGGAAATTATACTTTACCCCTTACATCTTACCTAATTTGAATAATGCCACCTATAAAAAATATTTATTATGTTCAGATTTACAACGTTGTAAGCGCCTTACTAATTTATATCCAAAACGTAAAAGCAATATTGTGAGATTTGCAAATTGCCCCAGGGAATGAGTATATTGCAGGACTGGACCGAAGTGAAATCAACACAAATTCAAGTTTATCCCTATTTTTCCTCCGAAAAAGTATGTCTTGATGCATTGTTGGGGTCAGTCATTTCAATACAATCAATTAGATAGGTAGTGATTATTGAGTATAAATTTATTCATTCTTTCTCCTTCATAGACTTTGGAATCTGCAATATATACGTTTTTTGTCTGGTTTTGGTTTTGGTCTAGTCTGAACCTTGCACTACGACAATACCGTCTGTTGGGCCTTAATAAAAATTATATCTAATCTCACTCCTTTGATCCAAGATATATTCCAGAGGTGGTTTCATAATCGTCTCCGCTTTTTATTAGCCTGCTCAGGCGACGGCCCTCCTTGGACTATGCAGACTCAAGTAAGCGAGCAATTTGGCCCAACCTAGGTTCTGAAGCCCAGCGGACTCTTCTTTCTACTACAGAGTAGGAGTAAAAATGACTCCAATCTCAATTTGTTCTTCAGCTGCTTGAAGATCGGAGTTTTGATCAGCACAGTGTGGTGAATATTTACTCTTAGTCGCTATATGGTTCCCAGAAGTAGTAAGAGAATTAAAAAGTCCTCTGTGGCAGAGACCTGCTGATGTACTTTTTGTACAATTTCGTCAGCATAATTACTTGAGACTTTTTCTAATTTGTAACGTAATTGAACCAGTTTCAATAAACTTTGAAGACAGCAATTTGATATATCACTTGGACCGTTGCACTTTGGGATAGCCTGTATGTAATCAAATTAAATTTTGATACTTCACAACTAAAATTCTTAAACTCTTCTCAATATATTATTCGACTACATATTACTGTTGTCGAGACTAAATAAAGTAAAAGATCCGGTCCTGAGTACATTATTAACTCGAGATGAAAACTGCTACTAACCAGGAGTTGTAGAGCAGCAACCCCTATCAGTGACCACTCAGCATCCTGCAGCCCCGGGGGGCTCGTCAACTTACCCCCAGTGTTTGGTTACGCCTTATTGGCTGACGGTGATCTTGACTCGCTTGGCTCTTTCCGACTCGCTCTCATCCACACTATCACTCAATAAAACGAAATTCGATGTTTCATTGTTACGTTCGGGCTTGAATTTCTCTGGTTTTCGACGCTCTATTTTATTTTGAATCCTATTATGTCTCTATTGCAGGATATTCCCGCAGGATGTTTTGTTATCGTCGTTTGGGACCAAAATATAAGTAATTTTTGGATAAAAGGATGCAATTCAACTATTTCGTTGTTAAGGCAGAAAATTTCACTGACGAGTGTACAAAATTCTATTTTTATCTCTAGCCCTACAGACAACTTTTTATTAACTCAATGCACCGGGTCTACAGAGAAAATAAATAGAAAATATGTAATGAAAATAAAAAGTATTAAGTTGAAATAAGTACAAAAATTTTGATAGTTTTATAATTTTTATTAAAACCGGCGAAGCATTAAGTGTCCAAATCTGTTTTCTCATCCGGTTGTCGTAACGAACATCCTCCCTTAACGCACCCTCTACAATTTGCAAAACTTACCGATTTAATTGAAATCGCGGCACAGACTCGGCACCCCATCTCTTATTACCGAAATAGCAGTCTGGGTTCCTTCCCTTATTACTTTTATTATATTTACCCCCAACTTCGCCTCATAATCAATTCTTTACAGATTACACGCCGAGGTAATTTTAGGAGAGTTATAAGTTCATAAAATTTTCAGCAAGAGAGTCTGAACAGCTTCAACGATTAGTCGTACGAAATTTAATAATTACGAATTTCATATCTTAACATGTGAAAGCTGTGCTAATTGATGCAAGTAAACCTTGAAGTAATATTGTTAGATTTGTAGGTCCTGCCCTTGGGAAAGTTTTAACAGAGAAGGACTTAGTCGAATAAACGTATTACTGATAGTCAATTGGTGTCAAAAAACTTTAAACCGGTTTAACGCAGGAAACTCAAAAAATACCTACAGTCCTGTCAGTGGTGATGAATCCTGGAGTTACTCTCATGAAAAGATGTCGGCGACATTTGTTTCAACAATTCCTCTGCAAGATCAAAGAACTGTTACTGATGAATTTAGAAGAACCAACCCCCAACGACGAATGATCCTCCACCAAGACAAAGTTCATACACTGCTCGAAAAACAATTGAGTTGCTGGACCATCCTCCATACATCCAAAAACTCTATTTTTAATGTACCAACAAGCGAGTGGAATAACTGCTTTCAGAATTGGTTCCAAAGGATGCAAAAATGCATTTCTCTTCGTGGAGGATACTTTGAAAAACAATAGTGGTCAAAAGTTATCTATCTACTGTTTGTTTTTCTAGCTCTATATGCAAAATATAAAAGACAACCTTAATATAACATTCAGGGTGTTTAAAAAAATGGTGACTTCGTAGTTAAGAAAAATAAGCGGGGACTGCTTGGTAAAAAAATGTTCGTAACGGCCTCTGTATTGAAGAAACAGGATGTTGAAAAAAAATTATTTATATTTTTTGAAAGCTGACACCTCCTATAAATTTGTTTAGACCCTCATAGAGTGCGCTAGTTATATTAAAATAACGATGCTTAAGATCACGAACGGTACGAACCGTGTAACTAGCGCCCTCTATGATAGTCGAAACTAATTCTTGGAATATGTCAGCTTCCAAAACATATTCTCATACTAAAATTCCATTACAATGTTGCCAGATGTTTCGACATAATCCTAAAAAATGGGTATCTTGAATACGGATGTCGTTACGAGAATTTGTTACTAGTTGTAATTTTTTAATGTTTTAATTATCGTAGCCACTATTTTTGAAACACCCTTGTATATATTAAGAGTATTGGTTATTGGAAAGTGCATGAATAATAAAAACTAATTAATTTGAGAAACAGTGATGCATTAATACTCGTCTTACTTTAGCATAGATAGTTCTCTGTAAAAAAGGCATTTATTTTTTTAGTTTCAACGGACAATGAAAATACTTTCCTTGGTTTTTTAAAAATACCCCATACAAACTGTATTGTTATTTTTCCTAACGGTTTATGCAAACAATAGTTTTAGATTATGGGATATAAAAAAATGCCATGTTTGAACTTAGTTCCTATTTGAGGGAAAAAACTGTCAGTAAATGGAAACAATGAAAGACGTGACCAACCAGTTGATTTTTAATAGGAATAATAATAAGTTACTTCCCCGCGGAATCCACGCATCTTGGTACCTGTTTAAATAAATAAATAAATCATTTTGAATGCCCACTAATGATAATAACAATAATGATAATTCAACTAATATTATTTTCAAACACAAAAGTGAGATATGGAAGAGAGAGGGAAATGGGAGAGAAAGAAAGTGTATTGCGTGTGATTATAATTATTATTTTAAATTGTCAGAATCGAAGACGGATTCGGTAAGGTTCGCGACCGGAATATTGTAAGACTTTTTTTCTTATTAGACCATTTTTGACAATTTTTCAAAAATTTTGACAATTTTCAACAATTATTGACAGCTTTTTTTATAATTATTCATCATTTTTTCAAAATTTTGACAATTATTGACCATTTTTTATAATTTTTCAAAAATTTTGGCAATTATTGTACATTTTTCAAAATATTTAACAATTTTTGACCATTTCTCAAATTTTTAAGAATTATTGACAATTTTTGACCATTTTTTAAAATATTTAACAACTTTTGACCATTTTTGACAATTTTTGAGCATTTTTGACAATTTTCAACAATTATTGACAGTTTTTTATAATTATTTTCAATTTCAAAATTTTAACAATTATTGACTATTTTTGACCATTTTTTAAAATATTTAACAATTTTTGATCATTTTGGAAGGATTTTTATAATTTTTGACCATTTTTGACAGGTTCTGACAATTATTGACCATTTTTGACCATTTTTAAGAAAATTTGATAATTTTTGACCATTTTTCAAAATTTTTAAAATTATTGACCATATTTTCAAAATTTTGATAATTTTTGACCTTTTTTTCAAATTTTAACAACTATTGACCATTTTTGACAATTATTGACCAATTTTGACAGTTTTGACAATTATAATTTTTGACAATTTTTCAAAAATTTTTACCATTTTAGACCATTTTTCAAAATTTTAAGGATTATTGACAATTTTTGACAATTTTTGACCATTTTTGACAGGTTCTGACAATTATTGACCATCTTTGACAATTTTTCAAAAATTTAGACAATTTTTAACAATAATTATTTACCATTTTACCATAATTTGTCCATCTTTGACAATTATTCACCATTTTTTCAAAATTTTGACAATTATTGACCATTTTTTATAATTTTTCAGAAATTTTGGCAATTATTGTACATTTTTCAAAATATTTAAGAATTTTTGACCATTTCTCAAATTTTTAACAATTATTGACAATTTTTGACCATTTTTTAAAATATTTAACAACTTTTGACCATTTTTGACAATTTTTGAGCATTTTTGACAATTTTCAACAATTATTGACAGTTTTTTATAATTATTTTCAATTTCAAAATTTTAACGATTATTGACTATTTTTGACCATTTTTTAAAATATTTAACAATTTTTGACCATTTTGGAAGGTTTTTTATAATTTTTGACCATTTTTGACAGGTTCTGACAATTATTGACCATTTTTGACCATTTTTAAGAAAATTTGATAATTTTTGACCATTTTTCAAAATTTTTAAAATTATTGACCATATTTTCAAAATTTTGATAATTTTTGACAATTTTCGACCATTTTTTCAAATTTTAACAATTATTGACCATTTTTGACAGGTTCTGACAATTATTGACCATTTTTGACCATTTTAAATAATTATTGACCATTTTTGACAGTTTTTTATAATTATTGACCATTTTTTCAAAATTTTGACAATTTTTGACCATTTTTCAAAATTTTAACAATTATTGACCTTTTTTGACAGTTTCTGACAATTATTGACCATTTTTGACAATTTTTCAAAAATTTTGGCAATTATTGTACATTTTTCAAAATATTTAACAATTTTTGACCATTTCTCAAATTTTTAACAATTATTGACAATGTTTGACCATTTTTTAAAATATTCAACAACTTTTGACCATTTTTGACAATTTTTTATCATTTTTGAGAATTTTTAAAAATGTTAACATATTTGGCAATTATTAACCATTTTTTCAAAATTTTGACCATTTTTGACAGTTTTTGACAATTTTTGACCATTTTTCAAAAATTTTTCAATTATTGACCATTTTTCAAAAATTTTGACAATTTTCAACAATTATTGACAGTTTTTTATAATTATTCACAATTTCAAAATTTTAACAATAATTGACTATTATTGACCATTTTTTAAAATATTTAACAATTCTTGACCATTTTGAAAGGTTTTCGACAATTTTTAACCAGTTTTGAGAGGTTCTGACAATTATTGACCATTTTTGACCATTTTTTAAAAAATTTGACAATTTTTGACCATTTTCCAAAATTTTTACAATTATTGACCATATTTTCAAAGTTTTGACAATTTTTCAAAAATGTTTACCATTTTAGACCATTTTTCAAAATTTTTATGATTATTGACAATTTTTGACCATTTTTGACAGGTTCTGACAATTATTGACCATCTTTGACAATTTTTCAAAAATTTAGACAATTTTTAACAATAATTATTTACCATTTTACCATAATTTGTCCATCTTTGACAATTATTGAACATTTTTTCAAAAATTTTGATCATTTTTGACAATTATTGAACATTTTTTCAAAAATTTTGACAATTTTTGAACATTTTTTCGAAATTTTGACAACTTTTGGCCATTTTTTCAAAATTTCCGACAATTTTCGACCATTTTATAAAATTTTAACAATTATTGACCATTTTTGACAGGTTCTGACAATTATTGACAATTTTAAACAAGTATTGACCATTTTTCACAGTTATTCATAATTATTGGCAATTTTTTAAAAATTTTGACAATTTTTGACCATTTTTCAAAATTTCAACAATTATTGACCATTTTTGACAGTTTCTGACATGTATTGACCATTTTTGACAATGTTTCAAAAATTTTGGCATTTTTCAAAATATTTTACAATTTTTGACCATTTCTCAATTTTTTAACAATTATTGACTATTTTTGTCCATTTTTCAAAATATTTAACAACTTTTGACCATTTTTGACAATTTTTGAGCATTTTTGACAATTTTCCAAAAATTTTGAACATATTTCAAAATTTTTGACAATTTTTAAAAATGTTAACATATTTGGCAATTATTAACCATTTTTTTAAAATTCTGACAATTTTTGACCATTTTTGACAGGTTCCGACAGTTATTGACCATTTTTGAAAATTTTTCACACCTATAGATATGCGAGCTCAATATGCGTTTTTATTTATATCTCGAGTTCGACAAAAGCTATCAACATGCGGTTTACGCCATTTTGTTACGAATTTAATCCAGTTCCATTATAATTTACAATAATTAGGTGTTTCCATTAAACATTTTTAAGAAAAACGAATTTTAATTTTTTCCAATCGAAAGTACCATCTACCTATGACAATTAAAACTAAATGCAATTGTTTTATAGTAGATGTAATTAATTCATCTACACTCTTTCTAATGACACTAATTTCGTTAAAAGAAAAGAAAGAAAAGAAAGAAAATATAATAATCAATAATACCAATGTAAAACCCACTGTGACGTACGAAAGTAAAACATGGACCCTATCAAAAAAACAGGAAGAGATGCTGGAGCGACGGGAACGTAAAATGCTTAGAACAATCATCGGTGGCATAAAAACACCTGATGGGTGGAGTGGAAGAACAAATGAAGAAGTAAACATGTTGTACGGAGAACCAAAAATAACATTAAGAATAAAAACACAGAGGTTAAGGTGGTTGGAACACGTAGAAAGATTATACAAAGGAAGAATGACAAAAATGGCACTAAATAGGACTCTAATTGGGAAAAAAGAAGAAGACGGCCGACAAAAAAATGGATCACAAGTGTGGTGACTGATATGAATAAAGAAAAAGCTAAGAATAAAGAATAATTGAGGAAACTAACTGCCCTGGGTCTACAAGGCCGGTAGAGCATAATATAAAATCAATTCAATATTCGAACTATCTTCAAATTTACCTTTACTTCAAGATCTATCCTAACAAAAACTGGACCAAAATAATCAAGAACAAAGTTCCAAAAACTGCATAATATATCAAATGTCCTGTAAATGTTACAAATTTTATGTAGGTGAAACATCTAGACCAATAAAATGAACAAAAAAAGTACATTAGAGATATGGAGTTCGACAAGTTAGGTATTTGCAAACATGTTTGGGAAAGAGGCAACATGTTCAATGGGATTCAATACTTTTTGCAGAGAAATGTGTAGCTGATATTTCAGTAGAATGTAGTCAAATTTGGTTACCAATGTTGAAGAGAGAAATTTGTAAAAATCAATAAGAGTTCAAACTGGATCTGCTGGACATGTACCTAATGGAGAAGGTTGTTGCAGAACAATGGCCAAACAGGATCGTTTCTTGGTAGATTGCCGTAGACTAGCCATACATTTTGTACGATTAGAGTGCTTTAGAATAACTAGTTCAACACTGCTCTTAAGATGATATTAACCCAAAGTCGTCGTGAACGTTAGTTAACCTCGTGTACTGTTTCAATTGAAACCTAAATACCAGAAGCTTTCAAAAGACGCTGTTCTATGAGCCGACAAGTACTCAGAGTTCCTCTACGGGTATACACAGACAGATAACAATCTTTTGCGGGAGTGGTAACCCTTGGTCTTTCTCTCACATTTCCAGCTGCTTCATATCTACTATGAAATGACACTTTCACTAACTTGGAAAAAGCAGCTTCTATCTGAATCATATGTAAAATTCTTGAAAATACAAAAGTCTCAAACTTATCAACTTGGAAACAAATTTTGAGCAGTACATTTTGTGGTATACAAGTATTAATTTGAATCACATTGTATGTTTAAAAACGAATTTATAAAATAAATTTCCAATACGGTTTCACAAATTAGTTCATGCTTCATATAAAAAAAAAACTCGTTCTCTGCCGCACGGAACCTTAATAAGGTGTTTCGACGCAATATTTTATAGTCCAACAAAACTAATAACAATAAAATAAAAAATTTTATTCAATATTAAAGGCGAGTGTCAGCTCGATGCAACAGCTTAAAATAATTTTCAACACATAAGCTGCTTTTTAAGACCCCAATTTGTTTCACGTAATTGACAAGAGAAGTTATTAAGTTTAACTAGCTGGAGGTACTATAAACAGGGAGCCATAGATTGCTATCTTGTTATGATCATGGCGGCCCTGCGTGGCGGATGGTTATGAAAAGAAAACTCCACGTAATAAATTTTCAAAAAATGAAAAAATATTATCTTCCGAGACCTAAACTGTTTTTATTATTTATAATCATTTAGTAAGCAGGGTCGGCGTAATATTACTTAAACATCTGCATGAGTAGGTGTGGGTTGCTAGCCGGATTTAAAGTGACAGATGTGAAGGGGGATGTATGACAGTTAAGGATGGTCCCCCTTGCAATAAAAATATAAAAATCACATGAAATAGTCTAAAGGATTCATGTCGGGTGATCGCGGGGACCATTCGATAAAACCACGCCTTCCAATCCATCTTCTAGGAAACACATTATTTAGGTATTGACTCACCACACGCGCATAGTGAGGTGGAGCACCATCTTGTTGCAGCCAAATATTGTCGTTTGGGATATTGCCTCAAAGTTTCGAATAATGAAATTTCTACATTAAAATGTAATTGAAAATACTTACTTGGATTTAGAAATAACCGAGCTAACTCAGGTATAATACTATTTTCCAATAAATCTAAATACGCCGGACCATTTAATTTTCCCTCAATGAGAAAGGGACCAATTAATTTGTCGCCCATACAATCAGTTTTTGTGGATATTGGGTGTGGGATTCATGCATCCAACGAGTATTGTTACTTTACAGCAGATACGTACACATATTGTACCTGTAGTTAGAGCTATCTTTCCATATTTTGACGTTTATTTTTAAGAAGATGGAGCATCACCACAATACGGATGGTCTCCAGAAGACTATTTGAATGCAGCATTCCCTAATAGATAGATTAGTAAGCGAGGATCTATCGATTGACCTCCTTGTTCCCCAGATTGATCTTCTTTGGCCTTTTTGATGAAAATTTTAAAGGAGAGAAATATTTACAGCTGCTACGTACACATATTGTACCTACAGTTAGAGCTAGCTTTCCAAATTTTGACGTTTATTTTCAAAAGGCGGAGAATCACCACAATACGGATGGTTTCTAGGAAACTATTTGAATGCAGCATTCCCTAAT
This sequence comes from Lochmaea crataegi, assembly GCA_947563755.1. Taxonomy (NCBI): domain Eukaryota; kingdom Metazoa; phylum Arthropoda; class Insecta; order Coleoptera; family Chrysomelidae; genus Lochmaea; species Lochmaea crataegi. The sequence continues at coordinate 10,998,265 of OX387427.1, forward strand.
AGATTTATTAGTGAGCGAGGATCTATCGATTGACCTCCTAGTTCCCCAGATTGATCTTCTTTGGAGCATCACCACAATACGGAAGGTCTCCAGGAGGGATTCCCTAATAGATGGATTAGTTAGCGAAGATCTATCAAAGACCTCCCTGTGCCCCAGATTGATCTCCTTTGGCCTTTTCAAAGATTGAAGGACCTTTTTGATAAAAATTTTAAAGGAGAGAAATATTTACAGCTTCGTACCTACACATATTGGACCTGTGGTTAGAGTTCTTTCCAAATTTTGACTCACTCTTTATAATGTCGGGTTAATTAGTAGGAAGGTCAAGGTAATTGATACATGTCGTGTTCGTAAAGAGAGAGACGACATCTTCAACTTGAAAAATGTCAAATATCTTACATTTTTTCATTGGAAGTTAGATAGGGCCAGTTGTATAAGCTATAACCCGATGAGGCTCTAGGTAGACCTGTTCCAGGGATTTTAGGCGTTCTTGAACAAATACCCTGCAATTGGAGAAAATGTGTTCCGTTGTCTTCGCAGAATTTGCATGATCCACTGTTCAATTTACCTATCTTCCGTTGATGGTATCTGCGTAAAAGATGTCAAGTGAGAATTCTTGTGATTACTCTGAGATCAGATTTCTGAATCTCCAATAGCAACTTAGCGTAGTGAGCAGAAGGTCTTAATAAGCTGGTGTCAGTCTACATACATAGTGAAGAACAATGCATCTACTGTAATTACCTTGGGTCCTACATCAAAATGAAAACTTTGGTTTTCGTGTTATTTTTTTTTATAAAGGTGGAGAAAGTCGTTTTGTTGAATGAATAATCTGCTTTATAGAATACTGAAATGAATCATGTAGTAAAACACTTACTAAAAAATAAAAAAATCATTCTTAAGTAGTCAGTATCACGTAAACTAAACCGGTTGTATTATTCAAATCAAGGTACTTATTCCGGACAACATTGATGCTATTAATTGCATAAAATTTGTAAATATTATTAGTATATACAGCTTGATTATGCTGAGTATAAACATTATTTGTTGGTTAGATTATCAACTTGCACTAATAAATACAGTAGTGGACGTTTTTAAATAATAAAAAAGATACAAGGAAATAATTTTATTCATAGTTTTGAATCAATTTAAACAGTTGACTCTTTTAATTCTACAAAGCAATCATTTAAAAGATTACCTGCTGTTATTCCTGTTTCTATAGACTATGCCCCGATTTCTCATTTCTCTCAGCACATATTGTGGCAGCCGACCTGATACTGATTGAGCGTAAATTCCCTTGCAGTAGTTGTCTATTCTCTGCCACTTCGACACCCAACTATCTTTTGGATCCATCATGCAAATCATCCCATCAAAATTAGAACTTGTACAATCATAAATATGCTCTTGATTCTTTTTCAACTTCAAAAAACTTTCACAATTGTTACAACCATCGTTTTCGAATTGTTCGAAAGATTTGATCAAAGAACAAACGAGACATGCTCGTAGTCTTTTGAGTGTATCAGGAACTGCGTCTAGAGACATTTTCAACTGATTTATATAAATTATATGAAATGTCTTTTTGATAAGATTGTCTTTATTGACATCTATACAGTTCTGACAAATACATTCAAAGTTGTCATTTTTTCAACCCCCTCCAATAACGATTAACGGATTTTTTGATAACCTCAATTCTGTCGGAATTTTGACAAATTACTGGTATTTGAAGAGGTCTCAGCTTTCTAGCTCCGTCCGCCCCAAGCAAACGAAGGATGCTCGACCTCAACGCTCTATTTTAAACAGTGAAAAGTGACCTAATAATATGAGATTCTCATGAAGATTATTCGAAAATATAACATTATTTTCGTTCCTTAGATAATGGTACATTATTTCAGTTATAAATATGATTTTATATTATGAGAGCTGGTTTTAAGCAAAATTCTTGTTTCTATTCTTTAAAGTCACGATTTTCTCGCTAAAACATGAGAAACGATCTATGAAAATATGAATTCACATTCGCCGTAGGCAAAAGAATACCTACATATCGAACTGCCAATACTATTGTATAAATTTTAAACGAAAATAATTTCATATCTCATGACGTGATCTCTTTTAGAACAATCGTGATTTTAATTCGGAAGTATCTGGTTGAATTTTGCTCCAAAATTAGGAAGTTTCTGTAGTTTTACGTTTCAACGTTTGAGAATAAATTGATGGATGAGGTTCAAAGATTCAGCATGAGTTGACCTACAGGCATTTTCCAGAGCGATCCTTCCTTACATGTAGATGCAGTGGAAAAAGCTCTAGAATGCCTTCGAAGTTGAGTTAAGGCCCGCTCTTATTGCAATCGCGATTCCCATGCAGGCGAATTGTTCCACTATTTTCAACTCTGTTTCTGCCCTTTGTTGCGTTGTTTTGTCCCACCAAACCAACGCAGATAGAACAGATATGAACAGTAGATTTTCGGTTCCAAATCCCACGTTTTTCCAAAAAGCATGCGCACAACCTGAGATTCCTTGTTCCTTTTAGGGTAATGTACGCGTGGTGTGCACTCCACGTAAGTCTCCTATCAGTGATAATACCTAGGTGTTTAACCTCTTCTGAGAAAGAAAGGGCTGCTCCTTTCATGCTTACCTCTAAACACTATAACCAAATCGTCAGCAAAGCAAGAAATCCTTCTCTTTTGAGTTTCGCTAAGAGGTTATCAACATTAGTGACCACCATAAAACTCCATCCTTTTACTGAATTTAAGTAGTCGATAGACCTTCGAGGTAGGTATATGCATAAAAGAACAGATTACGACAGGAATCAGATATGGAGAGACCACTTTTGACAGGTTCTGACAATTATTGACCATTTTTGACCATTTTCCAAAATTTTTGACCATTTTTCAAAATTTTTACAATTACAGACCGTTTTTCAAAATTTTTGACAATTTTTGACCATTTTTCAAAATTTTTAGAACTTTAGACCATTTTTTCAAAATTTTGACAATTTTTGACCATTTTTCAAAATTTTGACAATTATTGACAATTTTTGACCGTTTTTTCAAATTTTATCAATTATTGACAATTTTTGACAATTATTGACCAATTTTGACAGTTTTGACAATTATTATTTTTGACAATTTTTCAAAAATTTTGACCATTTTAGACCATTTTTCAAAATTTTAAGGATCATTGACAATTTTTGACCATTTTTGACAGGTTCTGACAATTGTTGACCATTTTTGAAAATTTTTCAAAAATTTTGACAATTTTTAACAATTATTCACCATTTTTGACAGTTTTTTATAATTATTGACCATTTTCTCAAAATTTTGACAATTTTTGACCATTTTTCAAAATTATAGCAATTATTGACCATTTTTGACAATTTTTAACAATTATTGACCATTTTTGACGATTTTTCAAAATGTTGAGGATTATTGACAATTTTTGACCATTTCTGACAGGTTCTTACAATTATTGACCATTTTTAACAATTATTTACCATTTTTGACAGTTTTTTATAATTATTGACCATTTTCTCAAAATTTTGACAATTATTAACCATTTTCTCAAAATTTTGACAATTTTTGACCATTTTTCAAAATTTTCAACAATTATTGACCAGTTTTGACAGTTTTTTATAATTATTGACCATTTTTTCAAAATTTTGACAATTTTTTACCATTTTTAAAAATTTGAACAATTATTGACAGTTTCTGACAATTATTGACCATTTTTGACAATTTTTCAAAATTTTGACAATTATTGTACATTTTTCAAAATATTTAACAATTTTTGACCATTTTTCAAAATTTTGACAATTATTGACAATTTTTGACCGTTTTTTCAAATTTTATCAATTATTGACCATTTTTGACAATTATTGACCAATTTTGACAGTTTATTATTATTTTCGACAATTTTTCAAAAATTTTGACCATTTTTGACCATTTTTGACAGGTACTGACAATTGTTGACCATTTTTGAAAATTTTTCAAAAATTTTGACAATTTTTAACAATTATTCACCATTTTTACAGTTTTTTATAATTATTGACCATTTTCTCAAAATTTTGACAATTTTTGACCATTTTTCAAAATTATAGCAATTATTGACCATTTTTGACAATTTTTAACAATTATTGACCATTTTTGACGATTTTTCAAAATGTTGAGGATTATTGACAATTTTTGACAATTTTTGACCATTTCTGACAGGTTCTTACAATTATTGACCATTTTTGACAATTTTTAACAATTATTTACCATTTTTGACAGTTTTTATAATTATTGACCATTTTCTCAAAATTTTGACAATTTTTGACCATTTTTCAAAATTATAGCAATTATTGACCATTTTTGACAATTTTTCAAAATTTTCAACAATTATTGACCAGTTTTGACAGTTTTTTATAATTATTGACAATTTTTTCAAAATTTTGACAATTTTTTACCATTTTTAAAAATTTGAACAATTATTGACAGTTTCTGACAATTATTGACCATTTTTGACAATTTTTCAAAAATTTTGACAATTATTGTACATTTTTCAAAATATTTAACAATTTTTTACCATTTTTCAAAATTTTCATTAATTTTTGACAATTTTTGAGCATTTTTGACAGGTTCTAACAATTATTGACCATTTTTGACAAATTTTCAAAAAATTTTACCATTTTCCAAAAATTTTGACAATTTTTAACAATTATTGACCATTTTTGACAGTTTTTCATAATTATTGACCATTTTTTCAAAATTTTGACAATTACTGACAATTTTTTTAGATATTTAATCATTTTTGCACACAACCAGAGATTCCTTGTTGCCTTTAGCAACATCGAAATTGTTTAGTATAAGTTATATGCATAAAAGAACAAATTACGACAGGAATCAAGACCACTTTTGACAGGTTCCGACAATTATTGACCATTTTTGACCATTTTTCAAAAATTTTACAATTATAGACCATTTTTTCAAAATGTTGACAATTTTTGACAATTTTTGACCATTTTTTCAAAATTTTGACAATTATTGACCATTTTATCAAATTTTAACAACTATTGACCATTTTTGACGATTATTGACCTATTTTGACAGTTTTGACAATTATTTATCAGTTTTGACAATTATTGATCATTTTTGACAGTTTTTTATAATTATTGACCATTTTTCAAAATTTTGACAATTTTTGACCATTTTTCAAAATTATAACAATTATTGACCATTTTTGACAATTTTTCAAAAATTTCAACCATTTTTCAGAAATTTTGCCCATTTTCAACAATTATTGACCAGTTTTGACTGTTTTTTATAATTATTGACAATTTTTCACCATTTTTCAAAATTTTAACAATTATTGACAGTTTCTGACAATTATTGACCATTTTTGACAATTTTTCAAAAATTTTGACAATTATTGTACATTTTTCAAAATATTTAACAATTTTTCAAAATTTTAACAATTATTGACTATTTTTGACCATTTTTTAAAATATTTAATAATTTTTGACAATTTTTGAGCATGTTTGACAGGTTCTAACAATTATTGACCATTTTTGAAAATTTTTCTAAAATTTTGACCATTTTTCAAAAATTTTGACAATCTTTGACCATTTTTCAAAATTTTAACAATTTTTGACAATTTTTCAAAAATTTTGACAATCATTGACCATTTTTTCAGATGTTTAATAATTTTTGACCATTTTCCAAAATTTTAACAATTTCTGACAATTTCTGACAATTTTTGACAATTTTTGACAATTTTTGACAATTTTTGACAATTTTTGACAATTTTTGACAATTTTTGACAATTTTTGACAATTTTTGACAATTTTTGAAATTATTGACTATCCGTCGCCACGGCAATTCGCGCCACGCCAAAAATCAGGTTTCACATCAAAAGGTTGCAGTGGCTAGGCGATCTGGAACGAATGAAGCAGACTGGAGGAAAGAAAAAGATGGCCAAAAAGAAAGAGTAAAGAAGCAGTAATGGAGAATGTCGCTGGAAAGGATCTGGAACTGGAGAGATGTAGCAAGAAACCGACACACGTGGAAAATATTTACAACGCTATAAGCCCGAGGGACAGATATTACAGCCTACCAATAATAACTGATAAAAGAGGCTAGTTAGTTAATCAAACGCTGTTAGGACAATCTGTACATCGATTTATTACTGTTGGTTTCTTTCTTATTAGTCATTATTTATTTTTATTCCCAATTAACACACATCTTACACTCTCATACGATTCATGAGTAGAAAAAAGAAACATCTACATAAAAACATGTAATTTTAAGTGTGGCAATCGAGAGTAGACAATAAATCATAGTAAACTTTTTAATAAACAACCATAGATACTCCCACGCGAAAAAATTAATTTTAAAGATTTTCGATTAAATAGAAAAGATAACGTCTAAAAATTCAATGATAGTAACATTTTATACCACCATTATGTAAATACATTTGATAACTGGCATAATTTAATGATACTTTGCCGGCCATTAGAGGTGTTAACGATACTTTGAAATTTCATTAGATTTATCTAAATGCCTTTCTTCTTTCTCTTCTTGATGTATGTTCAACTCGATTTTTTGGTTAATGTAACGTGGAACGTTTTAATTTACATGCGGAACAGTGTAGAATAATAAATCTCTTAAACACGGTAGATGCCTAGGTTACGTTTTTATTAACCATACATGGGATGTTTGAAAATCTTTGAATGTTAAATAATTTTTATTTACTCATTAAATGTTGCTTTGCTTGTGTGAAACACTGGGAAGGAGCCTCTTTATTTTTTTTTATTTTTCAGTTTATTCTTTCATCCGATTTTTACTATGGGTGATTCTTTGAAAGAAGCTCTACTAGTAGATGAGATCTAACTCGAAGAATACAAAACGATATTGATAGGATTTTCAGAGTTTAAATATAAGCTGTTTTTTCTATCATATAAAGGCTGAAATAACTGCACCTTAAACATTTCATGCCACTTTTTTATGACGTTATCGAAGTTTTTACAATGTTTCCTATTTTTGTTAAGTAATTAGTGTATTAAAATACAGGGTGTCTCATTGTATTCCGACTGTGATGATGAGATGCGGTTTTCACAGTTAGGTTTAGAATTAGCCTTGATATGACATATTTGTATAAATTGGAGACATCCGGTTTTCCCTCTATAAAACAGGCATGGTGTTGAAGTATAATTATTTTGTGTTGCCTTAAGGCCAAATGATTTCGGCCAACTTAACTTGTTAGAAAAATCATGTGTCAATGCTATACTTTGAATAAATGTCAGAGAAGATAATTATTGCATAAGATTCTTTTATTACTATTAAATAGAAGAATTAGTCAGTTATAGACATTTAATAGTCTATCGGTATTGCTTATAAAAGAAAGGCGCCTTTCTTTAATACTCCAAGTTTACAAGTTTGTATTATATATTGTTGCGAGGTCACCAACTCAAAGCCGGCCCTGTCCCCCGACTGTAAATTTTGATGGCTGCGCCGGTATTCTCCCCTTGCGTTAGAATGTACTCGAACATTCTGGAACGGTTTCGTTCGTGCTAGCCCGAGCGCCGAAGGCACTAGAGTTTTCCAGAACCGATAAGGACTATATATTGCTATCATTGACATGTCATATTGTGTATTATATTCAAGCAGACTGAGGTATTTCAACCTTTAAAATGTACTAGTGCAAAGTGCAAGAAAATCTCAAACAATCTTTTTATTCGCCCAAGCTCAGTCCCCTGTTTAGACTAGAAGACGGTTGATGCTGCTACCTGTAAATACCATGAAAACTTGGCTAACCAAATTTAGGAATACTGCTTCTTTATCTAGAAAAATGAGAACTGTAACTGTCATCTGATTAAGAGAGGTAACCCGCCGCTGTATCTCAGAAACTTTTCATAGTAGATACAGCTTAGAGAAAAAGATCTGTATTACAAACTCGCATACGAGAAACTCCTGGAAATTATTTTCAACTTCTCCACTCCACAGCTAGAGGGCGTAGTTCACAATAATAACACAAACATAATAACCTTTCTCGTATCTTCGCTTGGAAAATATAAATTGAAATGCGGTTATTAACTTTTTTTTAATTCCATACAAACAACGCAAAACACACAATTCGACGTTATACCATCCAAATACGCGGAATCTCAAGTTACAACTCCCCCAAAGGGTCAATGGAACTCGGAATCACTCAAAACTTCTCAATTCTACTATAAAGATCACAAGATAACTTAGCAATTGACAAAATCACTCAAATATACCTAAAAACTAGAACTAGCTCGCAATTCGAACATTTTCCATACTCTACTTCTCAAATACAGACAAAAACACGTAAGAAGTCTCAATAGTGTCTAAAACAACGCAAAACACACAATTCGACGTTATACCATCCAAATACGAGGAATTTCAAGTTACAACTCCCCCAAAGGGTCAACGGAACTCGGAATCACTCAAAACTTCTCAATTCTACTATAAAGATCACAAGATAACTTAATAATTGACAAACTCACTCAAATATACCTGAAAACAAGAACTAGCTTGCAATTCGACCATTTTCCATTCTCTAACCTCTCAAATACAGACAAAAACACGTAAGAAGTCTCAATAGAGTCTAAAACAACGCAAAACACACAATTCGACGTTATCCAATCCAAATACGGGAAATCTCACGTTACAACTCCCCCAAAGGGTCAATGGAACTCTGAATCACTCAAAACTTCTCAATTCTACTATAAAGATCACAAGATGACTTAATAATTGACAAACTCACTCAAATATACCTGAAAACAAGAACTAGCTTGCAATTCGACCATTTTCCATTCTCTAACCTCTCAAATACAGACAAAAACACGTAAGAAGTCTCAATAGAGTCTAAAACAACGCAAAACACACAATTCGACGTTATCCAATCCAAATACGCGAAATCTCACGTTACAACTCCCCCAAAGGGTCAATGGAACTCTGAATCACTCAAAACTTCTCAATTCTACTATAAAGATCACAAGATGACTTAATAATTGACAAACTCACTCAAATATACCTGAAAACAAGAACTAGCTTGCAATTCGACCATTTTCCATGCTCTAACCTCTCAAATACAGACAAAAACACGTAAGAAGTCTCAATAGAGTCTAAAACAACGCAAAACACACAATTCGACGTTATCCAATCCAAATACGCGAAATTTCACGTTACAACTCCCCCAAAGGGTCAATGGAACTCTGAATCACTCAAAACTTCTCAATTCTACTATAAAGATCACAAGATAACTTAGCAATTGACAAAATCACTCAAGTATACCTGAAAACAAGAACTAGCTTGCAATTCGACCATTTTCCATTCTCTACCTCTCAAATACAGACAAAAACACGTAAGAAGTCTCAATAGAGACCAAAACAACGCAAAACACACAATTCGACGTTATCCAATCCAAATACGCGAAATCTCACGTTACAACTCCCCCAAAGGGTCAATGGAACTCTGAATCACTCAAAACTTCTCAATTCTACTATAAAGATCACAAGATGACTTAATAATTGACAAACTCACTCAAATATACCTGAAAACAAGAACTAGCTTGCAATTCGACCATTTTCCATTCTCTAACCTCTCAAATACAGACAAAAACACGTAAGAAGTCTCAATAGAGTCTAAAACAACGCAAAACACACAATTCGACGTTATCCAATCCAAATACGCGAAATCTCACGTTACAACTCCCCCAAAGGGTCAATGGAACTCTGAATCACTCAAAACTTCTCAATCCTACTATAAAGATCACAAGATGACTTAATAATTGACAAACTCACTCAAATATACCTGAAAACAAGAACTAGCTTGCAATTCGACCATTTTCCATTCTCTAACTTCTCAAATACAGACAAAAACACGTAAGAAGTCTCAATAGAGTCTAAAACAACGCAAAACACACAATTCGACGTTATCCAATCCAAATACGCGAAATCTCACGTTACAACTCCCCAAAAGGGTCAATGGAACTCTGAATCACTCAAAACTTCTCAATTCTACTATAAAGATCACAAGATAACTTAATAATTGACAAACTCACTCAAATATACCTGAAAACAAGAACTAGCTTGCAATTCGACCATTTTTCATGCTCTACCTCTCAAATACAGACAAAAACACGTAAGAAGTCTCAATAGAGACCAAAACAACGCAAAACACACAATTCGACGTTATCCAATCCAAATACGCGAAATCTCACGTTACAACTCCCCCAAAGGGTCAATGGAACTCGGAATCACTCAAAACTTCTCAGACCCAAATTAGAATAGAGTTTGCTTGTAGGTTGAAATTATTTTCTTAAATGATCTCTTTCACGTCTACATTGTCAAGGCGAAGTGCAGAAACAGTTACTGCTGGAAAAATAACTATGTAATACATTTGATAAAACACAACTTTATGCTAAAATACTTTTTCTCGTGTGATTCGAGTGAAGATGTAAGCATTTACTATGGATCTCAGTGTATGCCAGAGCTAGTTGTCTCCTTCAAGAGTATTTATTTTTGCCCCTCCAACATCAAAGGATTTTCGCCGGGCTTCACTTCTTGTTGTTGTGTATTATTTGGCCATACTAATAAATTATATTCATAAAACTTACTCGCTCAGCAAATAGTTATCGTAAAAACAAACCTAGTAATAAAATACTGCTCAATACATCTAAACACAACACAAGTCACGGCGCCACTGGCGGCAACAACTAATATTGTAAATTATTTTAACGACACAGTGGAGCGCATGAACAATAATCGGACTTGAGTCACTTTTGTTCTTTTTTTTTGCTGTAGTGGTCATGCTGGCATGTTGCTAGCTATTCAAAATTCTCATAAGGAGGCATCCATTAATTACGTGAGCTCTTTTTCGGTCGTTTTAGACTCCTCCCCCCTTAGTGAGATTTGCCTGGACCCCTCTCCCCTTACGTGAGATTGACGCTAAAAATATTTTAAACTTAATTTATTTTCATTATTCGGGAAAATAATAAATTGTTCAGGTATATACTTAATTTATTTAAATTAAATAAATACTCTAGTACTAAATGATATTAATTTATTTTAGCGAGCCAAATAAACAATCAAAATAATTTTTTTTAATATCTGTAATATTTTATATTTTTTGAAGTTAACGTGAAATTTTGGATTATATCCCCCTCGGTTTAAATGAGATTTTATTGGGCCCCCCCACTATTCTGAGCTCACGTATTTAATGGATTCCCCCTAAGTATAGTTGAAGTTTTTTTAATTAATTATTTATTTCAGCAATTTAAAATGCCTTATTTCATCTAATAAATTTATATCTATGTATTTTCATGTAATATTTCCAAACTAGCTTTCTAAGAACGTCACGTTTACTTAAGTATATCAATTTAAGGAAATGTATCCGGCAACCTTGCTTTTTTTCCCATGTCTTCACATTGACTTTAGAAAGAGTATAATATATGCTTTACTATTTCCACCAAATCTTAAACTATTGAATTATTACAGTTTTCTGTAAAATTGTCGTATTTAGTAAAGCGTTTTACCAATAGATACCGAAGAATAAAAATATATTATTCCAACGCTTTAACAAAGTTTTGAAAAAAAATTTTTCAAAAACATCATTCCATTCCATAATATTTTTATTCTTCGATATCTATTGGTAAAACGCTTTACTAAATACGACAATTTTACAGGAAACTGTAATAATTCATTTTTATTTCAAGCCCACGTGGCTTGTAGTCTCATTCGAATTTTGGTTTGTGACTTAGAGGTGAGATGTCGCTATTTTCGCAACTAAAACATTTCCGTAACTGGACGAGATGTATAGTTGTTGATTATAGTCTCATTTCAGTCCGGGATTAAGTCTCGGACGCTAACATATACCTTGTACTGATGAGGCGCAATACGCCGAAACCGGTCTAAAAGTTGTGTTGTCCCTTCTAGTTGCAAACCAGAATGGTTGGTTTAAATCTTGTAGATTTACCAACCCCGTTTGACTTAGAAGTGTAATTCAATGTCTGTCGGGGCATGTAGCCCGGGAAGTAGTTGTTTCTTCTTCGTTGAACGGTCACTGGTTTTGAAAAATTATTTTTCAAAACTTTGTCAAAGCGTTGGAATAATATATTTTTATTCTTCGATATCTATTCTTAAACTATTGTCTACAAAAAACACGTTATGGTAATATTAAAATCACAAGACGTTTTTTTTAAGTGTACAGACGTACAAGTAAGTACGTTAAAAGCAGGATTAGTTTTTCAAATTAAACATACTGGTCCTCTTGAATATATTTATTCAAGGCGATGGGGCATATAAAGCACGTTTGTGTTCACTTCTTCGAGTTAACACCTGGGCCGCTAATCTAAGGACCAAATGCTCGTTCACGCTTTCCATAACAATCTGTCAACAGGATATTAAGCGTATATGTGTATATTTCGGTCAATTTAGTACAGTCTGTAGATGACGTTCTCTATTGTTGATGGAATTCAGAAACTGGTTAATTGTGGGTGGGCCGCCAATATTGCATATTTATTGGAAAAATAATAATTTTTTACATGAAACTTATCTTTGTTACAGCTTGCGATTGTCATCCTATAGGAGCGTCTGGAAAAACTTGTAATCAAGCTACAGGACAATGTCCTTGTAAGGATGGAGTGGTTGGAATAACCTGTAATCGATGTGCTAAAGGATATCAACAAAGTCGATCTCACATTGCTCCCTGTATAAGTAAGTAAATATTTGTTGAAATTTTTTGCAATTTATCATTAAGAAAATTTAATTGGAATAGTCCAAATCAAATATTGTTGTTGTCGCTACCATATCAAGAAAGTTATTTTCAAATATTTTTCTATCGAGTTTTTACAAACACTTGATGTTTTGTGTTTATTTTGAGTAATTCGTCCAAAGATTTTTCTCATCAAAGGCGTACGAGCTTCCATTTATTTGCTTTAAATTTGACGAGTTTCGGACTCCTTAAATGTAAAAAACCGATTCCATAAAGTTGAATATTGTTGGAGGTCTTAGGTACACTATTATAAATAAAATGATTCATCGATCGTATGTGTCCAAAAAATTATTTAAGCATTTTTTGCATTTTTCTGGTGAACGAAGTGGTAGCTTGAAAATAGATTGGATCGAAATTCTAGAGCATTTATCTACAAAAATTGCTAGCATACTTTGCTTCGAATCACCATTACTGAGATATAGCGATTCTACGAATTGAAAAACTCATTTTCTACAACACCCATTTCCGAACCACCCGTTAGGTACTTATTGTACTTGGTGCATTTTTTAACGTGGTTTCCCCAATACTCTAGTTCACTCCACGATCTGTTGTGATCCGAGTTTTCTCAAATATTATATTAATTGATTAATAATAATTAAAGTTGTAAAATTTATTACTGATTTGTTATTTTGACTGATAATCTTTAAACTCAACTTCAACCGTTATATCTTCTTTGCTTTCTTCTCCTTCTTTTTGTTAGTCTTCTCCTTCTTTTTGTTAGTCATTCGTGAATAGCTCTATGTTGATGCCTCAGTTGACTCCTCATCGACATCATGGAAATCCAGTCAATTCAAAATTGAAGCAATATTGGCCAACTTTCTTACAGCCACACTTTGCGTCAAAACTTTCTTTGTAATTACAAAAATGATGTTAAGAAGTTTTTCCAAAGCAGGTGGGAGTAAAGTTTGAACCAGCTCCAAAGTAGTATCAATTAATTTCCAGCCCCAGTCTTCTGGATCCAGATTATTTTCTAGCCACAATTGAACTTCATAATATATATATAATCTTTATATTCTTATAGGTGTCGAATTTATATTTTAGATTTCATGAACAAATTGTTTCCATGCTTTTCTATCTTTTGCTAAAGTTGATGCTTCTCTTCATGTCTTGCCTTTATGTTGTAATATTTTACCCACCACTGTATTCCATGTCTGTCTTGGTCTGCCTCTCTTCCTTCTAATTTGCGATTTTGCTTTGTATACACGTTTCACTTGTCTGTTGTTATTCATTCGTTGCATATGTCCCCACCAACTTAATTGTCTCTGCTCTATAAATTGTACTGTAGGTTCTATCCCTAAATCTTCTCTTAGTAACTTAGTAACTCCTATTATACGTCTCAAATATTTTTTCATTTTAGCAGCTTGTATCTTACTTTTCTGTGCATTTGAAAGATTTCACGATTCGCATCCATATGTTAATACTGGTCTATATACGGTTTTGAATACTTTGATTTTGGTTTGGTTTGAAATATCTTTTCTACAGATGAATTTTTGATTCATGGCATAATAAAGTTTTATTGTTTTACTTATTATTTCGTTGATGTCATCTTCTTGTTTTCCAGATTGTTCTAGTGCTTCTCCAAGGAATTTGAATTCTTCCACTTCTTCCACAATTTTTACTTTGTCTATTTTGTCAGTTTTTGTATTCTGTTCTCCTATTATCAATATTTTAGTTTTATTAGTATTTATTTTCATTCCTTCTACTTCCATTGTTTTATTGTCCATGTGTACGTTGATTAGGGTTGGGCTAAGTCCTCCACCTTGTCTTAATCCCATCTCTGTTTTGAATCCCTCTGATTTTGTGTTATTTCTTATTACATAATTAATATTTGTGCTATATAAGTTTTGGATAATTCATATCATTTTGTTGTGTATTCCTCCTTTCTCTCAGGGCGCTCTATACTTTTACTCTGGGTACTGTATCGAAAGCTTTTTCAAGGTCTATAAACGCTAGATATAGTTTCTTATTTTACAAATGAGGTTTTTATGTTAATTGCTTGATCGTGGAAATATGATCATGAGTACTTCTTCCTGGTCTCAACCCGCTTTGTGCTTCTGATAAATGTGGTTCTAGTATCGGTTTAAGTCTATTATTTATTATCTGTTCAAATATTTTCATAATAGTGTTTAGCAACGTTATTTCTCTGTAGTTATTACAATTTTTTGGTCTCCTTTTTTGTGTATCGGTGTTATTAATGCTATTCTCCATTCGTCCTGTATTTTTTCATTTTTCCAAGATTTATTTATTATGGTGAGTATACTTTCAATTCCTATTTCTCCCAAGTTTTTGATCATTTCAAACGTGCTCTTATCATTTCCTGGTGCTTGTCCATTTTTTAGTAGTCTTATAACATTCTTTAGTTCTTCAATTTTAATTTCATCAATTTCAATTTCTTGGTAGTTATTTTGGTGGTCAGGTTCTGCTATATTTTCCTCGGTACTTTGCGTTTGTTGTCCCAGAAAATCTTGGAAATATTCTTTCTCATTGATATATTTTTGCTGTAGGTATTTTATTCCGAATATAGTTTGTAGGTTCTTATTGAAATGTGATCTTTTTTGTTTGTGTTATTTTTTCTACTTCTTTGTTGTTCTATTTAAGTTTTGCTACTAGTATATAGTGATCGCTGTATATTTCTGCACCTCTCATGACTCTTACATCTAGTATATTTTATCTTTCCTTTCTTTGTACCAATATATAATCAATTATTGATTTTTAATTTCTGCTTGGTTGTACTCTGGTGTATTTGTGTATATCCTTGTGTTGATAGAATGAATTTGTGATTATTATTGTTGTTGCGTGTTTCTTCGCTATGTTTTCCTATTATTGTTTTGTATTCATTGTCTTTTTCCCTACTGTACTATTGAAGTCTCCTGGAATGTATATTGTACCTTGTGCATCTTAATTAAGTCTTTCCAAAATTTTTCTTTATCAGCAGCCTTTTCGTTTTCGTCTGTACCATATATTGATATAGGAAGTTCTGTTTTATTTTTCAGTTCTACCAATAATATTCTTTTAGATACAGCTTTCCATGTTACTATTTGATGTGCCAGATTTTTGTTTATTATACAACCTAATCCTGCTGAGGCTCTTTGACTCATCGGCACTCCACTATATAGTAGCGTGTGACCATTTAATAGTACTATTTTGCCTTCTCCTTTTCTCTTAGTATCGCTTAGTACTAATATTTCTAATCCTGTTTTTTCAAATTCATAATATACTCTATTGAATGTTGACAAGCAGAATCAGACCAGTCGCTTAAAGCTAGATGGACGGAAGCATTTTTGAAAAATACTGGGAAGAAAATTGGGAAGTTTTCAATAATTATTTTCAAATAAAACTTGCCTTTTACGTTGTTGGATATAATATAACAAAAACAGTTACATTTAACTTGCTGATACGATTAAATTTCGGTTTTTTAAAGACTTTTACGAATATATTTTTTATGTAACACTGAATTCGAATTAATTTACCAAAATATCACTCACAACTCACAAAAACACCAGCGCATTCACCTTTTATTAAAATTCATAAATGGCTATATTTCTGACGGATTTAATTTTTCTCATGCCATTCTTTTCTCGTATACAGGCACTTAAAATGTCGATACTATTATAGATCTACGAATTTTATGTCTGCTTAAAATCAGTCTTCCGTCAACGCTTTTTTTACGACGCTCGTTAGAAACTTGAAAAAAAAACTTATCTTCCAATCCGACATTTTAGTGCTGATAGTTGAATATGATTCTTCTTTTTTTGTAGAAATACCAGTAGTGCAGATGATGGCTACAGAAGAAGACAACGAAGGCTATGAAGATTATCCAGATACCTCAAAACCTGGTGGTAAGTGTATTTGGTCTTAATATAAATAATACTTTTTATGTAAAACACTGTATATAAAGGAATGCAGCTTATATTTCATCCAAAAAATTCCGGCTTTTCAAAGAAAATAATAATCAAATTTTAACCATACCCCGTGAAATTTCTCCATAATTATTAAATAAAATCAATAAATAACTAAATTCCACAAGAGAAATATAACATAGGTATATTACTCGACCGGTTTCACAAATAACATTTGTATCGTCAGGAGTAATTGATTGTGATTATCAAACTAAGTTGGGAATTCTGGAATCGTTGGCGAATCTTGACACTGAACACTGTTTACACCAACACTAACACTTTACACTATCTTACGCGCGTTTCGATAACCAAGTTATCTTCTTCAGAGACTGAAGGTGATTATCAAAGTTCGGCACTACCAATCAGTAGCTTCGAGTCCTCGGCACCTCAGCCTTTGTGCTCTTGGCTGTACCGTTTATGTGAAAAGACCAGTAGACTCAACAGTCTTTTCACTAGATCCTTCTAGGAGAAATTCTCCCTTGGGCGCTCTAGTCCAAGGAGTCTATATCTCCAATGAAACAGTGCTTCACATTCGAAGATGATGAGTGAGGCTGATTCCTCCTCTTCCATGCAGAACCGACAGATAAGTTCATCCCTACTCTTGTGCCCCAGGACCCACTTGAGTGTCACCAATTCCCATTGCATTCCAGCCTGTATGTAGCAATTGCCGCAGCTTCTCATCGCACCCGTTATGAAGAGACTGGCAAGCCTCTGAAATTTTTGACATCTCCAGTTCGGCTTTCCTTTCATCAGGTTTTTGGCCATGGACCTCACCTCAGCTGTTTGCAGCCAGTGTACGATCCGTGGTTTCGGTCCCCATGTGTTTCCTATCGCCCATTTGGCAGCCATTAAAGCCATTTTCCCTTTATTTGTTTTATCAAGTTGGTGTGAATTCTACGTTAGTTTTGCATCCAGAATTATACCCAGATACCCTGGATGTTGAAGAGGCTTGGCAGATTTAGTCTCTCAAGCTTCCTATTTCTAGTGAGGGATGCAGTTTTTTTTAAATTTTGGCCTAACCAATACTCTCCCATTATAGAAACATCCTGTCTATTTCTTATTTTAACTTTTAAAAGTGTCTGTCGGCCTCATTTTACGTTTGCAAAATTCCTTTCGCTCAAAACTCGAAGAAGGAAGTAGAAACCTACTTAAAATATAAATATAACTTCTTACACAGAAAATTTCACCAGATTCACCAAAAAAATGCAGTTGTATATCGACAACCATTTAACAGTGAAAATAAACATCTCTTGGTAAACGATCTTTACAAATAGGGGAAACTCCCTTCAGTATAATACATTTATGGTACATTCAATCTTTGAGACGTAGAAATGAAATATATCCATGACTCCTTACTTCATTTAAAAAATATTGATCTATACATACACGGAGAAATTGATCTTCACTTGTTCCAACAATTTAAAACCATCCCTAAACTCAACCATATCAAGTTATTTATAGCAAAAATTGGAATTTCTCTATGACCATTGATAGATTGGTTCGGCACCACCAGTCAGAGGCTTAGAGACCTGGGCACCTCAGTCTTTAGGCTTTTTGAGCTCTTGGTTATACAGTTTATGTGAAGGGACCAGTAGCCCTCACCAGTCTCAACAGTCTTTTCACTAGGTCCTTCTTGGAGAAATCCTCCCTTGGATACTCTAGTCCTAGGAGTCTATATCTCCAATGAGACAGTGCTTCACATTCGAAAATAATGTGAGAGGCTGTTTCCTCCTCTTCCATGCACAACCGACAGATAGGTTCCTCCCTATATATGCCAATTATATACATGTGCTACCTTAGGGTACAGTGATCGATGATTAATCCCGTCACTTTCCTTATCTGGCCCCTGCTGAGGTTTAATATTTCGTACTCCGAGGGTTTTTTGACCAAGAGTTTGCTGAGTTCCTATTTTGGCACGTGTCTCCAGTACGTATGATGTTTAGTTAGAATCCACCGAGGTGTACAGCCACGTGCAGAAGATTTTGATATTCCAAATAATGGTTCAGGACCAGTGAACGCAGTTTCAGACCCTGCCTTTTCATTGCCTACAAAACCCTTGTGCCCCAAGACCCACTTAAGAGTTACTCGATTATGGTTTGACAGGGTTAAAAGTTTTTTTAGGCAGTCCAAGACCAGTCTAGATATGATCTGGGGGCATGCTAAGGATTTCAGTGCTGCCTGACTATCTGAGAGTATGAGGCTCTTTTGGCCTCTATACCCCCTTTCGATGTTCATTTGCAAACACGTGTAGATAGCATACTTGGAATACAGATTCAAACTTCTCCAAAGATGCGTGGACATTGCACCTGGGTCTGGCACCATGGACTCCAGCTCCTATTCCTATGTCAGTTTTATATTCGTCTGTGTACCACACCAAAATTCCTTCCTGACTGCATGCTTCCAACCCATTCCAGTTTAGCTGGATATGGTTGGTTGTCGTTAAGTCTGACATGTTCATTTCAAGAAGCTAGTTTGTGATAACATCTGTGATTCTGGAATGACTATGGGTGTTGGTTCCTTCGTGCCAATTCCCATTGGATTCCAGCCTGTATGCAACCATTCTCGCTTCCGTCTTTACATGCAGAACAAAAGGCGGAAGAATGAGAATGGCTTCCATTGCCGCAGTCGGGCTGCTTCTCATCGCAACTGTTATGCACAGACAGGAAAGCCTCTGAAGTTTTGATAGCTCCAGTTCTGATCTGTTTTTGCCCACCAAACTGAGGCTCCATAGGTAACCATGAGTCTCACTACTGTTGACTATTGCTTTTAGTATTATTCCCCAGATATTCAAGGAAACAGGAATAGCCAATATCTTTGTATGATTCTTAATCTATCGTTTTTTCTCAGTATATATCCCCCGTCTATCGCAATTCAATGCAACCCGCACGAAACATCTCTGCAATTCTCAAGCGTTTCAAATATGTTTTTTTCTGGAAAAGCATGGGGAGTATCTTGCACAGGGGGAACATCAGTTTAATTGACTGAACGAGTCTTCAATAGTCTGGAAAAATAATCAAACATTTTTAGTAGACTCTACTACAGACTGTTTACCGGATAAATGAATGTCGGAAACTTTAAATTGGAAAACTTAAATTAACCTACCCTCTAGCTTTGATATTAGGGAGAACTATAACCAGTGGAAAAGCAAGAATTTATTGGATTCTTGTATTGTTTCGGAAGAAAATCGAAAACGCGGTTGAGAAGGGCAAATTGCTACCTTCGAGCTTGGTTTCCTTATTTGTTTTAAAGCCATTTTTCCTTAGGGAGTGAATTTAAAAAAGAAAGTATTGGAAAATATAAGACAAACGTTATTATCAAAGAAAAATATTGATTGCTTTGAGTAAAGGTTTGAAATTGTTTTCCAGGAAAATGTTTCTAATTAACTCATAGAAACTTTTATTTTGTATAAAAATATTTGGACAAATAAACTTATTAATCGAGACCACAGAAATTCATTCGGGACAAAACCTGTGAATAATATGAAGACAAATATGAAAAAGAAAAGACTGAATCGAGTTGGTCCGAAGAATCTACCAGGACTGGGAGGTCACAAACAGTTACGACCTGCAAGTTCAAAAGCTGAACAAGAACTGATGACAAAAGGAGAATGGGACCCTCCAAGACTTATCTCCCTGTCACGCTGTTGAGCAAGTTGTGAGGATAGAGATTGATTGATTGGTTTGGCACCACCAGTCAGAGGGTTAGAGACCTCGGCGCCTCAGCCTTTAGGCTTTTTGTGCTCTTGGTTATACCGTTTATGTGAAGAGACCAGTAGCCCTTATCAGGATCAACAGTCTTTTCACTAGGTCCTTCTTGGAGAAATACTTCCCTGGATACGCTAGTTCTAAGAGTCTATATCTCCAATGAGACAGTGCTTCACATTCGAAGATAATGTGTGAGGCTGTTTCCTCCTCTTCCATAAACAACTGACAGATAGGTTCCTTCCTATATATGCTAATTGTATGCATATGCTTCCTTGGGATACAGTGACCGGTGAGTAATCCCGTCACTTTCCTGATCTGGCCCCTGCTAAGGTTTAATTTTTGAAAAATGGTCAACATTTTTGAAAGATTGTCAAAAATGGTCAATAATTGTCACAAATTATCAAAAATGGTCAAAAATTCTTAAATATTTTAAAAAATTGTCAAAAATTGTCAATAATTGTTAAAAATTGTCAAAATTTTTGAAAAATGGTCAAATATTTTAAAAAATGGTCAAAAATTGTCAATAATTGTTGAAAATTGTCAAAATTTTTGAAAAATTGTCAAAAATGGTCAATAATTGTTAGAATCTGTCACAAATTATTAAAAATGGTCAAAAATTCTTAAATATTTTAAAAAATGGTCAAAAATTGTCAATAATTGTCAGAACCTGTCAAAAATGCTCAAAAATTGTCAAAAATGGTCAATAAGTGATAAAATTTGGAAAAATGGTCTAAAATGGTCAAAATTTTTGAAAAATTGTCAAAAATGATCAATAATTGTCAAAACTGTCAAAATTGGTCAATAATTGTCAAAAATGGTCAATAATTGTCAAAAATGGTCAATAATTGTTATAATTTGGAAAAATTGTCGAAAATTGTCAAAAATTTTGAAAAAATGGTCAATAATTGTCAAAATTTTTGAAAAATGGTCATTCTATTGTGCATAAGAAGCAAGCTTCTGTCAATAATTATCAATCATTGTTAAAAATTGTCAAAATTTTTGAAAAATTGTCAAAAATGGTCAATAATTGTCAGAATCTGTCACAAATTATCAAAAATGGTCAAAAATTCTTAAATATTTTAAAAAATGGTCAAAAATTGTCAATAATTGTCAGAACCTGTCAAAAATGCTCAAAAATTGTCAAAAATGGTCAGTAAGTGTTAAAATTTGGAAAAATGGTCTAAAATGGTCAAAATTTTTGAAAAATTGTCAAAAATGATCAATAATTGTCAAAACTGTCAAAATTGGTCAATAATTGTCAAAAGTGGTCAATAATTGTAAAAACTTCCAAAATTGGTCAATAATTGTCAAAAATGGTTGGCTATCACAATCTTTCAAGTGTTCTGTATTGGTCAAGGGATCGCCATAGTGCAAGGACTATAATAAACTAGACGTACTAAAATCATAGTCCTCTCGTTATCAAGAAAGATTTTTATTTTAATTTAGTTTGTTTAATCTAAATAGTAATAATTTCACAGAATGTCACAACGCAAATTATCCCATCATTAATTCATTTTCCATATAGGGTTTATTGCGAACAGAATATACACATTCTGTTCATATCTTGTTTATACAACTTCTAAATAAATTTCCAACTCGTATTTTTTTTTCAAATATTCATCAATAAATATAACCAAACTCGTCAAAATATTGACGTTCCCTGAAACCTACATACAAAACGTATCAAATTAAATATATGTTTAGTTTTGGTTGCCGCAAATAAACCAATTCGACGAATTTCAATATTGGAGGCATATATTTTGAACTTTTTGATGATAAACCATTGGGTTAATTTGATGAAATCTAAACCGTTGCATTTGGGGTATCACTTTGATGTATCAGTGCCTTCATTAATGGGACAAATAAACACTTGGGATACGCTAAACAGAAAATGCAGACAGATGTTGCTAGTAACAAATTAAAAGGGTAAACAAATTGTATATCTACTTGTATAATTCGATCGCCTTGTTTTTTGTTTCCAATTATAAAGCTCAATGTTAAACAAAACATAATAATTAAGAAAACTGTTCGATTTTTGAATCTAATTTTAGCGACTTACAGTAGCTGCGAATTCAGTTTTGACCTTCATACACATATTTTGTATGGAAATAACAACGAATAATACGGTTTTTTGTTTGTTTCAGATCAGTGCGGAAAATGCAAAGCAGCAACGAGAAGGTTAAACATGAAAAAATACTGCAAAAGGGATTATGGTAAAGTACCCTACAATATTAATATACACCGTGTCCTAAGTTATCGTTTACAGGCAACATCTCGGTTAATTTAAAAGATAATCCAATACTGTAAAAACTGTTGTGAATTACATCAAAATTCCTTACGTATCAGAAACTTTATTTCACTCAACAGTCCTTTGGCAGCCACCCCACACTTTCTATTTTCAAATGGCACCCCCTGTATATTTTCGTTGAAAATTGCTTGTCACTCTATTTGGAATTCAACGATGGAACATACTTGTTGGTTCTTATTTATTATTAGCAAATAATATTATATATTCTCCTTAAAAATTTACAACTTTAACAATTTGAACTCAAAATTTTACAAGATAAACCGTTTTGCCGGAAAAGCCAAGTAAATCACTGTATACACTTTTTTCTGCTCTTTCCAGATAAGGTATTCGTTTTAAAAAAAATCTGATATACAGGGTGTTGTTTTGGGGTAGGAATATTTTATTAATTTTTTTTAAAATCCGGAACTGGATTTTTCTTATTTTGAATAGATTGATCGATTGGACACCTTGAAGTAAATACGTGTGCCAAATTTCAAGAAAATATACAATGTGGTAAGAAAGTTACGGACCAATAAAGAATTTGGCAAAATAGATCAAACATCCTGTATCTTGATCATTTTGTACTAGTTATTATTTTTAAATATACATTTTTATTGATAAAGTAAACACGTACATATTACAAACAAATCTATTTGTTTTTACTAGGAATACTCGCATGAAATTAATAAAGAGTAAACATATATTTTTATTTAAAAATTACTGTAATTTATTACAAAAATACACGTTATACAGGGTGTTTTAAAAAGTTAATTGCTGTATTTATAACTGAAAAAGTTATATTTAATGAAAAATTGCAACATCAATCATTGAACATTGAACGTAGACTTGTTTATGACGCCAAAAAGTGTGCAATTATGGTGTTTATAAACGATTATAATTCTACTAATTTCCAATAAGCCATTTAATAATTATTATTAAAAAACAATTTTTAATTCTCAACTTTAGAGCCCTATAGTTCGTTAACAAAGAGCTTGAGGAAACAATTTTATATGAAGTACTGTGATTATTTTTAGTCTCCAGAAAGTGAGCAATTATAGTGTTCAACAACGGTTAAAATTCTACTAATTTCCAATAAGCCATTTAATAATTATAAATAAAAAAATAAAAATTTAATTCCCAACTTTAGAGCCCTATAGTTCGTTAACAAAGAGCGTGAGGAAAAAATTTTATATGAAGTACTATGATTCTTTTTAGTCTTCCTATCATCTCCCAAGTCTTGGAACACCCAGTATAACTACTCATGCTCGAAAATGTTCGATTCCCGATCACTTGACAAACATAAATTCATTTCTTTTTGTCACCAAGTTTATAAATTGTACTCGAATAATCCATTAAAACTCTCCCCCACTACCCGTCACATTCATTCTCTTTTCGGTAACTGATTTACTCTATTTGTTAAGTTTTCATTCATTACTCTTCTCGGGTCCGTTTCTCCAAGGAAAAATCCAGAAAGGAAACGAAGGAAAATTCGCTTGTCATAGTGATAAACATAATTCTACCCTACGAAAACGTATCTCTCCCCTGGGAAAAATTATTTTCTTTCCACTTGTGCTGTTGTACTAATAAATATACAGGGTCGGTATGAAGTAAATATCCTTAAAACGAAAAGTGCGATATTTATGAGTACAACTGGTCCCAAATGGGATGGTTTTGCAATATTTCGAAAATTAAAGGGAATAGAAAAAATGTATTTAAAATAGAGTATTTTTTTGTTAAACCTACTAGATCTTCAGTAAGTTGTTTAATTTTCAAAATTGACCCAACCTGCTATCACAAGAATTTGGCACCATTGAGTACGTTTTATAGCCAGGAAGTCAAAACGTGGCTAAGAGCAAACCCTTGGCAGAATTGTCACCCAATTTGAAGTCGGCAGATTGTATGGTCAAGCTTACGCTAGAGCTGCAACTGTCCAAACTGTCTTTGCAGCTGCTCAGACAACAGAGCGAATGCCTCCAGACCTAGCAGAAGCTAATGGTGTTGAGAGAGCCATAGAAAGAGAAAATCACCCGTAGCTGGGTCTTTCTTGAGAACACCTAGAGAGACGTCACCAAACCCTAACTTGTCTAGTCTGTTACCAATGGAGGATAAACTACACCTGATAAAAACCCAATAACTTCAAATAGATCACCCGTAGCTAGGTCTTCCTGGAGTTGATAGATCTCGCCAGACAACACGGTGTTATCCATTTGTGCTTTTCGTCCCATTGCACTCACCGACTGCAGCCTCTGGATGTCAGTTTTATGGCACCATTGAGTACGTTTTATAGCCAGGAAGTCAAAACGTGGCTAAGAGCAAACCCTTGGCAGAATTGTCACCCAATTTGAAGTCGGCAGATTGTATGGTCAAGCTTACGCTAGAGCTGCAACTGTCCAAACTGTCTTTGCAGCTGCTCAGACAACAGAGCGAATGCCTCCAGACCTAGCAGAAGCTAATGGTGTTGAGAGAGCCATAGAAAGAGAAAATCACCCGTAGCTGGGCCTTTCTTGAGAACACCTAGAGAGACGTCACCAAACCCTAACTTGTCTAGTCTGTTGCCAATGGAGGATAAACTACACCTGATAAAAACCCAATAACTTCAAATAGATCACCCGTAGCTAGGTCTTCCTGGAGTTGATAGATCTCGCCAGACAACACGGTGTTATCCATTTGTGCTTTTCGTCCCATTGCACTCACCGACTGCAGCCTCTGGATGTCAGTTTTATGGCACCATTGAGTACGTTTTATAGCCAGGAAGTCAAAACGTGGCTAAGAGCAAACCCTTGGCAGAATTGTCACCCAATTTGAAGTCGGCAGATTGTATGGTCAAGCTTACGCTAGAGCTGCAACTGTCCAAACTGTCTTTGCAGCTGCTCAGACAGCAGATTGAATGCCTTCAGACCTAGCAGAAGCTAATGGTGTTGAGAGAGCCATAGAAAGAGAAAATCACCCGTAGCTGGGCCTTCCTTGAGAACACCTAGAAAGACGTCACCAAACCCTAACTTGTCTAGTCTGTTGCCAATGGAGGATAAACTACACCTGATAAAAATCCAATAACTTCAAATAGATCACCCGTAGCTAGGTCTTCCTGGAGTTGATAGATCTCGCCAGACTTCTGTGCTTCCCGCCCCATTTCACTCACCGACTACAGCCTCTGGATGTCAGTTCTATGGCACCATTGAGTATGTTTTATAATCAGGAAGTCAAAACGTGGGTGAGACCAAACCCTTCGCAGAGATGTCACCCAACTTGAAGTTGGCAGATTGTTTGGTCAAGCTAACGCTAGAGCTGCAACTGTCCAAACTGTCTTTGCAGCTGCTCAGACAACAGAGCGAATGCCTTCAGATCTAGCAGAAGCTAATGGTGTTGAGAGAGCCATAGAAAGAGAAAAATCACACGTAGCTGGGCCTTCCTTGAGAACATCTAGAGAGACGTCGCCAAACCCTAATTTCTCTAGTCTATTACCAATGGAAACTACACCTTATAAAAATCTAGGCGAATGCCTACAGATCTAGCAGAAGCTAATGGTGTTAAGAGAGCCATAGAAAGAGAAAAATCTCCCGTAGCTGGACCTTCCTTGAGAACATCTAGAGAGACGTCACCAAACCCTAACTTGTCTAGTCTGTTACCAATGGCGGATAAACTACACCTGATAAAAATTTAATAACTTCAAAAAAATCACCCGTAGCTGGGTCTTCCTGGAGAACACCAAACCCTAACTTCTCTAGTCCAATACCAAGGGAAACTACACCTGAAAAAAATCCAGTAACCTCAAATCAACCGAAGGCTCCAGTGAAATCTTCGGTGAAGTCCGTACATTTTGCTGTGTCTCCTAAGGAGATACTGCCTGTTACTCATAGTAACAGGAAAGTCACGAATGCAAAAAGACGTCGAGGTAAGACTGCAATTTTGACCGATTCACCATATAAGAAGGAACTAGAGGTTTCTATTGTGTAAAAGGATAAATCTGTTAGGATTCAAGGAGTAGACAGATTGATTCTAAAGAGAAAGGTAAAGGTTAAGCTCAACCAAAAAAAATTTAGAAAAAACAAAAAAAATCGATAGAGGATACGAGCTTAGAAGAGGAAGGTAAGGAAGGTAAGGAAGGTAAGGAAAAGGAAGATGATACTATTACACTATGTGTCTTTTGTGAAGAAAACTACTCCATGTCAGCTAGAGGTAATGGATGGGTAAAGTGTATTTTGTGCGAGAGCTGGGCACATAAAGGCTGTACTAGTTGGCTGGATGAGGATTTAGATGAGTTCCAATGCAACAGCTGCCTCAGAACTCTTTAATTAAAATTGTTTTTAAATACCCGGTTTTACCCCACTTGTTGTCAGTAATTAGCAATATTTTTTGATATGCCCTTGTTTTAGTCAATAAAGATTATTTTTATACAATTTTATTAGTTTATTCTGTAGGTAAGGTTTGTAGCATTCAGTTTCCAAAATATCGGTTATAAATTAAAATTATTTAGTAATATGGTTTTTTTTACCTTAGCTACCCGGTTCTACCCCTCATTCCCCTAAGTAATTGCTGGGTTTCGAAAAACCAACCCCCAACTACGAATGATCCTCCACCAAGACAATCGAGCTTTTAAAGCAAGAAAACATCGAATTGCTGGACCATCCTCCATAAAGTACTAACGACTTTTGCACTTTTGAAAAATTAAGATTGCAAATATGCATTTCTCTCCGTGTAGAATAGAAAATTTATCTACTGTTTTTTTCTATCTCTACATGCAAAATATAAAGACAACCCTTGTACATGTAATCTCCATCTTTTTTTGTTGTTTCTTCACTTTCTTTCCAATGTTTCTCTTTATTTCAGTCTTCTTATAATTTAGTCCAAACTTTGGTACACCCTGTTTATTTCGATAATATTATCTGTGTGTATCTGTCAAGAGATATATTATACGTCATCCAATTCACCTGTCAACATTTTTTAAATTCACACAATAAACATTCAAGTTCCGTAGAAATCATCTGAACGAACAGGCGACAATATGTCATCGATGTCGTTACCATTTTAATTGGTTTTTTTAACAATTATCTGACAAGTTAAGCAATAATTTCCAGTCCCGATCGAATCCCATTAATCTTGTTTTATCAGTTTTCGCTACTTTTCTCGTTTCAAGCTAAGTATACATGGCACGTATGTGTTTTATTAGCAACACAAATTGGTTCGTAGCTTGTCGGTGGTAAGTATTTAACGGGATTCGGCAGCTATACGAAGAATACTGATGTTAATAATATCTCGATACCAACTGTAGCAATTCCCAAGTCAGCGGAAAATATATTTCTCAAGAGTATTAAAAAATACTGCAGAAAATAAAATTACAATCTGTTACACGACAGAAAAATTCTGTTAGAATCATATTAAGGAATAAAGGTGTGGAAGTTGTAGATGTAGACATTGGAAAAATTATTAAAATATACCAGGAAAAACGTTTAATGATTTTAGTTGGTTGAGCTGAAATTATCATTCGATGTTTTCATTATGATATAAATGGAACATGAGTGATAATAAGATAAGAAATGCAAGTAACGAAAATGACAAAAAATACGGGAAAAGTTTGAGGAAAACAAGAAATAATTAAGAATACTACTTGGAAGATAAGAAGCATATCAGGTAAAGAAAATGAGTTGGAAGAAGAGTTTGAAGAAACAGGTTTAGACTTACTTGCAATTACAGAAACAAAAAAAAAGGACAAGGTATGATGAAAATGGACAATGACAACATACTTGTATATAGTGGCGTGCCAGAAACGGCTAAAGCAGCTGGAGGAATTGGATGTATCACAAATATAAAATAGAACAAGAAATAGTCAACTGGCGAGGATGGTCTGAACGAATATTTTCCATTGAACTTAATGATGAGAACAAAAACAAGAAAGTCTTTATAATAGTGTATGGACCAAATCAAGATGACACAGCACAAAATAAAGAAAATTTTTGGGAACAATCAACATTGACAACAGAAGAAGCGCAAGGAAAATAATAATATTAGGAGATTTTAACTGCAGGGTAGGAAATAAAGAAGAAGAATACGCAACAGTAATTGGGACACATGGAGAAAGCTGTAGAAACAGTAATGGAATAAGACTGTTACATTTCTGTGAGATCCATCAATTGATGGTGACGAGTACATTTTTTGAACATAAAGACATCCATAAATTTACAAGGGAAGTCAAAAGCAAAAATGAGAAATCCATAAGAACGAGAAAACAGAAAAAGTGTATTAAAAACAAAAGTGAGAAGAGGGCCAGAAATTGGTAGTGACCATTACTTAGTTGTCTCAAAAATGAGAAAAGATGAAAACCAAAAAACTGAAAGTACTATAAAACCAACCAAAAAAGTAGAATATGAATCAATTAAAACGTACAAACTTAGGGACACTGAAATTGCTGAAAGATACCGACTAGCACTGAATAAGAGAAATTTGAAAATATTTCAGAAAAACTCGAAAATATGAAGTAGTAGGAAAACTAATTACAAAAAACAAACTGTGTGGTGGTCTGAAGAAATAAAGAATGAAATAAAAAACAAAAGTGGAAACTGTACTTAAATGATAGAACATCAGAAAATTATGAGCGATATAAATTAGAGAGAAAAAAATTAATATCGCCTGCAAAGAGAAACAAGTGGATTGAATTTGGCGACAAAATGGAGACAAACAGTAAAGCTAACCAAAAATTATTCTACAGAACGTTAAAAACATTAAGGAAAGGGTAAAACAGAGGTGGTAGAAAGGATAAAAAGCACAAGTGGAAAAATTATAACGGGAGATAATCAAATAATGGAAAGATGGAAAGAATGTTTTCAAGAATTACTAGGAGTAAACGATGACCATAAAGAGGAGGAAGTAATAAACGAAGAAGCACAAATCCAAGTTGAAGAAAATAGAAATGAACAGTATATAAGCGCAGATGATGTGAAAGAAGTTATAAAACGGCTTAAGAATGGGAAAGCAACAGGAAGTGACAAATTAACAAATGAGATGATTATAGATATAAAGTTTTAGAAATACTTGTTAAAATATTCAATAAAGTTTGGTATGAAGAACGAGTACCGCACGAATGGAAAACATCTCTAATAACACCGATATATAAGAAGGGCGATAAATATGATTGTAATAACTATAGAGGAATCAATTTACTGAATGTTGCTTTGAAAATTTACGAACAAATTATATTGGACACAAAAATTAAATCAGTATCAGAAAATACACTAGAAGAAAGCCATTGCAGATTTAGGAAGGGAATGAGTATACAGGACCACATATTTACATTAAAGCAGATCATGGAAAAAACAATAGAGCAACACAGAGAAGTGTATTTAGGTTTTATTGACATGGAAAAGGCCTTTGATCGAGTACCAAGAAGCAAACTATGAAAAATACTATCAGAAAGAGGAATAGAAAACAAAATGATCAGAGTATTAAAAAATATATAAAGTGAAAACACTAACTTTATTATCCACCAAAATCGCATCTAAGTAGCTTTCACAATAGAAGAAGGATTGATGCAAGGAGGAGGTCTAAATCCTGCACTGTTCACAATATATATTGATGAGGTA
Organism: Lochmaea crataegi; assembly: GCA_947563755.1. Lineage (NCBI taxonomy): Eukaryota > Metazoa > Arthropoda > Insecta > Coleoptera > Chrysomelidae > Lochmaea > Lochmaea crataegi. The sequence continues at coordinate 11,028,492 of OX387427.1, forward strand.
ATAAAGAAATGTGAAGAAAAAGTTAAAAAATTTAAGGTAGGATACAGATATATGGAAATGGTAAAAGTGTCAGAAGGAGCATTTGCAGATGATATAGTCATTGTGACTTACAAAAGAACCTGGAGATTTGGAATGATGCCATGGAACAATATGGGATTAAATTAACAAAACAAAATGAAAGTTATGGTAGTAGGAAGCGAACACAAAAACATGCAGATAAGAGTAGACAATGTTATAATTGAACAAGTAACAAGCTTCAAATATTTAGGTGTAGAACTACAAGAGAACGGGAGACATGAAAAATAAATAAACGATATAGTGCAAAAAACACTAAATTTGTACTATGCAATGAGCCAGGCTTTTATTAACAAAAAAGAAGATATCAATGAAGACAATTTAAATGTATTTAAGACTATATATAGACCAATTCTGACGTTTGGTTGTGAATCATGGACACTGACAGGCAGACAGATGAGCAAAATACAAGCAGTGGAAATGAAATATCTCAGAAAAGTTAAAGGGGGCAGAAAAATAGATGAAGTAAGAAATACAAAAATAAGAAACGATCTAGAACTGAAATCGACACTTGAATATATCCAAACAAGACAATTGGGATGGTGGGGACCCCTACAAAGAATGTCAAATTCCAGACAAGTTAAGCAAGTATGGGAGGCAAGAAAAGTGAATAAGACAAAACGTGGGAGAACGAGAGAAACATGGGGCAGCAGCGTTATAAAAATTCTACAAAAAAGGGAAAATCATGGAATGAGGCATAAATATTAGCAAGAAATAAGAAGCAAAATAGTATTGGCAGAATCCATCATTATAAAAACTTCGAATCATAATACAGGTGCAATGCGATCCGTTTACAAAACCGACCTAATCTCTATCTGCTCATTTTGCCCAAACGATTTTCAGCAGACATAGAAAAGTCTTAGCGTGTCGAGTCGCGTAGTGTCGTTTAGATAAGCGCGGAGTAATTATAAATCATGTAAGACACTGAAAAGATTTGTTTTAGGTTTTTTGTCGCGGCTCTTTCTTGTCGTTGTCTGATAGATGGGCACCGCGTCTAACGCTCTAGGGTTATGACTTATTTGTATTGCTTTAACCTGAACTTGACTGAGGAGGGGAAGTTTCCCTTGTCTTCGTCACTGCTGTAACCAAGCAAAATAAAGACAAAACATGTGTTCTCTTCGGAAGCTCTACTCATTCAAGAATACCGCCCCACGTTGGGCGCCAATTTAGATAGTTCTGACTAAGTTAACATGTATCGTGGTCATAAATATCCTCTCCAGTATTAGTTGAAACTTGAAACAGTACGGCTACCAAACCAACTTTTGGTACGAATAACTTATGTAAAAAGAGGAAGAACAGTTGATTATATGCTGCGTCAGCAGAAAGCTTAGAAGTGGATTTATAACTTTGGTTCTTCCCATTATCCGTTGCTCGGCGTGACTGGAAGCGATTCGTTATTCATGATTGTTCCCGAGTCGACTAACCTACTCGTATAGCTATGGGTTTTGGCTGTTGTTAGTTGTTGATTGGTCAAGGCACAAGCAGCGCCAAGCAATGGCAACTCCATAAACAGAATTCACGCATCAGAAGGGTGTCTATAGGTGATCTGTGTGATACAAGGGATTTTTGAGTTTGACTTAATTGGAAGATATCAAGTCGAGTCACGAATAATCAGAAATAAAATTTGCTGAATTGGGAGCAACACCGAAAAAGCATACAAACGACGAACAACACGACAACAACGGTTTGTAAGCGGATGTATGTATATCAACGATTCATTTTTTAAGCAGCGGCAATCACGAATAACAAACAACAAAGTTTGTAAATCCAGCTTAACTCCTACTCAAACTCCTTATGGGCGAGTTGTACCAACAGTCGGCTAAACCTGGTTCATTTAACCATAGGGTTGAATTTAACAAAAGTTTAAACCGGTTCGTGTTGTACCAGTGGTGTTTTCGTGCAGTTTTGTTAATCAATCATTTTGAAAGGTTGGTATCAATGAATGTTAGACGAATGAACTACTGTGGGGTAAATTACTTACGTTTTGCCAAATAAAAAATATAAAAGAAGAATTTTTAATGCGATTCTAACCCTCAGTTCCTGAAGTGTTGTTTGCTTTTGCATATTATTTTATTTACTGAAAATGAATAAGAATAAAAAAGGTCAGAAAACTTTACTGCCAAAGAAAAACGTAAATTTACAAGTTCATTAAAATCTTCTTCATCACTAAAATTTAGTAAAACAGGATATTCCATTATTATATTTTGGTAAAAATAAAAAATTTACAGAATCCACTGACACAAAGTTTTTAGGTTAGAAAACTAGGATTATTATTTTAACCACTCACTTTTGGGCGGTTAACAAACCTGTTGGCAAAACTCTGGTTATCCACTGATCCAGTCTGGTACAACACCCATTTTGCTTAAACCATTAGTTATGTTTTAAACCTTGTTGGTACAACTCGCCCTATAAGTTAGAGATGAAAGCTCCTCGAAATCTTTAGTATGAAAATGAATCGTAAATCACTATAAATTATAAATAAATAAGTATAAAAAGATAAGAATTTGAATATTTAGCACCTAAATAGATTGAAGACAACTACAAATAGGAAAGTAAAGTACGGGTAGTTTGTAACATGTCTATCGATTTGTTTCGACTTTTAAATGTATATCGAAAATCCTTCTCTAATTCCCGTTCGTCGTCTCATTAGCCACCCCAATCTTCAATCCTGACCATAAGACAATTGACGTCTGTTAACGGTCGCTTCCATTTTTTCAATGCCACGAGCTACACCCCTTTTCGCTATCGACTTTCATCGAGGAAAGACCTCCATTTTTATCGTCTTTATATATTTCCTATCTAAATTACTGTGAATAACTCTTTTTATCTACAGATTAGATTCATTTTAAAACAACACGTTCTCGATATGAACTATACATCCAGTCTAATTTTAAAATAAGCACAGCAGTTAGGATACCGTTAACAACTAAGTATACAGTTGAGAACTAAGTATACCGTTGAGAGCTAGGATACCATTAGCTGCTGGATACCATTAGCTGCTGGATACCATTAACTGCTAGGAGATTATTAAGACACCCTCAAAGACACCTTCAAAATACCTCCAGGTCCACTTCTCTGCACATCCTTCCCAGAGAAGAAGATAAGTACCATAAAAGTACAGGCCTCATTTTTTTGTTTTTTCCTGGCAGAATAAAATTAATGTTCAAATTTTTTTCAAATTTAATTTCTTGTACATCCGGCTGTAAGAGCTGTAGGGGATCGTGTCCGGGATAACGTGAGTTTTTAATTTTTTTAATTAATATTTCAATTTCTACAAGGTGTTTCTACCTTTTTCACCTTAGTTTTCTGTTTGTTAAAAATCATTTTTGTCCTTTCGTCGACGTCTGAAAGGTAGTGGCGCCCTAAAGCTTCTTATAGTCTGACAACCTCTGACATGCCTAGTGCAGCACTAACATGGAGTAGAACCACCCTTGAGAAGAGTCTCATGCCAGCATCGGTCTCGAGTGGTTCCGAACGACCGACGGGTACGGTTACAAGGAATTGATGGTAGTCACTGTAAAAACATGTCGCTATAGCATAAATTATTTCTTAATAAGGAAAGACAATTTATTAAGCTACCGTATTATTAATAACTATTTTTTGTAGGAATAAATAATTCATATATTTCCAAAAACAGTTATTCTTTTCATAATAATTTCGTTTGAAAATGCAACTTAAATTTTTATTACACCGTTATCGCGAAGAGGTATTTGTTTTTAAATTTATTCAATAAGCCATCTTGTCTCAATAATTAATAACTCCATGTCAGACAAAAAGATATCCTTATTTATTTGCTCATAGAGATTATTATTCATGTAAAACCAATAAATTATTTAACAGAAAGTTTTCATTTTCCGCTACTGCGACTTTTTGGTTGTCCTTTATATTTAACTGAAAAAGAACCGTTATCACGAAATTACTTTTTACCAATGTGTTCATCAGTAATGAACAATGAGTAATAAATTTATCTTTTCGAATAAAGCACATAAGCTTCTTGTATAGGGTATATATATATACCAGTTTCGGAAAAAGAGATGAAAACTGAAAACTGATAACAGAAAATTAATGGGAAGTGTCTTGCCGACTATCAGTGCGATCAGTCTGCGCCAGTAAAAAGGTGATGCGATTTGTTCCTTATCGGAAAATCAGGAGCAACGTCCCCGAATTCTCGCGATTAAAATTGGCTTTTGTATTCTAGAAAAACCGGGAAATTTATGCGACGTGATAAAAGGGGATATTCCTATGTTATATCTCGGGTTAGAGAAAGTTTGGTATTGTTTTACAAAAGACAATAGAAGGAAATTAGATATGAAAAACACCTGAATATTAAGGAGTTCCAGAAGAGGGAGTTCTTTTTTAAATAACTTCCCATCTTAGCTTTAATTTCTCAGTCGTTCTATTTTTGTCTCAAAACTGTAATAAGCACTTCTGGTTTTCAAAAGCAATAAAAAAGAACATATTTATTCTCAGTGGACTTTGGAATTTTGACATTTACTGTTTCATACCTGAAATGAAACAAAAAAACAAATAAGCAATTTTTATCATTATAATTCATTGTATCACCAGTTCTGTTTTCGTTTGTGTTCAGTGTATAACTATGGCTGTGTTTACCCTAATGCTGAAATGACAATTATGCATTTTTTATATGGATTAGCCAATGATAAAGCCTCAGAGGCCATACGTATGTATGCCTAGGCACAGGCACTAGGCACAGACGGCTCAAAAGCAATAGAAAGAACTGGGAAAGCTTGGGAAAAACCTCGAGTATCTTTCTAGCGGAAATTCACGCCATAAAAAAGTGTGCCCAGTTCAATATTGATGAAGGATATATAAGGCAAAGGATTATCATAATGTCGGATAGTCAAGCAGCCATTAAATCTTATCTAATCAGTTCTAAAATGGTGTGGAAATGCCTAGGCAAATCAAATGAACTAGGCGAGAACAATATAGTCACCTTACTGTGGATTCCAGGACACACTGGGATAGAAGAAAATGAAATAGCAGATGAGATAGCAGAGAGGGGGACTGGAACACCCTTTTGGGGCCGGAACCCTTTTGCGGTATCAGCATCAATGTAATATTGGAAGAAATAGGCAAAGCCAAAGAAAACAGAAGATCTGACCATTGGAAAGATCTAGTAGGACTTAGACAATCAAATATTCTTCTGGGTGATTACAACCTGTTGAGATCAAATGAATGCATAAGTCAAAGTAAAACTGCACTAAGAGTTTCAACAGGCATCCTTACGGGACCTTGTCGACTAAATATGCACCTGAAAAAGTTCAAAATAGTGGAAGAAGAAGAATGTAGATTCTGTGGCATGGAAGAAGAAACCTCCATCCACATACTTGCGAACTGCACAGCAATTCAGAATCCTAGGGCACAACACCTTGGAGATTACTGGATAGAAGAGGGACATTTAGCTAAGTAAAAGCCTGCAGATATCCTAAAATGCCTCCGGGAAGTAGGACTAAAGGAGCTACTAGTCCTTGAGACTTTCCTCAGGAACTAAGTAAAAGTAAGGGAGCACAATAGATCTTTTAGGTCTCAGTGAATGTCACCCCAATTTACATACATACATACATACATACATGCCTAGGCACACTAATCAACCCTTTTAACCCGCGATAAGTCGCGCTAAAATAATTACATTAAAAGTCGCGTGTTAGAATTGATCTAACAATTTCTGTTTAAACCTTTTATTTTTTAACAAAGACAAATAGAACAACGAATATAATGGCAAAGTTAAATTAACATTTCTTGATCGGAATCTTGTCCATGGGGGCGGCGGAGGAGGTGCATGTCGATATGGTTGTCATGGTATGCTTCTTGCAATTTGGAAATTCACATAATCCACAGCGTTGCATGGTGAAAGGATTTTTCCTAATAGGGCAATACCTACATCGCATTTTCGTTTGTACATTTTGGGGTACCTACTGCGGCGATCACATTAAAATGATTTCCAGTGACGGTTGTTATTTTTCTTCGGAGCGTCAGGGGTAATGTTGGGATTGATGCACGGCGTGTTTGATGGGGAAGTGTCAGCTGCTTTGAAAGATCAACTAAATACTTTCTTCTTGTTGTAATAACAACTACAAATTATTTGTCCATTTATTGGTGCTATGTTCGACAACTTGGAAAATGCGGTCAATTTCCAGCGGTTGCTCTTTCTTGTGGCGCAATACTCAGACTTAAGTCGATCCACCACGTCCACACCACCTTTAGTCAGGTTGTAAAATGTGATTAATTACTTCAGGTTTTTTGGCTTCATTACTCCGACATCATGGACTGTTGACATTAAAACGTTCTTGTTTTTTTTCGGCATATATGAAACAAGAAGACAATTATTGTTATCATCTTCACCGTAAGCAAAAATACTAGACTTGAATGGCCGGTTTTTTTTTATCAATTCTGGTGGAATTTCTCGTTTATTTTTGCGCAATGTGCGAACTATTGCAAGATTATGATTAACAAGCAAATCATCGGCAAGGGGTATTGAAGTGAAATATTTGTTGATGTTCCTACCTGATTTATCTATAGTTGATATTAGTCTCTTCACCACGCTATAGCAGCAGCATTGGAAAACTGAAAAGGCCCATCTGGTTGTTTGTCAGGATGTATTTCCATGTTATATGGTGTAGAATGTTCTCGAATCAACTAGGCTGTAAATCTTTATGCCGTATTTCGAATTCATTTCATCAATTGTTACATACTTTCTAACACTGTTATTATTGGAGCACCTTTTGACAAAATATCAAAAAATTTTCGAATTGTCGCCAAATTGTCATACTTAGCTCTTTCTCTTCTTATTGTTGCATCATCAAACCTCAGACTTCTCATAAGTAAGTGAAATCTCCTTTATTGGGACTAAATAATCAGGTGCCAAACCATCAGTACTCCATAGGTTGACATATTTTCATAACTCCTGCCATATACATACGCATTTCTATAAAGTCAGTTGATTGACAGTCTCTTTCTCGCTGGTAAGATTCCCGTAACTGATAAAGCTTTTGATTCGTATAAAGTACAATTTCATTAATAACAACGTCAGGAAAAAACAATATTTCCAATTGTCTAGTAGAGTCCGGGCCTCTTTCGCAACACCTGGAACTTGCGATATCAAATTATGTGCACGTATTTTGGTTCGAGGTAAATCGGGTTTATGCTTCAGCCATTCAGTCCCAACTTTTCCTACAAAAATAGGTACTCTATGTTGATTTTCAATTAAAGGCACAGGCGAATCTAAGTCAGCAATGGAGGAAGCTGCTCTCTGAATCCGATTGATTTGCATCCGTACCGAGATCCATACTATGTACACTATGCTCAGGAGAAACGCCACTATTTTCATTTTCACTGTCAGAGTCCATTTCATGATCAGAATCTATCTCATTGTACCATTTTAATAATTGTTGTTCTTGTTTGGCATCCATTTTGAACACTTTACTTTGCAATAGTTGTGAGAACTAGTTTTGAAAAATTTGTTTTGTAAACCGAAAACACAATTATTGGTCGCGCCGCTAGATTTCTTCTAACAATCTGCCTCCGCGTATTTCTATATTTCAGAAAGCACTAAAATAATATAAATACGTATCTCAAAAGTCGTTGATTCAGTTTTTATTGGTATTCCAGTTATTCTTTTATTGTTCCGATTATTTTGGTGGAATTGCAAATCTTCACATAGCGCTAAAATACAAGCTCGTAAAACATCAGATGATCTCTTGTCACCACTGAATTATGTCGGTGTAGGCAAGCTTACGAAGCCATTACAGATATGGAACCATAAAGGCCACCGAAACGATTATGATCTATGCAAACTACCGTAAACAGTGGGAGCCAGAGTGTCACTTGGCCCGCATCTTCTGACTCGCTACAAACATTCAACAATAAATTTATTCTTGTATTCTCTTTTCTTGGCTTTAGTTTTTGTTTGATAAAACTGAAAACTCACATTTTCATGAATTTCTCATGTTCTGGTTTGTAATCGGCTACGATTATGGCATAAAGTTTTCGAGGTTTTTAAACAATGTGTCGAGAATGGTTTTTGAACAAAAGAAAATATTTTTTTGAACTTTGTGTTCCAGCAATTACAGTTTTTATCGTTTGAGGGCTTATTTGTGGCGGAATTATCGCTAAATATTCAATTTAGTAACAGCAAATATTTATAAAGTATATTTCACACTATAAAGTACTTAACAATGACCTTTTTTGAAGCGAAATTATCGGAAAACCGGAAAACTAGAAAGGAACACCAGAAACCCCTCAGGACAATACGCTCAGCGATATTCTAGAAGTAAGAGAAATTCTAGCACTTAGCAATAACAGAATATCTTTAAGAAAAATATTCCAAATTACATAATTTTCAAAAAGTAAGATTCACCGGATCCTAAAAATTATTAAATTCAAAGCATTTCCAAAAAATAGAGAATCATTCATTCGGACAAAGATTTTTCATGTCAAAAACATCGTTGGATCTGGTAACACTTCAGCCTAATTTGAACCTAATAGTGTCAGACCAAGCCACATTTCATATTAATGGAAGAGTTAATAAGCTTAACTGCAGGAATTGGGGGGAAGAAAATCCAAGAGAGTTCAACGAATTTGAAAGGGATGCTCCTAAAGTAAATGTCTGCTGTGGTGTACCTATAAAACTAACATCTACGGCCCCTCTTTTTTTATGAAGCAACAGTTAACGGAAACACATACACCGACATGTTGGAGGAGTTTTTGTATCCCCAATTACAACAAGATGAACTTTTTTCTTTTTTGGCCTTGGGCAGTGCCTCATTTAGCCTTGAAAATTTATTGTTATATTTTTTTTATTTTTTTTATTATTATACTAAACACTCTATCTTTCAGGCACACATCCCTAAACTACCAAAATTCTAGAGAAAATTAAAGTAAAAAAAAATAGGATAAACAGGGACACTCTCTTCACGCTAAGGTGCCCGTCATATCGACTTTGTTTATTTAGACATACAAAAAAAATGAACTTATAAACACTGTATATTTTCAACAAGACCAGTACACTTGAGTTGCTCGAAGTTCATTATCAGATCATTTCGGCACTAGATGAATAGGTCGAGCTGGTCCCATCGAGTGGGCCTCATATTCCCCGGACTTAATCATACCGGACTTCTTCACATGGGGTTAAGCAAAGGAGAGATGCTATAACCCAATCCCTACCATAACACCAGAAATGCTGCAAAATGCGTTCAGTAATTTTTGGCTGAGATTAGGATTATTTAGCGATGCAGATGGAGGTCACATACTACAACTTATTTATGTTATATAATAATTATTTTTGTTTTGATGTGTTTTATGAAGTTATGTTTGGTTCCTTGTTCTAATATTTAAATAAAAATGATTCTGTTCTAAATGTTTTCTTCCTTTCTAGTTTTGCCGATTCTGTAAATTGTTGTACCCAAGTTAATATAGATTTTCGTGTATAGTCGGATTTCTGTCAAAAATGGCTCTGAATCTTCTCCTCGTCACTTCTATAAATTTTTTCTCAGCATATGTGTAATACGACGCACATCGCTTTTTCTATCACAGTAAACAGTTTCGATTAATAAATTTGACTATGTTCGTTCTTATACTTCCTATAAATAATGTAATGTTTTTGTTATTTATTTAAATAGTTTTTACTTGTGGGATAAAATTATACACAGTATGGCTAATTACTATCTGTTTATTTAAAGGAACACACATTTATATACACACTTTACTTAATGTCTACTAATTCATTTACACTCGGTATATTAGTTCTAATTAATTTTTACCACTTGAGAATTACACTATTTATCTTCACTATTTCATTCACTGTCCAATAACTAAGAACTTCTGTAAACTGTCTGTGAACTAACTCTTTACAGTCCGTTGCACTAATTAATTCAATAATAATAATTGTTCACGCACTCAAAAACCCGCGTATATATATATATAGTCCTTATCGGTTCTGGAAAGTTCTAGTATTTTATGACGCTCCTCATATGCGTAAATACTGTAGTGACCAGAAAGTTCTAGAAATCGCAATCACCAAAATTTATAATCGAGAGACAGGGCCGGCTTTGAGTTGGTTACCTCGCAACAATAACTTTTTTGACGTTTCTTAATGTCAGGTATATTTTTACCAAAGCACATTTTTGTAAAAAATTAACACGAAGTAACTTTTTTACCAAAATTTTAGACAACTTTTGAGAAACATTTCTTAAGAATTTCAGTGAAGCTGCTCACTAATCCCTTGTCTCATTTTCGAGTTATAATGTTTCCAAGCTGTTAAAATGTGATAATCTACGTTTGGAATTTCTTGACATGGTTTCATAAAAAAATTAATTTTTCCCTAAAAACTTGAGTATACCTATGCCGATAATGTATACATTTTTGGTCATTTTTTTCGGCGCTTTCGTGAAAAAAAATATACAGTTGGCAACTATGTCAACAAAAACTTGAATGAAATATAAGAACTTTAGCGAAAACTGCACGTCGATATCTTTTTCCATTCTCGAGTAATAAGCCATAAGAATGTGTTACTTTATAGTGGGACACCCTGTATTTCGTTGACTCGGTATCTGGTCTTAAGGATTTCATAACAAAAGTCTATAAATCCCTCAATGTACAGTAAACAGTAACAAAGTCGTAGACGGTGAAATTTAGATACTATAACTAAATATTATTTTACCAGCCAAATATTTCAGTTGTAAAATAATCATACTATTAGGCATTATCTTTTCAAAGAAACGAGTACGATACGATACTATGCTATTGTTATCGGATTAACGACTACCTGCTGTGCTGTGGGTTTTTCTCTGTTGGTGTTGAGTTAAAACGAAATATCTTGGAATGGAGTATACGTAAAAACTCTGTATTTTTTAAAATTATATTTATAAAACAACACCTATAGTTCAAAGAAAGGCATATACACGCTAACATCTACCGCCTCTAGGGAGACACTATCGGAATTGGAAACTGAACATATCAGAGCTTTAATTTCATGTTTACGACCTCAGTGGTCGAAAACAGCAAAGAAAGTAAATACACTTCCTGTTTATGGCTGTAGTTATAAATTTTGGTATTTACAAATCGTCGCTGGTCAGGATCGGGTTCATAAATTCAGGGAAATCGAAGAGAAGCTAAAATCCCTAAAGTTTGGTACTACGTACTACTAGAAATTCCGACAAAAGTAAAATAGATATCAAAGAATATATATTATTCTACGCTTCACAACTAAGTTTTGAAAAATATTTTTCAAAAACAGTGACCGTTCAACGAAGAAGAAACAACTACTTCCCGGCTACATGCCCCGACAGTCATTGAATTACACTTCTAAGTCAAACGGGGTTGGTAAATCTACAAGATTTAAACCAACCATTCTGGTTTGCAACTAGAAGGGACAACATAACTTGTAGACCGGTTTCGGCGTATTGCGCCTCATCAATACAAGGTATGTGTTATCGTCCGAGAGTTAACTAACTTTTAGTTGCAAACCAGAATGGTTGGTTTAAATCTTGTAGATTTACCAACCCCGTTTGACTTAGAAGTGTAATTCAATGTCTGTCGGGGCATGTTGCCCGGAAAGTAGTTGTTTCTTCTTCGTTGAACGTGAACGGTCACTGTTTTTGAAAAATATTTTTCAAAACTTAGTTGTGAAGCGTAGAAAAATATATATTCTTTGATATCTGTTGGTAACACGCTTTACTAAATACGACAATTTTAAAGGAAACTGTAATAATTCTAAAAGTAAAATACTTTCACTAATTTCGAAATTCGAATTGAAAAAGCAATTTGAAAAAATATTTTTTTTTTAGCTATAATGGCAAAAGTATTGTCTCGCATTGACAATAATGAAGCAGAATATACAAAAGGATGGGTAAGATTTATGATCAACGTGGAATTTATCTACAAAAAATCAAAAGAATCTAGAATAAGAAGAGGAACTATGCCGATGCTGGTACCTGCCGCTGATCTAGCTTGTAAATGTCCCAAGATCAAATCCAACAAGTAAGTGTCGAAAACGTGTGGTAATGTTAAAAATCTGAAAAATTGTTACCATAGTGAAATTCACATTCAGATGGCAGTACATGGGTATAGCATAACAGCGTTGCCAATCCTTCTGCCACTGCAAGTTTTACTAGTTTTGTAAAAGAAGCAAAAATCAAATTTCTCCCACAATATTACTATTTAATAGAAGTAGGACCATAACAGAACTTTGACTACATTGCTAGTTATTCTCCCATATAGAAAGCTTTCCCACATCTCTCTAACTTCACCATCTGGATGTGAATTCCACTATATCATTCCAGCAGACACATTTCCAGCAATTGATTTTTGCTAAAAGTGCATGTTTGTTTCACCTATGAGAACCTTGGTACAATACTGTAATGTTTTTCTTATTTATTTAAATAGTTTTTACGTATGGGATAAAATTATACACACTACTATGGCTAATTACTATTCATTTATTTATAGAAACATACTCTGTATTAAACTTAATTTATATACACTTTACTTAATGTCTACTAATTTATTTATACTCGGTATATTAGTTCTAATTTATTCTTACCACTTGAATATTACACTATATATCTTCACTATTTCATTCACTGTCCAATTACTAAGAACTTCTGTAAACTGTCTGTGAACTAATTCTTTACTAACTAGCTGTTTTTGTTTTACTAACTGTCAACTTACTCACAAACCCGCGTATATATAGTCTTTATCAATTCTGGAAAATTCTACAGTTTTCCACGCTCGTCATATGCGTAAACAAAACGCGTCTAGAATGTTCTCGAAAGCAAGCGCATTCGCCAAAATTTATAGTCGAGTGACAGGGCCGGCTTTGAGTTGGTGACTTCGTAACAACACCATCTCCTGACTTGCTTAAATCTATCAGCAATCTTACCACTAGGTCTAGACTGGTGATAAACTGTAAGGAATCCCGTACAAAATGAGAAAAGTCGATGAAGCTATTTACAAGAAAATGTGAACTGGGGGATGAATCACCTATTCACAGACTCTGCTTTAAGGACTCAGTCGGAAGCACTTTGGAGGGGAAATAGTTAAACCATTAGAACTACTCAAAGCCACCCTAGTCAAACAGAAGACTTTACTTCAAGTACCTAGAAAAAATCTAGTAACTACCAAAACAGTAACATTTGCCTATCCACCTTTACTTTTTTCCTCCAAGGGCTATCCAGCAGAAGTTTTCTGTTATAAAATGAGATCAATTAATATGATCAGCAAATTCTTTACACCAATGATAGAGCTTCTCAAATTTGTTTATGACTGACTTACATTTCATGTTTTAGGTCATATCTGTTCCTGGGAAGAGAACGTGACGATTCTCCAGGAGGAATAGTAACAGGAAGCTTAGGAGTAACGCAAAGGTCTATCGTTATCGAATGGAAAGACGAATGGGATCAACGAATGCGCCGATTCCGCCGCAGAGCTCGAAAATGCAAATGAACTACCAGCACGTCAAATCCGAATGATCATTAAATAATTTGTTCTATTCAGATATTCTGAGAACAAGAAGACAGTATGAGTTTTCTTTTTAAATATAAATTTTACATGGCGCGGTTAATAGGATTTTAAAGTACGTGCTCGTATGTAACAGAGTTTCTCGGCTTTATTAAATTGTATTAACAATATTGTCTTCTGATTCTCAGATTAAATTTTTTAATTAACTCCAGGATATCTTGAGGTAGTTTCTATTCCTTACACTTTAAACATGTCAAATGTATAATTTAGATGGAAATAGATCTTTTAAATGCTGGTAGGTTAACTGTGATTTATCGATATTTTTCAGTATTTAAATATTTTTGAGTTGTGTATATCAATAAGTTAGAGATTTAATTGTTTAAGGAAATCATCATCTTCCAAAAGTTAGTTACAAAATTAATAAGGTAGATTTAAGAAAAAGTAACATAAAAACGTTTTTAATTTTTCTCAAAAAATCCTTATGAAATATACATGGAACCTCATCTAGATCAATAAATAAAAAATATCACAATTTACTAAAATAGTCTTGAAATTAATAGGGATTGTGTTTAATTATTAGTACTTTGAGTTTATTCACAAAATATTTTCTTGATACTCCTTAAGAAGGTTTTATTCAATTTGCATATTCATTTCCTGGTCGATCACTCTATTCTGGTAAAAATATTTTGGTGCCAATGCAAAATACTGTAATTGAGTCACTTTAGTTCTTCTTTTGTTTTGGCAGTCATGTTGCCGGCCCTACAAAATTTTCTAGAGCAAATTCCTTCTGTTTTCACCATAGTTGTTTCTTCTACCAATCCTAAGCATTTTAGGTTTTTAGCAACTCTGGTGAGTTAAGTATAATCGTTATACAGGGTATCCAACTTATCATCGAAAATAGGGGATAGCTGTGATTCGAGAAAATACAAATTCGTCCTTTCTTGTTCTTTAGAATCAGTTTGTTTATTTCTAAAAATAATTAAAACCAGTTAGCTTTAAGCTGAATGCACATGGAGGGTGCCATACTTAAATTTCCATTTCAACTTTTATTTTTAGATACGGACCTGTACCTACTTTTAACTCCGGGATTCAGTAATATGTAAAGTTTGTCCAAAATCAATTTTAGAAGCTAAAACACGTGCTCGTCACCCTTGTCTTTATCAGGAAATTATATCAATACGGTCCTGGGTTTTAACAAAACACCAAATCCAACACCACCAATAGTAAGCAAAAAAATTGGAGCATGCCTTCCAAAATACTAATCCAAATGATATCTGGAAAGCAGTTGACAGTTTGAACACACGTATTGCATTGTGTATTCAAGGAAATCATGAACAACAAATTGGAGTTTTGTTGAAATCCCAATAAAGAGTTTTTATCAACAGAAAGTACTTAATAGATGCTGTGGGATTCAGTAATATGTAAAGTTTGTCCAAAATTAATTGCAGAAGCTGAAACACGTGTTCGTCACCCATGTCTTATCGGGAAATTATATCAATACGGTGCTAGATTTTAACAAAACACCAAATCCAACACCACCAATAAGTACTAAGCCAAAAATTGGAGCATGCCTTCCAAAATACTAATCCAAATGATATCTGGAAAGCAGTTGACAGTTTGAACACACGTATTGCATTGTGTATTCAAGGAAATCATGAACAACAAATTGGAGTTTTGTTGAAATCCCAATAAAGAGTTTTTATCAACAAAAAGTACTTAATAGATACTGTGGGATTCAGTAATATGTAAAGTTTGTCCAAAATTAATTGCAGAAGCTGAAACACGTGTTCGTCACCCATGTCTTATCGGGAAATTATATCAATACGGTGCTAGATTTTAACAAAACACCAAATCCAACACCACCAATAAGTACTAAGCCAAAAATTGGAGCATGCCTTCCAAAATACTAATCCAAATGATATCTGGAAAGCAGTTGACAGTTTGAACACACGTATTGCATTGTGTATTCAAGGAAATCATGAACAACAAATTGGAGTTTTGTTGAAATCCCAATAAAGAGTTTTTATCAACAAAAAGTACTTAATAGATACTGTGGGATTCAGTAATATGTAAAGTTTGTCCAAAATTAATTGCAGAAGCTGAAACACGTGTTCGTCACCCATGTCTTATCGGGAAATTATATCAATACGGTGCTAGATTTTAACAAAACACCAAATCCAACACCACCAATAAGTACTAAGCCAAAAATTGGAGCATGCCTTCCAAAATACTAATCCAAATGATATCTGGAAAGCAGTTGACAGTTTGAACACACGTATTGCATTGTGTATTCAAGGAACTCATGAACAACAAATTGGAGTTTTGTTGAAATCCCAATAAAGAGTTTTTATCAACAAAAAGTACTTAATAGATACTGTGGGATTCAGTAATATGTAAAGTTTGTCAAAATTAATTGCAGAAGCTGAAACACGTGTTCGTCACCCATGTCTTATCGGGAAATTATATCAATACGGTGCTAGTTTTTAACAAAACACCAAATCCAACACCACCAATAAGAACTAAGCCAAAAATTGGAGCATGCCTTCCAAAATACTAATCCAAATGATATCTGGAAAGCAGTTGACAGTTTGAACACACGTATTGCATTGTGTATTCAAGGAAATCATGAACAACAAATTGGAGTTTTGTTGAAATCCCAATAAAGAGTTTTTATCAACAAAAAGTACTTAATAGATACTGTGGGATTCAGTAATATGTAAAGTTTGTCCAAAATTAATTGCAGAAGCTGAAACACGTGTTCGTCACCCATGTCTTATCGGGAAATTATATCAATACGGTGCTAGATTTTAACAAAACACCAAATCCAACACCACCAATAAGAACTAAGCCAAAAATTGGAGCATGCCTTCCAAAATACTAATCCAAATGATATCTGGAAAGCAGTTGACAGTTTGAACACACGTATTGCATTGTGTATTCAAGGAAATCATGGACAACAAATTGGAGTTTTGTTGAAATCCCAATAAAGAGTTTTTATAAACAAAAAGTACTTAATAGATACTGTGGGATTCAGTAATATGTAAAGTTTGTACAAAATTAATTGCAGAAGCTGAAACACGTGTTCGTCACCCATGTCTTATCGGGAAATTATATCAATACGGTGCTAGATTTTAACAAAACACCAAATCCAACACCACCAATAAGTACTAAGCCAAAAATTGGAGCATGCCTTCCAAAATACTAATCCAAATGATATCTGGAAAGCAGTTGACAGTTTGAACACACGTATTGCATTGTGTATTCAAGGAACTCATGAACAACAAATTGGAGTTTTGTTGAAATCCCAATAAAGAGTTTTTATCAACAAAAAGTACTTAATAGATACTGTGGGATTCAGTAATATGTAAAGTTTGTCCAAAATTAATTGCAGAAGCTGAAACACGTGTTCGTCACCCATGTCTTATCGGGAAATTATACCAATACGGTGCTAGATTTTAACAAAACACCAAATCCAACACCACCAATAAGTACTAAGCCAAAAATTGGAGCATGCCTTCCAAAATACTAATCCAAATGATATCTGGAAAGCAGTTGACAGTTTGAACACACGTATTGCATTGTGTATTCAAGGAAATCATGAACAACAAATTGGAGTTTTGTTGAAATCCCAATAAAGAGTTTTTATCAACAAAAAGTACTTAATAGATACTGTGGGATTCAGTAATATGTAAAGTTTGTCAAAATTAATTGCAGAAGCTGAAACACGTGTTCGTCACCCATGTCTTATCGGGAAATTATATCAATACGGTGCTAGTTTTTAACAAAACACCAAATCCAACACCACCAATAAGAACTAAGCCAAAAATTGGAGCATGCCTTCCAAAATACTAATCCAAATGATATCTGGAAAGCAGTTGACAGTTTGAACACACGTATTGCATTGTGTATTCAAGGAAATCATGGACAACAAATTGGAGTTTTGTTGAAATCCCAATAAAGAGTTTTTATAAACAAAAAGTACTTAATAGATACTGTGGGATTCAGTAATATGTAAAGTTTGTACAAAATTAATTGCAGAAGCTGAAACACGTGTTCGTCACCCATGTCTTATCGGGAAATTATATCAATACGGTGCTAGATTTTAACAAAACACCAAATCCAACACCACCAATAAGTACTAAGCCAAAAATTGGAGCATGCCTTCCAAAATACTAATCCAAATGATATCTGGAAAGCAGTTGACAGTTTGAACACACGTATTGCATTGTGTATTCAAGGAACTCATGAACAACAAATTGGAGTTTTGTTGAAATCCCAATAAAGAGTTTTTATCAACAAAAAGTACTTAATAGATACTGTGGGATTCAGTAATATGTAAAGTTTGTACAAAATTAATTGCAGAAGCTGAAACACGTGTTCGTCACCCATGTCTTATCGGGAAATTATATCAATACGGTGCTAGATTTTAACAAAACACCAAATCCAACACCACCAATAAGTACTAAGCCAAAAATTGGAGCATGCCTTCCAAAATACTAATCCAAATGATATCTGGAAAGCAGTTGACAGTTTGAACACACGTATTGCATTGTGTATTCAAGGAACTCATGAACAACAAATTGGAGTTTTGTTGAAATCCCAATAAAGAGTTTTTATCAACAAAAAGTACTTAATAGATACTGTGGGATTCAGTAATATGTAAAGTTTGTCCAAAATTAATTGCAGAAGCTGAAACACGTGTTCGTCACCCATGTCTTATCGGGAAATTATATCAATACGGTGCTAGATTTTAACAAAACACCAAATCCAACACCACCAATAAGTACTAAGCCAAAAATTGGAGCATGCCTCCCAAAATACTAATCCAAATGATATCTGGAAAGCAGTTGACAGTTTGAACACACGTATTGCATTGTGTATTCAAGGAACTCATGAACAACAAATTGGAGTTTTGTTGAAATCCCAATAAAGAGTTTTTATCAACAAAAAGTACTTAATAGATACTGTGGGATTCAGTAATATGTAAAGTTTGTCAAAATTAATTGCAGAAGCTGAAACACGTGTTCGTCACCCATGTCTTATCGGGAAATTATACCAATACGGTGCTAGATTTTAACAAAACACCAAATCCAACACCACCAATAAGTACTAAGCCAAAAATTGGAGCATGCCTTCCAAAATACTAATCCAAATGATATCTGGAAAGCAGTTGACAGTTTGAACACACGTATTGCATTGTGTATTCAAGGAAATCATGAACAACAAATTGGAGTTTTGTTGAAATCCCAATAAAGAGTTTTTATCAACAAAAAGTACTTAATAGATACTGTGGGATTCAGTAATATGTAAAGTTTGTCAAAATTAATTGCAGAAGCTGAAACACGTGTTCGTCACCCATGTCTTATCGGGAAATTATACCAATACGGTGCTAGATTTTAACAAAACACCAAATCCAACACCACCAATAAGTACTAAGCCAAAAATTGGAGCATGCCTTCCAAAATACTAATCCAAATGATATCTGGAAAGCAGTTGACAGTTTGAACACACGTATTGCATTGTGTATTCAAGGAAATCATGAACAACAAATTGGAGTTTTGTTGAAATCCCAATAAAGAGTTTTTATCAACAAAAAGTACTTAATAGATACTGTGGGATTCAGTAATATGTAAAGTTTGTCAAAATTAATTGCAGAAGCTGAAACACGTGTTCGTCACCCATGTCTTATCGGGAAATTATATCAATACGGTGCTAGTTTTTAACAAAACACCAAATCCAACACCACCAATAAGAACTAAGCCAAAAATTGGAGCATGCCTTCCAAAATACTAATCCAAATGATATCTGGAAAGCAGTTGACAGTTTGAACACACGTATTGCATTGTGTATTCAAGGAAATCATGAACAACAAATTGGAGTTTTGTTGAAATCCCAATAAAGAGTTTTTATCAACAAAAAGTACTTAATAGATACTGTGTGATTCAGTAATATGTAAAGTTTGTCCAAAATTAATTGCAGAAGCTGAAACACGTGTTCGTCACCCATGTCTTATCGGGAAATTATATCAATACGGTGCTAGATTTTAACAAAACACCAAATCCAACACCACCAATAAGTACTAAGCCAAAAATTGGAGCATGCCTTCCAAAATACTAATCCAAATGATATCTGGAAAGCAGTTGACAGTTTGAACACACGTATTGCATTGTGTATTCAAGGAAATCATGAACAACAAATTGGAGTTTTGTTGAAATCCCAATAAAGAGTTTTTATCAACAAAAAGTACTTAATAGATACTGTGGGATTCAGTAATATGTAAAGTTTGTCCAAAATTAATTGCAGAAGCTGAAACACGTGTTCGTCACCCATGTCTTATCGGGAAATTATATCAATACGGTGCTAGATTTTAACAAAACACCAAATCCAACACCACCAATAAGTACTAAGCCAAAAATTGGAGCATGCCTCCCAAAATACTAATCCAAATGATATCTGGAAAGCAGTTGACAGTTTGAACACACGTATTGCATTGTGTATTCAAGGAACTCATGAACAACAAATTGGAGTTTTGTTGAAATCCCAATAAAGAGTTTTTATCAACAAAAAGTACTTAATAGATACTGTGGGATTCAGTAATATGTAAAGTTTGTCCAAAATTAATTGCAGAAGCTGAAACACGTGTTCGTCACCCATGTCTTATCGGGAAATTATACCAATACGGTGCTAGATTTTAACAAAACACCAAATCCAACACCACCAATAAGTACTAAGCCAAAAATTGGAGCATGCCTTCCAAAATACTAATCCAAATGATATCTGGAAAGCAGTTGACAGTTTGAACACACGTATTGCATTGTGTATTCAAGGAGATCATGAACAACAAATTGGAGTTTTGTTGAAATCCCAATAAAGAGTTTTTATCAACAAAAAGTACTTAATAGATACTGTGGGATTCAGTAATATGTAAAGTTTGTCAAAATTAATTGCAGAAGCTGAAACACGTGTTCGTCACCCATGTCTTATCGGGAAATTATATCAATACGGTGCTAGTTTTTAACAAAACACCAAATCCAACACCACCAATAAGAACTAAGCCAAAAATTGGAGCATGCCTTCCAAAATACTAATCCAAATGATATCTGGAAAGCAGTTGACAGTTTGAACACACGTATTGCATTGTGTATTCAAGGAAATCATGAACAACAAATTGGAGTTTTGTTGAAATCCCAATAAAGAGTTTTTATCAACAAAAAGTACTTAATAGATACTGTGTGATTCAGTAATATGTAAAGTTTGTCCAAAATTAATTGCAGAAGCTGAAACACGTGTTCGTCACCCATGTCTTATCGGGAAATTATATCAATACGGTGCTAGATTTTAACAAAACACCAAATCCAACACCACCAATAAGTACTAAGCCAAAAATTGGAGCATGCCTTCCAAAATACTAATCCAAATGATATCTGGAAAGCAGTTGACAGTTTGAACACACGTATTGCATTGTGTATTCAAGGAAATCATGAACAACAAATTGGAGTTTTGTTGAAATCCCAATAAAGAGTTTTTATCAACAAAAAGTACTTAATAGATACTGTGGGATTCAGTAATATGTAAAGTTTGTCCAAAATTAATTGCAGAAGCTGAAACACGTGTTCGTCACCCATGTCTTATCGGGAAATTATATCAATACGGTGCTAGATTTTAACAAAACACCAAATCCAACACCACCAATAAGTACTAAGCCAAAAATTGGAGCATGCCTCCCAAAATACTAATCCAAATGATATCTGGAAAGCAGTTGACAGTTTGAACACACGTATTGCATTGTGTATTCAAGGAACTCATGAACAACAAATTGGAGTTTTGTTGAAATCCCAATAAAGAGTTTTTATCAACAAAAAGTACTTAATAGATACTGTGGGATTCAGTAATATGTAAAGTTTGTCCAAAATTAATTGCAGAAGCTGAAACACGTGTTCGTCACCCATGTCTTATCGGGATATTATATCAATACGGTGCTAGATTTTAACAAAACACCAAATCTAACACCACCAATAAGTACTAAGCCAAAAATTGGAGCATGCCTTCCAAAATACTAATCCAAATGATATCTGGAAAGCAGTTGACAGTTTGAACACACGTATTGCATTGTGTATTCAAGGAAATCATGAACAACAAATTGGAGTTTTGTTGAAATCCCAATAAAGAGTTTTTATAAACAAAACGTACTTAATAGATACTGTGTTACATATTGCTGAATTCAAAATTTAGATTACTTTCAAAAAGGCATGTCTGTACAGGTGCGTATCTTAAAATAAAAGTTGATGATGGTTTTGAACAAATTAAACGTTGCATTGAATTCAGCTGAATTCAATTTAAAACAAAGTGTTCAAATAACAGTTTGTATTATTTTTAGAAATAAACACACTGTGGTTAAAAACAAAAAAAGGCTAATTTGTAATTTTTTGAATATCTTGGAAACCGGACCTGATACTGGGGATTCCAAAACGTTTTTGTAGGCAAATTTGTTTTAATTACAACTATCCCCTGTTGCTTACATTTTACCAACAAAATGCCAAAAATAAGCTGCTTACCCTGTATGCTTGTCATTCAACGAAGACAACCCCACATCGATAGAGGAATTCCGATAAATATGCCAAAATCCACCTGAATTTTATTTAAAAAGTCTCCCTTCCTTCCTCCTGAGTACAACCTTATTTTATTCATTTAAAAGAAATATTAAAAGGAATATTATATCGAAGCTTCTACTATTTTCTAAGTTTATATTTCCCAGAGAAGAAATTAATTTACATGAAACACTGTAGGACACCCAGGTTAAAATAACTATAAATTTAGCTCGAACTAATCTACCTTATTAACACTTGCTCTTGGATGTAATCTTAATTTGAAATCAATAACATTATTAAAAGCACTGAAAAAAATATAACATAAAATTTTTAGATAATTAAGGTGAGCTTCTCGATATACACTGTATTTAGATGTAATCAAAATGTTCCTTATAGAGTGATTACCATTAACGAAAAATAATGAACCTGTTTCCAAGATGGAAATAATTTAGAATGTACTTGAAGATGGCCTTGAAGGAGATGCAGTTAATGTACTTAAAGAAACGTTACATTTTTTTAAAGGTAGTGACGAAAGGCGTTTTGCTTACATCTGAAGATAATTGGGGAAAATATTCAAAAAAATGTAACGTTAATAAAAATAATTTGTAACAATATCTGATATATTTTATTAGGCAATGAATTATCTCTCAAATGATACTAAGTTTGTCAAAATCCATAAAGCGGAACAAAAGTTATGACAGTTTTATTGAGTCAGCTTTCCCACCCTTACCAGTTATTTTACAAGATCGAGGAAAAAGTACTGGAGTAAACTCACGTAAAATGATCTAATGATTACAAATATTTGAACTTTCAGGTACTATAACGGTACATTATTTATGATAGAAAAATGATGTTTTTGTGTAAATATTGTGAACTACGCCCTCTAGCGGTGGAGTAGGAAACTTGAAAATAATTTCCAGCAGTTTCTCGTATGCGAGTTTGTAATACAGATTTTGTTCTCTAAGCTGTACGATAAGTAGTTTCTGAGATACAGCGGGTTACCTCTCTTAATCAGACACCCGGTATAAAACTACTTGGTACGAACCGTGTAATTAACGCCCTCTATGAGTGGGAATATATCAGCTTCTAAAGCATATTCATACAAAATTTCATTACAATCTTACCAGTAGTTTCGACAATCATAAAAAATGTGTACAATAATTTTTTTCGGCACCCTGTATCGTTAATACAAATTTTTTTTAATTAACAAACCCCACTTATTTTTCAGTGCTGTACTCATCCTAGCAACTCTCCCACCGTTATTTCCACCCTCTTTTTTTGACTGTACATTTTTGAAAATTGAATTATTTAAATTTTTCTAAATTTAATTCTTATTCTGGAGTGTAACTTGCTGTTCTTGTGGATAACCTGGAATTTCAATTTGTTCATACGTTCCACCCAAAACATTTATGCCAAATTTCCCTTTTCTTCTGGAAAAATTCCCATTGCCAAATTCCACTTACCCCTTGAAAAACCAATCTCAACAATACATTGTCGAATGTCCCCAGTAAAAATATCCCTTCCGGCTTCTAAAGCTGCGAAACCTCGTCGTTTGTGAATCGTTTTAGTTATGCCAGGATTTAATTTATCAACTTTTCTTAATTGTTTTTTTAATTAGTGGGTTGTTTTTCTTCTCGTGAATGTTGTCTGAATAATGAAGTTTAAAAATCGATAAATACTTTGGTTAACTTCAACGATTATTTCAAAAGACAGGATGGATATTGAAAAAATTAGAGAAGCAGCCGGAGAAAACTTTTGTTATCAATAGAATTGTTCAAATAACAATTATTGGGTAAATTATTTGCAATGGTGGTTGTTTTACAATCCAAAAGGCAGTATATTCTCAAAATTGGACTGTCAAACACCTTCATCGGCTAAAATTCAGCACCTTTCGGTGTTCACAAGTACGTGAAGTCACTGCGTGGATTGAGAAGCTTAGGGTTCTTCATGCTGAACGTATGAATAAGATGCTACCAATAGAAACAAAATGGCATTTTTTTACTCTTGGTAAAGGAAATTTACCCAGACTACCCATCGACTTACCCATCTACTAATGTCAAAATGTCAACGTCATTTCTTGGGAATATATGAAACGTGCTCACTTTGCACATACTTATGTCAAATTAATTAATTAGTATAATCAACCGAGGTAGCGTTTTCTCTTTTTGTTCAGTGCCGCCACCAGGAAAAGCGCAAATTTCAAGGACCCCAAGCGAACAAAAATTAAATTGATTTGAGAACTTCTTCAAAAATCCAATGAGGACTAAACTTAACCATCATAAATGACAGAATAATTCAACCATTCACCAGTTTTTGGGTAGTGGAGAGGTCAGTCGGTTTGGTTCCTCTGATTACACTGTACCACAAGTAGGATACCCCATTAAATATATGAGGGCCTCTATCGAGTATTTGTTCCAGGCTCTCAAATGTGCTCTTTGTGCATCCTCCTGAAAGTCCCACTCAATACATCAACCAGCCTATGGTTTTAACACAGTTGATAACGTCCCCAAGAAGATGGCATGGCTGGTGTTAGCCAAAACTCGCCAAACATCGGTGTTTTTGCGCGAAGTTTGAAACGAAATTCAAAATACGGGATTTTAAAGCTTCAGTCATATTTAAGACAATGGGCGCGTTCAGCCGGGCTCAACGGTTGGAACTAAGCACAAAACATGTTGAGCATGCTGGCAGTTAGCGGCTGAGCTCCATCTGAAAGCATTGCTGCAAGTTAGCGCTGGAACCTAACCTAACTTTCTAATAATATTAACTCAATCCAAACACGTTGACAGCGCCAAAGATGACAAAATAAATTTTCTGTCATTCTTGATAGCGCTGAGTAAAGAAAGCGCAAATAATTGTCGCTTCGTCTGGTGCTCAACAGTTGAGAGGCAGAAATTAAACCGTTGAGCCCGTCTGAACGAGCCCAATAATAACGAACATCTACGGCTATATCAGGAACTGTTCCAAAAGTAATCACTATCCTAATAAGGGGGTTAAGGTCTTTTTGAATATTTTTCTCTCTAATAAAAATCTTGATTGTTACTTAATAATTTGTATAATAAATGCACTGTACCAAATGCATTTTTATATTGTATGTTATATAACATTTTACCTAAGACAATTTGTAATTATTTTTTATTTTGTACATAACATTTTTTTTTTATTCAAATAATCCATTAGTCGTGATTACTGTATTAATTTATTTATTGTGTGTATAACGGAAATATAAAAGTAAACGAGTGATTGTTGATGGATGAACGGTTGTAGTTTTTGTATATTTTGTATATTCTTTCCTCTTTTTTTATATTTCTTTTTGTTATAAAGAGCTCTATTTATTTTTATAACGGAAAATATACAAGTTGAATTATCTTGCTTTATAATAATTTTAAATTGGTGGTGTACTTACAATTCAAATGATTTAACTCATTCTAGGTAGTAATTATAATCTTTACACCGAATAATTTTTAATAACTACTACCGTATTAATTCATACTAACTTTAATAGCTCTTAAAACTTAATTGCATTAAAATGGAGAACAGGATGTACTAATTAAAAGAGACGAAACAAAAAAACATCTACAGAAGATATTTCAACTGAATACAGAAAGAGTATACTTTTTCTTTTTTTCTATTATTCTTTCCCTTGACCTTCATCATTTTCTCCAATGTTTCTTCTTATTACAGTTTTCTCAAGCATTATCCTTTCTTCTCTGACTTTATTGTGTGGATAATTGTTTCTCTGTTACTCAATTCTAATGATACGTCGGTGACAATTAGTTGTTGTATTTACTTTGTATTCTCACCTCTCCTCTTCTTTTATGCTGCCTCGACTTCATCCAACTCATTTAATTCAGC
This sequence comes from Lochmaea crataegi, assembly GCA_947563755.1. NCBI lineage: Eukaryota > Metazoa > Arthropoda > Insecta > Coleoptera > Chrysomelidae > Lochmaea > Lochmaea crataegi. Next base: position 11,054,483 of record OX387427.1, read on the forward strand.
TTCCTCCTTAACAACTACCACTTAATACACTCATTTATACTATTCCCCCACGTCTTCCATCATCGATACCACCCATTCAATTATCTCACACTATACTGTCTCCTTTCCACATTCCCCACCTTTGTCCATTAATTCAATCATTCATTCGTTTGGGTTGTGCTCAACAGCCCAACAACTTGAACTAAATCTTTGTACCATTTCCCATATTTTCTACTTCCATTCCTCTGTTTTCGTTGGTGTTCTTTATCTAACCACTTCCGGATTTTCCCTCTTAAACAATCCTTTGTGATTCCCCTGAACCGTCTCATTGCCATGGTTTGTTTTAGATCCATCAGTGAGCCATATGATGTCTCCAGGATTACCTGGATTCCCTGGATGGGATGATGATATTCACTTGCTCAGTGGATATGTTCTCCGGTGTCATGCTATCCAAACTTATTTGAAATATGTTGTATCAGTGTATGTGTCCTTCTCGAACATTTTCCGGAGACCATAAGATAAGATAAGATAAATATGGGGCTTATGTGCTTTTAAGAGCCTCTCCACTACGACCTTTGCAGATCTATTGTGTGTGCCCTCCTGTTAATGATAGAGTTCCTTGTCTAGACCCGTTCTTATTACTAGACTTCGATTGTCAAACCTCAGGTCCTCCATATATTGGTGTGTTGTGGTTTTTCCTCCCCTATCGTCGAAAACATCAGCCTACTCAGGCCTTCGCAGTTACACAGTATGTGTGCTGAGGTTTCCTCTTCTTCTTGGCAAAACTTGTAATGTTAGTCTACAATGCCCCGTCAGAAACCCAATCCTGCTGTTCTGGCTCAGTAGGTACTCCGTGAATTTTGACAAGGGTTCTTTGATGAACTCTTTGGCCTGCCTCATTTTTGGCGCCTTCTTCCACCATTTTCGAGACTGCTTTTTTATCCAAGTACTGCTATTTGTTTTTTGCAGCGCTTTCGCTATTTTGAACAAATGGGAGCACATCGTGCCCCTTCTCGGGTTAGGGGGTCTGCTCTTGTGTTCTGAGTGGCCCGATACCCAGGCTGAGTTTGGAATTGTCCGGAGACCATATATTATGACTCCCGATTGCATCCTAAGAATTGCCATCATCGCCTACGCCGTTACCAAAAATTTCCAAGGAGAAATGCCAATAAGGGCTTCCATTGATGCCGTCTCCTTGCTATTAATTGCACCGGAAATATCAAGGAGAGCTCGTATTTGGACCTTGGTCCAAAAGTTTTCTTCACTCATTTAGTTCAAGAACGATGAATCTTTATAAAATTTTTAGGTAGTAACAAATAGAGCTTAGTCGTACACTTGGATCGATGTCTGTAGAAAAAGTTACATCAATTAACGGTAATTAATATTGTACTACTCTATATTGTGTGAGTAATTTTGAATCAACAACTTGTATATTTTGGTGGATGAGTGTGAGATGAGTGATGTGATTTATAAGTTTACTAGAGATTGTACAGTATTATCAGTATCTTAATAAGATAATTGTATTCCATATTTATTGTATCATTCAAATAACAGCTGAAAATGCCCAATTTCGATCTAATGTTTCGGTTTTAGTGTTTTTTAAACAAAATTTCACTAATTTAATACCAGCAGGTTTTTTCGTAGGTTTTAAATATTTTTGCTTAGGTTGAAAATGGGCTACGAGACTGAAAATATCTTATTAAGTTTCAAATTAAGTTACTAAATTTTAAAATAATTGACGTCGAGCTACAATGATTCGTTTTGATAATTCCATCGGTTATAGAGGGTTTGAGTAGTCATTTGAAACTTTATTGAGAATATCAGTCTCTTGATAAAACTATATCTAGTTCCTAGAAATCATTTTAAGGATATAAATGTTTAAAATTAATAGACATCAAAAATAACCCTAGATCTAGTTTCTGTGTCGTCAACATATCAAACTGTAATGTGCTTCGATTCTCAGCTATGTTGGATAAAAAATAAATCTTACATTTAAACTGTAGTCCAATTTTTATTCATTCAAAACCCATTTTTATTTTTCTAACCCGATAATTATTCTACTGCATTAGACCAAGAAGAAGCGTTTCTTCAAGTTTTGTTATTGAAGTGAAACCTTCAATGTTTGATAGGATGGGTTGGTAACGTAACTGTCACCTGTCACCGCTTAACCGACATATATGTCACCTGTCACCGCTTAACCGACATATGTCACCGTTATCGCGTTATCTGTCACCGTTACTAAGTGAGGTTAGGGTAAGGTTTTTATTTTTCCTATATTAAGTAATAACTAGAATAGTCTTGCTCTAGGCAGTCGAGTATCTTTAATATCTTGACTCGTGCGAGAATTCTACACACAAATAGGTAAAAAGTTTGATTACTGTATACACTGCATTGTTTAATTTGCGATTTATTGAAGTGAAAATTTCTTTAGCCGCTTTGTGTGATTATTGGTAGGAGAGAAACTTTTACAGGTTGGTCATCGCCTAACCGTCACCGTGTATCGTAGGCGTACGATTTCTTTTCAAAATGACACCCGGTAGACCTTCAAAATGATCTTGCCGATTTGTAGATTTTTTTTATTACATAATAGGTACATGAAAAAATAAGTGGAAACTCAAAAATAAAATATAGCAGATCATACACTTACCGCGTTTGAAATTCAAAATACCAGTCCAATAATGAAACCTACAACAAAGGATTTAATTATTTATCACATGAACAAAAATTTCCATTATGTGATTATTATTATGCTAAAAAATAAAGAAAAATTGAATTGTGTCCTGACATCTAGTGATGCACTACTAGCACTGTTCATGGTTGATTAAAGTTTTCTTTACAACCAAATTAGGTTTTTTCTCATAATTCGAAGAATACATTTTTCAATGAACTAAAGTACCAAAAGTATGGAGGGTAGACCTTCCATGAACAAAAGATTACATATTTAACTGTGGCTATTTTTTAATAAATTTATTTCATATTTTAAATATACGGCGCCATCTACTTTGCAGATATTCATCTAAGAGTATTTACAGCGTTCTTTACGCTAACCTGTTTTGATTACAATACGATGCGGTAGATGTAGATAGTATACTGAAATGTTTTCTATATGAAGGTACTCGAAAAAATATAAGTTTAATTTAGTGATGAGCGATATTGTGATTTTTTAATCACGTTGTGAAATTATATCGTGATTTTTTAATATCAGTTATTTTGAAACGTAACGCGATCACGACATTTTTGATATTCGGTTTTGAATATACGATGGGAAGAATTGCATCTATTTTCATTTCGTAAGATTATCTATTTCCTATTTGCACAGTCTCTTTATAATCCTATGACAATGAATAAAACAAAACTCGATCTTGTTGACAAATTTTAGTCGAATGAGAGCGATGAAGGAAATCGCAATAATGTCTTCTTCCATCCCTCCCCCAAAAATGTGTTTTTTACAGAAAAAACGTCATAACTCGAAAAACTCCCGATAATTTTTATTGGACATTTTTTTTCAGGGTTTATGACTATGAAAGCTATCTTCTAACAAACTTTCATCAAAATCGAACAAATTCTAACCAAACTAAAAATAAAAAACAAAAAATGCAGTTTTTTGCGTTTTTCGAGCTAATTTTGAGGTTATGTGAAAAAGTCAGTCAGATTTTTTCAAGATCTACAACACGTACAAGATATTCAACTTTTTTTTCTAGGAGCTCAACTCTGGCCGGAAATCGCAATAATGTGTTCTTCCACCCCAAAAAAAGTGTTTTTTACCGAAAAAACATCAAAATTCGAAAAAATTTCAATATTTTCATTCGAAAATTTTTTTCATGGTTTGTGACTATGAAAGCTACATTCTAACAAATTTTCATCAAAATCGAACAATTTCTGACCAAACTAAAAATAAAAAACAAAAAATGCAGTTTTTTGCGTTTTTCGAGCTAATTTTGAGGTTATGTGAAAAAGTCAGTCAGATTTTTTCAAGATCTACAACACGTACAATATATTCAACTTTTTTTTCTAGGAACTCAACTTTGGCCGGAAATCGCAATAATGTGTTCTTCCACCCCCAAAAAAGTGTTTTTTACCGAAAAAACATCAAAATTCGAAAAAAATTAAATATTTTCCTTCGAAAATTTTTTTCATGGTTTGTGACTACGAAAGCTACATTCTAACAAATTTTTATCAAAATCGAACAATTTCTGACGAAACTAAAAATAAAAAATGCAGTTTTTTGCGTTTTTCGAGCTAATTTTGAGGTTATGTGAAAAAGTCACTAATGAAAAAGTTGTAGATTTTTCCAAGTTCTACAACTTTTATATTAAACTTTTTTTTCTAGGAACTCAACTTTAGCAGGAAATCGCAATAAAGTCTTTTTCTACCCCCCAACAAAAGTGTTTTTTACCGAAAAAACTTCATAACTCGAAAAATTTCCAATGTTTTAATTAGAAATTTTTTTTCCATAGTTTGTGACGAATTTTCGTCGAATGAGAGCGATGAGGAGATCAATTTTTATTCACTCATTCGATTCATTGTCGTCACGCTTTAGATTTGCTTATAGGAACTGGGACTTACTGTGATTTGTTCGTATCAGTGAAAAAGTAACAGTTCGTGATATATCTCTCATCACTAGTTTAGATACAAAAAATCTTTTATCGGGTAGAGGTGACAATAGACCATTAAAAATCGGAATAAATGAAGACAAAAAGTACATTGAAAATAGGGAGTCAGGTATTTGCAAACACGCTCGAGAAGAGGGGTGTTATGTTTTATAAAAGGGGGTTAATACAACTAAATCCTGAAATAAAAATATAAGCAAACAATGTGGTTCAAGTTTCCATAAAAAAATATGATGAATTTACCACAAGGAACTTACAGAAAATGTCCTTGAAATGTTTTTCCAGTACTTGTATTAGAAGACATAATTATTTATGCCGTACTGGAGACGGGAAGATAAATTTTTGTCCAATAAGTAGGAGAGATAAGGTAAATTTAGCTCCTACTAGGAGAGAAATTCATCTTCTCGACACGAACAAGGCATAGCAGATGAAAAAAATTGAAACATGCGACAATAGTGACATGAAAAAAAGTTTTGTCAAAATTTATCAATTTTTCGCGGATTTTTCCTGCATTTTAAGAGGAGTGCAAACAATATCTTCATCGCTACTCGTCATTTTTAAAATTCACAATTCAATGGACATAAGGTGAGGTCAAATTAATTCACTGAATTTTAATTCATTTGTTTTCAATAGAATCCTTTCAAAAACGAAAGAAATAAAAAAATTATCGAGTAATATTACAGTTTCCTGTAAAATTGTCGTATTTAGTGAAGCGTGTTACCAATAGATATCGAATAATAAATATATTATTTTAACGCTTCACAACAAAATTTAGAAAAATATTTTTCAAAAACAATGACCGTTCAACTAAGAAGCAACAACTACTAATAATTATGTTGTCCCTTGTAATTGCAAACCAGAATGGTTGGTGAAATCTTGTAGATCATACCGACCCTGTTTGACTTAGAAGAAGTGTAATTCAATGTATGTATGGGCATATAGCCCGGGAAGTAGTTGTTTTTTCTTAGTTGAACGGTAACTGTTTTTGAAAAATATTTTCCAAACTTTTGCATCTCAGGGTAATAATAAAGCTCAGCTAAGAAAAATCTCTTCTCTACCTTTGGTGTATAATATACTGTACGTGAGCTTTTCCAACCGACGATACTATTTAAAAAATTATTCATCATTATAATCCAAATAACTTCACCAATTCCTCTCTGTATTTTATACATGTGGGAAGATTTAGATAAATTTAAATATTTCGTACAAATAAGTAATTTATGACGGTTATAATTTGGTCTCGTTTTATTACTTCGTGACAGCAACAAAATTATCAATGACAAATCTTACTTCCTACGCAAAAACGGGATATATCCTCAACCCGTAAGTTTCGTCATTGTTCTATGGAACTGCTATTATGTCTAAATTACACTGTTTAGAAATTCAATGATAATATTATAAACTATAATCACTACCCCATAATTTGAATTAAGTATGTCTAGAAAGGATAATTGTATCAAGCAATTTTAATGTTCTCCATTATAATATTGTATTTCTATACCTACCAATAATTTCCAAGAGTATAGTTAGTGAAGATTCAGTTAAAAAAATATTTGTACTGACTTAGGGATTGGCCAAATGTTTGACATTTTGTATTTTTACATGTTTAATGGAGGCTGGAAAAAATGTTTCCAACATGTTGTTATATGTAATAAATAATAGCTGGTGATGAATCTATAAAATGGTTGGAAGCTTCTTCGACGGAATCTGAAGAGGACTGTTTTCACTTCAGCTTCAGTGGGAAGCTGGTAAGAGTTTGAGGTTGTTGGCCTTTTAAACTGCGATCTCAGATCTATTGCTTTGCCTCTTTTTCATGTACGTCAGAGGTTTTTCTGTCTTTGTCTCTCGTCTATAGCATGCGTGCCATTAGAGAAAAATAGCCCGAACCTCTGATTATCTATCTCTTTCTTATTTGCTGACGGGTTTCGAGCTGGATTGTTGCCTCTATCTGTAGTATCTCTATGGGCTTACCTCGCACTGGCATAGGATCTGTTTTGCACTTTCTTCTTCTAGGTGACAAAAATTGCACATACTTCTGACAACTCAATAGCTGTGCGTGCATATACTACAGATTGGTTGATACACAGACAGCTCAAAAGCAATAGAAAGAACTGGGCCAGGATCCAAACACTCTGAAAGCTTGGGAAAATCCCCGAGTATCAGAAAGTGTGCCCAGTTCAATGTTGATAAAGGATATACAAGGCAAAGGATTATCATAATGTCGGATAGTCAAGCAGCTATTAAAGCACTGAGCTCTTGTATAATCACTTCCAAAATGGTGTGGGAATGCCTAGGCAAACTCAATGAACTGGGCAAGAACAATATAGTCACCTTACTGTGGATTCCAGGACACACTGGGATAGAAGGAAATGAAATAGCAGATGAACTAGCAAAGAGGGGGACTGGAACACCCTTTTAGTAGGACTTAGACAATCAAAGATTCTTCTGGGTGATTACAACCTGTTGAGATAAAATGAATGCATAAGTCAGAGTAAAACTGCACTGAGAGTTTTAACAGGAATCCTTACGGGACATTGTCGCCTGAATGGGCACCTAAAAAAGCTCAAAATAGTGGAGGAAGAAGAATGTAGACCTCCATCCTCATACTTGCGAATTGCACAGCAATTCAGAATCCTAGGGCAGAACACCTTGGAAATTACTGGATAGAAGAGGGACATTAACCTAAGTTAAAAACTGCAGATATCCTAAAATTCCTCCGGGAAATAGGACTAAAGGAGCTACTAGTCTCTGAGACTTTCCTCGGGAACTAAGTAGAAGTAAGGGGGCACAGTAGATCTTTCAGGTGTCAGTGAATGTCACCCCAATTTACATACATACATACAGTTTTCTTATCTTTGCCTATTGGTCCTGTCATACATTTTGGCGAATTACTATCCTGTGATGAACTGTTTCACCTGTATCTGTCCTGGTAACATTTTTCACTATTCTACAGAATTCTGACACTCACTTATCTCTAGCCAAGGTTATTGTCAATTTTGCGACTCGCAAGGGTTCTAATCCAATGAATGGCATTGGTACGCCATTTTTCATAGGTACCCAGTTTACCGTGACCTTGCAACGATCTCCTAGTGGTACGTACGCAATGTCATACTAGCTGAGCAAAAGAAGCTGGTTAGAAGATGGTCCTTTCCAAGTCTCTGTTTTGTACAGGTTTCAGCGGCTGTAGTACTGTAACGTTTATTCTAATTTATATTTACAATTAATTTATATTTACAGATTTATATGTAATTCAGTCCTTATTTAATAATTTACGTAATACACTAAACACACTAATTATAATTTATATGAGAGTCACTTAATAAACACTTTATCGATGCGCGATTACTTTCCTTCGGTATCAACACTGACTGATTGACTAATTAATTGCAGCGATGCTTGTTGCCTATATATACTCGTGCGCCGTAATTCTAGAAGTATCTCGGCGTTCTCGCGGGCGCATTGGATATTCTCGATATTCTGGCGGATGCACCCGGGTGTTCTGGATGTTTCTCGAAGTTTGGGCGGAGGAGCCATAGTCGTCTCATACGGGGATTTCACTGGGGGCACTAAGTGAGAATATTATTGCAGTAGCTCGCATAACAGTACTATTTAGTCGGCCTAGAACATCATTTATTCTGGTAACTTTTCAATGTCTACGATTAGCTTAACAATGTGTGGCGGTTTAGATTGAAAGTGAGTGACAGTAGTGAACGTGGAGAATCGATATATTTTTGACAATTACATTTTTTTTAACTTCCTGCTAAGAAAATCAATGATTCTTCCTTATGATTTTCTAAAAATTGGGCTATTTTTACGATAATGTGTGTGTGTGTGTGTTGTGTGTGTTGTGTGTGTTGTGTGTGTTGTGTGTGTTGTGTGTGTTGTGTGTGTTGTGTGTGTTGTGTGTGTTGTGTGTGTTGTGTGTGTTGTGTGTGTTGTGTGTGTTGTGTGTGTTGTGTGTGTTGTGTGTGTTGTGTGTGTTGTGTGTGTTGTGTGTTGGGTGTTGGGTGTTGTGTGTTGTGTGTTGTGTGTTGTGTGTTGTGTGTTGTGTGTTGTGTGTGTTGTGTGTGTTGTGTGTGTTGTGTGTGTTGTGTTTGTTGTGTGTGTTGTGTGTGTTGTGTGTTGTGTGTGTTGTGTGTGTTGTGTGTGTTGTGTGTTGTGTGTTAGAAATTGCAAGAAAAGTGAAAAAAAAGTTGTTTTTTTTTCATTATTTCAAAATATCTCCGAATTAGCTGAACCGATCGACCTCAAAAACTAATCAGCTCTTAATCTTGAAAACCCGCATCGATTGCCACCAAGTGCGTCAGAATCAGTTGATGCGTTCGTGAGATATCGTTGTCGCAAAAAAAATCGAAAAAAGTGTTTTTTTTGTAATAACTCCGAAAGGTTTCATCAGATTAATTTTTTTTATTTAAAATTTTTTATAGAGCTCAAAAAACTACATCGATCGCCGCCAACCGCGTGAGAATCGATTAATTCATTCAAAGGTTATGGCAGTTTGAAAATTAAAAAAATCGTGTTTTATCGAACTTTGATAAGACTTTTGAACTCGAAGAGCTTAAAAGCATCGAATAGCTTTATCTTTAAATAGCACAAAAATTAAATTTTTGACCAAAAACATTGCAACTAGCGACAAAATCGCATGCGTTTGAAAATTGAATTTAGCGGGAAGTTGCAGGGATGATCTTTAGGGTCAACCGATTTCCAGATTTTTTATTCTTGAAAGTACTTTTGTTAATAAATCCAAAACTCTACATAGATGGGAAGTATTCATTACAACACCCATGATTATTTCCTATATTGGTGACTCCGACAGAAAAACACTACTTGAGAAGTAAATTCAACAAGCGAATTTGACGAAACAGTCTGATGGATTTTCCACTGTCAACCTTACCAGAGACAACCCTGTATTACGACAGACGAGGCAGACAGACCTGTCATGTGCTGCGGCAAACGTCACGTGATACGGCAAACGTCACGTGTCACGTGCTGTGGCAAACGTCACGTTATACGGCAAACGTCACGTTATACGGCAAACGTCACGTTATACGGCAAACGTCACGTTATACGGCAAACGTCACGTGATACGTCAAACGTCACGTGATACGTCAAACGTCACGTGATACGTCAAACGTCACGTGATGATGTATGTGTATGTGAATGATGTAATTTATGGCCTCACCTTAGTTGCTTTTAAACCTTCGATTATGAGGTATATGATGTATATGACATCATTGTTTAAAACAAAGTCGTCACGTGACGTTTGACGTAGCACTTGACAGGTCTGTCTGCCTCGTCTGTCGTAATACCTACTAAACTCATTCAAACGATGCTTCGTGACGAAGGTCAACTTCCAAATCTACGAGAGGAGAACGAAGAATTGCTACGTCAAATCCAAGCAGAATGAGGAGCTACAAAGATTGCCGAATCTACAACAACAACAGCAGCAGCCACAACAGGCCGGAAAATCATCCGCCAGTGGAACGGATAGCTGTAAAATTGCCACATTTTTGGGCCGACAAACCAAGCTTATGGTTCGCACAAGCTGATTCTAGGTTTACGTTGCTTAATATCACAAAGGAGGTAACAAAATCTCATTACATCGTTTCTCAATTAGACTCAGTTTCCATATACATTTTTGCACACAAAATTAATTGAACGTTTGTCTGAGTCCGAGGAACAACGAGTTTGTCAATTGATTGGCGAGGCAGAGCTTGGCGATCGGAAACCGTCGCATCTTCGTTCTCTCGCTGGTGCTACTCACCATCGTTCAAGATAACCTTTTGTGTCAATTTTGGTTACAAACGACTTCCACGCAATGTTCGTGCTGTTCTCACAACGCAGTCGGAGCTGGCGCTTGATAAACTTGCTGATAAAATCGTCGAAGTCTCTACGAGCAATCCAACTTTCTCTATAAGTGCAGCACAGAAAATAAACTTTTGAATGCTTTGCTGATCTACAAAAGCAAGTTGCTGCGCTGTCTGCTTCTCGCTCACGTCCTCACAGTTCTAACCGCAATTCTAATCTACTTTAACCAATTCTGACCAAGGAAAAATAACACACAAAACTTTCAAAAGTAGTTAATCGAAAAGGAAAAGTCTACACAGGAAAAGTAGTTAATCGATGATGAAGAGACTACGGAGCCAAAGAGGAAGGGTTTGCGAAGAAGGAGTAAATTAAAGAGTGAAAGTAGGCGAAGCGAAACATGTCCAAAGTCAAAATTGAGCACAAGATGAGAAACAATGGCAAATACTAGACTAGATTTCACCAATTCCACTCCGACATTTCCAGTGTATTGTGGTCCTCCGCATCCAGCTCACAATTTTTAACCCTACTATTTGTTTGTAGACCTTCACGGAAAAAACGTCATCAGGTTAACGCCTAAATTGCAACTAATTTTTTAAATGAAAATAGTTTAGATTTCAGTACATACAATAAGTAAGGGTGAAAAACAGTTGATTGGCTGAAGGTAGAGGTATCTGCTGTTTACTCCTTTGCAAAAATATATGCCGAATTAAATTCGATTTAATTTAATTTAAAAGTTTTAAAAACTTTTTTGTACACTCCGTAGAAATGAGAGCCCCAATTTTAAATAAAAAAAATCACGTCCAGACGTAGGTACATACACAGATATTACGTTTCGGTAACTCCAAACGATAATTGTCCGGTATACTGGTGGTCACTCGCCATCATCAGGTCACTGTCTATTTGCGGTGTCTTCTAAGTTACAGTAAACTCTATGGGTGGGGTAATGGACACTGAAGAACACCGAATGCTTCTATCGCGTGGGAAATGCACAGTAGTGGTTCGAAATACCTCTCACTTCTCCGCACACATACGTAGACGACGGTGACCATACCTTACTCACCGCCTCTGCCCGATGAAATAATCCAGTCACTGAGAATATATATCTAAAAGGGGTTCAATCAAAATGATCGGACCATGAATTTTGGAACATTTAACGCGAAATTATCCTTTTCAAGCATGTTATTGCTCTTTTGTAGATGTGAACATGTTTTGGAAATATTTGAAAATATTTTTTAATAAAATTTAAAAATTGATACTTTATGATGAAAATAATGTCTCCAAATATCCAAATAATAAACCGTCCAAATCTTTTATTTCAAATCTAAAAGAAAATTACAAAGGTTGTTCAATCTGTCTCTAGAATTTGTTTTGAGAAAGTTACAAAAAGGGAAATCTTAGAACAACAGGAAGTCAATTCATAGCCTATGCTGATGACATAGTACTAGTGACAAAAAAAAGGAAAATCATGGAAAAATTACTAAGGGAGATTGAGGAGGAAGGAAGGAAGTTGGGACTGAAAATTAATGTGAAGAAAACGAAGATAATGAGATTTGGAAAAACAGGACAAAATGGGGAAATACGAATAGGAAATAAAAAATTCGAAGAAGTACAAAAAATTAAATACCTGGGTGTAATGATAGACAATAAAGGGTAAAGAAGAACGGAGGTCGAAGAAAAAATAATGGCAACAAATCGAGCGTACCAAGCTAACAAAAATTTGTTAAAAAGTAAAATATTGACTAGTCAAACAAAGTTGAACATATACAATACAATAATAAGGCCAATAACAATGTACGCAGCAGAAACTATAACTATGACGAAAACAGAAGAAGACAAACTAAGGATAAACGAACGCAAGATATTAAGATCAATTCTGGGTCCAGTGAAGATAGGAGAACAAGAATATAGAAGGAGAACGAACCAAGAAATATTAGAAGAGCTGAATGGAGAAGACATAATAAAGAAAATTAAAACTCAAAGAGTCAAATGGCTGGGACATATATGGAGACAAGGGAAGGAAGCAGTAACAAAGGCTATGCTACAATGGCAGCCGGGAGGGAAGAGAAGACGTGGAAGACCCAGATCCAAATGGTTGGCAGAGGTAGAGGACGACTTGATCAGGGCAGGTGTGACAAGATGGAAGCAAGAAACAAGAGACCGGAAGAAATGGCGGCAAATAAGCGAAAGGATACAATAATAAACCGAGGATGGGGACTGATCCACCCCGATAAACGGATTTAGAAAGCGAAAGCGGCGCAACCTCACATGAGGTGTTAAGCCATATATATATAAAAGAAAATTAAAAAAGAAGGAATATAAGGATTGATTATACACAAAATAAGAGACTACATTCTTTGACACATGTCATTCGTCGTAATATATAACCCTTTGAATACTTGACTAGGTAAAGGTCCTGGATATTCTTCAGGTTTTTAATTGCAGATTATCTTCATACTATTCAGTACTAGAAAGTCAAGTTCTGCTGGTTACCTTGAAATGGACTGAATACATCGAAGCATTGAAGGAAATGCTGATAAATAATGAAGAAAAGAGATAAACAATGCCACTATTGCCACAACAAATTTAAAAGATATAGGATGATCTACTTAAATTTTACCTAATTTGAAACCAGTTCCTACTTAGGATGAACCTTGAACTTAAACGGCATTTAAAACAAGTCACAAAGTTTGTTGAATATTGCAAACAAATCTGGAATCAGCGCATTGAAAAAAAGAAGGATGTGTTCCTTCTAAAGCAGATTGTACTCTTTAAGGATCATTTTATGAACCTGAACCTTACGAAGGAACTACAAACATTCACGGTTAGCGGGATAATTGAAAATTAGTCTCACTGATCTTTAGCATTGAGAGAATCTACTCATTATTGGCAAGCAGAGAACGCTAAAAAGTTATTTAAGATTAGCAGAGCTTACATTAAACCAGTGGTCTTCAACCAGATAAAAATGAGCTATGGAGATAATGGGAACTGTACGTATTAAAAAATAAGAGTTTTGGAACAGACCATTGAAAATTGCAGCTGATACATCTTGGTAATTTTACTACTGAGGGGAACTTTCAGACAACCAGATTATCCCAATATTCTCTGGACAATTCACCTGTCTAGGGTAAAATACGGATAGATGCCGCACTTTTTGTGAAAAAAATGTAAAAACTCGATTAACAAAAAATTTTTATTTCAAAAAACATATAATCATTCTATAATCTATTGATTATTGAAAAATTGGCCTTTAAACAACATAAAAAATACTCTACTACTGGAAAAAAAATATCTAAGAAAAAGTGTTTTTCCGGCAACTCTCCCCCCAGGTACGGAGAGATGCTTACAGCCATGCGGAGAGATGCCAATGTTAATACCCATAAGGGAGAGATGCCGAAAATTTTTCTTGTAATTCCGCACGTTTGCATGAGTTACTAGTGTTTAAGTGTCTCATACAACCAGTTGATGCATCTTATACAGCAAATCCAGTTAACTGTTTAGGAGGTTTTACTGTAAACTTCAAAACATTCCATGCAAAAATATTATTTATCAGTATCTTGCTTGGATAATTCGGGATTTTTCTTAAATCGGATAAGGAGATCTCGTCTTCGCTTGATGTGTCATTTGTCTTTATTTCTTTAGTGTTTCTTTATTGCTACTATTTTTACTTTATTATTATTTTTATTTTTTGCTGTTGATTTAGCAATTTTCTCTGTTTTATATCTCTTTTCTGAATTATTCTCAGGAGAAGTTAGCTCTGTAGCCGACTGTTTCCGTTTGTTAAATGATAATGGAATATTTGGAATAGGCTGTATTTCTTTTAAAAATTTACTGGGAGTTATATCGTCATTTAAACTCTTTGATGTACTTGGCTGGGACTCTAGGGATTCATTCTTTTTCTGTGGGGTATGATTCTCTTTTATTTCTTGAATTGGGAATTCATCTTCCAAATATGTTGAACCACCAAACTGGCGACGTGGAGTTGTTAACACTGAAGATAAAGATATTTCATCTGAATTCTCATGTGTTTCATCATGGAGACCATTATTTTGGCCTGCATTTGCTATTGCTTCATAGGCGATCGCGAAGAAATGATCAGGAATAGCATTTTCATCAAGTGGATGTATGCCAGTACCTTTAAATCCAGAAATGGCATTAGCTGCTGTGGCAGCCCGCATCCACGCCTTTCCCACAATTTTTCCTACTTGGTATCTCGACATGTTTCTGCTAGGATTGTTAAGCATCCATGTTTTGGCTTCATGATTCCAATAGATCTTAAGAGGACCGACAAATGATTTGTCCAATGGCTGAAGCGCCATAAGTTTTATGGCATCTTTCGGTACTAAAAAGTGTGGCATCTTTCCTTTTTGGTACGGATAGATGCCTCCTAATGAATCTGTAGCCGAGAATACAAAACAAAATCTTAAATATGCCTTATATAACGCTATAAAAGTGAAATGATCCCATTTTTTTATTTTAAACATACTTCCCCAATACAAATAAATATTAGGCAATAAAAGTATATCTTACTAACTTTATTACCAAAATTTCCGTTCAATCGCTTGCTCAATCAGAACACCGACCACGTGCAAAACAATACTGGCTAAATAGCTTTTTGATCCCACCAACAGTTGTTGTCAAGTGCCTATAGTTTCCGTGTCACGTGATCTGCGGGATCTATCCCCACCCCCGGCATCTATCCGTACTTTACCCTACTCTAGCCGTTTGGATTGGTCTGTTAATTTTAGTTACAGACCAACAAATTTGTATATATTTTTATCTTTTTCAACTTCATTGCTGATTTTTAGTATATTGGAATGAACTAATGACGAATTTGAAGTCGTTTTGTTGCTATCACATCAGTAATTTTCACAACACAGATTTATAAAAATAGTTATGGTCCAGATAAACATTTGAAAATAATTCGTAGGCTTGCGGAACCTTTTCTATTTTTTTATAAAGCTCTGCCTTCTCTTCATTTCCTTTATATTTCAATGAAATTTCCCTCCTCATCATTAACTGAATGTTCCGAAGTCTTTAGGAAAGTACCCCAAATGCGAATGAAGGAAAAAAACTTATCTTTGGAAATTTTGGACTTTTATCCCGAGGATTGTTACTTTACGCTCTAGCGCAAAAAAGGAATCTTTTTCGCTCGTTTATTTAATCAAACCACGCCAACCGAATTAACTCAATTGGTGAATAATTAACAATTTATCAGATTAAAAATTAAATAAAATTATATGAAAATTGTCAAAATTTTTGAAATATGGTCAAAGATGGACACTTTTCGTCAAAAACTGACAAAAATGGTCAATAATTGTCAAAAATTGTAAAAATGGTCAAAAATGGTTAAAAATGGTTAAAAATGGTCAAAAATGGCCAATTGTCAAAAATTTTAAATTTTTTTTGAAAAATGGTAAAAAAAATTTCAAAAATTGTCAAAAATGGTCAATAATTGTCAAAAACTGCCAAAAATGGACAATTATTGTCAAAAATTGTTAAAATTTGGAAAAATGGTCGATAATTGTCAAAAACTATCAAAATTGGTCAATAATTTTGAGAAATGTTCTAAAGTTTTGAAAAATTGTCAAAAATGGCCAATAATTGTCAATAACTATCAAAAATGGTCAAAAATTGTCAAAAATGGACAATTATTGTTAAAAATTGTCAAAATTTTGAAAAATAGTTGGTAATTGTCAGAAATTGTTGAAGTTTTTGAAATATGGTCAAAAATTTGGAAAAATGGTAGATAATTGTCAACAATTGTTAATAATTATCAAAAATGGTCAATAATTTTGAAAAATGATCTAAAATGATCTAAAATTTGGAAAAATTGTCAAAAATGGTTAAAAAGTGTCAAAAATGGACAATTATTGTGAAAAATTGTTAAAATTTTGAAAAATGGTCGATAATTGTCAAAAACTATCATAATTGGTCAATAATTTTGAGAAATGGTCAAAAGTTTTGAAAAATTGTCAAAAATTTGGAAAAATTGTCAACAATGGCCAATAAATGTGAAAAACTATCAAAAATGGTCAAAAATTGTCAAAAATGGACAATTATTGTTAAAAATTGTCAAAATTTTGATAATTGTCAGAAATTGTTGAAGTTTTTGAAATATGGTTAAAAATTTGGAAAAATGGTAGATAATTGTCAACAATTGTTAATAATTATCAAAAATGGTCAATAATTTTGAAAAATGGTCTAAAATTTTGAAAAATTGTCAAAAAGGGTCAAACTTTATCAAAAATGGTTAAAAAGTGTCAACTGTTTTTAAAAACTGTCAAAAATGTCCAATGATTGTCAAAAACTATCAAAAATTGTCAAAAACTGTGAAAAATGGACAATTATTGTTGAAAATTGTCAAACTTGGAATAGGTCAAACTTAGACGGTCTCCCACTGCACTCATAACAAAAAACTAATTGTCGAATATCGTAAATTGTATCTTATAATCCTTTCCCACTACTGACTTACGTATCACGTGACATGCGGCATCTATACCCTCGCGGCATCTATCCCACTTTTACCCTAATATCATATCTTCTTTTTTATATTTATATTATATTAGGTGACTCAATCACAAGATAGGTTTCTATTTGGTCTAGCCAAAATATTAAACATCAGATGTAAAATCTGTCATTCTTAGAAACAGTTAGTTTCATTTGAAAAAGTAAATTAAAGGCTTCATTACCTTTAAGATTTTTTCGAGTTAGACTAAAATCTGACGATATTTTCACTTCCTGGCACAACATTCTTTTTGTGATACTCTTTCCAAAAGAGCAAATTTTTTTCAAAAAGATCTGTGTAATTTTGGGTTCAACTGAACTTTATTTCCGTAAAAATCTGACGTGCTAGTATTTTTTTCACTATTCAGGACTGTTATCAATCTTTTAAAAACCGCTGAGTGAATTTTAGATTTTATTAGATGTCAGAATTCGAACAATTAATATTTTTAGCTTTTGTGACTGGTCTAAACAGAGAACAAAACAACGCAATAGCGAGATATGGGTCTTCTGATTCACAATCAGCACTGCGGTTGCATAAACATAATTATTATAATAATCATAATTGGTCTATTGGTCTTTATTTGACCATAGAAAAAAAACTGGTGGTTTCAGGAAATGTGCCGTTTATGTGTAGGAAGAAAATTTGTTGCTGTTAACATCCATTTTTATTACTATCGCTCATTCAAGAATAAATCTTTTATTGCACAACTTCTTTATGAATTAATTTCAACTTCTGATATATTTTGTTTATAAATATTTATATTACATGAAATTATTGACTGTAATAATAGAAAGTTACTTTAAGAACTGAAGACTGACCAATATTTAAATTCGCAGATGTATATTAATTGTTTATTTTTTAAAAGGGACAATTAAACATCATCCAGCTCTCTAATTAGTTGGAGTTAAATTAATAATATAAATAATGATTTATATGATGTTAACAAATGCTAATATTAACCTACATAATTAAAACAATGGACGAATACTGAATTAATTAGCTTTTTGATGTAATAATATTATTAATGATTTTATTTGCAACATGTTTTAATACAATAGATAATAACGAAGAATAGAATAAATAAATGTCAAAAGACAGAGAAATAGTTTCTGATTAACATAGTAGAAGTAATCCTGTAGTAGTCCACATCTTTTTTGGTTGCTCCAATAACGTCGTAGGATCCAAAGGTTTGACTGATTCGCTGATAATGTTGAATTCTATATGCCTGCTAAATCTTTGCCACATCCCTAATAATGCTAACAGAATAATTTATGATTTAGGGTAAAAGTGGGATAGATGCCGCGGGGGTATATATCCCGCTTGTCACGTGATTCGTAAGTCAGTAGTGGGAAAGGATTCTAAGGTACAATTTACAATATTCGACAATTAGTTTTTGTTATGATTGCGGAGTGGGAGACTATCTAAGTTTGACCTATTCCAAGTAACATTAGAACAAAAACGGTACGTCAGAAATATTTTGTTGATACCTTTTCAACCTCATATAAAACCGCTTGTTTTTTTACAAAATGTATTTCAAATAGCGTTATATGATATTATGTAGGTTTGTTTACAAATATGTTTGTGAATTTTTTTTATGTTTTCGACTTTTGTAAATAAACGAGTGCGGCGTCTCTCCATATCTAAAATAAGAGACGCCGCATCTTGCAGATGGGAGAGATGCCTCAAATTATATTTTAAAATATCTGAAAAATAATTGATATTTATTGATTATAGGTGTATATTTATAAATAAAATGCTAAGGAAATATATTCGAAAATTAACTGCCAAGCCACGAGCGCAATTTGTGTTAAAAGATCTAGCTTCGGAGAAAATATACATCAATGAAGACTTAACAAAAAATGTGATGAAAAAACAAAAACAAATAAGAGAATTTGGACACACCGAGAGAAGAAATGGAATAGATGTAAAAATAGGATACAATAAAGTGATTATAAACGGCGAGGAGAGGAGATGGAATAGGATTGAAAACAGGCTAGAAAAAAAGGAGTAAACGATATTGCAGAGGATAACACAAAACAAAAGATAACGACCCGGCATGAAGAAGGATTTACGCAGATAGCAGTTAAGAAAGAAGAAAAAAGTAAAAAAATGTATATAAAAGACAAAAAAACAAAAAAACTTATAGAAGAAATGGAAATAAGGAAATAGAAATATGCACATGGAACATTAGAACGCTGCTAAGAACGGGGAAGATGCAAGAGGAGAAGATAAACATTTGAGTTTAAGATACTCAGGAAATGAAAAACAAGTATTCATGATCTTTGGTGATCTAACACAAAAAGTGTTGGAGTTCAAACCAATAAATGAAAGGTTAGCATATTTAAGAATTTAAGCGAAACCATTCAACATATCTCTGTTAAATGGAGAAATGCAGAAAGTAGCAGTAGAAAAGACAAAGACGAACTGTATGAAAAGTTGGAAGAAGAGTTAGAAAAAATACCTAGACAAGACACTATACTAATACTAAGAGATCTCAATGCACAAATAGTGAGAGAGGAGAAAACGAATGACGACGTATAAAGGTTATGTAATCTCGCAGCGAGAGAAAACATGGTAATAAGCAGCACCAAATTCCGACACAGTAAAAATCATAAAATGACTTGGATATCACCAGACTAAAATGTGTAGTCCCAAATAGACCACATACTGGTGAACAAAAGAAAACAGACATCGATAAAAGATATCAGAACATACAGAGGAGCGTGTGCAGACACCGCTCATTTCTTGGTAATGGCCAAAATAAAGCAAAAAATAAGAAAAGCAACTGATACAAAATACAAGAACAAGAAATGGAACGTGGAAAAGCTTAAAAATGAAAACATAAGAGAAGAATATACAATACAAATAGAGAACCTTCTATGACAAGACGAAAGTCAACAAGAAAGAGTAAAGTCGGAATGGAGCAATATGAAGAAATGTTAAGAAGCAGCAGCGGCAACACAGTTAGGTGAGAAGAAAAAGAGGAAATACAAGAGTGGTTTGACACGACCTGCAATAGTGCGGTGGAGAAAAAAGCCAAAGCAAAATTAAAATGGATAGTAATAATAATAATAAACTAGAGGCTAGGCAAGAATACGAAAAGAAAAGAAAGGAAAGCAATAAAATAATTAGAAAGAGAAAGCGAGAGAGGGTTAGATTAGATTAGATTAGTATTGGAGTGGCTCTTTGTCCTACCCCTCTGCGACCTTTGCAGATCTATTGTGGTCCCCCCATATTTAGAGCTCAATATCTAGCTTTATTCTTTTTATTAGACCTATTAGCCTGGATACCGCCTCTTTTGCGTAGCTCTCTGCCCTCGGTTTTTCTTCTCCGAATAGGTGAAACCGCACCCTTGCTAGGCCTTCGCACTCACAGAGTAAGTGCTCCGGGGTTTCGTCTTCTTCCTGGCGGCATAACCTACATAGGCTGTCATCTGCTAGGCCAATTGTGTGCATATGCTTCCTTAGCCTACAATGCCCTGTCAGCATTCCCACCATCATCCTCGTCTTTTCTCGACTTTGACATAGTAGGTCGCGTGACAGTCTGACCGAAGGGCTTTTAAGGAATAGCTTAGCGTGCCTTTGCCCCGGAGTTTCATGCCACCAGCGCAACGCCTGGTTGTTTATCCATTGGTGGATGCTCTCCTTGGTGAGGCATTTAGCAAATCCGCAGGAAGGTTCTGGCCCTATCATGAGCTCAGTCGCTCCCTGCTTGGCTAATTCATCGGCCTTTTCATTGCCTTTTTTTTATTCCTTGATGGCCTGGCACCCAGGCTAGGGTCACTCTATTATGACTACCTAGTCTGTTGAGGGCCTTGCGACACTCACACACCAGATTTGACGTTGTCCGATATGAGCTTATCGCTTTTAGTGCTGCTTGGCTATCGGAGTAGATGACGATTCTTTGGCTATGGGCCAGTTTCATAACTATTGCTTAAATGGGCATTTAACTAAAGGACCCTTCAGCTTAAAGGTCCTCTTAAAACTGGGGTCAGTTTCATAAGCTTTAAGAGTTAATTTTTGGTTATGAAACAGATCACTACACTATAAACGGCCTTTTATGCTTAAAGGTTCCTTTAGAAGCATTATGAAACTGGCCCTATCTACCTCCCGTCTCATCAACTCTTCTGCACAGCATTGCACCGCCATTACCTCTGCCTGAAAGACAGTGGCATGTTTCCCAAGGCTTAGAGAGATCGTGATCTTCTCTTGTACCCCATATATTCCGGCTCCTAGTCCAGAGTCTGTTTTAGAGCCATCAGTGTACCAGTTGAGATTCGCTATTATAGGAGGCCCAGTCTTCCATTCCTTTCTCTCTGGAATGACTACTGTGTATTCATTTTTAAAACTATATTGTGGGGCAATCTGATCCATTGGCATTCCCAGTATTGGATCTACCTTTATTTCTTCATATAGCTTTTTGTAGACCTTACCTTGTCCTTGACTTATCGTAGGAGGCCCCTGTAATAATCTGTGACTTACAGATCTTGCAGCGAGAGTGGATAGATAATAATATCTGTGAAATTGAAACAGAAAAGTCGAGGGGAAACACGAGAGGTTACTATAAAAAAATTAACGAAAACAACAAAACATATAAGGAATAACAAACAAGGAAGGAAGGCTGACAGAAGAAGAACACCAGTATAAACAAATATGGGTAGAGCACTTTAAGGAACTATTAACTGAACAATATTACTTGGATGAAGATGAAGAACTAATTGAAGATAATAACCAAGAAACATCAATAGAAAAACCAACCATTGAGGAAGTTAAGGAAATAATCAATAAAAACCGAAATGGAAAAGCCCCTGGAAAGGATGGAATAGATCTGATTAAAAAAATATGGAACGAGGAAAGGATGTCGGAAGAATGGGAAATTGGACAAATTGTCACCCTACATGAAAAAGGAGACCAACATGAATGTAAAAACCACAGAGGAATCACATTATTAAACGTTGCATATAAGATACTATCAACATTAATTAACAGAAGACTTGTAAGAAGTACAAAGGAGGTGATAGGGCAGTACCAATGCGGCTTCACAAAGGGCAGATCAACAGAGGTTGCGATGGTCGATTTGACCAAACAGGAGGTATTAACTGGTGTCATGTTTTATGAACATTTTGGTTTTTTTGACACCTTCTATAGTAGTTGCTACATGCTATAGGGTGTGCAAATTCTATTGACCAGCTGCAGAGACGTAGGTATTCGTTTGCCTACAAGGAGAATTCTGTGCAATTCCTGATCCCTACAGTTCACAGAAAAATTATTAAAAATCAAATGAGTTCAAGAGAAAAGCACTTTTTAAAATGTGGCAAACTTTTGGTGACCGGTGTATTTTATTAACTTTCCTGGTCTGGAACTTTTTCCAACTCTATACTTATTATAATTTTATCACACCTAAGACGGAAAGATGCAGCAGCCTTTTTACTTATCGCACGTTACGCAGAAAAAGATATAGGTAGGTAAAATACCGGGTAATGTGTATAAAACCATCTGTCAGACTTTTATGGGGGACGATATCATAAATACATATCATCATGTAGGTATGTGACAGTATGTCACTATTTATCAAGTCAATTTTAGAACAACAAAATTAAGAAGTTTTCTATGAAAAGAAAGCCGACAATGTTGTAAAGTTAATAATCAAAGTAAACATTGATAAGAGAAGAATTTATCATCTTATATTGTACAATTCCAGTGAAAAATATCTCGGAATATTTTGAATATCTGAGGTGTCTACGTATAGTTGGGGTTAATAGCGGAATATAATTTTTTTTTTTATAGAAAAATTACTGTTTTTTATAACTCTTTTTTAAGAAAATTGGAAAATTTTCTTTACCTGTGAATATTAAATTGGATTGAAAGAAAAGCGTTCTTCCAACTTACCAGGAAACAGTTGCGGAGCTAGACTAAATGTAGACGGGAGAGAATATTCAAAAGAAAATGATATTTCTTGATCTTCAGGAAAAAACCAATAAACGATAATGTGCCGAAGATGGTATAATATCTTTTAAAAAATAAATTATAGTGAGACCAAACCTTTAATCTCCAAATTGAACCACTTGAAAAAATCACCAAAATCCATTGAACGTTGCGACAAATTTTATATAACTGGGAAATTGAAAAAAATTTGTAGCGATTCCGATATCAATCCTCTCAACTGATATTGTTTGTTGGATCCTTCGTTTTTATATATGTAATTTTTTGTGACAGAGATTTGTACATTCAACAACCTTCAGTTTGAAAATATTTTTTTATTAAACAATTCATACGGTTAGACAACAATTATCCAAATAGATGGATTGGAAGGAGAGGTTCCATTGAGTGGCCACCTAGGTCACCAGACTTACACCGCCACCTGATTTTTTTCTGTCACATTATTATATATTTTCATAAGACTATAACTACATACAAATAGGAACTTTTTCTTTACGCACTAGTAAGAAAAGTAAGGTTTAACGCACTCCATAATGTGCCTAAAGTACCTATGTACGCACGGTAGTAGAAAATAGTATTTTTTCTACAACTGCTATGAAAAGTGACCTATTTCTCATACCTTACTTGATTTCAAAACCAAACATTGCTCATACTGTGAGAAATAATATTTCTCACGGCACTTTGCCCACGCCACATATATTTTGGAGAATCAAATAAAATCGACAAGAACTTAGTAGGCTACTGTCATCTTTAAATACCTACTTAGTTGTCACAAAACTGTCAGATTATATTAGAGAATATGTTAAAAATTATCAAAAATTTTGAAATATGGTCAAAAATTTGGAAAAATGGTCAATAATTGTCAAAAATTGTCAAAAACTGTCAAAGTTTTGAAAAAATGGTTAACAATTGCCAAATATTTTCAAAAATTGTCAAAAATTTGGAAAAATGGTTAATAATTGTCAAAAATTGTCAACAATTGTCAAAAATTGTCAAAAATTGTCAAAAATTGTCAAAAATTGTCAAAAATTGTCAAAAATTGTCAAAAATTGTCAAAAATTGTCAAAAATTGTCAAAAATTGTCAAAAACTGTCAAAATTTCGAAAAAATGGTCAATAATTATAAAAGACTGTCAAAAATGGTCAATAATTGTTAAAAATTGTCAAAGATTTGGAAAAATTGTCAAAAATGGTCAATAATTGTCAGAATCTGTCAAAAATTGTTAGAATCTGTCAAAAATTGTCAGAATCTGTTAAAAATTGTCAAATATTTAAAAAAATGGTCAAAAATAGTCAATAATTGTAAAAATTTTGAAAAATGATCAAAAACTGTCAAAATTTTTGAAATTTGTCAAAAATGGTCAATAATTGTCAGAAACTGTCAAAAATGGTCAATAATTGTTAAAATTTTGAAAAATGGTCGAAAATTGTTAAAATTTTGAAAAAATTGTCAAAAATTTGGAAAAATGGTTAATAATTGTCAAAAATTGTCAAAAATTGTCAAAAATTGTCAAAAATTGTCAAAAATGGTCAAAAATTGTCAAAAATTGTCAAAAACTGTCAAAATTTCGAAAAAATGGTCAATAATTATAAAAGACTGTCAAAAATGGTCAATAATTGTTAAAAATTGTCAAAGATTTGGAAAAATTGTCAAAAATGGTCAATAATTGTCAGAATCTGTCAAAAATTGTCAGAATCTGTCAAAAATTGTCAGAATCTGTTAAAAATTGTCAAATATTTAAAAAAATGGTCAAAAATAGTCAATAATTGTAAAAATTTTGAAAAATGATCAAAAACTGTCAAAATTTTTGAAATTTGTCAAAAATGGTCAATAATTGTCAGAAACTGTCAAAAATGGTCAATAATTGTTAAAATTTTGAAAAATGGTCGAAAATTGTTAAAATTTTGAAAAAATTGTCAATAATTATAGAAAAATGTCAAAAATGGTCAATAATTGTTGAAAATTGTCAAAATTTTTGAAAAGTTGTCAAAAATGGTCAATAATTGTCAGAACCTGTCAAAAATGCTCAAAAATTGGCAAAAATGGTCAATAATTGTTAAAATTTGGAAAAATGGTCTAAAATGGTCAAAATTTTTGAAAAATTGTCAAAATTGATCAATAATTGTCAAAAATGGTCAATCATTGTTTAAATTTGAAAAAATGGTCAATTGTCAAAAATTTTCTAAAAATTGTCAAAATTTTGAAAAAATGGTCAATAATTATAAAAAACTGACAAAATGGTCAATAATTGTTAAAAATTGTCAAAATTTTTGAAAATTTGTCAAAAATGGTCAATAATTGTTAAAATTTGGAAAAATGGTCTAAAATGGTCAGAATTTTTGAAAAATTGTCAAAAATGATCAATAATTGTCAAAAATGATCAATAATTGCCAAAACTGTCAAAATTGTTCAATAATTGTCAAAACTGTCAAAATTGGTCAATAATTGTTAAAATTTGAAAAAATAGTCAAAAATTATTAAAATTTGAAAAAATAGTCAAAAATTGTCAAAATTTTTGAAAAATGGTCAATAATGATCAGAAACTGTCAAAAATGGTCAATAATTTGTTGAAATTTTGATAAATGGTCAAAAATTGTCAAAATTTTGAAAAAATGGTCAATAATTGTTAAAATTTAAAAAATAATCAAAAATTTTGAAAAAATGGGCAATAATTGTCAAGAATTATCAAAATTTTTGAAAAATGGTCAAAAATTTACGAAAAATGGTCAAAAATGGTCATTCTATTGTGCATAAGAAGCAAGCTCCTATCGGCGGTCCGACGACCGCTCACCTTTTCTTTTTGTTTTACTAACCATAAAAATAAATATTAAGTTACTTTACTTGTATTCTTTAAATTTGTGCAGTTGTAGAAAAAGTATAGTGTGCAACATGTGGGAAAAGCACTTTTCTCACACGTGTGTTTGCGGCACTCGCCCTTTGGGCTCGTGCCACAAACTTCCACACTCGTGAGAAAAGTTGAACTTTCCCCACTTGTTGCACAATATACTATTGTGTCACAAGGGTAGAAAATGAGCTTTAGCAGCCCAAGACGATGATGAGAGATGCACGAGCAAGCGTATTGAAGCGACGGCAGCTGATAGTTAAGGGCTGCTAAAGCGTTTCCTACATGTGTGACACACAACTGCTTTTCGCCAACCGAATAAACAAAAAAATAGGAAAATATAACAAAAAACTTTGACATTCACTGACGTTTAATTAAAAAATTCACGTGAAACGTCAAAGTTTCAAGTGAGAGAAGGTGGAAAACTTCAAAAATCGTGGTGTTAAGAATTTTCCGCCCTTGCATGGGCTGCTAAACAATACTTTCCGCCCTATTTTTGGTGTTCATATGATTGGTTTTCTGGTAAGATAGGGGAAAACAAACTTTTTGCGTAATAAACAACCTCAGCAATTCCCATAAGTCATTTTAAACAAAATTAGTGTCTAAACAATCCTTGTCCTTTAACTAAGTAAAACTATAAATGTGATTGGATTTAAGTAATTTTTTTTGTTCCTTCCTCAAGAACCGGGAGGTATTATTAGTTGGCTGTCCTATGAGAACATACGCCTCACGTGGTCCATCAGAGGGGAAAAACAGTAGCTACATTGGACGGCTACCGGGTACATCAAAGCCGCTTACCGTATTGGTTCTCCGTCGCACATGCCCACATACTCCTTCAAAACATACCGCGATGGCGTTCTATTAAAACATGCTCAAAAAATTTTGTTGAGAACTTCAACAAAAATAGGCCGGGTATTGATTAGACATCACCTATATATTATTATATTAGTTATTAGTAGGTACAAATTGGAAAAGAAGAATATAACAGATATGTAGCCGGCATACACACATTACATGAAGTAACAAAAAATAATGGACAAAAACTTTGCAACCTAGCAGCAATGTCTGAATTGACTATTAGTAGTACGAAATTTCTACATAACAAATGGAACTTACAATCTTACCTGATAGTAAAAGATTCACACCAATACCTAGATCATATTTTAATATCAAAAAAAGACAATCATCAATCAAATATGTGAGAACGTTCAGAGGTGCGTGTGCACTTCATGGTCACAGCCACACTATTTCAGAAAATCAAAAGAAAATGTAAAAACAAGACATATGAAGAAATGGAATATTGATAAACTACAACAGAAGGAAGTCCAAAGTCACTAAAGAGAAAGCATAGGGAAGCAAATTGTAGAAATACCAGCAGAAGTTGCAGAAATACAGTCAGGATGGAAAATGATTGAAAGATGTATAAACGCAGCAGCAAAAGAAAAAATAGGAAAAATGGTTTGTCGAGAAATGTAAAAAGATGGTGGAAGATGGATAAAATATGCTAGAACCAATAGTCCTGAAGATAGAGTGGAGTTCGAAAAACTAAGAAAATAAACAAAAAAAAATATTGAAAATAGATAGCTAAGAAGACGGCAATTGAAAATTTTATCAGTGAAATAGAAAAAGAGAGCTTTAATAAAAACACCAAAGTATTTGATCGTAAAATAGATAACCAAACTAAAAAATACAAAAGTAAAATATCTGGAATGAAAGACGAAAAAGGAAAAATAATAGAAGAAGTAGAATATATAGAAATATGGATGCAGCATTTCAAAAAGCTATTAACAGAAACAGAAGAATAGAAATAGAAAAAGTGAACAGCGAGGAAATAATCTCGAAGCCAACAATAGAAGAAATAACAGATATAATCAATAAATGTAAAAATGGAAAGGCACCAGGTAGTGTTTGAATTAATATAGAACTTATAAAATATGGAGGAGTCGAGCTGATAGAAAAAATATATCAAATAATAAGTAAAATATGGGATGATGAAGAAATGCCAGAGGAATGGAATGTGGGTCAAATAATAACAATACATAAAAAGGGTGATCAACAAATATGCAAAAATTACAGAGGAATTACTTCACTTAACAGAGTTCATAAGATAACATCAGGAATTATACAAAGGAGATTACAAGAGACAGGTGGGATAGCAGGAGAATACCAATGTGGGTTTATGAAAGGAAGATCTACGACAGATGCTATACATACACTGAAAGAGATCATAGAAGAGGCCAACCAATACAATATTGATTTTGAAATGCTATTTATAGACTTCCAGCAAGTATTTGATTCAATACGGAGAAATCAATGATTAAAGTCTTTAAAAGAACTGGGGATACGCGACAAGCTGAGCAGATTGATAAAAAGGAATATAACAAAGGAGTCAGGAGGAGTCAAGTCAAAGCAAGTCAAGCAGGGTGATTTATTTTCGGCGACGCTATTCAATTTGGCCTTTGGTTACTTATTAAAAAAGATAAGTAAAGTAAACTTGAGAACAAAGGGAGGTCAACTAATAGCATACGCTGATGACGTTGCACTAGTAACAAAAAATAGAAAAATTATGGAAGAAATGCTACAAGAAATAGTGGAAGAAGGGAAAAAATTGGTCTTAAAATGAATGCGGATAAAACCAAGCTATTGAGATTCAAAAAGAAGTGTGAGTAGAGGCATATCAGGATTGGTGACTATACGTTTCAAGAGGCAGATAAAATAAAATACTTGGGAATAACAATAATCTAATAACGGAGACAAGGAAACCGAAATAAAAGAAAGAATAGCAGCAACAAATAGAGCATTCCATACCAATAAAAAACTGTTAAGAAGTGAACTAAGATGAAAATAATGATATACAAAACAATTATAAGACCTGTATTAATGTTAAAAATGACCAAAAAACAGCAGGAAGATTTGAGAATACAAGAGCCTAAGATATTGAGAATGATATTAGGGCCGAAAAAAGTAGGAGATGATTATAAAAAACGAACAAACATAGAATTAGCACTTGAAATAGGAAAAGATATAGGTAGTACAAAAAATTAAGGAACAGAGAATAAAATGGTTGGGACACATATGGAATGATTGAATGGAAACCTTGTGATAAGCGAAAGAGAGGAAGACCTATGATAATGTAGTTACAGGGGGTTATAAGCGACCACAATAGCATAGGAATAAGGCAGTGGAAGGAAAAAACAAAGGATAGGAAGAAATGGAAGAAAAGAGGATTGATCCACCTCTAAAAAAGGATTTAGAAAGCTTTTTGAAGCGGCGCTATCCCCTCGGGGGTGTTAAGCTAAGTGTTAAGTTAAGTTAGTAGGTACAACTTAATGGAGGAGTTCAGTTCAAGGTCAGTGTATCCAACAAAAAGTGGTTTTTATGACAAGAATGACAGTTAATGTCTACCATTCAAAACATAAGAGCTTGCAAGTTTTTTTATCATTGCGAACATCTACATTGCTATATTGTATTTTAGTAATACAAAAAATCATTTTTATTAAAAAAATTTGGAAGGGCATGAAAAATAATTTTATTTCACATTTTCAGAAAATTCAATAAGATTTCTTGTCATAATTTAGTTTTAATATGGCTAAAATGTAATAAGGAAGAAAAAGACAAAAAAGAAAGATATACGATCCCCGTCCAGCTTCAGTTGACCCAGTCAAAGAACAATCAGGTATTTGCGTGTATCGAAGGTCATTTAAGCTAATAGAGATAAAACTATATTAACTTTTATTTTGAAAACCTAGTAGGTACATGAAAAAATAAATTAGAAATAATAGGGACATAAACTCGAAGATATCTCATTCCACCACTGAGTCACATCACCTTTATTTTTAATAACTTCCGCAATTTTTATCGACATATTTACTAGAATCTGACACTCCTCTGGACTGAAATTATCCCAAATGTTCTGATGCCTGCGCTCGAGTTCTGGCATTGGCTTTTTCTATTTCATGCCTCAAAGTCTCGATTGGCAACAGGTTCGTACTAGAGGAAACCCATTTTAGGAGTGGTATTTCATCATCTGAAAGCCATTTCATGGATTTGTTTAAAAGTGTGACATGCAGCACCGTCTTTTGCTACCTTAGTGTGAACTCGAAGAACCTAACTTGTAGGTACAAATCCTAGTTTTCTGGCTTTTGTATGACATGTAGACCTGCAAACACGTCTTCCAAGAGCCTCCCTCCAGAGTACCTACAGTCAACTCTCCGAGGTTTTCACGTCTATTAAACTTAAGAATTCTGGCTAAAGCTCATCTATCCTTATCTGTTTATTTAGACTTTTTCACATATCGGGGCTTTTGGAGCACCTGAACCTTTTGTACAAATATGTATCCGGATAAGCCGTTTGATTTGCCAGATTTTTGTAAATTAATTATTATTGATTGAGTTTTTTCATCAATTGCCTTTGCTCTGCCCATTACTAACAACAAATAGCACTATTAAACTATTTTAAAATCTGAACAACTGTCACTGACATTTCTGTCAAAAAAGCGTTGTTTTCATAGCCACCTTAGTCCTCGTCGTTAGCAGTACCTACTTAGGTAATGGAACGGAACTAGACTACTTCTTTGACTAATTTCTATTTTTTATTACAGTACCACAAAACATTGAGCCCAGATCTTTTCTATAAATACCTCTTACCTCTAAATATTATATTTTATCTTATATATAACATTGTAGAGGCTGGATTTTCTCCTTGAGCGATAAATGTCAAAAATAATACAACTTTTATGTGGGCCAACTGGAGCTGGTTGGAGCTCTTAGCCCTGAAAGTGTGTACTTTATTAATTTAGTCTAAAACTTCTATCAATACATGAATAATTATAGAAGCAGAATGAGTAGTTCAAAGTTGTAGAACATCAAATTCTATAAAATGTTTTGGAATTGATCATATTCCTAATGAGAAAAAGTTTGTCAAGTCTAATAATGTTAAATTATTTTTAAATCGATTCGAATCGAAACTTGATGAATCGATTCATAAAAAAATCGAGGTCTAAAAGATCGATTTCTAAAAAATCGATTTTTTTCAATTTTGTATTTACATTGTAAATATAAATCCATTTTATGAAAAACAAGAAAGATACCATAATAAACAATCTCTGGGATCTCTTATCAGTGAAATCATGGATTTTTTAGTTCTGGGAATTAGATAACAACAATTATTTTTATTACCATATCAAAGTATCAGATCAGATATAAAAGAAGACATTTATACTCTAAATGTATTTGTTACAAGCAAAAGCTAAGAAAATAGAAAATCTAGCTTATAGTTCCCAAAACCAAACCAGAAAAAATCGTATGTCGATTTTCAAGGGTGAAATATCGATTCACTGAATCGATTCAGTACAACATATCGATTTAAAAAAATCGATTTATTTGGTCCGAGGAATCGATTCTTCGATTAATCGATTTCAAATCGCCATCCCTACAACCGCAATCAGAAACTGTCAGAACCGATCAGAGAATAGTCGACTATGGCAATCAGTAATACTCGTAGTAAACTCGTTGTTTGCTATGATCGTTTATGACAGTTTCTGATGGCGATTGGAGCAGACCCTATATTGAAGTTTGCTTCAACACAGATTGGAATTGTGAAATGTTTATAGCTTCTGGGATAGTGTTAGAGAAAAGAAAATTTCATGTTTACTGGAGGAAGTATAGGTAATATATATTATTCAAATACTGGCCTAAAACATTGTTGCAGTAACTTGACCTCTGAACCGGCAGGAGTAAGGGCAGCTCGCTACTAAAAGCCCAGAGGGGCTTTCCCAGCATTCCACCTATGGCCCTGGGAAGTTCTCAAGATGAATCACATATTTCTTCGGCGGCTAAATGTGGTTTACTGTAGGAGCGTTTCATTTTATATGGCCGATGTCTGGAGGGCATTTTCTATATACTTTTTTTTTAGTTGAATTGGTTATGGGCTTCACACTGAGAAAAATGCGTTGAGATACGCAGATGAGCCCGTAATTTGCGATAATGTTTGTGTACGTGGTTTGAATTCTAAAAGCTAATTAGGTACTCCAAAACGGTCCTTTTATATCAGCAAAACAGCCTGGGGAAAATGTACTTAAAGTTTTTGATTAGCTTTAATGGTATTTCACAGCAATGAATAAACCACTATAGTTATATAATATATGACGAGCCCTGTACCAGATTTTGGCAGAGAAACGATTATTTTGCGAATTACCTTTGTTACCGACTTCCCACTGACAATTTTCGGTTAATTTGAAGTATTCAACATCACAATAGTTTTGACGGATGCTACTCTCAATTAGGCGATCCAGATCAAGTGATCTACTAACTATGGATGTCCAGGGCAAACAATTTAGACAGCAAGTCAGTTTTGTATTGTCTATTCAATGGTAAACAGTGTTCAATAATTTTTTCGTCGATTTTATTAGTGTGTCTTAGACTGGTTAAAAAAAAATTATGGGAACAACATTCTCTTGCACTATGGAATTTTATAGCTCACGTTGTAGATGCTTGTAGAAAATTGAACGCTCTACAAAAAAGGTCTTCTACAATTTTTTGATATATTTATTCCTTCAAAAGTTATTCGAGGTCAAAGTTGAACTAAGGACAAATTTTAATATTTTTCCAATTTTTTCACGCAACCATCAACTTTATGACGACGTATTGATAAGTGAATATACCCCTTGACGACGTGATATAATCGTTTTGGTGTTTTGCCTCCTGCCATATTGTGATCATTTCCATAGTAACGGGCAAGTTCAATGAAATGTCAGTTAATTCTACTACAAATTCCGAAAACAACAATACATCAAATATGTATTATAATAATTGTACCTTCAATATTAATATTACTCAATAAAAAAATTAGAATATTATTCGGCATATAATCGTAACGAATACCAACTCGAGCATAGACAATATTTTTCGATTATTTACCTCTTCACTTGACGTATTTCGCGAAACACCACTCGAGCTGCGCTCTCGTGATGTTTCGCCAAATACGTCTCGTGACTCGGTGAATAATCGAATATTGTCTATGCTCTTGTGATATTATAACTGAAAATATTTTAACCTAAAAATAATTTTTTTCTATGCCCATGTCCGTAAACGTCAAAAATCGCACTTGTAAGTGACATTTAACAATAACATGCACGTAATCAGATCTCATAACATACACGTGCGTTTAGACAAGAAAACTTGAATTTCTTCGTTTAATCAAATTGCAATCAAATTTTTATCTACGTACTACTACTACTACTACTACTACTCTATTCACATAAATTAAGTCAATTGGAAAACATAAAAAATTTTAGCATTAGTGAAATATATTTTAGATTAAAAGAGTAATGCCCCTAAATGTCGGCAATACATTATACAATTTCTCAAAATAAGTCGCGTTTTCTTAGCATGATATGGAAATAAACGTCATGTCATTTATGCTGTCAATTTTTCTAACTTTTTCTAACAAAATATAGTAACTTCTACAGTGGCGGAAGGCTATGTGAATCACTCTCATAATAGTATATTACGTAACAAGAGTTGTAAGTAGCCCATTATGCACGAAGTGAAAAAGTAATGGGTAATAGTAATGGGTAATGGGATTACAACTCGTGTAACGTACTATACTTTTTCTACGCCCATCTATTTTCTTCTATGAAATAAAGGAAATCGCAATTATTTAAACGTTATTATAATAGTTGTTTATAACAATTGAACAATGATTGTAAGTCGTTGGTGCCTAACATTGCCTAACATTGTGTTATTTACATTTCAATTAAATGAATTTCACCTGTCACTCTTGACATATTAAAACAAAAAATGAGATAAATTGCAGATTATTCTAAACTACCGCTTTACTTTGGACATTAGAAAAAAAAATCGTGCTGCTTCTACAGAGATAATTTTTCACTAAGATTAAATATAAACAACGCAAGTAATTTTAGTTAAAAAAAAATTGGCCCCTAAGGACATCTGGCTGTGAATAGTGAGCCGTAATTTAGCTACAGAAGAAGTAGGTAATATCTAGATCAACAACTAATAAAAAATTTGTGAGCAATTATAAAGAGAGCTGGTTAGTAATATTTACTTTGTCTATACCAAGAAAAATATTTTATAATTTGATGAATATGAGTATTAATTTTCTTTTAAAATGGGTAGAATTATTAAATTGGTAACGGTAATTGACTGGATTTTTTTTTTTATTGTATTATTACATCTGCAGGATCTCAAGATTTTGTCAAGGTTTCAAGTCCTCGGTTCTGCAGCCTCTTGGCTTTTTGTGCTGTTGGTTACACTGTTTATGTCAAAATAGTAGTTGTCCTAATCAGATACTTCTTTTAGAAATCTTCAGTAAGTCAGTAAAAAGTCAACTGTCAGAACTGACAAATAGGTCTATCCTTGTATATGCCAATAATATACATCTGCTTCCTTAGGGTGAGTAATCCTGTACCTTAATTTATTTGAGCCCTAGTCACGTTTAATATTTCTCTGGTGAGCAGGTTGACCAGGATTAAGCTGTTCCTGTTTAGTACATAACTCCAGTACTTCTTATGTTCAGTTCGAGTCCACCACCACCCAGTGCTTGGTGGAATGAGGAAATAGAGGAGCTGTGGAGGGGGTGTAAAAAAGAACGAAGACGGATGCTGAGGGGAAGAGGAAGGATAGAGGGAAGAGGGGAATATAAAGAGAAGAAGAAGGAACTGGAGCGTAGAGTGGAGAGGGAAAAAAGAGGGAAGAGGGAAGAGTTACTAGGGGAATTGGAAAACAATCCATGGGGAAAGGCGTATGAAATAGCGGTGAAGAGGATGGGTGGAAATAGGAACGAGGTTTTAGAGGAGGATTGGGAGAAGGAGATTATAGAGAAATTGTTCAAAGGGGGAGACGGAGGAGTGGGTGGCAGAATTCAGGAAATCTAGGATACTATGGGGGTAGTGAAAATGAGGGGGATAAGGCCGGTAGAGAAGTGGGAGGTAGAGGATTGGGGGAGAAACATTAAAGTGAGAAAAGCCCCAGGGATAGATGGCCTGAGGGGTGATATGGTGAAGAGGCTGTTAGATGACAATAGGGGGTACTTCTGGGAACTATTCAACAGGGTGCTGAGGGAGGAGGAGTTCCCGGAAGGATGGAAGGTAGCCAGGGTGATACTAATGAAGGAGGCGGGTAGAGAAGGGAAGCGGGCGGGGAACTATAGGCCTATCAGTCTGCTGTGTGGTATGGGTAAATTGAAGGAGGGGATAATAAAGGATAGGATTGAGGAGGAAGTTGGTAGGAATGGGGGTTTTAGGGTAAACCAGCACGGGTTTACGAAGGGGAAATCTTGCATCTTGGCACTGAGCAAGGTGATGGGTTTGGTGGAAAGAGCTAGGGAGGGCAGCTGGAGGAAGAAGAAATTGGCCCTACTCGTGTACTTCGACGTCGGGAACGCGTTCAACAGTGTCAGCAAACGGGCAGTGTTGAGCGCGTTGCTGAGGCTTGGAGTGGAGCAGGGGTTGGTTAACCTGGTGGAGGACTACCTGACAGGGCGTGTGATTGTAGACTCCAGAGGGAGGAGATATGAGATGGAGGCTGGAGTGCCTCAGGGCTCGGTTCTTCGACCGACGCTCTGGAAGTGTGTGTTTGATGAGGTTTGTGGGATAGTATGTGAAGAGGGATGTGAGATTACGGTGTACGCGGATGATGTGTGTCTGGTATGTACGGCAAAGGAAGAGGCGGAGATAGAAAGAAAGGCGAAGAGAATGTGCAGGAAGATTTGTGGAGAAGATAGAGCGGTGCGGACTGGAAGTGGCGGAAGATAAGACAGTGGGGTTGCTAGTGAAGGGACGGAGCAGGACAAGGGAAGTGGGGGTGATGGTTGAGGGAAGGAGAATTCGTATGGGGGAGTCTGTGAAATACCTATGGGTGTGGTTGGATAGCCAATTATCCTTCAAAACCCATATGGTGAAGGCGGCAGAGAAGGGTAAAGTGAGGGCAGCATGGCTGGGGAGATTGATGTGTAATGTGAAAGGGCCGGGAGAGTGGAAGAGGAGGGTAATTGGTAGGACGGTAGAGCGGAGTATGCTGTACGGTGCGGAGGTGTGGGGTGAAAGAGCGGGGGTGAATGCGAGGGTTAGGCCACTTCTGCGGGTGCAGAGAGGGATACTGCTGAGGGTGGTGCAGGGGTACAGGACAGTGGGTGGACTGGCAGCATCGGTGCTGGCAAGGTCCTACCCATTGGACGTGTTGGCTAGGA
The DNA here is from genome assembly GCA_947563755.1 of Lochmaea crataegi. Lineage (NCBI taxonomy): Eukaryota > Metazoa > Arthropoda > Insecta > Coleoptera > Chrysomelidae > Lochmaea > Lochmaea crataegi. The sequence goes on from OX387427.1 coordinate 11,090,375, forward strand.
ACAAACGCTGGAGGGGTGCGACCAAAGAGGAGGTACGGGAATGGATGGAGGAGGAAATGGAGAGAAGGTGGAAGGAGTATGAGGGCGCGCTCCATTCGAACATGAGTTTCCCATCTCGACCCGAAAAAAAAACAGGCATTCCCTTACCATTTCAGAACTGAATACACAAGAACTCATGGTGTGAATTTCCGCTTGAAAGATACTTGGGGTCTTTTTGTAGCCTCCAGAAAGATCCGGAATGTTTGGTTCCTTTTTGGTATTATGTGTTGAATTGCTTTAAAAAGTTATATTTTGAACATATTATGGAGAAATAATTGTCTGGTTTAAAATTATAGTGAAATGAAATAAATATACCTATACTATTATTGTCATAATTTGACTTATCTATTATTTAGTTGGTTAATTCAATGTTATAAATGTTATAAATCAACTTTATCGACAAATATGTACAGTTAGCTTAGGTATACAGATTTGGGAGGTTTTCTAAATTTTTATTAATTTATATTGTCAATTATTTGACCAGGCACTCATTAGTTATAAAAAAGGCATCTGCTTCTATCTATAGAATCTTTACATCATTATTTAAGTAATTTTACTCAATGATATTTTGGGTTTGTAAGTACATATTTCAAAATAACACCTTTCTTGAAGGTAACGTCGCTGTCGGTAAATTGTTTTCTTCTTTGAAAGCACCATTAGTCACTTTTGTTTGCTATATGTATCGATTTGCATTGGCGTCCGAAGATTTTATGGAAATTGAAAAATGAAACTTCCGTCACATCCGAAAGATTAATTCAAGGAAAAAAATCGTTTTATTTCAAGTAGAGAGAAAAGAAGATCTGTGCCAACAGGTTACAAAAGAATACAAAGCAACAGCATACAGGATGTGTACAAAATAATGGAATCGTCAATAATCGTTTCCCAGCAAAATTGGAGATTACACTTGAAAGAATATTCACGCTTTATATCAAAAATTAGGAACAAAGACACTATTTTAAAGTCCCGACTCCAGAAAAAAAGTTTAAACACATTATTCTGGTGAAATTTATACGAATTTACCATCACGACTGTCTTTATTCTAAACCTAAATATTTTGTGTGTACAATAATACTTCTCCTCTTTATAGTGAAATAGTGACGCCACTGATTTCTGGTCATACAACATTAGACACACCTCATTAAATATCCTGTCATCAAACCCGCTTTTTAATTTTTCTCACTATCTTGTTTACCTCCTTCATGGAAATTCCTTGGCATTTGTTCCAAGATTATTTTTAATTATTTAAATAAGTCACAAATGAGTATCTGTCAGTCACAATATAAATAAAATATTACAATTGATGTACCTAACAGATTGTTGAGAAATGGACCTCCCAGTTTGAGGATTGGTGCACTGTTTGACTAATATTTGGGTGATTACCCAAAAAAAAAATAGTAAGGGCAGCAAGACTTGTACATAAGGTATATGCAGCCAATAAGGCCGAGTTGGCAATATGGCCTATTCCTCATAACTACCCAAAATTTGTATGTTAATAATTTCAACTGTTCTTTTATAATTTTTTTCTCCCTTGTTACAGGAATAAAGATGGGTGGTATTCGCTCCAGAGGCTTAACAGGCCAATGGAAGCAAGAAGACTTAACCGCTTCAAGCTGTGAAAGGGGGCATGTCAGTAAATAAGGCTAGTATCACTTTCAGTCTACCAAGAAGAACCCTTAGGCGCTATGTAGAAAAAGGTAAGATTGGAAAAGAAAGCAGCTATGGGTCGCAAACCAATCTCACCCTCAAGAACAAGAATCTGAATTAAGTCGAAGAATCATTCTGTTATCCCAAGTAGGTTACCCGCTTACTGCAACTGTACTTCGTCGATGTGTTTATCGGTATACCAAGTTGAATAATATTCCAAATCCTTTTAGAGAGGAAAAAGAAAAGGCTGGACGATATTGGCTAAAGGGATTTATGGAAAGAAACCCTTAAATCCGAGTTAGAAGAAGAGTACAAAATTTATACCCGTCAAACAAATTTATTGTTGATGACCATTTTATCAAGCTAGAAGAAATAATGAGATCTTTAAATATAATGGAACATCCTTCAGGTGCTTCAGTACTTATGACTGAAAAAGGTAGCATGACACAAGCAGCATTTTTCCGTTGGATAGAGCATTTTGCAAAGTTTATGGTTCAAGGTCAGGTTCTGCTTATTTTTGATGGAGCCAAGTGTCACTTGGATTTCAGTATTTTGGAAACCGCTGACAGATTCGATATTACGTTCTATTGTTTGCCCAGTAATACAACGCACGAACTCCAACCGATGGATAAAGCTGTCTTTAGAGCGTTTGAGTACTACTGGGACGATGAGGTTGTTAAATATTTTTCCAAGCATCCAGAAGAACGCTCTATTAGTAAGATGCGTTTTGAAAGCAAATTTTCAGCTGTTTGGGATAGAACGATAACCATGTCAAATATTAAAGCAGGCTTCTAGGCAACAGGAATATATCCTTTAAATAGGGATGCAATTCCAGAGATTGCATTTGCTCCAAGTCAAAATCAGGACCAAGAAACTCAACAGCAACAGCAAATATCTCAAGAAACCATTACACCTACATCTAGTTTATTAGAGAATAAGGAAAATGATGTCGATTACTCAATTTCTTTAGAAGCTGGTCCATCCACAACTGGTGTAAGATTACAAAAGAAAACCTGTACTAGAGACAGAACTTCTACCCATGATGACAGCAGCAGTGATACAGAGAGCCTTTTCAGTGTACACGAGAAGATCTTGCCTTGAATATAAGAACAACTCTTTTACTGACGGTCGTAATTAATTATGTAGAGCTCATTCAAACCATAACAGCAGATACAGAATACAGACATTTTGCCGAAAAATGGAGTGAAGAATTATTAAAATTAGCTAATGGAATTTCTAAGCTTTCGAATTCCAAAGATATCAAGCCTTCCTATTTGGATTCATTAGTATCCTTATTAGAGGCAAGATTCGGTAAAGACCAATCACTAGCGTTTGCTCTTTTATTTCTACACTTTTCTCAAATGGTAAAACTTACAGCACCAAAATTGAGAAAATATATGGGCGTAGTATCCAAATTTTATTAAGTAGAATGGATCACATCAGAAGCTGATCTATGGCGCACTCTTTGGATAAATAAGCAGGAAGACTTCGAAGATTTGGAGGTAACGAAATTAAAACAACAAGTAGAATATTTTTTCCAGAAGTGAAAACAGCACTAAAAATTTACTCAGCAAGTCTGAAGCGGTTTTGAGGTATATTGTTCTTTTCCGGCTACCATACCTTACCTGCAACAAAAATGTATTGGCCAAAGGACGAAGACAAAGGTATACCGCTGGTAAGAAGTTGTATGAGCAGGTTGTATGAGCAGATTTGATTCCATCAAACAAAATATACATTTATCAGATAATGATCAACTGGATGCAAATGATAAATTTTCGAAACTGAGGCTTATTTTTGATATGATAAACGAAAGAAACATGCAATTCGGAATTTTTTTTCCCATAATTTGTCTATTGATGAGGAGATGTTGCCATATTTTGGTCGGCATAGTTGTAAGATGTTTATAAAAGGCAAGCCAATCAGATTTGGATTCAAATTGTGGTGACCGAGTAGTTCTAATGGATATTTGTAAAAATTCATCCCATATGGAGGGAAAACCAATGATGAAAGAATCGACTTAGGGTTGGGAGAAAAGGTTGTCCTGGATCTTTTGTCCGTTATACCTCAGCCGTCTAAACATCGTGTTTTTTTCGACAAATTTTTTCCTTCATACAAACTATTCTGCTCATTTGGGGAAAAAGGTTTTTATGAAACCGGAACAATCCGCGAAAATCGGACATGTAATAATACATTGGAATCAGTGAAGAAGAAGGACAGGGGTTTTTATGATTTTTCATTTAATAAGGATCAGGAAATTGTTTTAGTCAGATGGAATGATAACTCTGTTGTAACAATGGCAAGTAATACCTGCAGCATTGAACGCCTTGTAGCTGCAAAAAGATTCGACAGGAAAGAAAATTGCGATTTCTCAGCCAAAACTTATTGCCGGTTACAACCAGTATATGGGAGGAATTGATCTCCACGATAACGGCATTTCAAACAAATTGTAAATTCCAGGAAAATATATAATATAGTAAATAAACAGAAGAAGTCACAGTTAGAGATCAAATCGTATGTTGCGGTCAGTCTGATGAAAACAGAGGAAACTAACAGTGATTCCGTAAACCCGACTTGTGGAAGATTAACCAAAAACGTATTACTTTCCACTTTGCGCTTTGACAATGTTGGTCAAATATGCCAAATATGTTAAAATTTTTGAAAAATTGTCAAAAATGGTCAATAATTTGTCAAAGACGGTCAATAATTGTCAAAATTCGGCAAAAACTGTCAAAAATGGTCAAGAATTTGGAAAAATCGTCAAAAACTATCAAAATTTGAAAAATAAATTTTGGTTAATAATTGCCAAATATTTTCAAAAATTGTCAAAAATTTGGAAAAATAGTCAATAATTGTCAAAAATTTTCAAAATTTTTTGAAAAATAGTCAATAATTGTCAGAACCTGTCAAAAATGCTCAAAAATTGTCAAAAATGATCAATAATTGTCAAAATTGGTCAATAATTGTCAAAAATGGTCAATAATTATTAAAATTTGAAAAAATTGTCAAAAATTGTCAAAATTTTGAAAAAATGGTCAGTAATTGCCATATATGTTAAAATTTTTGAAAAATTGTCAAAAATGGTCAATAATTGTCAAAGACGATCAATAATGGTCAAAATTCGTCAAAAACTGTCAAAAATGGTCAAAAATTCTCAAATTTTTTGAAAAATGGTGAAAAATTCACGAAAAACGGTCATTCTATTGTGCATAAGAAGCAAGCTTCTGTCGGCGGTCCGACGACCGCCCACCTTTTTTTTTGTTATAACTGGCTATCCGAATATATTCTTATACATAATAAATAGTTTTAATCACCCAAATAGTTATAATTATTACCTTTGGGAATTAATGGGTTAAAAACGTGAATTTTTCCTTTAAAACCCTCATTTCTTTGAAAAACAAAAAAAATTTTGGTTAAATCTTATACGTGCAACATCGTGGAGCAGTTTTTCAATATCAGCCATCATGCCTATTAAACTGTATAAAGGTAGAAACATAAAATGATATCGATGATAACACAGAACAGTAACCTTATTCAATTAAAGCTTTTGCCATGCCAATTCATGTTTAAATCATTATTTTTCACTGCATTAATGATTATATTATTATTTTTTGTAGTGACAAAATTATTTATTCCTGCAGACTAAATCTTCGCTATACTTAACGGGGAAATAACTACCAACTCTGTTATAAATCTATAAGTACTATTCCTACTCTATACCTACATGGAACCTACGGAGCGATAAATCGCCAGGTCTTTATTTAGGTAGGTAAGGGAAAAACTTACAAAATGATATATATGTACAAAATGACATATATGTACAAAATGACATTCGTCTTGGTGTCATGGCCGTTTTTTCTATACTGACAAAGTTTTTGTTCAAATGGTAAGTTTTTCGCTATTGTGTCCATTTATGTAGCATTTGTTTCATTCCTCAAACACGTTTCTTCAAATTAAATATCTTATTTTCATGAAAAGAGCTGTTTGTATATTTATTTACAAATTTTATTATTTTAAAATGCTCTACGGACAAAACGACATACATATGTAACGGACAAAACATTTGGTGTTCCTCAAGCAACTCTTCGCAGGCATGTTTTAGGCACTAATAAAACTTTGGAGCCAAATTCTAAAGGCGTTGGTTTTTGGCAAGCTACCTTTCCATCTGATGTGGAAGGGCAATTAGTTGAGCATATAAAATACCTGGAAAGTCGTTTGTACTTACCGACCCACAAGCTGAAAATTCCTCTCAGGTTCCAACAACAAACTCCGGTCTGGAAGTTGTTTTAACTGCTGCTGCTCTTGATTTTCCTATTGAGGTGCTTTCTCTGGTGGTTTATTAGTGGGCGAGGGAAACGTAAACCAAAAATTCGACAGAGCTCGTTGGTGTTGACTTGTACTCCTAACATGTTAGAAATAAAATCTAAAAATGAGTCCAAAGCTCCTCCAACAAAGAAAAAACGCAAAGCCAAGAAAATGATGAGGAAGAAGATTTTCCTAATACTTCTCATGACGATGAAGAGGACTGTGCTTGTATTTACTGTTCAATACCTATTTAGTAACACTGAAGATAATTAGGAAAGGAAACTCCTAGAAGTACCGAATCTACCGATATGAACCAAGTGGATTCAATTGGAACTCCTAGAAGTACCGCTTCTACTGATAATAAAAAAGTGGATTAAATGGAAACTCCTAGAAATACAACATCTTTAACACATGATTTTGCTGTACCATCCGCAGTTACCAGAGACAAATTGGTTCAATATAAAGAGGGATTAAAAATTATTAAAACTGTAGAGGAAAAACTTGCTAATCCAACAACCATAAATCAAGACAACGCTACTCCACCAGAAAAAAAGATTGATGTGATTTCCAATTTATTGATTTTACCAAAAGTTGATTTGAAAGAGAACACTCGAAAAAGAAAATCACAAAAGTCGGAGATTTTAACATCTACTCCGGTAAAAGAAGAAATTGCTCAGAAAGAAAACAAAAAACCAAATTCTTAAAAAAAACAGACAGTAGAAGAATCTCCAGGAGAAGATGTTTAATGTTTAAAAGGCGAGGGACTCTTCTCCAACTCTCGTCCAAGAGAAGTCTGGATCCAGTGCAATATCTGCAGGAAATGTGTACATAAATTATTCACCTATTACAAAAGTGGGATATTCTTTTGTGACGAGTGCAAATATGATATAGTAGTATCAAATAGGCGGAGTGTTTCTAAAAAATTGATTTATAAATTTATTAGATACCAAAGTTTATGTTTTCGTTAACAATTTTTATGAAGTTTAGATTAGATTAGTTTCTGAATAATTAACGTAGGTACTAATAGATATAAAAAACTACTATTACGTTTAAGTTTTTTCGTTGATAAATTTTTTTAAGTTCTTGTTTTATTTATAGAAAAAATATTTTAAATTATTTAGCAAATCCTGATCGATTTTGCCCTAACGCATGATCGGTTTTACGCAAGGGTACTTGGCAAAACAGATCTTTTGCAAGTTGGGCTTTTACATTTTTTTGCACTATAATTGTCATTATTTGAAGTTCACCTTTCTAGATACCTTCGCGTAATATGTGAATTTAACAGTCATAATAACTTGAATTTGGGTTAGGTTAGGTTAGGTTAACTTAAATTTAGGTGATTCGGTGCTGTTCGAGTTTCCCCTACCTATTAATAAAAATCCAAAATAAATTCATATTTGAAGATTTAGTTGTTTTCCTGGTTATTATCATCAAAAAAAGTTACGTCAAAAAACTAAAATATTTATTTTGAATATTGGCGAGATATTTTTTTGTTTACAAAAATCCCTGACAGTTCTGTTTACGTTAACAATAATTATAATGAAAAGTAGGTTATATTGGAACCGTATAATTAACAAAGAATATTTTTGAGAACGAAAATCATTTATCAAAAACAATTAGGCTCATTTTTAAAAAGAAGTAGGTACCACCAAAAGCGTCCAACCCACATACACGAGAACACAAATCCATAAGGCGCAAAATAAAGTGCCTACCTACCATAATTATTCTGAATTATTTTAAAAACTCAATCAAACCTCAACAATGTCAACCTCCTAAAACAAGTCTTTATAAGACTCATAATCCCTTACCGACCGAGTGACTTCTGGTATCTGTTACCTGCTATCTTCGGCCTAATATCCAAGGTCCATAAGGTGCATCTCTCAGTAGGCAGTGCTTGTGGTGTCGGGAGGGGTACCTTGGTTTCCCATTCTACTCACTACTTGTTAGAATCATTGAGCTACCAGCCATAGTTTGGTACAGAAGCAAAAGTCAACTATTTCAGTCACTTTGTTAGAGACATCCTGACGGTTAATTGGACACTTTTTGCCAGAATTGTATATTGTCGACCGCAGCTGATACACACAGGTTAGTGATTTTAATTTGTTTAATAGTGACTGTGACTTTCAATTTGTGCCATTTCTTTAACTACCACAACGGACGAATAAGGGTAAAATTACTTTATTTAACAAAATACATTTCTTTACTACGTACGTATATTTTCTTATAAGTTAGAGAAGTGGCTGCAATTCATATAAATATTATCTCTATTTTTATTCATTCATTCAAGTGATGTGTTTATTTTGTTGAGTTTCCATTATAACAATTAATGACAGTATATATTTAAATTTATTGCTGTAGTTCGTTAGGTTAATGTTTATTTCTTATAATAAACTAAACCGTTTCCATGTGATTACTATCTATAGGTATAATTAAAACAAGATAGAACATGCTCGCTTAGTCGTATTTTAATTCTATAACTGTAATTCCGAAGAGATACCAATAGTCGCATAGAACAGAAACCCGTGAATCGAAATTTTATAATGAATTTAAAGAATTGACGGTTTAATGAATTGACATCTAAATCTACTGAATTTTTAGTTAAATACATCAAGAATTTAATTCTATAACTGTAATTTCTAAGAGATACCAACAGTCGCAAAGAACAGAAACCCGGGAAGTTTAATTTTATATCGTATTTAAAAAATTGACATTTATTGAATTTAAGTTTAATACGTCAATAGCAGTATAGAAAGAAAATTTATGTAGATTTAATAATTTTTCATGGAAGTATTTTAACGATTTAATCATGTCGCAATACCATTTGTTTTTATAAAAATTTTTCATATACAAGGAAATTATGTTATTTGTTGTTATTATGTACAACAACCTTGTTTTATTGTAATGTTTCTTATTAGAGAAACAAGTACTTAATCAATTGCTACTATAATTCTTAAGCTGTAATTAGACTTGGTATTTTATGTGACCTTTCATAAAGAGTTAAGATTAACATACTGTTTATTTCAAACAATCCATAGTCGTATATTAACCTAGAATTCAAATTGTATATAAAAAAGCAAATGTATCTAACAATTTTATATGTTAATTCAATTGATATATTATATCAGATACACCAGATCTTTTTCAATGGGGCTATAAATCAGTGCATGCTAAGACAATTATCATACAATAATTAAAGAATAATAAAAATTAACAAGTTAATAGATATTTCCAATTTATGTTCAATTAAAAATAATTTCTATTAAAACAGAGCTCGGAAAATAATTTTAGACAATAGCAATTATTACCCAATTTAAATTAATTAATTAAAATTTCAAACCCATCAAGATGAATAAATTAATTTCCAAAAATTATTATATCATCTGTTAGCAATATAAAAACTTTATATTTTTATTTAGTGACTTTAAAATAAACTCTAGACTTCATTTACATAAACGGTCTACATATAATCGCTTTTCAAATTACATATATTACAGCGCCCCCTTACGAAATCTAGTTCATTTGAAACGCTTATTATTTATATAAGCTGTTGTTGAACACGTGATCGCCGAGCTACCGGAGTTACGCCTACGGTTCATCAGAACTACCTACCGAGTTACGCACAGCCCGAGGTCTGGAACCTTTTTATAGCTTAGTCACAACAGCGTTGTCAGATGTTAATAAATTTCCAAAAGTTGCAGGACTTGAAATAAAGTCTAGTAGGCGTGAAAATTTCTGTCGCTATTTAATGCAATTTATATATTTGATAATATTCATACTAAATTTTGAATCGAGATGTTCTTCCTGGAAATATTATATTATTCACTGGAAAATTGTGTGAAGGATTTGAATATTTTTAAAACATATTTTTAATGGCCACCCCGGAGACGAAGCAGTACTTCTTCAATAATTTTGTTCATATCTTCATATATTTGAAATCTCTGTTGATTCTATCAATTTACATTTACCAACCAGGAAAAGACCATAAAGTATCATTTAAGTACCCCTACTGAAAGTGGGTAGGTGAAGTGCTTTCAACTGAAGTTTCGTATGAACATATTTTACTACCCTGATCATGTATACATTTCTCATACTAGTTCATGTTCTATGAATGATACAGATAATTATGGGACTGATATGAACTGGTATAGATACATATTAATATAAAATTTGAAGAATCGCTTATTAATATCACAATTTATCTAAACAATATTAAAACTAAAAGTTAACTGAATCATTTGGAAAGATTTAGATATTTCTTAATACATCTAGGTTCGATATTTTCGATTGGTAACTGAGTTTATATAAAAAAAGGCTCTAAGCTAATATGGATTGGATATTTTCAGGAGTTGGAAGTATTGAGTGTTTAATTTTTGCTTAAATGCGTTCGCTCTGACAGTTGTAAGCTATTATATGTAAAACTTCCTGTTACTTACAGTAGCAAAAATTTCATCGTTTTTTAACGATTTATTCAAGGTGGGGCACCTCATACCTACAGAACGGAATTTAAAGCCCAAACTAGAAAAATTCTAAAATGTTCCATATTTTTATTTTTTTGAAAACCTCTTTGGGATGTAACCAAATTTGATAAATAGATTTATTTAGCTGCTTTTGATGTTACCATTATTATGTTTAGCACTTTTAAGGTAGATCGCATACTAAACTGGCACTGATTTTTTTACATTTCACTCTAGTCCAGTATATGAAGGATGAAAAGTAGGCAAAGTGTATAAAAATCCTGCCAGTCCATGAATTTTCCGTGAAGGGTAGGGTTTGACTAGTAATTGAACATCCAGAAATTTCAAACACCTCATCGCCATTTTGGGGGGGTATTACCCGCCCTAAAGTTCCAAAAATAAGTTTTCCTCCAATATCTCCTAAATATAGCATTTAGAGAATTTTTATATAGAGGAAAAATGAAGATCAGGTCATTATCTACAAAAATGGTCCACATGATTTTTGTCTTAAAATTAATATTTTTCGCAAAAACCGATGTTGAAAAGTCCATAATTTTGAGGTCCACAAAAAATGACTGTTTCTTGCACGACCAAAAAGGAGAAATTCTCAGCTTCAAAATGACGTATCTTTGAAGACAATCCAATAAAGTACAAATTTTTAGACAGTGATTGTTCGAAAAATATTCCCAACCTGGAAAAACGGCAAAAATTTGGAAATGAAAACACCAACTGAAAAATCAAGGGACAAGAAAGATAGCCAATAAAAATTTCTGAGATCAAAAAAGACCTTCAAAGGACCCGTAATAACAAAAAGACGAGAGTAAACGTCTATTATTGAGAAAATCATCAGTAATTTTCCCGACACTCGAAAAATGAGTTATTACAAAATGGGCCTTGAATCATTGGATATGATAGCTGTGGATTTCCCCTATCACCTGAATTTTGAATCGTAAAAAATATGCATTTTTACCCGAGATATTGAATAATTTGTTCGCCCGGTCATGATGAAGATCCCGCTTTTTCGACTCCGGAGCTGTAGCTTAACATAAGGTTCCCGCTTGAGGGCCATTATCTCGAAAGCTATCGAGGTTTCGGCAAAAATCATAAGGACCATTTTTGTAGATAACGACCCGATATTCATTTTTTCTTCATATAAAAATTCTCTAAATGCCATATTTTAGGAAATATTGGCAGGAAGCCAATTTTTAGAACCCCCAAAAGGCGATGAGGTGTGTGAAATTTCTGGATGTTCAATTACTGGTCAAACCCTTCCCTTCACGGAAAATTCATGGACCCGCAGGTATAATCGCTTTTGGGACCCTTTATTTACTGTACTAATGACAGTTGTAAGCGATTGGTGATTCCGTAATATGCAAAACTTCTTGTTTACTTACAGTCGCAAAAATTTCACGATTTTTTAACGATTTATACATACCTACATTCTAAAATGTTTCCATATTTTTATTTTTTTGAAAACCTTTTTGGTATTTAACCAAATTTGATAAATATATTTATTTAGCTGCCTTTGATGACCATTATTATGTTTGAACACTTTTAAGGCACTGATTTTTTTACAATTCACTCTGGCAACACCGTTCGTAGTGGTACTAGCTTTCAATCTGACACAGTCTGAAGATTTCTCTTTCTTCTGCTCAGTGTGTTCTGTTTGCGACGATTTATTTTGGTTTCACTTTATGTCAACGTCCTTAATAATTTACGAGCCGATATTATTTTAGTTTCAACTTTTACTGTGTACAAATGATTTTGTTTGAGAATAGCCGATGATTCTTTTCCCATTTAAACACACACAAATTAAAATTAAAGTAACATAAATTCATTTTTAACAATAAGATTAATAAATGTCAATATATAATTTTTTCTTTATCGGTCATTAATGAAGAACTTTCTATATAGATTTTCCAGAATATTAATCGCAAGAAATTGATAAATATCCTTTTGAATATGAAAAACTAAATGATCATATAAATTTATGAACTTCCTTTCAAAGTAGGTAGGTATAATATTCATTGTCACCTCTGATTTATGAAACTTGCAGGTAATTTTTAACTTGTAGGTATTTAACTACTTTCTTCTTCGAATACTGGTGCTTCACGCGAGCGAGAAATTTTTCCCGGCTTTTATTGGTCCCTGGGTGCGATGCTTTTCAGCAAAGCTGTATATAACATCGTTTTATGTCGTAGAGGCCCATAGTTTCTACTTTTTATGTTATTTTTCTCCATTTTATTGCTATCCAATTCCAGTTTTCTATTCCTCTGTTTCAAATCTTCTTTAACAGCATCTATCCGTTTCTTCCTATGTCGTCTCCTGTTGTCCTCACTTCCTTCACCTCCAAGAAGAATCTTCTTCATACACCTTTCGTCAATCATCCTTCCCACATGGCCTAACCATCGCAGCCGTTGTGCTTGAATTCAATCAAGTTTTTGTAATAAATTTCTATATAATAATATGACACTAGATGGAGTTCTTAAGTTAGTTTTGTGTCCATTCGTCTGCTTCGATTGACAATTCAGCAGGAATCGTTTCTATTTTATAGAAAACTTCTTTTTTTGTTTTTTTTTTGTACATTTCTACTTAATAGTTAGATATGCAACAAGTGCAAAAAGCAAGTGTTTATTGCACGCGACGTTGTCCAACGAGACCGCTAGGTGGAGTTGGACAACACGTTGAGTGGAATAAACACCTTTTGCACGAGATGCATACAATATTTTTTCTACGTGCATCCAAAAACCAAAAAATGTCTTATTTAGGTTGCTCTAAATGGACTAAAAATGGCGTCGATTTCAATGTTTATGTTTGTCATGATGACAAAACGCTAAGTAAAATGACAGATGAGTGCAATAATAGTATATTGTGCAACAAGGGGGGAAAGTTCAACTTTTCTCACGAGTGTGGAAGTTTGTGGCACGAGCCCGAAGGGCGAGTTCCGCAAACACACGAGTGAGAAAAGTACTTTCCCCACATGTTGCACACTATACTTTTTCTACAACTGCACAAATTTAAAGAATACAAGTAAAGTAACTCAATATTTATTTTTATGGTTAGTAAAACAAAAAGAAAAGGTGAGCGGTCGTCGGACCGCCGATAGAAGCTTGCTTCTTATGTACAATAGAATGACCATTTTTCAAAATTTTTTACAATTATTGACCATTTTTTCAAAATTTTTGACTATTTTTTCAAATTTTAACAATAATTATTGACCATTTTTGACAATTATAGACCATTTTTCCAAATTTTAACAATTATTGACCATTTTTGACAGGTTCTGACAATTATTGACCATTTTTGACAATTTTTGAAAACTTTGACAATTTTTTACAATTTTTGAACATTTTTGACAGTTTTTTATAATTATTGACCATTTTTCCAAAATTTTGACAATTTTTGACTATTTTTTCAAATTTTAACAATTATTGGCCAATTTTGACAATTATTGATCATTTTTGAAAATTTTTCAAAGATTTGGACTATTTTAGACCATTTTTCCTAATTTTAACAATTATTGACCATTTTTGAACATTTTTGACAGGTTCTGACAATTATTGACCATTTTTGACCATTTTTTAAAAAAATTTGACAATTTTTCCAAAGTTTTTGACCATATTTTCAAATTTTAACAATTATTGACCATTTTTGACAATTATTCATCAATTTTGACAATTTTTCAAAAATGTTGACCATTTTAGACCATTTTTCCAAATTTTAACAATCATTGACCATTTTTGGCAATTTTTGAGCATTTTTGACAGGTTCTGACAATTATTGACCATTTTTGACAACTTTCAAAAATTTTGACAGTCTTTGATCATCATTCAAAATTTTAACAATTATTGACTATTTTTGACCATTTTTTAAAATATTTGACAATTTTTGACAGATTCTGACAATTATTGGCCATTTTTGACAATTTTTCCAAATCTTTGACAATTTTTAACAACTATCGACCATTTTTGACAGTCTTTTATAATTATTGACCACTTTTTCAAAATTTTGACAGTTTTTGACAATTTTTGAAACTATTTGGCAATTATTAACCATTTTTTCAAAACTTTGACAGTTTCTGACAATTATTGACCATTTTTCCAAATTTTTGACAATTTTTGACCATATTTCAAAATTTTTGACAATTTTTTAAAATTTTTGACAATTTCTTAAAATTTGTAACATATTTTCTAATATAATCTGACAGTTTTGTGACAACTAAGTAGGTATTTGAAGATGACAGTAGCCTACTAAGTTTTTGTCGATTTTATTTGATTCTCCATATAAATATATGTGGCGTGGGCAAAGTGCCGTGAGAAATATTATTTCTCACAGTATGAGCAATATTTGGTTTTGAAATTAAGTAAGCTATAAGAAATACGTCACTTTTCATAGCAGTTGTAGAAAAAGTCTTTTTTGCACTAGTGCGAAAAAGAAATAGTTTTTTCCACGAAATAGAGTTCAATAAAGTTTTGTTTTTTGCATGAACGTAGAAAAAAATAAGCAGTATAACCAAAAGGGACATTGTTTAATAAACTGTTAAATCAACTTTCATGCCATTATCAGTGTGGTGAAGCCTGACGAACACTGTTTATTTAAATGTTATGTTTAAGAATTAATGTAATCCTTATAGACAGTTACCGACCTAAAAAGTAATCCTTTTGGCTGAGAAAATCCCGTGCGAAAGTCCAAAATGTTTATGTTTTTACAAAAAATTATCCTTTAGTTACGTGTCTGACAAGACTAACTTTGGCTAATCCAGGAATATTCGATTATATAAACCAAAATATTTAATAGACAAAGATTTTTCTAAAGCCGAGACATTACTGTTAAAAATAGAAGTGTCAGTCAGTCTTAACCACCGAAACAGTTCCGAAAATATTCCCACTAAATATAAAAATGTACTTGCTGTGAGGATTAACCATTATTTTTTTAAATACACTTAGTGGTTGTGTTTTTGACTACCGGTATTATCTCACCGACTTCATAGGCAGGTAGGAAGAAACCCTGGAGGGTAATGCTATTAGTTTTGACACAAAAATACTACTTTTGTAATGTATCCACTCTTTTTTCAAATTTTAAAGATTATTTCGAAGTTCTGGGAAATTTGCAAAATTTTAATTAAATAAGTAAGACGGAGGCGTGGTCCTTACAAAACTGTATTTTTTGAAATACGACCAACCAACCACCCGCGCTACTATAATAGAATTTTGAATTTTTATTGGTGGATTAACATTTACGTTGACATTTAGGCAGACAATTCAATACTGGAAAAATGTGCGACAACAACAACATAATAAATTATATTCTTTAATCCTTTATATTTTTATTGGTACATTATGTGGATATGATTATCCTCCTAAACAAAAAAGAGTGTCGTCTTTCTTTCACTTTCCAACTATTTTCTTCTATTGCTGTTTCCACTTGCTGACAATTCTATGAAGAAAAGTCATGTCAGCCTCCTCCACAAATCCATCTTTATTACCTTTTCAGCTCCGACATTCACTGAGACCTAAAAAATCTATTGTGTCCCCTTTTTTCTACTTAGTTCCTGAGGAAAGTCTATGAGACTAGTAGTTCCTTTAGACCAATTTCCCGGAGGAATTCAAGGGTATCAGAAGGCTCTTCTATCCAGTGTTGTGCCCTAGGATTCTGTATTGCTGTGTGAATGGAGGCTTCTTTTTCCATTCGACAGTATCTATATTTGTGACGAATTTTTTATTGTTGTACGTTGACATACTTGCTCATCGGTAGTTCCAGTATTAACACATTAATATATAATATATATTGATAAAAAATTATCTATGTTACTATTTTTTCTTGTGTTGGTAAATATCACTGTTTATTATTTTTGACAATTAATTTTGGATATTTCATGATTTTATCTCGCGTTGTAAACAAAACAAATGACTCATTAACTAAAAATGCAACTTCTGACAAGTTGTTAATTTAAACCAGTTCAGACAAGTTGCAATATTTTGAGATAAAAGCGCTCCAAGTTTCTTAATTAAAATAATTCATTGGACAGAACAAACAAAAATTAATTAATTGCAGGTATATTTTCGAACATAGTATGAAAAATAAGACAAAAATTATTTTTAATTTCGAAAATATCTCGCTTGTTTTCAACCGTTTTTTTTTGTATTTTCTTGGGAATACACTTAGGAACAACCAAAATTTTAACAAAAATATAGTGAATTCACTATTTGGGGAAACTGAATCTTCACATAAAATTGCTAACAATAAGCACTCCACGATGAGTCAGGAGGATTTGCAAAATTTAGAGAAACAGGATGAGTGGAGAAAAAAAAATTTCAGTTTGTTTACAATATTAATATCACTCGGAAACATTAAAATGTAATTATAAGAGCAACTTGGTACGAGGGCTTGATCTAACGATATAGAATCTTGCAACTTGAGTAGAATTTGGTGATATTAAACATAAAACGCTGTATCGTTTCTTCTAATTTACAGTTTGCTCCTACCTATCACTTATTTTTGCATTTATAGAAAGCTCTGGCCTCGGCTTCAGTGTTGGTTTTCTCCATCCATCCATCAAGCATTTTGTACTGTCCTTTCCATGTAATTTTTTGCATCATTATTCACTAGTCACATTCAGTGCTCTTCTGCTTGCATATAGCTGAAAAGATTGTTTTATAAACAATATTGTTATGGTTATAACATTCAGCAATATGGTCAAGAAATTGTGTATTCTGTTTCTGCGTTCATAGCAAGAATGGTTCATGGTTTTGTCAATAGCAATGTTATTACCAGTAGCGTGAATTTAACTACTGGCAACACTGTTTTTCGGCATTCCATAAGAAAATAGGAAGATTTATTTTGATTTTAACCTATAAATTTCGCGAAAATTGATTTATTTGTTATATTGTATTCAAATGGAGCTATTGATTAACTATTTAGAAAAAAAGAAAATATTAATTACTGGGAAATGTCACCCCTTAAATGTTGGAGAAGTCGATAATAAATGGGAAGAACTAACCAATATGTTAAATATAGTGGAAAATAGAGCAAGAAAAAATAAAAAACAATGAAAAACTAAGTATATATTCCTATATAGTGTATATTCGAGTACAATAAATTCCATCAACTCTTCTATTAAATTGAACTTATATAGGCGAAATAATTTTATAAATGTCTCATTCGGCAATTCAAACGAATTGCTGTTTTCCCTAATTTGATGAAATTGCAATTGCAATTTAATAGTTTCTCTACAAATGATTTATATAAATAAACGTATCAAAATAATATTCGTTCACAATTCCCCTATTTTCAATATTCTCAAATTCCTGAAAAAAATAATATTGAAAAAATGAGATTGCTCAGATAACAAGGTAAATAACAAGATATCTTTAAAATTGACAGGTCATATGTTGCTTAACATGATGATCAGAATACCACTTTTTGGAATATTGCTATGATAGCAATATATTTTCTATAACAATATTGCTATTTGCAAACAGAATGTCTGTTACTTTTCGTTTGTTACTTCATGAGCATATTTCATTCCATCACTTCTTTGTAAATTGACATTACAACATAAAAATAAACCAATTTTTTTGTTTTTAGTTTGGTTTTCTAGTAGTGTTAGTCTTAGTAGGTATATTGTTTGTAGTGAGCTGTCTTAATTATTGTTATTCTTGTAAAATGGTTTGTGAAGAATATTTTTTGGACTCTTCTATTATATAGAGATTTGCTATTTAAATGTTTTTAGATGAGGAAGATCAAACTCAGGAGGTTGATGAGATAACATTTGAGATTCCTCTTCCTATTCTATTAAGAACATTGAGTATTTACTGCTTCTAGAGAAAGCCCATTGTAAGTTTTCAAATTAACAGCCTGTAGTTGAATAAAAATTATTGTAAGAGAAATTTAGAAGTGTGTGAAATGTTCTAGCCTCCATTTCCGTAAATATTGTTCTTAAAGTTGAAAATTTCGAGCTTAATTATGTACTCCAACGTGTATTTCACGATTTTTGACACTATTTCAGACTCCCCTAAATGTCTATGGCACTTCTTCCGTTTTTAAGATATAAACCATGGAGACTATACCAGGAGATCGAACTCCATGTATTCCAATTTCTGGTCATGGCAGAGGGCGCCACTTAGATCCTTATGCCAAATATCTGACGGCAGAACAATAACAGCCAATCATAAAACTCGAGTTCATGATGTTTTATTGGTTGTTAGCTTCTTTGACAGTTCGCGGTTCACGTGCGAGGAAAGTGAGGTTAGGTCATAGAAATGGAAAATAATGTGAATAAGAAATCCATTTTTGTCCCCGTTTTCAAAAATATCGAAAAATTGTGGTGAAAAATTTGAATATCTATTATCATTTCTTCTCTTCAGTATGGAATTTTATAAGACATCTTCAGCTCCAATATGAAATATTTAAATCATTTATAATATAAGTAATTAGAGTAAGTGTTTATATATTATACTTTAGTTTTGATACTTATTTCTTGAGCTAACTAAACCTGCACACAGACTTCTATGCCTTGCAGGAATTTTATGTTAAAATGCCCTTTCAACATAAAATGTGTACCCCTGCAGCTGGCCAATAAAATTATTATTCATATTATAATAGAAAATAATCTTAATCTAATAAATATTCTTTCCTACTTCATTTATCTTTGAATATTTCTAATTACCTTTAGTACTTTAAAAAATAGTGGTTTTTTTAAATTCAACTCACGTCTTCGTCTTATATCTCCAGTACTACCATTTATGCAATTTTTAACAACGCACACCCTGCCCATTATAAATTTTTATTATAACAATTTCAATGTTCTAGTTTTTAAAGTAATTGAATTTACTGTTTGGACCCTTACTTTGTGGACTCTACTCATTACTTTTTTAAATGAAACTAAGTGTGTCTGTCATTCTGACGATAATATGTCAATATCGAAATAATGATCAATATCTTAGATTTTTAATAATTTTTTCATTACATAGTGGAATTAATTGGAAACACTTAGTTTCATTTAAAAAAGTAATTTTAAAGCAATGTTTACTATATGCCTACTGTCAAATATAAAAAGGAGGGTTATCGTCGTGACAGTTTTAAAATGGTGCAAGAGCTACAATGCGCAACGTCGCGGTGAAAAAACAAACTGCTTAGATAGACGATTTTGAGGACAGATTTTCTCAATTTTCCCGTATGAGTTCGATCTTCATGATATAAACTCTTTGCAGTTTCTTATATGTAGAAATTTACTTAATACGATACTGGAGAACCACTTTTCATGACTCCACACCTCGGCGATCCTCGTAACGAGTAACGAAAAATCAATTACGGCAAATGAAAACAGAATACCTTAATTTTAAACGAATAAAATTTGGCCTTGTTGTACGTAGATGGCAGTGAATGTTCGTATTTAATTTATTACATCGAATTATTTAATGAGGATTACAGATAAAAATGATAAACTGAAAAGATACGAATTTTATGAGTCAAAATGGATTCCACAGGCTGTTAGTATACGGACAAATTCAAGAGAATATTTATGGTTTTTAACATCAACTACACTAATTTTCAATTAAAGGATAAATAATATTCATTCACGGATTGCACGAGATCGAATACATTTATAAAAGACAGTTTCTCGAGAAGAAAATGTCATGGAAGAAGAATTAATTCTATTATAGATTTGAAGGCTGCATTCGACTCTGTAGAGAAGTATGTAATGCAGGGAAATCTGCAAATTAAAAAAAAGTCGACCTCTTTCCCATTTTTTTTTATACTACTTTTTGTTTACTGATAATGAATTTATGCATCATTTTATGGACGCACTGTATAATGATATACTATCGAAACATTTAGAGAGATGAGATCTCGCGCCATCGAAAATTGTTTAATTTTATGTTATTCCTTCACTTTTTCCACAAAATTTTTTTATCGAGTATTAATTTCGTGAATGAATTTTAAATCTCCTCCACTACCTGTTCTTATAAGAGTTTCAATTTTAAAATAATTACATATAATTTTTTTCTTCTCTAAATGTTACCCATTGACGTTTCAATCAAGAAATTAATTAGTGACGTTTTAATTAAAAACTGGGAGATCTAAAATCATGCAGTGTGGTTTCAGCATGATGCAGCACCCCGAAGATGACTTAATAAATCCGGTTAATTGCTGGATGCAGCTTCCAAATACTTTTTAATGATATGCTACTTTAAACGAGCGTATCGAGTGGTTATAATCACATATTTTGACCTCTTTCGATTATATCATTTTGATGTCAGTTTTTTTTAACTGAAGAATTAACTACCATATCAAATAATTGACTTGATAATCATTTTTTAATTACTTTGGAAGTGGAAGAACAGGCAAAAGTTTTAAGGAAATAAATCTAGGAATTGAGTCCTGTTTATTCTAAGCAAGGTTATGCTACAAGAAAAATTTTCTCATCAGGATTAAGGAAAATAGGTCTAAAACAAGTATTAGGCTCCTTCGGGTGTTTTTCTGCGTTTTGCTTATTCTTAAAAAGTGAGGATGAGGGGAAGTAATTCAGGAATAAATCAGGGCTGTAATTATGGCAGAGGGACATCAATTGACATGGATGGTTCAAAAACAGAGGAGGGTGTAGTAGGAGCAGGAATAAATATAGCTAAGCCAAAGGTGCTTAAGATGCTTAAGCAAACATTTGACGATATTCCAGGCAGAAGTGGCAGCAATACAGCACTGTGCAGGAGAGCTATTAAGGCAAGAGTATGAGGAGAATTCTCGAAAACCTTACAATAGTTTAGCAGTCAAAATAGATTGTCCTTAACAAGCCCCTTTTCCGATTACAAAGGCAATAAAAAGGAAGATTCTGTAGCTCGAAAAGGAGTACTATGTGCTCGTATTGGTCCAGAATTCGCCTGTGATGTAGCGAAAGCGCTGCAAGAAACAATGTTCGAAATTGTTAGGTCAATTTTGGAAAATATCCTCAATCAAGAGAATGAAGTTTTCTCAACAGTATAAGACATTATTTTAAGTAATGTCTACACTAGAAACTTTTTTTAAACAAGCGTATTATCAATTCTATGTGATTTTCACCCTGGCCACGTAAAATAACCTCCCCTTAACCGGTAGTATACAGGTATCTTGAAAATAATGATGTGTTACCGAAATGACGATTAGTTGTTTACATTTCTAGACTTTGTTAGGCGAAATGTAGATTAGATTAGATTAAATTGCAAGGGGGTCGTTCCAGGGATAAAATCTATATCTGAATGATGTCTATTTTTCAAAGGATTAATATAATTTGGATTTAAAATTGAAAAAAGACAGTTAACGAAATGACGTGTCTGTCAGTACTTTCGAGGGTTTAATTTTCTTAAGTGGATAAGACGCAACTAAAACACGAATTCAATACAACGTTTTATCCACAATCACAGTTATTTAGAATCAGATTTCATCAAAAAGTGATTTGACATTTCACTCTGACAGCAGCTGTAACATCAAACATTATTGAAATTAATTTAAAATTTTTTGGGAGGTGTTGTCTAAACTCTTTTAAACATTTTTAGATCATCAGCGTAAAGTAGACATTCAGAATACTGAATTACTGAAGATAAATCATTAATATATATAGTAAATAGAAGAGGTCCCAAATTGGACCCTTGAGGTACACCAGAGTTAGCATGAAACTTTCCTGAAGTATTACCATTATGTCTAACCATAAAAAATCTGTTTTCCAAATAACTTTTAAATAACTCTAAGAGATTCAGTTTTTGTAGTAGTATATCGTGATTTACTAAGTCAAAAGCTTTACGAAAATCAGTATAGGCAATATCAAGTTGCAATTTACTTTCTACGGTATCAAAAACTGTATTACTGAATGCTAACAGATTCGTATTCATAGATTTACTTATCATGAGTTGTTTGGTACTATAAATATAGCCTTGTATATAATGATAAAGCTTGGAATAAATAATTTGTTCAAACAATTTGGCCGGAGAACACATTATCGAAATACCTCTGTAATTCTCAATATCTATTTTGTTACCAGACTTGAAAATAGGTGTAGTTGTTGAAGTTTTCCACATTGTGGGAAATGTATTAGATCTAATAGCTAAATTAAAAATATAAATTAACGGTTTTTTCAACCATTCTATGCAACCTTTTAAAATCTACCCCTGCTGTTTTCTTGGGTTTAAGTTTTTTTGTCGCTTCAACAAATTCACTTTCCGAGATTGACGATACTGAAAATGTATCGTTACATATACATTATTATAATTATTAACATTAAAATTCAAGTTGTATGAAGCCACTTCTAAATTGTAAATAGATGAGAAATACGTTTGCAGTATTATTTTCAGCTATGCACGCACCTTTATAAATAAAATTTCCTGATTTTGAGTCTGACTTTTTCCTCTATTATTATTGGTAAAATTCCAAAATTCATTAATTCCAGTAAGTATGTTATCCTCTAGTTACTTAATGTAATTTTTTCCTCAACTTCAATTAATCGTTTCAATTTTCTCCTCATCTCTATAAAATTTTCATCAAAATAATTTAAAATAGACTTTAATCCTCTATATTTCTCTTTTTCCTTTATTAAACTTCTTATTTCTGTAGTGAACCAAACAGGATATTTTGTGCAGACCCTAAAGCTAGTGAATTTTGGAATGCACTCTTCAATAATATCATTCCAAATTGAATAAAATTTATTCAAAGCTAAGTTAACATAATTTTCTATAAACAAAGTTAGTATCCCTAATATAAACACATAATTTGTGAAAATCAGCTTTTTTGTAATTATATGATAGTTCTTTTACGATACTGTTAGATTTTTGATCTTTTTCTATTGAAATACATACATTTGAAGTTGGATGATATGCATCCTTCTTGACAAAAGGTAATATTTCCCTGCTAAAATTACAATTATTTAGTTGTTGGTCAGACTCTATTAATAAGTCTAAAGTTCTGTTCTGAAAATTCGTGACGTTATTAAATTGCTTAAATGTGTTAAAATCCCTAAAATAAAATACGAAGATTATCAGATAGATTTAAGTTATTCGATGTGACATCAGGTACTTCAGGTATATTAAAATCTCCAAAAATATAAAATCGATCAGAATTGATAATTTGTTCTTGTAAAAAATTAGTTAATGATTCATAAGTTTGACTTAAACTTTTTGGGGGTATGTAAACAGCGCAAAAAATATATTTTTGCTTATTTATTTTTATATGTACAGCCAGTGCTTCAAAATTGGTACATTTTTTTATTACATCCGAAATTTGAAATTTTTTCTTCACAGCTAATAGGACCCCTCCTCCCCTAGATTTGTTACTAACCGTTAAGTCCCTTAACCCCCCAATAAATTGAATCCACTACTTCTCCATCACCAACTCCTTCATGCATACATGATTCAACCACAACAACCATATCGAAATCAAGTTCTGAGCAACCCCTAGAAAAATCCTTTAATTTGGTTTTAAGTCCTCTGCAATTCTGATAGTAAACATTAAGACTGGCAGTCATTATAAACACAAGTAAATTCGACATTCAAATAAAATAAACTATAAAATAATTAAAACGGAATTGTAATAATATAAATAATATACTTAATACTAATAAAAGTCGATCTAATGACCAGTTTTTGTGTCTTCCACATTATACGTACATACATAATCTAAACCCTTTTTATACCCGAAGGTGTAAGGGTGGAAATCTATTTCTCCTTTCCATATATAAAATTGCTCCATTGTTTCTTGTTTTTTGCCATCTTTTTGGCTTCTTCCCAACTTTTCCCTCTTTATTCCAATATTTCAGCAACCACTTGGTTCCAAGTTTTCTTTGGCCTTCCTCTCTTCCTTTTTGTAGTTGCTCGCGCTTCCCAAACATCTTTTACTGGCCTGTTGTTCATTCTTACTAAATGACCAAACCATTTAAGTTTTTGGTTGTCTAGCAAGTCAAGAATCGATTCAATTCCAAGTTCACTTCTAACATCCTCATTCCTAATTCTGTCTCTCCGTGTTATTCCCTTAACCCTGCGCAAGTATCTCATCTCCATTGCTTGTATTCTACTCTTCGATTTCTGCGTCAGTATCCAGCTTTCACTTCCATAAGTGAGAATTGGTTGATATACTGTCTTGAACACTGTCATTTTCGTATTCCTACTTATTTCTTTCTTACCAATGAATGCTCTAGACAAGGAATGATAGAGTTTTGAGGCGTTAGTGATCCTTTCATTCAATTCTTCATCTTCGCTTCCATTTCTGTCGATCTTAATACCAAGATATTTAAACAAGTCCACTTGTTGAATTTTTTCATTTTGTCTTATGACAATTTCTGTGTTTGTTATTCCGGTAGTCATGACTTTTGTCTTCTGTACATTTATTTTTAGATTTCTTTTACTGAGTTCTCTTTCCCATATTTGTAAGTTTTTTTGGAGGTCATCTTCGCTCGGTGCACAAATCATAACGTCATCTGCAAAAGCACATTCAGACAGGTTGATGGGTTTCAGTCTATTACAGCCTATGTGGATCTTTTTAGTATTTTTTTTCGTAGCCTTGATAATATCGTCCATTATTATAATAAAAAGTAAAGGACTTAACAATCCTCCTTGTCGTAGTCCGTCATTTTTCGGATTCTAAGTTATTTTTCCTGACATAGCTATAATTGTTTTCGTACATGCTTTTAATTCTTGTTGAAAGGCTCTTCGGAATCCCTCTTTTGTCTAAGCTATCCCATACTGTTTTTTGTGTGACACTGTCAAAAGCCTTTTCAAGGTCTAGAAAAGCAAGGTATTTATCTTTAGTTTTTGTCTTTTCAATCATTTGTTTTATTGAGAAAATATGGTCTTGTGTGCTATGACCTTTCCTGAAGCCGCTTTGTGATCCATCCAAGGGCAACTACCTTCCGTTAAGATTCGCAATCTCTTTTCTAAGATAATTTCATATAGCTTGGAAACCTCGCTTAGTAATGTGATGCCTCTATAGTTAGTGCATTCTGTTGGATCCCCTTTTTTATGTATGGGCAGTATTATTCCTATTTTCCAGTCCATAGGTACTTGAACACATTTCCAGGTTTCATTAAATACTATTAGAAGTAGTTGCCTTCCTTGTTCTCCTAAGTTAATTATCATCTCTGGTGTTATTTTGTTGTGTCCTCCTGATTTTCCTCGTTTTATCTTTTTAATTGCCTCATCTAGTTCTTCGATTAATATAGTTCCCATCTGTTCATCGTTAACTTGAGTTTCTTGGTTTATCTCATTTCTGTATTCCTCATGTGTGTCTTGGTTTAAGAGTTCTTGGTAGCACTGCATTATTTCTTTATCGCCAGTTACTATTTCTTTCTTCTGATTTTTTACTTGTGTAAGTTCGAAAGATTTGTTTTTCTTCAGATTTTTTAATACTTTATAAAACAACTTTTGGTTTCCACTGTGGTCATTTTCCATTTTTACACCAAAATCCTCCCAAGTTCTTCGTTTTGCTTCTTTAACCATATTTTTTACTTTTGTGTTCTGTTCTTTGTATTTCTGTTGGCTGATTTCGGTTTTCGTTCTTAAATAATTCTTCCATAGATTATTTTTTATTTTTACTGGTTCCCTGATTTCTTTTGTCCACCATTTTGTTTGCTTCCCATTCTTTACTATAACCGTTGTTCCACATACTTCTTCTGCTGTGTTTAGAATAATATTTTTTGTTATATCCCATAGATCTTCTATACTTTTGTTTTCTCCTTCTTTTATTATATCAATAGTTCTACTTTCTGTCTGGTTAGTATATTTTATTACTACTCGTTTTTCTGCGAATCTGTAACTCTTTTACATTAATACACATTATATACTACAAATCACCTTCTTTACAAACAACTTTGACACTGTTGCCAACTTTAATTTTAATTTTTCCATTTTGTGACCAAGCATCTTTATTGTATTTCCTACATCGGTTATATGTTTCATGAGTGTGGATAAAACTCCAATTATAATGTGATTGTGGATAAAATATAAAAATATGGTAATGTTAAAAACAAGATGCACGTCAGAAAATGTCTCACCTATTTTATGGTTATTCGCTTAGACATGTGACATTTACTCAAAAATCAATGAATTTTTGTTCGATTCGATGTTTAATATTGGAACCAACCCACTGCTAGACGCCATTATGGTTTTAGGATCTTATCTAAATAAGGAAATATAGTGCTTAGATAGTGTCAAATATTTGCAAAACCGACGATACCTACCTATATTTTGTGTCGGTATTCCATATTTCAATGTTTTCACATCTTATCTCGACCTATTAGTGGATAGCAAAAGTAAATATAAAAATATTCAGCAATTCTAACAACGTTCTTATCATTTGTTAGGCAAAGGTAGTTCAGAGGCAGCGCCTCTTCAAATATATTAAGGGGTATATGTTATAATCTTAAGTATGTAGATTGTTTGGTTTTTCTTTTCTATAAACTTACTTATAGCCCGTACAGTATTAAAACCGTTGCACGTGACCTCTGTCATAACTGGACCATGTTGCCAAGCATGAGAATCTAGTATATGTCAAATGAAATTTATAAAATAGTCTTCTTTTTATTTAACTTATATTTGTATGTACTAAGTAAGAAATTCTTATTCTAAAACCTATTGATATATTTCTAGGACTAAAAAGCTATGTATGAAATAGTTAAGTGTTTTATTTGTATGTTTATACCACAACACTCAATTAGTTAGAAATTATGGCTGGTTAATTGTTTCGGCTGTTTGCTCTAATAAGAACAATTTCACAGTTTTTAATAACGCACAAATAGAAAAAACTAAATGAGCGAAATAAAATACGTCGGAGGTAACCACAAAAATTGCAGAAACCAGCTGAGAAATGTCAAAATTTTACCTGATAAAGCAATTTAAACGCGGCAACAGTGTACACAATTGCCAACATATAAAATTTTATTAACGTTAAACTGAGACTGTCGTTAGTTTGAATTTTATATTTAATTAACCAACGAGAATTAATTACAAAACGTTTCTTCAAATATATATTTATATTTTTCAATACCGACATAGTGATTGACAGCTGCGAACGAATGACATAATATAAGCGAATTTCTCTGCTAACGACACTTTGGTGACGTGCAACGGTTTTAATACTGTATTTAATATTTTTTTCTGGAAATTATGGTCAATAGGATATTATTTCGACTTAATAAAATTTCCAAAACCTTATTTTAGACGAAGATCCGATTAACCTCCAAATAATTTACTTTAATAATAATATAAGTATGTTTATGTAAATAATTGATTTGTCTCATGGATTGTTTACTTTGAAGCTTGTGTTCTTTGGAGGTGGTTTTTCGAAAATTTCATTTTATGTAGGTAGATATCAAGTATTCGGCCACATTTGAGATATATACTTAGCTTATCGCTAGATTTGATAAAATGTATTCCACTTCACCAAAGTTCACGAGCGAGCCGCCACTGTTACCCTATAAAGCTCCCCCCCTGATGATGGCAACTGATTTTTTCAAATTTGTTCCGTTTTCGCAGCCAATAAATTTATTACTATTTGACGTGTGAGGAAGATGATTGAATGTGTCAGTGTTCTGTGTATCTATGCTTGAAATCCCGACGTTTCGGATTTTTAAAATGTGTTTTACTATTCAATGAAATAAAATGGTGATTTTTTCACGGCACTGTATTAATGGGGTGAGTTTATGAATTAATATATTTTTGTCGGAGTTAAATAGGAACCAACGTTTAATATTTAAAGCAGATAAAGGCAATTATTTATAACACAATAAAACAAAAGTTAATTGCGATTTTATCTAAGATAAGATTGTAAGTGGGAGTTGAAAACAGTAAGGATGGAACAATAAACTATATTTAATGATGGTTCCCCTCAAAAGTAAATATTACAAACCGTATTAGGTAATTTATCTATCAAGATTGACGAATGGAACATACTTTAAAAAAAAATCATAACTGCATTAACCATGAACGAATCTCTTTAACCATCTCTAATATTCATCTTCATGTGTTGCTAAATATAATTAAATGCACATAACTTCTTTGAAAACGATTTTATTGTGTGGTGCCATAAATCTAGCTAGCGGCACACTTCAAGGCATCATAAAACGGGAATATGGCAGATAAGGACTAAAAAGTCGTTAAGTGGATTTTTTAAAGAAAACACCTCGTATAATTTAACGCTTTGGATATTTGTTATGTATGTTTGTCTTTGTAGAAAACATTGTCATTATAATCGTTGGTAAATAAATTGTTATATCGAATTGAGATAAATAATGTTGTAATTTAATCTAAGTTCCGACAATTTTTTCATGGAAATTTGTAATTACTCTCATTTTATAGTGGGTTGAGTTTGTTCATTTGCTTTACAGTTTTATTTGTAGCATTTATATTGTTTTCGCTTAAGCATATTTCTTTTTGTGCTCAACAGCCCAAGTATCTTTATACCATTTTCAATTTTTTCTACTTCCATTCCAGAAGCTTCGTATCCTCTTTGTCACTAGTTTAACTGGGGTACTTTGAGTGGTTCTCATGGTAATGTCCTCTCCAAAGTGCTTCTGACTCGGTCCTTTTGTACTAAGTACCCCCAGAAGCAAAATATGTGAATATATTTTTCATCCCACCTTGTTCGGTAAACTCTTTGCATGAAGGTGATCAGTCTAGATTAATTTGTCAACTTCGATTAAGATACCTTGAAAAATTACTGATATCAACTTGTATAACATACCAGAATATAACATAATATACAACAAAGGCAATCTGAACCAAAATGACGGAGTCGTAGCTTACATAAATTGCAAATATTTTTTTGAATGTGATATCTTAGCACAAATATTTTAAAAGTAATTGTTACTATTGATGATAACAATAAAATTATGATCCTTGCTTTCTATAGATCCCCTTTTAAGGAAAATTATAATCCAAGTAACTCTGAGTTCACTTATAATTTGCAAAATTTTCTTAAAAATATTGGTTTCAACTCCCAAAATTAGTGTCTGTTTGCTGGAGATATTAATATTGACTGACTGAGTACGGATTTACATCCACCATTAATAACGCAACCGGAATGACCTCTTGTTTAGATCATTTATCTATAAAGCCAAAAATTAGGGCTTCACACGAAAGCGAGATTTTTCTCGTCTAGTCTCGTTCTCGACTCGAAAAAGCGAGACGAGACGAGACATTTTGAAAATATTATGGGCGTTACCGAGACCACATTTAGCGCAACACGAGAGTCTCGTTTTTGGTCTCGTAAAATTTTTTTTATGAAGTTTTTATTAGAAAAATACATAGAAAACAATTCATTTCACTATATATATATAAAATCTGGTGACCATCTGTAAAATATTTTATTGTAAATTTAAGTGGTGGAATGAAATGATAAAACAAATCGGTTTTACCAAAATTAAATCGACACTTCCTGTATCGCCTCAAATACAATAGGGTCGTAAAATTCAACAGAATGGTTAAGGTTTCAATAATATGATAAGCCTTTGAATTAAATCTTTTAGAAGCTCTTTGGATAAATAAACAAAATTCTGGCAATCTTCTTAACGACCAAATAGATATCAACCATTCTCACTTAATAAACTTATTTACCAGGAAGAATTGTTGTGAATGAATTTCCAGGTAAACTTGTTCCATAATTTTCTTAATATTCATGCATTTTTTGTACTTTATTTCCATGTAAACATTTTGTAATAATACTTTGTCAATATTCTCAAAATTCCGTATCTATGCACTGTATAAATTAAACATTTTTCATTATACCTTCACTCGTTTGCTTTAATTTTTGGACTTCAGTTACATTAAAATGTCAACGAGTGTGATTGTTATAAATATAGTTTTAAGAAATTATTTATGGATTTCATTACCAATATTTAGAATTAAGCGAGACGAAACGAGACAACCGGTAACAAGACGAGACCGAGACTTGAACGGGACGAGACAACCGGTAACGAGACGAGACCGAGACTTGAACGAGACTCAATTTCTTCGGAATTGACGAGATCGACTCTCGTCTCGTGTGAAGCCTTACCAAAAACTGATATTCTGGAGAACATCACAAATTAGGTTTATTGTGGATATCGAATGGATTGGAAGTTTCGACTGGCATTGTTTTAATGATTATTTTTCTTTTAGTAGTTTTGAAGGTACAATTTAGAAATTACCGTTATATGTCTGTTTTGACAGTACATTGTTCAGATTTTGCTGATTTGAAAGTCACCTACTGCTGTTTTTGTTTAGAATCTTTAGGCAGAGATCCAACATTTTCCTCTTGTGTAGATGTTATATAAAGCATTTGGAGCATTGTGGTTGTATTGTTTCAGTTTACTTTTTATCCCTGGTTAATTTTTGTTCAAAACGTTATATATGAGTAAGAACCTAATTGAAAAAGTCAAACTTCAAGATTTACCTAGAGCTTAGAAAGATCTGAAATATGGTCAAAAATGGTCAAAAATTTTCAAAAATGTTCAATTATTGTCAAAAATTTTGAAATTTTTTTGAAAAATGGCTAAACATTTTCAAAAATTGTCAAAAATGGTCAATTGTCAAAAATTTTAGGAAAATTTTGAAAAATGGTCAAAAATTTTGAAAAATTGTTAAAATTTTTGAAAAATTGTCAAAAATTTTGAAAAATTGTCAAAAATGGACAATTATTGTTGAAAATTGTCAAAATTTTGAAAAATAGTTGATTCAAAGTTTTTGAAATATGGTCAAAAATGGTCAATAATTTTCAAAAATGGTCAAAAACTATCAAAAATGGTTAAAAATTGTCAATTATTTTTAAAAACTTTCAAAAATGGACAATTATTGTCAAAATTGGTCAATAATTGTCAAAAATTGTTAAAATTTTGAAAATTGTCGATAATTGTCAAAAACTGTTGGACAATTTTTGTCAAAAATTGTCAAAAATGTTCAATTGTCAAAAAGTTTAAATTTTTTTTGAAAAATGGCTAAACATTTTCATAAACTGTCAAAAATGGTCAATTGTCAAACATTTTAGAAAAATTTTGAAAAATGGTCAAAAATTTTCAAAAATTGTTAAAAATGGTCAATAATTGTCAAAATCTATCAAAAATGGTCAAAAACTGTAAAAAATGGACAATTATTATCAAAATTGGTCAATAACTATCAAAAATGGTCAAAAACTGTATAAAATGGACAATTATTATCAAAATTGGTCAATAACTATCAAAAATTGTTAAAATTTTTGAAAAATTGTCAAAAATGGACAATTATTGTTAAAAATTGTCAAAATTTTGAAAAATTGTTGATAATTGACAAAAATTGTTGAAGTTTTTGAAATATGGTCAAAAATGGTCAATAATTGTCAAAAATTGTTAAAATTTTGAAAATGGTCGATAATTGTCCAAAAATGTGGACAATTTTTGTCAAAAATTGTCAAAAATTTTCAAAAATTTTCAATTGTCAAAAATTTTAAAATTTTTTTGAAAAATGGCTAAACGTTTTCAAAAACTGTCCAAAATGTTCAATTGTCAAACATTTTAGAAAAATTTTGAAAAATGGTCAAAAATTGTTAAAAATGGTCAAAAACTATCAAAAATGGTTAAAAATTGTCAATTAATTTTAAAAACTTTCAAAAATGGACAATTATTATCAAAATTGGTCAATAATTGTCAAAAATTGTTAAAATTATGAAAAATGGTCGATAATTGTCAAAAACTATCAAAAATGGTCAAAAACTGTAAAAAATGGACAATTATTATCAAAATTGGTCAATAACTATCAAAAATTGTTAAAATTATGAAAAATGGTCGATAATTGTCGAAAACTATTAAAAATGGTCAATAATTTTGAAAAATGGTCAATAATTTTGAAAAATTGTTAAAATTTTTGAAAAATTGTCAAAAATGGACAATTATTGTTAAAAATGGTCAAAATTTTGAAAAATAGTTGATAATTGACAAAAATTGTTAAAGTTTTTGAAATATGGTCAAAAATGGTCAATAATTGTCAAAAATGGTCAAAAACTATCAAAAATGGTTAAAAATTGTCAATTAATTTTAAAAACTTTCAAAAATGGACAATTATTATCAAAATTGGTCAATAATTGTCAAAAATTGTTAAAATTTTGAAAATGGTCGATAATTGTCAAAAACTGTTAAAAATGGTCAAAATTTTTTGAAAAATTGTCAAAAATGGGCAATAATTGTCAAATTCTTTCTCAAGCGGTAATCTGTTACTTTACGCTCTAAATACACAAATAACTATTTTTTATATTTTCGATACTAAGGTAGTTAATTTTTTCATCAGACTGGCTATAGCTAGATTAAATTTTCTTTAACGAAATATATTCTTAAATTTTGGTCTTCAATCTGTGATAAACTAAATACCTAGTTTTACCCCTAAACTCACTCAATTATTGATTTTGTAGCATTCAATATTACATACTTTATATGCACGAAAGGCCTTATTGAATTTACCAAACACCCAAAGTATTTAATTGGTAGCACGTTACCCAGTAGCAGTTCGATTATACCGAGATTGGTACTTACATGACCCCCACTCAATGTAACATAACCAGTAGCGACCCAGCAGGGTATCGTTAAAGCTGGTAGCGCTTAGAATTGGTGGCGTTATCCAAGAACTTATTATTATGCGGTTTGTGCAACCGCCCTAATTTTACCATGGGCTTCACTCAGCTGGACACGCTAAGTAGATACCTACTTCTCGTGTTATAGACCACTATCATTATTGAAGGGGTTCTGGTTAGTTATAATGAACAAATCTTGTTTGTTCTTGTATCTTTTAATTTACTTCTATTTGAATGAAAATTGGTATGTTTTTACCTTTGTAAATAGCATTAACACAATCAATTTGTATCGGTAGGGCATTCAAAAAATACTCCAAAAAAACCACGAGTGGTGCATCAAAAATAAAATTAAGGATTATGAAATCGAAAGGTATTTTTTAATTGCTTGATAGAAATCTTAGATAGTTTTTGCGTGATATTGTCTTCAATATTGTTAACATGAACAATAAAGGTATTAGTTTGAAAGATAATTAAGGGTTTCCAAAGTTATTTCTTGATAATCTCAGAACGCTTGTGATTTTTCAGTCTGACCATGAAAATATTAGCAAAATTATATTGACCCTACAGAAATTGGTTGATAGACACATAATGAAATATAGCAGCAATCAACTGATAAAGAAATTGCCATTATTGAAGATATCATCAAATTAAATATTTTATTAATAGAAAATTGCATAGAAGCATGGAAATAACATTGATTTTCCAAGGAAAACTATTGTCTATTGACTGATCTTACAAAACAGCCTAGAATCTTCATGTTCTCAATTTCTCATCTCGGCGATATTCAGTTGAGGCCCAAAATTTATAATCTGCTTAATATATAGACGATAACACGGAGCTATTGGTCCATTAAAAATTCACAGCAAATGACCTATAAGTACCTACATTCTTCCAACAGTGGAAGAATGGGAGAAATCCTCCTTACCAAAGACAGATGTTGGAGAACGGAACAGATAAATCAGAATATTTTCCGACAGTCCAGTTCACAGGCCGCCAGGAAATACCTTTAAATCTGGCAAGGAGAATTATCTCAGACCAGATAGACCACTAAGCAAGAGCCTACACGAATTAGATCCAGTCTTAGGGTAGGCCAAGACCTTCAAACTTCGAAGCTTAGGCCTTGATAAACATTAACAAGTATGTAACTGGAATCCTTACGGGACACTGCTGGCTACAAGATAATCTGGATAATCTGGAGAGAAGAGAGCGGGTAGAAAACACCGACCTAGAAGAAGATGAATCGGCGAAACACATTTTCTGGCTGCCGAACGAGCCAGATTACAGACTGAGGATATAGATAGACTTATTCACAGATCATCAACATCCTTAGGAAGATTAAACAATAGACAGTATTGTCGCAGAAATCAAACCAAAACACTGTTATATTCTGGAAAGGCATTAACCGTCCGTTACACACTACTCGTATTTTCATTCCAGATTTTGGATAGAAACCAGCTCTAGAGCAATCGTGACAAATTTAGACAGTATAAGGGGGGGGGGGAAACGTCATTTTGCCAGTTATATTTTGATGTTTAAAAGCCTACTTTTGGATAGGGATCGTAAGAAAAATACTTTTTGAAGCTTGCTTCTTATTGTACGACATAGGACTTTTGAGAAGGCTAGTGAACTCGTAAAACGTGTAACCGTTACGAAAAGTCCGTCACGGAAGGGAAAATTGTCAAAAATGGTCAATAATTACGGTCAATAATTGTCAAAACCAATCAAAATTCGTCAAAAATTGTCAAAAATGGTCAGAAATGATCAATAATTGTTAAAATTTTGACAAATGGTCAAAAATTGTCAAAATTTTGAAAAAATGGTCAATAATTTCCAAATATGTTGAAATTTCTGAAAAATTGTCAAAAATGGTCAATAATTGTTAAAATTTTTGAAAAACGATTAAAATTTTTGAAAAATTGTCAAAAATGGTCAATAATTGTCAAAGACGGTCAATAATTTTCAAAACCAATCAAAATTCGTCAAAAATGATCAATAATTGTGAAAATTTTGAAAAATGGTCGAAAATTGTCAAAATTTTGAAAAAATGGTCAATAATTGCCAAATATGTTTAAATTTTTTGAAAAATTGTCAAAAATGGTCAATAATTGTCGAAGACGGTGAATAATTGTCAAAATTCGTCAAAAACTGTCAAAAATGGTCAATCATTGTTAAAATTTTTGAAAAATGATTAAAATTTTTGGAAAATTGTCAAAAATGGTCAATAATTACGGTCAATAATTGTCAAAACCAATCAAAATTCGTCAAAAATTGTCAAAAATGGTCAATAATTTCCAAATATGTTGAAATTTCTGAAAAATTGTCAAAAATGGTCAATAATTGTTAAAATTTTTGAAAAACGATTAAAATTTTTGAAAAATTGTCAAAAATGGTCAATAATTGTCAAAGACGGTCAATAATTTTCAAAACCAATCAAAATTCGTCAAAAATGATCAATAATTGTAAAAATTTTGAAAAATGGTCAAAAATGTTTTGAAAAATTGTCAAAAATGGTCAATAATTGTCGAAGACGGTGAATAATTGTCAAAATTCGTCAAAAACTGTCAAAAATGGTCAATCATTGTTAAAATTTTTGAAAAATGATTAAAATTTTTGGAAAATTGTCAAAAATGGTCAATAATTACGGTCAATAATTGTCAAAACCAATCAAAATTCGTCAAAAATTGTCAAAAATGGTCAGAAATGATCAATAATTGTTAAAATTTTGACAAATGGTCAAAAATTGTCAAAATTTTGAAAAAATGGTCAATAATTTCCAAATATGTTGAAATTTCTGAAAAATTGTCAAAAATGGTCAATAATTGTTAAAATTTTTGAAAAACGATTAAAATTTTTGAAAAATTGTCAAAAATGGTCAATAATTGTCAAAGACGGTCAATAATTTTCAAAACCAATCAAAATTCGTCAAAAATTGTCAAAAATGGTCAGAAATGATCAATAATTGTTAAAATTTTGACAAATGGTCAAAAATTGTCAAAATTTTGAAAAAATGGTCAATAATTGCCAAATATGTTGAAATTTCTGGAAAATTGTCAAAAATGGTCAATAATTGTTAAAATTTTTGAAAAATTGTCAAAAAATTTTAAATATGGTCAAAAATTGTCAAAATTTTGTAAAAAGGTTAATAATTGCCAAATATTATCAAAAATTTGGAAAAATGTTCAAATTTTTCGAAAAATTGTGAAAATTTAAAAAAAAATGGTCAATAATTGCCAAATATGTTTAAACTTTTTGAAAAATTGTCAAAAACGGTCAATAATTGTCGAAGACGGTGAATAATTGTCAAAATTCGTCAAAAACTGTCAAAAATGGTCAATAATTGTTAAAATTTTTAAAAAATGATTAAAATTTTTGAAAATTGTCAAAAATGGTCAATAATTACGGTCAATAACTTTTAAAACCAATCAAAATTCGTCAAAAATTGTCAAAAATGGTCAAAAATGATCAATAATTGTTAAAATTTTGAAAAAATGGTCAATATTTCCAAATATGTTAAAATTTTTGAAAAATTGTCAAAAATTTTTAAATATGGTCAAAAATTGTCAAAAACTGTCAAAATTTTGTAAAAAGGTTAATAATTGCCAAATATTATCAAAAATTTGGAAAAATGGTCAAATTTTTCGAAAAATTGTCAAAATTTAAAAAAAAATGGTCAATAATTGTAAAAAATTGTCAAAAATGGTCAATAATTATAAATACATATAAATTGTCAAAATTTTTGAAAAATGGTGAAAAATTCACGAAAAATGGTCATTCTATTGTGCATAAGAAGCAAGCTTCTGTCGGCGGTCCGACGACCGCTCACCTTTTTTTGACTTAAAAATAAAACTGTCATATATTACAGTTATCTATGGCTACTGACAGTACCTAGGTAATTACTGCGATTGATTTTTAGAGTAAAAAGTCACTAGAGTTATTAAATATCATAATTTTTTTGGAAAATGAAGAGCGATTTAAGTGATTTCGAATTTTCAAATACGTTTCCTGATATTAACAAGCCATCATTAATATCACAACCACAAAAATCCAAAGACAGTTAGGAAAAATAATATGCAATGAGCAAAAGACATCAAGATAATTATAGTGGGTAAGAGGAAAAATCATATTTATTACACGCTTTTTTCTCACTTGGATGTAAAATATATCCTGAGGGAGGAACAGTGGCACTTTCCTCCCCAGTAATACAAACAGCTATTCCATTGTAGTAGCGAAAATTTTGATTATAAAATGTATTGAAGTAGTATGTGAAAGTGAGAATAAAACTGCGTATATAATAACATCAAACAGTTACGATTATTAACAAATCATAGAGTCATGGTGAGGGAGAAAAAAAAAAGATGGAACATGTTGGCTGGATGTCATCGAAAAAAAAAAATTAAATAATATTATCTGATCGAACAAATTTAGCGTTAAGATCGTTAAAAGAACGCTCCCTCAAAATGTCACCGGTCGGGTCGGCTCAAACGCCCGACAATACAACATATATTTATGCTAATATAATCAATGACGATATCCGCCTCTCAT
This sequence comes from Lochmaea crataegi, assembly GCA_947563755.1. Lineage (NCBI taxonomy): Eukaryota > Metazoa > Arthropoda > Insecta > Coleoptera > Chrysomelidae > Lochmaea > Lochmaea crataegi. The sequence goes on from OX387427.1 coordinate 11,127,883, forward strand.
TGTTGAAAGTTCATTGATATTCAACGTTGTCTGAGCTATTATTCACTCTCCGAAGAAAGATTCTACCAGGAGATTTCTATTATTTTCGAAACAATCTCTTGTTGCGAAATGCCATTCGCCCAGAATTTGATGATGGCTCCACCTTCGCACATTTCTTTTTCTTTGATGCTTCGTTACAAGGTGGAATGTACTTAAATCAACCCATACATCGACGATTTTCGAAATAGATAAACACAAAAATATTTTTTTATATAATTTTAAATTGCTCCAAAAAGGTGCTGGAAATACGCAGAAATCAATTGGGAAAAATTTCCAGAAAAACATCGCATGTCAAATGATTATCCAATATACTTTTTGTTGCAACTCTGTTCATACCACAGCTGTATTCTATTTACTCAGCCCACTGAGTAGCTTAAAGAAGATAGAGCCACAGAAAGTTTCCTCCCATATTATTTTGACAGGCACAGAAAAGAACTAGGACCAAGGATTATCTTCATGAGCAGCGCATCAGTTGCAATATTCGTTTTTCCAAAACTCTTGGTTCATCTTAAAAGTTTTTTTTACTAGATATTTGGATCAAGGTGTGGAGATAATCTAGTACTAGCACTGATGTAATACATGGACTGGTAATAATTGCGATAGTGTTTTAGAAACCAAATAGATGGCCTCCCAAGTCTCCCGTTCTAATACCAGTGACAAAGTTACTAGTGGCTCAGTCCTTCGATAGGAGAATATTCTTACTATTACTATATTCTTATAATAACAATAAGAATAATGCATTTAGTGAATTCATAACTGAGATAACGAATGATCTATTGAGCAATTACGTTTACTTTCATTGCGATGAGGAATCTTAAATAAGAAGACGATCCTTTAAAAGTAGATAGTAAGGAGCGTTGTCGGTTCGTTACCTTCGTGTTTCAGAAGCAATGCAACCGAATGTTAATTTGCACGAGCAACAAATTGCCGTAATAACGAGCCTTTCATGACGTGAGAAAATTTAAGAATTTACCCACAAACAAAAATTATATTAAAAAAAAATATGTTTCGTTGCTTCTTTATGAAATTACGTTTAACGGTGAATATTGTTAAATCATCGTACAAAGCAGGGGTGTATCGAAGATATCATAATAACAATATGATTTAGGATTTTTGCATCGCTTGTATTGCATTCTGTATCAATTTTGATCCAGAATTTTTTAGTCTTACTTGTTCCATTGTTTACCATAAACAACTTCTCATTCTTTTCTCTGAGATTTTTCTAATTTCTATCATTCCCATTTCTACAGTGGCAACTTCTTGCTTAAAGTTCCTACGTTTTTCAAATCAATTACTGTTGCTTCATTGATCATACAGCACCTCATCCTTCAGGCTTTTCGTTATTTTGGTTGTACCGTTTAAGTTAATAGACTGGTTATTTCCATTAGGCTTATCAGTCTTTTCACTAGATCATTCTTGGAGAAATCTTCTCTTAAGCGCACTAGTCCCAGGAATTTATATCCCCAATGCTTTGCATTCGATAATTTGTGAGGTTGTTTCCTCCTCTTCCATGCACACCCGTGCTGCAGGTTTTGTTATACCAAATGCTGTTTCGGAACCAGTGAATGTTGTTTCAGACCCTTCCTTTGCTAGGGTTTAATTGCCTTTAATACCCCGAGACCCAATAAGGTGTTACTCCACTGTGGTTTGCCAGACTTAAGAATTTTTGTAGGCTATCCCAGATCAGCCTGGGACTAATCTGTTTGTACGCTGAGGATTCCAGTGTTGCCTGACTATCCTACTTTCCATGTTCATTTGCAAACACGTATCGATAGCGTGAATTTCCACCTGGATTATGGATGCAAACTTCCACAAAGATGCTTAAACATCGCTCCTGTTCATCTATCAGTCTAAGATTTGTCAGTGTACCACAGCAACGATTCATTCTGTATACATGTGTCCAACCTATTCCAATTTATCTGTATGTTTTATGGTTAGAAGAATGGGAATGGGAAAAATTGCTAATGTAAGGATAAGATACTATGGGCAGTGATGCCAACTTACAGAGTTATCCTCAAAACTTGGGGAAAAGAATTTGAAAAGGATGACGTTTTCGAGGGAAAATATCATTAGGGATTTTTCTGGAAATGAATTCGTTTGAGAGAAACAAATTATTTTTAATTCTAAGCAAAAGAAGGGTGAAAATAATAGAAATGTAACCCTGCAACAATTCTACAGTAGTGTAGGAATGTTTTTATATTTCAATGACAAGTGACACTTTGTGCAAACTTTACATCTCCCAAAGTCTATTCATCTTGACATTTCCTTCTACATTTACATTTTACCAGCAAGTATTGTGAACTTGGAAGAATTTTCAATCATAAATTTAAGTTTTATTACAAATTATTGAACAACGAGACACGCAGACTTTAGTTAACCTCGGTTAACCATCATTGCTATCGAAAATTTATTTACATGAGAAATAAATGACTGTAACAAGTGTTTCGCATGAAGAGAAGAGGAGAAGAATACGAAGAGTAGAGGGAAGGAAAGAAACAACGAACAGCTCCTTTCACTCTATGCGGAATCCTGCAATCGGTGGCAAAATCCACTTATATTGATATAGGCGCCACTTTTGTAACATCTCTTGCGACGGAAGAGATAACACTCTGTAGTCTTTGTGAGTGGGTGAAGCACCAGTGCTCGCAATTGATCGTTTTTTTTTGTGATTGGTGATTATTTTTTATTGTTTATATTATATATATACAACTTTTGGATAATCGTTTATTTTAATGTGAGTTGATTTTACGGCTAAAAATGTTTTTTAATTTATTTTGAAAAAAAAAATATCACAAAAGCAAGTGATACGAAAAATAATATTCTGGAAATTTGAATTATTAAAAGTTCTATTTTACAGTAAACGACTAAAAACTCTTAAAACTCAATAATTTTTTTTTATTTTACTGAAATTAATTGAACACATTATTTTTCGAAATAAATACTTTTCAGTCAGGCATCTAATTAGTAATTAGTAAGTAATCTTTTTCGACGATCACTATCAAACTGAAAAGTTGATGTTCTTATCAATCTGTCATAATTTGACGTTCTAGAGCGACGGAGTTACGTTGGCGCTTGTCTATTTTAATAATTCAACTTAAAAATCATGGAAGATGGATAAGCAGTAACGCAAAGTTATATTAATATTTACAATAAAATAGGAACATTCAAAATCGGTCAATTTATGTCCCAAGTTCAAGAAAAATTAATTTTGTAGTACTTTTTGACCCATGAACATCTGGTATTAACATAAGTAGTTGTAAAAATTGCACATTTAATTTTAAGATTGTTCGTGATAAAAATAATGCTTGTTTATTTTATTCTTTTAAAAAAATGAAAAAAATATATATATATTCAGCATGATGTGATCGTAGAAAAATTTCTTATGTGTAATTCGAGCGGAAAGAACTTTTTCGCTTTCGATTAATTGCCGAAAAGTAGTTACTGGAACAGATGGTCGAGTCAATCAGTTTTACGCCACTCAACATTAAAATTAAATAAATTTACCATTTTAAGGTTGGAAAATATTGTTCTGTTCTATTGCCTGGAAATTTCGGTATAAAAATCCTCATTACAATTCATATTATGAGAACGCGGTGGCCACCCTATAAACTCGATTCTTTCCGTTTGTAAAACAATCGCTACTTGCGAAAGGAATGAATTAACTCTTCAAAGATATTCATGCTAAATAGAAAAAAAAGTGAGATAAAATATATTTTATTACAATAATATAAAATGGTTAGGTGAAAAAAGGTGAAACCGTCTCTAGGATATGTAGAAAATTGAAAAATAATTGGGGTTTGCTCAGTAAAAAATTTTCGTAACGCCATCCGTATTCAAGATAAAAAAAAATTATACACATTTTTTACGATTTTGCCGAAACTACTGGCAACATTGTAATGAAATTTCATACGAATAAGTTTTTTGGAAGCGGATACATCCCATGAAATTGTTTTTATATCTGAATCTCATAGAGGGCGCTAGTTACACGGTTCGTAACAAGTAGTATTGAACATAACTTTTTTAAGGTTAGATTTATCAATCAAAATTTCAAGTAAACTTAAAGATCATTCAATTTTACACCAAAAAAGTACTCTCGGTAAAAATCGATACTGTGTAACGTTTTCGGAATATTTTGATTTGAAAATTATGAATTTAATGATAGTTATTAATTAAAGAAAATTAAAATAAAGACTGGGAACATAAAATAAAATTCAATCAGAGTAAGTGTTCAAAATGTCCTCCGTTTTCACGAATACCCAAGTCTATCATTTTTTCTAAAGGATAGTGATGGAACTTTTTACCAGGCCAGAGGTGGTGACTGATAACATCAAATTACTGTCTTCTTGTAGAGAGGGAAGAGTTAAAATTTTGTATCCGCAACCACATACGTATAGTTTGGCAAACATAACTGAAGCTGTGAAAGGAATGCGGTCGATAACATTCGATATTGCCACGTTTAGCTATGAAAAAGCCAAAGTGCTAAGTATGTAGTGATAATAATTAAAAAACGGACTTTTTATTATTAACAAGCCGGCAACGTCGTGCGAAAATCATAATTTCCACGCCCTCTGGACTAACTCAATTGGTGAATATTTATCGAACTGCGGTTGCTAAGTAACCACCTGACTTCCTATTGGCAAGCGCGTGCGTGAATTCTTCCCTCTCACTTCGACAATTGACTGATATTGATTATCCAGTGGCGTTTATATTGTTCCTATTTTCAGTTTTACTTGGTATCTTATTATTTCGTATCCATATTGAATTCAAGTACTATTTTTAACATTATTTGTTTTTAACAAATACCGTGTTTTGAAAAATACCTTACCTTTAAAGCAAAGCATAAATCAGTTTCTATATATAATTATTATATAATAATAATTATTATTTTTAATACTTTTATAAAAATAGGTACCGTACGGTTTATGACAGATATCGGCCATGTTTCCTCGCCCCTTACCGATGCCGCTTAGCTTCAGATAGACTTGCCAAACTATATCGAACTGTTTTTGAAGCTTGCTTCTTATTGCACGACATAGGACTTTAGTAAAACGTGTAACCGTTACGAAAAGTCCGTCACTCAACAGTGTTGCCAGATTTCTGAAAAGGCTAGTGAACTCGTGAAACGTGTAATGTTACGAAAAAGCGAATAAGGGTTAGTTACGCAATAGTGTTGCCAGATTTATGAATAATCCACTAATCCAATGAAATATAAATTGAAGCTTGCTTCTTATTGCACGACATAGGACTTTTGGGAAGGCTAGTGAACTCGTGAAACGTGTGATGTTACGAAAAATTCGTCAAAAACTGTCAAAAATTGTCAAAAAATTTTAAATATGGTCAAAAATTGTCAAGAATTTGGAAAAATCGTCAAAAATTGTCAAAAACTGTCAAAAACTGTCAAAAATTGTCAAAAATTGTCAAAAATTGTCAAAAATTGTCAAAAATTGTCAAAAATTGTCAAAAATTGTCAAAAATTGTCAAAAATTGTCAAAAATTGTCAAAAATTGTCAAAAATTGTCAAAAATGGTCAAAAATGGTCAAAATTGTCGAAATTTTGAGAAAATGGTCAATAATTATAAAAAACTGTTAAAAATGGTCAATAATTAATAAAAATTGTCAGAATTTTTGAAAAATGGTCAAAATTTTTGAAAAATGGTCAAAATTTTTGAAAAATTGTCAAAAATGGTCAATAATTGTCAGAACCTGTCAAAAATGCTCAAAAATTGTCAATAATTGTTAAAATTTGGAAAAATGGTGTAAAATGGTCAAAATTTTTGAAAAGTTGTCAAAAATGATCAATAATTGTCAAAACTGTCAAAATTGGTCAATAATTGTCAAAAATGGTCAATAATTATTAAAATTTGAAAAAATTGTCAAAAAATGATCAATAATTGCCAAATATGTTAAAATTTTTGAAAAATTGTTAAATATGGTCAATCATTGTCAAAGACGGTCAATAATTGTCAAAATTCGTCAAAAACTGTCAAAAATGGTCAAAAACTGTCAAAAATGGTCAAAAATTGTCAAATTTTTTGGAAAATGGTGAAAAATTCACGAAAAATGGTCATTCTATTGTGGATAAGAAGCAAGCTTCTGTCGGCGGTCCGACGACCGCTCACCTTTTTTTTTGTAATTTGAAAATAAATTCGAAAATATACAAACTACAAGAGACCCAGAAAACCAAATCATAGTGAAAGTGCGTTTTAAACAGAGAGAAGAAATTTATTGATACAGAAGAAGAGCTGCTTAGAGACATATTTAATGCCAAAACAGGCAGAGGATAATGTTTTTGTCAAAATTTCTACATGTACAGACCAATTCTGACCATCATCAATATGGAGACCAAGAAATTTTTTTTGATTTTATTGTTATTGAACAGTTTAAGAGCTTGTAAGATAAAAATATTGTTTTCTTCTCAGTGGTGAAACAAAGCACATTCAAGTCAGACCTATCCTTAATAGTAACGAGATCTTTGCATATGATAGAATGTTAGGTTCTCATGGTAATTATAAAGTTTGCAATCGTAATTACCAAAAGGTAAAATATCAATATCTTATCCATTTTTAGTACATTTAACGTATTATCTCATTGAAAAGTAGAATAGATTATCAGGGGGTCCCAGAGAGACCTCTGGTAGTAATTTAAGAGTTAAACATTAAAAAATTAAATTTTTGTACCTTTTGAATCGATATATTTCAGTTTCATCTGTAATATCAGAAACTTCATCATTCGTTTCCAGTAAATTTCGTCTCGCCTATATAATTAAAACTTTCTCTTGTCTCAAGATCACACCCACACCTACACCGTGTTGTACGGCTTCTCCGCCTGTTGTTTTATTACTATATATTAATTTTGTCTTTAAACAATTGAACCAGCTATTATCGTGAATAAACTTGGATGATCAATCGATTTGTTAATAAAACAAAATTGTAACGTTCACATACAATCCTATTACGTGTTCAAATATTATTAGATCCGGGGGGCGATGGTGACTCTTTGAAGATTGGATCGGTGAATCATTTTGTATCAAATTGTGTTAAATATAGAGGGTTTGTTCGATTTAAAATACAAATTATATGTGGATTACGAATATTCATACAAAACCGATAAGTTTTGGCGCAGATGAGAGGAGATCTTAAATTAAAAATGGGAGATTTTTCTCGACCCTGTATATCTATGGTTTTTATTTTTGTCCTGCATTTTCGTTCAGCGTTCTGTACCGAAATTTAATGGAAAATAAATTATACTACAAATAATCTGTGGTCAAAAATAGGTTGATTGAACCTCACTTACCTATATTCACAAGTGCATACAAAAAAGTTACAGGGTGATTTATTTGAAAATTTAAATTCATTTTTTTAACGTTGCTCTAAACCGGTGTAACGTAAATTTATGGAAATGTTTATAAGACACTAGTATACTAAATAAACTGGAAGTAGTAGCGTTCATTTATTTTTATTTATTATGGATTTTCAGAGGGGGTCGGTACACTTTTGACACTCCAACTTTTTTTGAGGGTTACATTCAATAAAATATGGAACACCACTGGAATAAAACGTCTATTCTTAAACTTTTTTGCCTCTTTGTATTTCATAGTTCTTTTTACTGTTTTACATTTTATTACGTTTTGCATTACATTTTAGTTTTTGATTGTATTGTAGCGAATTTCATAAAAATTTATTAACATTCTTAGGAGCTTGCAGTACTAAAATATATCAAATGCTATTCCATAATTCACCAATCTGGTTCTAAAATCACCTGAACCAACGATAGAGTTTCATGCATGCAAAGACTACTGTAGAAATCTAATTATCCATTCATTCTTCTAACATTATTTTAACAATACTTTGATTGAAAAGACTTTCAAGTTTTATCATTGGATTTTCCAAAATCCAGGTGGATTTCATTATAACCTAGAACTTTACTACTTTTACTCAGTTTAATGATATTCTGATTCCTGTTTTCCAAATACTAGGACTTCTGCTACATCAGGATTGTGTTGAATTACAACCATGTGGTATCTCTCAATATGTTCTTCAATCTTCTTCCTTTTCCTTTATTTAGAGCAGTTTCTGTATTTTTCTCTCACCATTCTCATATTTATTTTTTAGTCGAACAAAAAATTATTGATCTGTTTAAATTGTCAGAATCTCGTAATTGATCCAACTTCTGAAAACTTCTTTTGCGTTATTGGATTTTACCATACGATTTTTTTGTTCCCGCCGTCAAATAAATCACCGTATTTTTAATTATTTTTCTTTCTTTTCAGATTTCACATACACCGGATTCCCACATCTGCTTGCTTACTATGCAACAATTTCTTTAAACAATCGTGATTCCACGTGTGATTGATTGATCAAATTGCTAATAATAAAATAAACAGTCGAAAAAAAAAAAATCACAATAACGTGTTCTCATATCCTAGTTAACTCATCATTTTTCTGGGATAAACTTTGGAAACTTTATTAGATTATAATTTTTATCATCTGTGTAGAGACTATAAAGATAAAAAGCCAACATGTTTGCGATCATGCAGATTGACAACGACGTTAGCGGAGGTCAGTTCAGGAGAAAAATGCGGTCCAAGTGCGAGTTTGTGTGCAAGTATTGCCAAAGGAGGTTCACTAAACCATACAATCTAATGATCCACGAAAGGACGCACAAGAGTCCTGAAGTTACGTTCAGTTGCGAAATATGCGGGAAAAGTTTTAAGAGGCAGGATAACCTTAAGCAGCACAGGTAAGAGATATATTTTTTTAAATTTTCCTTCTCGAAGAATTCTACAGGATAATCTAGGATATGTTTAAGAATGTGGCATGAAAACGTTTTAATATTTTTGATTAGGTAGTCAGAAAATTTAATATATTTTGGTTGAAATTGAATTAATTAATTAATAATAATAATTAATAATTAAATTCATTAATTATAGAATTAAACGAGTTGATTTATTAATAGAGACAATATTATGAATATATCATTGATATTTATTAGCGTAAAGTCATAAGTCATTGTGAGATATTTTTATTATTATGTCATAAAATATTGAAAGAATAAAGACACCTTCTCACCTTATATTTTCATTATTCTTTCTATAACTTTACAGATTCTTTTAGGATACAATTTAAGGAGCGAATGTAATAAAAACTGAAGGATTGCAAATTTAAATTTCAAATTTGAAGCATTTATTAGCATTTTTTATTGATATAATTGATTTTTTATAGTTAATACGTTTTCTAACGACATTTTTTTACAAATCCTAGATTTTTTTTCATCTATTATGGAAACTAAATCTTTTATTAGCATTGAATGGTCTGTTAACATGTTTTAGTTTAATTTTTGTCCCATTTATGTTATCAAATGGTGGCAGTAAACGTTGAAGAATGCACATAAAATAAAAATATAGATTAGATAAAAACGGATCTCATGTCGTTTATTGCAACAAGTCAAAAAAGATGTGGACATTTTTAAAAAGTTGTAAATTTCATTTCTTTGGGGTATTAATTTTTTATTATTTCCAAGAAAAATTAATTGAACTCGTGATTTTCTAGTTGTTTTTGTTCCTTTTTAGCTAGAGAAAGGTATAAGTATAATAATTACTAGATTGTATCAATCAATACAAATAGCTTATATATATTTTTATTTACCAATATTGACGGGACAAATTAAAAAATTGTATCCATCAAACTATAATTATGTGTAATATAAATAATAAAAACAGACTTAATGTCACAATTATGTATGACGCAGTTTTCGGTATAACATAAACTACTAATTGTATATAACGTATAAATTAGTAGCAAAATTACAATGTTTAGACATATGGCGTTTATTATCTCTCAGTAATTTTATGATTTTTTTTTCAATTTCCGACGTTTTTATAAAGGTCAATAAATCAATTTCACAAAGCGACTCACAGCAAGATGTAATTTGAATATTGAGGAAACAGATGGATTTGGTAAGGAACTGCTTTATAATAATTTGATTATAATAATTCAACATAAAGTAGGCACGTAGAATATTTCCATTCATTCATTCATTCATATATTTGGGTTGTGCTCATCAGCCCAGGCACTTAAACTGAATCTTTGTACCATTTCCCATGTTATCTACTTCCATTCCAGAAGCTTCGTGTCTGCTATAAAGGCCACTAGTTTGACTGGGGGGATTTTCAGTAGTTGTGATGGTTGTATTAATTCCTCTCCAAAGTGCTTCCGTCTAAGTTCTTGTAATTCCTCGCAGGAGCAGAGTATGTGAGTAGGTGTTTTATCATCAAGTTCACATATTCTCCTATGCTCGAGGATGGATCCTATCCATTTGCATGTGGTACTGTTAATCCCTCAGTTTTTAAGGGATCTGGTAATTGATGACATCGATGTGTTGTCAAAAGCACCTTCGATGTCTAGAAATGCTGCAAGGGCTACTTCCTTATGATTCAGGATCCTTTCGAGACCTGAGACTAAATTATGCAGGGCAGTTTCACCTTATTTCCCTGCTTGATAAGCCCTTTGTAGTCTATGTAGAGGGATGCTCTTAAGCGCTCCTTCTTGTAAATACATTTGTAAGACTTTTTCCATGGTTTTGACCAGGAATGATTTACATTCATTATATCAATAAAAATACGAGATCTGACTGGGAAAAATCACAAAAAACACATTATTGTTAATAATTTAACATGGTTTATTATTTTTAGTAAGCCTTCATTAACCAAAACAATGCTCCAATTTTACCCAGCTAATTTCTTATACGTGTTTTCGCCCCGTTCTCCGCTTTTTAATAAATTTGCAGTTTACTTTGTTCTCTGATCTGATAAGTTTGGAGGATTGTGCATCCTCCTGGAAAGTCCCTCCCACTCTACCAGCCTATGCTCTTAACATAGTTGATAACATTTCCGAGAGAAACTTCTCTCAGCATGGCTGTTGTTAGCCAAAACTCGTCAAACACGGATTCACGATTGGATTTTAGAGCCGAGCGATAAAAGAGGATATGCTCTGCCGTCTCTCTCATCTTCCTGTTCATAACCTCCTCATGTCCACAAAGTCTGGTCACAACCCCTGTTGCAAAACGCCAGGTCATCTTCAAGAATATTTTTGCTGCTGCAAAGCCTTTGGTCCACTATATTATTTTTTGTCATCCCAAAATGCATAGTGACATTCTAGTACTGACCCTCATATAATACGTGGTCTACCCAGCTTTGTTATATCCACAACCGTTTCTGTTATCACAATTTCAATTGTGCATTCAGTTGCTCTTATAAGACAACATGTGTAAATTGGATACTTGGAAACATTATTTTCCTGTAGGTTCATCTGGAATAACTACGCAGTGTCTGTATAACTACAGACTGTATAGAAGACTTTCTGCTCGATATAATTCATACCTATGCTGACGAACCTACAACAAAAGGAGGTTCGAGCTGTGGAATATATTATTAAGCAGAGGAGGAATATTTTGATCACAGATATAACCAGTCCTGAAAAAAGTCCAATTGATCTGTCCCTGTCTAATAGTACTGAGTTCTTTGTCAGTCCATTCCTTTATACCTGCTGTCTAATGGAAGGTAGGAATATTTCTCTTGACACCCGTGATGCCCGGAAAAGTCTTTGTATCTTGCTTAATCTCATCATGACCGTTCCTTGCTGAGTCTTCGACCACCATACCGAGGAAATGTATGTTATTGGAGGCTTCACCACCTCGTTGTAAAGCCAATACAGCATGTCAGGTTTTAGACCACATTTTTTCCAAAAGGAGCGTCTGGTCACTACTAGGTGGTCTCACTACTACCTTATCTCTAGTACTAAAGTGTCACCAAGTATGGGTTTAAATATCCAATTTCCATGTGGCTAGGAAGTCTGCCAAAAATTGTTGTTAACTGGATAATTATAATTGCATTGAAAATAAAAGAATTTGCATCTGGAAATAAACTTATTTAGAGCCCTGTATAGTTATGATATATCACAATAAGGTAAATATACCATGTCAACTTCATGAAGATAAGATACCTACAATTTTTTCATGAATCATCGTTATATTTCCGAAAAGGTTTTTGTTTGTTATTTACAGACCATGACCTTGCCTTGTGATGACTTTTATTTGTTTAATCCCGTAAATATTATCTTCCTCTATATATTTAACTATTTTTCTACAAATATGGGACATTCCGATTTGATAAGAAGTGAGTAAGTATCCAGGTGAGTGATAGAATCCAAGAATTCATTCAAATTGATTCAATTTCAACATTTTCTATTCACTGAGCGCATCAAGTTTGGTTTTTGTTTAATTAATATTTAGTATGGATTTTTAGGGAGTTCAATTTATTCAATCTAGAATGTATTTCGTTTTTGAGTTATCCATCCATCCATCTACCCATTAATGCGATTTTCTCTCGTTTTTTAAGATTCAGATAAGTATTATTTGTTTGCTGGTGGTCTGGAATTTTATAACTCCCGTTGGAAGTTTAGAATCAGCAGTTTCAATAATTAAAGCACTGAGTTCTAAGGCCAGAGCAATATCGTCACCTTACTGAGGGATAGGACACAATTGAACATTTAGGCACTTCAGTCATTTGTTTTTCGAGTATTTTCCAGAGGTGTAGTCTGTAAAGATATAGGTACACTATTTATTCAGTTATCCTTTAAATTAGTGCACATTATATCTATATATTTTCCCATAATGTTTTTTCCTGTATAATATTTAAACCACTTTTTAAACACTTTATGTGGAAATTCAATTTTACACAGTACCATTTACATGGAGAATTATCAGGTCATACACATAAAGTGTTGTTGAAGGTTTTAACAACGTTTTTATGACCCCTGTACGTAAATCAAAGCGTCTTCGATAATGACAAAATGCAGAGGTAGTTTCCTAAACGTTTTAAAATTTTCATCCGACGTTGTTACGAAACGGATTTTTTATGTTACGAGGAAGTCATAAAAAAACGTGATGATATGTAGGCGTTCGAGAGTATATTTTAATTTTTTTTTATTTACAACTGTAACGAATAAATACGCAGAGAGAGATTTTTGTTGCCAGATAGAGATACATTTCTTGAAAAATATTTATTTCTAATAGTGGTAGTTGGGACGATACAGAAATGTCGAAATAAAAATGGAAAAAAGTTTAAATTCCCAAAAAATAATTTCTTACATACATTTAGTTTAATTGTGACATACTTTTCTTCCAAAATGGCACATAGTACAGTCATTTGGTTCGAAAAAAAGGTTACCTGGAAAGTTTTCCGGGATTTTTGAAAATTGGTAATTTTATAGATTTGGATGTGCTCCTTTCGAATTTCAACTTTGCCACCTCGTATCTTTGCCGCTCGTGTCGCCATATTGGAAAAATGGCACCAACTCATTTTATGATAAAAATATTTATATACAAAATTAAACCAGAGAAAATTTTCTATAATGTATATGTTTTCACAATAGTTTTGGCGTAGGAGCGTCGCAAAGTATACTTCAATATGCGTTTTGGCTAAAAAACTCATTTCCACACAACATTTAGGTAGAGTAAGGTTTTTTTATCATTGTGTCCCCTGTAGGCCTATTCCACATGTACTGCCCAATTTCGAAATTTAGCGCAATCTTCTACGCACTTTAAAACAGACTGGGAAGTATACCGTAACGAAATTAATGATGCAGTAGATTTAAAGATAAGGCTTAGAGAACCAGAAGAAATTGAAAGAGCAACAGAACTATTTAGCTCACAACTTCAGCTAGCAGCCCAAACTGCTACACCAAACACGAAACAGCCCGGGCAAGATGGTAAAGGAGCCACTCTCCGGCAGACAAAACCATCTATAATCGACTTAGTAACAAATTGAAGACAAAACTAATTCCATCTGGAAGCCAGTAAAAAAATAAAAAAAAACCCAAGATATCAGTCCCTCCTGTACGAAAAAGCGAACACGAATCATGGGCTAGAAGGGACAAAGAAAAAGCAAATTTATTTGCAGATCACCTCACTACAGTCTTCCAACCACTAAGTCACGAAATAGATCAAGAATTAGAACAAAACTTATCAAATCCAATGAACACAAGACGCCCCATAAAAGCAATTACTCCAAAATAAGTACATAATGAGATAAAATTACTAAACCAGAAAAAAAGCACCGGGTACCGACCTAATAACCACCAAAATGCTGAAAGAGTTACAAAAAAAATCATTGAAAGTTGCACAAATCATATTGATTGGCAAACCAGGCAAAGACCCAACCAACCCGTCATCTTACCGTCCAATAAGCCTGTTACCAACAATGTCCAAGCTTCTTGAAAAACTACTCCTACATAAAATAACTGAAGATCTACCTCCACAGGAATGGATCCCCCATTTGAATTCCGACACAAAACTTCGACAGTGCAACAAGTGTACCGACTCACACAGGAAATAAACAAAGCCCTGGAGAACAAGCTGTTTTCCTCGATATTGGACAGGCTTTTAACAGAGTGTGGCACCAAGTATTGCTATACAAAATTAAAAGAACACTTCCACCAGATTACTACCTACTACTGAAATCTCACCTAACCAACAGAACCTTCCTAACGAAAGTTAACGAAGAAAAGTACGAACTTTTTCCTATTGCAGCAGGGGAGCCGCAGGGTACCGTACTTGACCCACTACTTTACATACTGTACACATCAGATATACCAGAGACACAGAACACAACAACAGGAACTTTTGCCGACGACGCAGTCATCCTCTCTACCAACCAAGAACGAATGTACAGGCCCATCTAAACAAATTACAAGAGTGGCTACAAAAATGGAGGATTAAAGTAAATGAAAGAAAATCAACTGGAAACATCACATCATACAAAAAAAAGTCTCACTAGAAAACAAAATCCTCATCTACAAAACTGTCATTAAGCCTATATGGACATATGTGGTTGAGCTGTGGGGTTGCGCTTCAAAATCTAACGTAAATATTATCCAGAGATCCCAATCGAAAATACTCCGTCAACTAGTAGATGATCCATGGTATGTATCAAATCACACCATTCACGTAGACCTGGGAGTGCCCACAGTACAAGAAGTTATTCAGGAGAGAATCATCAAACATCATAAAACCATTGAAACTCATCCAAATCCACTACTAGAGGAATTGTTAAGACCAAGAAACACAAGAAGACTGAAAAAAATGGCCAATAGACCTTGTATGAGGTTTTAGAGACATTCCAAATGCTAGTTCACCTAGCACTTGCGAGCAAATTAACCCATAGAATGTAACTTAATATTCTGATTGTTAATAAAAGTGATACAATAAAAAATCTTCTACGCCTTGTTGTTCCTGATGGACCAGGAGTTGCAAATTGCTAAAGGAGAAGAACGCTTCCTTTTAATTTCGGTTAATGTGAAAAGTAAGCGTTCTTTAAGCGACTATGAATATGCATACTACAAAAAATCAGCATATAAAAGTACATTCAATATTGTTTCGCACCAATAACAGAAGTAGCAGCACAACATTTATTCCGAACCTATCACCAGGTTTAGCCGTTTTATGGAAATAAACAAAATCCATAGCAATGGGGATGGAACAGAAACAAAAATGGGCTAATTCCTGTTACGACTCTTGAGCCCTCAGCTCCTTGTTAAACTTTTCTTTTAAACGTAAAAAGGGATGGAAGGAAGCATGCGGATGCAGAAAAGCTGGGTTAAAATGCACTTACAAATTGTAGTGGTGCTTATGATAATTTGCAAGTTCCATCACATAGTAATGAAGAGAAAGAAACGGAGTCGATTTTCGAGCAAACTTTTGAAGGAATCGAAAACGGAGAGGATTGTGGTAAATTTTGAAATTGGGCATTACATGTGGATTGGGCATACAGGGGACACAACGATAAAAAAAACGCGGTGGTGTTTTTAGCCAAAACGAATATTGAAGTATACTTTGCGGCGCTCCTACGCCAAAACTATTGATTTTACCAAAAAAATTGTTGATACATAAATTGTAGGACATTTCCTCTAGTTCAATTTTGTATAAAAAATGTTTTTATCATAAAATGAGTCGGAAAGGAGATATTATCAAAAAACTGCGATTAGGCGCCATTTTTCCAATTTCCAAAAGTTTCCAGACAAAACTTCTAAATGACTGTATCAATACCCCGAGTAAATTTTTTAAACGATGAAAAACTCTATTTCGCGCGTGTGTTATATTTTAGCTCATAAAAGCGCTCGCAATAAAAGAATACAAATTGGTCCTCAACCAGTGGTCTCTTTTTGATGTTCTTTATTTTTGGTGACATGCGTTGAGTGACGAGTTATGGTACCGAAACCCGGTTTATTATAAGTAATAAACTTACATTTTGCATGGTCTGTTGCTTGTCTATATACTAAAATTTATTCTTAAAAATTTACTGTCTCCAATTATTTGGCAATAGTAGAAACACTTTTAATTTTCTGTGACTAATTCTCATCGGTCAATGACAAAAGGTGAAAGACTAAAAAATATTAGTCATAAAAGTCTTCCTCGGAAAGCGACCAGAGGCGTGCACCGAACGCCATCAACTTCTCTTCACAAAAAAAAACAAACAGCAAGATTCTAAGCTCCTAGAAAAGATCTCGCATAAAATTTGATACGAAAAAGAGTGGAAACTTCCTCACAAAAAGAGGAAAATGGTAATGGTATTTGCTTAGCAGATAATTTTATGCAACAATTCAGGTTTTAAGGATTTGGAAGTATAAAAACCATTCCTCTTATACTGACCTTGAAAACTTGTAAATACAGATATCATCAGAATCCATCGTTAGGTATTTAACGTTAACTATCTACTGCTATTATTTTTTCTTTTGATGTCATCTCTCTATCAAAGAAGCACTCATAAGGCAGCCAATTGACGCAACGAGATATGGTTTTAAAAATAAATACAAATCTATACGGGAAGGGAAGCAGCCCAGTATATGGACGGCTCAAAAACTTTGAATTGTGAGGATGAAACAAGGGATATCTGTCCCAGTAATCCTATTGAAGAATCCTATGGAAATTATTAGACAGCCGTTCAACTGCCATTTTAACAGATAGCAGGCATCACTAAAGCCACTAGATTTAATGGAAATCAATTTTAAGTTAGTATGTGCTTTGAATGTACTGGGAGATCATAGCAAGGTTACGGTAGCTTGAAATGGTCAAACTAGGATCGTCAATGTCATTTTTTGGACCAGAGCCATTCTGAAACGTTGCAAAACAACAACAACAAAAGCTACAGAAAAGCACTTTGTCTGTCAATCCCATCAGATTGAAGTCATGTGCAGAATTTGTCAATTAGAGGGAGAAATGGTACAACACATTCTATGCCTGGAATATTTGTGGTACTTTGCACTAGGCGATGAAAAGCCAGAGACAAAGAGTCGGTCTGGGGAAAGTTATCTAAATAAAGAGGATCAAAATATTTACTTAATTACAGTTAACTGTAAATAATTGTCATATTAGTAAAGCGTGATATATAGACGTCAAAAAATAATAGTTCAATACTATTAAACGCTTTACAAAACCGAGATGGTTTTTTGTCGATATAGAATTTTGGTTTGTGATTAGATGTAGAGAAGTCGCTGATATCGCACTCTTAGCATTTCCTTAAGTGAGGCTAATGTATTGGTGTGGTATCAACGTAGTCTCTAGTCCAGGATTATGCTCTCAGAGCTTCTGGACAAATAGCATCTACCTTGTGCTGATGGGGCGCAATACGCCGAAACCGGTCCACAAGTGATGTTATTCCTTCTAATCGCAAACCAGAATTGTTGGTTCTATCTTAACAGATATACCAACCCCGTTTACTTTAGAAGTGTAATGTCTGTCGGGGCATAAAGCCCGAGAAGTAGTTGTTGCTTCTTAGTGGACGGTCTGTTCTTTGGAAATTAATTTTTCTAATTTTGTAAAGCGTTTAATAGTACTGAACTATTATTTTTTGACGTCTAGGATCAAAATAGATCTGAGAAGATGGCGGTGGAATAGACCAATTCACCTCATAATATTTAACTTAATCTGATCAAAGAAGCTGTTGAGTAAATCATTTTACTTATAAATATAGCGATTTCTTGAGCTTGTTGGGTTATTAACTGGATTTTCAAATTGCAGGTTTTTACTACAACCGAAATATTTTTTACGACACCTGTTGAAAGGTTTGTTGTAAAATAGGTTCAAAGTTCACCTGTTTTCCAGAGTTTTCTTGAGAACAATTCCTCTGGACCGTTTTGTGTGCAACACCAATTTTTTTGGAGAAATGCCCAACAAAATCCAAAAGTTTCAATTCATTTTTATGTTGGTACTTCAATTTCTTTTTCCATACCACAATCATATTTTCAATATTTCGTCCATGGAGACTAGACAAGGAGAAAGAACTCATACGGGAAAATTGACAAAATCTATCCTCACAATCGTCTATCTAAGCAGTTTGTGGTGTCGCCACTGCTACTCCTACAGGCTACTCCTGTTCCATTTTAAAACAGTAATCTCAGTTTTTATATATGACAGTAATCAAATAGTAAACATTACTTATGACAAAAACTCTAAAGTAAGAACCAGAACGTTGTCAAAAATTATTGCAATAGTGGTTGGTAGTGCAGCTGATTTAAAACGAAGACGTGAATTGAATTTAATTTAAAAAACGTATTTTTTATCCACAAAATGTTCCATTTCTATTTCCTAACCTCATACGTAAACCACGAAATGCCAAAGGAGTTAGCAACCAATAAAACATCATGAACTCGAGTTTCATGATTGGTTGTTATAGTTCTTCTGTCATATGATACGGATTTTAATCTGGCGCCCTCTACCATGACCAGAAATTGGAATACATGAAGTTCGATCTCCTTATTCAGTCTCCATGATTTCGACATTAAAATAAATTTTATTAAATTGATCCAGTTTGGGAATAGATTGATTCATCTTTTCCAGTTGAACTAGCTTGATTCTCGCCTGATGATGGCAATTTTTGACCAAATTCACCCTTTTTTATATGTTCAAATGGGATTTTTAAGTATTTATAAATTAATTAGTGTAAAATTGAGCGTTAAAATTAATCAGCAATACACGTATAGGTTAAAATACTATAATGTATCCAGTTTGATCCAGTTTGGGAATAGATTAATTAATCTTTTCCAGTTGAACTAGCTTAATTCCCGCCTGATGATGGTAATTGTTGACCAAATTCACCCTTTTTTATATGTTCAAATGGGATTTTTAAGTATTTATAAATTAATTAGTGTAAAATTGAGCGTTAAAATTAATCAGCAATACACGTATAGGTTAAAATACTATAATGTATCCAGTTTGATCCAGTTTGGGAATAGATTAATTCATCTTTTCCAGTTGAACTAGCTTAATTCCCGCCTGATGATGGCAATTTTTGACCAAATTCACTCTTTTTTATATGTTCAAATGGGATTTTTAAGTATTTATAAATTAATTAGTGTAAAATTGAGCGTTAAAATTAATCAGCAATACTCGTATAGGTTAAAATACTATAATGTATCCAGTTTGATCCAGTTTGGGAATAGATTAATTCATCTTTTCCAGTTGAACTAGCTTAATTCCCGCCTGATGATGGCAATTTTTGACCAAATTCACCCTTTTTTATATGTTCAAATGGGATTTTTAAGTATTTATAAATTAATTAGTGTAAAATTGAGCGTTAAAATTAATCAGCAATACACGTATAGGTTAAAATACTATAATGTATCCAGTTTGATCCAGTTTGGGAATAGATTAATTCATCTTTTCCAGTTGAACTAGCTTAATTCCCGCCTGATGATGGTAATTGTTGACCAAATTCACCCTTTTTTATATGTTCAAATGGGATTTTTAAGTATTTATAAATTAATTAGTGTAAAATTGAGCGTTAAAATTAATCAGCAATACATGTATAGGTTAAAATACTATAATGTATCCAGTTTGATCCAGTTTGGGAATAGATTAATTCATCTTTTCCAGTTGAACTAGCTTAATTCTCGCCTGATGATGGTAATTGTTGACCAAATTCACCCTTTTTTATATGTTCAAATGGGATTTTTAAGTATTTATAAATTAATTAGTGTAAAATTGAGCGTTAAAATTAATCAGCAATACTCGTATAGGTTAAAATACTATAATGTATCCAGTTTGATCCAGTTTGGGAATAGATTAATTCATCTTTTCCAGTTGAACTAGCTTAATTCCCGCCTGATGATGGCAATTTTTGACCAAATTCACCCTTTTTTATATGTTCAAATGGGATTTTTAAGTATTTATAAATTAATTAGTGTAAAATTGAGCGTTAAAATTAATCAGCAATACACGTATAGGTTAAAATACTATAATGTATCCAGTTTGATCCAGTTTGGGAATAGATTAATTCATCTTTTCCAGTTGAACTAGCTTAATTCCCGCCTGATGATGGTCATTGTTGACCAAATTCACCCTTTTTTATATGTTCAAATGGGATTTTTAAGTATTTATAAATTAATTAGTGTAAAATTGAGCGTTAAAATTAATCAGCAATACACGTATAGGTTAAAATACTATAATGTAACCAGTTTGATCCAGTTTGGGAATAGATTAATTCATCTTTTCCAGTTGAACTAGCTTAATTCTCGCCTGATGATGGCAATTTTTGACCAAATTCACCCTTTTTTATATGTTCAAATGGGATTTTTAAGTATTTATAAATTAATTAGTGTAAAATTGAGCGTTAAAATTAATCAGCAATACTCGTATAGGTTAAAATACTATAATGTATCCAGTTTGATCCAGTTTGGGAATAGATTAATTCATCTTTTCCAGTTGAACTAGCTTAATTCTCGCCTGATGATGGCAATTTTTGACCAAATTCACCCTTTTTTATATGTTCAAATGGGATTTTTAAGTATTTATAAATTAATTAGTGTAAAATTGAGCGTTAAAATTAATCAGCAATACACGTATAGGTTAAAATACTATAATGTATCCAGTTTGATCCAGTTTGGGAATAGATTAATTCATCTTTTCCAGTTGAACTAGCTTAATTCTCGCCTGATGATGGTAATTGTTGACCAAATTCACCCTTTTTTATATGTTCAAATGGGATTTTTAAGTATTTATAAATTAATTAGTGTAAAATTGAGCGTTAAAATTAATCAGCAATACTCGTATAGGTTAAAATACTATAATGTATCCAGTTTGATCCAGTTTGGGAATAGATTAATTCATCTTTTCCAGTTGAACTAGCTTAATTCTCGCCTGATGATGGCAATTTTTGACCAAATTCACCCTTTTTTATATGTTCAAATGGGATTTTTAAGTATTTATAAATTAATTAGTGTAAAATTGAGCGTTAAAATTAATCAGCAATACACGTATAGGTTAAAATACTATAATGTATCCAGTTTGATCCAGTTTGGGAATAGATTAATTCATCTTTTCCAGTTGAACTAGCTTAATTCTCGCCTGATGATGGTAATTGTTGACCAAATTCACCCTTTTTTATATGTTCAAATGGGATTTTTAAGTATTTATAAATTAATTAGTGTAAAATTGAGCGTAAAAATTAATCAGCAATAAACGTATAGGTTAAAATACCATAATGTTAATTTCGTTACTTTGACATATAACAAAACCGCCTTCAGAAATACAGGGATTCGCCGTCTATGGAAGTAGTTTTATTCCCACACTGACGATGTGCGGAGTGTTTGTGATACATATGAGAAAGGTTAATTTATTGGTTTTTAACCAGTGGTCACAACATAATGTTTATTCACAATAATATTAAACAGATGTGTTCGTTCTAATGTGAATTTATGCAAATCTGAAAGTATTTATAACACCCACTTTTACAAGGATTATTTTATTATTGCTGGGTACGTGTTAAAATGTTATCTTGGCCTTTGTATTCCAATTATTATTATGCTGCAACAAACAAAGAGATCTGCAGGTTGATTGAAAAAGTTATGAACATTAACAACTGAGCATTGAGTACGATTAGCAACATTTGATGGTTTCAACAATGTCAATTATGCTTTACCATGTCACATCATAATAATTATGCATATACAGAGTGGTTCGTTTTTGCACTTTTGTGCTCTTAACTTTTTTTATCGTTAACTCTTTCGCACTTTTAATTCTAAAATATTGGAATAAAACCATGTTTGCAATCAGGAAACAGGGTGTTAGTGGTAAATCACCCAGCATATTAATAAACTCATTATATAATAAACGTAAATTGTTACCATTTAATGTTTGGGACAACTCGTATGGTTCTAGAAAATGTTCACTAATGACCCCACACCAAACATTGATTTTCAATTCGTGTTGAAAATGCTGTTTGCATGTTACATTAAGTTACGTCTAAAAAATGGTTTTTTAAGTCCGAGCATATTCCATTTCAGTTTGGACCATTATTTACGGAACATCCTGTAAATAGAACTGAAACGTCAATTTTAAGCTATGTAACAACTCTCATGCTTTTAGACCACAAATCTTTATTTGTAAAGGAAATTCAATTTACTTATTAACCCCCATAGAAGTTTGCTGGACAAATGGCCATTTCATGACAGTTGTCAGTGTGAGTCGCTTAAAGAAGATGCAACCATTTTTGGTCCAAATGAAATGGAAGATTTTATAATTTGGATTATATTCTGTTAATATTAACAAATGTTTAAAAAATAAGAATCATTTTAAATATGTATCTTTTAACGTTTACTGCCTCTGTACAAATTACTTTGTATAATTTGAAATGTTGTAAATACTTACAATTGGTTGTAATTTTGGTTTTTTTTGGATGTTGTACATATTTTATTTATTTATTTTTACCTATTATTTTAGATGTAATCAGTGCTATTGGAGGTAAAAGGGGTCCTATGGTGAAAAAGGGCTAACCCAGTCCTGTCTTAATTTTAAAAGTGTAAGACAATCTTTTTAACACATTTTTTAATACAACTAATACTTCTACTGTTAGGCCAGTTCTAAAATTGAATGTCTTCTAGTTCTTTAAAAGGTATTTATTCTTACTATTAAAAAAATTGTTTGAAATTACTTTCCACTAACGAATATTTGCATTGTCTAAGAATTGGCCTAATCAGTTACTTTTTACTAACTCATTTTAACATGAATGAATAATATTCTTTTTTATATAAAAAACTTTTTGTAAAAACCGGCTCTGGACGAAAATTTGAAACTCTTTTCTATTTGATGTTCAAAATAACCTTTTAAAATATTGGTTATCCATGCTGGTTGCCTGAAAAGCCCACTTGTGTTTTTGAACGCGAATAGTGTGTGATGCAAGTGTGTCTCACGTGACCTGGCTAACGAAAATTGCATAGGAGATCAACTAAGGCTACTAAAGCGAGTAAAGCCGCCAACTCACACAGCAATTTGTAAGGGAAAATCTGAGCAGAAATCGGATGTAGCCTCTACACGGCACAATTTATTAGTAGTCGTGATATTTTCTGTGAATCAGCATGACTCCATCAAGGCGCCGAAAAATTGGTTTAGCTTTGGTGTTAGCTCTAACACAAGATAAAAAGAAAAGGAAATACTGGACAAAGCCATGGTTACTGAAAAGGAATGAATTTTGCCATTCAAACTTGATGAATGAATTAGAACCAATCGACTTTAAAAATGTCCATCTGCACTTCCCTTTCTGGTGGCATAATTCACGATTTCTTAAAAATTTCCTCTGCATTCATCAACGAGCCAGAAAAATGTCTTGCAGGCAACGACAAGTCTACACACATGGTATTAGAGAGGGCGTTTGGAACCACTAAACAACCAACAAGCCGATATCTGGTCGTTAAAATTTGACTACATAGCCAGCAGATTCGCCCCTGCAAATTGCCGTGTGAGTAGGCGGCTTAAGACAAACGGAACGTGCTTACTTTATCTACTAAGCAATAACCAAATGCTTACAGGGCGATCACCGCATAACGTGGAAGAAGACAAGCCCTATGTTGTTTCTGACTATTTATTATACATGCAAAGCATTTAGAGATTTGTCGAAACAAATCAAAGCATTTTTCTCAGCTTCGAGATAAGGAATAAAATTGCCGTAGAATTGCTTTTAGAGTTGGTTATGGTAAATGGGTATATATTATCTAGTTCAAGGCAGTGACTGGACAAAAATGACAATCACAATAATCAGGAACGAAGTTGTTTGTTAGTTTTTCAATTTTCCCCAAGAAGATCCGAGCGAGCAAAAGATGCACCAAGACAAGCAAAGCAGGCACAATACATTTTAGAAAATGTTGGCACTTCTAATGGACAAAGATGCAGCTTTTACCATTCTAAAATATCCGTGGAAAGTCAATGGCAGCTGAAACTACTAAACAAACTAGATTTTCACGGATGATTCATGGCTTGAAGAAACATGTCATCAAAAATTCAAACATGATCAAGTATAGGATCAGCCAATTGTTTCGGGCATTAGAATAGATCCCACATTCATCTTCTATATTACATACAGCATTTAAAGCAACGTGAACTTTTTCGTTGATAATTTCCTCGCAGCTTGAACAATTTTTTTGATTTACTAGCACATCCACGACCTTCATAAAATTCAACCAATGCGAGCTACAGCCATGGCTGAATTCTGCAAACCTTTGATATAGACAGGTTTTTTTATAGTGCGTTCACGATTTAATTTCATAGTTGCATAAGAAAAATTTTAGTTTCTAAGTTTAATCAGTTTTTTGAGGCTGCATAAATTTGCTAAGAATATTCCTGATACATGTGAATGATTGTCAAAAATAGTACTCATTACCTGATTATTGTTATAAATAGGCATATCTTCACATAATAGATATGTAGACTGTTCATTGGACATATTGTTTGATAGTAATTTATACCCAAAAATTAAAATAATTATTATCATGGATTCCAGGTTAAATCTCGAACTTTAAAATGAATAATAGGTAAGAACTGTAAAATTTGACGACTATAGCAAATAATACATGAAACTTAAATTCACGGTTTATTAAAGCCTCTTTTAAGTATTATAAAGCTGGTTTTTACAAAAAGAAAGTGAAAAGAATAATGTTAATTGATGAAATAAAACAATTTAATTTATTTAAATCTCTATTTTATTTTGGACTGATGTTCAATTTAAAATTAGTGACGCGTTTCGCTACACGGTAGCTTTATCAAACTAGTGAAGATTCAATGAAGAACTTTTAATTTATATAGTGCCTTAATACGGAATTCTAAGATATTGACAAAAGTATTATAATATGTTTAAATGGAAATAAAGTACAAAAAGTGCCTAAATACGGAATTCTACGAATCTTGAAAAAGTTTAGCTAGAAATTTATTCACAACCACCACAACTGAATTTTATTCTAGGTAGAAAGGTTTAATAAGGGAGAATGAATCTTTAAACATGAATATTTGCTTTAAAACCGATTACAATTTATCCAAATTCATTAAAAATAACAAATCTAAATCCTCAAAATTAAACAGATCAGGTGTTTATAAATTAAAATGTGGTAACGACAACTGTGACCAAATTTATATAGGTAGAGCTTTTAGGAATTTTAAAACTAGAATTTCAGAACACAAACGTAGCTATGACAACAACAAATTAGATTCCAACTATTCAAATCATCTATCAACAAACCAACACACTTTCGACTCAAATTTTGAAATTTCGCATGTAAAACTCAAATCCTTAAAATTAAATCTTTTATAAGGCCTTGAGATTAATAAAACAAATATTCAGGTAATATTAACGACCAAATAGATATCAATCATTCTCCCTTATTAAACCTTTTTACCTAGAAGAAAATTCAGTTGTGATGGTTGTGAATACATTTCCAGATAAACTTTTTCAATATCTTTCTTTGTAATATTCGTAGAATTCCGTATTTAGGCACTTTTTGTACTTTATTTCCATTTAAACATATTAAAATACTGTTGCCAATATCTTAAAATTCCGTATTAAGGCACTATATAAATTAAAACTTTTTCATTGAATCTTCACTAGTTTGATAAAGATACTGTGTAGCGAAACGCGTCACTAATTTTAAATTGAACATCAGTTCGAAATAAAATGGAGATTTAAACAAATTAAATTGTTTTATTTCATCATTTAGTATGGATCTTCGTCAAGTAAAAGCCTCATCTATTCAATAATGTTAATGATAACAATACTTATGGATTAATAGACGTGAAGGAGTTAGACATGATGAAATTTATTTTTGGCGAAAATAAGTGGTATTTCTATCAAACTAATGAATGAGCATTAACCATTATTGGTCAATAGTTTTACAAGGTTCTTGCTCATTATTTCTGATCAGATCCATCCGAGAATGATATTGTTTATTCTCCATCTTATAGATTAGATTTGATGAGGTGGCTGATCGGCCATAGTATTTCACTGCGACCTTTTCAGATCTATTGTGGTCCTCTGAATCTAGATTACATTCTCCAGCTCGACACCTTCGCCTAGTAGTCGCACTGGCATATGATGTGCTCTGCAGTTTCCTCTTCTAGGTGCTAAAATCCGCACATAGCTTCGTCTGCCAACCGTGCCTGTTAAGCTTACAGTGCCCTATTAACATACATGTTTCCATTATTTCCGATATCACCCCAGCAAACTTGCACCTGACTACAGTAGCGATGGCGTCTGCGTATCCAAGACAGTAAAAGTCTGCTGTTGGCAGTTCTGTAAGAAGGTCGTCTACTAAAGTTGCCCATAGTAGTGGTGATAGCACTCCTCCTTGTGGACATCCTCCACCCGTCCTTGATACTATCTTATAACTGATTTTACAGTTTCTATAGCCACAGAAATATTTATTGATTTATAGAAGATATTTCTCCACGACTCTGTTACAAAAATATTTAAAAACTGTGATTTTAGTTATTGATTCATCGAAATATATAAATGTTTTCGGGATGTTTGAGAAATCTGGTGAAACGTGAAATAGTCAACTTTTGTTTTGTAAATTTTTTGACTCATTGGATGCCAAAAAGACTTTGCAGCGTTCAAAATAATACCATGCTCTTAATCACAATTTAAGTACGACTAGCTTATACATACAAGCTACTACGAGGACTATGACGTTGGAAGTATAGTTTTCTACCGACCTTACGTCTTACAGCTAACTAAACCAGCAAAAAAGTCGACCATAAGCGTTGATATTTATAATTTTTAATAATAAACACTGACAAACTCTGGTGATCAAATCGTTGTTCACTGTATAATTCATGTGATACCATTTCAATATTTGTTTCTCTTTTTCTCAATTGTACTTAATGAACAGATCGTTTTAAATTTCACCTTTTGTTTTAAAGTGCTAATTAAAGCAAAATGAAATTGAAGTGTCGCCTCTTGCTTGTATATTGATTAAGTAGTAATGAAGAACGGGAACATTATCAACTGCCCCTGTTTTTAAGTCTCTCGTTTGCACTTAAGTGGATTGTACTGCATCCTCTCAACTAGCTGGAGCTTTCAAAGACTTCTATCTTCTTCGAAGTCTGAAAAAATTCCTAGGAGAAGAGGGGAGAGAACTATGTAAAAATTCGGACCGAAAATGTTTATCTGAGCCATCATTTACCTATAATAGAAAACTAAAACTGATCAATGTGATTTATAAGATTTTTTTTTTGTTTTTAGGACCATACACTACCCCGCCAACGCTCCCTATAGTTGTTTCAGTAGCAGATACTAGTATTCCATAGTTGCCTTTAAAAAAAATTTCTTACAGTATTTATTGCGTTTTAAATATTTTTTTGTAAATATATTTTTTAGTATTAATAATATTTATTATTAAACGTATAGTTCTTAAGAATAGACTACCGATGTCTAGTCTGAAAATTGTATTCTTAATCATTTTTTTTATATATATATATATATAATGTAGTAACGAAAATTTAAAAAAAAATAACAAATTATAATTGTATTGAATACAATTTGTGATCGAATCAAGAGTGAGATATATGAAATATTTTTTTATTTAAAAATCAAGTGTTTTCATGAGTTCGACAGATTTTCATTTACTATCAGTAGTGAGGCTTTTGTAAAAAAAAGATAAAATGGAAAAGCAAACAATAGGAATTTTAATCCAGAGTAAAGTATGATCATTTATTTTATTTGAAAAATTTGAAAAAATTCATATTAATTTAATGCTAGTAATTATGTATCCCATTGTAGTAAAATTTTATTATAAAATTGGTTGTCTTTTTTTCAATACAAAATTATGGTAATTTTACTCTTCATTGGCATTTTCCTCGTATACTATTTGGAAAGTTAAAGATTTGTTGAATATTTTTCTCTAAAATGGACCAATTTTCATCAATAGTTTTATCTACACACTTCCAGCAAGCCTTTTATGGTGAAATAAATAAATTTTTTAATTAAAAGAACATATATTTTTTACTATCTCATCCTTTAAGAATAGCTGTAGTGCAATGATTAGTTTTATGATGTTTAAGACGTTCTGTACAGTTAAAATTAATATATTGCTTGTATCGTTAGTTAAAAACAATTTGTGGAATTCGAGGAATTAAAAAAAACTGTGCACTTTTCGTGTTAATGCAAAAAGTTCTTCAGTTTTTATAAACAAAGAAATTGTAAAAAAAATGTTTACAGTACCTAATTGTAAAATAAAAAATTAATAACAAAGGTGTATTATTCATAAAACCCTTATTGCTATCCTTATACAGATTGTTCAAAAAAAAATCTGGAAATCGGTTGACCCTAAAGGCCATCCCTGCAACTTCCCGCTAAATTCAATTTTCAATTTTGTCGCTAGTTGCGAGGTTTTTGAGCTCTTCTAGCTCAAAAATTTAATTTTTGTGTTGTTTTGAGCTCTCCAAGTTCAAAGATGAAGCTATTCGATGCTTTTGAGCTCTTCGAGCTCAAAAGTCTTATCACAGTTCGATGAAACACGATTTTTTTAATTTTCAAACTGCTATAACTTTTGAATGAATTAACCGATTTTCACGCGGTTGGCGGCGATCGATGTAGTTTTTGAGCTCTATAAAAAATTTCGAACAAAAAAAATTGATCTGATGAAACATTTCGGAGTTTTTACAAAAAAACACTTTTTTTCGATTTTTGTCGACAACGATATCTCACGAACGCATCAACCGATTCTGACGCACTTAGTGGCGATCGATGTGGGTTTTCAAGGTTAAGAGCTGTTTAGTTTTTGAGGTTGATCGGTTCAGCTAATTCGGAGATATTTTGAAAAAATGAAAAAAAACCAACTTTTTTTTTCACTTTTTTTGTAATTTTTTGAAATCTACCAGTCCGAATTGGTTCCAACTTACAGAAAATCTAAGTTTGGCGAAGCCCTTTCGAATGACACTAACTGCAATCAAATCGGTCAAGCCGTTCAGAAGTTATAAGAGGGTTACATACACACACATACATACAGACGTACGGACATCATCGTAAAATTAGTCAGGAAAGCTTCTTAGGGCTTCAAAACGTCGAGATTTGTTGAAACCACGATTTTTGTAAAACGGGGTAAAAACAATAACTTCCCGATTTTTCGAAAATCATTGGAAAGAATCAATCATTGATTTTCTTAGCGGGAAGTTAAAAAAACGAAAAAATCATCAGCGTTGCTAAAATGAAACTAAAAGTAAAAGACGGAAAACAAGGTAGAACTTTCCATTCGAAGACGGAGGTTGGAGTGAATGGAATATTCGTTCATAAAAGCAAATAGGCTCAAACGAAGTATATTAATAAATAAATATGTCATGAATGTCAGACGTCCAGCATACCTTCAAATATGGAAAAGAAGAAAACCTTTAATATATAAAGGCAGGGCTTCACCAAACTGCAGCACAAGCGGCTTTGCTACCGGCATAAAATTGACTGGCTTGTTCAGTTCGTTTCTGACTAACTTTTATCGGTAATGCCAGTGACCCTGCAGCCGATTTGGCACATTTTTGTTATGCCACGACTCTTTCAGTGAATTCTAACGAAACTTGTCTGCTGATCAATACTCTGCACCAACAAATTCAATAGATAAGAAATGGCTTACCAAATTCCGTTGTGGTCGTACCAATACAATACATAAGTTTTCATGTATGGTATAGGACGATCTGATAATGAAAAAGCATAAGGTGGTTCAGGCATATCAACTAAGCGGGTGCATCACATTTTACATAAATAAGCGAACATGCACCCATCCCAACACACCAGAGTCCATGGAACAATCAAGAGAGTGGTGAACGTGTACCAAAGAAGGCCAAGATGGTTCAGTCGCTCAACCAGGTCATGGCCACAGTTTTTTGGAATGCACATAGATTACATTTATAAGGGTGGAATAATATTCAGAGCTTTAAGACATATACTATAATGATTTGAAGCAGAAACGACCGCATTTAAAGAAGAAGGTTGGGGTGTAAGATGAATTATCAAAGCTTATAATCAATGGATGACCCGATACTTTCTGTAGCAAAAAGAACATGGTTCAAATCAGAAAAACTCTTTACTATCACTATATTCTATTATCTATTCAGTTTTTAGCCATGATAACCATAACTATATTTTTTGATAATTGTGACTGGATCTATGTGACCCTCAAGATACTTGAAGGTGTCACGTTTGTTTACTGTTAGGTTTGCAATTGAACCACGCCCGATTTATTTGGTCAATTACTGACCTAATTATGATTCAGAAATGACGAGAAAGTGAAGATAAAGAGACCAATGGGTACCTACTATCTTACTGTCACTGAAAGAAATTAGTTCCAAAATGTTGGTACAACATTTTATAAAGAGACTTGAAGGAGTTACATAATTGGAGATAATAAGATAACCAGATTTGTAAGATACTAGGGGCAGTATTCTTGAGTAAGGGAGTGAAGCTTCCCGAGAGATCCCATCTTTTGTCTTTATTTCGCTTGGTTACTCTGTCACTTTAGTGACAAAAACAAAATATCTGTTTTCTCGGAAAGCTTCACTCCCTTCACGACAGTGTATCTCAAAACGATGCAATGGTGTAACATGTCTATCGACCTGTTTCGATTTTACAGAATAAATCCTTTTAATTAGCGCTCGTCGTCACTAGCCACATCCAATTATAGTTCTGTGATCCCAAACTCTTCTACCCCGAACGTAAGACAATTGACGTCTGCCAACGGACGCTTCCATTTTTTGCACAACGCCACGTTAAACACCCCTTTTTGTTATCGTCCGCCTAAGGAGGCAGATCGTCTTTCGCTATCTTTCATATCTTAAGTATCTATCTTAGGAATTTTGCTGTGGTAAGTTCAAAATCATAATTTATAATTAATAAGCTTCTTCTAAAGTACTGTCTGATATAATTTTCGTATGCATTCTTTATTTTTTTACAGAGATAGACGAAATTAAATTCAACACGTGGTCATAAACTATTCTTTTATACTAATATGGTAGTTTTAAACCAAATATTCTTTTATAATTCACTGTTTTACTTCCATACAAACATTTTCAAGCTTTTTCAGTTGCGAAATAACTCTTAATTATAAAATAACACTTTTATAAATTACCGTTAACCTATAAAATATTCTTTCGTAACGCCAGTGCCGGTTTCATATATTTCCTAAGCACGATATTTTTTCATATAACTAAATAAATAACTTTTTGCTATCATAAGTTTCTTTCGGATCATTAGTATATTTTTTTATTTAGCCGATAATTGCTATTTTTACTGTTTTAACATGGGACATATAATGTTGGAAAGCTTTCAGTAAATTAATTCAATTTTTTGACTTTCAAATAACTGCCTTCCTTTTGTTTAACCTGAAAAGCTGACCAACATAATGTGCCATTACATTCAAGTTCCTACATATCCCTGATCCACTTGTACTTCTAGGTAAGCACAGCCCCTAGGCTAGGATAGAACCCAAGAATACAACCCTAGGCTAGGATAGAACCCGAGAATATAACCCTAGGCTAGGATAGAACCCGAGAATATAACCCTAGGCTAGAATATAACGCCGAGGATATAAACCGAAGAATTCTACCGGAGAATATAACCCCAAGAATATAGCCAAGGATAGAACCCCCAAACTACCGCCCTAGAACAGAACTCATCAGTTCAGAACAAGACCTGACTTCTTCTCCAGGAAACCACTTCATCTAAGCTAAGTACCTATGAAAGTACAAATTCCTCTATTAAATTCCGTTATTCATTTCCTGTGGCAGAATAAATTAAAAATTTGTTTTTAATTCTTTTTTTTATTAAAATCCTCAACTATAAAAGCTGAGGGAGATCTGCCCGGGGTCACTTTAATTATTAACTTATTTAAATTTTACAAGGCGTTTCTACCTTTTCCGCCTCAGGTTTTTGTAGTTTTCATCGTTAAAAAGGTAGTGGCGCCCTCAACTTTTACAACCTTCCTGTAGCACTTGTGCAGCATAAACTTGGGGTCGAATCACCCTTGAGAGGAGTCTCTAGCCGGAGCCCTTCGAGCTGGTGCCCTGTGAGGTACAGCATTCACCGTTACAAATTGGCGCCTTTACTCTTACAAATTGGCGCCCAACTAAAAGCATACTTTTACCGTTACAATGGATAGGGGTGTAATAGTTCAGAGCCTCAGGACCCTCTCATAACCTAACTTTTTTGTGATATAGTGACTCCAAATTGAGGCCAAGAGAATAAAAAAGAAACATGTAGTGCAATTTGAACCTGGAAGGTACTACCATCTACTAACCAGGTTATTTGAAATATTTTCACATGAAACGCCCATCGTATGTAGCAGGTATTCTGATAATTTCAGTCTCCCATATACATACAGGGTGTTTCTAAATTCATGCGAATAAATTCAGGAGGTCATTGCCCCTATAAAAGTATGATACCAAAGCTCCAAAAAAGCTCAGTAAAAAGAAGGAATTCATTAATAATGCTACGGTGTCTTCAGTTTTAAGACATTAGAGTTTATTTGCGTAGGAAAGATACACACAAGGATGTACCAAATCATCGTAGACCATAAAAAAGTTAGATTTCCCAGTAAGAAACCACAATACAGGATAAATAAAAATTACTCATATTATTATAAATGAATAACTTAATAAGATAATATTAGAAATGAAGAAGGATCTTCGTGTATTCTCATAAGAACCTTTTGATGAATCAATATCTCGACTATTGCCAATAATCGTGATCTTAACATCCGTATTTAAATAGACAATCATAGGCATATTTAAGATAATATCAAAAGAAATAAATTCATAATAAAATGTTAATATTACCTCGATGTTGTTTAAATACCAGTAGTTGAATGGATTAATGTTACGAGAATGCAGATTACGTAATACGGTAAGTGGGAACATTTATATTGCAATCTTCTTGTGTGTTTATTAATGTTTATATGCTAATTTTGGCATGTTTTATGCGAGCTTTATTATACAACAAAGACAATTACGAAGTTTTATGTTAAAGTTTCGGTGTGAAAAACGTTGGTGTAAACATAATTGAACCGTAAAAATAAGTAATAATAGGGCCAGTTTTCTTTTTCCGATCTTATTTCATGTGTTAGTGGTTTTTCACTGTTATAGTGAAAACGGATAAGGGTCATCTACTCATATACAGTTGTATTGAAAATGATAAAAAAGCGGCAGCGGGAGTTGCTGGATGGAGGGGATGGTCGGAAAGATTATTGATGCTGGAAATGAAAAATAAAAATATGAACGCAAAAACTATAATAACTGTTTATGGACCAAATGAAGACGATACGACAGGAAATAAAGATACGTTTTGGGAAGATCCAGCTATGGCTACAGAAAATGCAATAGGAAAAATAATTATACTTGGGGATTTGAATAGCAGAGTGGGAACAAAAGATAGCATTAATAAAGCAGTAATAGGAAAGATTCAGAAATAATAATGGAGAAAGATTGCTGTATTTTTGCATATTACACAATTGTATAATAACTAATACGTTTTTTGGACATAAAGATATACCTAAATATACACGTGTGATGGAAAGCAGAAATGAAAGGTCAATAATAGATTATATATTAGTGGAAAAGAGAAATAGAAAGGAAGTATTGGATACCAAAGTTAGAAGAGGACCAGAAATAGGAAGTGACCACTACTTACTTGTCACAAAAATAAGAGAACAAGTAGAGATTACGGACTACAATAGACAACAATTAGAAAAAATAGTAGAATATGAATCAGTCAGATCATACAAACTTCAGAATAAAGAAATAGCAGAGAGATACAAAATAGCATTATCAGATAAGTTCCTAAATAATTGTGATGTAATAAGAAAAGGTAGAAATGTGGGATTATTTTAAGAAAACCGTTTCGGAAACCGCTAAAGAAATATGTGGTTGTAGCAAGAAAAGTAATAGGAAAAAACAAACAGCTTGGTGGGCGGACGAAATAAAATTAAAAGTAAAATCAAAAAAGGTGAGCGGTCTTCGGACCGCCGACAGAAGCTTGCTTCTTATGCACAATAGAATGACCATTTTTCGTAATTTTTTGACCATTTTTCAAAATTTTTGACTATTTTTTTCAAATTTTAACAATTATTGACCATTTTTGACAATTATTGACCAATTTGGACAGTTTTGATAATTATTGATCATTTTTCACAATTTTTCAAAAATTTTGACCATATTTAAAAATTATTGACCATTTTTGACAGTTTTTTATAATTATTGACCATTTTTTCAAAATTTTGACAATTTTTTACCATTTTTGACAATTTTTCAAAAATTTTGACCATTTTTCAAAAATTTTGACAATTATTGACCATTTTTTCAAATTTTAACAATGATTGACCATTTTTGACAATTATTGACAGATTTGACAATTATTGATCATTTTTGACAAGTTTCCAAAATTTAGACCATTTTTCCAAATTTTAACAATTATTGACCATTTTTGATAATTTTTGAACATTTTTGACAGGTTCTGAGAATTATTGACCATTTTTGATAATTTTTCAAAAATTTTGACAATTTTTAACAACTATTGTCCATTTTGGACATTTTTTTTATAATTATTGACAATTTTCTCAAAATTTAAACATTTTTTGACCATTTTTCAAAATTTTAAGAATTATTGACCATTTTTGATAGTTTCTGACAATTATTGACCATTTTTGACAACTTTCAAAAATTTTGACAATTATTGTAAATTTTTCAAAATGTTTAACAATTTTTGATCATTTTTCAAAATTTTAACAATTATTGACCATTTTTAACCATTTTTAAAAATATTCAACATTTTTTGACAATTTTTGACCATTATTGGCAATTTTTGACAGATACTGACAATTATTGACAATTTTTCAAAAATTTTGACAATTTTGAACAATTATTGACAGGTCTTTTGTAATTATTGACCATTTTTTCAAAATTTTGACAGTTTTTGACAACTTTTGACAATTATCGACTATTTTTCCAAATTTTTGACAATTTTTTTAAATATTTGGCAATTATTAACCATTTTTCAAAATTTTGACAGTTTTTGACAATTTTTGACAATTATTGACCATTTTTCCAAATTTTCGACAATTTTTGACCATATTTCAAAGTTTTTGACCATATTCCGACTATTTG
The DNA here is from genome assembly GCA_947563755.1 of Lochmaea crataegi. Taxonomy (NCBI): domain Eukaryota; kingdom Metazoa; phylum Arthropoda; class Insecta; order Coleoptera; family Chrysomelidae; genus Lochmaea; species Lochmaea crataegi. The sequence continues at coordinate 11,163,373 of OX387427.1, forward strand.
GGAATCCCTCGTGCCGGCGTGTATGAGAGAGAGAGAGAGCGAGAGAGAGGCGTGCCGCTGTGTAGCCTACGAAAGAGAGAAGAAGGAGGCGGCTGAGGAAGAGAGGGGAGAATGTTAGCGCAGCGGGCGGCCGAGAAAGAGACGAAGCATGAGTCATCGCGTGACGAACGCTTTTTCGTAACATCACACGTTTTACGTGTTCACTAGCCTTCCTAAAAGTCCTATGTCGTGCAATAAGAAGCTAGCTTCAAAAAGAAGCGTGGAAAATGTATATACATAACAAAACAACGGAAAACTATGAAGTAGCTAAAACAAACCAGTGGAAAGTATTTGGCGAAAAAATGGAAGGCAATAGTAAATCAAACCAAAAGCTGTTTTACAAGACCTCATAGCTTATTCCCTTCCGTTTTTAGGAAAACTTCATGTGGAATAAAAATTCTTTGATATATTTTCGAGAAGGGGAAGGGAATAAGCTATTTTGTCTGCCTCATAGCTTATTTCCTTCCGTTTTTAGGGTAACTTCATGTGGAATACAAATTCTTTGATATATTTTCGAGAAGGGGAAGGGAATAAGCTAAGCAGTAGACAAAATAGCGTATTCCCTCCTCCTTTTTGGAAAACTTAATGTGGAATACAAATTCTTTGATATATTTTCGGGAAGGGGAATGGAATAAGCTATTTTGTCTGCCACATAGCTTATTCCCTTTCCCTTTTTGCAAAACTTCATGTAGAATACAAATTCTTTGATATATCTTCGAAAAGGGGAAGGGAAAAAGCTATCCGCTGCTGTTTTTGCTCTGCGTTATTTTTGTGCGGCGCTATTTTGACTGACGCTATTTTGACTGACTCTATTTTGACTGACGCTATTTTAACTTAGCGCTATTTTGACTGACGTCATTTTGTCCAGCGCTATTTTGACTGACGCTATTCTGCTACAGAGCCGCCGACATCATAGAATCCTCAGCACTCTAGACTCTCAAATGATTGACTCCTTAAATTTATTGGATGACATTGATATGTACACTTTGTAATTTTTCTGCAACTTTTTTATTATGTAACTGTATTTGTAAACATTGAACTGTTAATAACCCTATTGGTTGAAGCAGAAGACAAATACCAGAAAAGATTAGAGAACACTGACAAGAAAATTGTAAAAACAGAGTTCATACACCGTAAAAACTGGATTTGGGAAGCTTCAAGAGGCACTTAAAAAAAGAAATATTTCATATAAATCCCCGTTCACATTGGCTACTTATTTAAACTCAAATCACTTGCACACCTTTTTTTTCATTTTGCTTAGACCGTCACTACGACTAGCTCTGTTTTATTACCAAAGATTAATTTTGTTGTGACATTGATTGCTAAGTGTATCTTTCTTTCGTTGGTGGTCATCGAAGAACGACAACAGCAAGCGGGTTTGCGTTTCACAGTAGGTAAGTATCTTCACCGTTTTGTTTTATATACCCTTACCGTATATTATGAGTAAACCCATTAAAATTTGTCCTTACGTTTATGGACTTTTAAATTTGTTGTTGGTTTATCGTCAAATCTAAATCTGTGGATTTATATCTTTTGTCTCGGCGTTGGTCTTTATCGAATTCATAAATATTGTCATTAAAGCTTCGAGTAATTGATTTAAGTTGTTGGCAATGATATATTACTTGCGACAAATATATGAGGAAAGGAAAACAAACTTAAGTGATTTGATTGTAGATTTTGAGAGAAGACTTTTTTGAAGTTGAATATTTTAATTGACGAATAAACAAAAATTTCGCTATAGGATAACCTAAAATTTCTGACAATTTTATGTTTTCGTTAAAAGAACTGTAACGAATTTTTGATAAAAAAAAACCATAAGATAGATTGCCTCTGGTACATCTCCATAAAAGGAATCAATACTTCTCATAGCTTAACAGAATTTTTATTCGTATTAATATTTTCTGATATATAATTAGACGTACTGCACTGATCGGTCTCGCACAGATGAATGGAAGTTTTTGAGTGATTCAGTGGCCTAGGGCGGCAAAGTCGAAGAAGGCACTACAACTTCGTCCAACGTTGTGAACCTGGCGTACGTCGCATTCTCACACCCGCACGCTTTCTACTCTTTACCTTTTCTTCTCTGCCTCTGCTTCACTTGCTTTTACTTTAAATCTTCAAATTATATGCGGTGATCTATAAGACTGGCCGTTATCTCAGTTTGAAATCTTTTCTTATTAAATATTAGCAAAAAATAAGTCACATTAATTTGTTCGTTTATCGATAAAAACTAAAGAGAATATTATTTGGTATTAAGAAATATAATATATAAGTAAGGATATTGGTACAAATACGAGAGCGATTGGAGAAGTGATATAAAAAATAATTTCTTAAAATCATTTTCAATTGACAGTATTCAGACTACTTTTCGACGCTATAGTATTCCCTATAAAATTTGTAGCAATTTTCATAGTGTGTCTTTCAAAAACTTTCAAAATTCAACCGGATATGTGGATATTTACAGTAGATATTAGAATAAGCAGACTTACTCAAAATGCAGGTACAGAAAATTATAAGGTTAGTGGAAATAACGATGATATATTCCAAAGCAGCGGTTCTAACGAATGGAGGTATATCGAAAGAGTTCCAAGAAGAAGGGGACTGGAAATCAATGAGGAAAAAACAAAATACATGGGATTACAAAGAAACAGAGACAATAAAGACAATCAACCAATAAAAATTGGGGAATATGAATTTGAAGTAGTTAACAACTTTAAATATCTCGGCAAAAACATTAACAATCGGAATGACAAAAAAGATGAAATCGCACAACGTATACAGGCAGGATACCGAGCATACTATAAATACAAACCCCTAATGCAGAACAAAACAATCAAGAGAACCACAAAAATGAGAATACAAGACAGCAATAAGAACAGCAGTCACTTATGCAGCCGAAACTGCAGCAATGACAAGTGAAGAGGAAGAAAAGTTAAAAATATTCGAAAGGAAAATTATCAGGAAAATTTATGGACCAAAGAAATTAAATGAAAAGATTGACAAACTTGGAAATAGAAAAAATACTGGAAACAAAGAACATAGGAAGAATAATAAAGGCATCACTGTCGATTCAAAAGGATGCAACAGATTATAGAAGATTCCAATCTGCCAGTTTGGTTTTAGGCAGAAATATTCTACTATAATATATCCTCTCCTTAAGTATAAGTGGGTTTGTCCAGTCATATTTTTGGACGTGATACAAGCATTATTTCACAATTTACACTTTATCCTTCCCAGCAAATATACAGAAATCTTACTCAACTGATAGATGCTTCTGGATCCAGCAGGAAGGCGCGTATGCTGATCTCAAAGAAATACACGACTCAGTGTCTAATAGTCCAGGAGCCAGTGACAGATTTACACCACCTCAAGCGATAATTAGTAAAATGCATAAGAGATTTGTGTCATGAAGCTTCGTGACCGTCAGCTACGGTTCCGAGGGGGGATGTGCGGTAGCCTCCCACGCACGAAAAAAAATATTTCCTCTCACCTGAAAATTTGTTAAATTGTTGCTAACTCAATATCTCGAGGAAAGAAAACAATCAGCTGACTATAACATGGTGTAAGCTGGTCGCTCGAACACACAAAAAAAATTATAATTTCCATGATTTCCTCTCAACTGAAAATTTATCTGATGATAGAAAAATGGTCAATAATTGTCAAAAAGTATCAAAAATGTTCGAAAATTGTCAAAATTTTGAAAAAATGGTCAATAATTGTCAAAAACTGTCAAATTTTGAAAAATGGTTAAAATTTTTGAAAAATTGTCAAAAATGGTCAATAATTGTCAAAAACTATCAAAAATGGTCAAAATTTTGAAAAAATGGTTAGTAATTGCCAAAAATGTTAAAATTTTTGAAAATTTGTCAAAAAATTTGAAATATGGTCAAAAATTGTCAAAAATTTGGAAAAATGTCAAAAACTGCCAAAATTTTGAAAAAATGGTTAATAATTGCCAAATATTTTCAAAAATTGTCAAAAATGGTCAATATTTGTGAAAATTTTGAAAAAATGGTCAATAATTGTCAAAATTTTAAAATATGGTCCAAAATTGTCAAAAATTTGGAAAAATGGTCAATAATTGTCGAATAATTTCAAAAATTGTCAAATATTTGGAAAAAAGGGTCATTAATTGTCAAAAATTGTCAATATTTGTAAAATTTAAAAAAAAATGGTCAATAATTGTCAAAAATGTTGAAAAATGGTTAAATTTTTTTAAAAATTGTCAAAAATGGTCAATAAACGTCAAAGACGGTCAATAATTGTCAAAACCAATCAAAAATCCTCAAAAACCGTCAAAAATTGTCAAAAACTGTCAAAAATTCTTGAATATCCAAAAAAATGGCAAATGATTGTCAATAATTTTTAAAATTTTGAAAAATGGCCAAAAATTGTCAAAATTTTGAAAAAATGGTCAAAAATTATAAAAAACTGTCAAAAATGGTCAATAATTTTTAAAAAATGGTCAAAATTTTTAAAAAATGGTCAATAATTGTCAAAACCAATCAAAAATCGTCAAAAATTGTCACAAACTCTCAAAAATGGTCAATAATTCTCAGATACTGTCAATAATTGTTAAAATTTTGAAAAAGTATCAAAATTTTTGAAAAATGGTCAAAATTCTTGGAAAATTGTCAAAAATGGTCAATAATTGTTAAAATTTGGAAAAATGGTTGAAATTTTTGAAAAATTGTCAAAAATAATCAATAATTGTCAAAATTGGTCAATCATTGTCAAAAATGGTCAATAATTGTTAAAATTTGAAAAAATGGTCCAAAATTGTCGAAAATTTTGAAAAAATGGTCAATAATTGTCAAAAATTGTCAAAATTTCGAAAAAATGGTCAAAATTTTTGAAAAAATGGTCAATAATTGTCAAACTTTTGAAAAAATGGTCGATAATTGTCAAAATTTTGAAAAATGGTCAAAAATTGTTAAATATTTTAAAAAATAGTCAATAATGGTTAAAAAATTTAAAAAATGGTGAATAATTATAAAAAACTGTCAAATATGGTAAATAATTATTGAAAATTGTCAAAAATTGTCAAAAATTGTCAAAAATGGTCAAAAATTGTCAAAATTTTGAAATATGGTCCAAAATTGTCAAAACCAATCAAAAATCGTCAAAAATTGTCAAAAACTATCTAAAATGGTCAAAATTTTGAAAAAATGGTTAGTAATTGCCAAAAATGTTAAAATTTTCGAAAAATTGTCAAAAAATTTGAAATATGGTCAAAAATTTGGAAAAATGGTCAAAAACTGCAAAAATTTTGAAAAAATGGTTAATAATTGCCAAATATTTTCAAAATTCGGAAAAATGGTCGATAATTGTCAAAAATTGTCAAAAATGGTCAATATTTTTAAAAGATTGGAAAAATTGGTCAATAATTGTCAAAAATTTTGAAAAATGGTTAAAGTTTTTGAAAAATTGTCAAAAATGGTAAATAATAATTGTCAAAACCAATCAAAAATCGTCAAAAACTATCAAAAATTGTCAAATTTTTGAAATATGGTCCAAAATTGTCAAACATTTTGAAAAATGGTTAATATTTTTGAAAAATGGTCAAAACCAATCAAAAATCGTCAAAAATTGTCAAAAACTATCAAAAATGGTCAAAGTTTTGAAAAAATGATTAGTAATTGCCAAAAATGTTAAAATTTTTGAAAAATTGTCAAAAAATTTGAAATATGGTCAAAAATTGTCAAAAATTTGGAAAAATGGTCAAAAACTGCCAAAATTTTGAAAAAATGGTTAATAATTGCCAAATATTTTCAAAAATTGTCAAAAATTTGGAAAAATGGTCGATAATTGTCAAAAATTGTCAAATATGGTCAATATTTGTAAAAATTTTGAAAAAATGGTCAATTATTTTAAAAATGGTCAAAATTTTTGAAAAATTGTCAAAAATGGTCAATAATAATTGTCAAAACCAATCAAAAATCGTCAAAAATTGTCAAAAACTATCAAAAATTGTCAAAATTTTTAAAATATGGTCCAAAATTGTCAAAAATTTGGAAAAATGGTCAATAATTCTCAAAAACTGTTAAAATTTTGAAAAAATGGTTAATAATTGCCAAATATTTTCAAAAATTGTCAAAAATTTGGAAAAATGGTCAATATTTGTAAAAATTTTGAAAAAATGGTCAATAATTGTCAAAAATGTTGAAGAATGGTCAATAATTGTCAAAATTTTGAAAAAATAGTCGATAATGGTTAAAATTTTGAAAAAATGGTGAATAATTATGAAAAACTCTCAAAAATGGTCAATAATTGTTGAAAATTGTCAAAATTTTTGAAAAATTGTCATAAATAGTCTAATAAGAAAAAAAAGTCTTACAATACTCCGAGGGTAGCGATCCTTACCGAATCCGTCTTAGATTCTGACAATTCTAAATAATGATTGTAATCACACGCAATACACTTCCTTTCTCTCTCCCATCTTGCCAGGCGTCCCGTGACGGCTCACACAATTTTTTTTATTATCTACAGCAATTGTCAGCAATGTATTAAAAATCAGCTAACCAATTTTCATATGAGAGGAAATGAGGTATCTTAAATTATTCTCTAAAGATTTTTATTGAAAGTTTTTTTCTAAGAAATGAAGCAATACACACTGGCATGGCATAGAGTAAAAAAAGGTATGCTTTGGGGGGGGGGGGGGGGTAAGCTGTAACCAAGATCCGGCTGCGAATCCCCTTCTGTGTAGTGTATTTGTGAAAGATTTTTGGGAGAAGTAGAAAGAAGGGGAGTAAACTGCGACTGGAATAGAAGGGCAAACGAAGTCAGTCGAAGAGAGTGTTGAACACGCATTTGTACAGTTACCGTTAAGTCAAATCAAATATGTCTAATGTAACGCCTTTTTGCATTTTTTGCAAAAGAACAAGTTCTCTGTTATCTGTAATTAATTAGAAAAAAATCCTGCGTTATGACTTTCAAAGTATCACCTGACGGTCTTTCCACCGAGATACAGCCAGCTGACATATATATTTATCCATATTTGCATATAAGCTCTACCATCAGATACATTTCCAGTTGAGAGGAAAGTATAATTTTTTTTTGTGTTCGATCAGCGACGTATATCCGCCATGTTATAATCAGCTGATTGTTTTCTTTCCACGAGATATTAGGTTAGCAACAATTTAACAAAAAATTTCAAGTAAGAGGAAATGATTGAAATAAATTTTGTTTTTCGTGCGTGGGAGGCTACCGCCGCTCATCCTCCCCACGGAACCGTAGCTGACATTCACGAATCTTCATGATGCATTTCACTAATTATCGTTCGAGAGGAAATAATTGACCAAATTTTTACCTGGCTCCTGGACTACAAATTGAAAAACCCAATGCGGTTTAAATAGTGTACAAGCAAAACGAATATTTAGCATCTATTATTTCATGCAAAACTATTTTATAAATAGCATGTAGCTTCAATAAAAACTGTTCATCTCCTCTCCATTTTAATATTTATATTTATCTAGTGCCATTTATTTACCGGATATCACACCGATAAACAATCCTCGAAAACCAAAAAATTTATCACTCGTCCTGACCAATTTACAGAAACCCTCGAAACTAGTTGATTAATATCCACTTACTTGGGACAAATCAATTGAACAGGTAGGTATCTCTACAGCTAACAACCTAAAGCTATTAGTAACTGTGAACTAACAGAAACTTTATCTAGAAAACTAATTTTAAACACCTTTATTGTACTGTATCCCATAAAATGTTAAATAAGACGACCTACCCGAGAGTGTGACACCTTTTTTGATACTATCAGATCGAAAGCCATCGTAAATATTCACCAGGCTCACTTTATTTCCTTTTCTCGATCGTACCTGAAGGCGATGCTCGTCTCAAATGTTTTAATCAATATCATTTAGATTAAATCCCAATATCACCGATGTGTGTATTAAAATGTTACAAACCCCATGTTTAGTTAATTAATAATGTTTTTAAATTTTTAATTACTGCTAATGGTCGGTTTTACCAAAATTAAATCGCACGTCCTGTATCGCCTCAAATACAATAGGGTCGTAAAATTCGGCACAATGGTTAAGGATTCATTGATATGATAAATAAATGTAATCGATAAATAACAAATTTCACAACAGAAATAAACTGCTCCACAAAAGTTGAGGAGGTTTATAAATTCGGAGATTATGTCTTAAGACAATATTGTGCAATACGCAAACAACAATTTGAGATTGTGTACCTTTTTAATAAAAAAAAAGATGAAAGTTGGTCCAATAGCAGCATGAAATAAAAGTATAACCTTGGTGAATAAAACAGTTAATAATTTTAACATAAATCCAACATTTGTGAATTTCCTTAACTTTTGTCGAGCAGTTTATAACAAATTATACTCGACCGGTTTCACAAATAACATTTGCATCATCTTTATTTGATGATTTTTAATTTAAAAATAAGAAGTGACTGTAAAAAGGTAGTTTCAGTATTTGGTTTGGTAGGTTCCCTGGGGTTGACTTAGCGAAATAAAGGAGCCATTCTTATGTGAATTTTATTAAAATATTCCTAATTAAAAAAGACTTATGTACAGTACTCCAAAGACAAAGGCATACAAACATTTACACGGTGATGCGAGAGAACAATCAAGTTTGTAAATGAAAAGGTCACGTCGTGACCACAGTGGGCTGGGAACTAGAACACGACTTCGGGAGAATTCAGGAAGCTCTAGGCAATTCGGGGAACCCCAGAGCGTTTCGAGTTCTCTTTAATACCGTGAAATTAACTGGCAATGCGGAAGCCTTTTTATAAATCATGATAAAAGCTTTTTTCCTGAAAGTAAAAATGTCTGATGTTGATGTGCATTTATGTAAAATACCTGTTTGCTTTGTGAAAACGATTCACGCTATACCTATACGGAGGGTTTCGCGAAAAGCAAACGTGCAGAATCGGGTTTGCCGATGAAGATTTTCTTACAAAAATGAAATAAAGTCTGGAACCAATTGAAAGAATAAATCTTATTGTTCGTAGAATAGAATAGAATCATAGTTCCAAAATGGATAAATTGAAAAATAAGCGAAAAAAATGGCTTGAAACATTAAAAAAGGTGAAGGAGAAGCTGAAACTGGAGAAAAATCCAGACGGCTCGGGATGGAAAAGTACTTGGGACCACGCACCAACACTCAGTTTTTCTAGGGTCCTTTTAAAATTTGACTAGAAGAAAAAAAAGGTGAGCGGTCGTCGGACCGCCAACAGAAGCTTGCTTCTTATGCACAATAGAATGACCATATTGACCATTTTTTTCAAAATTTTTGACAATTATTGATCCTTTTTGACAATTATTGACCAATTTTGAAAGTTTTGACAATTATTGATCATTTTTGACAATTTTTCAGAATGTTCGACTATTTTAGACCATTTTTGACAATTATTGACCAACTTTGACAGTTTTGACAAATATTGATCATTTTTGACAATTTTTCAAAAATGTTGACCATTTTAGACCATTTTTCCAAATTTTGACAATTATTGACCATTTTTGACAGGTTCTGACAATTATTGACCATTTTTTACAATCTTTCAAAAATTTTGACCATTTTTCAAAAATTTTGACAATTTTTAACAATTATTGACCATTTTTGACAGTCTTTTATAATTATTGCCCATTTTTTTCAAAATTTTGACAGTTTTTGACAATTATTGACCATTTTTACAAATTTTTGAGAATTTTTGAAAATATTTGGCAATTATTAACCATTTTTTCAAAATTTGGACAGTTTTTGACAATTATTGACCATTTTTCCAAATTTTTGACCATTTTTGTCCATATTTCAACATTTTTGACAATTTTTAAAAAAAATCGACCATTTTTCAAAGATTTTGACAATTTTTAACAATTATTGACCATTTTTGACAGTTTTTTATAACTATTGCCAATTTTTTCAAAATGTTGACAGTTTTTGACAATTATTGACCATTTTTACAAAATTTTGACAATTTTTGAAAATATTTGGCAATTAATAACCATTTTTTGAAAATTTTGACAGTTTTTGACAATTATTGACCATTTTTCCAAATTTTTGACAATTTTTGTCCATATTTCAACATTTTTGACCATTTTTCAAAAATTTTAACATATTTGCATATTTGGCAATTAGAGAGAGAGACGCGCGATACTCTCTCTGTCTCTCTTCCGACCGTTTGGGAATCTCTCGTGCCGGCGTGTATGAGAGAGAGAAAGGCGTGCCGGTGTGTAGCCTACGAAAGAGAGAAGAAGAAGGCGGCTGAGGAAGAGAGGGGAGAGAGTTAGCGCAGCGGGCGGCCGAGAAAGAGACGAAGAATGAGTCATCGCGTGACGAACGCTTTTTCGTAACATCACACGTTTCACGAGTTCACTAGCCTTCCCAAACGTCCTATGTCGTGCAATAAGAAGCAAACTTCGATTTAAATTTCATTGGATTAGTGGACTATTCAGAAATCTGGCAACACAGTTGCGTGACGAACGCTTTTTCGTAACATTACACGTTTCACGAGTTCACTAGCCTTCCCAAAAGTAATATGTCGTGCAATAAGAAGCAAGCTTCAAAAACGTCATTAATGGAGAAGCAAAGTCATAGAGGGAGCGAGGAGATTTAATGCTTTAAGACTCAAGAACTAATATGACAAACACTCGAATCGTCTAAAAATTTCACCAAAAATTCTAGAATATGTCTAGAAGTAAGTACACAATTATTTATGAAGAAGAGAAAGTATTAAATGAATTCTAATTCTCCCATATTATTACTATTATTATTTTTTGTCTCTATGCATCTTCCTCATTTTATGAAAACAATTCTTTGCATTTTTATTGATATTTTGAGTTGGTTTGAAATATATGTATGGTACAGAGTCCCAAGTATTCCCTGTCATTGAAGCAGCCATTAAAACACTGAGCTCATGTGTTATCAGTTCCAAAATGGTGTGGGAATGCCTAGGCAAATTAAATGAACTAGGCGAGAAAAATTTAGTCACCTTACTATGGATTCCAGGACACTCTGGAATAGGAGGAAATGAAATAGCAGATAAACTAGCAAAGAGGGGGACTAGAACACCCTTTTGGGGACCGGAACCCTTTTGCGGTATCAGCTCCAATGTTTTATTGGAAGAAATAGGAAAAGCCGAAGAAAAGAGAAGATCCGACCATTTTGGAAAGATCTAGTAGGACTTAGACAATCAAATATTCTTCTGGGTGACTACAACCTGTTGAGGTCAAATGAATGCAAGTCAAAGTAAAACTGCACTAAGAGTTTTAACAGGCATCCTTACGGGACATTATCGCCTTACTGGGCACCTGAAAAAGCTCAAAATAGTGGAGGAAGAAGAATGTAGATTCTGTGGCATGGAAGAAGAAACCTCCATCCACATACTTGCGAACTGCACAGCAATTCAGAATCCTAGGGCACAACACCTTGGAGATTACTGGATAGAAGAGGGACATTTAGCTAAGTTAAGGCCTGCAGATATCCTAAAATTCCTCCGGGAAATAGGACTAAAGGAGCTACTAGTCTATGAGACTCTCCTCAGGTACTAAGTAGAAGTAAGGGGGCACAATAGATCTTTTAGGTGAATGGTGAATGTCAGTGAATGTCACCCCAATTTACATACATACATTCCCTGTCATTGGCAATTTCGATTTTTCTGCCAGTTTCAACTCCATGCAGCTTTCGTTTTTTATATATTCTTGCTTTCCAGCCTTTTGCTTTTGGCATTCTTTCTTCCTTCCTTTTGTTTTCTACTACTTTAGTTTCTTCATATTTATTCGTTATTTTTGCTCAGATACAAATGAATTCTTCAACATTTTCATCATACTTCCCATTTTCGTTGAAAGCTCTAAGTTTCCGTTGCATTATTCCTAACTTTTATAGCTATATCATCGGCATACCCTATCACTTGATGACTTTCATTAATTTTATATCTCCTGCTTTGAATATATTGATTAATAAGGTTGATAATGGATCCCCTAATCCTAATAAAGACATTTGTTCATATTTAGGAAATGAGCTTAGCAAAATTAGCAGTATAATACTGATCAAAAATTTTGGAAAGAAATATTTGAATAGGTTTTGCTCCCGACCAAGAAATTACTGAATATATTTTTTGTATTCTCTAAATATTTTCTAACTACCCTGTAGATTCCTTACTCTTCTTTTTGATTGGATAGACGTAAACTATCAAAGCCTCTTGTCTTTTCTGATAGGTGATCACGTAAGTTTATCCTTTTACAGCCTTAGGCGTAATTTTTATTAAAAAATTCAACAACTTTAGTTGTGTTCAAAATAGATTCCATTTACCTTCAAGACATCACGATTCTAAAAAAAAAGAACGCATCTTTAAGAAATGCTACTATTATAAATATTTCTTAAACATATTCAGTCTTAATAACGAAAAGATAAGAAGACACACGGTGAATATTTCTATTAAATATTGTGAAAGAGTTAAAAAATATCCTGCTCAAGGTTTCCACGTTAATCCAAATTTAATGCAGTATTGATGTTTTTGTTAATTATCTAATAGGATATAATGGCGTGAAATTATAGTTATAATCGACAGAATAACATCTCTAATTTATATGCAACGAGTAGTACAAGCTTGTTATTAAAATTGGCGATGGTGTAATTTTATACAATTAATATTTTATACAAAATGGTAGCTTAATGTTGAATTTATTTTAAAAGTAACTAATACAATTTATATATACTAGCGGATCTAAGTCATAAGCAAATAATCTTCCAAAATATAATTGAAGATAGTTCTAAGGTATATCCATCGAGCAAACATAGCGACCTAAACAACGATAGATGCGTGATCGGAGTATGATCACCATGCGCCTTTGCATCTATTGGTTAAAATAAATATGCCTCCCTACGCTGGCCAATCGGATTTAACTGCAATCGGCCGGCAGAATTCATTGTCTTTGGTACATTGGTACAGAGTCGGAGAGATCACGTGCACTATGCATGATATTGTTTTTGAACACTCCGTTGCTTAGATGGACGGAGTATAGCAATAAGTGAGTAATTGAATATCAGGCTTCGCATCTTCTCGCAAAATATTTTTTTGGGAATATCCTTCCTAGAGCACTCCAGTCACAGAAGATTATATCTCCAGTAAGTCAGTGAGTGAGAAATTGTTTCTTTCTCCCTCAACCCAACCGACAAATAGGTTTATTCCTGTATATTCCAATGGTATGGCAGTTTGCTGTGTTCCTAGTTAGGTACGTGGATCGGCATACGTGCTACTAGCCTCGAACAGACTGTGTAAGATTCTAGATTGTAAATAAACTCCAAGACCAAGGGGCTTGAAGTATCAGATGAAGCTCATTCCTAATCCTGCTTACTGCGCCGTAGCGTATAGACAGTACTCGAGTGCGACCACGAGAGCTATGTTTTTATAATTTTTCAGATTTGGTACTTCAATCTATTATTTGTATTAATCCAGTTAATAATGGCTCTATTGCTACATTGTAAATCAGGCATTTCTTCTCGGAACCGTTCACGAATTGTTTCTGTCGATACATTCTTTCCTTCGCCGTACATTTTATGCACCACTTGTAGTAAACTACTTAGAATAAGCTGCAGCTTCTGGTAGACTTCGCGACCCTCGGAATTTTATAAATTTGTTTGATAGCTCACCTTAAATAAAGCAGGTTAGAACAAAAATTTCGTTGGACCATTCAGAAATTACTTTAAAAATGATACTTTTTCAACACTATTTAATGCTATTTTACGATGAATATTTTCACTTTAAACTGTAAAGGTTATTATCTTTAACTAAATGTAAGTCTGTTTCAGAAAAAAACCGGAAGAAAATACTTAAATTTTGCCAATTTTCAGAAATATTTTTAAACATAATTATTTTCACTCGACACTTATAGGTTATAAAATTACACACTAAAATCTTATATCTAGATACCTTACGTTCACAAATTAAGATTGTTTTGTGATCAGGTGATAGTTTTAGCGGCGTTGTCAAATGGTGTTTATTTTCTTTTAGTTGAATTAATTTTGCATTGTAATAGATTTCAAAAGTGCATGATCCAAGAATTTTTTTCTTTTAAAATGTTCTATAGCAATAGGGCTTTCTAATAAAAAAAAATCGTTGCAAAATTCCGAGGGTCGTAAACCTTACAACAATATTTTTGAATAATATATTTTTTCTACAACTGCTATGAAAAGTGACGTATTTCTCATACCTTACTTGATTTCAAAACTAAATATTGCTCATACTGTGAGAAATAATATTTTTCACGGCACTTTGCCCACTCCACATACATTTATATGGAGAATCAAATAAAATCGACAAATACTTAGTAGGCTACTGTCATCTTTAAATACCTACTTAGTTGTCACAAAACTGTCAGATTATATTAGAAAATATGTTTTTAAAAAATTGTTAAAAATTTTAAAAAATTGTCAAAATTTTTGAAATATGGTCAAAAATTGTCAGAAATTTTGAAATATGGTCAAAAATTTGGAAAAATGGTCAATAATTGTCAAAAACTGTCAAAAATTTGGAAAAATGGTTAATAATTGTCAAAAACTGTCAAAATTTTGAAAAAATGGTCAATAATGATAAAAGACTGTCAAAAATGGTCAATAATTGTCAGAATCTGTCAAACATTGTCAAATATTTTTAAAAATGGTCAAAAATAGTCAATTATTGTCAAAATTTTGAAAAAATGGTCAATAATGATAAAATACTGTCAAAAATGTTCAATAATTGTTTAAAATTGTCAAAGATTTGAAAAAAATTGTCAAAAATGGTCAATAATTGTCAGAATCTGTCAAAATTTGTCAAATATTTTTAAAAATGGTCAAAAATAGTCAATAATTGTTAAAATTTTGAAAAATGATCAAAAACTGTCAAAATTTTTGAAAGTTGTCAAAAATGGTCAATAATTGTCAGAAACTGTCAAAAATGGTCAATAATTGTTAAAATTTTGAAAAATGCTCGAAAATTGTTAAAATTTTGAAAAAATTGTCAATAACTATGAAAAAATGTCAAAAATGGTCAATAATTGTCAGAACCTGTCAAAAATGCTTAAAAATTGGCAAAAATGGTCAATAATTGTTAAAATTTGGAAAAATGGTCTAAAATGGTCAAAATTTTTGAAAAATGGTCAAAATTGATCAATAATTGTCAAAAATGGTCAATAATTGTTAAAATTTAAGAAAATTGTCAAAAATTCCGAAAAAATGGTCAATAAGTGTCAAACATTGTCAAAATATGTGAAAAATGGTCAAAAATTTACGAAAAATTGTCATTCTATTGTGCATAAGAAACAAGCTCCTATTGGCGGTCCGACGACCGCTCACCTTTTCTTTTTGTTTTGTTTAAATAAATATTAAGTTACTTTACTTGTATTCTTTAAATTTGTGCAGTTGTAGAAAAAGTACAGTGTGCGACATGTGGGGAAAGTACTTTTCCCACAAGCTGCCCAATATACTATTGTATTCTTTGATTGCTGTAAACGATACAAAATTTGAGACTACATCGACAGGTCAGAATCATTCTGACAATTCAGGTTTTAATGTCAATTACTTAATATTAATTTACGACGTGCCCAAATCTAGTTTGCTTTATACATTTTATATATAAATAATTAGCCTGTTTCCACAGTAGTGGGGGGTACAAATGTTTTGATTTTCCATTTGACAGTACCGTTAAACGTACCTTATAAAAATTAACGGAAGATGATTTTTAACTTGTGCAAATTTCAATTTCGCTCCAGGAACATCATCTTCCGTTAATTCCATTTTTGTTAGGTACGTCGTTACTGTCAAATGGAAAATAAAAACATATGTACCCCCCACTACTGCGGCCTCTGGTGGATTATTTTTGAAAGAGGTTAGTGTATTTTTCCACTAATTCGTCAAAATATTCCATTTCAACGTCAAAATTAACCTAAGAATTAGCAAAGGAAGCCTGAGGACAGCTTCAGACTCAAGGGATCATTGAGGCTTCATTTCAAGGGTATAGTCCAGTAAATAAAGCGATTATACCTACCGGTCCATGAATTTTCCGTGAAGGGTGGGGTTTGACTAGTAATTGAACATCCAGAAATTTCACACACCCAATTGCCATTTTGGGGGGGTGTTCCCGGCCTCAAAGTTCCAAAAATTGGTTTCCCGCCAATATCTCCTAAAATATGGCATTTAGAGAATTTTTATATAAAGGAAAAATGAAGATTAGGTCATTATCTACAAAAATGGTCTTCATAATGTTTGCCGAAAATTCGATAGTTTTCGAGATAATGGCCCTCAAGCGGGATCCTTATGTTGAGCGAAAGGGCGGGTTCTTTGCGGGCGAACAAATTATTCAATATCTCGGGTAAAAATGCATATTTATTTACGATTCAAAATTTAGATGAAAGGGGAAATCCATAGCTATCATATCCGATTATTCAAGGCCCATTTTTATATTTCCACCATATTTATAAAATGGGTCAAAAATTTTGTAATAACTTTTTTTTCGAGTGTCGGGAAATTACTCATATTTTTCTTGATAATAGACATTTACTCTCGATTTTTTGTTATTACGGGTCCTTTAAAGCTCTCTATTGATCTCAGAAATTTTTATTGGTCATCTTTCTTGCCCGTTGATTTTTCAGTTGGTGTTTTCATTTCCAAATTTTTGCTGTTTTTCGAGGTTGGGAATATTTTGCGACCAATCACTGTCTAAAAATTTATACATTATCGGATTGTCTTCCAAGATACGTCATTTTAAAGCTGGGAATTTCTCCTTTTTGGTTGTGCAAGAAACAGCCATTTATTCTGGACCTCAAAATTATGGATTTTTCAACATCGGTTTTTGCGAAAAATATTAATGTTGCGAAAAAAATCATAAGGACCATTTTTGTAGATAATGAACTACTCTTCACTTTCCCCTGTATAAAAATTCTCTAAATGCCATATTTTAGGAGATATTAGCAGAAAACCAATTTTTGGAACTTTGGGGCCGGGAATAACCCCCCAAAATGGCGATGAGGAGTGTGAAATTTCTGGATGTTCAAACCCTACCCTTCACGGAATATTCATGGACCGGCAGGATTTTTGTACACTTTGCCTACTTTTCATCCTTCATTTACTGGACTTGTACCTTAAAGTCCAATTAAGCCTCAAGGAACGACTATAAATTCGACAATAAGACGTTTTAAACGTGTTAAACATCGTTTGATTTACTTGAATCAGTGAATTATCAAAAATTCCCTAACTGGTAATAAAAATTGTTACCCCTAAAACGGTCCTGTAGGGAAACAATCGTTTTTAGTAGCCAGTTATGCGCTTAACGAGGTAAATAAGAGCATAAGGATAGGATGTGGGTTGAATTCGTGAGAATTAAAAATTGTTTTCAGTAGCCTAAACTACCGGGTATTCAGAAAACGTGTTGAGAATATTTCAATATTGATGGACTTTATGTAAATTATACAAATGATTGCAATACGTACATTGTAGCTTTCATTCTAATTGTATACCATACTTGCCAACGATATATTGACGGTATGTTGGAATGAAAAAATTAAAATTAAAATAACAGCGTGTAGATGTGTATATATTATTGAAGTAAAAATAAATCGTAACTTTAATAGTATATTACAATGGATCTGTATAAAAGTTGAATTTTCACACGACTAAGCAATATTCACAAGGAAATTTCCAAGAGAAGTTGCTAACCCTTCAGGCTTTTTCTGTAGTCATTTGCAATTTGTTCTCAATTATATGTATTTTATTCGACATAGCTTTATCATCCAGTAGAATAACTTAGTAAGTAACTTAAAAATCTCAATAAAAAACAAATTATTTATTTATTGAAACAGTAACGTAATATAACAAACTGAACATTATTTATTTATTTATTTATTGAATAGTAAAAATTGCAGTTATGATAACATGTTGATTTTGCGACGATATTGGCATGGAACTGCTGCTGTTTGCCATATGAGGAGGCATATTATGTTGAGGCTCAAGATGCGTTCCTTGTTCTCTCATTTTTTCAATTATTTCTTTATGGTGTTGTTCGTCCATTTGCAAGTTGCTGAATTATTGACTTCGCATTAGAATGTCCTGGGATTTTAATTAGATTTTGATACGGCGGTGGCCCTAAGTGAGTGGTTTGAAATTTTCTTTGTGGTGTTAAAGCCTAATTTTTCTGCTTGTTTTTTTGTCCAATTTGATATCTCATTTACTCCCACGGGACTGTTTTTGAACCAATTTGGAGTCAAAAATAGTCGGTTGGTGGTGGCTTTTCCTCTTTTATCTTGGAGTCTTAGAAATAGTCTGACTGGGCAAAAGTTCGTATCAGAATTATTATTTACAAGCCATTTTGTATCAGCTAATTTTCGGCTACCCCCTTGTGTGGTTTTCGAAAAAAGAGGGTTATATTGGATTCTACCTGTTTTTTCGCCGGTGTTGTTGGTTTCTTCTTTGAAGAATGTGATTTCTGCTCTTGCGCCTTCTCCGCCTCTCCAAGCAAGTTCATAAGAGAGTATAAAAAAAAGTTTTTTTCTGTAGACCTTCTGGCGTTTGTTCATCACAAGCTTTGACAAGTTGTTTTAGTTCATTGTGAGTCAAAAAAGTTGCAGATTCTTTACGTTTGCCTTCAATGCTTTGTAAAGTCCTTCTTTTGGCATTTTTTTGCATCTCGGGTATCTTAAAATTCAATTTGTTCGGAAGGGTTTATTTTAATTCCATATTCATGAAAATACTTTTCCATTAGTAATTTTGAAGTAACATTCCAAAGGACTTTTACTGTATGTTCTTTATATTCCTCACCATTTTGCTTCCTCATATTAAAGGCCCAATTTTTCAAAATAAAGGAAAGCTCGCGAGTCTCTTGATCGAATTTGTACTTTTTTTCGTTGCAAAATAACATAAATTGTCTCCTTACACTAAGCTTACTCTTTTCCGTGTTTTGGATGCACTTTTAATGACATTTTTGTCAATTTCCCGTTCTGTTATATCTCCGAATCGATTAATGACCTCTAAGAAACTCTTCTTTGACGTTTCACGTTTATTATTTTAACATTGTCTGACAACGGTTGTCATGGCAACGTGGAATTTCCACTGTATCTTTTGAATTTCCATTTAATAATTTAGCATTCGTTGCATTGATATGGTTTATGGTTTAAAAATGTAAAACTATAATTTTTCACTACTATATTGCATAATTGCACGTATATATTCAAGGGGTGTCTTGAATATCTATGATTTGACAGAAGACAGGCAATATAGGAGATAAATGTTATAATAGTTATTTATGATACAAGTGCTTGAAGTGATACTTTTGCGCACGAGTTGCGAAAATGAAAGGCACGAGCGAAGCTAGTGCCTTTTTTCGCAACGAGTGCGCAAAAGTAATGCACGCATGAGTATCATACAATGTTTTATCTACGACCACATTAAAAATAATTTCCCTTAATTATATATTACAGAACCTCTCTTTTTAATAATTGTGTTTGAATTATTGCCTTCCTTCATCATAAGAAATTCATTATCTGGTGCTCTATTTATCCTCCATTTATAAAATCCAATCCAATCCTTTATGACTCTCTGATTGTCGTTTTATGAAGGTAATAAGTTTATGAAATTTACTTATATCAATGTTTAAATTTAAATTTAGGGTAGTTTTCAACATTGAATAATGGGACCATAACGTTGATGATTTCCATTGACTTTTCCGGGAAATATGCAATAAGAACATTTTCCGTCTAATTTTTAATTTTTTTAGTGTTACATCAATCCAAAAAAAAAGGTCGCTCTTATGCACAATAAAATGACGATTTTTGACCATTTTTCGAAAATTTTGACAACTATTGACCATTTTTTCAAAAAATTTGACCATTTTTGACTATTTTTCCAAATTTTAACAATTATTGACCATTTTTGATAATTATTGACCAATTTTGACAGTTTTGACAATTATTGATCATTTTTGACAATTTTTAAAAAAATTTGACCATTTTAGACCATTTTTCCAAATTTTACTAATTATTGACTATTTTTCTAAATTTTAACAATTATTGACCATTTTTGACAATTATTGACCAATTTTGACAATTATTGATCATTTTCGAAGATTTTCCAAAAAATTTGACAATTTTTGACCATTTTTTCAAATTTTAACAATTTTTGACCATTTTGACAATTATTGACCAATTTTGACAATTATTGATCATTTTTGACCATTATTGATCATTTTTTAAAAATTTTGACCATTTTAGACCATTTTTTCAAATTTTAACCATTATTGACCATGTTTGACAATTATTGACCAATTTTGACAGTTATGACAATTATGGATCATTTTTGACAATTTTTCAAAAATTTTGACCATTTTACACCATTTTTCCAAATTTTAACAATTATTGACCATATTTGAGTATTTATGACCGGTTCTGACAATTATTGACCGTTGTTGACAATTTTTCAAAAATTTTGAGAATTTTTAACAATTATTGACAGTTTTTTATAATTATTGACCGTTTTTTCAAAATTTTGAAAATTTTTGACCATTTTTTCCAAATTTTAACAATTATTGACCATTTTTGACAGTTTTTCAAAAAGTTTGACAATTTTCAACAATTATTGACCATTTTTGACAGTTTTTCATAATTATTGACTATTTTTTCAAATTTTAACAATTATTCACCATTTTTGACAATTATTAACCAATTTTGACAGTTTTGATAATTATAGATCATTTTTGACAATTATTCAAAAATTTTGACCGTTTTAGAATATTTTTCCAAATTTTAACAATTAATGACCATTCTTCCTAATTTTAACAATTATTGACCATTTTTGACCATTTTTGACCATTTTTGACCATTTTTGACCATTTTTGACCATTTTTGACCATTTTTGACCATTTTTGACAATTTTTGACAATTTTTGACAGGTTTTGACAATTATTGACCATTCTTGATAATTTTTCAAAAATGTTGGCCATTTTTAAAAAATGTTGACAATTTTTAACAATGATTGACCATTTTCGACAGTTTTTTATAATTGTTGACCATTTTGCAAAATTTTAACAATTTTTCGAAAATTTTGACCATTTTTCTAAATGTTTGACAATATTGACCATTTTTTCAAAATGTTTGACAATATTGACCATTTTTTCAAAATTTTTGACAATTTTTCCAAATTTTAACAATTATTGTCCAATTTTGACAGTTTTGACAATTATTGACCATTTTCGACAACTTTTCAAAAATTTTGACAATTTTTGACCATTTTTTCAAATTTTAATAATTATTGACCATTTTTGACAATTATTGACCAATTATTCCACAAAGTAAGGGTCCAAACAGTAAATTCAATTGACCATTCACGTTTCACACTTCTTAATGACACTACAAAATTATTACAATTACAGAACCTTTGACAGAAAACAAAACACAAAATTATCTAAGGTAACTCAATAATTATACAAATAAAAAATAGTGTTATAATGATTATCCCATTTAAAAAGCATTGTACTTTTTCGCACTCTTTTGGGTGTTATAATGAAAATTCCATTTAAAAAGCATTGTTCTTTTTCGCACGCTTTAGACGTATGTATAAAACGAAATTTCACGTATTTATATGAGTTTGTAAATGCTTAATTTTAATGGTGATCGTAGATAAAGTATACTTATGAAATTAATTATCCACGAAATGCATTAACATCGCTAAATCTATAGCTGGAAGTTTAAAACAAGGTACGAATTCGCTTGCGATCAGTTTATTTCATGGCAAAGAAGTTGGAAATAAGAAGATTCTATTAAGGAAATGTTTTGCTAGCACATCTGGATAAGCTTTCCAAAAAAAAAGACCAATGCTCAACATATTCCATGACATATCTGTACTAATCAAACGAAATTGACGAATAATTTTGCTTTTATGGCGCCACTACTTGTTCCGTTGCTTCTATTCTATTAATTTGTTGAGGTCTTAATCTAATGTTCGTTCTGGTGAACTTGCAAACTGTACACGTCGTGTGGGCCTCGTATTTGCAAAGTATACTAGTCGTATTAACCCAGCTGAAGATGAAGTTTATATCCACATTAGATTAGATTTGATGAGATAGCTAATCGGCCATATTCCACTGCGACCTTTTCAGATCTATTGTGGTCCTCTGAATCTAGATTACATTCTCCAGCCTGACTCTTTTTAAGTAGCCAATCAGCCTCGAGATTAAACCTTTCATGTAATTTCTTGCCGTTAGCTTCTCATCGCCTAGTAGTTGGCGAATGTCCTCTAATGAGCTGTTTCGCCTGCCTTTGTCCTGGTGAGACATATACATAGCTACAAAAGATATTTCCGGTAGAATCATCTCTGGAAAAAATGTGTGCATCTATATAGATAGCATACAAGCACTACTAGCTCTGAAGATACCACGTATCATATCAGGGTCCGTACTAGAATGTCCCCATGCATTGGTTGAGACCAAAACAACATTGTAGTCACATTGAAGGATAAATCTAAGGGTAACCACAGATCAGAGACCACAAAACCATTCAATGTTTTTCTTCCACAACCCTGTATAAAAGGAAACCATAATTTAAAGTCGACACGCTCAAGGCAAAAATTTTGTTTAATTTAATGATATTTTTTAATAACTCCCAAGATATTTTTGAATTATAATTTTTTATTTGTGGAGCAGCGTATCGGGATATTTTTTATTAGCCACTTTCTTACCGTCGCCCAAATTGAATTTTATTTCGTTCGGCACACTGTAAGTGTGAAGAGACATAAAAAAATATATTTTATTTAATTTATGCAAATGTCAACCACTATCATTACCACAATAAGTTCGAAGGTAGAAGTAGATAAAAAGTGCAGTGTGATGGGTTCGAATGAGCTGGCGAAGACTTGACAATTTTAAAACAACCGAAGCTGCCCATAAATAAGGCCAGGAAGATGGTACGCGTAGGCCGAACATAAAACGTTCGCGGTATTAAATCATGGCACTCTGGATATCCATAAACCACTGCCACACACAGACAAGTCTTCGTGTTATCTTTGCTTCGACGATGATTGGTGCTACATGAAAATTATGATGTAACTTTTACGTATGAATGTTTTCGTAAATGCGTTAAAACATTCGTTACAGATAAATTATATTTAGGCATAAACGAATTGCAGGATATTTATGGAGATTTTACAAGTACATGGTAATACGTTAATGTACCAAGTAGTTCTACAGGAAATATATTGAATACTTACTTCGACAGTAATATAATGTTTAGCTAGATAGATAAATGATTATTGTCAATAAAATTATACATTTTCCTAACAAGTTTAGAGTTCAGTTGTTGGAATAAATCCGATTTACTTATAACTATGTTTATAGCACTGCATAAAATAAAATTAATATAAAATAATTTATTACTTAGAAACTATACTTCGACTATTTCCACTAATACCCAAGTGCACCACTTTGGAGGCTTAAGCAATTATAAGCTCTCTGCACTGTCATCTAAGCGAGCTTATCACCACTGTAAGGAGGGAAAAACTCGACTTGAGGAGAATGAGTGATTTGTAAAGATTGATATATTTAATTAGAATTTAACTTTTAATTACTTACTGTGTACTTACATTATATTGTTTATAATATAGATAATAAAACAAATCTAAATGTTGAAAATAACTATTTACAAGACACTGGACGTGATGCCTGGATTTAATTGAACAGTCCATGTGGACATGGTCCAAGTAGGTTGAACAACCGAGATGACGTACCTGGAATTAGATAGAAAAACACTCTGAGTATTCAATTTGCCATAAATAATGATTAATTATTTAACTAACGATTAGTATAGTTGAAATCCCCAAAATTAATGAAAGTATTAATAATATACAAGGTGCATCTTATGTGTTTGAACTGTGATTATGCATATCAGTACTAAAGTAAATTTAAAACTTCACTTGATCAAAAATAAATGCCTAATAGTAAATATTTAGGGTTATTAGGAAAAGTGCAAGGGGCGCAAACTCTCCCCAGTGCATGTAAGGAATATGTGGCACAAACTCTCCACAAAAAATATTATAACTACTGCAAGTGGCACAAACTCTCCACAGTACAGCAAAATAATAATACACTGCAAGTGGCACAAACTCTCCACAGTATAGCAAAATAATAATACACTGCAAGTGGCACAAACTCTCCACAGTACAGCAAAATAATAATACACTGCAAGTGGCATAAACTCTCCACAGTACAGCAAAATAAGGTTACACTGCAAGTGGCTCAAACTCTCCACAATACAGGGGGTGGAAGGAAATATGGGTGACGTGAGAAGTCACCCAGAATCAGGAATGGACAAACCGCAAGTGGCGCAAACTCTCCACAATACAGTTTAGGTATGTGAGTTAAACTGCAAGTGGCACAAACTCTCCACAGTACAGCTAAATAAGGTTACACTGCAAGTGGCTCAAGCTCTCCACAATACAGGGGGGTGGAAGGAGATATGGGTGACGTGAGAAGTCACCCAGTATCAGGAATGGACAAACCGCAAGTGGCGCAAACTCTCCACAATACAGTATAGGTATGTGAGTTAAACTGCAAGTGGCACAAAATCTCCACAGTACAGCTAAATAAGGTTACACTGCAAGTGGCTCAAACTCTACACAATACAGGGGGTGGAAGGAAATATGGGTGACGTGAGAAGTCACCCAGTATCAGGAATGGACAAACCGCAAGTGGCGCAAACTCTCCACAATACAGTTTAGGTATGTGAGTTAAACTGCAAGTGGCACAAACTCTCCACAGTACAGCTAAATAAGGTTACACTGCAAGTGGCTCAAGCTCTCCACAATACAGGGGGGTGGAAGGAGATATGGGTGACGTGAGAAGTCACCCAGTATCAGGAATGGACAAAGCGCAAGTGGCGCAAACTCTCCACAATACAGTATAGGTGTGTGAGTTAAACTGCAAGTGGCACAAACTCTCCACAGTACAGCAAAATAAGGTTACACTGCAAGTGGCTCAAACTCTCCACAATACAGGGGGTGGAAGGAAATATGGGTGACGTGAGAAGTCACCCAGAATCAGGAATGGACAAACCGCAAGTGGCGCAAACTCTCCACAATACAGTTTAGGTATGTGAGTTAAACTGCAAGTGGCACAAACTCTCCACAGTACAGCTAAATAAGGTTACACTGCAAGTGGCTCAAGCTCTCCACAATACAGGGGGGTGGAAGGAGATATGGGTGACGTGAGAAGTCACCCAGTATCAGGAATGGACAAAGCGCAAGTGGCGCAAACTCTCCACAATACAGTATAGGTGTGTGAGTTAAACTGCAAGTGGCACAAACTCTCCACAGTACAGCAAAATAAGGTTACACTGCAAGTGGCTCAAACTCTCCACAATACAGGGGGTGGAAGGAAATATGGGTGACGTGAGAAGTCACCCAGAATCAGGAATGGACAAACCGCAAGTGGCGCAAACTCTCCACAATACAGTTTAGGTATGTGAGTTAAACTGCAAGTGGCACAAACTCTCCACAGTACAGCTAAATAAGGTTACACTGCAAGTGGCTCAAGCTCTCCACAATACAGGGGGGTGGAAGGAGATATGGGTGACGTGAGAAGTCACCCAGTATCAGGAATGGACAAACCGCAAGTGGCGCAAACTCTCCACAATACAGTATAGGTATGTGAGTTAAACTGCAAGTGGCACAAACTCTCCACAGTACAGCTAAATAAGGTTACACTGCAAGTGGCTCAAACTCTCCACAATACAGGGGGTGGAAGGAAATATGGGTGACGTGAGAAGTCACCCTGTATCAGGAATGGACAAACCGCAAGTGGCGCAAACTCTCCACGATAAAGTATAGGTATGTGAGTTAAACTGCAAGTGGCACAAACTCTCCACAGTACAGCTAAATAAGGTTACACTGCAAGTGGCTCAAGCTCTCCACAATACAGGGGGGGTGGAAGGAGATATGGGTGACGTGAGAAGTCACCCAGTATCAGGAATGGACAAACCGCAAGTGGCGCAAACTCTCCACAATACAGTTTAGGTATGTGAGTTAAACTGCAAGTGGCACAAACTCTCCACAGTACAGTAGGATTGGATGAATAGGAAATGCAACAACAAATTAATGTTCTTAATAACGTTGAATATTAAAGAACTTTAAACAAAGTAATTATTAAAAATAATTAGCAAATATATATACTCTATGTGATAAAATATCTTTAAAAATCAAATATCAAATAACAGGCAAAACTGAATTACTCTGTGAGATAGACTCACCTATTTAACTCCTGATATGCACCACAATACACACTATATTTTAATAGATTTATTTGGCTCAAGTGAACACTTTAGTTATTTTCTAGAAACTAAAACTCAAATCGTTCTTAAAATTTTCTTTTCCCTTTCGTGGCCTCGAAGACTACGTGACATTTTGATACTTTACTTATCTGTTTCAGACAATTGGTTGTTTGGTCGAGAAATGCATTTCTGAAATATTAGGGTATACCCATGATTTAATTCATTTTACTTGAAACGAAAACTATTTTAAGAATAACAGGGTGAGAAAAAAACATTGTCTTACACCACGAAATTTTAATCATAGTTTTGTCCATGGCTTATTTTTAAGCAGCAGATATGCTATTGTTCGTTTATATGTGTTCTGACGTTTCGTGATGCTTTTGATTTGGACATTCATGAAACTTGTGACAATCTTATTTTTCTCTTGGTGCTTACAAAATCTAACTAATAGTCCATTCCAGAATGACGTCACTAACAGGTCGGCCACATTGTGCTGGAGGGCACACTATTTAGTTTTCATTGTTTACTGGTAATCAACGTATGATAGTTAGAATTTAAATAGTAATCAGTTCTTAAAAGTATCCAAAATGCCATCTTTTGTAGTGTTGTCAAGGCTGTTTTAACGAAGCGATGTGACTTTTATCTTCCACGTTGTGATGCTTGGATAAGTGCTTTAAAACGAGATCCACTCAGTGAATCACAACAACAAATGTATTGCTTACAACAATAATATTCTTTGGTCGAAAGGATCGATATTGCCTAATATGAATTTTTACATTGTACCGGCACTAAGAGATAAATAATACGTAGGTACTTCCAGACATATTTTCCACAATTTTATTAAAATAACACCAGAAAACCAAATTTTTAAACTAAGCACGTCCAAAAACACACACGGTGAAACGCCAACTGATCGATTTGGTTGCCCTCCAGCACAATATGGCGACCGGCCGACCTATCAAAGTCTCGTGTTCTGGAATGATTTATTTAACAAAAAACAATGAATTTAGAAGAAAACCTTGAGATTCTTGGTGACGAACTAAAAAATTTTGTTTAGAAACTTGAAAGGGCTTTTGATGTTCAATTCTTTTCCACACGTCTTCCTTCTCTTTCCACGTTACTACGTTTTTGCATTCTATGAGAATATAAAAATAATCTTTCATACTGGAATTCTATGTTGTATCAGATAAAAAGCGAAATATTGAAGAAAAAAGAGCTTAGTAAGAGTAGTTGCTTTTGAGTCAAACTTCTTTGAACCATGAACGGGTGTTTGACTTTTTATAAGTGATATTTTCTACAACTGGTACCATTTTTGAGATCAAAGGGAGAGGAGGAATAAGAATAAGACTATATGGTTAAGAAATAAGTACACAAGGATTATTTATATAAAATGGGAAATGAGAAAAGCACTTCGTGTGATACATAGGTAAGGTAAAGTCGGGTGAGATGGCCAGATGGGAGAGCTAAATCTCCATAACGCGTCGTTCGATGGCGCTCCCCATCGATCGATGTCAGTATGTTTTCGACCACGTCAAGGTGACATTATATCTGTCCGACAATAAAAATACTATCGCGTCCTTGTAAAATTATTTAATAGTTCCTTACTGCCTACTACTGTGATTGTGTGACAGTGAATTTATCGGTGATTTCAACGTATTAGGTGAGTACGATGTTCATTTTATAATTCTAACCTCAAAAACTTGTTAAAAGAATGCAGTGGATTATGACCCGAATGGTAGGGAGAGATGGCCACCAAATTGTAGGGATAGATTGCCATTTAATTTTTGCGTCTATTTCTTTACAGTTTGTCGTCCCTACAACACACAACAGCTACAACAGCTCCCGAAAAAAAGACGATTGTTTGCCAGATGTGGTTTCATGAAAATTACTCTTCTTTTTTAAACACTTGTCAAAATTGTGGTAAAACCGCGTTCTAAAAGAAGAAAAATTGATGTTAAGGAAGAATATTTTATTTCAACCTTATAAAGAGTTTGTTATTTCAATGTTTTTCTAGTTAATTTTTATTTTTTGGCCATCTCTCCCTCAACCATAGGCGAACTAACCCCACTGAACTGGGATAGATGGCCACATAACACTTATACTTATTTATAAATAATAAAACAAAAATTCTAAAAGTATTTTGACCCTAAAATATGTTATAAGTTATAATCCTAAACATTAAAAAAAAAACTTGCAAAACGGTGGCCATCTCACCCCACTCTACCCTATATAAGGATAAATAGACGGTACAGAAAATGAATTGTGTGAACGAAATAAGAGAAGAAAAATGAAAATTATGATAAAGGAATATTGGATTGCAAATAGAATGATGGAAGTATTGATAGTAAAAATCAACCAAACGAAGTTAATCAGAAAAAAAAAGAAGGAAACGAAAGATGGAAGGACTGGATTAACTGATTAAAAAGAAAGGCGAAAGTAAAAATTTCCATCAGGAATGGAAGAAAAAGATCGTAGATAATGAAAAGGCGGGTAGAATAATTAACTTTCCCACTCCCTTTAAGGGTTAAATGATGTAAGGAAATGTGAAATATTATTTTAAACAAATTTCATTATATGTACTATGTAGAATAAATGACCTTCTTATCACGCTACATGGTGAATATTGTATTAAGAAAACCAATTCCCTATTTTTGTGAAGGATGATGATATAAAATTTTTGTATGCCTTTGAACAAGTGGAATTGGAAACCAGCAAGGGTCACATGAAACCACCTCATATCATTTAATGCAATTTATAAGGTTCAAATGGAGGTTACTTAAAATCGCCAACGTATGAAATATATGCTTTTGGTATCTCCCCGCTGAAATAGTATCGTTTTTGAATGAAGTGCATGATTTATCATCCTGCGGGGGTTCCGCTTATTAGATTAACTTAATCTGTTACAGTCTGCGGGAATTTCAACAACAAGAGTTAAACTTAAATTCCCAAGCAATTATGTACTAACTAAGATAAAATCGATTGTAGGCCAGTCGGGCATTTTTTTACTTTATAGAAAATATTTTTAAACCAATAGATACAAGCCTTTTTTGAGCCGCCAATGCCATATCGCTTATGTTTTCTGGTGGTACCAAACTTCACAATATACAAGTGAAAATTTCATGACATTGAAGGTTGACAATTGACAGATCAAAGGTACTGTAAAGCACAACTAAGAATCTTTAGTGGGCATTTTAAACTCAATCAGTACCTGTCAGAAAAAACCACAAACACCCTTGCATTTGATGATAGAATGCGACTCTCCCTTGTTGAAGATATTCTAGGCAAACCCCAAGAAAAAGAAAAAGAAATCCTCTCCTTGAAACCCCAACATATCCTGCACTTCATAAAAGGAATATAATTAGGGGTAGAGGTTTGACAAGGCACATTAGACCTAATTTTTAAAGACTATATTTTTTCTACTTAAGCTTAAAGAAAGAGCTGGCCTATTATTGGTAATATTATCTCCAGTGACTACTTGAAATAATGCAGTAAAGCACCGAGTGATAGGATAAGTGATTCTTTATTTTTCAAATTAGCATTGCTTGTGTATATAAAAAAAAGTATTTGTTTCAGAGACGGCATGGGAAAATTTTAGCTACTTGGTTGGGGGTCGGGTAATAAATTTGTTTTCATGACAAAGCAAATAACAAGTAGGTCGGCGGATATTTTTTAAATAGTTCAGAAGTTGAAGCATCATCACGTTCATTCCTAGTCCTTGGGTAAACCGTAGATTTGGAATAAAAAAATTGTGCTTCAATTAATTGAAGAAATATTTAGGAAAATCGTATAATTAAAAAATTATGACTTTTCAACTGTAATCTAAGGAAAATTTATTTTATAATTATGTAGTTTCCAGAAGCTTTCTAGTCGTGTACGAATACCTAACCCGAATGGTTACAATTTCTTCATGTTAGCTCGGAATTCAGTAATTAAGAAGTAGCAAACTCCTGAGAAACTTTGATAAGGTGAGATTGCATAAGCCAGAGAATTTTAATTTAATAACTGATTTTAGAAAATTTATGTTGGTTAGGTGAATCCTACTTGTGCATGATCAATTCTGTGCCATCAAGCATCCACTCCTGGATTTAATAATCCTCAGGTAGGTCACAGAACAATTCACCACAGCCTGTCCAACAATTTCTCATCCTCCTTTGCGGTCGCAGTTTTTCCTTTTCCTCTGGCAGGCGCCAGGGATGTCTTTTTCTCGTAAGGGGTAGCTCTGGTGGACGCTTGTCCCTAGTACGTGACATAACCTATAGATATAATATAAAAAATTTAGAAACTTCAGTTTTTTACCCATTCTACGGAGCTAACCTCATTCCAAAAATAATTGAAGCCACATAGCTAGTAAAATTAAATAAAGCTCAGATATTTCAAATCTACCAAGTCTATGACCAAAGCGATTCAAATGAGAAGCGCTATTGCCATTTCTAGAGTAGGTAGACGAAATTAATTTTTTAGTCGTCCTTTGTTTTACAATATATTTTAATATCAACAACTAACACTATTACTAAGTCATCCTCTAATAATTATTTGGGTTCTTATTTTCTTTCATTGTTTTAAATGCATTTATAATCAATTAATTTGCAAGATAATTTCGACTATATTGACAAGACAAAGTTACAAAACATTTATGCTTCGAAATTTTTTAAAATGTAATGTTGAATGAGGTAGGCATTCATTAATTTTATTCAACAATTATTATTACCTATGGCAAGCTAAAAACTAGATAACCATCCTCATCTCTTTTTATCGTCATAATCAGAGTATTATATAAATTGTAAGGATTTCTAGGGATAATGTTTACATTTGGCATCGAAGCTTTAGAATCCAAAAGAGCCAAGTAAAATACAGAATACTGCATTTACAACCTATGTTGCCATGTTAACAAGGAGAAAATAACAAAAAACCAAATTTTTTCAACAAGAAAAACTATGCACGTCATAAGATTATTAGGTATATTTACCTGTATGTTGTAGGTTGTGCTATCTAGTTCCTAGTATTATATTGCCTATAAGGTGAAAAGAACACCATAAATATGTGTTTTTAGATCTAGGGGTAATTGAATATAACTAATAGGAGCAGATGTTACTTTGTTATGTATGTCCGCGATAATAACGATCTATATATAAAGGAAATTGAGATAGATAGAAAAATATGGGCCGAAAAAATGATTCCGAAACTGAAGCAATTCTATACAGAATGTATAGCTCCTGAAATAATCAGAAATCAAATAGGAAAAGGACAGAAATACATTGACCCCCCTTATATCAAGCAAGCAATATTAGAATATTAGAAAAAGAAAAGTCTGGCAAGACAGAATCCAGATAATTAGGGCTTTATTAGGGCAAAGAAAAACGCTAACAAGACTTATTTACAAAAATCTAATTTCTTTTCATTTTCAGAACTGGCAACTGACACAGGTCCAAATAATTTTCATATAGCAGTGATCGCTATAACTATTCAGTAAGTAAAAAAATGTCAACACCTATTTAGAAGAAACATCTAATTTTTTTATTTCATTTACAGTTCTGATTATGTAATTAAAACGAAGCCTGATGTAACTGCCCACACAGGTCCAAATAATTTTCAATATAGAAGTGTTCGCCATAACTATTAAAAAAATCTAATCTAATCTAATTTTTTTCATTTTTTATTTATAGTATTTAGAATTAAAAATGTTTTTTTTTCAGGCTTTATAACTATATGGATCAAGACTTCAGTATGTCGATGGGTGTCACCACCCCTTTGTTAGTAAAAAATGGATAATTTTATAAACTTTTTATTTTCTTTTTGTTCCGAGGAGAAATGGTAGAGAAAAATGGAAGATGAACTTCAGTTGCTATGTATTAATAAATATGAAGACAAATACATTAAACATAATGTAATAATAATTTTATTTATTTTTATAGAATATTTTTGACTTGTTTCTTTTCAATAAAAACCTTCACCTATTTTTGCTATTGAAAAAGCAGACATGTCTCTTTATTGCTATAATAAACATTTTTATAGTTTACCCAATTAATTAGCATTTCTTTCTTAATTTTAGATTTTTTGTTTACAAAATGACCTAAATTTTGTTGCAAGTCAGGGGTGCCAACTGTTCTGAGCTGTCTAATTTGTGAGGCCACTCTTAACGTAACTTTCATTATCTTCACTTCAATTCTACAAGGGGTTTTAGTCCAGTAAATAAAGGGTCCCAGAAGCGATTATATCTGCCTGTCCATGAATTTTTCGTAAAGGGTAGGGTTTGACTAGTAATTGAACATCCAGAAATTTAACATTTTGAAAGTTCCAAAAATTGGATTCCCGCCAATACATCCTAAAATATGGCATTTGGAGAATTATTAATTAGGGGAAAAATGAAGATCAGGTCATTATCTACAAAATGGCCCTTCTGATTTTTGACGAAAACTCGATAGTTTTCGAGATAATGGCCCTTCAGCGGGATCCTTATGTTGAGCTCCCGCTGCGGACTCGAAAGAGCGGGTTCTTTGCACTTACTCATGACCGGGCGAAAAACGCACGGTCGTAGAAAAACCAATTTTTGGAACTTTGGGGCCGGGAATACCCCCCCCCCCCGCAAATGGTGATGAGGTGTGTGAAATTTCTGGATGTTCAATTACTAGTCAAACCTTACCCTTTACGGAAAATTCATGGACCGGCAGGATTTTTTTACACTTTGTCGACTTTTCATCCTTCATTTACTGGAATATTTCTACATTTCCAAGTTACTTGTTTTTTTATTTGAAGTTATAGAATTGTCCTTCGATGTTTGGCGTCCCAAAGCTTCTTGTAATCTGATGATAACCCTCTGAGATACCTAGTGAAGCAATAATGGAGTCGAACCACCTTTCAAGAGTCTCACTCTTTTGAAGTGGCAAATATCTCAAATTAGCGCTCAATTACACAGTAAGTTACAAAACATTCTAATTGCATTAACAGCTTTTTCAGGTGATGAAAACGTTGACCACGCAGCTTATTATTGACTTGCCAAAAAAGGAAATTGCTTCAAGCTAAGTCAGAAAGGATGATTTATCAGGTTGAACAGATGTTTGTTTGTACCGGTGAAAATTATTCTTTATGTTCTTTTCCACAGAATACTATTGAGTAAGAAATATTTTCTTCTAGACATGGTTACAATAGAACTTGCAGATGCTTATTTACCTATTAAATTAGATTAGAAATATAAAGGAATTTCTAAGTATTTGCTGGTTTTGATCAACTTCGTTTCTAATTTTTGTCGTAGAGTATTCCAATCTTTAATAAACTTTTGTCAAGTTCGAAATAAAGTTGTAAACAATTTTTACGAATTGTTGTTGATTCTTTATGATGAGTACTTCCATAAAATCTTGAATACAATCAGGAAGCAAGTTTTTTTATGGTGTTTTAAGGTATTAATGTGTTGGCATCGGCTATCTTAAAGTATGTGTAAAAGGGTCCATAAATCATAACGACATAAAAATTGAAATTGAAAGTTTTCCTTAGTATTATTATGGTGTGAAAATGATTGTGGGATGATGATTTATGGCCAAAATTAGAGTGCTTTCTGAAATCAATAAATCTTTAAGAAATCATTCATCTTCTTTCGTTCATAATATGAATAGTGTGTGATTATACAGTGCGTCCTAACTAAAAATAATCTCATTTTAATCTATACTAATATTATAGAGAAAACATCTGTATGTTTGTTTTTTCACTAATAGAAAGTTAGACTTGTCTAAACTTCAGTTTAGCACAGCCACGTGCATACGTGCAAGTTCGCTTATAAAAGACAGTGGCTTGCGGAAAGAAAATAAATCAATAATATCGAATAAATAATGAATGTATACAGAGTGAGTTTTAAGTATGGAACACCTCAATGATCTGGGAAACGGATCGCACGATTTTTATAAATTTTGGTGTGCAAGGATCTTGTGATTTGGTGGTATATACATTGTTGTCAGATCATACCTTTTTGCTTATTGAGATCCTTAAGAAATACTGATTATTTTTCATGTAATGTTCCCTATACCTTAATGCCATAATTTCGGAGTTATAGCTACACTTACATAGTATCTCCGCCGGAGTTAAAATAATACATTGAAAATAACAAGTTTGACGTTTCAATAAATTAGTATTGTTGGTGTTTATTGAAAGTCACAATGGATCGTATAACTGAAAAAGAAGAAATAGATAGCAGTTTGTAGCATTAGCTTCTAGTTCTTCTTTGGCGTGACCTCAATTTTTATAAGATTTTTGCACTACGGCAGTCGAAGCGAATCTAAGTGCCCAACTGTGTCAAAATTGCACTGCTGTTTAGCTGGAACTGGAACAGACTGCGACTGTAACAGTTATGTAGCAGTGACAAAGTCACAGTACGCAACCCACCTCATAATATAACGAAGTAAGCGGATAGTTTTAACTCGGCCAACTGGGACATAAAAATATTGCCTGACCTGGGTTAGACCATCCAGGGGTGTGCTTGAATTGTGTTGTAGAGAAATATTATCAATATAATATATATTTGTTGGTTGAGTGAGTTGAGTTCTTAGTTGTAGAAAAGTGTATTTAATCCAGGGCAGAAAAGTATTATTAATATAATATATATTTGTTGGTTAAGTAAGGTTAGTTGATTAAGTGTCGTGAGTGAATTGTTGATAATATAATATTTATTTGTTTGTAGACGTTACCAAACTTAAGTTTATATCATCAGCGAGAGTTCTATTTAAAAAAAATTGAAGAATCCTCTACTCTGTGTAATGATTGAAGAATTAAATGGTAGTTTGTAATTTTTATTATATTTTTTATTACTTAAATATTTTTAAACGCTCTATAAAAAATGCAATAGCTGCGACAAGTTGTACATGAAATTATTGGACTATTTTTCAAAATAAACTTATGAAGCGTATAACTGTAATTTTTTAAAAAGCAGTTTGTGTAAAATTGTGAAACTATCAAGAACGATAACAAATAATACTTAATTAAAAAAAAACAAGTGAAGCAATCGAATTTCTATAAAACCAAAAAAAACAAGGAGACTGTTCATTGTCGAACCGTTAAACACTTTGACGGTAGAGTCACAGAAAAATTCCAAAAATTCCGAGAGGCACAATGAAAATACCGAATCGTTTAATCTAATAATGATGAACAGGCTTCGATGAATGGGCACATTTCTGAAACAGTGTGAAGTCCGTCCATTAAAGACCATTGTATCTGGGTGAGCCGCAGGGATCGTGATTTCAACTAAATGCCCATATTGTTATCGAGTTATCCTTGTCTTTGATTATCAGATTATGTTATTACGTTGTCATTGGCTGGTTGAATTCGAATTGGGAGAATATTTGTTTCATCATTCACTCCATTTGAGAGGTTATGTTGGTTGGTACTAACGTCAGATGGACGTCCCACTCATTTGATATTCATGTGATACCCGTGTCAAAGTTGGTTCTTTGTAATTAACTTTATCTATGGAGTTTTTATTCTTCGGAATCGGCTGTCAATGAAATTGCTGAATGTATTCGAACTGCCAGCTGTCTCTGACCAAAAATGTTAATCAAATATCATCTATTATTTAATCCCTTATAATACTATAAATTTATAATTTCTCATTAGTCATTTGTTGCTGGGAAAAATATATAAATACAGTGTTGAAATTATATACCAGAAATCCTGAATGTACTAGGTATGTTAACTTAGGGCCAGTTTTAT
Organism: Lochmaea crataegi; assembly: GCA_947563755.1. NCBI lineage: Eukaryota > Metazoa > Arthropoda > Insecta > Coleoptera > Chrysomelidae > Lochmaea > Lochmaea crataegi. The sequence goes on from OX387427.1 coordinate 11,199,365, forward strand.
TCCTACTATATACTGGTACTACCGAAGTAGTCTGGACTTGGAAGCTAGGCCTCGATTTCCCAAGTCACTTGTTGAAATTGATGTTGACGACAAAAAGTTATTTCTTTGTGGTCTACTGCCGTCAACTTGTTTTCGAATCCGTCAACTACCCACAAACCAACTGCAGCGCTGTCCTAGTCAGTATAAGATGGAACCGTTTGACAGGCGTAAACTGTAATTTGTGACTATAAAAGTGATGCATACAATAATAAAATCCAAAAGAGGAAAGCTTGGGAGAAAATGTGTGGATCATTCCACGAAAACTTTCAGGAATTAAGCAGTGAATAAGCCGAGTACTAGTGGTAGGATGAGGTTCTTTATTAAAGCAACAAAAGCAATAAAGCTTCTTCGTCGGAATATATTGTAGCTATACCTACTGAAATTTCCGAGTCAATAGAACCACATTTTGACGTTGGCACTACAAAATGTCGGTGGTCTAGGCACAAGAGAAACAAACCACTTTTTTCTCGTCAATGTCAACTTTAAAAAACAATTATCAAGTTTGCCAAATATCACGAAGGAAGACTCTTGAATCACGTAAATGTTCAGGTCATCCAGCTTCTCGACATCACCAATCAGATTAGAAGACCCAATAGAAGCCATATGATTTAGTAAATTGAGTGCTGGTGTAAAGCAGAGCGAAAGTGATAATTAACACAATAGTGTTAGTGTTTATTCGAGCCATAACATATTCTTATATTAGAGTCTAATAAGAGGGAAAACGTTAGCTTAAGAGTTCAACCAGTCTGGAAGATATTTTTTTTTACATTTGTAGAAAATGTTCTGATCTGATAAGCTGGAAGGGTAGGGCAACCCCACAGGATCTAGGCCTCGTTAGGCCCTTTGTACACCCTCCCGAGAGTGTGTTAACCGACTGATAGAGCCGATAGATGTTGATGATATTGTGTTAAGGCTTATTAAAACTAAAATCGTGAAGTGATGGAGCATTGTAGATAATGTTATCAATAGTTTACATCCATTTCTATGGATCTACGATTAACAACAGTTTCTGTATTCAGTTTTTATTGGCAATCATGTACCCGTAACAATCCTTTGCAATCGCCGTCTATGTCCTATCACATATGTTGTACATATCAGAAGACACCATCACGCTCTTAAAATATTAAGTGAGAAAAAACATTCCGAAATATAGGTAGCCAAAAATTCCGTTTGTAAAATAAACATATCCAAAAGATTTTTGTCGGGTTTTGTCGACAAATTGATGGTTGACGCGGTGTGGCAATAAAAAAAACCGGAATACCGGACACGTTGATGACCGCAACTTGACAAAAAATAATTATTGATTATAAATTTATGCAAGAAGACTCATAGGGTCTCAGTTCTATGGAATTTCAAGTGAAAACGAAAGGAATTTTGTAGAGATCGTTATCTATAATTAATTTCTCGTATGGTTTAGATGTTTATTGGCTTAATCATAGGCGAATTCATAATATTATTCTTGGTAACAAGATTACTATTGAGAACATGTGTAATAGGTCGTAGCACACAACACACATTAGAAAGTTTGTTGAATCATTTTCATCCGTTTCGGGTAAATATTACTATATAGGATTCTCAATTATTGAATTGCATCTCTTAAGCATGTTATCAGTTACTCCAGAAGACTCAGATATGGCCTTTAGATCTGGACCAGCCAAGCATGATGTATCATCTGCAAATTGATACACTGCTTGTGTGAGTGGAGCCTCCTTAAGATAATTCACATATATTATGAATAAAAGAGGTCCCAAAACAGAACCCTGAGAAGCTCACATCCCAATATTTTTAAAAGTAGAGTAGAAAGACCTTATCTTAAGTACCACTTGTTGCATTCTACAAGTCAGATAATATCGGAAAAGTTGTAGTGGAATTCCCTTAACCCCATAACATTGTAACGTATACAGTAATCTGTTATGGTCCAGTGTATCAAAGGCTTTTGAGAGGTCAAAGCAAATACCTGCAAGTAATTCCCCTCTGTCAATCCTATCCACCAAATACTTCAGGGAGTTGAGTATACCAAGCCAAACTCAGAGAGTTCAAAAAAGTCTACAGACAAAAACAAAGAGCAGCCTGGAGAGCCTACTGTGAGGCAGTCGAAGACTTCCCACAAGTTTCTAGGCTACAGAAGGCACTCTTAAACGACCACCATAAGAGTATCGGCATCCTGACGAGGGAAAATGGCGACAAAGCCGCCAACCTTCAACAGAGCGCGGAGATTCTTATGGAGACTCACTTCCCAGGATCTGTCTTTCCTGAAATGACGAACTGGGCGAAAGTACCAATAACACCCTCACAATACGACAGTTTGCTAGTGCAGTAATTGATGAGGACAAAATAAGGTGGGCCATTTCGGGCTTCTCCCCTTCCAAGTCACCAGGTCCTGACAAGACCAGCCCTACTTCAGTGGGGAATGGATATCCTTATGCCGCACCTGGTTGGAATATTCAGAGCATCTTTAGCTCTGAGGTATATTCCCAGAAAGTGGAGAGAAGTACGATTGGTATTTATACCAAAACCAGGAAGGATGGACTACACCTTACCAAAAGCATTCCGACCTATTATCCTCACATCTTTCTTTTTAAAAACAATGGAGAGGCTATGTGAGAGGTATATAAGAGAAGAAGTGCTAGTTCACAACCCACTTCATCCAAATCAGCATGCATATACTCCGGGAAGGTCCACTGATTCGGCCCTTCACCAAGTGTTTGGCAGAATCGAAAGATCATTGGACAATAAATAATCCATCCCGGGTATATTCATAGATATTGAGGGAGCGTTTGATAAAACAACCTTCCCAACAATTACCCAGCAACTTAACTCCAGGAATGTACCCCTGGTAGTGGGAGAATGGATACTCAAAATGCTCTCTAGTAGAGCAATGAGTATAAATGTAGAAGACATCATAGTGAGAGGACTGGTCATGAGGGGATGTCCGCAGGGAGGGGTCTTATCACCCCTTCTTTGGAATATAATCCTGGATACCCTTATTAATTAGCTTAACAATAATGGATTCTAAACAATACAAATAAAACAGAACACAGAGTCAGATGCTGCAAATGCAATACGCATATATACAGACGGCTCAAAAACCCAAGAGGGCTCAGGATGTGGAGTTTACTCCAGATCACTTAGCCTAAGAATTAAGTGGGGAATGAGAAAAATACCAGCGTGGTTCTAACAGAACTAGCTGGTATCTCAATTGCCACAAAAGAACTAACCAGAAAAGGAATTTCTGGCAAAAACATAACAATCTGCACTGACAGCAGACAAGACCTATTAGCCTTGAACAGATAACGTGTTACATCAAGACTAGTATTACGGTGCCACCAAGATTTAGCTAACGCCTCGGTAGATAACAATATCATCCTGAGTTGGGTTAAAGGGCACGACAGGAGTAAAGGTAATCGCATTGCCGATTCTTTAGCCAGGGAAGCGGCTGGACTAAAAATTTTAGGACACCTACGACCTGACGACTTCGACAATTGCGGAACTAGCCCAGCGTTACACCCATGCTCCATCCCTAAAGAGATGGGATGGAATCAAAGGATGCAGTCTTGCCAGGATCACCTTGGGCGACCCTGGGAAGCTGGAGCCGAAGAAATATTTGGCGATGACCAGGAAAAATCTACGCTTAACAGTAGGATTTCTAACTGGCCACTGTCAACTAAGGAAACACCTCCATGAAATGGGGCTAGTGGACACACCTCTATGCAGAAAGTGTGAACAAGAAGATGAAACTGTCAGGCATGTCTTATGTGAGTGCCCGGACTTATCGTCAATAATAGAGTGTGTGTTCGTTGAGTATTTGCCTACACCTGCCGATATAAAGGAGATGTCTCCTACTGACCTGTCCACCTTCCTGAAAAGGACAGGATGGACGAAGACCTAGGAGGACAAATCCTCGGGAGGATGTACAATGGGTCTCATGTGGCCTAAGTGCTGTGGGCCTAAACTCACCCTCTCCTCTCTACAGATACAGATACAATGAGTCTCTTGATCGGGTGTCTTTTTCTTTTAGATCCTCTTGGTGACATAATGGGAGTATTCAGGGGTTTTGGTCTATTCGTTTCAAGACGATTTGGTTCATCCATCTCACTCGTGGTGGAGGTTGGGAGATTTTTAGTCTTCTCGGTCATAGTTGATGTTTGTTGTAAGGATCGTATGTGTTTGGAATTTCTGTCGAATATTTGTCTGCACGACATGAGATCTAGGACGATTGGCTTCTCGAACTACGTGAGCCGGATACCAATTGCGATGTCCAAAATTTTGCACTTTTGCACAAAATCGGTAATATCCTTGGACATACCTAGCCAAAATACTGATGATCTTGTTCGAGACAAAGATTTTTCGATCCTGTGATGTCCACTGTGGATGTCTTCAAGTATTTTTGGTTTATATGACTTAGGGATTAGGACTTTGTGCCCCTTGAATAATAAACCATCTATAATAGAGGGTTGTTCTCGGAAATTGCAGAATTTCCTAATTTGAGGATTAATTCGGGATTTATGTTCACACCAACCCGATAATATTTGTGCTTTTAGGATCTTCTAGCGTTTGTTTTTGAATTTGCTCTTGTGCTGATGTTGATGCTGCAAAAATCATCTGGACCTGAAATTCTTCGTCATTCTCTGGTTCAGATATAGTAGAATATCTACTAAGAATTATTCTTTGTGGTCTTGGAGGTGCTGAAGTCAATGGCTTCTTGAAAATAATTTCGAGTAGTTTGAGGACGGTTTCAATTGTCACCTTTTTTCCATAAATGTAAGGATGTAAATTCTGACACGCAAATCTTATAGCTGTTGCTTCTAACTCAATAGGCGGATAATTTTTCTGTGGTTCGCTTATTGCTTTGGAAGCGTATGCTACCGGTTTTCCGTTTTGTAGAAGTACGATTCCAAAGGCTTTTGTGCTAGCGCCTGATTGGATCGCTACTGGTGCGTTAACGACATAATATTGTAAGAGCGGTGGTGTGGTCAACATTTTTTCATATTGGTAAACCTGTTCGTGATCGGCTTCCCATGAAAACGAGGTGTCGTTTTTTAGTGAGTCACAGATTAGTGGTGTTAAATCGGAAAGATTTGGTATAAATTTTCGTAGATAGTTAACAGTTCCTAGCAATATTTGCTCTTGTTGTTTGGTTTGAGGAGTTTAGAGCCTGTTAATGGCTTGTCGGGTAGCAGACCTTTTCCGGTGAATATATGTCCAAAAAATTTGATTCTGTTCACGTTGAAAATGCACTTGTCCTTGTTTAATTTGAAACCAGCTTCTTTCAAGTTCCAAACCACTTTTTGTCTCGTTTTTTCGAGCCTTTCTGATCCTTGAGCAAGAATTAAGATGTCATCCATTGAACTTTCTGCGTTTGTACCGTCTTTGATGATGTTGATAATTATTTGTTGAAATACTTCGGAACGGCACTCTGGTACTGCAGTAACGACCCCATGGAGTACTGAATGTAAGGTACTTCTGAGATTCTTCTGCGATTTTGACTTGCCAGAACCCTTTAGTGCAGTCCAATAATGTAAAGTATTTCGCTCCCTTAACTCTGGTTGCTATCTCTTCTACGGTTTTCAATGAAAAATGTCTTTGCTGGTTTAGATTGGATGGATCGACAAAAATCCTGTGCATTTCAACGATCACCATTGGACTAACAATTGGTGTTGGTTCGCTAATGTTCCTAAGAACTCCCATTTTCTCCATAGTGGCTAATTCGTATTTCACTTGTTGTCGTTCGTGTAGGTAATATTTCGAAGTTTGGTTTCAAGTTAATTTTATACTCGAAATTCTTAACGCAGCCTACACCTTGAAAGACGTCATCTTTGGAACTCTAGAGACAATTATTTTTAATATGTTTTGTCTTCTTTGATTGCTGCGTTACCAATTTGTAAACTAGATCAACGTATATTCGGATTGAATGTTTGAGGCAGTTCAAAATTATTCTGACAAGTTTTAATGTCAGTTACTATTTCGAGCCCAAATCTAGTAACTTTTTAGGTCATACAATTTATATGTACATAATAGAGAAAGAAAAAAGGACTTGGAGTATTTCTGTCATTAGTACTTTGAATAATTTACAAATACCGGCGCGTTCCTTAGCCCGATCCTGAGACATATCCTGAAAACATCTCGATAAAATCTTAAGTGAAATCATGAAAAACTTAATGGCCTGAAATTCGATACTGATTTATCTGAAAGAGAAACGGTATAACTATTGGGACTCGTGAGTGTTACGGGTATGACATTCTTTTATTTGGACAGGTAACATCCTTGTTAAGCCCGAAAAAAACATGAGCCTGCTATTCTGAAAGTACGCGCGTGTGGTCGACGGAATTTTTACCAAGTGGTATTTCTTTGTAACTTGAGTATTCGGTTGTTGAGTTAATACTATGTCGTTCGAGTTTTATCTGGTGTGATTACGTAATAAATTAGCTATTGCAATCTTTAAAAAACCCGTGAAATGCATCAGGAGATGTGTATAAAAATTCCTGGTGTTAAGTGGAATCGGTAACTGACATTTTTTATGGAGAAAGACTGTTTCTTTCTTAAAGAAGATACGAGTGCTGCTGGTACCTACTTTTTTTTGACTTTTTATTCGTTGCGACCGAAGATCTAGATATTCTTGAATAAAGTGTACACTTTTATGACCGAAATCAAGCAGCGGTATTTGGTTTGTGTTTGACAGCCATTGAAAGCAGACAACCTCGTGAATTTTCGCGAAACTGGAAAAAAGTGAATTTTATGGACCAATTAAGCATTATTTTCGCCATTTCAATAAAAGGCTTCATAAATTCTATATAGGGACTGTGAACCATCAATTCCAATGGCTAAGAAGTGGTTTTCTGAGTCCCGTTATGATCGTACCAGCAAAAGTCACTTTTAACGTTCACGTCGATCAAAGGAATCACATAATGACAGAATATTTGCGCAGAGACCAAGAAACAATCAGGAGAATGAGTATCTCCAGGTAAAATGCTTCAAAGCAGACCAAGGTGGGTCTATTCAGTCATGGTCTTTTTTAGAATCCACACGGTGTCGTTCATATCGATTACCCTGAGAAGGGTAAAATGATCATCGGCGAAAATTATTGACAGCTTTTGGACACATTTTATATTGATTCGAAGCAGGCACGACAGCATTTGAGAAGAAAAAATTAATGTTCAATCAAGACAACGTGTAACACCAGAAAACACCTTGGTACCGGTTGTAGTGTTTGTTTTGAAGTTTTCCACCTTTTTTTTTTCGGGCCGAGATGGGAAACTCATGTTCGAATGGGTCCAGGACCCAAACAGTGTTGGACTCATCCCCAAGGGGATGCCTACCAACCAAACCCACCTCAAAATCGCCGTTACCCCCGCCTCGGAATCACTACCCTAGCATACTTCGAGACGGGCGGCGGTCCCTCGCACACTCTCCGTTCACACCGTCGTCTTCTCCCTAACTTTCATTCCCACCTCTCATGCCATATCGAGTCGTTCTCTCCCCCTGACCATGCTCTCTACTACGCCACTTACCTCCATCCATTCCTCCTCCCCCCTCAACATTATCTCCACCATGTTCTCCAAATACACCGCCTCCCCTAGTTTCCTCTCCAACTTTTTCAGCACCTCCTCGTTCCTCGAGCATCTAAACACATGCCCCACATCATCCTCCACTCCACACCTCTCGCACACTCCAGTTTCTCTTTTTCCAATCTTGTGGAGGTACCCTACTCTCGACCCATGTCCAGTGAACACCTGTGATAAGAAGTAGTTCACCTCCCCGAATTCCCGATCCATCCAATCTCTCCTATTCCCAAAACCCCCTAAAACCCCCATTCCTACCAACTTCCTCCTCAATCCTATCCTTTATTATCCCCTCCATCAATTTACCCATACCACACAGCAGACTGATGGGCCTGTAGTCCCCCGCCCTCTTCCCCCCTCTACCCGCCTTCTTAAGTAATATCACCCTAGCCACCTTCCATCCCTCTGGAAACTCTTCCTCCCTTAGCACCCTGTTGGAAAGCTCGCAGAAGTACTCCCCATTGTCATCCAACATCCTCTTCATCATATCACCCCTCAGGCCATCTATCCTCGTGGCTTTCCTTACTTTAATGTTCCTTCCCCCCTCTTGTACTTCCCACTTCTCCACCGGCCTTATCCCCCTCATTTTTCCAACCCCCCTAGTATCCTGGACTTCTCGAATCCTGCCTCCAACTCCTCCTCCAACAATTTGCCTATAACCTCCTTCTCCCAATCTTCCTCTAGCACCTCGCTCCTATTTCCACCGATCCTCTTCACCGCTATCTCATATGCCTTTCCCCATGGATTGTTTTCCAGGTCCCCCAGTAACTCTTCCCACTTCTTCCTTTTTTCCCTCTCCACCCTATGCTCCAGTTCCTTCTTCTTCTCTTTGTATCCCCCTTTTCCCTCTATCCTACCTCTTGCCCTCAGCATCAGTCTTCGTTCTCTCTTACACTCCCTCCACAGCTCCTCTATTTCCTCATTCCACCAGTAATTAGCCCTTCGCTCACCTGAAAACAAAACCTACACGTCATGAGTCCCTAAAAGGAACGACATGTGGACTCTCACGGCAATACAAAAAATAAAAAGAACATAAAATAAAATAAAACAAATTGTACAACCAAATTATGGATGCAAGATGGCAATAGTAATAGTCTAACCAAACTACAAACAATCATAGGTACACAGTTAGTACAATTTTAAATTAACTCACCAAATTCTCTAGACAGGGTTTTCTCCAAAGGAAGACTGCTTAACCTGGGCGGGGCTCGTTGGCTCCAATACCCGATTACCGATCGGAATAGGGTTTACTCGAAACCTGTTCGCTTCTAGCGAACCTTATTATTCCGTATCACCGACCCTGTTATCGAGAAACACTGTAGAGCGCTTACAGTAGATGCTCCCTTGATAATTTACTTTAAAATTTGACAAGAACTTTTTCTAAGTTCACACACTACTTTCGAATATAAAAATTAATTAAAACTTAGAGAACCAAAAATGAAACCGCTATCCGCGTACCCGAACTCGCAACCAGATGCAACCGTGACTTCCGTTCAACTCACTGCAATTTTTCCCTTGTTGCCATGGCTTTCAGCATTTCCCAAAGTCAGCTTTTTTACTCTGGTTCACATGTTACTTTCTGATTGGTCTACCCTTTTTCACAGAATCGCTAAATCAGGTATTTTTTCCTAGCGCGTGGGTTTCTTCGGACTCAGCGAAATTGTTATTTAGCAACTCGCTTCCCGTGTAATGTTATTTTTTTTTCAATATGTTAAAATGTTTTTTTGACCTTTATTTTTTTGCATATTAGTCTGTTTGGCCTATTCTAGATTAAATGGAATTTGTTATACAGGGTGTTGTTCCTTATGTTTCTTTATTTGGTATTTATTACATTACATGACAAAAATACCCAGATTGGGCTGTGAATTGTTACCCCATTCAGCATATTCTCCAAATTCAAGCCTCTGCGGTTGCTGTTGTTTCTCTGGATAAATGACTGGGTGTCCCAACTTAAAAATGACTGGGTGGTTAGATATTTGGGTCGAAGTTTACTTATTTTCTATTCCGTTGAATAAGTCACGAAATTGTCTGCTTGTTTGTCGGAACACCCTGAAGAGGCGTCAGTTGTTTAGTTTGCAAATAAATAATTGCTGGTTTGAATTGTATTTATGAAGTTTTAAAATATTAACACGTTTTTTCTGAAACAAAATCATTGCACTTTCGAGAAACTATGTAGTACACTAATATTTACAAAAAAGACAAAATTATCCCATCATTTCTGGTGCAGTCTAGAGCTTTTATTACGAGTCAGAAAGTTATAATTTCCAAGTATTCAACTTCCAATCAAATCATTGTAGTCATTCTGAAATAAATATTGTCAAAAAAAATCTACAACTGACAATCTGTAATATTGTTGCGAGGTCACCAACTCAAAGCCGGCCCTGTCTCTCGACTATAAATTTTGGCGAATGCGCCCCTTTCGAGTTTCGAGAATGTTCTCGAAAATACGCTTTGTTTACACATAGGACGAGCGCGGAAAATACTAGAAATTTCCAAAACTGATAAAGACTATCTATACGCGGGTTGACAATTAGTGAAACGAACAGTAAAGAATTAGTTCACAGACAGTTTACAAAAGTTCTTAGTAATCGGACAGTGAATGAAATAGTGAAGATAAATAGTGTAATATTCAAGTGGTGAAAATAAATTAGAACTATTATACCGAGTGTAAATAAATTAGTAGACATTAAGTAGAGTTTGTATATAAATAAAGTTTAATACAGTGCGTGTTTCTAATAAGTAAATCAATAGTAATTAGTCATAGTAGTGTGTATAATTTTATCCCACAAGTAAAAACTATTTAAATAAATAACAAAAACATTACAATATTTTGAAGTTTAAGACTCTAAAAAAATGGTTGAAAAATTTTAAAGATCTATTCAAGGATCATACAAAAGATACTTAAATAAAATTTGTATTTGATATTCGCTGATCATCACAAATAAATGTCGTTTATTATGAAGAAAAAAAACTCCTATCTACGTCTATGATCATATTCCAATTCATAACCATAGTACCACAGTACTACAAAAGAAGAATAACTCGCTTTCGCCAGTTTCATTCGACGGATTTGGATAACAAAAGAATTCTTGAAAGCACATGCCGCAAGATACAATAAATATTTTATTCCTTTAGAAGGCAGAATAAAAGAGACTAAAATATAATATGATGGAAGTAATGTCCAATACATTCATAAGACGGTGCTTTTGATTATTATTTTTACCATTTTGATCTTCGGATAAATTGTCTATTGAAACCATTGGCCGCTGATTATTAATGACAGTCGTTGACACTTTGACTACTTTAGATATCATAGAGAATGGATACACGAGTTGAAACCAGTATCAGATGAAATATAGATAGATAGTTCATTTTATGTTGAAATAAATAATACTTTTTTTAAATTTCATAATTTTTAAAAGAATTAAGACTTTTTAGTTGAACATAAAATAATAAAATTAGGAGAACATTAGTTAAATGGTTTCCTGCCAATAGCGTGGGGTACTACATTTATACACTAACTCTGCATTTCGGAATAGAACTAGTAAGAAATTGTAACAATTTATATTGAGCTATTACCACAATGACATTAATTTTCTCGTTAATCATTTTATTCTCAAATTAAGAATTATTTTGAACTTTTTAGTTCGATTACCCTATAAAGCGTGTTTTTTAGTTTTTCTGAACTATAATTTATTTCTCACTTTTTAGTACTATATAAAAAAACTTTCGAATTAATCTGAGCGTGTAAAGTGGGTGAAAATCGAGTTTAAAGGTTGCATTATAAATGAAACACCCTATATTTGACTACTATATTGTATTGTCATCGGTGCTTGCCGTGTGCGCAAAATTTCGAATTAATCTGAGCGTTTAAAGTGACTAAAAATCGAGTTTAAAGGTTGCTTTATAAATTAAACACCCTATATATTTTTCAACACGCAAAAGATTTTTTTTTTGCATTGAACGGGATTAGAAGCCACAAACGATGAATCCGTCGTCATCGAAGAACCGCGCCTTAGCCCGCTCGGCCAACGAACGTACTTAAATTGTATGGATATACTAACAGTAATAAGTCACTTGCTAGGAGAGTTACAAACAAACTCACATACAGGTGTTAATTAAAAAAGGAGGTAGTGTGCGCAATATGGTAAATTTCTATAGTCGACAGTTGGTCGAGTGATTAGAAGACTCAGGGAAGCCAGATCACACTCTAGAAGTCGTGAGAAAAGTAAAAAGCAGTTCATGTATCACAGAGATAATAGTTTTTTTTTGCAATTGCAAGTTTTGAGGTTTGAAGCTATTCGAAAACTGTCAGAAGTTTGTGAATTTTTGCTTGAACTCTGAGTAGGGGGTTGATAAGATTGATTAGTTGGAGAACGTTTGAGATCACGTAGATTGGAGAATTAAAGACTGAAAGTAAGTTTTGTTTTTGTGCATTGGAAGGTTCTGAAAGATTGACAGCTGGTAAAGGAGATATACAAAAATGATTTTCAATTATTAAAATGATCCTACAGCAATAAATAACTCGATAAAATTAAATAATCTTTAGACAATTAAAAATAGTAGAACAGTGATAAACAAACAAAAATTTATTATAAAAAATTGTGGGGTGCTTTGTTATATATTTTTATAAGTTTTAGTAAAAGCCACTAAAATATATACAATATGTATGGAATAAATTCATTATTTCAAAGCCAGCCAAACCTCAAAAATGTCAATTTTCATTTCTAGGATTCTGCATTATATAACAAAATTTTGTTTTAACGGGGATCCAAATTAATATAATAATCAGCAATATTTTTAAATACAGTACCTGTATGAAATTTTGTTGTACGATTGATCGATTTGTTGAAGGATTTTTTGAAAAAGTTTTGGTTTAGGAAATGATGAAGTTATTCCATACTTTACATACACACTGTATAATGAAATATCTAGAAGGTGTCCAGGAATTGTAGGTACTAGTAAAATGTGAGCAATATAATGCAATACAGAGACCTTTTGGAATCTACAGTATCAGGTTTAGACCAGGGTTGAAGCCTTTGAAAATGGTAAAAAGTGAAAAAAAATTATAGTTGGATGAAACCCATTGGAAAAGGAAGAGAATACAACAAAAATAATTTACGGGCGATCTAAGGTCGGGAAGTGGTAGGAGTGAGTTTTTAAGGGTAAAAACGGCTAAACTACAAGACCTATGGGAAAAAGTTAAATGGCAAAGTTGCAGGTAATAGAAAGATCTACAACTTTTGCATTAACACTTTTTTCACATAACCTCAAAATTCATGTGAAAAATCAAAAGATTTGGTTTTTTATTTTTATCTTTTACAAAAAAAAAATTTCCACGAAATTTGGTAAAAACTCACCTTTTTATGTCCCAAACACAATATAATTTGTTTCATTTAATATATTCATTTTTTCACCTTATTTTGATTCAATATCGAAAAAGAACCCTAATTTTCAATCGAAAATTCTCACGTCAAAATATCAGCTTTTTCAAAAAAGTCGTCGGGTTTTTTGTTCGTTGAATTCTCTACTTTCTGATGGTAAAAAAAAATACATTACTATGGTAAATCTTCTCAGAAAATGCAAAGAAACGAAAAATACTCGAATTCGAAATTTAAAGAAAAAAAGAAATTTAAAGAAGATTCTACAACTCCCAAAAAATATTGTAGATGTCTTATTAAATATTAACTTTGTTAACTTATTTGATTGTTAATTATAATAGTACATTTTGACTTGCAATTTTTTTATTTATCAATGTAACATGGGATCTTACGTTTTTCAAGTAATTTAAGTATAAATTTCAAAAAATAGCTCAAAATTATACATAAAGATTAAAAAAAATTTCAAATTCGAGTATTTTTCATTTCTTTGCATTTTCTGAGAAGATTTACCATAGTAATGTTTTTTTTACCATCAGAAAGTAGAGATTTCAACGAAAAAAAAGCCCACCGACTTTTTTGAAACAGATATTGAATAAAATAAGGTGAAGGAATAAATATTTTAAATCAAACAAATTACAGTTTTTCTGGGACATAAAAAGGTAAGTTTCCATTTAATTTCGTGAAAAAAAATTTTTTTTGTAAAAGATAAAAATAAAAAACCAAAAACTTGGTTATTTCAATTTTTCACATAAATTTTCAGGTTATGTGAAAAAAGTGTAGATACAAAAGCTGTAGATCTTTATATTACGTACAACTTTGCCATTCAACTTTTTTCCATAGGACTTGTAGTCTAGCCGAAAATCGAGCTAAACCGTTTTTTACCCTTAAAAACTCACCCCCTACCACTTCCCGACCTCAGATCGCCCGTAAATTATTTTTCCTTTCATTTTCGTTGTATTCACTTCCTTTTCCAATAGGTTTCATCCTACTATAATTTTTTTTGTTTCAAAAATTATCGGGTTACAGTGTGATTATTTCTGAAAATAATGAAAACATTATTTTAATTTTTTCAGTAAGACCGGCTGTAAATCGTGTTTTTAATACTATTTTTGCATGTTTGGTCATTAAACGCATTTAAATTCAGTAGTTTAACTCGATGTTTTGAAGTCGATAACAATCACGTTAAAAGATAAATGATTAATCGTTGATCCTGTTCGGATATTGGAACAAACTTATTAAATTATTGTTTTGTTATAAGTTTTAATTCAATCTGACGTTTTGTAGTCAACTGTCAAGTTTGAAGATTTCGTTACAAACAAACCTACCCACATAACAGATGAAGCTAATAAAGGTGTTATGAGAAGGAATCATAAATTTCTTACACATTCTGTAACCTAATTATTGTTTGATATGAATAACAGTGATAACTTAACAATTTTAAAAACTTACCAAGCAAACATCAGCGAAAGGAGTTCTTTGTGCAGCAATTTTACCATGATTTCCATTAAACTGTTCGTCAAACCATCAGTTTTCACTGCAAAAATCACTAGATAAAATTTTTTCATAGAGAATGAAAGTTTTTTTTAAACACTCTCTAAAAAAACAAGTTCGTTTCATTTTTAACGTCACAAAAGCATATAAAATTAAAATGACCAGCTTGAAACCTTTTAAATATTTTTCATTTTTTTTAAATACCAACCATTGGGAAATTATCATAGACGTATTCTCACGTCTCACTAGGGATGTGAGATTAATGGAAAAGAATCGATTAAATAAAAATCGATTTTCTTTATTCAAAATTAATCGATTTGTCAAAAAAATTTTGAAATATGGTCAAAAATGGACAATTATTGTCAAAAACTGTTAAAAATGGACAATTTTTGTCAAAAACTGTCAAAAACTGTCAAAAACTGTCAAAAACTGTCAAAAACTGTCAAAAACTGTCAAAAACTGTCAAAAACTGTCAAAAACTATCAAAAACTGCCAAAAACTGTCAAAAACTGTCAAAAACTGTCAAAAACTGTCAAAAATTGTTGATAATTGTCAAAAAATGTTGAAGTTTTTGAAAAATTGTCAGAAATTTTGAAAAACTATCAAAAACTGTCAAAAATTGTCAATAATTGTGAAATTTTTGAAAAATGGTCGATAATTGTCAAAAATTTTCAAAAAAACTTGAAAAATGGTCAAAAATGGTCAAAAATTGTCAAAAATGGTCAAAAGTGGTCAAAAATTGTCAAAAATGGTCAATAATTGTCAAAAATTGACGATAATTGTCAAAAACTTTTTTTGGAAAATGGTCAAAATTTTTCAAAAATTGTCAAAAATGGTCAATAATTGTCAAAAACTATCAAAAATGGTCAAAAACTGTCAAAAATTGTCAATAATTGTTAAAATTTTGAAAAATGGTCGATAATTGTCAAAAATTTTTAAAAAAACTTGAAAAATGATCAAAAATTGTCAAAAATGGTCAATAATTGTCAAAAATGGACGATAATTGTCAAAAACTTTTTTTGGAAAATGGTCAAAATTTTTCAAAAGTTGTCAATAATGGTCAATAATTGTCAAAAACTATCAAAAATGTCAAAAATTGTCAAAAACTGTCAAAAATGGACAATTATTGTCAAAATTGGTCAATAATTGTCAAAAATTGTTAAAATTTTGGAAAATGGTCAATAATTGTCAAAAACTATCAACAATGGTGAAAATTTTTGAAAAATTGTTAAAATTTTTGAAAAATTCTCCAAAATTTTGAAAAATTCTCAATAATGGCCAATGATTGTCAAAAACTATCAAAGTTGGTCAAAAATTGTCAAAAACTGTCAAAAATGGACAATTATTTTTAAAAATTGTCAAAAATAGTTGATAATTGTCAAAAATTGTTGAAGTTTTTGAAAAATTGTCAAAAATTTTGAAATATGGTCAATAATTTTGAAAAATTGTCAAAAATGGTCAAAAACTATCAAAAATTGTCAATTATTGTTAAAAACTGTCAAAAATGGTTAAAAATCGTCATCATTTGGAAAAATGGTCACTAATTTTGAAAAACAGTCAAAAATGGTCAATATTGTTAAAATTTTGAAAAATGGTCAATAATTGTTAAAATTTTGAGAAATGGTCAATAATTGTCAAAATTTAGAGTAATGGTCAATAAATAATACGAGCCGTTTCCGAAAATCGATTTAAACACGTAATTTATAAAATCGATTTACTAAAAATCGATTAATATTACTATAAAAATCGATAACTAAAAATCGATTTATATAAAAATCGATTATTTTTTAACATCCCCACGTCTCACTTGCATAAAGATGATCTGGGACAGGGTATTGGAACCAACTTGTTAAATTATTGTATTGTCATCGCTAATGGAAAAAATTAATAACGACGAGTGCTGTTTAATAACGTAGTTTTTACAGACAAGTTAACTATTCCCTTTTTTGGCAAACACAAAATTATATCTGGTTTTCTCATTATGCACCCAGTACCCTCGAAAATTGACTGTTTGGGCTGGTACCCTTCTTCATAGCAGAAGAAGAAAAAGAAAATTTAGCTGGCTCTAAGTATTTGTTAGCAGTAGACAGATTTGGTAATATCTTGTTTCAACAAAATGGTTGCCTTTTCCACAATTTCGATCATGTTACCGAGTAATCGAATAATAGATTTTCAGGAAGTTTATTAACTATTGTAGTAGAGAGGAGAACTATATTTTGACCATGCGTATCACAAGATTTTTCTTCTTTGGATTTGTTTTTATGGAATTAATGTAGTAGCAGTTGCGTTTCAACCTTAAGATATTATTTTCCATGTATAAAATGAACGATTAAGACATGATGTTAATTATAAAAATAAAGCTGTGGAATAATATCAAAATTTCATTCGTTTGTCCAGAAACTATCAGTCGGCATCTTAAGAATAGCGCGGGCTTTATATTTTGACAACAAAAGGCGGTTTCTGTTGTTATGACATTTGCCCACATCATCCAAGCCCATCATTATAACACTTTTCAATAAACCGACATAAAGAACCGTTTAAAATGTTCTTTTTATATCTCGCATCAAACATCTATTCACAAACACAAATAGAAAACACATTTCTTTTTACGCCAGTTTTCGATTCAGTTGGTAACACCACTCCAAATATTTGAATAATCTGAAGTGACAAAACGTGCAATTTTTAGCAAATCGCTTCTAATACAGGATAAACGGGGACCATTTTCAAAACGATTATGACACCTTTTAAGGACCTTGGCAGGACCACCCACTTTGGTAAACCGTCAAGTATTATCGAAGTGAGATTATCGGGGTTTTGGTATTACAGAGGCTTAAGGATGTATTTTATTTTCTAAAGAAAAAAAAGTTGACAGTAGACTGATAATAAGGAAGCTGAAAGGGAACTAAAGTGACTATTTTCTATAAAATTTACTGTGCTGTCAAAAATGTCTTTTATGATACTTATGAGAACGGTTTTAAATTTTAAGCGGTGATAATATTTTGTAAAATGTATGAAAATATTCAAAAAAGAAACAACTATTTATTTTTAATGAAAAATTTATCAGAAAGTTTGACAAAGTTGTCAAAATATTTATAGAAGGTATAAGCACAACATTCAAGACATATGACTCAATTTAAACATAAATGGAAACTGGAATTGGTAGAAAAATTAGTTACTCTTAAACATCTTTTCGAAGTCGAGAACTCTGCAGCCCCATCTGGATTGGATGTGTGCTTCAGGTAAAACATTTACCTCTCCGCAAATTGCTTATCACCTTGAGTCCACTGTCTCACAGTTAAATAAGGTGTGGATTACGGTTCCATTTTCCATTCCGCAAGCTGAGATCTCCATTATACAGCCTCATCTAATTCTGGTGGACTTTTACTGACCCCTTAGATAACCTCTGTCATAATTCTTGGCCAATTCCTACTAATACTCCTCTTGGGCCCGTTTACCTATAAAGGTTTCACTTTCTTTGTGGTCCCGTGGATTGGTTCTGGTCCAACATAACTGGAATTGGTAGAAAAATTAGTTACTCTTAAACATCTCTTCGAAGTCGAGAGCTCTGCAGCCCCATCTGGATTGGATGTGTGCCACATGTTTCAGGTAAGACATTTATCTCTTCGAAAATTGCTTATCACCTTGAGTCCACTGTCTCACAGTTAAATAAGGTGTGGATTACGGTCCCGTTTTCCATTCCGCAAGCTGAGATCTCCATTATACAGCCTCATCTAAGGGGTCTTTCACTGAACCCTTAGATAACCTCTGTCATAATTCTTGGCCAATTCCTACTGATACTCTTCTTGGGTACCTGCTTGGTGTACCTGCTTTGGAGTATTCCTCCACTGGCTTTTTGTATTTGTCCTCGGACCACTTTCTTTCTGGTCCCATGGATTGGTTCTGGTACAACATATACTACTGAACCTCTACTCGCCAGTTCATCAGCTTATTCATTTCCACAAATATCGTTATGTCTTGGCACCCACACTAATCTTACTCTACTGTGGTCTGCCAGTTCATCCAGTTCTTTCTGGCATTTCCCTACCAATCTGATTGTTTCCTTGCGACAATATAAAGGCGCGAAAGTTGCCTGGCTGTCATGTAAAATGTTTGTTGTTTGAGCGTCAGAACTGTATTTGTTAATAATGGCATATTATGGGATAGCATACCATCCCTAATGAGAAGGAACATCTTGTGCTCCTCATTTCAGTATACACCACTGTTCCTTCAAATATTAAGAATCTTCTGAGTACCAGGTCTCACCTAGGGGAAACTTCAGTTTGCTTAGTCCTTACCACTTCTTTCTGTGGGGTATCTATACCTCACAGATTTGGGAAGTAAAGTGAAATTTTATCTTATTTATAAAACTACTTCACATTCAAAAAAGGCCTATATAAGGAATAATAGTAGTTGGTGGAATGGCAAACTTAAGGAGAGATGAAAAGTACAATAAAGGTGGAGAATATATCTTTTTTGTTTGTGAGTTCAAATTTGGCGAGGCCAACTCTGTCCTTTGACCTTCAAAAAGTTCCAACGTTGTTAGCCTGTGTTGATTGTGAAATGTATCATAAATACATAAAATAAACACATTCAATTTTAAATAAATGTTCAACAAATAAAAAGTTTGGTTTATTGTTTAATTCTTCTTAACGGCTTAATCAACTTCAAAAATCATTAACACTATTTATTTCTTATCTAAATTTCATTCACTCTCTCATTCACAACAAATTAAGATTATACTTATCAGAGTCTATGGTTTTATATTTCTATGGTTTTAAAAAACTACAGAAAAGATGATTTTACACGCGAAGAAGTGACATTTGACCACGTTCTAGAATAAAATGGAGTCAAAATCAATAATAGTCAATGCCTTTTTGATTCTTTTGAAAATTTGTATCAGTAAGTATAATCTTATGTAATACTTTTTAAATTTGAACAATTTAAATTTTAGACATCAATAAATTCAACATTAAATTATATAGTTAAATTATACCTGATTGTCTTTCGTAATTAAAGTATTCATTTCTTTTCTTCTCTTGAAGGTCACACTGAATTTAAATGTTGGGTGGCCCTGGATCAAAATTCTGGGTCACTTGGAAAGTTTTTACTGTGCTGGATAAACGATTTCAATATTTTTCTGCTTTTCACTTTTGATTTATTGATAATATTCCTTGGATATGGGAATATTATATGGCTTATACCAGTGTTCACTTAGCAACAAATATTTTATGGTAAGTATTACCTTTCACTTACTTATTTATTGTTATAATCACTTTATATTAGTTTAGTTAACTTTATATTTCTTTTTGAATATTTCTGCATAAATTTCAATTTTAGTTTCTTATTTCGAACAACCTCCTCCTTCCTTCTCAAAATCTCAACCCGTTGTTGATTTTTTTCTTTGTTTTTTCAACAATCGCTCTTAGATTTTATTTTAAAATTATTTCTACCAATGACTGCCTTTGAAAGATTTTAGTTACTAAATTATTATTTCTATTTTTAATTATATTGATAGTTTATTTATGTTAAGTTATATGAATTATTTTATTTTATCTATAGTTCAATTTTAGGTTATAATTTTCTATATTGTGGTGTTTATTTTATTTGTATTTCAATTTTACAATCATCACTTTTTTAGTTGGTACTCTGTTAATTTTTTATTTTAAAGTTTGTGTTCCTGTTTTACTGTTTGTCATTGTATGGCTTTAATTATTCAGTATACAGGGTGTATCAAAACTAATTTTACATATTATTCTTTTTCTTTTTAAATGTTTTTAACTTTTGTATGTTTATTTTAGGCATGTGACGGACTTATTCAATATATTTCATATTCTTCCACTATGGAAAATAATGATTCTTAATATCAAATGATAGAGTTGGTTGTACAAATATCAATTAAATTATATGATTATTAAATATTTAAATTTATTTTTGAGTAAATATTCATACCATAACAATATATATATATATATATATATATATATATATATATAACTGGTCATCGTGACGAGCCCTGTATAGATAGATTAAGCAGCTTACTTATTATTATTAAAATGTCACTGCAAAACCAGTTTCCTGGAAAATACAATTTTGACTATAGTTTGTTGGTGTTTGGAAAGAAAACCAGTTATAATATTTAAAAAAATGTATAGTGGTAGTTGCCCCACTAAGATGGTTAATAAATAAAAAACAAATCGTTTTTGTGTAGCAATGTGAGACAAAAAATGATTAGCATAACAATTGGATTGGGTGAAAACTCCTTCCCATTCACAACAACGTTCGTAATCAAATGCCTTCCTCAGAATTCATAATGATTAAAGACATATTTTATTAGTATATATTTTAAATTTAGATTGACTATTATACTGTTAGCAGATATTCAAAAATTCACTCCTGGAGATCCAACTTTATGAATTTAATCGAACCGCTGGCTGGGCCCTTCCTCCACTGAAAAAGAGAAGACGAGGCGCGCTGGCCCCCCCTGGCGTAGTGACAGGCCCCCCTGCTGATTTTTTAACCGAAACACTATTTTCTAATATTGTCATCGCTCGACCCATTGTCGTTACTTAATGTTCCTTTAAATACTGTCAGAGGAGATAAAAATGCCTTTTCTCCGCTGCCTGCTTCTCTTTATAGTCCTTTTTTTAGATCCTTAATTTGCTTATTTTAAACTAAAGAGGTTCTTATTCGAGCACGAGATAAATTTTACAGAAAATTAATGTGTAAATGATGTGAATTCATTAATAAATTAAAAGTTTTAAATTAAGTCGTTAAACTTTCTTTGATAAAATTAATTGTAGTACTGTTGATAATGTTAATATGACAACTTTAAGAAAACATTCATTTGTAACATCCATATTTCACTATGATGTATAAAATACTGGCTCACTTAATAAGAAACAGATTAAATACAACACGCAAACGAAGTAATATCATTAAGCAAAGATTGTTCAACTATAGATCAAATATTTACCATCAAATACCTAATGAACAATAGTAATGAACAAAATCTTGCTTTGCATATATTGTTCATGGACTACAAACAGGCGTATGACTCAATTGACAGACAAAACATGTATGTAGCAATGCGCAAACTGTGAAACGTTATCTTTGCCGATAACATTTCTGACACAAAAACTAAATTTATCATAATTAATCTTTTGGTGGAATAGACAATAAATCTATTCTGATATAAAATTTTCAAATATTTTCTTTTGGTGGAATAGACAACAAGTAGATCCAGGGTGCAGGCCTTCTTTCTATCATTTGCCTCGAAAGTGAGAGCTTCAAATAGGAATTGTGCAGTAGTTCAGAATAGTAAACTTTTCTTAAAAACATGGGACTTTACTGGGATTACTGCAAAGTTCCTGGGCACATACAGATTCTGGGCACATACAGTTCCTGGGCTTACAATCCTGAGCAAACAGTTACTGGGATAAATCTGTATACCGATCCTGTGAGATATTTCCTGAAATAACTTTATACCGTTCCTGTAAATAAGAAAGTTCCTGTAATAGACAGTTCCTGTTATTCATCAGTTACATGTGTCGGTACTTCACTAGTTCCTGGAGAAAGACTTAGTGTAACGTTAATTTCGTTCACTCTACTTTCCTCCAGTTATTAATAATAAATTATCGTATGGGCGGCGAATAGCCAGTCCTTTCTAATGCCCAACACCGAGAAATGTTT
Organism: Lochmaea crataegi; assembly: GCA_947563755.1. Classification (NCBI taxonomy): domain Eukaryota; kingdom Metazoa; phylum Arthropoda; class Insecta; order Coleoptera; family Chrysomelidae; genus Lochmaea; species Lochmaea crataegi. The sequence goes on from OX387427.1 coordinate 11,221,524, forward strand.
CGAGGCTGAATATATTTACTGTCGACAAGAGTCGAAATCAACGTTTCAATACGGGCCGAACGAGCTCCGCCTGTGGTGAAAATAACCACTGCTATTTGTTAGTCCCACTTCGACATCGTTCTATCAATTATTAATTAAATGTGAATTAAGAATTCACTATTGAAATGTAAATTATTTTCCTGGTCGAAGCGTCTGAGCTTGACATGAACATGATACGTAAGTCTATTATCTCTCATATGATTTCGTGTATTTAAACAGTGGCAAAGAGGTTCCATTCTTTCTTTCCTGTGAACATGTGCTATTAAAGCCAAACGTATCTTATCCATAAAAAGTGCATTCATGTGAATGGTAAGTTATTCCGCTTAAATGTATGTTAACTATTCTTTCTTAGCCTTTTCCACTTTCATATTTTTATTATGTAGCAATGTCGTTCCAGTGCCAGGAATATATATCGATATGATTTTTTTTTGTTCTTTCATATTTCTTTTCATATTCTCTTTGAAGATAAACGGCAAACATTACTGATGTCGATGTTTTTGTTGAATCGAATATGCGTTCTGGATGTCTTGTTGACTTTTTTTCCGTCCGGGATCATCTACGAAGCAAGTTTCATCATAGTTGATGATGGATTCAGGTTTAACGTTTTGTAAGTTTTCTTGGAGGTGATCTAAATATTTATCTATTATTTCCCGAGACACTTCTGCCAGAGCCCGTTTAATATTTTCACACAGTCTTTCAGTGAGTGATTCTTTATGGCGCAAAAAAACAAATTCGCCCAATCAACACCGGGCATATTATTATTAAATTTTGCCGCTCTTATCCCTTTTCTATCAAGATAGGCCTTAACAATATATCGAATATCAATTTTTTCCAACGGGTATCTCCACTCTCCCACCAATACTATGAAATGCACTAGCCTACTTTCCTCATCTGCTGACAAAATAGTTTGCCCACCATGATTATTTGGCTTTTGTTTAGCATGTCGTTGTAGCGTCGATCTTGGTATATTATATAACTCTTCGGCTTCTCGAAGGGTTATTTGGCCCTTTTCTAAACTGCCTCAAAGCCGTTTCAAGCTGTTCTTTACTATAATTTTGATAAACCCTAGTCCCAGGCGTTCTTCTGTACTTTCGGACCATCGTCCCGATTCACCCCTAGAAGTGATTTGTTTTTTTCTTTAATTAATAATAAAAAAACTTAACTACTTAACTACTTAACATCTAGAAAATACCCACAGGTATACTATATTAACAATGCACTACACAAATCCTACAATAAAACAATAAATACCTTTATCTACGACCACCATTAAAATTAAGCATTTACAAACTCATATAAATACGTGAAATTTCGTTTTATACATACGTCTAAAGCGTGCGAAAAAGAACAATGCTTTTTAAATGGAAGTTTCGTTATAACACCCAAAAGAGTGCGAAAAAGTACAATGCTTTTTAAATGGGATAATCATTATAACACTCTTTTTTTATTTGTATATTTATTAAGTTACCTTAGATAATTTTGTGTTTTGTTTTCTGTCAAAGGTTCTGAAATTGTAATAATTTTGTACTGTCGTGAAGAAGGGTGAAACGTGAATGGTTAATAATTATCAGAATCTGTCAAAAATTGTCAAAAACTGTCTAAAATTGTCAAAAACTGTCAAAAATTGTCAAAAATTATAAAAAATGGTGAAAAATCGTAAAAAATCGTAAAAAATCGTAAAAAATTGTAAAAAATCGTAAAAAATTGTAAAAAATTGTAAAAAATTGTAAAAAATTGTGAAAAATTGTAAAAAATTGTAAAAAATTGTAAAAAATTGTAAAAAATTGTGAAAAATTGTAAAAAATTGTAAAAAATTGTAAAAAATTGTAAAAAAATGTGAAAAATTGTTGAAAATTGTTAAATATTTTAAAAAATAGTCAATAATTGTCAACATTTTTGAAAGTTGTCAATAATTATCAGAAACTGTCAAAAATAGTCAATAATTGTTGAAATTTTGAAAAAGGGTCAAAAATTGTTGAAATTTTGAAAAAATGGTCAATAATTATGAAAAACTGTCAAAAATAGTCAATAATTGTTGAAAATTGTCAAAATTTTTGAAAAATTGTCAGAAACTGTCAAAAATGGTTAATAATTGTTAAAATTTGGAAAAATGGTCAAAAATTGTCAAAATGTTGAAAAAACGGAAAATAATTATAAAAAACTGTCAAAAATGGTCAATAATTGTTAAAAATTCTCAAAATTTTCGAAAAATTGTCAAAAATGGTCAATAATTGTGAGAACCTGTCATAAATGCTCAAATATGGTCAATAATTGTTAAAATTTGGAAAAATGGTGTAAAATGGTCAAATTTTTTGAAAAATTGTCAAAAATGAACAATAATTGTCATAACTGTCAAAATTGGTCAATAATTGTCAAAAATGGTCAATAATGGTAAAAATTTGAAAAAATGGTCTAAAATGGTCAAAATTTTTGAAAAATGATCAATAATGGTCAAAAATGATCAATAATTGTCAAAATTCGTCAATAATTGTCAAAATGGTCAAAAATTGTTAAAATTTGAAAAAATGGTCAAAAACTGTCAAAATTTTTGAAAAATCATCAAAAATGATCAATAATTGTCAAAATTGGTCAATAATTGTCAAAAATGGTCAATAATTGTTAAAATTTAGAAAAATAGTAAATAATTGTTAAAATTTAGAAAAATAGTAAATAATTGTTAAAATTTGGAAAAATAGTCTAAAATGGTCAAATTTTTTTAAAAATTATCAAAAACGATAAATAATTGTCAAAACTGTCAAAATTGGTCAATAATTGTTAAAATTTGAAAAAAATAGTCAAAAATTTTGAAAAAATGGTCAATAATTGTCAAAATTTTTGAAAAATGTTCAAAATTTTCGAAAAATGGTCATTTTATTGTGCATAAGAAGCAAGCTTCTGTTGGCGGTCCGACGACCGCTAACCTTTTTTTTTGGATTGGTGTAACACTAAAAAAATTAAAAATTAGACGGAAAATGTTCTTATTGCATATTTCTCGGAAAAGTCTATGGAAATCATCAACGTTATGGTCCCATTATTCAATGTTGAAAACTACCATAAATTTAAATTTAAACATTGATATAAGTAAATCTCATAAACTTATTACCTTCATAAAACGACAATCAGAGAGCCATAAACCAAAAAGATCAAAAATTTTCACAAGGGAACAGATTTTACCAGATAATGAATTTCTTATAATGAAGGTAAGCAATAATTCGAACACAATTATTAAAAAGATAGGTTATATAATACCTAATATATAATTAAGGGAAAGTATTTTTAATGTGATCGTAGATAAACATTGTATGATACTCATGCGTGAATTACTTTTGCGCACTCGTTGCGAAAAAAGGCACTAGATACGCTCGTTCCTTTCATTTTCGCAACTCGTGCGCAAAAGTATCACTTCACGCACTAGTATCATAAATAACTATTTCCAAACGAAATTTTCAGCCGGTTCTAAAAACATTATATTTGGACACCTGTACCAATGAACTAATTGACGGCAAGGTCAAACGCTTGCGGTGTCTGCAATAGGCTTTTCATATTACCCATCCTAAAAACATTGGCTACAAGCATGAAAATCACGTGTTTGTAAATAAACGTCATACTGTCCCGATTAACCCCTTAGTACTGATTCACCCCGTTTGACGGTACATAGTTTACAGTTTATTTTTAACGGTTTTTGTTATTCTGGCAATCACCTGCTTATATAATTATTGTGTGTAACTTATGTTTCGGTTTACCATTAAAAAGAAATAGTTTCCTCTTAACAAGCAATTTTTGCACTGTTCCCACGTTTATTGAAGTATTCCTAAAGCTTGCAATATCAACAGATTATCGGATCCTTCAGATGAGCAAGAGCAGGACTAATTGCGCAAGACCAATAGTGATGGGCAAAGCAAGACCAAGACCAAGTCCGGGTTAGTCTTGGTCTTCGTCTTGCGTGCGTGGTCTTGGTCTTGCAGCCTCATATGTGGTCTTGGTCTTGCTGCAAGAGTCTTGCAGGTCTTGCATTTTATAGTTGGGAAAAACCCACAACAAAATTATTATGAAACATTTTATGACCTTTTATCAAAATGTCTAGTATTGTCACGTATTGGTACATCTGCCGCCGTTTTTTGATATTGTTCGATAATTTATTTATGGATCTGTTACGACCCAAGATGGCTATACTTATTTAAAATTTAAATTGCTTTCATGATATTTTGAGGTAAAAATATACATTTTGTAAGAATTAATTTGGAACATTATTGAATAAATTAAAAAAAAGCAAGACTTCAAGAGTCTTGCAGGCCGGTCTTGGTCTTGCATAAGTCTTGCACAACTCGGTCTTGGTCTTGGTCTTGCACACTCGGTCTTGGTCTTGCATTTTTTGCAAGACCAAGACCAAGACTGCAAGACCAAGACCAGTATCGCTCATCAATAAAGACCAATACCAGGAACAAGCCCGAGACTGAGTAAACAAGACCAAGACTGATTAAGCAGGACCAAGACCAGTTCTGCAAGTATTTGTGTTAGTCCAAGACCAGATAAGCAATGTCGAGATCGATATCAAGACTGCCTTGCTTTGCTTATCACTACAAACAAATAATTATGTACCATTTGAAATTTACCGCTCTTCTTTGTTCTGATGGTATAGTTTCCACTTAAACAGCTCTACTGAAGATGCAAATGACATTATTTTTGAAGCGCTTTAGGTGCAATGCAAAACAATTTTGGTTGGGATTATCTAAATTGCTGTTTGGTTCGGGATCATGCGTCTCAATAAATTTTTTGAAGTAAATTAATTGTGATGGTTGTACGTGAAATCTTTTCATAATTATTATCAAATAATCTTTTTTGCAGCAATAATAATTTTTGAAGCACTTCAGTTTGATGAAAACTATTTGTTTCTTTTGGAATATTAAAAATTTAAAAAGATGGTTAACTAGCATATTAAACATATATTTAAAGACCCGTGACAGCATCCACCACCGCATAAAAGAGTGCCAGTCTCCTCGTCGACGGCGCCCTCTTCACCGACTCTTTGGAAACACCGGCTTTATGACGGGACACAAGCAATGATTGACGCATTTTTTGTTCATTTAACATTGTTACCCGTTCCAAAGGTTCATTAGATCTGCTATAAGGTTCGCAGTAGGGGGTAACCCAAGCTTTTACCCCATTATAATCGGGCCGCTTGCTTAACTTAACCGTGTGGAGGTGTTATAATATCACTAACTCAAGTTTTGACGGGTTCGGTTGTAATTAAAAATAATTTAGTTGAACCAACAACGGACCTTTGGACGATTTATTAGAATTTTTGACTAGTTTAATGTTTGGTATATTTTAGATGTTTCTAATTAGAAAAACGTACAAGTTTAACGCTTGAAAGAATTAGTAAATGAAAAAGCATTTATCGGAAAACGTTTATTTAATATATGCCACTATCTAGTTGAGCTTGATTGATTTTATTGGCCACACACCATGACCAATGAAAATATTCGTTATCCTCTCTTAGAATTCCCATTCTTTTGTAACATGACCGAATAAAGTATACTACAGTCGGATCGGGGTATTATTTATCTTTTCCTTTTTTTCTGTGATAATTTGGGATTTGGTTTCAGACTATTATATTTTTTTATCGAGACGTTATTCAATCACAGTCGAGATAATTAAGTGTTTAAATTAGTTAGATATCGGTAAGGTGGTCTACGAATTACCAGTGGGTGAAACTAACAACGATATTTGAGATAAATTGTGTTATTATTTGTAGTGAGAATGACTGTTTTATGGTTAACAGTAATAACAATTCATTTTATTCACAACATATTTGGACCCTTAAATATAATACAATTTTGAGTATGGTAGGCGTTACTCTCCAATGTGGGCGGTCCACTGATGACAATCGTCTATCTGGTGCTCTGTCATCCCAATATTGCTTTGATTCTTATTCGATACTTTTTCTTCTGAAATAAACAATTATGGCTCCCGAGTAAGTTTAACTGTATATCACCTGAATTTAATAATAAGTTCCATATAACTATACCAGATAGGGAATACTGGAAGAATGGTACCTATACGGTGCCAAGAGAGAAGTAAGTGTAGGAGCCGAAATTGTAGGGATAAAACAAAGAATAGCTATTCCAATAAGCCTTCTCTAAGGATTTCACAACTTTCCAAGCGGAAGTGTCGATTCACTGTTGAAGAAATTAAAAGACAGGAAAGGATATAACGTTAAGTTTCCATCTTCACCAAGCTGCATTGAAGGCGCATGATTGAATAGAGGTCAATTCTAAGCTAGTATGGGATTGCATAGGTGCCTTCAACGCACTTGGAGACCATTGCAAGGTCATGGTAGCCTGAGTACCAGGGCACGAGGGTCATAAAGGCAACGAATTGGCGGATAAAACGGCCAGACAAGGATCATAAATGACATTCATTGGACCGGAACCCTTCTGCGGCGTCGCAAAGTCGACAATAAATATGGCCACAAGGAAGTAGGTGGCACAGACATCTCTAGAATGGTGGGTGATCTCACCATGACAGAGACAGGCGAAACAGTTCATTAGAGGACATTCGCTAATTTTACGACAGATATAGCAAATATAGGAAAACTGTCAAAGCCAAAGTAGGTATGTTACCAGGGCACTATAAGCTAATGGGGTTGACAGACGACGCCATGAGCAGATTCTGTCATCTAGAAGAGAAAACTACTGAGCACATCCTATGCTAGTGCGACTAGCTGCCTGGTGAATGTGCGGTTTCTTGTTCTAGGCAATGAAATAAATTACATAAAAGATTCTCGAGGTTGATTGGCTACTTAAAAAGTGTCGGGCTGGAGAATATAATTTAGATTCAGAGGTCCACAATAGATCTGAAAAGGTCGCTTTGGAATAGGCCAATTAGCCACCTCATCAAATCTAACCTAATCTAATCTAATCAACTGAAAAGCAGCTGAAAAACAGGGTATTAAAAACGATTCTTTCCGTTTCTAGAACGGCTGCTATGACAGAACTTGTTGATTTTTGTGAAGCTTTTTTTGGGTTGTTTCAGTAAATCTGTTCGTTTTATGATTTATGTTAAACTGGCTAACATTGAGAGGGTGTCTTGAAAAAAAAAAACTATTAACTTTGATATCTTTATCCATGTCTTCTAAGCACATTATATTTTTGAGTTTGTGGTGGAGAATTAGTGGCAGTATTAAAATGAACTTGCTTTTAAGAAATTTCCCAAATATTTGGGACGGATACTGGTTCCTGGTAGACTAATTTTTGCTGAGAAACTTGTTTGGTTTGATCATTTTTAGTTTGTTACAGCTACGTGTTTCTTATCAGTGTGCGCAGAAGGTTGTACGGTTGTTAGCATAGAAACAACAGTGATCAGGAGCGTAGGTCTTGGAAAATGTTTACTGAATAAGTGTGATTGGTGAAATCCACATAATTTAGGAATACCGCCAAAAGGGTTGTATGTATGTATGTATGTGTGTAAATTGAGGTAACATTCACTGAGACCTAAAAGATCTATTGTGCCCCCTTACTTCTACTTAGTTCCTGAGGAAAGTCTCAGAGACTAGTAGCTCCTTTAGTCCTACCTCCCGGAGGAATTTTAGGATATACGCAAGCTTTAACATAGGTAAATGTCCCTCTTCTATCCAGTAATCTACAAGGTGTTGTGCCCTAGGATTCTGAATTGCTGTGAAATTCGCAAAAGTTTGTGGGTAAAGGTTTCTTCTTCCATGCCACAGAATCTACATTCTTTTTCCTCCAATATTTTGAGCTTTTTCAGGTGCCCATTCAGGCGACAATGTCCCGTAAGGATCCCTGTTAAAACTCTTAGTGCAGTTTTACTTTGACTTTTGCATTCATTTGATCTCAACAGGTTGAAATCACCAAGAAGAATTTTGTCTAATTCCTACTAGATCTTCCCAATAGTCAGATTTTCTCTTTTCTTCGGCTTTGCCTATTTCTTCCAATGTTACATTGGAGCTGATACCGCAAAAGGGTTCCGGCCCCCAAAAGGTCCAGTCCCCCTCTTTGCTAGTTCATCTGCTATTTCATTTCCTTCTATCCCAGTGTTTCCTGGAATCCACAGTAAGGTAAAAAAGGGTTGTAAACGGTTATGGGGAATTGGAATGGAAACAACTTTTTAGAAACCATTATTCTGTCAGTAATTCTTCGTTTATTTGATTTCTCTCAATTCTACTAAAGGATTAAAATATTTTCTTCATAATTCTGGTACCTATGATAGTTACCATTTGTTTGTTTACACAAGGCGATTTCAGAGAGCTACAGTTTTTCATTTTTCATGGTTTAAAGAATACGTAGTACTAAAAGTGGGTTTATATATAAGATTTTCCTTCTGATCTCTCATAAGCAAAAATCATGTGAATTGCTTAAGAAATACTTAATTACACAATATCCGAAATATTGTGTTTACATGCTTTGAGTTTTGTAAACATTACGTTAAGATCAGAAAAAGTTAGGTTAAAATTGCTGACAGTATTCTAACCTAGAAGTTGATGCCAGAATTGAGTTTTGTGGAACAGGTCGTTGTACGTACTTGTGTCGCAAACAGTTTGTTTCAAATGGATGAAATTGGTCTACGCAGAATTGCTTATGAAATTTTTTCTCACGAATTATTATTACCAGCTGACAAGTTGATACTAATGAAAGTCGCCCTGAGGATAAACAATGATTTGGATAGATTTTTGAATTGAAATTTGGTTGTTTTCTATTGATTTAATGATCCTTTTTATTATAAAGCACCAAATCAAAATTAATAACTCAAACACGATCAAAATAACTATAAGAACCACGTGTTGTGCAAAGAACGCTTGTTTACCAACAGATTCATCAGGGCGTGACGTCACGTGGAATTGCCCTATATAGTACTGATGTTTCTCTTGTACAAAAAACGAAACTTATCGTCCAAAAAAACAAACAGGAAGAGACTGGTTGGAGAGTTGAAACTGTGGGCGTGGTATATCTAATTTAGTTTTCAATGAACACTCTGTGGAAGATAAAAGGAGTTTCAAAAACAGTACGAGAATAACGACAAGTACTTTTGAGCATTTGTTGGGTAAGGTGGGCCCAAAAATATGTAGACAGGATACAACTTTCAGGGAAAGCATTTCAGCTCGATTATTGCTAACACTAAAAGATATCTTGCTACAGGAGAAAATTTTCAAAGTCTGCAATATAGTTCCAGAACTTCAGTACCATCTGTATTCCAGGAACAATAAAAGCTGTTTACGAGATTTTACAAGCTGAATATCTTTCTACACCTAAAGAAGAACATCAATGGAAAAAAATGGCATCAAATTTTTATAAGCAGTGGAATTTCCCAATTTGCTTAGGTGCTTTAGACGGAAAACACATGGCATTTCGTGCCAAGAAAATAGATGGATCATTTTACTACAACTACAAAGATTTTAATATTATAGTTCTAATCTCCCTGGTACCTCCATTAGGTTATTGGGTCAATGACCTACCGTTAAAAAATAATTAAATAAGCATTTAAAAAAATTAAATTTACCTGCTATACATATAGTTAAGTATTCCTCTTAAATGAAATTTACCTAAAACGTTTCAAGACCCCCGTGTAAACTTTATTCCGCATCAAGTACTCGGCGAAAACCAAAATTGGAAAGCGGGCTGGAGTCCACCGTTGACCTCAAGGTGTTATATGGGAATGGAATTTGCCGAGCGCTGACGATCTTCGCGGCGTGAGAGAAACATGCCCGAAGTTTACATGTGATGGGTCAAAAGCCCGGTTTAATATTGACGATGAATCAACTTACGTCGGAGGCCGCGCTATATTTTGATATAAAGGAGAGCATTTGAAGCGAAATAATGAGCTGTTTTGACATAATAAATTGTTATTGTTATTATTTTCATTTTTTTTTTAGGGCTTGTGTTTTAATTATTTGGTGTTATTTTATTCTACGCCTTTTATCATGTCTGTGGTGCAAATGGTTCAACTAAAGTGAATTAAATTTTGAAAAACTATTAAAACTAAAGAAAAGTGGTCGTCCTCTTTCAGATTTAATAATTAAACAGACTAGCAAGGACAAGAACAAAGAAGTTCATCGCAATTTTCGCAAGTCTACGTATGATTTGTCTGATTGGATTTGCGGATGAAGTAAGTGATGCATTTTACTGTTTCGTTTGTCTGCTTTTTTCGAATAATTCTTTATGGTGTAAAAACGATGTCCAAGTCTTGAAACATTTAAAAGAGAAAATAAAAAAACATAGTTTATCGGCAGACCACATGAAATGTGCCGCGAGTTTTGCTACAATCGTTCTCAATTAGACAACGCTTATAGACAATCCGTAAGAGGTTTTAATGAAAATGTGTCGAAAAACAGATATATTATTGTAATGTTTTTGTTATTTATTTAAATAGTTTTTACCGGTGGGATAAAATTATACACACTTCTCTAGCTAATTACTATTGATTTATTTAAAGAAACACACACTGTATTAAATATACACACTCTACTTAGTCTACTAATTTATTTACACTCGGTATATTAGTTCTAATTTATTTTCACTGCTTGAATATTACACTATTTATCTGCACTATTTAATTCACTGTCCGCTTACTAAGGACTTCTGTAAACTGTGAGTGAAACTGTGAACTAACTCTTTACTGTCCGTTTCACTAATTCTCTCGAACTAACTGTTTCAATAATTCCTCCCGCACTCAAAAACCCGCGTATATATAGTTCTTCTCAACTCTAGAAAATTCCAGTACCTTCCGCGCTCGCCCTAGGCACAAACAAAGCGAATGTTCTAGAAAGGAGCGCAGCCACCAAAATTTACAGTCGAGGGACAGGACCGGCTTTGGGTTGGTGACCTCGCAACATTATGAATAAAATAATTGACTGCGTGAAATTTTGTGGGGCGTTTGAACTTGCTTTGCGAGACAGAATCTTCTGTAAACCCGGGAATATTTCTAAGACTTATAAATTTTGTTTCAGAGCTGGATCCAATATTCAAATAATACTTGGATAAGGCTACGGTTTTTAAGGGTACTTCTAAAACTGTACAAAATGATGATTGATTCAATGTTATCATTTAATTTAAGTTTGTCTTATTTAATATGTATAGAAATGAATAAAATATGGTCGTTTTTTAAGAGCATTATTTTTATATAAAACAAGCGTGGCCCAAAAAGAATGTTTGCCTCTAGGTCTTTGGAAAGGAACTCGGTATACAGCGTCAGCGGAAGCTCGAGCAAAATTATCATACACACGTTAAAGCATGCTTGTATAAATTGCTAAAACAAACATGCTTGTCGATCTTACAGTTAGTCACGGCTTGATACAGTTGATGAAAACGAAATGACACAATTTGACATTCTGGAACAGTGTTAGCGAAATAGAGTTTGCTACTTTCTCCTAATTACTCAATTATTCTACTGATCCTTGTTTCTTATTATTGTGGTTATTATGGTTAAATTTCTCTCACGTTAAAAACTATAAAACATTTATGAGATTCGTATGTTGTCCAGAAAGATTATACATTTCTCGAATTAGCTGCAACAGGTATCTAATGACAGTCATTATATACTTGGCTACTAAACATTGTGATTATTAAATAAACACTGAATGCGGCAAAACGAAACTAACCAGCTTGCAATCACAACCGTGGTAATTATAGTAATTTGCCAACCGGAATAAAATGACATGAAATTCTACAACTATACAACTAGTGGCTATTTTCGTGAAGTGTTTAATTGTTTTATAATGAATGGGGCGACATATTATTCGGTATAATTTTTCTAATTAATTCCTCCTCACTTATCCTTTTGTCACCTCAATCTACTCTTGTTTTGGTACAGAAAACTTCTATTTAGATGAAAACAATTTGCAGGATCTCTAGTTCAGGAAGTCTTAAAAATATTTTTGTGTATTGAATCGAAACAGATACTCTTCCGGAAATTTTGATCTCACTCCACGAATGGTTTCCAGATTTGGATCTCCATAACTTTACATGCAGTGCTATCGTTAACAATTTTCTGTAAGCCATCTTATACATATACGTATATATACCAGATCCACTTTGTTTGTTATTGTTTGGTTAGCAATCTTAGATCCATGTCTTCATATTTGTAACCTCAGAGATGAAATAGACTCGATGAATGATAAGAAGCTTTCTGTATATTTTCTATCACTTACCTATTTGAAATAAACAATATTAATTAATCAACATTCAAAGTAACCGTAAACCTACAGCTTGACACTCTGTATATATCATAGAAGGTGCGTCACATTTGCAACCTAAGTAGAAGTTCTTCGATGTTAACAAATAGTTTATTAACGCTCGCTGTATGTCTAATGAGGGAAGCACCTTTATGTCACTTTTTTTCTTCTTCTTCCCATCCCAATTATTGAAAACGAGCACTTATTGATACTCAACGCCTCTACTCTTTTAATTGGCATTCCTTTTCAGTACTCGTTCCATCATTATCTTTCATTGCACCTTCTCGTTTTACCAGGGAGTTGCCAAACGTATAGACAACAAATTAAATTGTGAAAATGTAAAGTGAGATAAAAAACCATCAAATTCTGATTTATTCTCTTACAATTTTCAGTTATTTGTATACTTTATTCCGAGATATTTCGTTTTGACTTATGCCAACATGATTGTTTCAAGACCAAAACCCTCCGATAACAATACCGCAGTAACGTAATCGTTTCTTCGAAAAGGGAAAAGATAATGCCTATAGTATGATTATTTTACAACTGAAATATTTGGCTAGTAAGATAATATTTGAGACTAATTTTTCAATTTATCCACTCTGTATGTTTCAACAGTTTAATTTGTTTAATTTCCTTTAATGAATGAAAGTTATATTTGTTTTTTTTAAATTTAGTATTTTTTTTAAATTAATTTAATTTATGTTTTAGTATCTAAATTTTACCGACTACGGATCTGTGTAGATTTATTTCAATAATTTTAGCAAATATCCTTCACTCAAGGTAGCCAGGGTACCATGACTCTGTGGGTGAAAAACTAACTGCATAAAATGGGGCTGTATCAAGAGGTTCTGCAGCTGCAGACTTTGTGGCATGGAGAACGAGACCGTAACCCATATCTTATCTGACTCTTTTGGGTACTGGAATCAAGGAGACAAATCATTTTGGGAGAGGAAAAACTGCCACCTGAATGGACCTATATCATCTTCTCGACGGTACATGGATAACTTGGTGGATGAACTAAATGTGGAAATAGAGTACAATAAGCCAATAGGCTGCAGTGCTCCCGACACCATAAGGAGAAAAAAAACGAAGTCTGCCCAAAGAAGATATACCTCCAAAATGAAACAATTATAACATTGAAAGGAAGTGATATCAGTAATGGAAGTATTCCCAAAAAGTTCGAGCATGAAGATGAATAAGAGATAGAATAAGAAGCTTTGATAGGAAATGGACGCACCAAAGAGGGAGAGAGAAAAAATAGTTCTTCTTGCAATAACTTTTGAAAAACTGCAAATATTGTGGTACAGAGCGATCAGAAACTAAACTGGATAAAGGTTGCCTAAGAGAGAAATGAGTTGTGGAAATTTGGCAAGGCGAAACTGGAAGAGGTTTGAACAAAAAGTTAGATAAAATCGATGGTTGGAAAGACAAAAATGAAGAATTGAACAAGAAAGAGAATATTTGGTAGAGGAAAATGGTTAATGATGAATACAGTAATCTTGACAAGGCAAAAATTAATCAGGAAAATTATTTTTTCGTCCAAAATTTATCAGACCAAGTACGTATTAAAACCTGATCTCTGGTGGCTAACATCGAAAATAAATGATGCAATATTAATGTTAAAAGAAGTTTTTCAACCATTAACTAAAACGCAATCTGGTTGAACAATTTCCAACCACATCTGCAAGACGTCATGTCAAAAAAAGTAATTTGCATATCAACATATTTCATTCAGCATTACACACAGAATGGATCAAAGCAATTGAAAAAAATAAGCATTCACGTTGCCTAGCATAATGATCCTTCCCACAAAAAATGTGAAAAAATCTCCCCTGACCCCCGTATCGTGGTAAGAGTAAACGTAGAGATGCGTGGGCACAATACGTTACGGGAGGGGCATGACAAATCAGTCGTTGTAGCGTGGGGCGCAAGGAAAATACAAAACATGCTCGGTCACCTTTGACCTCGACGTTCTCAATGGACCGCCATCATTTCATCGGACACTATCATTTGTTTTCCTATACGTTTGGCTCTTCTTTCTAGCGATGGGAAAAATATGTGTCTTATTGTCGAGCGTTCCGCGTGCAACGGCGACACAAAAATACCGGTTGGGAAATATTAAAGCATATAATTCAGTAAAATAGAGATTTTCAGAAATAAAAATAAATAAAATTGTTTACAGATTTTTTCCATGATAAACCTTCGGGTCCAAGCACCAGTTCAAAATTTACTCAAACTATTTCCATACCAATCCACTTCTTTCACTATATTTTATTATTCTGGAACTTCCTTTCAGCTTAACATACATAATTTTATTTGGTAAATCTGCAGATATATTTTTTTTGAATTTCATAAAGTTGAAGTCTGGAATTGTGTATAGGTTCAGTTCAGTTTCAAAGAAAACAATTTATTGAAAATTCTCCTTCAAGGAGTCCTGGTTAAAGTTCGGAGCTTGTTCATTGAAAATGTTGATGATTTTTTAATATATTAATATGGTTTTGAATTGAATTGTAGAGCTGTATCAATTCCATACCTTATCATCAAATCAAATTTTATTTATTTTATTATTTTGGTTTTTATACTTATCTTTATTTATATCAATCTAGCTCAGTCGGAAATTATCAAAATATTTATTTTTTTATTTTATTATTTTTCTATTATGATTATGAGACTCTTTATTATTTTGTGAATTTATTTAAACTATCTCAGGAAATTATATTTTTGTTTTTGAGTTCAAATTTTGTGAGGCCAACTCTGTCCTTTGACCTTCAAAAATTTCCAACGTTGATAGCCTGTGTTGACTGTAAAATATATCATAGATAAAGTTTTTTCTGTTCTGGATAAACGATTTCAAATATTTTCCAGCTTCTCACTTGTGATTTATTGATAATATGCCTTGGGTATGGGTATATTATATGGCTTATACCCGTGTTCACTTAGCAACAAAAACTTTATGGTAAGTATTACCTATCACTTACTTATTTATTGTTATAATCACTTTATATTAGTTTAGTTACTTTTATATTTCTTTTTGAATATTTCTGCATGAATTTCAACTTTAGTTTCTCACTTGGCAAAATCTCTTCTTTACTCACCAAAATATCAACCCGTTGTTGATTTTTTTCTTTGTCCTCCACTTTACTCTATATTCTGATCCTTCCAGTTTTTGATTCCTTTTTCCTTTAAATATTCCTCTACGTCTACGTCTTCCATTCACTTGGTTCTAGGTCTTCCATTTATTCACCTTCCTCCCACCCCATATACATACTTTTTTTAGGAATTCTTTGAGGTTGCATTCTGGCAATATGCCCAATCCATCTTATTATTTGTGCCAACTATTTCTGGTTCATTCGATACAAACATTCAATTTTATAAACATTCGGTAGAACTTATATACAGGTGTTTAATAACTCAATATTATGAAATTGACATTTAAAACGGTGGCTGTATCTTCCAAACTAAAATGTGTTCCAAAAATACAAAGGGGCAAAAAAGTTTAAAAATGGACTTTTTATTCCAGTGGCGTTTCATATTTTGTTAACTGTAACCCTCAAAAAAAGTTGAGCAGTCAAAAGGGTGTTGACCCCCTCATAATAAATAAAAATAAATGAATGCGACTGTTTTCAGTTTATTGGTTATCGTATCTCTTAAGGATTTTCATAAATTTATGTTACACCGTTTTATAGCAACGTTAAAGAAATTAAATAAAATTTTTAAGTAAATCGCCCTGTAATTTTTGTTGTATGCACTTTTCTATATAGGTAAGTGAGGTTCAGTCAACCTATTTTTGACCCCAAAATATGAGGTATAATGTTTGACCAATCTTTTAGGGACACCCTGTATAAATGCAAATAAGGTTATTTTGGAATTTAAATCCCAAAATACCGTTCCAAATAACTGTTCCGATTGTATCGACACATCGGCACACCTTTAAATCTACTTTATCTCGTCGTGAATGAATTTACTGTTTAATATTCTGTTGATCGCTCGGTATGCAGAAAAAATGCACTTTTGTCGTCACGGGTGGAACTAGGAGATTTTGAACTTGTGGGTGGTTAATTCAGTGTAAATTGTTGTTTGTCGAAGATGAGACAAAAAAATTGCAGGTACTGTCTCATGAATACCAAATGAAGACAACGCTGTCCGAAAAAAAAACATGCTGAAGACAATGTCCGTTTCAGCAGATAGATAAGTACATAATGTCCCATCTTAATTTTTTTTTTGGTTAAATTGGTCTAATTTAGGGAAAAAATATATTCAAAGCACATATTAACGTGTTATTTTTTCCACCTTTCTAGGTAAACATTTCAAAAGGATAACGCAATATAAGAAGCACTAAGAAGATTATAATTTCGTAATAAACTAATCAAAAATTCTTAAAATGTTTGAGCCCAAATAAAAAAAAAAAGCTTTTATGAAAAAACAAAGATTCTTTTGATAGGGAAAAAAATATATAGAAATTTACAAACAATAAACATCGCTGAAGGATTTCGTTATTGACAAGGACAGAAAAGGACCTACAACAGTAGGACATGGAACATGAAAATGGAAGGAACATAAATAAAAAAAACCAAAACAAAAGTGATGCAGATAATACAATAGAGAAATAAATATAGCAATAGATGGAACAAATATTGAGCAGGTGAAAAGCTTCAAATACTTAGGAGTCGAAATTCAAGAGAACGGAAAACAAGATATGTTTTAGCAGTTCTGCCGAAGTATTGGATCGTATTATTTTACTCCTTCCATTGATCGGAAGTGGTCACCGCTGGTATTTTTTCTTTTTTTCTCTTCCCCACTTTGCTAACTCAATTCTCGTCAGGCCAAAACAACTCTTTTTTAAAAGGTGTTGAAATGTTAACAAATATTAATTTTTTTTGATTCCAGTTCCGTCATTATCCTCAGTTCTACTTGGAGGAGTAGTTTCATTAATGATAGCATTAGGATTTTGAATGGTAGACTAGATCATTTCTGGAGGTATATTTTTCTTATTAGAATTTATGATGGCGTTAGAATTTTGAAAGGTAGACTTTTCTGAAGCTGATTCGTTACGATTAAAGACTCTTCGAGGATCAGTAATATTGGTGCAAGACTGCAGAAAATATTCCTCGATTTCATTAGCCTCTTATATATTTTCTGTAACCAGTGCCCGTGTTGCTGTTAAATTTTGGGCCATTCGTTTAGACAAAAACCCTTCATACCAATGTCGGCCAGGTCTACCATTGGTAAAGGTATGCTTTTTATTTAACGACTTAACCAATAGGGATCAGTGGCGGCTCGTGAACTTTTTAAGAGAGGAGGCTGGACATTGAAAATTGTCAAAATTTTCGAAAAATGGCCAAAATTTTTGAAAAATTGTCAAAAACTCAAAAGTTTTAGAAAATTGTCAAATATGGTCAATAATTATCAAAAATTGTCGAAAACTTTTGTTAAAAATGGTCAATAATTGTCAAAACTATTAGAAAAATGTCAAAAATTATTAAAACTTCGTCAATGATTGTCAAAAATGGTAAATAATAATTGTGAAAAATTATTAAAAATTTTGGAATATGGTCAATAATTGTTAAAAACTTTCAAAATTTTGAAAAAATGGTTAATAATTGTTAAATATTTTCAAAAACTCTCAAAATATTTGAAAAATTGTCAAAATTTGGAAAAAATGGTCAAAAATTGTCAACATTTTTGAAAAATGGTAAAAAGTTGTTCAATTTTTGTAAAAATGGTCAATTGCCAAAATTTTGAAAAAATGATCAAAATTTTTGAAAAATTGTCAAAAACTTTCAAAAAAGGACAATTATTGTCAAAATTCTGAAAAATAGTTAATAATTGTGAAAAATTGTTAAGTTTTTTGAAAAATTGTCAAAAATTTTAGAAAAATGGTCAAAAATTTGGAAAAATGATCGATAATTGTCACCAATTGTCAATAATTGTCCAAAACTTTGAAAAAATGATCATAAATTATCATAAATTGTTAGAAATTGTCAATTATTGTTATAAACTGTCAAAAATAGATATTTATTTTCAAAAACTGTCCAAAAAGGGTTAAAAATTGTCACTAATTCTGAAAAACAGTCAAAATGGTCAACAATGGTTAAAATTTTGAAAAATGGTCAAAAATGGTCAACACTTTTTTAAAATAGTTAAAAACTGTCAAAATATTTAAAAACTTGTCAAAAATGGTCAAAAATTCTCAAAATTGATCAATAATTGTCAAAAATGGTCAATACTTGCCAAAAAAATGGTCAATAATTGTCAAAACTTTTAGAAAAATTGTCAAAAATTTCGAAAAATGGTCAATAATTGTCAAAAATCGGTAAAAACTGTTAAAATATTTGAAAAATGTTCAAAAATTCTCAAAATTGATCAATAATTGTCAAAAATGGTCAATAATTGTCAAAAAATGGTCAATAATTGTCACAACTTTTAGAAAAATTGTCAAAAATTTCGAAAAATGGTCAATAATTGTAAAAAATTGTTAAAAACTGTCAAAATATTTGAAAAATTGTCAAAAATTCTCAAAATTGATCAATAATTGTCACAACTGTTCAACAATTGTCAAAAAATGGACAATAATTGTCAAAACATTTAGACAAATTGTCAAAAATTTCGAAAAATGGTCAAAATTGCCAAAAATCGTTAAAAACTGTCAAATTATTTGAAAAAATGGTCAATAATGGTCAAATATTATCAAAAGTTGTCTAAATATTTGAAAAATTGTCAAAAATGTTCAAAAATTCTCAAAATTGATTAATAATAGTCAAAAATGGTCAATAATTGTCAAAACTTTTAGAAAAATTGTCAAAATGTTCGAAAAATGGCCAATAATTGTCAAAAATCGGTAAAAACTGTCAAAATATTTGAAAAATTGTCAAAAATATTCAAAAATTCTCAAAATTGATCAATAATTGTTAAAAATGGTCAATAATTGTCAAAATGGTCAAAAATTGTTAAAAACTGTCAAAATATTTGAAAAATGGTCATAAATTCTCAAAATTCTGAAAAATAGTTGATAAATGTCAAAAATTGTAGTTTTCTGAAAAATTTCCAAAAATTTTGAAAAAATGGTCAAAAATAGTCAAAAATTTGGAAAAATGGTCTATAATTGTCAATAATTGTCAAAAATTTTGAAAAAATGGTCAAATATTAGCAAAAATTGTTAAAAATTGTCAATTATTCTTAAAAACTGTCAAAAATGGACACTTATTGTCAAAAACTGTCCAAAAATGGTTAAAAATTGTCAATAATTTTGGGAAAATTGTCAAAATTGATCAATAATTGTCAAAAATGGTCAATAATTATCAAAATTGATCAGTAATTGCTATTTTCTGGATAAATTGGTGAGAAGGCCGAGCCTCCTTAGCCTCCTTCGAGGAGCCGCCACTGATAGGGATACACGCTGTCTAATAACTGGTCTTTAGTTACAGGTTAGCCATGTTTATTATCCAATCTGTTAAAGAAAATTTCTTCCTCCTTTGCTAACATAGAAGAAACACCACTTTTGCACTCTTCTGGAAATTTTCCACTAATTTTTCTAATAAGGGTGGTTCTTGGAACACCAAAAGTTGAAGCGTAGTTGCGGTTGGTAACCCACTCTTGATGAAATTTAAAGCAGCTTTCAAAGCTTTAGACCAATGATATCTTTAGATTTCATTGATCTTACAGAGACGAGTTCTTTATTTTGGAACGTTTTATAAAAATATGTCGAATTTTGGGTCGTTGTCTGATTTATGAACAGTTACCTTATATAATCAAAAATCCTTCTACCATATAGTATGGTGTAGGAAGGTAATCCATGTACAAATTTCCACCATTCTTTCTTGTTTTTGGCCTTTATTTTTGCTTCATTCCACGCTAGATTTCTCTCTTTTAAGACTTTTTCAATTGTTTCATCCCAGGTATTTTTGGGTCTTCCTCTTTTCAGTTTGTTCAGTGGTCTTGCCTGCCATACTTGTGTAACTCCTCTTTTATCCTTCATTCTCTGTAAGTGTCCCCACCAACTCAGTTGCCTCTTTTTTATAAATTCTAGCAGAGGTTCTACTTTTAATTCCTCTCTTATTGCCTGGTTTCTAATACGATCTCTCCTTGTTATTCGTTTCACTCTTCTCAGGTATCTCCGCTGCTTGAAACTTACTCTTCTGCCTGTCGATTAAAACCCATTCATTACTCGTATCCATACATGAGTATTGGTCTGTATACGGAGTGATACACTTTCGTTTTGGTTGTCTTACAAAATTCCCTTTTTGTTGATGAAATTTTTATTCATTGCGTAATATCATTCAATGCCTTTGTCTATTCTCCTGTTAATTTCTAATTCTTCCTTGCCACTATTTTAGATTATGACCCCTAGATATTGGAAATCATACACTTGTTCTATTTCCGAATTATCGATACATATGTTTAGTAGTCGCCATAAAACAAGGAAATAAGGAAAACAAAACAAGGAAAACAAGGAGAACAAGGAAAACAAGGAAAACAAGGAAAACAAGGAAAACAAGGAAAACAAGGAAAACAAGGAAAACAAGGAAAACAAGGAAAACAGGGAAAACAAGGAAAATAAGGAAAAAAAGGAAAACAAGCAAAACAAGGAAAACAAGCAAAACAAGCAAAACAAGCAAAACAAGCAAAACAAGCAAAACAAGGAAAACAAGGAAAACAAGGAAAACAAGATATTGAAATTAATAAAAGGATACAAAACACTTTGAAATGAAAAGGTCATTTATAAACAAAAAAGAAATATAAAAGAAAACGAATGTATAAAACCATATTTAGAGCAATCCGTATATTGGGATGTGAATCATGGGTGCTCACACAGCGCCAAAGGAGTCAAATTCAGGCCGTAGAAATGAAACATCTCAAAATAGTCAGGGGTGTCACAAAAAGCGACAAAATGAGAAACACAAAAATAATAGAAGACCTGAAAATAGAGCAAAAGCTGGAATTCATTGAAAAGCGACAACTTAGCTGGTGGGGGCATCTTCCAAGAATGAATAATGAGGGGCCTGTCAGGCAAGTGTGGGAATCAAAAGTACAAAGAGCTAGAAGAGAGAGAGAGAGAGTAATAGGAGAAATAATTAAGAAATGAGAGACAACATGGTTGGCGCTATCAAATAACAAAAAAGAATGGGCAAAATTTGCTTATAGTCATTGAAAAATATTGTTTATAAATATAGTAATTAACATATAATCTCTACACCATATATGTATCTACGTCCATCAGTATGATGGAGTACAATTTAAAACTTTACTTCAGGTTAGTTTGAAATCACTGAAAGTTAAAGAAATTATATACGCCACTGGTTAAAACGTTTTTTATGACTACCTTTAAGGTATCAAAAACAAAAAAATCGATGGCCTTTGTATCTATTAATTAGACTAACTATCAACGAACACCTCACTAATAATTGGATTAATAGGAGAATATAAAGATGTTTTTCGAAAAGTCACCGAGACGTACAGGATTAACTAATTTGGTGGAACACGAAATCGTTGTGGGTGAGATCGTGCTCCTGCAATAAAATATCCGTTTTATCGTATCTTTTCGACCGAAAGAAAGACAAATAATTGATGAACAGATAACGAAGATGTTGGCAAACAACATCCCAGCTAGTTTTTCTTATTCTCAGGTAAGTTTGGGCAAAAAATAAAACGAGTTTTATTTAACAAAATAATGTATTTTTCGAGTGAAATATAATAAGATATTCTCTTTGAAGTTCGTAAATTATATTTGCTTGGAATAAAAATAATTTGGAACAGCCTGCTCTTATATACAGGCTGCCCCTTATTATTGCTATTAATTGAGATATTTTACAAACAAAATTTTTCTTGACTATTTCATCAGTGTTTTTCACTGGCAAAATACTATAGCAACGGCATCTTTTCTACTGACAAAAAAGTTACCTGCAATTATCTTGACAATATTCACATTTGATTTTTACAGCGACAAAACTTTAATTTTTTCAAGGTGCCTTGAACAAAGCACATTTTGTTGCCATAGTTCTGGTATTTATTTGAAATGTCATTGAGCTATTTCTTGTTAGTAGTTATGAGCAAAATCTGTCTTGGTCTTGGTCTTGCGATTTTGCAAGACCAAGACCAAGATCATACATACACTAGCAAGTCCAAGACCAAGACCGAATGAACAAGAACAAGACAAAAACCAAAACCGAGGATGCAAGACCAAGACCAAAGTGCAAGACTAAACTAAAAATTCCAACTTTAGTGTTAAATAGGATATATGAGAATATTTGTGTTAATTTCAATATATTATGTTCTCGTCGGAACAAAACATTTTGTGTGTTTAAGATTTCCAGAAATAAATTGTTGATCATTTATACTTTATACCTATCAAAAGACTCGAAAATTTTCCAAAATGACATAAGCAGTAACAAACTATATGAGGAAGACCGACACCAAGGCCAAGACCGAGACCAAGACTGAATATGCAAGACCAAGACTGAATATGCAAGACCAAGACCAAGACCAAGACTACAAGTATTTAAGTAAAACCAAGACCAGGACCAGGACCGGTCAAGCAAGACCTTGGTATTGGTCTTGGTTCTTGCTTTGCTCATCACTACTTGTTGGAAAACATCATATTAGTTGAGTTCAAAAATGAGTGTTTCTGAAGAAGAAAAAAGGTGAGCGGTTGTCGGACCGCCCACAGAAGCTTGCTTCTTATGCACAATAGAATGACCATTTTTCATGAATTTTCCACCATTTTTCAAAAATTTTGACAATTTTTGACAGTTTTGGAGGAATTTTGACAATTATTGACCATTTTTTCAAAATTTTGACAATTTTTTCAAATTTTAATAATTATTGACCATTTTTGACAATAACTGACCAATTTTGACAATTATTGATCATTTTTGACAATTTTTCAAAAATTTTAACCATTTTAGACCATTTTTCCAAATTTTAACAATTATTGACCATTTTTGACAATTTTTGAGCATGTTTGACAGGTTCTGACAATTATTGAACATTTTTGACAATTTTTCGAAAATTTTCACCATTTTTAAAAAAGCTTGACAATTTTTGACAGTTTTTGAGGTATTTTGACAATTATTGACCGGCTTTAACAATTATTGACCATTTTTGACAATTTTTCAAATTTTTTTTACATATTTGGCAATTATTGACCATTTTTTCAAAATTTTGACAATTTTTTCAAATTTTAATAATTATTGGCCATTTTTGACAATAATTGACCAATTTTGACAGTTTCGACGATTATTGATCATTTTTGACAGTTTTTCAAAAATTTTGACCATTTTAGACTATTTTTCCAAATTTTAACAATTAATGACCATTTTTGACAATTTTTCGAAAAATTTGACCATTTTTCAAACATTTTGACAATTTTTGACATTTATTGACCATTTTTCCAAATTTTTGACAATTTTTGAAAATAATTGGCAATTATTAACCATTTTAAATGTTCCGGAAACAACCACTTCATAAGCTAAGTACCTATAAAAGTACAAGTCTTCACATTTGTTCCATTTCCTGTGGCAGAAGAATAAATATAAATTTGTTCTGAAATCTATTTTTTTATCTTTTTCTAAATCCTCAACTATAAAAATTGAGGGATATATCGTCGGGGGCAAAATTTTGATTTTTTTATTTGATTTCTGTTTAACTTTTATTTAAATTCTATAAGGCGTTTCTACCTTTTCCGCCTTATTTTGTAAGTACTTTTTATCGACGTCAAAAAGGTAGTGGCGCCCTAAATTTTTACAACCTTTCTGTTATCCTTGTGCGACATAAACTTGGGGTCGAATCACCCTTGAGAGGAGTCTCTAGCCGGAGCCCTTCAAGCTGGAGCCTTTACCGTTTCAAGCTTACAGATAAAAATGAATTGAAAATTACAGTACAAACAGTAAAAGTATAACACATTTAGGGCTTCTATTTAAACAAAAACAGTTAATGGATCACGGAAAATAGATTAGAGATAATAAAAGAAATGACAAAACTGTTACAAGTTTTTCCAAAATCTATTGAAAAAGCTTAAGCAAGTGTTCATCTCCCCTGTCAACTTTTTTCTTTGTACATGCAGATCAAAGGAAAAAGTCGGCAAGGGAGGCGAACACGTGCTTAAGCTGTTGCAATCGGTTGAACTATATTCATTTTAGAGCCATTTCCAAAACGTACATAAATATAAACTTTACTTATATGAAAACGTCTATTATTGGAAAATATAGAGGTTGATCATTTTAAATGGTAACAGCATTATAATTTTGGAAACCGTGGAAGTTACGAGATAGATTAAATGAAAAGTTGCCTTTTTAGGGGACCAATGTAATGGTACCAAAGCATGTCTGAAATGAATTATTTTCAGAGTTGGGTATACGAGGAAAAAAATGTTAATTTATTATTATTGGCTGTAACACGTTTATTTTATTATTTAACGCTTTTAATGAAACTCCAGCAACTCAAAATATATTCAAGATACCACAAGAAAATCGTGAAACTAAAAACAGAAAAAAATTAAACGATTATATGTAATTTATGTAAGTTATTTCATATGTATGTAAATAGGTGGAAATATATTTAAATGTATTCATAGGTAACGAACAGTCGCTGTTGATGAATTAGGTATTAATAGTAATGTGTTGATGTATGATTTTTGTCACTGTTTCATAAGTAATTTGATAAAAAATAATAAAGTTTGACACCGAGTAACATTAACAAAGTACTGGTTATAAATTTTTATAAAAAAATATTCGAGGATTCTCAGATTTTTTGCTTCAAAGGTACATCATGTGTCAAAATAAACAGAACCGTACTAGACAATATTATTCCTGTAGTGGCATGTCCCAAATGTGCACCGTTAACCATAACAAAACCACTCAAGTTTCTAGAGCTTGATCTCCAAGCTACTATAATGTTCCTGGATAAGGTAAGATGTGTTTTCTTATTACGGAAATCTACTTCACAGATCTGATTGCGAACGTAGTCCAGAAAACCGCTGTTTGATTATGTATAGATGCTTTCAGATCCAGCTCATCTGAAAACCTACAAATTTAAACATCCGAACTTATCATCTTCAAACGCAAAGAGTATATTATTATTTTCTCTTACTTTACTAAAATATCTGGAAATCCAATCCATGCGTTACTATTTAATCCACTAATGATACTATTCCCAGAGCAATATATTAATTATCAGATCATCTGAAACCATTGTTGTTGATTTATTACTAACATTCCCCTTGCACTTCTAATGCTATAAAAAGAATAAACTTGTACGAAAAAAATTAGTAAGTAATACTCACGGTATCAATGTATAGAGAAGTAGCCTTAGGTTATAAGCAAACTTTTTGTATAACTAAAATATGAAATTATTAAAAATAAAGAAAATAAACCAAACTTAATTTGATCATGCATTTGTTCAAATCTACCCCCTGTACATTTGAACAAGGCATGGGGTAGATTTGAACGAGCGTTCTAGGATACATTAAATGGAGTAAAATCAACGCCAAAAGACATTAAAGACATTGTTCTTGCCGTACCACCATGTATAATGGGTTTTGGTAACTTAAGAATAATGACCTCTATGTTAACATCGCTACATTCGGGATTTTCTGGCATTGAAAACTTAAATATGTCTTCTTGTTTCTCTAACACCCTCTTCAAGTCTGGATATTACTTGCGCTACATTTTTTCTAACAAAGCTAACTAAAATATAGTATTTTTCTTCTAGATGCTTTGAATTGTCTTCTACATCTTTGTCTATAATTGTTTCTTCTGGAAACTCTTCCAAATCATCAGGTGCGTGACGGCAGCACCCCCAAATTCGAATTTTGCAAAAAACCTTATGCCGTTGGATTGCCCAACGTTAGCCCACATTTGCCCAACCAATAAATTATTTTGCCCACCCTCCAAAAAAAAGTTATAGGCAAAACTAATTTTTCTAAAAAAATTAGTTCCAGCACCCCCGTCTTTTAATTTGGCAAAAAGCTTGATGCAGTTGGATTGCCCAAGTTTTGCCCCCATTTGCCCATCCAAAAAAATGTTGCTCTTGACCTTTCACATTAATTCACAAACTAAAGGTTAAATCTAACCTAACAAAACCTAATCCCAACCCTAGTCAGATTTGAAAAAGTTGGGCATGCGTTCTTCTTCCTCTTCTTTTTCTTTTTCTTTTTCTTTTTCTTCCTCCTCCTCCTCTTCTTCTTCTTCATCTTCTTCTTTTCGAGTTTCTCGGGGAAGGAGTTTTCCTTTTCGGGAACTGATTGCATTTTCGGAATGGCCGTACCCGGAAACCCCTTTATGCAAAGTAAATAAATCTAACCTAACAAAACCTAACCCCAACCCTAGTTAGATTTGAAAAAGTTGGGCAATCCAATTTGATGGCGTACCAAGAAAAATCCAATTCTGAAAAATTTATTTTGCCCATAACTTCTTTCTTGGAGGGTCTGCAAAAAAAGTTATTTGTTGGCAAATATGGACTAACATTGGGCAATCCAACTGCGTGCAGTTTTCTGTGGAATTCGGAAAAAAAAATTTTTAGTTTTGCCTATAACTTTTTTTTGGAGGGTGGGCAAAATAATTTATTGGTTGGGCAAATGTGGGCTAACGTTGGGCAATCCAACGGCATAAGGTTTTTTGCAAAATTCGAATTTGGGGGTGCTGCCGTCACGCAGCACAAATAATCTGACCCATCGTGAACTGAAGAATTGTCGTCTCCTTCTGAATTAGACTCCAAACATGTTTCTTCCTTTTTTTTTCTTGGTATAATTTTTGTCTTTATTGATTGATCTTCCATATTTTCACCTCTCCACTTCATTTTTTTTGCCAAGTTTCTTGATCAAAATGTTATTTTTCTCAGGCGTTTCAGTTAAAATTATTGATTTTCGTTTTCTAGAGTTTTTCTTCAAATTTCCCTTACGAGAGGTGCTGCCTTTGGTAGTGGCCTTGCCATTTCTGGAGAACTATAGATATTATTTTTATTGGTCAATAAATCGGTGTGCACATTTTTATTAGAAGAACTGTGTAAGGAGATGTCATCCAAAGCTTCTAAATTTGGCATTATAATTCTGCAGAAATCAATATGTGTGACCGCATTTGAAGGACCGGCTTGAGGTTCTTCTAAAGTAGTTCTTGAGTACTTTTTTTGTTCAAATTCTGAGCAATTTGCTGTCTCTGTGCGACCTGATCATTGAGAGGCCTATCTGTCACAAAAGCCGCTTCAAAGTCCCCATCGGAGAGAGCATTTCTGGATAACGTCCACGTACCAGTTTTAGCAAATCCAGAGGTGGTATTTTAAATTGTGAATGAATTTACAAAAACAGTGTTGGCTAATTCAGCTAAATCATGGATTGTTAGGGTCTTCCCGGGATTGGAAAGAAGACAGTCATTTTGCGCGATAGAATACTTTGATTTAAATGGATCCGTCACTGCCACATCTAATGCTGCATCCGGTGGGTGCAGTGAGGAGGAAAAGTTACCAAGACCATTCCATGATCTTTGGCATATATAACAGCTTCCATGGAGCAGTGACTGTCATGGTTGTCCATTAAAATTAATATGGGGTCTTCTTTTGAACATTTGGTGTGTTTCTGTATATGTTCTAAAACTTTAATAAATAAAGAGGCAGTCATCCATCCACTCTTTGGACTGTTTGCAAGACCAATCGTTGCAGGTGGACCTCCTCTAAGCATTTGATCGTGGAACTTCGCCCTCGGAAAAACAAAAACTGGAGGAATCGTATTTCCCGTTGCTTGTACGATGGCACACAGTGTCTTTTTTACACTCATGGAATTCACTCAACATTTCCATTCGTGAAGAAAAGTACCACTTTATGCACTTGTTCCATAAATTACTATTAAGGCATTTATATGTAAAATATCGCGTGAATCATTGCTGATGAGAAAAAAGGACTCAGTTTTTATTACTGATGATAGTTTGGTGGAAAAAGAAAAAGGCATTATTGAATGCATGAAATCTCAAGGTTAACAATAATTGTTCCATTAGCTATATGATTCCACCCCTACAATGTTTATCACTTTTTTATCAATGTGCAAGTTACTTTCAAAATTCACAGCTATTTGTACAAGCCAGGCGATGTCCTATTTGCTTAAAAATATGTACAATTGTCGGCTTTGTTAATCGAAATCCTTCGAAAAAAGAAATATAGTCGTACTCAAAATGTCAATGACGGGGTCCAAATATTTCAGGCCTTCTTCTTATTCCACTGTCAGAGGAATTACTAAGTCCCAAAGTATATTCATTCCGAAATAATTTCGTTTAGATTGTGACAACTCAATTTGTTTTGTTGCATGTTGTTTGAGGTTAGGTACCGTTATAAAGCCAGAATTCGGCACTTTACGGTTTAAAGGCCGAAACTCACTTAACAGCACAGCACCTGACAAGCATTGACTATTGTGCACCACACCACAAGCACGCCGTCCGCAAAATATTCTCTCTGAGAAATGTGTTGTGGTTGAGGCGTTGACGTGCCTTGTCGGTGCTGTGCTGATGTTGTTAGGTAGGCGAGCTCACATTTAAATACACTTAAGAAATAAAATGGTGATGATCAGTCGCTGTTCCTATGAGGTGCTGATAAGCGAGTTTCGACCTTAAGTTTGGCCATTATGAAACCCAATTATGACTTAAATGATGCTTTTCGGTTTAAAGTCTCCTATAAAAGTTATACTAAAATTATTTGTATATTCAATACATAATCTAAAATGCTGAAATGTGTGATTTTAACTTTTGTACATGAAGAAAGAATCATAAGAAGTGGGAAAGAGAATTTGGGGTAGTTAAGGATAGCTCTGGTTCAAGAAAATCTAAATGACTTGAATTAGGAAAAGGGAATAAAATATAGAAATGAAGAGCAGATATATTTCAGTGTTCTAAGGTTCTTCTTTATTGTCTTTTCTTTACATTTCTCGTTTCCCATTAATTTCCAAAGTAGTGTTTGTGTGCTTTATATTTATTTCTTGTTTATTTCTCATTATCTATTCATCTATGTAAATACTGGTATTGAGAAACATCAAAAAGTTTTAATTGACTCTTCCTCATATAATCAGATAGAGATCTTTTTTTTTGTGAGACTTCTTTTCTATTAGAAGACTTCAACTTTTCTAAAGGTATTCACTTTGCCGGTTTAATAGAAAAATGAATATTCAAAATTTGTCTAAACCCACACTGAGAAGCTTAGTCCATAATTCTTAAAGAGACACAAACAATTTTTTATGGATAGTTAGGTCTTTGTCGCTTTTAGGCTACTCAGATAACTACCAGTTATGAATAATACGACGACAAAAGAAGGTTAGAGGTTAGTCAGGTGCTTATTATTATTATTATTTTTTTTTCAAAACGACAGGTTAAAATGTATTTTATGTTAATGTCTTTATTGTAACTTATTAATATTAAAATGACTCCACACCCAATAGTTATGGTACCGTTGATCGAGATTTAAATTTTTTTTTATTCTCTACTGATGTCAAAGAAACTATTATGAATTGTTATGTTTATACATAATATACAAGTGATGTGAAAGTGACAAACCCTTTATTTGAAGTCAGTGTGAAATAAATAAAAAAATCAAAAAAATTCATTCGGGTATGTTTTCTCAAGAGTATTTGTAATGTTATTTAAATAAAATTTTTAATAAAGTTTTTAACATCCGATTTGAATTTAAATACTTTTCTGAATACGGTCCTGTGTATTCACCCTGAAAGTGCCCCAGTGATGTGTAACAGGAGTTCAATATAGTTGTACCAACTGATAAAAAGAATTACTTTGAAATAATACTTGGGTTGAAACAATTTTAAATTTATTTTATGAAAATCAATTTTGTGAACATAAATTAGCAAGATAAACGTTATTTCTTAGATCAATAGGAAAATAAAACTTAACTAAGATGGTCTTTCACTCAACAATCACATTCATACAATGATTATTATTCTTAATACATGCAATTATACAACTTTTTATACATTAGTGTATTTACGGTGATACTGTTTTCATTAAGCCAAAACGAAAAGCAAAATGTACGATACAGTTGTATCTGAATTTGCAAAATATCTAAGTTCCTTTTATATACACTCACAAGTAAGTTTTTTATTTTAAATTTAAGTTTATTTAATACCTTTTATCTTCTATTAATGTTGAAAAATGAATAATCACTTCTTTCCTGTTTTAGACCGCTCTGGGCCTTTGTGAAGTAACCTCCAAAACGAAAAGCAAGACAGCTCCAATGCAGAATGCCTCTTGATGAAATTTAATATGTGGTTTATTTAAATTTATTTACTTACGAAGATCCCTAGGTGTTTATTTTCTTCAGGAACCGTGTAACAAGGTTAGTTAAACTATTTCCACTATTAATCACATAAATGTTTTATCAAATTTACAAACTTTTTTCAGTGAAGGAAATAACGTGCTTCTTGTAGAAAATTCATTTTCGAAAAGGGACGACCCTTTCTCTATCAACAAGTACCTAACAACCCATTTCCTTTTTCTTTCTTAGCAACAAATTGCCTACTATCTCTAAAAGTAAATTCTTTGTTTGATTATCATTGACCAATCAAATTAACTTATAGTTAGTTGTTCATTAAATAGATTTTATTATATTCTTTGATGGATTTAATCTTTTTTCAAAGAAAGCATCATATTTTAAATTTCTAAATGAATCATTTAAGTTTAAATCTTTTATTAATCATTTATGTAAAATACTAATGATATGATATTTCCTTACAGTAAGGAAGTGAATAGCAAATCTTGACTTTTTCTTTAAGAAAATTTGTCTGGAATGTGAAAATTTCCTAGCGATTTGCGGAAAATGACATTTCACGTACTAATTTCCGGATGGAAAATCGTCTATTTTTAACGTCAAGTACTTTTCCTCCGCAAACACTTTACTTTTCGTCCGCTGTGATCGTTATGATACGGTACGGTGAGAGAATGGCTTTGACAAAAACTGTCATTTGCTGTTGTCAAATTAATTATTTACGAAATCCGTTAGATTTTACCTACGTGTGAATAAGACCGTGGCGTGAATATTCATTCCGAAATAGTGATTTGAAAAATCTCGACTTGTCTCGCAAGAAAAGTGGAATGTCTCGTCTCGCAATAAAAATCTCGTCTCGTCTCATGTCTCGCGCGAGAGTCTCGCAAAAGTTTCGCAAAATTTCCGTGTTTCCTGTCTAAATGAAATACACAAATAAAATCAGTCCTAATTTTTATTTCAATGAACAAAAACCTAATAGTCTAACAAGATAAATAGAAAAAAACGAAAATCGATCATAGATACATGCAATACAAATAATCAAATTTTCATTTCAACCAACAAAATACAGAGAGAAAAAAAGGTGAGCGGTCGTCTGACCGCCGACAGAAGGTTGCTTCTTATGCACAATAGAATGACCATTATTGGCCATTTCTTCAAACTTTTTGACAATTTTTTCAAATTTTAACAATTATTCACCATTTTTGTAAGTTTTTTATAATCATTGACCATTTTTTCAAAATTTTAATAATTTTTGACCATTTTTGACAATTTTTACGAAAATTTTGACCGTTTTTCAAAAATTTTGAAAATTTTTGAGAAATATTGACCATTTTTTCAAACTTCTTGACAATTTTTTCAAATTTTAACAATTATTGACCATTTTTGGCAATTATTGACCAATTTTGACAGTTTTGACAATTTTTCAAAAATTTTGACCATTTTTCCAAATTTTAACAATTATTGACCATTTTTGACAATTTTCAACAATTATTGGCCATTTTTGTAAGCTTTTTATAATTATTGACCATTTTTTCAAAATTTTGACAATTTTTTACCATTTTCAAAATTTTAACAATTATTGAGCATTTTTGACAGTTTTTGATAATTATTGACAGTTATTAATAATGCAATTATTTTCTCAAACACTCAAACTTCGGTGGTAATAATTGTTGTGTTGAATTATTATTAATTTATGAAAATAGCGCATTTAAATAAACATTAAACACGTCACAGGAAATACATAATAATCAATTAATTATTTTTTTGTGATTTTTAAAATTGGTTAAAAATATGGATTAAAGGGTTTTTGGGGATGCCGAATGTAAATAATACATACAAAAAAATATAAAACAACCCCTGTATCTCTTCGGAGAAAAATCTTACCCCTTTTATTTTTATTGTGCCAAATGATTCATTTTCCTAACATACCTAACATAAGTGAGGTGTTTGGATGGATTAAACAAAAGGGTAGATACCTATAACCATCTAACTCGAACGGAAGAAAGGACATGACAACCGAAATTAAAACAGATGTCAAATAATTTTAAAATTTTTTAACTAAAAGATAAAAACAATAATAAATTATTTGGAGACATTAAAAATAAACTTTTATATCAGAAAAAGATCAAATTATAAAACAATCAAGTTAAATAACAGAAATCAAAAATTATTAAATGAATTTGATTGGTCAGCAAATATAGAAAAACTGAAAAATAAAGAGACATATGGATTTTGAAAGATAGAAACATTTGATATTGGTTGCTACTGATTAGAAACGGTTAGTTACAAAAAAATATACTGAATTGAGAAGTATAAGCTTTTTCATGTTTAAAAATTTATTTAAAATTAGAGTACGTTGTGTTAAAAGTGAAACTATAAAGTGAATTGGTGTTACTAACCTTCCTTAACAAGTTCCTGTTAAAAACAGAGGTTAAATAATCTCTGTAAATATAAAATTCCTTAAATAAACCATGAGTGCAACACTGTTTGGGTCCTGGATCCATTCGAACATGAGTTTCCCATCTCGGCCCGAGAAAAAAAAAAAAAAAAAAATAAACCATGAGTGAAAATTCCGAGAGGTAAACAAAACTGAAAATCTTCCCAAGCCGACCCCGAAGCCATATTGAAGCCACTTCTACGAGGGACTTCAATGCCCGGAAAGGTCTAAAACATAGAAAATCTTCAAAAAGTAATACAAGATAAAAAGGTATTTCATAAACTATGAGTTAAATCATTAAACTTACGTGCGTGTGATTAAATCCAGAACTTAATATTTATTTATCTTCGTTACGATTACAATATCGTCCATTTTGTATATAAAATCTGTTAAAAACAGATGTTCTATTTTGTCTTTGGTTATTAGTGTTACATGTAAAAAGAGTTGCATAATTTTCATATATTTATTAGATCATGAACCCAACCTGAGGTGAAGAATCATCATAAAAGGTGAGTGATGTATGATATCACTAATATTTAAATTAAAATTCATATTAATTGGCGCCCAAATAAATATATTACAATAAATAAATTAAACCACATATCAACAATATAAATTAAAAATTCATATCAATAAATAACTATTTTAGTGTCAATATCAAAAACTTGATAATATTATTTACACAGCTCGCTCTTGTACGATAACTGGTTTATATTCATCTGCTTCGCTCTGGCATAATTTTGAAAAAGTTTTGTCTAGCTTGGGTACTTGCAGAGTAGTTAAGATAGGCCGACCACGCAATGCATTGAGTGACATCCCAACATAAAGCGAAAACTAATTCTAAGACAAATAGAAGTACCTACAACAAAGAGAAGAAGAAGAAAAATATGAGTTTAACTATGACACTCTGTATTTAAAAAGTACAGTATCACTTCCATAGACCATTGGCACCGGATTTATACAATATTTATTATATTCATAAGATCTTGGCGTCTGTATTGGTAGTTAAAAAAGTTAAACAAAAAAACCTGTACGAGATGTTTATGTTACGGTACATAAATAAATGACTGGTATTCTACGAAAAAAATGTAGATTTTATCACTGAAATCGATTATCGAAAATATGAAGTCTTGACGTAAAGTACAAAGGTAGCTGTGGACCTTTTCCCACAGGGGGGCTCGACTTGGACATGATGTTATTGTAAGGCAGTGCCACGAATTTTTTTTCTTCATTTCTGATTCATAGAGTAGTGGAATGGTAAGCTGTGATGATTATAGGCCAGTCAGTCAAATATCAAATACTAAACGTTACAAGATTAAAATGGATTGTTTGTACGTTTAAAATATTTATTGTACAACAGAAAAATTGGATTGAATTTAGAACAATATAATTTTTAATAAATAATTTTCCGCCATCCATTTGCTTGCCAAATGTGAAAAATTATATTTTTAACAATTTTTGGGTTGCCCTTCCAACTTTATACTGCCGTATCCGAAGGAGAATCCAGAAATTAGCTGTATGGTGAATCTGAGCTTAAATTTGGGGCTGAAATTAATGAAATTTTTAGTAAATTCCTAGGACTTAAGACTCGTTTTCAACACAAATCCATTTCATTTGGCCCGTGATGCCTTTTGGCCCAATATAATAATAAATATTTTAAATAAGAATTAAATTCCCTTGATATTATTTCAACAAAACGTTCGAACATTTCATTATTATATAAATATAAATTAAGAAGGTTATTTAATAGAAAGTCAAGTTCAAGCGTGAAGTAAGTCAAAACAATAATATGTTTATTTGTTTTATTTGAACTTGACTGGTTATATAAATATGCATTCAATATTTATTATAGGAGAAGTTGATTTAGAGTAAGTCATGAAGAACATTCTATATAGTCGAATGATCAGAGATCAGTAATCTTTAACTATTAAATATAAGTATGCTATACGGCTAGGTACTTATGTATATCATTAGCAATAGTAAATAGTGTAATGTATTATAATAAATGAATCAAACATATCCCAGTGCTACAAGTAGTTGTTTCAGTCCCTGGAGATAATCCTCCAAGCGACCAGCAACACCACCGATTCAGACGCCTTTCCACACCTTTAGACTACCAACGTATCCATTGGAAACGCATCCATTACATGGCGATCCAGCCATGCCTTTCATCCATTACAGGCCAATAGGCCAATGCAGTCTTATAATTCACCAGCACACTCACAAGATCCAGATGAGCTTGTCCATTCCAA
Source organism: Lochmaea crataegi (assembly GCA_947563755.1). Taxonomy (NCBI): domain Eukaryota; kingdom Metazoa; phylum Arthropoda; class Insecta; order Coleoptera; family Chrysomelidae; genus Lochmaea; species Lochmaea crataegi. Next base: position 11,256,679 of record OX387427.1, read on the forward strand.
GATACAACCCTCAAAATGGGATGTACTTAAAAAAAAACTTCCATCACCTCTCTAATCTTCCCCGAAGGGTCCTCCTCGTCTAGTTTGTCTAGAGGCAGATTTCGAACGATCTTCCTATTAGCAGTATTTTCGGCAGTTATCTCTTCAGCAGACTTCTGCCTCTATGAAGATATTTCTAGCCTTTATTTGATTGAAAGCATCCTTATAGAGTGTTACAGTTATCCTGGCACATATCTGTGTGTATATAACAGGCATTCGTTTAGGTGGATCCTCTTCTTTGCTTGAGTTTTCTACATGGCGACATTGAGTCGTAAGCTCTGCTAAAAGTCTTGCCCTTGGTCAAAAATCTGCTGCTTCTTTGGAATTGTCGTCGTCGTTTTCTTAGATGTTTCTTCGGTATAGCTCCTGGAGTTAATCTCGGCGTCTTCCTCGTCTTCATGTTGTTTGAGATATCATTTGTAGGTCGCTGGGTGTTCTTCTTGGTAATTGGCTCAAGTGGCTAGTTAGTCTCTCGGTCTAGGGCACTCACTGGATCAGTAAGGTCCTCCGCAAGACTCCGATTTCGCCCTCACTCTATATGTCATTTTCAGTAGTGTAATCCTTGTCAGATATAGTATTGCTTCTTCTCTACTCAGCTCTTCCCATCTGATTTTCACAAATTGCATTAGTTGAATCTTCCTGCTTCCTGCTCCGTTCTCAGTATATTAATACTAAAAAGATCAAAATTCCCGATAAAAATGTCAGATACTTGAAGCCACGGAATTACCAATTTCCAACTGCTGAACTATTATAAATACATAACCAATCGGTTCCAGTTAACCCCTTTTCTATTTTTTATGTTATTATTAAAAAAAAAATTAATTGCGGAAATTTGTTTAAACTTACATTTTAATGTCTTGTGCTATGTAATATATAAAAATTCACGTTACGAGTATTCCCGGTCTATAACTCTATTCATTTTAATGTTATGTAGGTACTGTCGAATTTTGATTTGTGTTGATTAAAAGTATTTATAGTGATTTGTGGTTAAATTTGCTTGTAACAATTGTCATGAATTTTTATTGTATTGTAATTTACATGTCGTATTATTATTCACGCCCAAAAATTATAATATCAAAGGCGGCCATCTCTATTTAAGCATTTTTTGTACGGTAAACATTTTTTTATTTAAATATTTCGTTAACGAAAATTATCGGAGGGTTGGATTGAATTTAAATTTAGAAAATACCTTTCTAATCATCTATTCTTTTCAACAGTTTCAAATTGATATTTTTTGTATATTAGAGTTAGCTGGTGAGCAAACGCCTACTATAATCTATATCAGTGGTTCCCAACCGGTGGGTCGCGACCCCCTTGGGGGATTTGGGAGACATTTCCCAAAAATAAAAAATAAAACAGGTCTCTAAGAAATATTTCTTTATTCCTTAATGTTAAGGCTTAGCAAAATTATTATTGGCAGTGAAATGAAAATATCTTTGTCAAACAATACAATTCAGAGAGGCATTTCGGATATGTCAGCAGACGTATTGGAGCAAATTTTGTCAATACCTACTAAAGAAGAAGAAGAGTTTTTGTTTTGCAAAGCCTTAAAAACCACAACCAAGAGTGAAGATGTGATGAAAATGACACGATATTTCTTTGAAATTAATGAACTAAAATGGGAGATTGTGTGGAGTTTGTACTGATGGAGCACCAGCTATGCTTGAATGTAGGTCGGACTTTCAGAAAAAAATTGGAGAGCTTGCACCTCATGCACTGCATGATTCACTGTTTTGCTCTTGCTACTAAAACTCTACCGATGCAATGAGTGCTTAACTCATTAATTAAAATTATAAATTATATAAAATCTAGTGCTCTCAATACCCGTTTTTTCAAAGAACTCTGTAAAGACATGAACGAGACTCTTTTGTTTTATACTGCAGTTCGTTGGTTGTGAAAAGGCAATGTTATTGAACGTGTCTTTGAGCTAAATGAAGAGCTGAAAGTTTTTTTGGAAATGCAAGGAAAGCAGACATTTTTGCAAAATCTTATTGACCCAGCTTGGATCCAGGTTGTGAGGTTGAAAACTGGCGACGAAAAAAAGAAGGTGAGCGGTCGTCGGACCGCCGACAGAAGCTTGCTTCTTATGCACAATAGAATGCGAGGTTGGGAAAACCATCAATAAAAATACGCGCAATAGAATGCGATGTTGGGAATTACATTAGGCCCGGTACGTTCTACTAAGTTTTATTTTGTAGCCGTCAGACGGCGGTAGTAGGTGATCCTATAGCAAACGGCAACTGACCTTTCTATATAATTTTTAGGATTTTCGTCCATTTTTTCAAAATTTTGACAATTTTTGACCATTTTTTCAAATTTTTTGACAATTTTTGACCATTTTTTCAAATTTTAACAATTATTGACCATTTTTGACAGTTTTGACAATTATTGATCATTTTTGACAATTTTTCAAAAATTTTGACCACTTTAGACCATTTCTCCAAATTTTAACAATTATTGACCTTTTTCGAGAATTTTTGACAGGTTCTGACAATTATTGAGCATTTTTGACAGTTTTTCAAAAATTTTGACAATTTTTAATAATTATTGACCATTTTTGAAACTTTTTATAATTATTGACCATTTTTTCAAAATTTTGACAATTTTTGACCATTTTTCAAAATTTTAACAATTATTGACCATTTTTCAAATATTTTGACAATTTTCAACCATTATGGACCATTTTTGACAGTTTTTTATAATTATTGACTATATTTTCAAAATTTTAACAATTTTAGACCATTTTTCCAAATTTTTAACACTTATTGACCATTTTTGACAATTTTTGAGCATTTTTGACAGGTTCTGACCATTTTTGACAATTTTTCAAAAATTTTGACCATTTTTCGAAATTTTTGACCATTTTTCAAAAATTTCGACAATTTCAAACAATATTGACAATTTTTCAAAAATTTTCACCATTTTTCCAAAGTTTTGACAATTTTTCCAAAATTTTGACAACTTTCAACAATTATTGACCGTTTTTGACAGTTTTTTTATAATTATTGACCATTTTTTCAAAATTTTAACAATTGTTGACCATTTTTGACAGTTTCTGTCAATTATTGACCATTTTTGACTTTCAAAAATGTTGACAATTATACTACATTTTTCAAAATATTTAAAAATTTTTGATCATTTTTCAAAATTTAAATAAATATTGACAATTTTTGATAATTTTTTAAAATATTCAACAATTTTTGACCATTTTTGACAGTTTTTGACAATTTTTGACAGATTCTGACAATTATTGACCATATTTGAAAAATTTTCAAAAATTTTGACCATTTTTCAAAAATTTTGACAATTTTTAATGATTATTGAGCATTTTTTCAAAATTTTGACCATTTTTCAAAATTTTAACAATTATTGACCAATTTTGACTATTTTTTAAAAATTTTGACAATCATTTACCATTTTTTTTAATATTTAACAATTTTTGACCATTTTTCAAAATTTTAACAATTTTTGACAGTTTTTGACAATTATTGACCGTCTTTGACAATTATTGACCATGTTTGACAATTTTTCAAAAATTTCAACTATTTTTCAAAAATTTTAACTATTTTTCAAAAAATTTGACAATTATTGACCATTTTTTTCAAAATTTTTACAAACATTGACCAATTTTGACAGTTTTTGACGATTTTTGACAATTATTGACCATTTTTCCAAATCTGAAAGAGAGGAAGAGAGGGGAGATAGTTAGCGCAGCGGGTGGCCGAGGAAGAGACGAAGAATGAGTCATCGCGTGACGAACGCTTTTTCGTAACATCACACGTTTCACGAGTTCACTAGCTTTCCCAAAAGTCCTATGTCGTGCAATAAGCAGCAAGCTTCAATAATGCTTGGAAACATTTCAATGTTTGAAAACTTGAGCTTCATAGTTGAAGCCTCTGTAACAGCAATTGAGGAGGATCTAAAACAGGAAATTAATCACCACCTTCAATTTCTGGAAAATGAAGGTCATCATTACTTTCCTGATGTGTCTGAGTTAGAAACCACAGTTGTAAGGATTCCATACCCGTTTAGATATTGCCGATATTCCAGATCAATTGTAGGATGAATTTTTATATCCTAAAAATGATTCTACAGCTCTTGCTCTACTCCAGGAAAAAATCTGACTGAATTTTGGTGTGCCTATTATCGGTCTTATCCCAATATCGCCTTGGGTACTAGTAGGTACCATTTGCTTACATCTATTTTTGTGAAAGTGGTTTTTCAACTCTTTTGCAAATTAAAAAAAAAAAGGTGAGCGGTCGTCTGACCGCCGACAGAAGCTTGCTTCTTATGCACAATAGAATGACCATTTTTCAAAAATTTTGACAATTTTTGACCATTTTTTCAAATTTCAACAATTATTGACCAATTTTGACAGTTTTAACAATTATTGATCATTTTTGACAATTTTTAAAAAATTTTGACCATTTTTCAAGAATTTTGACAATTATTGACCATTTTTGATAGTTTTTTATAATTATTGACCATTTTTCAAAATTTTAACAATTTTTGACCATTTTTCAAAATTTTTACAATTATTGACCATTTTTAACAGTTTCTGATAATTATTGACCGATTTTTGCCAACTTTCAAAAATTTTACAATTATTGACTATTTTTGACAATTTTTGACAATTTTTGACCATTTTTGACAGATTCTGACAATTAAAAAAAAGTCCTATGTCGTGCAATAAGAAGCAAGCTTCAACAAAGGCCAGAAATAAACTTATTGTTGAGGATGTCATTAGACTAGTTTTGACTTGCATTCAACCAAGGATTTTAAAACTTGTTAAGCACAGTCGTCACTTTAGCATTACATTATTGTACCAAATAAAATAAAGAAATATTACTAAATTGTCTTTTCTTATATTTTTTAAACTATGGAACATCAATATTTATTTATTGGGGGTCGACAGCTTTTAAGCAAATACAAAAGGGCTCGTGAATGAAAAACGGTTGGGAACCACTGATCTATATGAAAATAAGGTAATGCCACTCAACCAAAATGTCAGTTATTGACATTTATCTAAACCCCTTACAAATATACCAAGATCGAGATCGTATCATGCACTATAACAAGACTGAGACCCAGACTAGGGTTAAACAAAATGGGTGAAACACCTGAAGTCTTACTTAAGCCTAAACCTGCGAATATCCTGAAATTCTTCCAGGGTATATTACTCAAGAAAGTACTAGTTTTTGAGACTTGCCTCAGAGACTGAGTAAAAGAAGGGAACACCATAGATCTTTTAGTTAGGTCTCAGTGAAAGTTTACCTCAATATATACATTGATACAAGGATAAATTAGTAAGATCAACACCAATACTGAGTACTGAAGACTAAGACAAAGATCAATACCAAGACTATAAGCAAGACCAAGACTGCAAGTATTTGATGAAGACTAAAACCGAATAAAGGCCGAAATTCACTTAACAGCGCATCACCTGACAAGCATCGTCACAACACCGTCGAGTGGTCAACTTGACGGTTGTGTATGGGTTCACTTAACGCATCGACACGGGATCAGCACCGCCGCGATACCCGACAATAGTCTTCACTTTTTATTGTCAGAGATATATTATTGTACTGTTCTAACCGAAATGTGCTGATAAGTGAGCGTACGACGTCGGCAAAGGATCAGCACACCTCAAGCACGCCGTCTCTCTGAGAAATGTGTTGTGGTTGAGGCGTTGACGTGCCTTGTCGGTGCTGTGCTGATGTTGTTACGTATGCGCGCTTACATTTAAATACACATAAGAAACAATATCTGCTGGTGATGATCAGTCGCTGTTCCTATGAGGTGCTGATAAGTGAGTTTCGACCTTAAGCAAGACCGAGACCGATAGTAAAAAACTACTAACTAGCTGTCACGTACGAAAAATTATTATTATTCTTATTTATTGTTATCATCATTTCAATTACGAAATTATTGTAGACAGTCTACGGTTTGACGTGACACGGATTGATGTCACCAATAAACAAACCCATATAATTCAATCATCAACGAAAAATAATGGATTTGGCGACACCGACTTGTTGTCAGAGTAGTATGTTAAAAAGGCAGTCGTTCAAGCTCATTGTATTTAAATAAGGGCTGTTTATATTTTAAGTGCCCTATCAAATATTTTATCGCACGCGTTTGAAAATTACAAAACGAACCGAAGGTGAGTTCTGCAGACTTCTAATTATTCTTAACACGATATGATCTGAGAAAGAATTTTTGGCATTATTACTGTTGAGTACTATTTTTGAAACGACTTATAAGTAGGTTAATTGACGTGCTGATTCTAAAAATTGTATTACTTTTTTTGACGTCAAAATAAGTAGTTAGTTTAATAAGAAAAAAAGAAAGGTAATATTATGATCGTTCTATTGATGAATGTCGTAGAGATAGTAAAACAATGTGGCGTACTTTATAACAAATTGTAAATACTAAAATTGTAGACATATATTAGGAATGCTATTAAATAGCATTCCTACCCCTACAAAATTTACAGATTCCTATATTGGCCAATAATGTTGAAATTGACACACTTAAAACTGTTTCTTTTAATAAAATACGAGGAATAATTTTTAATCTGAAGAGTAAGGCCACAGGAGATGTCATGTTAACCGTGAAATTACTAAAAGATATTTTTTGTGTTGTTGGGTATCCGTTATTAAATCTTATCAATACGTGTTTGCAAACTAGTGTCATGCCTAGTAAATTAAAGTGTTCAATTTCCAAAAGTTAGTAATCCCAGAAAGCCAGAGGACTAAAGACCAATTAACCTTCTCCCAATTATTGAAATAATAGTTCAAGAACAAATGAGTGAGCATCTAAACACAAACAATTTATTATTCATCAACCAGTCTGGTTTTGGAAGACATCATTCCTGTGAAATGGCCTGTCGGCTAGTTTCTAACAACTGGAAAAAAGAAATTGATGAAGGAAAAATTGTTATTAGTGTATTTGTTGACTTGAAAAGAGCCTTTGAAACTATGGATAGAGATAAATTAGTAGTAAAATGCGAAAAATTCGCATGTTCTAAACTAGATTAAAAATTACTTGACTGATGGTGCTCAGACGTATTATGGAGTTCCACAGGGTAGTGTATTGGGACCGTTATTATTCATATTGTATATTAATGATTCATACCAATACTTACAGCATTCTTTCGTCAATTTCTTTGCAGATAATACTTTGACTTCTGTATCTGGTAAAAATTATTTAGAACTGGTAAATATTATGTATAACGAATTAGATATTCTAAATGAATGGTTGATGGAAAAAAAATTAAAGTTAAATGAACAAAAAACTAAATGTATGATACTAGATAGTAAGCAAAATTGTTCTAACTTCAGGCAAGTTCAATGGGTAATTAAAATTAATAATAGTAGGTATAGTTGAATACGTAGATGAAATAAAATATTTAGGAGTTATATTAGATCCTCAGCTCAGATTTCATAAATATATTGATTTTTTGTGTAGGAAAAAAAGTTGGATATTTATTTAGAGTTAGTAAAAGTCTTTCACTTTGGTGCAGAAAACTGATCTATCCACATTTTAACTATTGTATGTCTCTATTAATATCTTGTTCTAACGAAAATATTAATAGACTGCAAGTCCTTCAAAATAAGGCAATGCGCATCTTACTTCGCACAAACAGATATACTTCAATTAATAGAATGTTCACCAAATTGAGAGATTTAACTCTACAATAATGGAGAAAACATTATTCATAGAAGGCTTAAGGTTCTATAATAGCTTACCATTAAATATCAAAACTTCTCCAACTGTAAAACACTTTAAGTCTCGATTAAGAAAAATGTATTTTGTAAATTGATACTTGTATCTTTTTCTGAGAAAATTTGTAATATGAAATCTGTTTTTTATGTAATAGCTTATTTTTAGCTAAATAAAGTTTTATTCTATTTTATTCTATCACAAGTACCACTAACGTGTATTGTCGGTATTGTCGGTAATGCGGAGTTCCACAGGGACTAGTGGAAGCCCGGGTCCTGTTGGAATACTCTACTTACGGAAACTTCACTGGGATGAGCTTTATTGTATACTTAACTATGTACACTAGTTTTACATATGTGTTACTTAAGATTATCATGTTACTGGTACAACATAGTTTTAGATTTGATATCGATGAACTACATTTAAATATAACTAAATGTATCTGAAGGTATGTGAATAGATCGGAATGTCTCTGACTGTTTTTGAATGTTTCTTATGAATTATGAATTATTCTGAATTGTTCGCTTATCTACTTCATCAGCATATATACGTACTGCCCTAGGTCAACTATCCAGTTACGTGATAGTTCTCTGGCCTTTCACTGTCACGTTCGTGACCTCGCGTGATATAACAAATAACTAAATAGATTGTTTTTATAAACATAAATACCTTAAATGAATTAATTAATAATAGATAATTTCGATGAATTTAATTCTTCATGTAATGCCCAAAATACATCACAAACGCTCTTCTTGACTAAGTATTCCTGTTTTGATGTGTGTATTCATGCTCGTGAAGGATTAAATGCAGTTGAATTGGCCGCCAAGATCTGATATGAAATCTGGTGATATAAACATTCTGCATCAGCCATTTGTCGACCAAAAAAATCTTATATTTACGACTTTGCGTATAAAACTATGCCTCATGAAGCAGCTTTGTCCGTTGAAGAAAACTGTTATTGCAGATTTTCTGAATCTGATTCATAGTTGCCTTCCTTTGCGTTCGTTTCAACTACTCAGCTGCTGATGAAAGCCCTATCGATTTGATAGAGATGGTACTTAAGTGACCAAAAACGGACAAAGTGCACCGGAAACAATTGGACCGCAAGCGAAAATCCAACGACAACACAAAGAATCGGTTGTTGTGTAGGGTTTAATTCAAATTTTGAATGGCAGTAATACCTTCTGTGTATCTAATTATACATTTATATTTCCCAAGCCTGAACATAAACAAAAAATGACCATGTGACCAAATTTATTACTATTTCAAAATCAACTCTACAAGAACAACAAAATAATTTACTCTGAAAACAATAAATAATAATAAACTCGATCTAAGTCACTTAATTTTTATCTTGACATTCCAATTCCCATGAGCCATAATTCCACATTTGATGATTGGAATGCGCCTAGCTGGTAGTGAGTGTGCAGTTGGCTTTTGTTGTTGTCGTTTTCCTCTCAGTGGGAAGAAATTCCAGTGGTGTTTTATGCGTCGACGGGAGATTTGGTCCAATACACCAATATGTTTTGACAAACTTTGTCATTTCCCGCATAGATTACCGTAGATACATTGAATGATTGTATACAGGATGGCTCACGTTCAACAAAATCATGATTTCAATAATTATTTTGGAACATGTTCAGAATACTAACATCTTTGAAGTTGGCAGTTGTATCCAAAATAAACTGCCAAATGACTTAGGGGTAGATTATGTATCCATAGAAGATCAAAAAGCTGCAAGAAGGAAGATTTCAGCAGTATGAGAACATCGAGGCCATCCAGCTCCTGAATCACTCACTGAGACCTTAAAGATCTATTGTGCCGCCATTCTTCCACTTAGTTCCTGATGAAAGTCTCAGAAAACAGTAGCTCCTTTATACCTATTTCCTGAAGGAATTTTAGGATATCTGCAAGCTTCAGTTCGGGTAAGTGTCCTTCTTATATCCAGTAGTCTAATGGGTGCTGTGCCCTAAGATTTTAAATTGCAATCCTCAATCCACAAAATCAACTGGTTGTAGTCACCCAGAAGTATTTTTGATTGTCTAAGCCCTACTAGATCTTTCCAATGGTCAGATCTTCTCTTTTTTTGGCTTTGTATATTTCTTCCAATATTACATTGGAGCTGTTTCATCAACTATTTCATTTCCTCCTATATCAGTGTATTCTGGAATCCACAGTAATGTGTCGAGGCTGTTCCCTCCTAGTTCATAGAGTTTGTCTAGGCATTACCATTTTGGAACTGATTACACAAGAACTCAGTGCTCTAGTGGCTGGTTGTATTTCATTTCCGACAAGATTATCCTTTGCATTCTACATCCTTTATCAATATTGAGCTGGGCACACTTTCCTATGGCGCGAATTACTTAGGGTTTATTCCAAGCTTACGAAGTGTTTGGTTCCTGACTCGTACACTCCTATCCCAGTTCCTTCGATTGCTTTTGAGCCGTCTGTGTACCATTGAATGGCATTCTTTCCAAGTCTGGATCCCATCCCTTCTTGTTTCTTAATTCCGTATCGAAGCATCAAACCTTACGATTTATTGTAATGTAGTCTAAATTGAAAAGCCTAGTGCGGTTTAAATAGTGAGGCAAATGGAAAAGAAAGAAAATCCTTGACACATCACTATGTTAATGTTTTTAAAAGTTGTATAATAATAATGTAATCGCCACCGTGCAAGTGGCAATAGTTGCCGTGCACGTTAATGTAAATAAAAAATTATTTTTTGATCGGAATGAGTTATCGAACCACATCGTATGATTTCGATATTTTATAAACAAAAAAAAGTATTTTTTCAGTGTAGAATAACATTAGGATATTTCGGTTTTTAGTGGGTAGACCGCCATGTCTGCAACCGGGACCATCATACATTGTCAAGAACAAAAAAAAAGAAGATTTTTATCTTCATCGCTCTCTTGATGTTTTGATAAAACTACCAAACCATGTGATACTTTTAGAAAAGCCACGTTTAGAGAATGAAATTAACTGAAAAAATGACGGAATGATGACAGATCCGACCGTGTTTATTATCCGAGTTGGTCGAGCCGATCTTCTCAGCTTTATAAACGATTATCAAAATACTTCGTCATGTCACTTTTGATACTTATCAAGAAACAGCTTCACACGGGTTGCCCCTTGACAACGTCTAGATTCACGTAAAATGTTTCTACTTCGGTGTTATTAGTTGATGAATTTGGAAAAAGGGTCTCTAGTAGCTAGATTTTAACACGTCTATGAAATCCGGCGTAGGTGACGAAGTTTACACACATAGAAATTTTATATTTCGAAGTGTCATAATGGATTTCATTTTTTTCCTGTCAAAATAATATACTTGATTGGACTGAGTTCTATAATGATCTCATTAGAGTACCGAGGACAAAATTATGCAAAATTGCAATTTGTTAAATCCATGCTGGACGAAGATGTCGAAATTGTTCCATTGTTCTGGTTCTTCAGTGGAACATCCGATAATGATTTTTCCCCAAGAATGGATACCCTTCAGCAACTGTGTCACTTTTGCAGCCACCATGACGTTTGACAGTGAGAAGATCTATTCCGGGAATCAGCCAACAATGAAGCTGAATATCTTCGAAAATTGTGACCCGTGTATTCGGCAGAATAAGGTAACTTTAAAAAATAAGCAACTGTCTTACACGTCTCCAAAAGTATGAATACCTACTGGCTGCTTCGTACATTTGTTGTTTCTAAAGAACAAAAAGAATCGAGAAGTTTTGGAATCGCTGGGTCTCTTTGATGCATAGGTTCGCACCAATTGTACCATATTTTCTCCTTCGACATCACCAGGTGTTACGAAGAATTCGCGTTTTTGTACTAGGTATTACTTACAATTCTAAAAACCTTTATTTTTCTCTTCTTAAGCTCAAGTTGAATGTATTTTCAGGCTAGTACAATCATATTAATTTCAGCAACATCACCTTCAGTTATTGTTAAAATTATCTCAATCTTTGTCTTTGTTGTTAAAATTATCTCAATCTTTGTCTTCGTATCTCTAGAGTGCTTATTTTAATAAAAGAATCACTAACATCCTCGTGGCGCATATTTTATAAAGTATAAATTGAAATGAATGTGAAATTTGTTGATTTATTACGCTCAGCTAACTCAGTCAAACAAGGTTCTCCATCAAAGGACGTGCGGTTTAATTCCTCACAGATGTACGTTTAACAAATCAAACCTCTAAATTTTCTTGTTGAATGAATGAAATTTTATTGAACAGTTTTTTTTATTAATAGTGAGAAACAATTTTTTCACACATCTACGTATAACAAATATTGAAACAAATTTTTTACAAAAACTACAAATCCAAATATAATATTCTAAGAATTAAAGTGACAACACTGTTCGCTGATTGTGACGTTGACTGATGACAAACTTCCTCGTTCAGTTCTCACAAAATGGCCTGCAGTTTACGCCACGAGATACGTTTAATGAAATTATTTTTGATTGAAAAGCAAATAGTAAGAATCATTATTATAAAACATTATACCACGACTGAGATGTCGTCAACGAAGTTTGGAAATATCCTTGAAGTTTATCAAAGGAATGTAAGTATTGCTACTGAGTTGTATCATTAGTCAAACAAGTTAAATATGGTTATTAATATTAGTTAATCACTAACTTTTGGGTCGCATTGAACAATCAATGCGATTATTTTCACTTTATTAAACATTAAGAGCTTAATTTTGATTTCTTTCAGCAATGATCAGTATGGAAATGCGTTTCTCAAAAAAAAACACACCTGGAGATAATATTAGGATTTTTGGAATATCTAACAAATTATTTCAAATTGGAAATGTGGTTTCATTTTCTTCAATATCTTGTAAAATCGGTGAGTATTACTCACTGTCACTTCTTGGCTATTTTTCTTAACTGTCAAAGCTAGGTTATGTTCCTACTTGATTATAAAATTAATCTTTTTTAAGTTAATAAAATTTGAAACAATTGAATGTCAGAGAGAAGACAAATACATCCTCCCTGAGCGACGACTTTTATGACACTAAACTGATAAATTTGGGTTCTCTAACCTTACTTTTATGGTCAAAATTTTCCCAAATTTCTTAATATATCTCCAGGATATGCAAAAACGATACTTAATTAAGGCTAATAACATCCTAAAACTAAAATAAACCCTCAATTGCGTTCCTTTTGCGTTTTATTGCATATTTGAAAGATTTCAATTTTTGTCACTTGAATGTTGTAAAAAGCACTATATTCTGTTAAACACACGCGAAATGATTTTAAAACACTGCATTCTTTCGTAGAATGTTCTTCACATACCTTCTTTCACCTTTCCTATGCTAATTTACAATCTTTTTCTATTTTTGAATATCAATGTTAAGGTTATGCCTTTTTATTACAATTGTGTTCTTTCTGAACCTTATATCATTACTTCAATGATATTGTTAACCTTTTTAAACATTCTATCATTGCCCAAATAATAATATCAACATTTACTAATAGAATTATTAACTAAAATCTCATTAGAAAATTTTATTTATTTGATTTCATATCTGTCAAATTTTCTTGTGACTACCAGGATAAATCACTGTCGTCATGGTAACATCAACAAAAGAAAGAAATTTGATTGGTCTATATAGAAGATGTGAAATTTTCATTTTAGTATCACAAGAGCTTGAGTTACTTTCGGAAATTTTCTTGAGGGCACGAATATTTTGAAAATTATCCCGAGTCACGAAGAGACGAGGACGAGGAATAATTTAAGCTTGCGTGGTATTCGGTAAGAAAATTTCACACCATAATTTGGAAAAAATCAAAATCAAGTGTATGGAAACAATTTGTTGAATTTTGTGACGAAAAGTTGTAAAGTTCTTATAGAAATTTTGCATTATTCACAGGTATATCTACATTATTTAATGGTTGTAGATCATACGTTTACCTTTTCAACTGTCAAACAATTTCCACTTAAATATCGTGGCGCCTTGAAAAAATTTCCGGAAATTTTTTTAGTTGCCATGGTAACTAGTCAAAATTAAGGCATCTTATTGGTTAAAATGTAAAGGTGTGAAATTTTCACTAGTAATATCACTAGAGGTCAAATTATTTCCGGAAGTTTTTTCGATCTCATGAATATTTTGAAAATTAATTAATAATTTTCTAAAAATATTCATGAACGAGAAAAAATTTCCGGATTTAATTTGACCTCGTGTGGTATTCGGTAAGAAAAATCCACACCAAATTGAGTTTGAAAATCAAATAATTAAAATTTATTTTTCGATTTCCAACAACGTCAATTTTTGACGTTTGAGGTTTGGTCGACTTGATTATTTAGTTACCATGGCAACTAAGTGAAACCCTAATCTAAAAATTATTCCAGTTTTGAAGCTGTCAAGGGGCACGACGTAAAAAAATGTTTTCGTAGCAATTTAGACTTTAAATTGTTGATTTCTACTCGTTGTAGTTGTACGAAAATACCATCTCAAGACACAACACAGTATAATATAAGTTTTGAGTAACTACAAGTGATGGAAAAAATTTCCACTAAAATTCATCCGTTGCCATGGTGATCTGTCATAAAACACGTTTTGATTTGTTAAAAATTACAGGTGTGAAATTTTCAGTAGTACAGTCTAGAAACTTATGGGACAATTTATTTCCATGAAAAAACTTGTTGAAAAAATAAATTTAGTTTTAAATCAACAATACTACTTCAACTGAACCTACCCATGACCATTAATAGTTATTTAATAAACTAGTTTGTTAATGAAGGCGATTAATAAACGAATCTGTTTAAAGCTTTAAAGCCTTTAATAGTTGAGCTTATTAATCGCCCATTAACAAATGAGTTGTTTACAATAATTTTTCGTTGACCGTAAACTCTTTTTGTGTGACGAAATTCATTTTTCCACAAAGACTATCAGGAGATAATAATGTCAACTCCATGCCAATGACGTAGAATGTCATGATGATATTGGTATATTGTCTAATATCAAAATGTCATCAAAACGTCAAAATCACAAAAAGAGTGCGTTAATGACGTCCATTAACGCTTCCTTCTTTAAATAAAACAATTCATTAATATCGAAATTAATAAACGGTCAACGAAAAAACAATTAAATTAATTAAAATAACTCAGAAAATTTACATCTTTATTAATAATAAACACGATAACAGCATACTAGCTAAGAGTTACTAATAGCTTACTTATAGCATGTTAAGCAAATCATATTAATAATTGAATACTTAGAAAGATGTAACAAACAATATGCTTTTATAAGATACATATGAAAATATGACAACATAAAATACGTAAACTGCTATATTCACTCATATTTCTCTTTGTAAAATTTCTTTGGTGTTCGTTGATTCTAACCCTTAATTTTATTGACGGATGAGATTTTTGTTCTCGTAAATACCCCTGAATAACTACAGGACGGATAACTAAAGGCATTTTAATATTCAGAGGGTCAATACAAAAACTTTTATTTCTACAGTGGTTTAAAACTAACATTTTTTGTCAATGAGCAATAAAAATTTAGTTCATAAAAATTTGTCGAAAAACAACAAAAACAAAACAAAAGATAATTTAGAAAAATGCAAAAATAATACAATTTTTAAATTGATCCATTGAACATGAAAATGAAAACTTTTTTAATATTGTTAATTTTAATAAAAATAATAAAAAATTAGTCATGAATTTTTTTGTTCGACTTTAGTACAGCTTTATGAAAAAAAATCTTTGGTGCTGCTGTCAAAAAGCGGCCCCTAAAAGATTTCTTTCCTCATTCTGTCTTGGATTTTATAGCAAATCTTCATCAACTGAATTTACATCTACAAATAATCTTCTAATTTGTTTAAATATGTAAGGAATGGTAAGAGTGTCTAACCTGAATTTTTTTGTAAATAATCAAGTTCATTCATGTAATTGGGTTGCGCTCATCAACAAAGATTTTGTAATCTTTGTTATCAGCCCAGGCACTTGAACAGAATCTTTGTACCATTTCCCATGTTATCTACTTCCATTTCAGAAGCTTCGTGTCTTCTTTAAATGCCACTAGTTTGACTGGAGGGATTTTCAGTAGTTGTGATGGTTGTATTAATTCCTCTCCAAAGTGCGTCCGTCTAAGTTTTTGTAAGTTCTCGCAGAAGCAGAGTATGTGAGTAGGTGTTTCATAATCAAGTTCACGTTTTCTGCACATAGGTTTACTAACTTTGCCCATTTTGTACAGATGTTTCCTCAAAGTGCAATGTCCAGTCACCAGGTCGGTAACTGTCTTCAAATGTCTCTTACCCAGTTTCAGTAGCCCGGTTGAGAGTTCCTTGTCTACCTTGTTCAGTAAACTCTTTGTATGAAGGTGCCCTTGTGTCACCCTCCATTTGAATTGGTGTTCCCTATCTAGCCAGTTCCCGATTTCCCCTCTCTTTGTGATTCCACAAAACGGTTCCAGAACTATGAAGTCTCCTTTAGAGCCTTCTTCAGCAAACTGGTCCGCCATTTCATTACCTGCAATCCCCTCATGTGCCGGCACCCATATTATAGACACTTTGTTGTCTCTTGCAAGCCTGTTGAGGGATTCTTTGCAGTTTTTCACAAGTCTAGACCTAGTTGTTGGATTACTGATAGCTTTAAGCAGAGCCTGGCTGACAGTGAATATTTTAAATTTTTGTTATATCCTCTTCTGATGTTTTCATCAATACAGACTATAGCGGCAATCGTATCTGCTTGAAACACAGTCGTATGTCGACCAAGGCTAAAGAACATTCTCTTTCTAGGTTCTTTTATACAAGCCTCAGTTCCATGGTTTGTTTTGGAGCCATCGGTGAACCAGGTGATTTCTCCAGAATTACCTGGGTCTATCACCTGTTCCTGGGATGATGATATTCAGTCGCTCAGTGAATATTTTTTCTGGTGTCATGCTATCAAAACTCATGTGAAATATGGGTTCGTCTAGTAATGTCCCAGTTGTATCAGCGTGTCCTTCTCGAACATTGTTCGGGGACCATAAGTCTCCCGATTTCAGCCTAAGAATTGCCATTATTACCTACGCCCTTATAAAAAGTTCTTGAGGAGGAAGCCTTTGATGCCGAACAATTAATTCTACTAACATTTGACCAAAAAAGTTAGGTTAACTTAAGCACGGTGTCGTAAGACATAACCAAACTTATTACTGATGATTTTAGTATCATCCTAATGTTAAAATGATGTTAAATGTTTTTATTAATATGATTTTTACTAATTTAGTTTTAAAGTCATGTTATAATAATCTGAATGTTATTATTAATAAGGCTGTTATAATCTAAGTATGTAAGAGAAATACGATTGGTTGTCGCAGATATCACCTTTTGTATTGTGTAACCGACAAACAAAAATGTACCTACATCGAAAGAAAAAAAAATCGAACATTTAGTGTTTTATTTTTGTTATGCGCACTTAATGGATATTTGTCCAAGAAAAATTCCGTTGTCTTTGCCGGTTACTAAATCAATATTTGGCACACTTCCTGTGTCAATCGGATAAAAGAAGTTTAAAGGCGTTCAACACAAAAGTTTGTATAACCCGAGGAGACAGGATGATATTTTAGACATTAATAATTTTATACATTCATACAAGGTGGATATTAACAAAGGAAGTGAGTAAGATTTAGCGAAATCCAATGGTTTCTCTTACTGTTTATCTGTGCTGGAACTCAGTAGGTTAAACTATTGTTATAATCAACCTTTAGTTCACCCAAATACAAATTAACTAACTTCCGAGATTGAATGGTGAGATTAGACCTATAGTTGATTTTTGAATCGTAAATGTGACGAACAGGATAACGATCCGGAATTGTTCGAATCTCCACAGGGACGCCATGTTGGGCACTTTTCGGTGCTAAGTGTAAAGGAGAGGACCAGGAACTCTCAGTTGGTGGAGTTGATCCAGCTTGCAGCATGTCATCGAATAATTTTCGAGCAATTTTCAATTTTTCGGGACTTTACTTGTAACCGGAGGTGCGAATCTGATGAACAGTTTCATGTATAATATTTCGAGGTAAACCTGGTGGACGAGAAATTTCATGAAACTCAGAAATAAGACCAGAATTAGTTGAGGAATCTTGAACAACTTTGACGCTGCCTTGAGAAAAAGCTTGAGAAAAACCGTGAGCTTTAAGTTCGGTGAGCTTTAAGCTTGGTTAAAGATGATAATGAGCAAGAAAATCTGATCCAATGATTGGTAACAAAAAAACTACATCGAAGGCTAAAGTTCAGATTTAAGGTTATGAAACAGTAAGTTTTTATCCAGCTTCCGTTTGCGGCACATAAATCAGAACCAGTATCAACTAAAATTATGTGTTTTGAATTTTTATCAACTACAACTAGACGGCTACTGAATGAAGAGCAGTTAGACGCCGACCGCTTTGGTCGTTTTCCGAAAAATTGCAAAATCTGATGCACTTGAGCATTTTGCTGATACTTTTTGTGATACCAACAAACTTGGCCTGATTGTTGGTTAGAATGGTCTCGAGAGAGATTTATTATTGTTTTATTATTGTGTACAAACTTACTGTATAGCTTTTCCTGGGACTAGCCCAAATAGGGGAGATAATCCTCTCGAAGGTCATAACAGACCTTCGAGAGGAAGTACTACAATGGCTAAGAACATTTGTAGTAACGAAAGGTTAAAATGGGCTATGAACACGTTTTCACCTTTCTAGGCACCGGGAGCCGATGGGATTTTCCCAGCATTGCTCCAGCAAGGACAAGACGAAATTCTACCACATTTGGTTAAGATCAGTCGAAGCAGCTTAGAACTGTGTTGTATACCAGAAGCATGGAGAAAAGCAATATTAACCTTCATTCCAAAAGCTGGAAAAAAGGACACAACAAGCCCCAAATCCTTCAGACCAATTATCCTAACATCGTGTGTGCTCAAAACGATGGAAAAAAGCTATTGACAATTATATTAGAGCGGAAATCCTAGAGATACTACCTCTTCATCCTCTTCAGCATGCTTACCGGGCAGGCAGATCTACGGAAACTGCACTGGTACATCTAACGGAGGATATCCGGGGTGCCCTAGACAACCAAGAAGCAGTAGTATGCGCCTTTTTGGATATAGAAGGAATTTTTGACAATACTCCTTATGAGGCTGTCAAAAGAGCATTGAATAGAACAGGTGTAGACAGCACAACATCCAAATGGATGTCGGAACTGCTCACCACTAGAGTAGCAAAGTCGAGGACGAGCAAAGACATTTTCTCCATCTGTACAACCAGAGGATGTCCACAGGGAGGTGTAGATCCCCATTAATGTGTGGTTTGACTCGGAATATCCTACCAAGGATATCCCGATGATATTGTCATAACAGCCAGGAGAAAATTCGAAAACGCCCTTTGTGACATCGTACAAAAGGGTCTGAACTATACAAACAGCTGGTAGGCAAGTGGGACTTAACATCAACCCCACCAATACCATCTTATTAGCCTTCACTAAGAAAAGAAAGCTCAACCTCAAAACCATTAAACTTGATAGGAGCGAGTTTGAATGGAGACAAGACAAGTCAAGTATCTAGGTTTGACTCTAGACAGTAAACTCCTGTGGAAGAAACATGAAAAGCACTAAGCAAAAATGGCTCTAATGGTGTGCAGGAATCTGGTAGGGAGAAATTGGGGTTGTAACCCAAAAATCCTGAGCTGGATGTACACTGCCATAGTGAGACCAATTATCACTTATGGAGCCATTGCGTGGAGTAGTAGAACTAGCAGATGAGCTAGCAAAGAGGGGGACTGGAACACTGTGGCATATAAGAAGAAACCTCCATCCACGTACTTTCGAATTGTACAGCAATTCAGAATCCTAGGGCACAACACCTAGGAGTCTACTGGATAGAAGAAGGACACTTACCTTAACTAAAGCCTGTAGATATCCTAGAATTCCTCCGGGAAATAGGACTAAAGGAGCTACTAGTCTTTGAGAATTTCCTCAGTTACTAAGTAGAAGTAAGGGGGCACAATAGAGCTTTCACGTCTCAGTGAATGTCACCCCAATTTACATACATACATACTGTATAGCTTTTGCTAACTATGCATCCCAGTCTTTGCTGCTTTGGCCTTATTGCTAGAAAGATCCGTCCCCGTCATTTTAGGCGGTTGTTCCACAAAACTGTGTTACTTGTATTCTTTTTTTGTTCACTCCGGATAGTTTTCTTGGTAAGCCGCCATAATCGCTTCGCTTACTTTTTCTACAGCCGCATCTACAGCTTCAATATTATCAATCGGCATCAATATTTTGGAATTCGGTACTTGCTTACCAATGGAGATATATTAATGTTATTATGTATCTGTGGTCCGAGCATGCCAATTTGTTATGTTATCACTAGTTTATCCGGTACAGTGTTGAATTTTCGGCACACCTTATACCTAGATGAACACACATATAGCCCCTTCAGTATTAAAACCGTTGCACGTCATCAAAGCGTCGAAAAAGAGACGTTCATTTATATTATGTCATTAGTTTGCTGCTGTCAATCACTATGTTTAGCCTTTCTAAACTCAATAAATATTAAAATTTGTAGGTCGCATGTTATCAAAAAATATAAATATGTGCTCGAAGAAAGGTTTCGTGATTAATTTCATATCAAATATAACTCGTAGGTTAATTAAATATTAAACTCAAACTAACGTCAGTCGTACTAAAAACTTGATATGTTGGCAAAAATGCGCACTGTTGCCGCGATTAAAATGGTTTATTTGGTTCAGTTGACGTCTTGACATTTTTGGGGTTATGTTATGACAATTGTATATTTTGCTCATTTAATTTTTCGATTCTTTTACCTACGTGCTAATAAAAAACTGCAAAGAACTGTGAGTATTTTTTCACAAGCAGTAATGAGTTATCAAAGTTAAAGTCACATCCCAAAAAACGTATAAATGAAACTTAATAATACTGCAATAGTAGTACTATTTACAGCGAGTATGAAGCAAGTAAGTAAGTTTAATATTATACATTATACCCAATCAACTGAATTTATTATATTATGTTAAATTCATAATAATAGACATATATTTACAGATAACCATGTCACTTTAGGAATGTTACTGCAGCAATTGAAGGAAGAACAATAAATAATTATTCAATGTAGAATGTTCCTGAGTAGTTTACTAAAATATGATACACATCCACACAGAGGAGTTATGGAACTTTCAAGAAAAATAAACAACTCTATAAGTTTGTTTTTATTAATGAATCCTGAATTTTCCAAAATGGTGCTGTAGGCTGCATTCATGTCAAAAGGTATGTTACAATAATGTAGGATGTAAAATTTTAATATGCAAAAATGTTTTTATTCTAGATATTTGGTATTCCGTGCTGAGAATGAAGATGGTTGTATTGATGGAGCAGAAAGTATATTTTTATATGAATCTCAGTTGAGTGATTATCATGGGGAAATGAATGAAGAACATGTTTTTAAATGGTTTGAAAACCAATTATTATTGAATGTTTCTGAACCTTCAGTAAATTATGGACAATGCTTTTCGATAATATTAGGTTAATGCGACACAATATAGAATTCGATCAACAAATGTTGAAGCCGAGATTATTTATATTGTAGCCTAGTAAATATATACAAACTGTATTCGAACAGTGATATAGCAAATTATATGTTAGAGAATTCAGAAGACTACACAACTAGTTTAATACATTTAAAATTCTCACTTCAAAGTAGTCAATAAATGTTGTTTTACTTTTATTTTTACAAAAATAATATATTTGGAAGGAAATGAATGTGTTATTTGAATACTACCCTTTCAATAAATGTTTTTTCAGAAAAAAAACCCCAACAAAATACATTGTGAATTTGATAGAACAGTATAGTCAAGTGTTACCATCTTTTTAAAAATCCTATTGAGTTAATACAGGGTACTGCCAAGTAAGCCGATAGATGCATTCTAGAAGTTTCGGGTTAGAATTGGTTTGTCTGTGATCTTTAGAATTTTGAAAGATTTCTATTTGACAATTATTGTTCTACCGTATTTAAAAAAATAGTATTACAATCTTTCCAGTGTAACTAATTTATACATTTGCAATGTTTCTTTTTTAAAACAATTACATACGAATTGGGGTGGCATTATTTATTATGTTATTTTAATCATGATATACAAAATAAGTAATTCAAGCAGCATTTTCTTAAGGTAAATGTGTATATCACAAAGTTTTATAAAAACTAGAAAGAATTAATTTAATAGTTTTTATTGAATTGAAAGGTCTCATTTGATCAATCGTTTTATTAGCAATACTTTCAGCTGCGGAAGATGCTGGCGAGCTAAAACAAAACGGTAAATATAAATTTTGATTGATTAGAAGATGATGGAGTGATAAATAAGTCACCAATATGCTGATAATTATAATATGTATTGATTTCAGTGCTATAATTTAGTCCATCACTCGCATATACTTTGCTCTCCTTTTCTGAGCTGTGGTGGTGCTTGCTGCACAATTTTCTTTTGCTATGATCAATGATCATATATCTCAGGATGATTTTCCTTGTCGAAAATGACCTACACACTAAAGCTACACATCACAGCTTTTCTAAGATTTATTTCATCAAAATATAAAACAAAATTGACTACCTTAAAAAAGAGATCCAGGTTATCAAAACTTTCTTATTTATAGGATGTCTTTAAACCTCACATCAATCTTTCATATTGTAGTGACAACATTCTAGAAGCCAACATGTAGATAATTGCTATTGTAATCTAAAAATTATATTAGATAATATTTTTTCCTTGATAAGTTTTCTAAAAGTATATTAGGAAACTCTTTTGAGAAAGATTCGAATAAGCTCGTGTATCACTGCGACCGCTAGAGGCAAGCCTCCTGAAAGTGTTGCCATTTCAGCTATTTTTTACGGTATTAAGCAATTGGACTGGTCGAAAAAACGCCAACTGTGTTGAGCAGCACGTGTTTAGGTATTGAGATGTTTATAGAATCCAGCCTCAGGGCACTGTTGTTAGATTTAAAAATAACTACTGAAAACGGGCATTGTAAAATTTGAAAATTATTAGATAAACAGGAAATAAAATATTTCTGGTGATACTTGCTGGATAAATTCCTCCTTCGAGGAGCCGCTACTGATGGAAGGTTCAGTCTAGAGGCTGATTGGTTACCTTGAAGCTGCTACATCCTTCAAAAACCGACCCAGCATTGGTAATTCATATGAGATAATTGTACTCATGAAATTACAACCCTAGGTATACATATGGAAACTAGCATGGACAACGGATCTCCTTGCTTAGCTCCTTCGATAATTGTAAATTTATTTGTTTTGTGTTTTCTCTTAAATCTATCATTTCTTATGTTTGAGGTTGATGTCATTATCAATTAACCTTATTTTCTATCATTTATTTCTTCCAATACATTTCATATCACTCTCATACATTGCGCACTTGATTCTAATCCAACTCTAATCCACACTCACATCCTTTAGACCTACTCTTTTGTTTAGTCAGATAACTACTATAATAAAAAAGATATTACCGTAATTTTCAACCTACACGGTATATATAGACACAAGTTTCGTCAGAAAGAATAAACCACGTTTTATCGTTCTTTATATCGAGTAGAAGTTAACAGTTAATAATAACACGTTTTCTACTTTCCACTAATAGCATCAGTCCCTCAAGAGTTCTTCTTTGCCGGTCCTTAACTCTCATATAGATGGCGCACAGGTGAAAACAGATGAAGAACGTTTTAACAGCTACTATGATACTTGCTTAGTCGATGTTCTACTGTTTAAGGCTAGAGTGTGCGCGCCGTGCGTTTAAAGTGACATTATTACGTACAAAACTGACTAATAAATACCAATTTTTGTGGTTGATAATGGAATACAAGAGCACGGTGACATGAGGTATGTAATCAACTGATAAAACTCATAAACTTAGCAAAATGTCAACATAGAAACGAACAAAGAACGATAACATTCAGATAAAAATCGGCTATCTTTGTTTTCTACATCAACGTAAAATGCAAACTTCACCAGATAACGTTACAAATGAAGAAAAAAGGCAAATGTCACCTAGCAAATACACAGAATTAGATAAAAACATAGCTACGGCTTTATTACAAGAAAATTTAATACAGAGATCTATACAAAATGTAGCTTTATCTTTACAAAACGCTATGATGAGTTCGCTGCAACAAGCCGCTTTTTTACCGGTGAATTCAGCTGCTGCAGCGGCATTAAATCTGCAAGCTCTCGAATCGTACTTAACCTTACAAAGACTCTCGACGGTTTCAGCAAATAACAGTCCCGGTAAAATCGATATTCTAAAAATAGCAGCTAGTACGGCAAAAATTAGCGAAGAAACTGTTGGCACTAGCGATGAATTAGTAACAAACACTAGCCTGACTGAAGATGTAGATTTAGCAGAAGAAGTAGAAGAAGATTTGGCGCTTTTAGATAACGAAGATACGTTAAGCAACGTTTCGGTCCCTTCATCACCGGTCGACACAACATATCCCAGTTTAATATTGAATTCCATGTTTCAAAATCCTGAAAATTTGGCACTAGTTGGATCTTCGTCAACGGTAACGACTACTACGGGAGCTACGAGTACTAGACAAAAGGGAGGTGCTAGACCGAAGAAACAATTTATATGCAAATTCTGCAATAGACATTTTACGAAAAGTTATAATCTGCTTATTCACGAGAGGACCCATACAGACGAACGGCCGTATTCCTGTGATATTTGTGGGAAAGCTTTTAGAAGACAGGATCACTTGAGGGATCACAGGTAAAACTTGTTTCTTAAATAATTAACTTAGTTAGACTTACGTTACTGTTTTAATTGGAATTGCAATTTGGTGTACTCTAACCCTAACTTAGGGTTATTTGTTATAATTATTGTTTATTATATCTGTTGGTTTTGAATCAAGTCAAATTATTTTGTGATTATTCTTGAAGCAACATTTACTTCTAAAATATATCCTTAGATTTTCATTATATTTTTAAACACTATTTATTTGGTAGGCTTCATTTTTCGGACCACAATAATAAGTAGTTATTAGTAGACATTTTGGTGCAGTATTATTCAAAAATTTGTTTTTGACCCCTACAATTAATAATTAAATTGAAATGGAGCGTTTGTTTGTTCTTAGCGAGCAAGATTTAAAAATGTGTTTTTGATTTTTATGAATAACTAAATTATTTTACTCTCCATTAAGCAAGGTTGTCCCAGGTTGTGGGGAAAAAAATTGATAGTAAAAGTGGCCAAGAGAAATTGCTGGAAATTATTTTCAACCTCAAAATTTGAACACTGAAAAATGACCATCTCGCTTATTATGACAGATACAAAGAAATGTCACTATAGAAAATTATCTGGTATTAAAACGGCTTTCAAATGATGATATCAAAGTTATAGCTCATTCTGCGATTTTCTGAGATAATAATTTTAGATTTGAACATAGCAGTAACGACCTCTAGGGGTGAAATTTCGAGGTTGAAAATAATTTCCAGCAATTTTTCTTGGCAACTTTTACTATCAATATTTTTCCCCACAACCTGCGACAAATACTTTCCGAGATACAGCCGGTTACCTCGCTTAATGGGCCACCCTGTACAAAACAATTTACCGAAAATTCGATGTCCTCCAATCTTTTTTTAGCTAATTTTGAAGTTTTTTGAACATATTCCAATACATAACCGAAATATTTTTTAATGACTTGCCATATAAACCACAGTATACATTTTTGATAATTTTAAATTAATTTAAATTATACCGAGTGTCCTAATAAGAATGTCTCTCGATCGTTTATAGTACAGCTGCGGGAAAAAACAATTTATAACAAAAGTGGCCTCGAGAAAAACCTGGAAATTATTTTTAACTTTGTATGTCTACCGATAGAGGGCGTAATTGAATAAAAAAAAATTTAAAAGACAAATTCCACAAAACTAACTTTATTATTCCTAATTCTTAAAAAAATTTTGCGTATATTTGATGTGGCAAGTTTATCTATTCAAATAAGGGGAGGGGTGGAGTGCAGGGCTGGATCTACGGTATGGGCTTAATGGGCTCCAGCCCAGGGCCCCTGGGTTCAATAAAATAATAAACCAGTGAAAAAAATAGAAAAGAATTTGCAGCACAAAAGCTACACTTTTTATAAATGTATTATTGTTATTTATTATGTTCAGTTATTAATCCTCTCATTTAAATTATGTTTGTTAAGAATTTATGGCTTCAATTTTTTGTTTACCAAAGATAAAGAAGGTACATATTTATTTTGTCTATTTTGACCTAAGTTTATAATGTATTTTCGTAAGTAATATCATAAGGGCCCCCAGGATATCGTTAGCCCAGGACCCCCAAAGGTCGCGGTCCAGCCCTGGGAGAGTGGGAACTTTGTTATGAAAAAACGCCCATAACTCCGGCTCTACTTGAACGATTTTTGCAAACTTAAGAGTAATAATTCCGACATAACCCAATGAGTCACATGCACGCTAGAGGGAGCTAATTATTATTTTTTTAAATCTAGTTATCTTTGGAATATATTAAATGGAAGTATGTGGTTTTGATCGGGGATTATAAGAGGAGACCTAATTAGCAACAGAATAGCAAAAACCGCATGTCGATATATTTTTTCTGTCCCGAGATATCCTAAAAAAAGTGTAAACTGGAAGGTACAAAACCCTTCTGGATTTTATTTATAGTCCAATAAATAAAGGGTCCCAGAAAAGATTATAACTGCCTGCTATTGGCGTTTTCATTTCCAAATTTTTGCTGTTTTTCGAGGCTGGGAATATTTTGCGAACAATCACTGTCTAAAAGTTTGTACATTATCGGATTGTCTTCCAAAATACGTCATTTTAGCTGGGAATTTCTGCTTTTTGGTTGTGCCCTCATTTTTTTCCTCGAGTTTAGTGTTTTTTCAGAAATCCATGAAACCTCAAAATTATGGATTTTTTAACATCGGTTTTTGCGAAAAATATCAATGTTGCGAAAAACATCATGAGGACCACTTTTGTAGATAATGACCTGATCTCTTCATTTTTCCCCTATATAAAATGCCATATTTTAGGAGATAAGATAGTGGTGGATGACCAATTTTTGGAACTTTGGGACCGGGAATACCCCCCCAAAATGGTGATGAGGTGTGTGAAATTTCTGGATCTTCAATTACTAGTCAAACCCTACCCTTCACGGAAAATTCATGGACCGGCAGGATTTTTGTACACTTTTCATCCTTCATTTACTGGTCTATTACGACTACTAGACTCTGTAAAATTAATTTTTAAATAAACAAAACATAGTCTAAGACAAAGAATTTTTCTGAATCGTGCTGACATTTTATAAAACAATAGCCTTATTTTATACATTCTAACGTTAACGTTTATGCAAAATTAACCTTTGCCGTTTAACTGTTCATCGTAAAGCTTATTGCTAGGCGTGAGGAATATATAAAATGAGTTTAAAGTACCTTTTAAGTTACAAATTATTTTCTTTTGCAAAAGAACGAACAAACGATTAGGTAGAGCAGAAATTTAAATTGTTTAATGAGAAATTATAATAATAATTGTCTAGGTTATTTCTGTGAATATCTGTATATATTTAACCATAATTATGAAAATTCCGATAGGTATAAGAAATATATTGGAAAATTCACTCGGAAAGCGTCAATTGCACATTTTTTCTGTTAAAAAATGTTAAAAACTACATTAAATCATGACATTTTTAAATATCATATCAATAGATAATAGTGATGATGGTTAGAGAGTCGGAGAAGGGTTATAGTTCATATTTTAGCCACTAGCTGCGCTAGCGTCAGTGAGTAGTATCTGTGAAGTATATTGTTTATGACTAAGGGGTTATATTTTATAAATTTATAATTGTAATATTTAATAAATTGATCTTAAACGTGGGTAGTTCATTATTGAGATCGCACTTATTTTTATCAAATATCTGAGAATTATTTCTCGAGCTCCATGGACTCGGCTATAGCTTAGATAAGATTAGATCTCAATCTGCCGTTTGGCCAGATTGACCTTACCTCACTACGACGTATACGATCTTTTTTGCATAACCTAGTTCTATATTTTAGCCTAAGGGATCTAGGCTTCTGAGAAAAAGTATTATCTATTTTGTAGCTAGGACTATAACCTGATCAGGATCTAAGTAGACCTCTTCCAGGTATTTAAAGCGTTGGCGGATAATGCCTTGCAATTGCAGATAATGTATTCCGCAATATCATCTACATATTCCAATTTGCCAACAGAGGGGGTACCTGAGTGAGCAGTATCCAGTGAGAATTCCTGTATTTACTCTGAGATGAGATTTCTGAATATCCAAGAGCAATTTAGCGTAGTGAGCAGAAGGTCATAATATCCTTTTCGCCTGTCTTTGGCCTGGAGTATTTCTCCAGTAGGCAGCACTAAGATCCTTTTCTCATTTTCGGACTTCTTCCACGATTCGGCTTTTTGGGATACCACAAATGGTTAGAGTCTGATTAAGAATGCAAGCTCCTTCTTTTACAAGACCATCAGCAATCTCATTTCCGAAAATGCCTTTATGCCATGGCACACATAACGAAGTTACTTTGTTGTGTCTACCCACTGAAATTGTTTGCAGTTCCTGACTATAAAGCAGCCTGGTTTTCAGATGCAATAAATATTGTAGCTGAGTTTAGACGTTTTTTAGCACCTATTGCCCAGGTTGAGATCCTAGTACTAGGACCTGTCACCCCTATTCCCATCCCTTCGTTTCTTTTTGACACATCGGTTTAATAAGTGAGATCCCCACCAGTAACTAGATTGATTTCGTTTTGTGTTAACTCATACTAGTTGATAACAAGTTCGAAACCTTGTTTCGCAGACATAAAGTCCGTGGGGATCTTCATGGATTGGGTTGCTACAACCCTTAAGATCTCAAGATGTCCCGTTGTATGTATGTATGTAAATTGGGGTGACATTCACTGATACCTAAAAGATTTATTCCGCCCCCTTACTTCTACTTAGTTCCTGAGGAAAGTCTTAGAGACTAGTAGCTCCTCTAGTCCTATTTACCGGAGAAATTTTAGGATATCTGAATCAGGTAAATGTCCCTCTTCTATCCAGTAATCTCCAAGGTGTTGTGTCCTAGGTTTCTGAATTGCTGTGCAATTCGCAAGTATGTGGATGGAGGTTTCTTCTTCCATGCCACAGAATCTACATTCTTCCACCACTATTTTGAGCTTGTTCAGGTGCTCATTCAGGCGACAATGTCCCGTTAGGATCCCTGCTAAAACTCTCAGTACAGTTTTACTTTGACTTATTCATTCATTTGATCTCAACAGGTTGTAGTTACCCAGAAGAATCTTTGATTGTCTAAGTCCTACTAGATCTTTCCAATGGTCAGATCTTCTCTTTTTCTCGGCTTTGCCTATTTCTTCCAATATTACATTGGAGCTGATACTGCATAAGGGTTCTGGCTCCCAAAAGGGTGTTTCAGTCCCCCTCTTTGCTAGTTCATCTGCTATTTAATTTCCTTCAATCCCAGTGTGTCCTGGAATCCATAGTAAGGTGACTATATCATTCTCGCAATAGGCATTCCCAGACCATTTTGGAACTGATAACACAAGAGTTCAGTGCTTTAATGGCTGCTTAACTATCCGACATTATGATAATCCTTTGCCTTCTATATCCTTTATCAATATTGAACTGGGCACACTTTCTTGTAGTGCGAATTTCCGCTTGAAAGATACTCGGGGTTTTTCCGAAGCTTTCAGAGTGTTTGGTTCCTGGCCCTTTACACTCCTATCCCAGTTCCTTTTATTGCTTTTGAGCCGTCTGTGTACCATTGAATGGCATTCTTTCCAAGTCTGGTAATGTCCCGTTAGATCGTCGGGATTCAAAGATTTAGCCTGAGATAACCTGTAGGCATTTTCCAGAGCGATCCTCTGTTTACGCTATCAAGTAATTATGGCATTTGAAGCACACTATTTACTTTCGGCTTCCAACATGGTGTTTTTAAAATAAATTGAACTCAAAACTATTTTTTCTACAGTCGCGCGTAAAATGACTAATTACTATATTCAAATGAAATCGTAAAGTCGACAAATGCCGAGGATTGTTACTTTACGCTCTAGATCAAAAAAGGAATCTTTTTTGCTCGCTTATTTAATCAAACCACGCTCTCTCAATTTACTCAATTGGTGAATAATTAATAATTTATCAGATTAAAAATAAAATAAAATAATATAAATATTGTCAAAAAATTTGAAATATGGTCAATAATAGTCAAAAATTGTCAATTATTGTCAAAAACTGTTAAAAATGGACAATTTTTGTTAAAAACTGTCAAAAATGGTCAATAATTGTCAAAAATAGTTACAAATTTTCAAAAATTGTAAATTGTCAAAAATTTTAAAAAAATGTTTGAAAAATGGCCAAACATTTTCAAAAATTGTCAAAAATGGTCAATTGTCAAAAATTTTTAAAAAAATTTGAAAAATGGTCAAAAATTGTTAAAAATGGTCAATAATTGTCAAAAACTATCAAAAATGGTCAAAAACTGTCAAAAATGGACAATTATTTTCAAAATTGGTCAATAACTGTCAAAAATTGTTGAAATTTTGGAAAATGGTCGATAGTTGTCAAAAACTATTAAAAATGGTCAATAATTTTGAAAAATGGTCAAAATTTTTGAAAAATTGCCAAAAAAATTTGAAATTTTTTTGAAAAATGGACAATTATTGTTAAAAATTTTTAAAATTTTGGAAAGTAGTTGATAATTACCAAAAATTGTAAAGTTTTTGAAATATGGTCAAAAATGGTCAATAATTGTCAAAAACGGTCAAATATTTAGAAAAATGGTCAAAAATTTTGAAAAATTGTCAAAACTGGTCAAAAACTATCAAAAATGATTAAAAACTGTCAAAAATGGACAATTATTGTCAAAATTGGTCAATAATTGTCAAAAATTCTTAAAATTTTGGAAATGGTCGATAATTGTCAGAAACTATCAAAAATGATCAATCATTTTGAAAAATGGTAAAAAATTTTGAAAAATTGTTAAAGTTTTTGAAAAATGGTCAAAAAATTTGAAATATGGACAAAAATGGTCTGAAATTTTGAAAAAGTGTCAAAAATGGTCAAAAACTATCAAAAATGGTTAAAAATTGTCAATTATTTCTAAAAATTGTTAAAAATGGACAATTATTGTCAAAAACTGTTAAAAATGTTTAAAAATGGTCATCATTTTGAAAAATGGTCAAAAATTTGGAAAAATGGTCACTAATTTTGAAAAACAGTCAAAATGGTCAATCATTGTCAAAAATTGTCAAAAATGGTCTAAAATTTTGAAAAATTGTCAAAAATGGTCAAAAACTATCAAAAATGATTAAAAACTGTCAAAAATGGACAATTATTGTCAAAATTGGTCAATATATTTCAAAAATTGTTAAAATTTTGAAAATGGTCGATAATTGTCAGAAACTATCGAAAATGGTCAAAAATTGTTAAAGATTTTGAAAAATGGTCAAAAATTTAGAAATATGGACAAAAATGGTCAATAATTATCAAAAATGGTCAATAATTTTGAAAAATGGTCTAAAATTTTGAAAAATTGTCAAAAATGGTCAAAAACTATCAAAAATGGTTAAAAATTGTCAATTATTTCTAAAAACTGTTAAAAATGGACAATTATTGTCAAAAATGTTTAAAAATTGTCATCATTTTGAAAAATGGTCAAAAATTGTCAAAATTTCGAGAAATGGTCAATAATCGTCAAAAGTTGTCAAAATTTTGAAAAAATAGTCAATAAATAATACGAGCCGTTTCCGAAAATCGATTCAAATACGTAATTTATAAAATCGATTTAATAAAAATCGATTAATATTACTATAAAAATCTATAACTAAAAATCGATTATAAGAAAATAATAATCGATTTATATAAAAATCGATTATTTTTTAACATCCCAAGTCAGTAGATCTTAAGGTTAATCATGATGAATAGCGAAAATAACGATTATTCTAGTACTCCTATTATAACCTAAGATAATATAAAAAACTGTTTTAATTATTAAAAGGGCGACTGTAGAAAAAATTATGTCTGTTTTTCGAGAGTAAAGTAAAATTGCCGATTTCGAAAGATCGCCGCGCTCCTCCCCGCGTCGCGCGGCAACATTCTTTCTCAAGCGGCAATCTGTTACTTTACGCTCTAAATACACAAATAATTATTTCAATTAATTAATTGTAATATGATAAAATTATAATGCGCTTATTAAAAAAAGCGATATTCCCATCCTGGGTGCCTGACATTTACATAAAATATCTCTTAGAATGGTACAAGTATTCGGTATTTAGAGTGGGCGTAAACATCACAGTCTGCCATTAATAGTTTATGTTCCTCCCTAAAGATTGTTCTACGTTATGTAATAGCAAAGGCAAGGTGAGAATCTGTCAGGTTTTTTTCCAAGGTGTAAAATTAGGTGGGAATATCTACCAACAAATTATTTTAACAGAGGTGGATCCAGGATTCGCAAGATGGGATTTATAGTACAGTAAAATTTAATCCTCAAAATGGGTACTTCAATACTTATATTATTTAGAACAATGTATTGAAAACAATTTATTTAAAATTTTGAATCGTACTATGCCTTATTTATATTTATTTCAATGTTTATATTGATGTCCAGCGGCTGACAATCTTCACTAGAATCAATGTTTTTGCTGTTTTTGCACGGCACTGATAATGAAGGCATCAGTTGTTGAGATGTTGGTTTCAAACAATGAGTATTGCTAAGATTATGTAATGTTTATCTAGTCTGTTGGACTATTTAAAAATGATCTTATCTTATCTAAATAATTTAAAAAGAAAAAGAAAAAAAGCTGTCCTCGCCGGAATTCGAACCATCACCTACATGAACAGTGAGCTGTGCACCAACTCGTTGCGCTTCCGAGACTCGCAGAGAAGGTCTGCGGAATCATGAACATAACTTATTGCTGTAGCTCTATTATAATATTTGCTGTTTAACTTTCCTTATTTGTCCAGACAATAAATAATAATAAATACCGTACTTAGTACTTTAAAGTCTCGCTTAGGTGGCGAGCATATCGCATGCAATGTGTCACGGTTACGCGTTGAGTTGAAAAAAGAAATCGTTCCTGGAATAATTCCCTTTTTCCGCTCAACGTTATGACATCGAGATCGAGATGTAGATATACTTCAGCGCAATATTCTCTTTCTTCCACTCAACGTATGGGATTTAGTGATAGAAACAAAATGGCTATTTCAGTTTGATTCATTCAAAAGTAGGGCTTCACACGAGACGAGAGTGGGCGAGAGTATCAAAAATCTCGTCTCGATCTCGTCAATTCCGAAGAAATTGAGTCTCGTTCAAGTCTCGGTCTCGTCTCGTTACCGGTTGTCTCGTCTCGTCTCGCTTAATTCTAAATATTGATAATAAGATCCATAAATCATTTTTGATGACCAAGAATTTAAACATAGTAACGCTTGCATCACATCATCTTTCAATGATGTACGTGATTTTGTCATAATCATACGTGATGTAGAAAATAATCGGAATTAACGGAATTTTAAGAATATTGACAAAGTATTACAAAATGATTACATGGAAATAAAGTAAAAAAAATGCCTAAATACGGAATTCAAACTAATATTAACAAAATTATTGAACACGTTTACTTGGAAATTCATTCACAACAATCACTCCTGACCTATCTTCTAGGTAAATAAGTTTAATAAGGGAGAATGGTTGATATCTATTTCGTCGTTAAGAAGATTACCTAAATTTTTTTGTTTATTTATCTCAAGAGCTTCTAAAAGTTTTAATTTAAAGGTTTATCATATTAATGAAACCTTAACCATTCTGCTGAATCTCACGACCCATTTTATTCCACAGATTTTATATATTGTAAAATGTATTGTTCTCTATGTAGACCGTCTCTAATTTTTCCAATAAATACTTCATAAACAAAATTTAACGAGACTCTCGGGTTGCGCTGTATGTGGTCTCGTGATCGCCCATAGTATTTTCAAGAATGTCTCGTTTCGTCTCGATTTTTCGAGACGAGAACGAGAACGAGACGAGACGAGACGATAAATATCTCGCTCCCGTGTGAAGCCCTATTCAAAAGTGGAATTATTCCCTTTTTCAACTCACCGATTCAATTGTGACCTATATTTTGAAATACCATCAATTTACGGTAAAAATTCATCTTCAAAATCAACGTGATATAAATTTGTACCTTATTCATAACACAATAAACATGATTTTCATTATTTCTTATCCTTTCATTTAATTTCAACTACTTCAAGTGTCGAATGGCCTCGGAGGCGTTGACATGGCTGTGAAAGCTACGTTCGTGCTGCTTGTCGTTTCTTTTAATCAAGTCCATGAGCATCACCACACCTAGATCCCTGTGTAGATGATGTTCCTTGCATATGAATTAACATTAACAAAACTTTTCATAATTTGATTTGGATTATTTAAAAAGTATTGATAATCATACTCAGCTGAATGTGCAATTGTTCTTTACTATTTTTTATAATGCTCGCCGACAAGGTGAATTTATTGAAAATCTATTATGGAATGATTTGTTTTAATGGTGTATTCAGTAAATTCTTCGCAACCTATTGGAACAGTGTCCTGGAATCCACAGTAAACTATTTATTCAAGGTTAAGGTGCGTATTCACCAAAAAAGCGAGCACGAGCGAACATTCGTGTATGTTTGCTCGACGTGTTGATATCTCGTCCACACCAGAGCGAATATGTTCAAGTTCGGAGTTAATCCATCTACTTTGTGCGAGCAGTGCGAGCGCGGTAAATATGGCTGACCATGAAAAATTATTGTAAGCTAGTGCAGTTTTCGTTGTATGGTTCGTAAACTTGATATGCTCTGTATTTAAATACCAGAATCTTTGGCTTGTAGAACAGTCCATCCATCTAACTGTCTTTCGTCCAGCAGGAATATCTTTAACTCGCTTTTCTAGGAATTTGTTGTACAGTCGAATTGGACATAAATAGTTATTAGTCATTTCAGTGAAGCGCATGGTTTTCCCTCTCCTTGTGTCGTCTTAGTGAACACAGGATCGCGAATGATCCTTCCAGTTTTCGCACCTACGTTATTTTCTTCTCCTTTAAAGTACGAAATTAAGCGCTTGTGGCCTTCCTACCATGCCGAGCTAATTCAAAAGCAAAAACGAAAAATACCTTCTTCTGCAAGCCACGAACCATATTTTGGAATTCATCGTACTTCAGAAAAACTTCACTTCCCTTTCTGGATATGTTTGTAATTGTTTTCTCTTGGAATTTTTCGTAATATTAGTTAAAGGGTTAAAATTGATGTTGTATTCAGTGAAATATTTTTCCATCAGTAGGTAATTTAGCGGTTACGTTCCAAATCGTTTTAACAGTAAATTCTTTTGGGTCCGGTAACGTTCGCAACCCTCGGAATTTACTTTTTATTAGAAAGCCCTATTGCTATAGAACATTTTAAATCAAAAAAATTATTGGATCATGCACTTTTGAAAGAGAAAATCACAATTAAAAACTCGACTAAAAATAATAAAAATTCACCATTTTTTTAAATCAACACTTTTTGACAATTTTTGACAATTTTTAACAATTTTTAACAATTTTTAACAATTTTTAACAATTTTTAACAATTTTTAACAATTTTTAACAATTTTTAACAATTTTTAACAGTTTTTAACAATTTTTAACGATTTTTAACAATTTTTAACAATTTTTAACAATATTCAACAATTTTTTACAATTTTTTACAATTTTTTACAATTTTTTACAATGTTTAACCATTTTTAACCATTTTTAACGATTTTTAACGATTTTTAACGATTTTTAACAATTTTTTACAATTTTTTACAATTTTTTAAAAATGTTTACAATTTTTTACAATTATGTCTAGATATCAGTTGGTGGATTGAACAATGTTGCCAGTTCTCATTTCCGTAACTCGTGACGGCTTGGAAATACTTTACACAAGGTTTTAGATCTTTTTACTGAAAAATTTGTGGTACATTCAGAATTTATAGAGAAAAATCCAAAAAACGAAATTTTTTCACCACGACCACTATTTGGACAGATATTTTATTTAAAAAATAGTTAAATACTTTATATTCATGAATTTTTCCGAGATGAGGAATAAATATATGTAGACATAAATATCAAATAATTTGTATTCCACGTGAAGTCAAGTGAAAATAATGATGCATAAAAATATTTCTAAAAATTGGCAAAAGTATTTTCTTCGGGTTTTTTTTGTGTAACTTTCTTACATTTAGTTAAAGAGAATAACCTTTACAGTTTAAAGTGGAATTATTAATCGTAAAATAGCGTTAGATAGTGTTAAAAAGTATCATTTTTTGAGTTAAATTCGTGATTTTTAAAGTAATCACTGAATGATCCAGCGAAATTTTTGTTCTAAACTGCTTTATTTAAGGTAAGCTATCAAACAAATTTAAAATTAACATAAAATTCCGAGGGTCGCATAGTTTACCAGAACCATTCTTTGTACTCATCGCCATTCTGCTAACGCATATTGAATGCCCAGTCCATTAATATTTTTGCCAGAACATTAATTTGCGTTTTTGAAGCTTGCTTCTTATTGCACGACATATGACTGTTGGGAAGGCTAGTGAACTCATTCATGCGACTGTGCGCAATCTCTCTTGTCGCACTGAGCTCGCACACCTATAGGTGTGAAAAATTGCCAAAATTTTGAAAAAATGGTTAATAATTGCCAAATATGTTGAATTTTTTGAAAAATTATCAAAATTTTTTAAATATGGTGAAAAATTGTCAAAAATTTGGAAAAATAAACAAAAACTGTCAAAATTTTGAAAAAATGGTTAATAATTGCCAAATATTTTCAAAAATTGTCAAAAATGGTCAATAATTGTCAAAATTTTTGAAAAATTGTCAAAAATGGTCAATAATTGTCAAAGACGGTCAATAATTGCCAAAACCAATCAAAATTCGTTAAAAATGGTCAAAAATGATCAATAATTGTTAAAACTTTGAAAAATTGTCAAAATTTTGAAAAAATGGTCAATAATTGCCAAATATGTTAAAATTTTTGAAAAATTGTCATAAATGGTCAATAATGGTCAAAGACGGTCGATAATTGTCAAAGACGATCAATAATTGTCAAAATTCGTCAAAAACTGTCAAAAATGGTCAATACTTTTTAAAAATTTTGAAAAATTATCAAAAATTTTTAAATATGGTCAAGAATTGTCAAGAATTTGGAAAAATCGTCAAAAATTGTCAAAATTTTGAAAAAATGGTTAATAATTGCCAAATATTTTCAAAAATTGTCAAAAATTTGGAAAAATGGTTAATAATTTTCAACCTTATTGAAAAATGGTCACATTTTTCGAAAATTGTCAAAAATTGCCAAAATTTTGAAAAAAATGGTCAATAATTATAAAAAACTGTCAAAATGGTCAATAATTTTTAAAAATTGTCAAAATTTTTGAAAAATTGTCAAAAATGGACAATAATTGTCAGAACCTGTCAAAAATGCTAAAAAATTGTCAAAAATGTTCAATAATTGTTAAAATTTGGAAAAATGGTCAAAAATGATCAATAATTGTCAAAACTGTCAAAATTGGTCAATAATTGTTAAAATTTGAATAAATTGTCAAAATTTTAAAAAAATGGTCAATAATTGCCAAATATGTTAAAATTTATTAAAAATTGTCAAAAATGGTCAATAATTGTCAAAGACGGTCAATAATTATCAAAAATTGTCAAAATTTTTGAAAAATGGTAAAAAATTCACGAAAACTGGTCATTTTATTGTGCATAAGAAGCAAGCTTCTTCAAAAATTTGGAAAAATGATCAAAAACTGTCAAAATTTTGAAAAAATAGTTAATAATTGCCAAATATTTTCAAAAATTGTCTAAAATGGTCAATAATTGTCAAAAATTTTGAAAAATGGTTAAAATTTTTGAAAAATTGTCAAAAATGGTCAATAATTGTCAAAGACGGTCAATAATTGCCAAAACCAATCAAAATTCGTCAAAAATGGTCAAAAATGATCAATAATTGTTAAAACTTTGAAAAATGGTCAAAAATTGTCAAAATTTTGAAAAAATGGTCAATAATTGCCAAATATGTTAAAATTTTTGAAAAATTGTCATAAATGGTCAATAATTGTCAAAGACGGTCGATAATTGTCAAAGACGGTCAATAATTGTCAAAATTCGTCAAAAACTGTCAAAAATGGTCAATACTTGTTAAAAATTTTGAAAAATTATCAAAAATTTTTAAATATGGTCAAAAATTGTCAAGAATTTGGAAAAATTGTCAAAAATTGTCAAAATTTTGAAAAAATGGTTAATAATTGCCAAATATTTTCAAAAATTGTCAAAAATTTGGAAAAATGGTCAATAATTGTCAAACTTTTTGAAAAATGGTCACATTTTTCGAAAATTGTCAAAAATTGTCAAAATTTTGAAAAAATGGTCAATAAATATAAAAAACTGTCAAAAATGGTCAATAATTATTAAAAATTGTCAAAATTTTTGAAAAATTGTCAAAAGTGGACAATAATTGTCAGAACCTGTCAAAAATGCTAAAAAATTGTCAAAAATGGTCAATAATTGTTAAAATTTGGAAAAATGCTCAAAATTTTTGAAAAATTGTCAAAAATGATCAATAATTGTCAAAACTGTCAAAATTGGTCAATAATTGTTAAAATTTGAATAAATTGTCAAAATTTTGAAAAAATGGTCAATAATTGCCAAATATGTTAAAATTTATTAAAAATTGTCAAAAATGGTCAATAATTGTCAAAGACGGTCAATAATTATCAAAATTCGTCAAAAATTGTCAACATTTTTGAAAAATGGTGAAAAATTCACGAAAACTGGTCTTACTATTGTGCATAAGAAGCAAGCTTCTGTCGGCGGTCCGACGACCGCTCACCTTTTTTTTTTCATCCAAAGTATAGTTTTTTCTCAGCACTGAAGTTCATAAACTGACGCCATACATATTTTCTGTTTTGTGTTATTTGGTTCGTTTTCCAACACATTTTCTTCAATAGCTTGTAATGAAGCCCGACCGAAACGAGATATTTTTTATCAATAATATACTATTTTGACATTATTTGTCAAGCTGACGTTGCTTATAAATTGTCGTACAATGGAATTGTCATGGATATGAACTGTGCAATTATCGCAGGACCTGGAGTTTTACCAAAGTTTTCAGAGTGATTGGTTCATGGCAAGTTACTTCTATTGATAAAGCCATCTGTAATGTTTAGGAAAAAAATTATCCAAGAAAACCACTACATCAAAGAAAGTAAAAAGATTCGAAACTCGGTTAGTGTTTGACAAACGATATGATTATAGGTTAAATATATTGTAAATTACGTCGATAATTTTGTTGGGCATAACTTTCGGTGGTATAAAAACCCCGTACATAATATAACCATTTAGTATATATCAATTAATTTTTAAGCGTTTCGAAAAGGTGGATCCATTCAAATATTTTAATGATAATCGTCACGAAATTAACATACTAACATCTCCAATAACATCATGCATAATAAACTTGATCGTGATACCGAATACACCCATTAAAACCTGTTTTTTACAAGAAAATTAGTTAGATGTACCCGAAGATAAAGATCAATACAAGGTTATAAGATTTTAAGGCACATTGTATTTGATTTCAAACAAAAAAGCAATTAGGATTGTCAAGATGAATATGAGAGTCATGAAAGCGGATGGTTGAGAAATTACCAGAAGTCTAACAGAAAAATATCTTAACGCAGACAAAATAATTAATTATACTGTTTTTAACACGAGAAAGGAGTTAGACTGTCTAATTATGTATGCGGGCAACAGCGTAGATAGATTAATTAATTTTTATCCATTTCCACTACTTTTTATAATAAAATTAGGTCAGCAGTTAAGTCGAGAAGGTGACTCAATTTTCATTTGACAATTATTGAACATTACATGCTGGTTAGTCAGTTATAAATAAAATTGAAGGTAATACTATCAAAGGTTCGATTTAGTCGGGTAATTTTTGTGACACTCAGTACAATTTAAGGTATTTTAACTGATAATTATTTACAATAATTGTCTATGCATTTAACGGAAGTTGTATATAACAACATAGTTGGCGCTTGTCAAAAAATATCAAATGTCAAAATTAACTGTCATGTATAGTTAACTAAATGCTAAAATTTCACACCGCCTAGTTTAAAGCTATACCTGAATTGAATTTGATGAGTTAAGCCGAGAAAATTTGCTCGCAATAATTATCGAAGAAAGTTGTATGTTTGTATATTGGGGTAACATTCACTGAGACCTAAAAGATCTACTGTACCCCCTTACTTCTACATAGTTCCTGAGGAAAGGCTCAGAGACTAGTAGCTCCTCTAGTCCTATTTCCCGGAGGAATTTTAGTATATCTGTAGGCTTTAACTTAGGTAAATTTCCCTCTTCTATCCAGTAATCTCATAGGTGTTGTGCCCTAGGATTATGCTGTGCAATTCGCAAGTATGTGGATGGAGGTTTCTACTTTCTTGTCACAGAATCTACATTCTTCTTCCTCCACTATTTTGAGCTTTTTCAGGTGCCCATTCAGGCGACAATATCCCGTTAGGATCCCTGTTAACAATCTTAGTGCAGTTTTACTTTGACATATTCATTCAATTGATCTCAACAGGTTGTAGTCACCCAGAAGAATCTTCTGTTTGTCTAGATCTTTCCAATGGTCAGATCTTCTATTTTTTTCGGCTTTGCCTATTACTATCAATATTACATTGGAGCTGATACCGCAAAAGGGTTCCGGCCCCAAAATGGTGCGATCCAAGAACAGGTCCATCATCAACGGCAGTCACTCAGGAAAACGTCGATGCTATACTTAAGCTGATCCATATCTAGAAATTGGAGCAATTAGAGTCAAAAAATTCTAAACCGGTTTAACCCAGGAAATTCAAAAAATATATACAGTATTGTCAGTGTATCAAAAACCAAAGTTTGGACGAGTCTATTCAAGATTACAGCACACCCTCTAGCAGTTTAACTCTTATCTACAATTTGAAGCCAAGTTATAATATCGAGCCCACCCAGTTGAGGGCGCATCTGTAGCGTGAAGTTGCAGTATCCCCCAATACGAGAACTGTCATCACACAAACTTTCTTTCAGAGTGTTCAACCATTTTGTTAAATATAGATAATTAGATAGAGTCCATGTTTTCTCATTATACCAATTTTTGTAACTTAAGACTTAACAACATTTTTGCATCTGCGCATTGATAATCTTCTTTTATTGATGGCAGGCCTTCTTCATAGCAAGCTATATAGTTACTTTCTCTTCTGTGTTCTGTGCTTCATGTACTCTATCGCAGCGAGCGGCGGGTGGACTCAGTACTAATATATTAGATCTGAGAATTAGTAAAGGAGTTAGCCTGCTAGAGGGGGTGCTGTGTTCAAGATATCTTCTGTATGTTCCTTGTGGTGTATTCATTATTCTTTTGATTAATTATTAGTCTAACCAACATTTCATTTCTTCTATTACATAACAAACATAATACAAAGAAATTTTATTTGAGATACATTAACAAATGCCAGGAAATACTTACTACGAGTGAATTCCCATCGTTAGAGAAGCTGAAATACTATAGTATATTATTCAATAAGTATACAATAACAATTATAGGCGAGTAGAATGCTAAAATTCGTGAAAGATATAATTATTTATTGAAAAAATTACATAACCGTACCTAAGATTTTGAAACATAAATAACTACTTATTTATGTTTACGTCGGTAACACCGCAATAATTGGTAACATTAATGACATAAATTGCAAAATTCATTGCATATTGATTATTAGTAAAATTGATGGTGTACGTTAGATTTACAATATTGTTTTAAAACGTAATTTTATGTACTACTTATCTCGAAAACTAAATAATATACTGATAAATCGATTTCAGCTGGATATCTTTGTTAATAAATTTTAATAAAATATATTTTACTGACTGACTACCTCTATTATATATTTTTAATTTGTTGTTGAAGACCACTACCGGTGATTTAATTAAGTAATAATCTGACAGAATAAAATAGCCAGTCATTTATACCCAATACATTTTTAATAAATCATTCAATGATTTCTATCTAATCTAAATTAGTCTGGTAGATAAAAAAACAATCTGGTTCTTTTTTGAGTACTAATTTTGAAGTAGTTTTTTCTCCGCTCACATATCACAATGGAGATGCGCTACATGATGCGTCATAGTGTTATCCTTATAAAAAATATCCTGTTCGATCTTAAATCGTATCATCTCCAGTCTAGCTTCGATATGCTCGATTTAGGTAACCCTTTTTTTATTACAAACAGTGTATAATTAGCGCCAATACTATAAAATTTCTATTTCGATTTGATCTATATAAACCACGTGGAACTTTAACTTTAACCGATAAACCTACCTATTAGAAGATGTATTAATTAAAATTCAAAGTAGTAGATGTGTCTAGTCATCTTGAAGTGATTTTACTTCCTTGACCACGTCCGAAGATTAAGACTTCAAAATAAGTTGCAGCAGTCTATATTTTTATTAAGTCTGCTACAGAATGGATGCTTTTTACAAGATAATACTGTTTTGTGATGTATCAAGTTCTAACGCTTTTTTTTTTGTTCTAGGTACATCCACAGTAAGGAAAAACCCTTCAAATGTACGGAATGCGGCAAAGGTTTTTGTCAATCCCGTACGTTAGCAGTGCACAAAATTCTCCACATGGAGGAATCACCTCATAAATGCCCAGTTTGCAGTCGATCGTTTAACCAACGATCCAACCTCAAGACACACCTGCTCACTCACACAGACATCAAACCGTATAACTGCTCGACGTGTGGGAAAGTGTTTCGGAGAAATTGTGATTTGAGACGACATAGTTTGACGCATAATTTGGGGGCCAGCTCGTCGAGTACGGCTCTGCCTAATCAAAATTTTAGCATAGACTCTCTTATAAGTTCGACTGTGAAAAAAGTTGATAAATGATATGTAAATTTAAGTATCGTTTTAAACAAATTAATTTTAGGAACGCTCTTTTTTGTAAAAGTGAACATATCATGTGAGAAATAAAATTTTAGTGAATGTTATCATTTGTTTTTTTTTATTTTTCCCCTGACAGCCAAAGAAAATTATTACATTTCTTAATTTTTAAGACGAAAAGTTCCTATAAACATGTGTTAATGAGATACAGAGTGTTGTTGTTTTGGTAATAAATGAGCTCTGACTATAAGTGAAATTTATTTTGACCATAATATTTCCTTAGTAACGCTACTGGCTTCCAGAACTAATAAGAGATAACATGTTTATTCCCAATTCTCAGTGGCCTTTGGAATTTTCACAATTACTGTTTGGAATGTTCTAAAAGAAAATTTATTGTATCCATATCATGTCCAACGTGTTCAACATTTGCTACTTGATGACTATTCATTCCATTTGCAGTGTTGCCAATGGATTTTGAGAAAATTTGCAAACAATCCCAATTTTGCTACCACTGTTTTGTTAACAGATGAAGACAACTTCTCAAGACATGGCATTATGAATGTTCATAATAACCACACATGGGCTGATGTATATCCACATGCCACAGTTGTAGCTCGGTTCCAACACTCCTTTTCTGTGAATGTTTGGA
Organism: Lochmaea crataegi; assembly: GCA_947563755.1. Lineage (NCBI taxonomy): Eukaryota > Metazoa > Arthropoda > Insecta > Coleoptera > Chrysomelidae > Lochmaea > Lochmaea crataegi. The sequence goes on from OX387427.1 coordinate 11,300,081, forward strand.
TTGGTATTATCGACTATTATTTATTAGCACCATTTTTCCTCCCTCAACGATTAAACGGTCATATATATCTTCACTTTATAGAAAATGAACTTCCATCCGTAAGACTACTAACGTTCATGCATGTCGGTGCTCCTCCACATTTTGCATTCATTCATTCATTCGTTTGGGTTGTGCTCACCAGCCCAGCCACTTGAACTGAATCTTTGTACCATTTTATCTACTTCCATTCCAGAAGCTTCGTGTCTTCTATAAAAGTCACTAGTTTGACTGGAGGAATTTTCAGTAGTTGTAATGGTTGTATTAATTCCTCTACAAAGTGCTTCAGTCTAGGTACATGTAAGTTCTCGCAGAAGCAGAGTATGTGAGTAGGTGTTTCATTATCAAGTTCACATTTTCTGCACGTAGGTTCACTGCACATTTTGCAGTAATCGTACGGAAGTTTTTAAATAACCCGTTTTCCAGATGAGGATCTCCACATACATGGCCCCTAAGGTCACCTGAATACAATCCTCTGGATTTATGTATGAAGGGATATTTAAAATCACTCGTTCACACTCCTGGCTTTTCCGAACGTATTCTACCATCCATTAGACGTCGAGCGGATGCTATAAAAATAATAAAAACATTGAGCAACCCATCATCTCATTAATGATAAAACTTATCACACATGTTTATAGGAACTTTTCGCCCACTCACTATTTCAGTTTACTTTGGAAACACCCTGTATAGTGGCTAAACGCTTCCAAAAGGGGTAACTTCCTTAGGTTCTTCTCAATTCTAGGTTCATCGGTCTTCATTGTTATTTCACCGAGAACATCAGTCTTTCACTAATTCGTCACCAAGTGGTTTTCGGTCTTCATCTTCATCTTGAGCCACCGAGCTTCCAGTCCAATATAGAATAAATTACAGCTTCATGACCAGGGAGATAAATCAAGTTACTGTGTATGTCTATGTGTGATGCCTTTTGGCCTAATATAATAAGAAAACAATAATATTTAAATAAGAAATAAATTCCCTCAAAACTAATTTATGAGTAAGAAGGTCGACAGGTACGAAGTCAAGTTCAGAGCGAGAAATAAACATAAACATGTATTATTTAATATTTACTTACGGTGAACTTGACTCGTCGTATAAATATACAAGCGACAACTCATTAAGGGATCAGTCAATAATCAATAATAGATCGATCAGTGATCAGTCAATAATTAATCATCAGTAATCCTTAATTATAAGTATGCTATACGGCTAGGTACTTATATAAATCTTAAGTAGTGTAATGTATAGTAGTACAGTAGTTTAATAAATAGAACTTATCCCAGTGCCAGAAGTAGTTCCATTAAGATGACCCTCCGAGTGACCAGCAACACCACCAATTAAGAGTCCTATCCACACCTTTAAACCCCAACATTATATATGCATGCTTCCAAATAAATAAATTTAAGGAAGAGGGCCACTAGTATAGCTCGACTTTCCCAGATCTAGGTAAGGTTAGTTTATGGCATGTGCATCCATTGACTTGGAGGCGACATTTTATTGAGTTTTGGCATTATTCAAACTCGTTTCATGCTATCCTTTTTTATCAGCACAAGCTGACCTCATTCGAATGATTGGTTGAATTTATTTATTTTTCCTTTTCCAATTGATCAGCGATTTCATTTCTTTGTAACAAAATTTCTTTGGTGAACAAAAACCATTTTCCATTAAGAAATATTATTATTTAAAAAACAACAATACCCCATTGAGAGATAATGAAAAATTATCATGTTATCTCGAAGTCAAGTTTAAATATAACAATTACTGTAACTTAATAGTACTGAATCCTCCGATGTTAGTAAATTACATATTCTTAATGTCTTCGGCCAACAGTGTATTCCAATATCATTTTTCACACGAAATGAAAGTAAAACCAGGCTCGGCGCTTCAAAAAGATTCTGCGGCAGAGAGTAAATCGAAGTAATCAAAAACAGTTGAACTCAGTCTGGTTCCAGCATCTCACAGACTCCCATAGCTCTCAGCATGTTAAGCTGCCGTAGCTTAATTCTGTTAAAAAGAGCATCTGCAACAAGCAATGTTGCCAAAGATAACTCTAAAAATAATATACTTATTCAGTAACTCTCTAAGTTGTTTATATATAAATGTTACACTAGAGTTTTTTTCATGCTCTAATATATTTATTCTGACCTAACCATGTATTCAGTACATTTAGTTAATTAACGTTCGAATATCCCATAAACGTCTCATTTACGAATAGTTATTTTTATAATAAAGTGACTTAGCTGCAGAAATTAGAAAATGTGACTACATACAGGATTCGGCAACATTGTATGGTAGGAAAAACAAAGAGGGTGCAATACGCTTCATAAGTCTTAACCTCCAAAGTGCGCACCATGGCTACTTGAGTATAAATCACCACTGCACGACCTCTAATGAAAAATACACCTGAGTGTTAGTTTCACGGCAAAATCTCCCGCCAGGAGGGTAATAAGATCCGTAGGAGGGCGCTCAGTTCGCTACCTACATCCATCAATAACGATTACCAAATATTAATGTATTTACCGTAAAAACAATAGTCATGCTCTCGATTTTCATTTGTTAAACTAGAACTGACAGCTAGGTATTAGTACCCTGGGTTCACAAAATAAATATTAATACTTTTTTTGGGGCTGTCATTAATAATTTTTAAATGTTTCGAACTTTCAAGAGTCATCGTAGACTAACCGACAATATATTTGAAATATTTCCTTGTAATTTTTTTTTGTGTCTTTAAAACAATGCAGTATTTAATGAACAATTTTCATGGAATTGTAGGCGGAACAATTTTAAAACTACCTGACGAAAACGACATTTTATTGTTATTGCCTTCAATAATTTTTCAATGGTTAATTTGCATCACTTTATATACGACCCTCTTTTTTATCGTCCTCCTGTCTGGAGCACTGTAGCCTGTTGACTTATTATTGTACTCCACTCCCATATTTAATCCACTCACCCAGTTATCCCTGTACCATGGAGTAAACGATATGGGTCCATTGGATCTTTCAGGTGACACCTTGGCCTCAGAAAACTGTTCGTCTTTGGAGTCTAGTACCTCACAGTCAGATACGATGTAGGTCTCGATCTTCAGCCACAAAATCTGTAGCTGAGATCTCCTTTATTTTATGCAGGTGGTCTTTCACCAAGGTATGACCCATTAGACAACATGTTATGATTCTACTGATAATTAGTAGTTCTACTATCGGTTTAACATATGTATCCCCTATAAAAGTCTAACCTTCTTTGGAGTGTTCTTCCACTGTAGTGAACGTTGGCTTTGTATCCATTGTTGTCCTCGGACAACCTTCTTTGTGGTCTCAAGGATTGGTTCTGGTCCAACATATACTTTTGCTAAACCTCTACTCACCAGTTCATCAGCTTGTTCGTTTCCACAAATATCGTTATGTCTTGGCACCCTCACTAATCTTACTCTACTGTGGTCTGCCAGTTCATGTTGCTGAACCTCTATTCGCGAGTTCATCAGCTTGTTCATTTCCAGAAATTTCGTTATGTTCCAGCACTTACACTAATATTACTTTAGTGCGGTCTGTCAATCCATTTTATTCTTTCTAGCATTCCTCTACCATCCTGGATGTTACCCTATGCTTCATGCTGGCACATTGCAGAATAGCATAAATCTACGCCTGATCTACAGAGGTATGTTTTCCTAGTGAAAAGGAACATGTTCCTCATTTCACTATATACTCCTGCTTCTGTTCCTTCCCTAGTCTTTGAATCGTTTAACTACTAAGTGCCACCTCGGGAAAACTTAAGTCCTCTTGAGTCTTGCCAGTCCTTTCTGTGAAGTTATTCTACCTCTTGTCGAGGACTGGGGCGAAGTTTTATAGCCAAATAAACTGTCTTCATATCTAAAATGGCTTCACTTACGATGTCCTTAATTGTGTCCTGATATAATTGTTTGGTTGATCAGGATGTTTTGCAGCCTAAATAACTCCAACCTTGCTTCTCTCATTATCGCGAAGTGTAATGGGGATAGGCTTAATACAGCTTCTAGTACTGCAGTTTGAATTCCAACCTAAAATAAGACTACGGGGGTTCGTCAATCATTGATATAACAGCATGCGATGAATGGCTGGGTGAAAGAGTGAGTAGTTGGAGGGTGCTGGAGGACGAGGAAAGCTTGAGTTTACATAGGTATGTGAAGATGGATATAAGGAAAGGGAGAAAGTAAATATTGGGAGAGTGGAGATCAAAGTGGACGAAAGCCGAGGCAGAGAGTATGAGGAAGAAAGTAAGAGAGGAGATAGAAAGGGGACTTGGACATGATGTAGATGAATTGTACAATGTGATACAGGGCTGTAAAAGAGAGGGAAAGAGGGGCAATAGGTGTGAGCGGAGGGCTAATTACTGGTGGAATGAGGAAATAGAGGAGCTGTGGAGGGAGTGTAAGAAAGAACGAAGACGGATGCTGAGGGAAAGAGGAAGGATAGAGGGAAAAGGGGGATATAAAGAGAAGAGGAAGGAACTGGAGCGTAGGGTGGAGATGGGAAAAATAGGGAAGAATTACTGGGGGAATTGGAAAACAATCCGTGTAGAAAGGCGTATGAGATATCGGTGAAGAGGATGGGTGGAAATAGGAACGAGGTGCTAGAGGAAGATTGGGAGAAGAAGATTTTAGGGAAATTGTTCACATGGGGAGAAGGAGGAGTGGGGGACAGGGGAAATTGGGGGGTAAGGTCGGTAGAGAAGTGGGAAGTAGAGGAGGGGGAGAAACATTAAAGTAAGGAAAGCCCCAGGGATAGATGGACTGAATGGTGATATGATGAAGAGGCTGTTGGATGAGAATAGGGAGTACTGCTGGGAGCTATTCAACCGGGTGCTAAGGGAGGAAGAGTTTCCGGAAGAATAGAAGGTGGCCAGGGTGATACTGCTGAAGAAGGCGGGTAGAGAGGGGAAGCGGGCGGGTGACTACATGCCCATCAGCCTGCTGTGTGGTATGGGTAAATTGATGGAGGGGATAATAAAGGAGAGGATTGAGGAGGAAGTTGGTAGGAATGGACGTTTTAGGGTAAACCAGCACGGGTTTGCGAAGGGAAAATCATGTATCTCGGCGCTGGGCAGGGTAATGGGCTTGGTAGAAAGGGCTATGGAGGGCAGCTGAAGGAACAAAAAATTGGCCCTTCTCGTGTTCTTCTACGTCGGGAACGCGTTCAACAGTTTCAGAAAACGGGCAGTGTTGAGCGCGTTGCTGAGGTTTTGAGTGGGGGAGGGTTTGGTTAACCTGGTGGAGGACTACCTGACGGGACGTGCGATATTAGACACTAGAGGGAGAAGGTATGAGACGGAGGATGGAGTGCCCCAGGGCTTGGTTCTTGGACCGACGCTATGGAAGTGAGTGTTTGATGAGGTTTGTGGGATAGTATGTGAAGAGGGATGTGAGATTACGGTGTATGCCGACGATGTGTGTCTGGTATGTACGGCAAAGGGAGCGGCGGAGATAGAAAGAAAGCGGAGAGAATGTGTAGGAAGATTGAGGAGAAGATAGAGCGGTGCGGACTAGAAGTGGCGGAAGATAAGACGGTGGGGTTGCAAGTGAAGGGACGGAACAAGACGAGGTGGTGGTGATGGTGAAGGGAAGGAGAATTCTGATGGAGGAGTATGTGAAATACCTAGGGGTGTGGTTGGATAGTCAATTATCCTTCAGAACACACATGTTAAAGGCGGCAGAAAAGGGGAAAGTGAGGGCTGAGGAGATTGATGTGTAATGTGAAAGGGCCGGGAGAGTGGAAGAGGAGGTTAATTGGTAGGACGGTAGATCAGAGAATGCTGTACGGTGTACAGTGCGAAGGTGTGGGGTGAAAGAGCGGGAGTGAATGCGAGGGCTAGGCCACTCCTGCGGGTACAGAGAGAGATACTGCTGAGGGTGGTGCAGGGGTACAGGACAGTGGGTGGACTGGCAGCAGCGGTGCTGGCAAGGACCTACCCATTGGACGTGATGGCTAGAGCCAGGAATAAACGCTGGAGGGGTGCGACCAGAGAAGAAGTACAGGAATGGATGGAGGAGGAAATGGAGAGAAGGTGAGAGGAGTATAAAAGCACGCTAAAATGAGCGATTGGGAATAGGAGCGATTGGATGGACTGGTGATTCGGGGAGGTGAATTACTTCTTGACGGGAAAAGAGAGACTGGAGTGTGCGAGAGGTGTGAAGTGGAGGATGATGTGGAGCATGTGTTTAGATGCTGGAGGAACGAGAAAGTGAAGAAGTTGTAGAAGAGACTAGGGGAGGCGGTGTATTGGGAGAACATGGTGGAGATAATGTTGAGGGGGGAGGAGGAATGGATGGAGGTGAGTGGCGTAGTAGAGAGCATGGTTAGGGGGAGAGAAGGACTCGATATGGCATTAGAGGTAGGAGTGATAGTTAGGGAGAAGACGAGGGTGTGAGCGGAGAGTGTGCGAGGGACCGCCGCCCGTCTCGAAGTATGCTAGAGTAGTGATTCCGATGCGGGGGTAACGGCGAGTTTGAGGTGGGTTTGGTTGGTAGGCATCCCCTTGGGGATGAGTCCAACACTGTTTGGGTCCTGGACCCATTCGAACATGAGTTTCCCATCTCGAACCGCAAAAAAACCTAAAATAACACTAGTAAAGCTGGAATATGTCATTTGTTCTTCATGTCTTTTATTAAACATTCGCTGTTTTTTCTGGTGCAAGTTTTTGCGTTGTTCTTGGAATTTATTCGTTCAAAGTACAGTTATTACTATGGCAGAAGACAAGCTGATTGTTTCTACGACTTCTAGATATCATTTCATACTCCAGCAATATGTCTACTGTTAAATACTAAACAAAATAGTTTTTTGAAGGTAATTTTGTAAGTAATTGTGTGCAAATCAATAAAACACACATGAAAATCCATATAAACTTAAAATTAAAGTCAAAATTCCTGACAAACCTAATGGAAATATACATAGTAGTTGTCTCAACCACTGGTTCCTGATAGGAGTCCTGCTTATCACCGACACCTAGATATTTTTGATGGTTCTTCAAATTATGTTTTTAGATGCACTACTATTGAAATAATTCATGTAGAAAGTTGTAATAACTTTTGTTTTCTATTTCTGTTTCGAGCAGGTAGCTTCACCCCGTATCAGGACGAATTTAGGGTCTTTTCTATTGTCAAGAGATTAAAAATCTATTACGGTAGCCCGTGACGTGGGCTGAGAATGAAATGAATGTTTTGAACATTTTAAATAAATCTGAACTGTACACATTTTAAATAGGAACGATTCATTCTTAAACATATATTAAGTACGCTTATGATATTCCGCCAATTAATAGATTTATTTCTCCGCCCGATTTATGAATACACTATATTCAATTTGAATTCAACATTATATATAATTATAAAATATAACAAATTATTAAATGTCACATTTTACATAGTTGCTTTTTATCTTTAACTGGCCTATCTTATTAGTATTTACAAAAAGATCCGGGAAGGCGATGATTTAAAATCGATGTCATTTTCAGGTTGTAGAATTTGTTGTGTCACTGCACTAAAACAGTAGGTATACGAGGGTAATGAATAAATTTGCATATATTAAATTATTTATGTTTTTGAGTACAAGGTGGATCTTATACAGTTCCAAAGTATTTGCTTAAATTGAATTATATTAGATTATTACTGAGATAACAATTAACATTTATGTATGAGCGACTCTATTTTATTACTAATCCCAATGCTTTTGACAAGGTTTTCGTTTTTTCCTGAAGACTTTTCCATTCCCCTTTAGTCACTGTTGTTCGGGCTAAATGAGCAAGTCCAAAATCAAGACCAAAACTATACTAGATTTCCTATTGCATAGGATTACAAGAAAGGGTCGATAGCCATAAAGCGGCAATAAACCATTGGCGTTACATTTTTCGGAAAAGACCAGAATGGTTTCATTTGTCGGGTTTATTTAATAGTGCAAAATCTAGGCAAGCATCATATTATTAGTAAGTAATTATTACAGTATTAAGAGCCGTTTTTACGGAGACCATTCAATTGGGCCTAAATACCTTCTATAATCCGTTACTGAGAATGGGTATTAACTAGGTATTCTAGGTACTGCTAAACAATGAAATTTTTGACAACTATGCAGACACAAAGTATTCCAGGTAGCTATAAATGTAGATAGGTACTTGCATTGTGCAATCCTTCATATAATTAGGTCGTTATCTTTTGGTATATAATATTTATCCTAAAAATAATATATTTTTTTCAGTATTTGTTACTGTAAAACCCTTAAACTGACAGCACGTCACTGGCCACCAGCTTATCATATTAATGAATCCTTAACCATTGTGCCGAATTCTACGTCCCTATTGTATTTGAGGCGATACAGGACGTGTCGATTTTGGTAAAACCACTTGAATCCTCGTATAATTTTTGTATTTTGTTGTGTCATTATTTAACGTCACCATATTATCACTACCTGGTGTAATTGCTTCAAATTATGTAGATTTTTTCAAAGCAGATAAAAGAATTTTAATTAAAACTAAAAACAGCACATAATTTTGACAAATGATGGGCTATTCTTCAATAAGTAACACCTATATGAATCTAATTTAAACACTTGGGACTCATTTTGTAAAACAATCAATTCTGTTGATAATTAAAAAAACAATTTTGAAAAGAAAAAGAGGTGAATATTCCAATCCATCAATAAGAATGATTTTTAACACTTTTTTTAATGCACTTGATGAGCTCTAGACCAGTAACAAAGATTTACTGATTTATTTCTAGTACAGGGTGAAACAAAAAGTGTTACGAGAGAAACAAAATTTACTATCTAATAATAACATCAAACCATGGTAGTCGCCGGTTTTTCTTTCTTTCAAAAACTATAGATGTATCTTCAACAAAACCGTCCTATCCTCCAGCATGTTATATAATCTTGAGCACTCACATGTTTTCTTGCACTGTATTATCTTGCCATACTTTTTTTATCTTTTTTAAATCTTTGGTTTATAGAAGTTGGTACCTTTTTCTTCGAAATATTTCCTGAGAAGCTGCACTACTACTACTACACTCTTACATCGTACCGCAGGAAGCTCCATTAAAAATTAATTTGTTAAAAGTTAAAACCAATTTTATGTATCCAGTTAATAATGGTTCTTTTGGTACATTGTACATCAGACATTTCTCCTCATAACTGCCCACGAAATGTTTCGGCCTATACATGCTTTCTTTTGCCGTACATTTTATGCACCGTAAACTACTTAGAATAAAAGATGTATATCTAGTATTTATTTCAGTAACTTTCTCAGAGTAAATTCTTTTCAATTCGGCTACATCTTTTTGTTCTCCATACAGTTTTTGGTGATATCCTCAAACCCCTCTGCAGTTAGTCCGATTTCCGACCATATTTATGTTTTGTAACCGGCTTGCAGCTTTTTGTAATGATATGTTTTTTTGTCTTATCTGATTGCTGCAAACGATACGAATTTGCAGATAGAATGTTTGAGACAGTTGAAAATTAATCTGACAATGCAAGTTTTCATGTCATTAATAAGTTCGTTCCAACTGACGATAGAACCGTTATAGATATCGTTCACGCAAGTGCTGTATTTCTTTCGCGTTCCAACTGATTATAGTATCGTTCTTGGGTCGGTGATTGATTGATTCCTTCGGCACCTCAGCCTTTAGGCTTTTTGTGCTCTTGGCTATTCCGCTTATGTGAAGAGACCAGTAGCCCTTATCAGGCTCAACAGTCTTTTCACTGGGTCCTTCTTGGAGAAATCCTCTCTTGGATACTCTAGTCCTAGGAGTCTATATCTCCAATCGGACAGTGCTTCGCATTCGAAGATAATGTGAGAGGCTGTTTCCTCCTCTTCCATGCACAACCGACAGATAGGTTCCTCCCTATATATGCCAATTGTAAGCATGTGCTTCCTAAGGGTACAGTTACCGATCAGTAATCTCGTCACTTTCCTTACACCTTGCCCCTGTTGATGTTTAATATTTTGTTAGTCAGCGACTCCGAGGTTTTTTTTACCAGGAGTTTGCTGTGTTCCTGTGTTGGCACGTCTCTCCAGCACATGATGTTTGGTTTGAATCCACCGAGATGTACAACCACGTGCAGCAGATTTTGATATTCCAAATAAAGGTTCAGGTCCAGTGAATGCAGTTTCATTGCCTATATTGCCCTTTGATTGCCTACAATACCCTTGTGCCCTATTATGGTTTGCCAGTGTTAAAAGTTTTTGTAGGCAGTCCCAGACCAGTCTAGATCTGATCTGGGGACATGCTAAAGATTTTAGTGCTGCCTGACTATCTGAGAGTATGAGGATCTTTTGGCCTCTATACCACCTTTCGATGTTCATTTGCAAACACGTGTCGATAGCGTAGATTTTTGCCTGGAATACAGATGCAAACGTCCCCATTGCACCTGGGGCTGGCACCATGGACTCCAGCTCCTGTTCCTATGTCAGTTTTAGATCCGTCTGCGTACCAACGTCCATTCCTGGCTGCATGCTTCCAACCCATCCCAGTTTAGCTGGATATGGTATGGTTGGTAGTTGTTAATTGTGGCCAACATGTTATCACTTCTCATCTCAAGAAGCGAGTTTGTGATAGCATCTGTGATTCTGGAATGACTACGGGTGTTGGTTTCTTCGTGCCAATTCCCATTGCATTCCAGTCTGTATGCAGCCATTCTCACTTCCGCCTTAACATGCAGAGCAAGATGCGGAAGATTGAGAATGGCTTGCATTGCCTCTGCTTCTCTGAAATTTTGATAGCTCCAGTTCGGCTTTCCTCTGATCTGTTTTGGCAACCAAACTAAGGCTCCATAGGGACGGTACAAAAACTACCTTCTGGAAGGGATGATAAGGTTGATGTGTCTATCCCTAATTGCACTCTATCCAATACTCGATACGATTCCAGAACGGCCTTTTGGGTTATTTCTCCGACATAATACTTGTTCAATTTAAATTTACTGTTCTTATATATTCATGTTTTCTGTTTATTTTAAATGCCATCATAAATTATCTGAAAACCATAAAATTTTCAATTAGTTTCTCATTTAGATACCCCGAAAAATGTCTACATTGAAAATAATCCATTCGGAAAAAAAATTTGTTCTAATTTTTTATGCATTCACGAGGCGTTCCTAAGCCACTGGTTAATTACACGGTAAACCCTAAAACGATTTCCACTCATCGATCTGACAGTTCATTGCCTCTGGGACCACTTTAGAACATATATTATGGGTCCATTATTGAGATCCTTACCTTTGTAGCCATTGTGTCGACCACTTAATATCCGCAATTATACGAAAATATTTAAGTTTCACATTTTTAGCAGGTGCCTTTATATTTTCTATCCTTCCTATTCAAAATATTGCAGCTCACATGCGCTGTTTTTATTAATAAGTTCTCACATCACACGTCAACAATATCTGTAGAAATAAATTGAAGATAAAATAATTTTCATAGTGTAGGTGTGTGTATGTAATTAATATAAGGCATAAATCACAGCAAAGTTTCATTGTAGTCTTCAAGATTGTAGTACGCTTTCTTTGCAAAAGGTTCTTTAACAAACTTTCTAAACTTCTTGAAGCTTTTTTTCGTTTTTTTTCTTCTTTTTTCGTTGTTTTTCGGTTTTTTTTTCGTTTTTTTTTCGTTTTTTTGTGCTTATCCGGCAATGTAATGTCTTTGTTCATTTTTGTGTGTCAGACAAACAACTTCAAGAATGAAAATACAAGTAACAGAGATAATTTTTTCTGTTATAACTAATGATCTACATGGCTAAGGCACTACCACTTTGCATAGATATCTAACTACTTTATTTTGCATAACAAACACAGCATTTCTAGAAAACAACAACATATTTCATTTGAGACTATCAGAGAATGATATACCATGTGTTGTGAAGTAGTTTCGGAGTGCATAAAATTCTGATGCCAAACTTTTTTTCTTTTAAAACTATTTTTTTACTTTTTCACTACACCAGAGAGTGAAGCTCATTTTGGGTTGGACTGGCAAGTGTCAGATCACATTTCTATGTCAGACCCCCGCTGGCTGACCTATACGGTAAGCCACTGTAAAATCCCGTGGCCCGAAGAGGACGGATGTAGCTCTCTACAATCGCCTCTTAAAAGGTGCTCTGCGGGAAACAGAGGTCCTGACTCCTGGCAATAATGAGGAACTGGAACAAAATTGACATTGCCTATAAGGAATCCTGTCCGATGAGAATGGTCCAGACAGATGACAAAACCAATACTTGGTGGTACCCTGAACTGGAACACCTTAGAAAGACAGCGAGAACGACATTTAACAAGGCAAAACGAACAAAACTCAAAGAGGACTGGGGAGTACACCAAGCCAACCTTAAAGAGTTCAAAAAAGTCTGCAGACAAAAACAAAGAGCAGCTTGGAGAGCCTACTATGAGGCAGTCGAAGACTTCCCACAAGTTTTTAGGCTACAGAAGGCACTCTCAAACGACCACCATAAGAGTATCGGCATCCTGACGAGGGAAAATTGCGATAAAGCCGCCAACCTCCAAGAGAGTACTGAGATTCTTATGGAAACTCACTTTCCAGGATCTGTCTTTCCTGGAACGACGAACTGATTGATTGATTTCTTTCAGTGTTCTTGAAGATGGTTCTAGGGTACGTTGTTTCTAACTATATTTACAGTATGATGAGATAAAAGGACTTGCAATATTTCCCCGACTATACAAACGTAAATGTCTTGGATTTATGCTTTAAGAAGTACAGGCAAAAAAGAAGAACTGTCTCATTGACTTTTACAGTTTTCATGAAATAAATAAATTGGGCAATCCAGCGACCTGTCAAATAAAATTCAATTTGGCGTCCCAAACAAAAATATGGTTTTGGTCAATTTGGTCTTATAGTAAACACAAGAGAGTTTATTTTGGAGAAAGGTGATTTTATTTGGCTTTAAGGATCGTCTTGTGTCTTGATAATAATAATGAACAATAAAGAGTTTAGTTTTATAAAACTTTTGTGTAGCATATGTGGATTTTGGATCAGCTTTTGATTAAGTTGTTCCTGCTGAAAGACAATTTTTTTTCACCCTGTTATTCTTAAAATAGTTTTCGTTTCAAGTGTAATAAATTAAATTATGGGCATACCCTAATATTTCAGAATGCATTTCTCGACAAAACAACCAATTGCCTGAAACAGATAAATAAAGTATCATATTTCACGTCGACGATAAGTAGTTTTCGAGGCTATGAAAGGGTTAAAGGAATTTTAAGAACGATTCGAGTTTTAGTTCCTAGTAAATACCTAAAGTGTTCATTTGAGCCACTTGCAGTGTAACCTTATTTTTGCTGTACTGTGGAGAGTTTGTGCCACTTACAGTTTAACTCACATACCTATACTGTATTGTGGAGAGTTTGCGCCACTTACGGTTTGTCCATTCCTTATACAGGGTGACCACTCACGTCACCCATATCTCCTTCCACCCCTCTGTATTGCGGAGAGTTTGAGCCACTTGCCGTGTAACCTTATTTTTGATGTACTGTGGAGAGTTTTTGCCACTTACAGTTTAACTCACAAACCTATACTGTATTGTGGAGAGTTTGCGCCACTTACGGTTTGTCCATTCCTTATACAGGGTGACTACTCACTTCACCCATATCTCCTTGCTCCCCCCTGTATTGTGGAGAGTTTGACTTGCAGTGTAACCTTATTTTTGCTGTACTGTGGAGACTTTGTGCCACTTGCAGTGTATTATTATTTTGCTGTAGTGTGGAGAGTTTGTGCCACTTGCAGTGTATTATTATTTTGCTGTACTGTGGAGAGTTTGTGCCACTTGCAGTGTATTATTATTTCGCTGTACTGTGGAGCGTTTGTGCCGCTTGCTGCAATATTATTTTGCTGTACTGTGGAGACTAAGCGCCACTTACAGTAGTTATAATATTGTTTGTGGAGAGTTTGTGCCATCACATATTCCTTACAAGCACTTGGGAGAGTTTGCGCCCCTTGCACCATTCCCAATAACTGTAAATATTTACAATTAGGCATTTATTTTTGTTCAACCAACTACTTAAGATTATTAAATATATACTTATAAGTATCTATCCTTATAGCATACTTATAGTTTAACTGGATAACATACTGACTACAACTAAATTAGACTGAATATGGTTTACTTTCGATTACTGATTCTTTTGATTGTGTTGTCACATGTATATTTATACTCCGGTTCAAGTTCAGTTCGATGTTTATTTAATATTTACTATTGAATGTTTACTTACGTGATGAACTTGATTCCGTACCTGTCGACCTCGCTACTTATATTTATGTAAGATTCCAACGTTTAATGATTTATTGAAATTAGATTCAAGGGAATTTATTTCTTATTTGATATTATTATTATATTAGGCCAAAATGCATCACACAACGTCGACAACAACTCTGGATTCTTTATTTATATTGAAAATTGACTTGAACAGCCGGCCCTAAATGTTTTCTGCATATTTCAAGTTTAATTAAAAAAATTTTGAAATGTTAAGAAAATGCGAGATGGAATTCACACCGTAGTTAAAATACGATAAAATACTTCTGTGAGATACTTGATCCGTAATTCCACGAGTAAAAAACCACCATGGGTGCTTAATATTAACTGATACAATATCGGCATAGCAATTCAACCGTCGGTTATACTAATATAACACCGGGGAGGTGTTTTCCAGTGTTCATGACTAATGTTTAATGTGTTTCTGTGTAAATATTTCTTGATATAAAATCAAATCATGTATAGAGATGTCCATAAGTTTGCATGTTAACTGGCAATCGTACGTGTAAAATACGAACTATATGACAAATGTAGTGGTCGTTTCTCTGCAGATATCGTGTTTAAACATACTGCAATAAAAGTATTCTTATGATTTTTATTTTGGCATCTTGGGTGCCTGGTTTCTTTTTTAGGATACATTCACACGAAGTAAGAGATAAATATTGTGCCATGTTTGGTAGCAACATACTCGCTGCTAACTTTATCGTGTCATCACAAGATATAAATGTTTTGAAAGCGAAATAATCATAATTCGTTTTTTTTAATTTTAAACCATGATACCAGTGTACGCTGTTAAGTGTCAACAAATAAATTTCGATATCATTCTTACATGAAAAAAGGTTGATTACATAACAATGTATAATATCTTTATTTATTATTATAGTGATTTTTTTGGAATTTACTTTTTGATCAAATATCACATATCTTATATAGGATATCCAGCTTTTTTTGGCATGTAAACGTTAAGAGATAGAGAGACCGATTGACTGGCTGTATGCGATGGTAATCAGGAATTTGATCCCATATGGCTCAGTGGTCTGGAGGAACAAGTACCAGCTAAATCTGGCCATTACGGGTGAAGTTATCACCACTCTCACGGCAGGGCTGGAAACCATTCTCAACATAACACCCCTTCATATCCACCTTGAGAGAGAAGGAAATGAAATAGCAGATGAACTAGCAAAGAGGGGGACAGAAACACCTTTTTTGGGGTATCAGCCCCAATCTAATATTGGAAGAAGTAGGCAAATCCAAAAAAAGAGAAGATCTGACCATTGGAAAGATCTAGTAGGACTTAGTCAATCAAAGATACTTCTGGGTGACTACAACCAGTTGAGAACAAATGAATGCCTAAGTCAGAGTTTTAACGGAAGTCCTACCGGGACACTATCTCCTGGAAGATAGTGGAGCAAGAATAATGTAGATTATGTGGAGTGGAAGAAGGAAATATGGATAGAATCGTCACAACAAAAATGGAGGATGTTTGACAATTTTTTGTTGACTTTGCCTAGTCACACGTTAACCGATTTAAAAAAATTTTGCACTTAAGAATAAGGTTCTTTCAAACTACAAAAAATGTACTGGGTGTTCCATTAACAAAAGTCAACGAAAAAATTGTCAAACATCCGCCATTTTTGTTGTGGCGTAAGCAAAACGAATAAAAAAAACTTAACTTTTTTAAACAAAACTTTTGCTGAAATGAAACATTTTAGTGAAAACCACATGTTTCTATCTCAAACCGTTTAGAGGGAAGGTTAAAATGAGGGAAAATAAAGATGGACACCCGGTATAAGTTATGTGTATAAAAGAACAGATTAAAAAAGTGAGATATGGAAGAGAAAGATGGGAGAGTGAGAAAGAAAGTGTATTGCGTGATTATTTTAAATTGTCAGAATCTAGGACGGTTTCGGTAAGGTTCGAGGCCCTCGGAATAATATAAAACTTTTTTTTCTTATTAGACCATTTTTGACAATTTTTCAAAAATTTTGACCATTTTTCAAAAATTTTGCACATTTTTCAAAAATTTTGACAATTTTCAACAATTATTGACCATTTTTGACAGTTTCTGACAATTATTGACCATTTTTGACAATTATTGACCATTTTTGACAATTATTGACCATTTTTGACAATTATTGACCATTTTTGACAATTTTTCAAAAATTTTGACAATTATTGTACATTTTTCAAAATATTTAACAATTTTTGACTTTTTTTTACAGTTATTGATCATTTTTCAAAAATTTTCACAATTTTTAACAATTATTGACCATTTTTTATGATTATTGACCATTTTTTCAAAATTTTTGACAATTTATCCAAAGCTTTGACAATCATTGACCATTTTTTTAAATATTTAACAGTTTTTGACCATTTTTCAAAATTTTTACAGTTTTTGACGATTTTTGATTGGTTTTGACAATTATTGACCGTTTTTGACAAATATTGACCATTTTTGACAATTTTTCAAAAATTTTGACCATTTTTCAAAATTTTTGACAATCATTCACTATTTTTTTAAATATTTAACAATTTTTGACCATTTTTCAAAATTTTAACAATTATTGACCATTTTTGACAATTTATCCAAAGCTTTGACAATCATTGACCATTTTTTTAAATATTTAACAGTTTTTGACCATTTTTCAAAATTTTTACAGTTTTTGACGATTTTTGATTGGTTTTGACAATTATTGACCGTTTTTCAAAATTTTTGACAATCATTCACTATTTTTTTAAATATTTAACAATTTTTGACGATTTTCCAAAATTTTCACAATTTTTGACGATTTTTGATTGGTTTTAACAATTATTGACCGTATTTGACAATTATTGACCATTTTTGACAAATTATCCAAAGCTTTGACAATCATTGACCATTTTTTTAAATATTTAACAGTTTTTGACCATTTTTCAAAATTTTTACAGTCTTTCACGATTTTTGATTGGTTTTGACAATTATTGACCGTTTTTGACAAATATTGACCATTTTTGACAATTTTTCAAAAATTTCGACCATTTTTCAAAATTTTTGACAATCATTCACTATTTTTTTAAATATTTAACAATTTTTGACGATTTTCCAAAATTTTCACAATTTTTGACCATTTTTGACGATTTTTGATTGGTTTTGACAATTATTGACCGTATTTGACAATTATTGACCATTTTTTCTAAATTTTTGACAATTATTGACCATTTTTCCAAATTTTCAGTTCATAGGTTCCGAGCCTCGACTGGGAATCTTCTTAAATCTGACGAAGAGAACTATCTCTGACCAAATAGACCACAAAGCTCAGGTCTACTGAAATGAGATACCAGGCGTTTGTAATTTTTTATATGAAATCAAGATATATAAACGCGGTCGAGATGAGCTGGAAGATTTACCTTCTTCTTTACCTACGTCTTCAACTGAACTCAACATTGCTAAGATAAAGGAAATTGTGACTGAAAATCGTCGAGTAAGTCTTAGAGAGTTAGTTGCTGATATTTCGGTACCACACGAATCACAAAACATCTGAATTTTTTGGAAAACTTAATCGTGTAAGGATCACTAAAGACAAACTAGACAACATTGTAACTGATGATGATAGAGCTTCACATACAAACTAGATTCGGAATGACGCCTTCCAACTGATCAACCAGTTTTTTATGGTCTAATAATAATTATTATTATCTTATAGAAGGATTAGAAACAGCAAATCAACCTGGATATTTCGCTGAATTCCTTTATATGTAATAATAATCAATTCTGAATAAATTATTAAATAAAATGGTAGGTACACCCAGTTATTTACAAACACAGTGACTTTTACCTGTTTATTACTCCTAGTCTCATATATTTACAATCCCAGTTGTTGCCCTGTCATTTTCGAAATATATTTTAAGCCACTTAATGCCTTCTGAAGATGTTTCAAATTATCTAAAATAATCAATGCCCATATTAACATTTTTATTTCCGGATACCCGCATATCTGTCAGTAGAACAATTTTGGAAATGTTTACGACGACCGAAATTACCATACTGTTTCAAATGAATTGTACGAGTGTCATTTTTTGTAATATTTCTGAAAGCTAGTGGACTGGACCGGCGTAATTAAAGTAGTAACATTTTTTTTTGAATGGCGCTTGATTAGCATTTGAATTGGGGTTTATTATATTTTAGACGAGGGTGACCGGCGGTTGAATTCTTTACTTAATTAAAATCTGGAATTTATTTACTTTTTGTATATTTATCAGTCTACGAGATGAGATTCCTATATATATAAAAAACATAATCTGGTTTTTTGTTGTTACTTGTGAAAGATTGTCAAAATGGCGCCTGCGACTGGAATTCCACCAAAAATCATTAAAATCCTTGTCGTAAATTATTATTCTTATTATTATTATCATTATACTTGGTAGCGTTCGCAGATATACATAAATTCAATATTGGTTAAATAAACAGTAATTTTAAAAATTCCCGAAATTGGTCGATTTTTAAATTCAATTTAGTATTTTCCGAGAGAATAATTTGATGATGTGCAATTTGTACCAGGACTCAGATGTAACCTTCTATCAGTTAGCAAATTGGTAAAAAGCGGTTGTAATATCATCTTCAGGGGTGAAAAATGTGAAATCAACAAAAATTTAAAGATTTTATTCACCGTGAAATCACGAAATGATGTATAGAAAATAACACCAGAGCATCAAATTTGTAATGCAGTAAATACTGCGGTAAGTCAAAATGTATTCACGAATGGTATAAACTGCAAGGCCAAAGAAATTTAATCGACATTAAGAAAATGACGGCTTTGTCAACAAACATGGAGATTGCGGACTGCAATCCTAATGATACATGTGAAACGTGCTTACAGTGTAAGAAAACCACAGATCCATTTCCTCAAATGTCATTAAGTAGGACAACTGAAAAATTGGATTTGATACATACCGACGTGTGTGGACCATTACAGTTGCCGACACCAAGAGGTAATAGACATACAGATACATTCCAACACTAACGGAACATAGGGATTTTAAGCATTGTATCAGAACTGCTTTTGAACTAGTCGACCAACATCCAGCTTCAACAGATTAAAAACACGATTATTACAATCGTTTATTTGGACACCTATAACATATCGTACAATTTCCACCACTCCCTATTCTCAACTGTGGGCGGTCCTTAATTAGCGTCAGACAGTCAGTAAACAGCAGTCGATAGGTGAGAGTGTTCAAGCCCATAAGTTTGTTTCAATTTAAAGAATCGTATTTTGTTTTATTTACGAATTTATTTTTATTTTGAAAATCTTTATGGCCAAAAGAAATCAAAACTTATTATCTTAACTCGAAACATTAATTGTTATTGAAAATTTAACAATTAATTTTCGATTTCAACAACATAAAACGCAAGCATATTGTTTTCATATGTAGCGACGTTTACTACCCCCATCAAATAATTATTCAATACTAAATTGCAGTTTGCATACACCTCACACCTCACACATAACTAACAAATTTTGGAAGGAGAAGGGACGGGCTTTCTTAGGTTTGCACAAACAACTTTGGGGCGAAGCAGTGTCTACAGCCAATCACATTATTAATCGTCTACCAACTAAAAGTGCAGAAATTACTCCATATGAATTATGGCATGGCAAACAATTGGATTTGAATTACTTTCACACATTTGGGACACCAGTGTGTATGCTCATATTCCCAAAGATCAACGTAGAAAACTGGACGATACACCTAAAATAGTTATTTGTGTATTTAGAGCGTAAAGTAACATATTGCCGCTTGAGAAAGAATGTTGCCGCGCGACGCGGAGCGGAGCGCGGAGATCTTTCGAAAGCGGCAATTTTACTTTACGCTCGAAATACACACATAATTTTGTCTACAGTCGCCCTTTTAATAATTAAAACAGTTTTTTATATTATCTTAGGTTATAATAGGAGTACTAGAATAATCGTCATTTTCGCTATTCATCATGATTAACCTTAAAAATATCTACTGACTAGGGATGTTAAAAAATAATCGATTTTTATATAAATCGATTATTATTTTCTTATAATCGATTTTTAGTTATAGATTTTCATAGTAATATTAATCGATTTTATAAATTACGTGTTTAAATCGATTTTCGGAATTGGCTCGTATTATTTATTGACTATTTTTCAAAATTTTGACAACTTTTGACGATTATTGACCATTTCTCAAAATTTTGACAACTTTTAACAATAATTGTCCATTTTTGACAATTTTTCAAAAATTTTGACCATTTTTCAAAACTATTGACCATTTTGAATAGTTTTAGACAATTATCGACCATTTTCCAAAATTTTAACAATTATTGACCATTTTTGACAATTATTGACCATTTTTGACAAAGATTGACCTTTTTTATTGTTTTTCAAAATTAGTGATCATTTTTCCAAATTTTTGACCATTTATCAAAATGATGACAATTTTTAACCATTTTTGACAGTTTTTGACAATAATTGTCCATTTTTAACAGTTTTTAAAAATAATTGACAATTTTTAACCATTTTTGATAGTTTTTGACCATTTTCGACAATTTATCAAAAATTTTGACAATTTTTGACAATTATCCACTATTTTTCAAAATTTTGACAATTTTTAACAATAATTGACCGTTTTTGACAGTTTTTGACAATTTATGACCATTTTGGACAATTTTTCAAAAATTTTAACAATTTTTCAAAATTATTGACCAATTTTGACATTAATTGTCCATTTTTGACAGTTTTTAAAAATAACTGACAATTTTTAATCATTTTTGATAGTTTTTGACCATTTTTTATAATTTTTCAAAATTTTAGACCATTTTTCCAAATTTTTAACCATTTTTGACAATTATTGACCATTTTTGACCATATATCAAATACTTTAACAATTTTTGACAATTATCAACTATTTTTCAAAATTTTGACAATTTTTAACAATAATTGTCCATTTTTGACAATTTTTCAAAAATTTTGACCATTTTTCAAAACTATTGACCATTTTTAATAGTTTTAGACAATTATCGACCATTTTCCAAAATTTTAACAATTTTTGACGATTATTGACCATTTTTGACAATGATTGACCTTTTTTAATGTTTTTCAAAATTAGTGATCATTTTTCCAAATTTTTGACCATTTATCAAAATGATGACAATTTTTAACCATTTTTGACAGTTTTTGACAATAATTGTCCATTTTTAACAGTTTTTAAAAATAATTGACAATTTTTAACCATTTTTGATAGTTTTTGACCATTTTCGACAATTTATCAAAAATTTTGACAATTTTTCAAAAACTTTGACAATTTTTGACAATTATCCACTATTTTTCAAAATTTTGACAATTTTTAACAATAATTGACCATTTTTGACATTTTTTGACAATTTATGACCATTTTTGACAATTTTTCAAAAAATTTAACAATTTTTCAAAATTATTGACCAATTTTGACATTAATTGTTCATTTTTGACAGTTTTTAAAAATAATTGACAATTTTTAATCATTTTTGATAGTTTTTGAACATTTTTGATAATTTTTCAAAATTTAAGACCATTTTTCCAAGTTTTTAACCATTTTTGACAATTATTGACCATTTTTGACCATATTTCAAATACTTTAACAATTTTTGACAATTATCAACTATTTTTCAAAATTTTGACAATTTTTAACAATAATTGTCCATTTTTGACAATTTTTCAAAAATTTTGACCATTTTTCAAAACTATTGACCATTTTTAATAGTTTTAGACAATTATCGACCATTTTCCAAAATTTTAACAATTTTTGACAGTTATTGACCAATTTTGAGAATAATTGTCCATGTTTGACAGTTTTTGACCATTTTTAACAATTTTCGACCATTTTTCAAAAAAAATTTAAAATTATTGACAATTGACCATTTTTGACAATTTTTGAAAATTTGTGACCATTTTTGACAATTGACCATTTTTGACAGTTTTTGACAAAAATTGTCCATTTTTAACAGTTTTTGACAAAAATTGTCCATTTTTATCAGTTTTTGACAATAATTGACAATTTTTGACAATTATTGACCATATTTCAAAATTTTTTACAATTTTCATACGATTTTATTTTTAATCTGATAAATTGTTAAATATTCACCAATTGAGTTAATTCGGAAGGCGTGGTTTGATTAAATAAGCAAGCGAAAAAGATTCCTTTTTGCGCTAGAGCGTAAAGTAACTACCCTCGGCATTTGTCGACGATTTCATTTGAATATAGTAATTAGTCATTTTTCGCGCGACTGTAGAAAAAATTATTTTTCATTGGCTATGAACTCGGCACAAAGGGTTGTCAACTTCTTAATATTCACACAAATAAAGTTAAAATTAGTAGTGATGTGAAATTCATTGGAGTTGATTCAACCGTTCAGACAAATGTCGAGATTTCAATGGAGAATAAAACTGAAGAGGCAGAAGAAAATCAAAATCAGACTCAAGATGAAAACGAAACGGAAGAAGGTGAACCAGTTTCAGAAGGGGTTCCAGAAATTCAACTTAGACGTTCTGAAAGATCAACAAAAGGCGTGCCACCAAAACGTTTAATAATGGAAATAAACACGGTGGAAACAGATTTCATTGCTGATCCAACCACATATGAAGATGTCATTAATGGGAATAATTCTCATGAATGGAAAGTGGCTATGAATTATAAAATTGTCTAATTAAGGAACATGGAAGTTAACGAAGGTACCACCTGGTACAAATACTATTGGTTGCAAGTGGGTATACGAAATGAAAACTAATCAAGATGGGAACATCGTCAAGTTTAAGGCCAGATTGGTGGCTCAAGGTTTCTCACAAAAATATGGTCGCGATTACGATGAGGAAAATTTAAAATGCAAGTAGTACACTTCGACATTCAAACGGCATACTTGAATGGAGATCTATACATAAAGTTTACTAGAAGCAACCTCCGGGATATGCAATTGGTAATAGAAATCAGGTATGTGAACTGGTTAAGAATTTGTATGGCCTCAAACAGAGCGCTAATGAATGGAACAGAAAGTTTGATGGTACTATGAAGAAAAATGGCTACGAACAAAGCGAAAATGATCCGTGTCTATACAAAAAGAAAACAAAAGTGGGCGATATTTATATATCAAGTTATGCTGATGATCTTGTGGTAGCTGCTATGGAACTATCAACGATAAACACTTTCGAAATTGGAATGAGGTTAAACGTGTATTTAGATATCTGAAACACACCAAGTCATATAAATTGCGCCTTGGTAACGATGAAGATGACGGGGTTTTCCAATGTTACGTGGAAGCTGATTGGGCAAATTGTACAACTGACAGAAAATCAAATACTGGTTATTGTTTCACTTTTAACGGAGCATTGATTGCTTGGGCAAGCCGGAAACAAACAGTGGTTGCATTGTCCTCCACAGAAGCTGAAATTATCGCGTTTGTAGAAGCAACTCGCCAGATCATTTGGATAAAGAGAATTTTAGAAGATTTTTGTCAAGAGATTAAGAAACCCATCAAAGTATACGAAGATAATCAGGGGTGTATAAAGGTTTTTTAATGATCAAACTAATCGTCAACGTTGCAAGTGATGAAATACATTCAAAACGAATTGTTGCAATTTACTGTCCTACGAATGATATGATTGCAGACATGTTAACGAAGCCATTGGTTGGATCGAAATTTCCAAAAATATGGTGGCGACATTTGTCTCATGTAGCAACAATTCCTCTGCAAGATCAAAGAACTGTTACTGCCGATTGGTACATATCGATTTGTTTGCCGGAAGTAATTGCTGAGTTTCGAAAAAACAACCTCCAACGACGAATGATCCTCCACCAAGACAATGGATTTCTAACACTTCAAATGAATGAGCTCCGCGTAACTTCTTCTAACGCCTTCATATTACAATAATAATATCACGAACACAACTTGTACCTTAACGAAAATTATGTGTATAAAATGGTTTATTAAAATTAATGACTTGATAAAAAAACGCAGTACGAGTAGCCTCTTCATAGCTTCTAACTCGAAGAACAACGGAAAAAACAATTATTATTAGTTTTGGTAACCACGGGAAGCTGGCAGTTTTTTCTCTATGAAGGTCATCAAAACTAATCAAGTGGCTGTCTTACTCTTCTGTGATTAATAAATCCAAGAAAAAAAAAGAACGAAATAATCAGGGTAGGAGCTGAAACGTAGGTTGAGGGCAATAAAAAAAAATATATATAAATCTTGAAGTAGAAGATCATTGAGTCTATTGATATAAATCAGAGTTTTTAGGAGAAGATGTTGCTATTTCTAAATAGCAATCAAATATATATAAAAAAATGTTAAAATACGTAGATTTAGTAAACCCAAAATATCTAGCATAAACTTTGTAAGTTGCTTCTTCGTTAGTGAAGAGAATGTTCAATAGTACCAAGTTCTCAGGTATCTTCTTAATGGTGGAATAAATCTTATACTAATCTCCTGAGAACAGTAGCCACCTTACAACATCCTTAGACCAGGTATTCCATCAATAATAGTTCGAATATGTCACTAGGACTTGTTTAAAATATATTTACCAATATGGACTGGATTGGAACGGGCAAAAGTCCATAAAACATTGCTAACCAACACGATGGCTAGATAGTTAAGAAAGCATATCGTTAGGATTGAGATAATTGACAACGAGTATTACTAGTATAAGCCAAAACAAATGAGGCATCTTTTCGTGACGTCTGCAGCTACGCATATCCAGGAGGATGTGCAATAAATGAATTTGGTCTACGTACTGTGATTAGATTAGATTTAATGTGGTGGCTAATTGGCGTATTCCACTAAGACCTTTTCTACCTTGTGTTTCTCGACTCTTTTCATAGAGCAAATTACCCTCGAGACTCAAGCTTTCATGTAGTTTCTGGCCGGTGGCTTCTTATCGCCTAGTACAAGAAACCGCACATTCGCCTGACAGTCACACTAGCATAGGATGTGCTCTGCAGTTTCCTTCTGTAGGTGACAGAATCTACACAAGGCTTCGTCTGTCAACCCCATGAGCTTTGCGTGCCTGTTAAGATACCTACTACGGCTTGACAGTTTCGCCTGTCTCTGCCCTGGTGAGATTACCCACCATTCTAGAAATTTCTGTGCCACCCACTTCCTTGTAGCCATATTTATTGTTGAAGGGTTCCGGTGCAGTGACTGGCATTGATGAGCCTTGTATGACCGTTTCATCCACCAAATCGTTGCCCTTATGACCTTGCAATGGTCTCCAAGTGCGTTTAAGGCACCACCATACTAGCTTAGAGTAGACCTTTATGGAAACGAGTGGCTTCAATGCAGCTAACGTTCTGTGAGTACCTGCCTTCCCAAAAATTGCATAAATAGGAAGAAAAATTTCACAGGATAAAGTAGATGCTACTGGTTTACTGTCACTTTAACGTTTTTGTTTTAATGCAAATATCCTTTGTTAATAATAATATTATTAAAGTAAGCGTCCGAGCAAAAATACCGAAGTACGTCCTTGAAAGTGGTATCAACAAGGGAATTGTTCTTTAATTTTTTGGTCATTAAACATGGGGCCAAGCGGCTTGTTCTACAGTGTAGAATATGCCAATTAGGAGCAACTCAACGCAACGGGGGGTAAACATCAGAATGATGGTTCTCTTTGCAATATATTATATTGAAAGATGGTTAGGAAAAATTTAATGGATGTTAATAAGTTTGGGAACTGAAGAAGACTGCATTCGAGCTTAATTGAGTCACGACAGTCTAAGAGACGACACGATTTTTAACAATAATCAATAATGCTTCTTACAGTATGCGAATATCGAGTGTCGATAGATATATTGTTACTTTCTCGAATATAATATGTAGACAGAATTATTTTAAATATACCAGGCGCAGCTAAAAATTAGCCAAACAATATTGATCGAAAATGAAACAGTCGAAAAACAATAGAAAATATTCAAAAATCAAGATTGAATAGTGATGGCCTCGATACACGAAGCGATACTTTTATTGCGAGCATTCTCTAAACCTACCTGATGAGAGATGGTTGAAGTGGTCTAGATCTAAGAAAAATAACACGCGGAGACCACCAACAAGATGGTATGAAAGTTGAAGCTAATCATCACAGAAAAAGCTTGACAAAGACTGGGTTCTAATAAAAGAAGAAGAAAAAGAAGAACATATCTAGTTACACCCAACGATCATAAAGAAGTAAGATAAAGAAGATAATTCAAATAGTAGTTTGAATCAATTTTGAAAAATCTCCCTCTACCTCGAAAATTGAACTTACTGAAGATCTGGTTGAACTTGGACTTCTCTCAACTACTTTTTTTCTGTTTCCTTGCAAAACCATCCAATTTGGGACAACCTGTACTTTCATATAGTGTCTTATAAATTGAGTTTTACAACCTTTTAATATTTCGAGTAGACTTGGAAAGAACACTATGAAGAAAAATTTAGTATTAGGTCGAAGAAGAAAACATCAAATATAGTTGAAGAGGAATGGAATGAACATGAATACCATGCATTCCAAAGTGAAGAAACAGAAGTGGCTATAAAGAAACTTAAAATAGGAAAAGCCAGTGGGGAGGATGAAGTAGCGCCAGAGATGATAAAATGGTTAGGAGAAAAAGGGAAAGAATGGTGGCTGTGTCTCATATGCAGGGAAGCATGGGACACTCAAAAAATCCCCAAAGACTGGGAAAATAACCGTATACTGCCAATACATAAAAAAAGGGATCAGACACTGTGCAATAATTATAGACCAACATGTTTAGCCCAAACCAGCTCTAAAATATATATGAGAATAATAGAGATCCGATTAAGACGTTATATCGAAGAGGAACAAGCAGCTTTTAGACCAGGACGACAAGCAAATGACAATATATACATTTTAAGAAGGCTAATTGATAATACAATAGAAGCGGGAGAAGAAATGTATTTAACATTTATAGACTTTAAGGCAGCTTTTGACATAGAGGAAAGAGAAAAAAATTGGGAGGTATTGGAAGACTTAGAAGTACCGAAAGCTCTAGTTAATATAATTAAAAATACATACGAGACTGTCAAAGTAAGAGTGCAGATAGGAGGTCAAAGATTGGAAGAGTTTTTAATGAAAAAAGTATAAAACAAGGTGATAGCTTAAGCCCACTATTGTTTGTCATTTTTATGGACAAAATAGTGAAGGGAATAAAAAATGAAAATCTGAACATGATAATAAGGTACAGAAACATGGTGCCAGTCAGATTAAGTAATCTACTGTATGCAGACCATATTGTAGGTACTCATAGCAAAATCAAAAAATAAAATGCAGAAACTAATCAACTTATTGGCAAGAGAAATAGAAAATATGAAAATGACAATAAATACAGAAAAAACCAAAGTAATGATAGTAAATGAAAAACAGCGAGAGGGGAGTAAGTACAAGGAATTGGAAAGAAATCACAAAACATTAGAAAGAGTAACAACTTATAATTACCTAAGAAGTATCATAACAGAAGAAGGGAAATACATGCAGAACTTAATAACAAAGCATAAACACATTGATATAGACACAAAGCTGGAAATCTACAACAAAATTACAGTACCAACTATAAATTATGCTAGTGAAAACTGGGTACTGCAGAAAAAGCAGGAAACAAAAAAATGCAATGGAAATGAAACATTTAAGGAAAATAGCAGGTAAAACAAAATGGGACAAAGTAAGGAACGAAGAAATCAAAAGCATAACTAATCAAGATCCAATAATATCAAAGATTAAAAAGAAACAATTAAACTGGTATGGCTACCTAGTAAGAATGAAGCAAGATAGAATTGCGAGTAAAGTTATGAAAATGGGAATATTAAGAAAAAGACAAAGAGGAAGACCCAGGAGGAAATGGATAGACCAGATTGAGGAAATTGGAAAGAACAAAGGAAAAACATTAGGAGAGATGGAGGCATTTGCCAGGGACAGAAAAGAATGGAAAAAGCGGGTACAGGAAGAGCTCCAATCTGAGGCATAAGGATAAAAGAAAGAAATATTTCGAGTGGCAATTACTCTTAGAGTCCTTATGTTGTTTTTTTGTAAATTCACCCCATGTTTTTAATTTTTGAAATAATTTTCAAAGAACGATAACGTTATGGCTATAAACATACTGCTAATACTGAAAACAATTTTCGGATAACTGTTGGAGGACATGTGTCACTTATTGCTTCAACCAGAATCTTCTATAAATACACTAGTACATAAAATTATTCACTTACCAAAGCCACTCCATGGGCTGGTTGTTCAAGACTGAAACAAAATTAAAAAAATATAATAATAATTATAAATAAAAAAAAACAATAATTTTTTGTATAATACGTCCACCTGATATGTAGAAACATCGAAATGTAATAAATTATTTCAAAATTTCAAATTAAAATTCAAGTGGAACAATATCCAGATGGGGTTGGTTATATACGCTGATGATAGACGCATTAAGTTTGTAAAAAAAATTAACCATAAATCGAATGAGTATTTGTGTGGGTCTGGTCATTGGAAATACGCAGCAGGAGACCATGTCTTGCCTCCGGCCCTGTGTAATATATGGATGCCAGTATGCTCTTCATCACCATTAATAGTTTACAATAATATGTTCGTAGCCGCGAAACTGTTGCTGAACTACCAGTCGTGCTAAAAATTCCGATGAGATTTACAGAAAAAAAAAGAAATAAATAAATTACAAGTTAATGGGGATACTGCAAAGACAGTGACCGGAAAGCCACTGCACTTGTTAACATAACTAGGAACGTTTATTTAAAACAACACATTAAATTTCACTTAAACAGATCACCACTATTTATATTATTATTCCCAAGAAAAAATTCTTAGCGGAGATAAATAGAAATTATTGAAGAGCACACAAAATACAATAAAGGAATTAGTGAAGATTTTAAAGACTTTAAGAGCGAGAGACAGCAAACAGCTGGAAACACTAACAAGAAGCAAATTTCTAGCCGTGGACTTTTCATGTTTCTATTAGGATCAACTATAAGATTTCTAGTGAAAGAACATATTCTCAGATACCATCTCTGTGAGATATCTAAAGTGGAACATGCAGATAAGACAGCGCAAATGATAGGAATATCCAGACCCATTAAATCGATAACCGTTCAAAGAAATATCGCTGTGATTGCCATTATAATTGATATAAAATTGTAAGATATAAAAGGACTATTAAAAAACAAGATAATAATTTTATAACTTTCTATAATTAACACGGGAATCAGATTAGTCACGTTGTATCAAAAATCGTTTCATCTCTTCATCATTTACAATGTTGTAGGTGACTAGTGATGGTAAATTAATGCCTTATACGGTGTATAAAATTATCGAAAATATCAATTAAGATTTTATGGACCACAAACTAAAAATCGCCCACATCAATGAAAGTACCTACATGTGTGTAGGAGTGTAAGCGAATGGATTTTATTGTTGATTCATTAAATTCAATTTTTATATTTAGTTGGAATAAAATACAGTATGTCGAATCCCAAAATATGAAATTCTTGAATAAAAGAATCGATGAAAATGGTTTACACCCAACCGAAGAACGAATTGAAGCCATTAAGAATATACCACTACAGTATTCGCCAACTAACTTGATGTCCTAAATGCTTTCTAGGGAGCTATTGACGCCGCCCATCCGATAACTGTAAACAGTGCCGTGCAAGTTCTGAGGATACGCTCTCTGTTACAAATTAACACAACTTGTACAATTAATAAAGTAAAGTCCGTCCGGAAATATATGATCCTAACTTAATAAATAATATTTAATTCTTTGTTATAATTATTGGTATATTGATTTTAACAGAAACGGATCTGCTTTATACCTGAATTCTGAGTGCATAAATAATATTTTAACAATAAAGTACCCATTACAATAACATGTTATTTATCTAATTGAAGATTATAAAGTTAGGATCTTAAATTTCCGGACGGGCTATAATTAAAATTTGTTAGAAACTAAATAATTTCTTCCAGGTAGTAATGAGAATAAAAGAAACTCAAGATAATGGGAAATTATTTAAGCTAGGTATATTTCTAAGAATGGGTATAAACAGTTTTTATCTTTACGAACAATCTGACTTACTGCCGCTACTGGAATCACTTTAATCTAGAGTAATCACAAGAGGGTTGACGTCATAAAACATATCTGTTTGAAGTTCTCTATCAAAATATGAGTCTTCTATTGTTATGGTATATTCATCACTTTTTAATGTCTTTTAGTACATTTACGATTTTCTTCATTAACGGCTGACATTTTTACAAACACTTCATTGTACAAAGCAGAAACAATAACTGTGTGACGCTACGCTACTGAAAATCTCAACACTTGATAAGGTTCGATGCAATTGGCGTTTGTCAAAATTTTACCACCAATAGCGGCCGAGTAGGCAGGGCACTATTACTCTGTCTCTCTTAGTTGGTAATTTCTGGGACATCAAGTTAGTTGGCGAATACTGTACCGCAAAATATTAGCCAATTGAGATCCTTTTTAGGAGCCATAACATATAATGGTCGATTCATCGAAAATCTTCAAGTGAAATGTGTACCTTTACACCGACATCTTAAGAAAAATACAAAGTGGCATTGGACATCCGAAGATACCTACATAGTTAATGACCCTAAAGAAACCTTAACATCTCAAGAAACGCTGGTACATTATGATCCTGATAAACCTTTGGTGGTGACCAGTGACGCAAGTAACGTGGGTGCAGGAGCGGTTCTCTCCCATAAATATAAGGATGGAAGCCTAAAACCGATCGCGTTTGCTTCAAGATCATTCAAGGATTCAGAAAAACACTACTCAACAATAGACAAGGAGGCGTTAGGCTTAGTATACGCTGTCACCAAATTTCATTAGTATCTGTATGGAAGACGTTTCACCCTCTTAACGGACCATAAACCCTTGGAAAGAATTTTTGGAGAGACTCGACAACTATAACATAGAATACCAACCTGGGAAAGAAAATTCTCCTGCCGATTCACTTTCAAGACTTCCATTGGATTGCTCCAGCTGTGTTCAGTTTCCCAATCATGCTAAATTACTGCGGCTAACAGTACAAACAATACCAATAAGGGAAGAAATTTCAAAATCAGAGATGGTTAAGGATGACATCATTTCAAAAGTTATGACCTTTGTAAAATCATATTGGCCGGATAAGAAAAGCCTAGACAGTGGTTTCCACACTTTTTATGAAAAACGAGATGAGTTATCGATTGAGGAAGACATGCTTTTATGGAAAGGTCGCGTTTGTATACCTACATCTTTACAATCTAAAATCTTAGCTATGCTACATGATGGACACCCAGGAATCACAGCCATGCAATCATTAGCTAAGTTACATGTTTACTGGCCAAATATAAACAAGGATTTGACTAGTGTGACTGAACAATGTATTTTCTGCCAAGAAGCACGACAGAGTGATCAGAAATCTTCATTGTATTCTTGGGGTATCTCTCGTGAGCCATTTGAGGGCAAAATGTGGATGGTACTAATGGATTCTTATACCCATTGGCTGGAAATAATTTGCATGACAAATATTACATCAGAAACTACCATAAAAGTTTTGAAAGAAACTTTTGCACGTTTTGGTTTACCAAAAATAATAGTAACCGATAATGGTGCTCAGTTAACGTCCGACAGTTTTGAAGACTTCCTTGCTGAAAATGGAATATCCCACATAAAGGTTACATCATATCATCCAAAATCAAATGGCTTAGCTGAACGAACAGTGAGAATTTTTAAGGAACGAATGAGATCTAGCGACCAGCAGAATAGTCAATTCGACAGGATTCAGTCATTTCTGTTTTCTTATAGAAATACGGTTAGAAGATCAACCGGCAGAACGCCTAGTGAACTAATGTTTGGTCGTAACCTTAGAAGCAAATTTGATTTGTTGAAACCTGATTTTGCCAAAAATATCTATATGGAATATATTAGTCAAAAGAAAAATCATGATAAATTTATAAGACCACAAACAAATTTTTATGAATGCGAAGCTGTATGGGTAAATAATCCACTTACCAAAGGTTCAGTTGCTGGTCAAATTGTTAAACAAAATGGTCCTCTTTCGTATCATGTAAACATAGATGGACAGCTTCGACGTAAGCATAGCGACCAGATAAGAAAACGAAGAACCGAGCTTATACCGAATTCAGTTTCCAATGATGACGCCGATGAAAATCAAAATGACAACTTTTCGCTAAGAATTCCTCCAGATCTAGAACAACCCTCTACTTCAAAATTTTCCATTAGAAACCACCCAAATCAATGTGAACCATCTACTTCGAAAGATGTCCACCACTCTGGCGTAGACGAATTAGATTTACAAGAAGATTCACCTTTAAAAAATTTATAAAAGTTTATAAAAGAAATCCTCCACGAGACAGAAAACTTCCACGACGATACCCGGATTAGAGCATTTCTTAGATATTAAGAATTTGACAAGTTGACATTTAGACATGCAATACATTTTTCACTAAGCTTTTGTAGTTGATTTCCAATAAAGAGTTCACCTTAAAACTACGTGGTTTTGTCATACTACAGTACCCATAACACGACTAAATGAAAAAATCGATTCGAGGAAACATTTTTACATATACTAGTGAATTTTGAGACCATATTTGGAAGCATTAAGGGAGTTAGCAAAAAGCAATTTATATCGCGAAATATTTCCATATCTACCCCTTCAAGATTTACAACGAAAAAAAAATTGTTGTGACTTGAAAAATGCCTAAAACTCGTAATAAGGGTTTTTTGGGTTGAGAAATCGACTGGCACAATCAGTTTTTTGATAAAATCATTCTTTCGCCTTCTAACAGTGTCATGAAATTCTCGAAGAAACGCATTTTCAACATAAAAAGTCTTGTAAATACCACAAAACTATGAATTTATAAATGAAATTGCAGGAGAGTATTTTTAAATGATTGGTCTACTTGTAAAAAAATTTACAAAAGCATACCTTGGAGGGTTTTCGTTTTATGAATAATAAATATAAAAGTATCTAGTGAAAATATTTGAAAATCCACTCTCTGAAACCGAAAGATACTCATAACTCGACTAATTGAAGAGTAGGAACATTCTAATGACCACCAATCGATTCGGGGGGAAATTTTACATATACTAGTGAATTTTGAATCGATATTATGAGAATAAACGATAAAAATGTGAAATCGAGAGATTTTTTCCATACCCTCCCCTTTGTTCGAAATTTTCAAGAAAAAAAATGTTTAGGCTTGAAATAGAATTTGTAAAATGGAGTTTTTTTGGTACGAGAAATCGTTTGGTTGGCACAGTTTTTCAATAAAATCACTTACTAACCTTCAAATTCGGTCATGAATTTTTCGAAAAAGCACATTTTTAACTTGAAATGCCGTGTACCCAAAGAATACACCACTTAACAAGAAGCGAAGCTTCCGATCATTATTTGTATGCGCATGTCTGAAAATCGCCATTTTTATAATAAGATACTTGTCATACTTCACCTTGTCGCCTGACAACCAACTTGTTTACAGAAAGTATTTTTGTGTATAATTTTTACAACTTGTACAGTTGTTTTAGATAAAGAATTTGTTCAAATGGAAGTTGGTACTGAAGATGTCAAGTCTGGTGTAGCTGAGCCTTTGCCATCTCCTTCAATTTCAACCCAAAACCCCACAGAAACTAACTTTTAGCACACCCTGTAAGCAAAAGCTGCATTTGCAAATTAATACATTGAATAAAAACTATAAGAAAGACAAACAATTAAGAGTAGTTGTTGCTTCTTAGTTCAACGGTCACTGTTTTTGAAAAATATTTTTCAAAACTTTGTTGTGAAGCGTTTGAATAATATATTTATTCTTCGGTATCTATATATAAAAATTGTTATTATTATATTTGTTTTAATATTTTTCCTATCCGACTTACTGCTCCTTTAATACATATTTCCATATAATTTTTTGCAGTGCCCAGCAGAAATTAAAAATAATTAGAATTAAAAGCATAGCTCGGTTTTTAGTGTTGATATGTTCACTTCATGATTCTGCCAATTAAAAGTGTACTGCTGATTTTGTTTATGAATATAATAGGTGTTTGTTAATTTTACTGCTCAACTTGAAATAAATATAATACCTACGTGGTGAGCGCAGACATGACTGTCAAGTAATATTCACTCAAAACAAACAATTTGTAGCAGTCTTGTATATGCCAGTACATAAATCAGTAAGTAATCTTACAGAAAATAGTTGAAGCACTGAATGCTTAAATTACGAGTTTTTTTTGCGTGTAACTACGAATTATATCGCCAATATTTAAAGATTTTATCATTTTTCTCAGTGTAAAATTGAGTGGATTTAACTGTCACTCGAAGGGGGTTGAAGGTAGGGATCACATTTTCACGTTAAAGAATGTCGATTCATAATTTAAATTTGACAAGTTTTGGGATTATGTAAAAATATGTACATTAACCAAAATAAAGAATTCATTCCATTTGCCTTTTCCACAATGTATGCAAAAAACAACGTAACAACACAAAATCTAAAAAATGTAATGTGGAATTAATTATAAATATAAATTATTGTTTATTTCCGATACTTACGTTGTTTTAATGGACACGCTGTATAACGTAGACGTTTAAAACTCAAAAAAAAAATTATTCCCATATATTTTAGACCGTTCATTGTTGGAAATGACAGTATTTCAAATAATTGTTGCCACTTTTAATAGGGTCTTTTGATGCAAAACCATTTCTCGAGAGCTTTTGCGGCAAAAACTTAGGGTTCCATTAAAAAGCCTTTAACACATTCACCTGTAAAATATATTTACGGTTGCACAAAAGACATATAGGGTGATTCATAACAGTTTATTGATAATTTCAAGAAAATAAAATTTTAATAGACTGAAAAATAGTCAAAATTGGAAAACAAATTTTCCTCCTACCTCTATATAAAGTACACCATTTTTCCAACACACCAGGAAGAGTACTTTTCTTCCGAGCTGGTCGTAAAATTTGGCACAATGGTTAAGGATTCATTAATATGATAAGCCGGTGGCCAGTGTCGTGCAGTCAGTTGAAGGATTTTGCCGAGTAGGGATGGATCTTAAAGTTTTTTTTATTGCATCACTTACGTTTAGTACTATAGTCCTTGCTTTAAAAACTTAAACTCTTAAGATTGTAATAATTACTTACTAATAATATTATACTTGCCTAACTTTTGCACTATTAAATGAACCCGACATATGAAACCATTCAGGTCTTTACCGAAAAATGTAACGCCAATGGTTTATTATCGCTTTATGGCTATCGCCCCTTTCTTGCAATAGGAAATCTAGTATAGAGGATAAAAATATTAATCCAGGATTATTCCTGATATACCTAGATATACCTAATTTGTTTGATGTATGTATTAATCAGAACTATGTTACTTTTGACAATAAGGTATACTTTCAAAATGGGAATCCCTATATCACCAAAAACATAAGGTAGGCATCACATCAAATGTAACTTCTGTCATTCTGACGATGATATGTCAATATGGGAATAATTATCAATATATTCTTTTCATTAAATAGTGGAATTAATTAGAAATAGTTAGTTCCATTTATAAGAGTGCTTTTTATATATTTAGACGATTGAATCACACTGTATTTTCCAATAGTCGTAACAGGTGTGACACAACAAAACGTTCCAGCTTCTGATTTGATGTTTGAAATCCACAAAAATGCATTTCACGTTTTTGTGAGAACTGAACCTGCGCTTTGTAGACCCCGAACAAAGGACACAAAAGGAACACTTTGTAAAAATGACATTTTTAATGAAATGTGTATTATTTATGGACGGAACCTTTAAATGCCTCCTTTCATCCTTTATGTCGGTTATTATTTTTTTATGGTAATTTACTTACTGAGAGATGTAACTTTATACCAGTCATTATATATGAATAAAGCTTTTGTTAGAAAGTATCTTATAATGGCATTTTATAATAATATTACCTTTTAAACAAATACAAGGATTATACCTCTTATTCAGCTTCAAATAAAGAGTAGTAAGGTGTCTGTCCATCACAACACATGATCTGGCTCCTCTTTACAAATACAAGTGGCATTAAGTGTATACACAAATAGATTGTATAAAAATTGTAGTTCAGTTTGCATTATAAACTTCAATAGAAAATTTCATTTACGTATCAGAAATATTGAGGTTATGCTAAATTCCTTTATCCCAACAGCTACTACAGAAGAAAAAAGAAAAAACCTATCATTAAAACATCAGAGCATATAAATCACCAAACTCCCAGCCTTTAAGCAAATCACCAACTAAAAGAGAAAAGTATCATCATCTGAAATCGAAACATAATCAAATAATTGGGCATAATCTGAAGAACTCGAAGAATTTATATTAGACCAGCAAAATTTGACCTTTTTCTGACTTATATCGAAGTCACTGCAACAGATATTATTGAGACAGAGACAACCGAATTATACATATGACTGAGTGGGGAGGAAATGACATAAAGACAAGAATGTTAACAGCGCAATAATTGAGAAAGGCATGTATGTATGTATGTAAATTGGGATGACATTCACTGAGACCCAAAAGATCTATTGTGCCCCCTTACTTCTACTTAGTTCCTGAGGAAAGTCTCAGAGACTAGTAGCTCCTTTAGTCCTATTTCCTGGAGGAATTTTAGGATATCTGTAGACTTTAACTTAGGTAAATGTCCCTCTTCTATCCAGTAATCTCCAAGGTGTTGTGCCCTAGGATTCTGAATTGCTGTGCAGTTCGCAAGTATGTGGATGGAGGTTTCTTCTTCCATACCACAGAATCTACATTCTTCTTCCTCCACTATTTTGAGCTTTTTCAGGTACCCATTCAGGCGACAATGTCCCGTAAGGATGCCTGTTAAAACTCTTAGTGCAGGCATTCATTTGATCTCAACAGGTTGTAGTCACCCAGAAGAATCTTTGATCGCCTAAGTCCTACTAGATCTTTCCAATCAGATCTTCTCTTTTCTTCGGCTTTGCCTATTTCTTCCAATATTACATTGGAGCTGATACCGCAACAGGGTTCCGGCCCCTAAAAGGGTGTTCCAGTCCCACTCTTTGCTAGTTCATCTGCTATTTCATTTCCTTCTATCCCAGTGTGTCCTGGAATCCCCAGTAAGGTGACTATATTGTTCTCGTCTAGTTCATTTAGTTTGCCTAGGCATTCCCACACCATTTTGGAACTGATAATACAAGAGCTCAGTGCTTTAATGGCTGCTTGACTATCCGACATTATGATAATCCTTTGCCTTCTATATCCTTTATCAATATTGAACTGGGCACACTTTCTTATGGCGTGAATTTCCGCTTGAAAGATACTCGGGGCTTTTCCCAAGCTTTCAGAGTGTTTGGTTCCTGGCCCGGACACTCCTATCCCAGTTCCTTCTATTGCTTTTGAGCCATCTGTGTACCATTGAATGGCATTCTTTCCAAGTCTGGTAATGGTATTTGGATCCCATTCCTTCTTGTTGCTTAATTCCGTAACGAATTTCTTTGAAAAGTTATACTTTTTCATCATACCATCTTGTGGCATGTCCCAGGTTTTCTGATTTCTAAGAAGTAAGGAGGTGGTTTTTTTTCAATGATTCCCTCTTTACTTGGTCTGTATCTTGTTCTTTCTGCAACACTTTCCACCACCATATGTAGTGGTGTGAGGTTAGGAATAACTTCCATGGCTGCCGTTGGGCATGTTCGTTGAGAAAGGCATATGATGGATATGAAGACAAAGTCAACACAGAATACTTGAATAACTGCCAACTACTCTGATTATTAAATAGACCAACGTTTTCGAGGTGTTAGAATTAACTGGGGAATGTCAATTGATGCACCTTTGGACTGTAGTTGTAATATTTAAAAATGTGGTCACTGACAGACATTGAAATGGTCACAAGACTGGAGTTGCTGGAGTTGAACATAGGTGTAGTGGGAAGAAAGGGAAAGATCAAATTTAAGACACCCCTATTAAGAAGAAGGTGCTAAAGGCTTTTCTACTCTCTACAGCCACATTGGAAGGAATTATGATATCAAGTTAAGAGGATGACAAATCTCTCCGGCGGTACCTTATTGAACATAATAATATAACTATATATTAGAAAGTTTATCCGTTTTCCATTCATGCCTTCACTTGATGGTTTTTGATAACTCTTATCAACGGTTATGTTTTATATTTCAGTCTGTGTACTGTAACTGTTGGAGTCATATATTAGTGGAAGAATGTTTCGCATTAGATGCGAATATCAATATTAAGATGTAAGACTGGTGTACCACAGGGCAGTATCCTGGGTCCATTGCTGTATCCACTATACATCTATGATATACCAGTAATAGAACAAACTACGGTAGCTACATTTGCAGATTTTACATGTATACTGGCAGATGCCAAAACCGAACAAGAGGCTAATGAAATACTCCAAGTCGCAATAAATAAAGTCAATGCATGGACAAAAAGCTGGCGCATTCGACTTAACGAAAATAAATCAGTGCTTTACGAATTAACACACTGGTCCAATGTCAATAATTATAAACAATCATATAATTTCATTTGCAAGTACGGCCAAGTACCTAAGAATGAACCTAGAAGCAAAGCTACGATGGAAAGAACTCATTAAAAAGAAATGAAAAGAGCTGAATCTTAAATATAAAAAACTATATTCGCTATTAGGTAAACAATCCGAACTATCCATTAGAAACAGGCTTATGATATACAAGCAGGTTCTGAAGCCTGTGTGGACATATGGCATACAACTTTGGGGGTATGTCTGCTCAAGCAATATTAACATAATACAAAGATTTCAGAACAGGCTATTAATGGGCCCTGTCAAAGCTCCTTGGTATGTAAGAAACACCGATCTACACAAAGACCTGGGGGTGGAAATAGTAGCAGACGAGGTGAAATATTTCGCAAAAAAGTATGAAGAACGGC
Organism: Lochmaea crataegi; assembly: GCA_947563755.1. Classification (NCBI taxonomy): domain Eukaryota; kingdom Metazoa; phylum Arthropoda; class Insecta; order Coleoptera; family Chrysomelidae; genus Lochmaea; species Lochmaea crataegi. Next base: position 11,339,341 of record OX387427.1, read on the forward strand.
TTCACAGCCATGAGAACGTCGATGCAATTCAGCTGCTGGACCAACGTGGAATAGTAAGAAGACTCAAAAGAACCAAACCAGGGCACAGTGCGTGTCATGTAGTTAAACCAAGAAAGAGCACCAGTGGGTTAAACACGGTAAAACACTTCAGTTTTAAGAAAAGTATTACTTCTCAATATTGTTTCTAGATTAATTGTAATTAAAATGGATAGAAAAAGCACTACTGTATGTTCCAGGACACACTGGAATAGGAGGAAGCAAAATAGTTGATGAGCTGGCAAAGAGAGGGGCTACAACAAATTTTTGGAGACCGGTATCAGTACCAACAGTGTATTCGAAGAAATGGGAAAAAACAGAAGACCAGACCATTGAGAAGATCCAGTGTGGCTAAGACAATCAAAGCTGCTTCTAGGAAACTACAACCAACTAAACAAAGAATTCACAAGCCGGAAAAAGAGATTTGGCTAGTTACTGAATAGGAACCTCAAAAAGCTCAAAATAGTGGAGAAAGAAGAATGTAAATTCTGAGGAATGGAGGAGGAGAACTCCGTTCACATACCTGCGGAATGCATGGCATAGGAGAGAATGACTTCTTGAATAAACTGGAGCCTACGAATATCCTAGCCCTTAGACTCTCTTCAGGAACTGAGTAGAAGAAGATTTTTTGGCACTCAGTGAATGTCCCCCTCAAAAGCAAAACATATATCCAATGGCCAAAGGAGCACTTCCTCTAAATATTCCCAATATGAACCCCATTTAAACTTACCAAATCCATAGTTTTGACCATGTTCAACAAATTTTCTAAAAATTATTGATATTCGTTAGAAAACATTGATAATAGTTATTTATGCAACAAGTGCGTAAAGTGGTGCTTTTTTCACGAGTGGAAAAGTTCCGTGAGTGAAAAAGACACTTTATGCATATGTTGCATACACTATTTTTTCTACAAACAAGCAAAAACCAAAAAATGTGTTATTTAGGTTGCTCTAAATGGACTAAAAATTGCGTCGATTTGAATGTTTATGTTTGTCATGATGACAAAATGCTAAGTAAAATGTAATTTTTAGCACTAGTACTAAAAGTATTTCACTTTTAACACCAGTGTCATGAAATGGCATTTTAGACACTGACAGCATGCGTTAAAAATTATACGTTTACTGAAGTTTGTAGAAAAAATTTTGTTCTGTTTTGTAGTATCTATACTAAGTCCAATTTCTGATCCAAATTGTTCGGTCGATTACTCCACATCTCATTTAACAGACCGATATAATTTCACTGGTCTATTTTTTTTTCAACAGAGCTAGGGACCACATGACTAATTCTTGAACGGCATTTTAAGCGTGAGAAACTTACTAAACAAGCCTTTAGGCGCGTCGTAATTACAGGTTACAGTACACGTGGTAAAAACAATTTTTAAAACGCAGTGAAACGTCTTCTATACTCACTCCTTTGAAACATTATCTGCGCGTACAATTTTTGGTATCGCTAGCTTATCCGACTATTCGAAGAATGCCGCAAATACAAATAAGACTTATTAAGTGAACCACGCTTCGAAGATATTTGAAATATACCTACCTGATGAAAATGTAGATAGCAAAACAATGATACAAAATAGTACAATACTATTCAGATGTCACCGCAGTTTTAGTACGATTATTACTCTTTTAGAAATTATTAGTTTTGAACTTGACCCACAAAAAGTAACATGGTCCTTCGAGCCGGATATGTAAGGTAAAGTGCTTTAAATCTTGATTGTGCGAAGTTTCTAAAAATATCCTAAAAATAAATAATACAGTTGTCAAATTAACTTCATGTGATTCTATTTGGTAATAAATATAGAATTCATTAACCTTACAGAGTCACCGTTTGACCAGTTTTAAAATGAAAAACTTTCGGTTAGCGTCTCTGGTGTCAAATATAACATACGCGTAAAAATATTAGGGCGCCAGGGCGCCCGCTGTGTCCCCCAGGGTGCCAGTCGCAACTACTCTCTGTCAACAAAGACTTTTTAAAGATATACAGGGATATTCGGATTATTATTTTTAAATTACTTTTAGGTCGTTTATCATATAAAGAGATATTTTATGAGTTCTTCTACCGTTTTCCATTTCGAATTTTTAGATATACAGAATTTAAGAAATAGTATAAAAGGTAAAAAAAAAATATATATATATATATGGTTCAACACCCCGTGTGGTTGCACCGTTTTAGCTTTCTAAATCAATGTATCGAGATGGTTAGTGTCTACAAAACGGGATCACCAGTTGCCCTAAAGGTTATATAGCCATATAGCCGAGAGAACCAGAGCCTGCGACAGGGATAAGATGGAGAGGAACAGAGTTGGAGAAAAAGTATTGGAAGACTGGAGAAACGAGTTGGAAGAAGAGAACATTATAACACGACTGTAAGAGCAATCACGGATATAATCAGGAAAAAAGGAATACGAGAAAGCAATAGGGAAAACCGGTCACCTGATAGTACGACTACTAAAGACAGTTCTTGGTCTCCAGGTTAGATGGAGGGAGAAGGTGTTAGTTAATAGGCGACCCCGCAGTGCTTCATGAGGAACCTGCTAGTTAGGGAGGATATCCTGTTGTGCTAGGTTAGATTATGAGAGCGTGGAGGCATTTCATTGAATCCGTTCATTCCGAAGCCATGGGACCGTTGTGATACCCTGAGTTTGCTCTGAACCAAAACACTTCTTCGAGTTCCTCTAAGAAAACTTGTACCAACTGATTTCTTTTAGTTGGGCAGTAAAATGGTTAGTGTTCAATTGTTTCTACTTCACATTCTTAGCAAAGGTCTCATTTGATAATTTTAATTTCCAGCCATTCCACCTGTACCAGTTATTTAATTTACTACAGGTTTCTGTTTCTCCAACTTTTTCTTTGTTATTCCCTTGACTTTTCTATGGCTACGTGGCGATCATCTCGGTACTCCATCGCTCTTCCTTACTGTTAAAGAATAGTGATTCCCCATTGCTGTGACTTGGGACCCAGCATAGTTCCACTTTGCAATTATGGAGTTCTGACAACGCTTCACGGCAGTTCCTGACCGCCTTTGATCCTGTCTCTATTGATGTCAAAGTTTTTAGTGCAACATTTCCATCTAAGTATATGGTAAGAGGGGATAATAAAGGATAGGATTGAGAAGGAAGTTGGTAGGAATGGGAGTTTTAGGGTAAACCAGCACGGGTTCACGAAGGGGAAATCTTGCATCTCGGCACTTGGCAAGGTGATGGGCTTGGTGGAAAGAGTTGAAGAGTAGAGGGAGGGCAGCTGGAGGAAGAAGAGATTGGCCCTACTTGTGTTCTTCGACGTCGGGAACGCGTTCAACAGTATCAGCAAACGGGCAGTGTTGAACGCGTTGCTGAGGCTTGGAGTGGGGCAGGGGTTGGTTAACCTGGTGGATGATTACCTGACGGGGCGTGTGATTGTAGACTCCAGAGGGAAGAGGTATGAGACGGAGACTGGAGTGCCTCCGGGCTCGGTTCTTGGACCAACGCTCTGGAAGTGTGTGTTTTATGAGGTTTGTGGGATAGTATGTGAAGAGGGATGTGAGATTACGGTGTATGCGGACGATGTGTGTCTGGTATATATGGCAAAGGGAGAGGCGGAGATAACAAGAAAGGCGGAGAGAATGTGTAGGAAGATTGTGGAGAAGATAGAGCAGTGCGGACTAGAAGAGGCGGAAGATAAGACGGTGGTGTTGCTAGTGAAAGGACGGAGCAGGACTAGGGAAGTGGGGGTGATGGTTAAGGGAAAGAGAATTCGTCCGGAGGAGTCTGTGAAATACCTAGGGGTGTGGTTGGATAGTCAATTATCCTTCAAAACTCATATGTTAAAGGCGGCAGAGAAGGGTAAAGTGAGGGCAGCATGGCTGGGGAGATTGATGTGTAATGTGAAAGGGCCGGGAGAGTGGAAGAGGAGGGTAATTGGTAGGACGGTAGAGCAGAGGTGTCCTACCCATTGGACGTGATGGCTAGAGTTAGGAACAAACGCTGGAGGGGTGCGACCAGAGAGGAAGTACAGAAATGGATGGAGGAGGAAATGGAGAGAAGGTGGGAGGAGTATGAGGGCGCGCTAAAAGAAGCGATTGGGAATAGGAGAGATTGAATGGAGGTGAACTACTTCTTGACACAGGTGTTCACTGGACATGGGTCGAGAGTAGGGTACCTCCACAAGATTGGGAAAAGAGATACTGGAGTAGGCGAGAGGTGTGAAGTGGAGGATGATGTGGGGCATTTGTTTAGATGCTGGAGGAACGAGCAAGTGCTGAAGAAGTTGGAGAGGAAACTGGGTGAGGCGGTGTACTGGGAGAACATGGTGGAGATAATGTTGAGGGAGGAGGTGGAATGGATGGAGGTGTGTGGAGTAGTAGAGAGCATGGTTGGTGGGAGAGAAGGACTCGATATGGCATGAGAGGTAGGAGTGATAGTAGGGAGAAGACGACGATGTGAGCGGAGAGTGTGCGATGAACCGTCGCCCGTCTCGAAGTTTGCTAGGGTAGTGATTCCGAGGCGGGGGTAACGGCGAGTTTGAGGTGGGTTTGGTTGGTAGGCATCCCCTTGGGGATGGTCCAAGACTGTTTGGGTCCTGGACCTATTCGAACATAAGTTTCCCATCTCGTCCCGAAAAAAAAAGTATATGGTAACTTCAAATGTGGTTCCGTTAATATCAAGTTGATTCGCTGCTTTTTCTATTGCAAGAATATCTGCTTGTGCCGTTCATTAGTCTATATGACTTCTGTATGTTTAACTTTATCCTTATCCCAGTCATCTCTTGTTGGGAAGTTAGTAGTTATCTTCCATCCAAGATTTTCCGAAGATTTCTCTCATAAAACTACATAAGCTGCGGTTATATAAATAGTTTAAATTAAATTTAAAGGTTCTGTAGTCTTCAAGATGCGGTTCACTATTTATATAAATACGGAATCTATGTCGCATCAAATTTAGATTAAAAAAATCTATTACTTGAATATGTGAGGTCTTTGGAAAATTTAGACGAAAACCTATAATTTCGTCCCATTTGGAAACGTCATCATTACCCTTTATACCAGGATTGTTGATCGGCTGGGCTGCTATCTTCAGATCCTTCAGTTATGAAGCGCGTGTCTACGAATATCCTCGAGGGTATGTAGGAGGAAGGGATCGTGGGAAACATGCCAAAGATTATGTTAATCGCTCCGTTTACGGTTTTACAGAGCCGTACCGGCTATCTCACGATCATTTTTAACGGTTTCAAAGACTTATGACTCCTCCGGGACTAGTATCACCGCTAACATGTGGATCTATATAAGTAATTGGATTGTTTTGATACACGTATTTTGTACAATAGCCCGAAGCGACCATAGTTTTTAGTAAGTTGGACGGATTTACTAACGTGGGTCAATAATTTTGCGAGAAACAATATTTATGTTGTATGTGTTAAGAAAAAAATATTTATTCAGACTTATAAACAATAAAAGTCTGCTATTATTATTGTTCTTAAAAGGTATTATTTTAATTTTTAATTGTATAGTCAGTGACCTTTTAAAATCTATTTTTTCGACTATTCATAAGAAATCATCTGTAGAATTGAAATTTATTTAATAAAAATATTATCGCTAACAAAATTATATATTTCTTTCATTCCCACGATGCAATTATTAATTGACAATTTTGAAAAGTACAGTTCTAATCCCAAGCTTTCCACTTTCCTACTATGGTCGGGTAATTACATTTGCAGCAGAAGTAAAATATTGGTGGACTATCATAGATAGAAAACGCTCATTTGGAAAAATCTATCCTTGTGGACATGTAGGATCTGAGGAAAATCTTGGAACCCAAAGCAATTAGTTCCATGCAGATAAATTCCAAACTCGTTTGAGACTGCTTGGAGACGCTACAAGAGCTAGGCAGCCATAATAGATTGTCCTTAGCCTGGGTACCAAGCCACTCAGAGCACAAGGGCAATGAAGAGGCAGACTCACTAGCCCGAGAAGGGGAATGATGTGCTCCTATTGGCCCTGAAGCTTTTTGTGGCATATCGATAAAAAACAAATAGCAGTACTTGGTTGAAAAAGCAGCCTCGAGATTGGTGGAACAAGGCAGTACCTACTGATCCAGAATAGGAGAACAATACGGATCCTGGTTGTAGACTTAACAAACATATGAATAACATCGGATTGGCAGACGCAACCATGAGCAGGTTTTGACAAGAATATGAGGAAACCTCAGAACACATACTGTGCTACTGTAAAGGCCTGTCTAGGCTAAGGTTTTTGCCGATAGGGGAGGAAAACCATAACCCTCCCAATATATAGAGGACCTGAGGTTTGGCGTTCGAAGTATAGTAATGAGGAACTCTATAATAACAGGAGGGGAACTAACAATAGATCGTAGTAGAGAGGCTCTTAGGAGCACATAATGCCCCATATTTATCTTATCTCATATTATCTTGGAACGAAAATAAATTTATTGGATATAAATGATGATTGTTAGACCAATGATCACATTGCTTGGTGGATGAAAACTTCATAGCGAACAGCCTAAAAAAGGCTCTCTGGTATACACAGGAGGAAGGGTTGTCTGGCAGATACTGGTGCCATTCTGTATCTGTAGAGTGGGGAGGGTGAGTTTAGGCCCACAGCACTTAGGCCACCTGTGACCCATTGTACATCCTCCCGAGGAGTTGTCCTCCTAGGTTATCGGCCATCCTGTCCTTTTCAGTAAGGTGGACAGGTCACTAGGAGACATCTCCTTTATATCGGCAGGTGTAGGCCAAGACTCACCGAACACACACTCTCTTATTATAGAGCATTTTGAGTATCCATTCTCCCACTACCAAGGGTACATTCGTGGAGTTAAGTTGCTGGGTAATTGTTGGGAAGGTTGTTTTATCAAACGCTCCCTCAATATCTACGAATATACCCAGAGTGGATTTTTTATTGTCCAATGATCTTTCGATTCTGCCAACCACTTGGTGAAGGGCCGAATCAGTGGACCTTCCCGGAGTATATGCGTGCTGATTTGGATGAAGTGGGTTGTGAACTAGCACTTCATCTCTTATATACCTCTCACAAAGCCTCCCCATTGTTTTTAAAAAGAACGATGTGAGGCTAATAGGTCGGAATGCTTTTGGTAAGGTGTAGTCCGTCCTTACTGGTTTTGGTATAAATACCACTCGTACTTCTCTCCACTTTCTGGGAATATACCTCAGAGCTAAAGAGGCTCTGAATATTTCAACCAGGTGCGGCATAAGGATATCCATTCCCCACTGAAGTAGGGCTGGTCTTATACCGTCAGGTCCTGGTGACTTGAAAGGGGAGAAGCCCGTAATGTCCCAACTTATCTTGTCCTCATCAATTACTGCACTAGCAAACTGCCAGTCGTATCGTTAGGGTGTTGTTAGTACTACCGCCCAGTTCGTCATTCCAGGAAAGACAGATCCTGGAAAGTGAGTTTCCATAAGAATCTTAACGCTCTCTTGGAGGTTGGCGGCTTTGTCGCCATTTTCCCTCGTCAGGATTCCGATACTTTTATGGTGGTCGTTTCGACTGCCTCACAGTAGGCTCTCCAGGCTGCTCTTTGTTTTTGTCTGCAGACTTTTTTGAACCCTTTGAGGTTGGCTTGGTATACTTCCCAGGCCTCTTTGAGTTTTGTTCGTTTTTATTTTCCAGGGCTCCTGGATCAACGCTATTTTATCCTCCAGTGGCGACATAGTGTTGCCTTTGCCGCCTTTTTGTGTTGGAGGTTGCATTGTAAAATATTTACCTGTTTTCCGACGTCCTTGCCCATGGGAGAGGTGGTAAAAGATGAAATTTATTTTAGAGGCCCATCTGCTCCTCCGCTAGGGGAGAGACGACCTCGCTGAGTTCGAGTGCCTCTTCCGTCAGGTCATCGACTGTCATCTGTTCGGATGCTTTGACGTCCTTTTCGGGACCCATGGTGGCCTTGGTGTCGATATCCACTTTAGGTGGCTCGACTTCCAAGGACCTCGGGTCGTCAGAGGTACCCACTGCTTCTTTTTTTGTTGTCCTTATTGTCAATGAGGTAAGCGCGTAGCTTATCCTCATCGACTTCTTGAGGACAGCCATATCCTCGTCTCCGAACCCGAAGACGAAAGGTGTCCCTGAGTGCTTTCCTTTGCCTCAGGGTGGAAAGTGCACCATCTTGCCACCACCAGATCGGGATTGTCTTGTGGACGTCCTCCGGGATCCAGAGAGAGGCTTTGGTAAGCTTTGGCAGCTTATCCACACTGACGACAGCCAGTGATGCCTCATCCCACTGCTTAAGATTTTATGTGGCTTTTTTCAGCCACTCTAGCGTCGCGTCGTCATCGCAGACCAATCTGATTATTTCACCGGAGTGTGTCCACGACTTGAACGTGGGCGCTTTACTGTTGCTGCTGTAGGTGGAGAAGATGATCTTGTCCAGCTCTCTCCCGTTCTGTGGTAATTTTACCGTACGTGATAGTCTCGTCTATTATTGCTACCTTGAGGTGTATTTCCTGCAGGGGCAGCCGGTTCCTTGCCTTTGTTCAAGGCGGAGCCCTTGGAGTCCGCCGCAGGAGGTGCCCTTGTCCTTGCTGTTGGAGGTGGAGTGGAGGAGGAGGGGGGTGCACTTGTAGTTGCTGCCACCCCTGTCTCTTTGGCTCCCTTCCTCCTTTAGGCCCCGGCACCGCAAATGCGCTTTCGCCTTGGCCTTTGTGTGTCTTGACTGAAATTGATTGGATATAAATGATGATTGTTAGACCAATGAGCACATTGCTTGGTGGACAAAAACTTCATAGCGAACAGCCCAAAAAAGGCTCTCTGGTATACACAGGAGGAAGGGTTGTCTGGCAGATACTGGTGCCATTAGCAGCACACCTTCAACATCCAAGGAAATCCTTCTGGACCATCCTTCCCTCCATATATTTATGGAAAGAGAGACTAGATGGACAGCATATAAAATTGTGCATATATCCACAAAACAAGCTCATACTGAGCGTAGCAGATTGCGGGTGGACACTGGAAGTCACAGCTACAACTACTGCTTTGACATTTTTGGCACAGTCAGAAAGTTCTTCTTCTGCACAAGAGTCTAGAGACAGCTTCTGCTCTGGCGGAGAAAATCCTGAGAAAAATGAATCCATATTCCAACACAAATACTTTTATTTCGCTAAAAGAAATTGAAAGTTGTAGTGGTTAAGTCTCTGGAGAAAGAGAAAGACAGTTCGATTCCCAACCCAGTATTTATTTAAGTCTAGTTTTTATTTTATTTTATTAATTTAAAAATCATAGTTGCAGTTGCAAGTTGCGTCCAAACAGTAAATGGCATATCGCTAGCTAAAATGGTTTAGCGTTAATACTGTCTCTGAAGACAGTATCACAACCCAGCTTTCTTAAATTCTAGAAGGTATTGAGAAAACAATTAACAAGATAATTTAAGACGGAAATGTCGTAATGTTTCCAAAATTTGAATCGACATTTATTATAAGTATTCGGCTCATTAGCAGCTACTTCCAATTTATTATAACCTCCAAATCTAAAGCGTCATAAAATCTAATAATTTGTTCATTCGAGACGGCAAATAAGAGAAACTAATACGACCGAATATTTTATTATGGTTGTATAAAGACAAATAAAACGGTTAGCGTTAGAACAAATTACGTATTGTTGGAAATACGGCTTCTACCTGAGGAAACAAATAGATTTAATTATTTTATTAGACCCAATTTGAAGTTTGGAAGCTTCCAATAAACGGAGAGCGCCGTCAATTTTGGAAAATTTCATCAATTACCAGAGAGATAACAAGCCGTTATAAAATAGGGTGTTTACATTGAGTTGTAAAAACCAAGGTCCGTCCAATTTTATCAATATCTTGAGGTAATTGCTCAGCAGGGGATTTTTAGATCAGATGCCATAGACGTGGATCTTTTATTTTTTTTCAATATTTTACCTCTGTAGAAATATTTTATGTCTAGTTTTGACCAATTTTACCCTACCACCACACCAAAACTGAATCTGCACACTTCACAGTTTCTGACGAGGTTTTCGATAACCAAGTTATCGTCTTCAGAGGTCGAAGGTAAGCTACTAGACTAAACACTAAACTGTTGGTGTAGTGGTAGTGTAACTTGTGTTTGTACACTCTAGGAATGTTGCTTTGGTCTTGGGAATCGCCTTTTGGTGGTATACAATGTTTCAGGCGTTGAGCATCGGCTCTATGCTGTCCTGAAAGAAATGTAGAGCTCGCAACAAAATGTAGCACCCTGGACTTTCCAGCTAATCGTATAGATCTTCGAAGACGTATCAAAACCGATTCAATTTGTTTCGGAAACTTTACCATTAGACCAACATTAAATGTTATATTCTGAATTCTACACTACAACAACCATAAGTGTTTGATGAAAAAATGAGGAGATAGAATCTCTACCTGTTCAATTAGTCTTACAGCCCCCATCCGGCGCCTATGAAAGCTGTTCAGAACGCTTTTGAACTGAAATGGTTGAATCAACTACGGTTTTTCGAAATTTTGTAATGGTTTGATGTGTCAACGTTACACTCAAGTAAAGACTAGTTATTTTAATAGGTACGTGACAGATAATAATCTAAAAATAGTAGATGTAGATAAATAAACATTATATACAAAAGAAGACGATAACGAAGACAAGAATGGACACAACATAAAAGATTATTTGTGTAGGAATGACACATGTCCAGTTCACAACTTGCTCACGTGTTCAAATACTATCAATTCATGCGAACCAGTCGTGATTTCTCTATGAATACAATTAATAGTTTTTATGGTATCTTTAATTTTGTTTGCAATTATTAGGAATTGAATATCAATATTCAAGGAGACATATAAAGTACCTACCAAATATGGGAAATCATAAAGATGCCAAAACTACAGGCCTATCAGCCTGCTGTGTGGTATGGGTAAATTGATGGAGGGGATAATAAAGAATAGGATTGAGGAGGAAGTTGGTAGGAATGGGGGTTTTAGGGTAAACCAGCACGGGTTTACGAAGGGGAAATCTTGCATCTCGGCACTGGGCAGGGTGATGGGCTTGGTGGAAAGAGCTAGGGAGAGCACCTGGAGGAACAAGAAATTGGCAGTACTCGTGTTCTTTGACGTCGGGAACGCATTCAACAGTGTCAGCAAATGAGTAGTATTGAGCGCTTTGCTGAGGATTGGAGTGGGGCAGGGGTTAGTTAATCTGGTGGAGGACTACCTGACGGGGCGTGTGATTGTAGACTCCAGAGGGAGGAGGTATGAGAGGGAGGCTGGAGAGCCTCAGGGCTCGGTTCTTGGACCGACGCTCTGGAAGTGTGTGTTTGATGAGCTTTGTGGGATAGTATATGAAGAGGGATGTGAGATTACGGTGTATGCGGACGATGTGTGTATGGTATGTACGGCAAAGGAAGAGGCGGAGATAGAAAGAAAGGCGAAGATAATGTGTGGGAAGATTGTGGAGAAGATAGAGTGGTGCGGACTGGAAGTGGCGGAAGATAAGACGGTGGGGTTGCTAGTGAAGGAAAGGAGCAAGACGAGGGAAGTGGGGGTGATGGTGAAGGGAAGAGGAATTCGTATAGAGAAGTCTTTGAAATATCTAGGGGTGTGATTTGATAGCCAATTATCCTTCAGAAAGCACATGTTGAAGGCGGCACAGGAGGGGAAAGTAAAGGCAGCATGGCTGGGGAAATTGATGTGTAATGTGAAAGGGCCGGGAGAGTAGAAGAGGAAGGTAATTGGTAGGACGTTAGAGCAGAGTATGCTGTACGGTGCGGAGGTGTGGGGTGAAAGAGCGGGGGTGAATGCGAGGGTTAGGCCACTTCTGCGGGTGCAGAGAGGGATACTGCTGAGGGTGGTGCAGGGGTACAGGACAGTGGGTGGACTGGCAGCATCGGTGCTGGCAAGGTCCTACCCATTGGATGTGATGACTAGAGCTAGGAACAAACGCTGGAGGGGTGCGACCAGAGAGGAAGTACAGGAATGGATGGAGGAGGAAATGGAGAGAAGGTGGGATGTGTATGAGGGCGCGCTAAAATGAGCGATTGGGAATAGGAGAGATTGGATGGACCGGAAATTCAGGGAGGTGAACTACTTCTTGACACAGGTGTTCACTGGACATGGGTCGAGGGTAGGGTACTCCCACAAGATTGGGAAAAGAGATACTGGAGTGTGCGAGAGGTGTGAAGTGGAGGATGATGTGGGGCATGTGTTTAGATGCTGGAGGATCGAGGAAGTGCTGAAGAAGTTGGAGAGGAAACTAGGACAGGCGGTGTACTGGGAAAACTTGGTGGAGATAATGTTGAGGGGGGAGGAGGAATGGATGTAGGTGAGTGGAGTAGTAGGGAGCATGGTTAGGGGGAGAGAAGGACTTGATATGGCATGAGAGGTAGGAGTGATAGTAGAGATAAGACGACGGTGAGAGCGGAGAGTGTGCGAGGGACCACCGCCCGTTTCGAAGTATGCTAAGGTAGTGATTGAGGTGGGTTTGTTTGGTAGGTCCAACACTTTTTGGGTCCTGGACCCATTCGAACATGAGTTTCCCATCTCGACCAGAAAAAAAAGTTGTCAAAATAGAGTGTCATTTGGACTGTCATGGAGAATTAATGAGCCACAAGGTTTTAATTTTACCGCCTTAATATTGCCAGAACAGCGGCATTGAAATGGTTTGGTTTGGAAAGTAAAAGAATCTACGATCAAGAAATTACTAAAACTAATGGATCTCCAAATAATGTACCAAAACCCATAAGCAACATTACATGGAACATTGCGACTGGGATACTTAAAAATTTGTAGACGCTTCCGACATCAGCCATCTCATAATAACCGACGGTAGCAGTTCATCAGAAGAAGATTTTTGATGATGAACCCAACTTTTAACTCTTTGAATTTCATTTTTTGCAAATTCCTGACTCTGAATCTTCAATGTACTTTTTGTGTCCATTAATTCTGAGTTTTACTGGTCTAGATGTTCTACCTAAATAAAATGTATCACATTCACAGGATATCTAATATTTTGTAGTTTTTGGCATTGCACTTAATTTTTTGGTTTACTGTTGATGAGATGCTGGTTCAAATACTGAATTTCCAATTTTTTAAATGATAATTCTTTTTTAAATGAAACTAACTGTTTCTAATTAATTCCACTATTTAATGAAAAAATTGATGAAAATTCTAAAAAATTATTGATAATTATTTCGATATTTATATAATTATCAATAGTTTTTTAGAATTTTCATCAATTTTTTCACTAAATAGTGGAATTTATTAGAAACAGTTTCATTTAAAACAGTAAATTCGATATTTGATAAACTTTCATTCTATGGTGATGTTAAAATTTCAGGAGTTATGGTAGTTAAATTAATATTTAGCTTTTATTGTATATATTTTTCAAAAAGGATCTGTCTTTAACCTTAAAAAGTAACAAGCGTATTAAATCAACAAGTTGTGTCAAAAAAGATACAAATGTCACAAATTTTTCATTTGTGGCTACGAAGCGAATAAAATCGGCTCAATCAATTTGAAATAATACCGAGTTTATGTTACTAACTCATCTAATCTTCTTAGAACCAGACCGCATTATTAATTTGATATTTCCCCAACATAAAATAATGCATTTAAAAAAAATGTCAGTGGCAGTCTACCACAAAACACTATAATAGCAGTAGCGGCAGGTAATAAATTAGGTTAGAATATTGCCGTTGTAATTCATAAGTTGCCGCTTTGTAAAAATTCTAAGTAAGACGAATGAGAAAAATTCGGAAATGGGCTGACAGTTTTGTAATTGATATTACTGACCGTCAGACAGGGATGTTACAAGGTAAAATAGGTTACCCGCCTTTTACGATCTTTAATGACCATTCTTTTGGCGGATGAGATCATTAGAGTACATTTTAAATTTAAACTTGTTAAAAAGTTTACTGCTGTATATAAAAAATCGCAAATTGTCTTGAAAAATTTTTGACAGTTCTAACAACCAACCGAATTTTGTCATTTTGTGTCATATGAAACAATTTCACCCAATCATAAGCAAGTTCCTAAATTCATCAGCATTTTAGGGACTGAAAATATGCGCTTTATGTCAGTGACGTCAATCGATGAACTCGATGGATTATAGGTTAGAAACGAACTAGTTATTTTGTTGTCAGTTGGAATTAACTTGGTTAATGGTTAGGTTAAAATTTTCAAATTTGGTTTTCTCGAACACATCGGCTGCTACTGCTGCTGTTAGTGCTTGAAGAATTTATTTTATTAATTAAAATTGCCTCCATCTCGACTTAACACTGCACTATAACGTACAAATGTTAAATCCATCGGAAACATGGAACTGATGAGTAGTTCGATTAATTTACACTTAAATTAATCCATTTGTCTCCAAAGTTGGGGATAAGCTGTCCAAGTTCTTGGAGTGTTTGTGAGGTTGGTTCATGAGAATTCAAGGCATTTTGTATCTGGTCCCAAGCATGCTCGATTGAGGTCGGGCGATCGAAGGATCAGTGCAAAAAGCGGGATACCATGGAAGTCCAAAGCATCTTCGACTACTCTTGCTCGATGCGGTCGAGCACTATCGTCTAAAAAGTGGAAAGTTGGTCCAATAGCAGCATGATACAAACGTATTACGTATAATCTTTGACGTACTGTTTCAATTGAAACCGAAACTTCAAAAGTTGTATGATCCGACCATTACTACGGGTATGCACTTGTAGCACTTGGTCGTCCACTTCTAGATTTTTCTCTCACGTTTCCATTTGCTCGATATTCACGCAGAAACCGAGAAATGACACTTTCACCTTGGAAAACGTCCGCAGCTTCTCTCTGAAGACGACCCACCTCAATGATACCAATAGCAGTTTTAGCTGTTCAATAGATTATTATTATTTTACTCCTATCCAATTATTCAGGGCGTTGAACTTGTTATGATTTTGACGGAAAATCATTTTTAAAATATGTGATGGTGATGGTGGTCCAGGCCAGTAAAACTGACCGAATCAAATCTTTTTTATTTCATGGCGCTGCTCGATCCACTTCGATCTTCATTAGCCCCCATTTGTTGTCAATGGGACTAAGAGCTGGTGAAGCTGCTGGCCATGGAATTGTTGTGAAGTTTTGTTCTTGCATCCAAGCTGCAGTTTATGCAAAAGTATGACATCTTGCATTATCCTGCAGTAACCGCCAGCCCTCTGGATATAAAGCATGTGCTTTATTTTTCACTATAAACCATACCATCAACCATATAAAGAGGTGTAGCACCACGCACAGATATTGCTCCCCAAACCATTATTTTAGTGGGAAATTTGGAAATTTGAACAGTAACTTGTTCTCTTGATAGGATTTTTAGGTGATTTGCACGAAGCTGAAAAGAACTTTCGTCGAATATAAAAACATTACCAAAGTTATCTTCTCGAAAACATTGACAAAAATCTATTCCTCGTTGCCTTTGTAAAGGTGTCATTGCAGGGACTTTGGTTGCTTTCATATGTATAGTAAATTTTATACCCATTTAGAATAAGACCATCCTTATTTATTATTAATAAATCGGTTGAAACAAAAAATTACCAACAAAAATGAACGTCGTAACTAATTTATTAGATGTCACGTTTTTGAAGTTACGTCAAATTTTGATTTCATGTTAATGTCAGATGGTTCAAGAAGCCGCATACGTTAAGTTACTAAAACGGCTGGTACCTCTAAATAGGTATTAATTTTACTATAGCCTTGTCTTATCAGTGATTTGCGGACAATTTCTGGACACACGTTTATCCCATACACCTAAAAGACCTGCATTAATGCCTATGAGTGTAGATGAAATAGCTCCAAAAAGACCCAGAGCTAACAAAAAAAATTCAAAGGCACCAGACAAACAGAAGGAGGTCTGTCCTACAAACTAAAAAAAAATGAAGAACTTTTGTCAAAAAGAGTGGAGGCCTTAACAACTGTTACATCTCATGCTGAGGTTATTATGGAAATACACCGAGAGAAGTTGAGGCAAGAGAAGATTTGAACAAGAATACTCCTCCTGGAACCTAAAGATGCCAAATTAAGGTTCAGAAATTGAAGAATGGACTTTATTTTTGTTGGTCGAGTTGATGCTATATTTTATGTTTTGTATTTGTGTACTTTTTTTATTTAGGGTTTTGAATTTGAGTTGAGTTTTGTTTTTATGTGAAATCCCTGATTTTATATCTAGTCAACTTTTTTGATTTTTAATGTAATATTTTTTTTGTGTTGTGTTTTTTGTTTTGGGCATTGGAAAATTGTTTAGTTTTATTTTTCTCATATTTGTGAAACAGAAACTTTTTTCATTTTTAATGTGATATTTTGATGTTTTGTTTTTGTGAAGGTGTTTTTTGTTTTGGAATATTGTTTGCTTTTTTTTATATGAGTTCCTATCTGTGAGTTTTTAATGCAATTAAAGTCAGTATATTTGGAAAATATGCTTTTATTGAATAACACTGAAAAATATGAATATATATTCTGAGTATAGAATCCATAAAGCAAAAACCTAAAATTTGACCTATCATTATTCACAGTTAAGGATGTGGATTATTTATATCATCTTCATGTTCTTGCTCTCTTCCAATTTCTCTATTTTGGTGCCAGCCTGAAATAAGACTTTCTAATATAAAATTTCCATATTACATCATAGGGAAACACTAACCTTGAGAACTATTGATGAACCATGGTAAGTCTTGCTCTGTGTCCAGCTTTATTTCTCCTCCTATTCAATGGCTGATGTAGGGCTGGAATGGGATAGTGCCCCATGTCTCCCTGAGCCATTATAACTTCCCATGGTGCTGGTAGGTTAGCTTCAAACTCGAATTGAGGAACAGCTTCCCCTTGTCTTCGGAGGATATTATGAAGAACAGCTGTTGCCACAATTATGGGAAAAACTTTATCTAAGTTCACCCCTATTCCTAAAGATAATACAGGAAATCGCCTTTTCCATACTCCAAAAGTTCTTTCAACTGGATTTCTAGTTCTGATTTGCGATTAATTGAATAATTGTTCAGAAGGATTCAAACAATTTTCGAAAGGTGTCATTAAATATTTTGAGCAGGAATATCCACTATCTCCTACAAGAACAGCATTTCCATACCTGCCATTTTCAAACATAGCTTTAAGATAGCAATTCCTGAATATTGTGGCATCATGAGTACTACCAGGCCACCTGGCAACTATGTCAGTAAATTCAAGATTTGCATTACAAACAGCTTGAACATTGAGGGAAAAGTAACCCTTTCTGCAACGAAACAACATTTTCACCAGCTGAAAAACGGAACAAGGTTGAAAATTAATTGCAAACAAAAATATGTTGGAGGAACTTACATGGAGTATTAATTTTAACATGAGTGCAATCAATTGCACCCAAAACCCTAGGAAAGCTGGTGATTCTGAAGAAATCTGCATGTGTCCTTCGAATTTCTTCAGGAGTTTCAGGAAATGAAATATGCAGAGGACGAAGAGAGGCAATAGCAGCACTGACTCGATGTATCTATGTGCTGTTGATTTACTAACACCAGAAAAGTCAGCAACTGTTATCTGATGACAACCAGTAGCATAATACCTCAAAGTACATAATAACTGGTTCACTGGAGAAACAGAATTATTACTGAAAAAGAATGAGGCAATCAATGAACTTTAATGGTCAACAATAATGCCTATACCACCAATCATAATGATCATAACTATATTAAAAAGTTAACTATTATGCAGTATAGGCACCTACTTGTCGTTTGCGAATTCTAGACGGTCTTCAATAGATTCCAGTATTTGAAGAGCAGCTTCTTTTGAAAGTCGAAACCTTGTCTCAAAATCTTCATTGTCCAAATTCTGGAAATAATCCTCTTTTTCTTGAACCCATCGAGGACGACGAAAAATAAATTCATCTTCACCACTATCGTCTTCGAAGGCAAGATCATAAACTCTTCGAAATGCCATAATGAACAATGTGTCACAAATTTATCACAAATATTCAAAAATATTTATTCCTCATCTATAATATAATATTGAAATCTGAACTAATCGGACTTCACACAGATAAATCCACCAAAAATGGTCGATTTGTACTAAATCGCGATCAGTCGATTTAATCCCGCTTTTGAGCATGGTGAAACGTGTAACATGTCTATCGACCTGTTTCGATTTTACAGAATAAATCCTTTTAATTAGCGCTCGTCGTCACTAGCCACATCCAATTATAGTTCTGTGATCCTAAACTCTTCAACCCCGACCGTTAGACAATTGACGTCTGCCAACGGACGCTTCCATTTTTTCCAACACCACGAGAGACACCCCTTTCCTTTCTGTTAACGACCGCCTAAGGGGAGAGATCATCTTCCGCTATCTTTCATACCTTAAGTATCTTATGAATTTTGCTGTGGTAAGTTCAAAATCATAATTTATAATTAATAAGCTTCTTCTAAAGTACTGTCTGATATAATTTTCGTATGCATTCTTTATTTTTTTACAGAGATAGACGAAATTAAATTCAGCACGTGGTCATAAACTGTTCTTTTATACTAATATGGTAGTTTTAAACCAAATATTCTTTTATAATTCACTGTTTTACTTTTATTCAAACATTTTCAAGCTTTTTCAGTTGCGAAATAACTCTTTTAATTATAAAATAACATTTTTTATAAATTACTGTTAACCTATAAAATATTCTTTCGTAACGCCAGTGCCGGTTCATTATATTTCCTAAGCACGATATTTTTTCATATCACTAAATAAATAACTTTTTGCTATGATTAGTTTCTTTCGGATCATTAGTATATTTTTTTAATTCAGCCGATAATTGCTATTTTTAATGTTTTAACATGGAACATATAATGTTGGAAAGCTTTCAGTAAATTAAATAAATTTTTTGACTTTCAAATAACTGCCTTCCTTTTCTTTAACCTGAAAAGCTGACCAACATAATGTGCCATTACATTCAAGTTCCTACATATCCCTGATCCACTTGTACTTCTAGGTAAGCACAGCCCCTAGGCGAGAATATAAGCCAAGAATATAACCCTAGGCTAGGATATAAACCCAAGAATATAACCCTAGGCTAGAATATAACCCCAAGAATATAGCCTAGAATACAACCCGAGGATAGAACCCCAAAATACCGCCTTAGAACAGAACACAACAGTTCAGATCAAGACCTGACTTCTTCTCCAGGAAACCACTTCATCTAAGAGCTAAGTACCTATAAAAGTACAAATTCCTGTTCATTTCCTGTGGCAGAATAAATTGTAAATTTGTTTTTAATTCTTTTTTTATTAGAAATCCTCAACTATAAAAGTTGAGGGAGATACCGCCCGGGGTCACTTTTCTTTATTAACTTAAATTTAAATTTTACAAGGCGTTTCTACCTTTACCGCCTTAGTTTTCTTAGTATTTTTATCGTCAAAAAGGTAGTGGCGCCCTCAATTTTTACAACCCTTCTGTTATCCCTGTGTGACATAAACTTGGGGTCGAATCACCCTTGAGAGGAGTCTCTAGCCGGAGCCCTTCGAGCTGGTGCCCTGTGAGGTACAGACAGTAACCGTTACAAACGTTTCAATATGTTAATCGTGATTAGACGCTCCACTTAAGAGATAAATCGGGATTGAAACTGTTTGGTGAAACTGGGCCTAAAATACGAAGCCTAAAGCTGCCTATAATTTTTATAATTAACTTTTTTTTAGTATCTTTCATGATCACAGGTCTACTGAGCTTTATCCCACTAATCACTAATATTTGCCAGTATAGTAAACTGATATAGTTTTGAAACTCACTCTGTATTGTAAGTATAATAACCCGTGTGTATATTGAATGCATTGCATTAGCGAAGAAAAGGTTCAAAACAAAAGTTTGAAAATATTCGCCACTATACAACAGTCCCTGTTTTCATCTACATAATATATTGATGCTGAACACTGTAGATCAATATACATGTACACCATTGTGTCTAAGACGGGTATGATGGAAGATCATAGGTCACTCCCAGGTCACACACCTGCCCTAAAGCCACACGATCTCAGCCGAAACTTAACGATCACCACCCACATTTGAGTCCGCATTTAGAATGAGGCAACGTACGCTTTAACTTGTCATTTATTATTATTACCTATTCGTTTACATTATCACATCAATGCTTTCCTTGGTGAAGAGAGAAGAGACTGTGTATATGCATGTACCGTATGAATATACTGAAATTGACACTGAAAGAAGATGCGAATGTTGTTGTTACCAAGCGACTGAACATAAATGCCTTTCTTAATATATTGTTGGAATATTTATTAAAATGTATTTATTGAAATTAGTATTCGAAAAAATACGTTGATGTATGTATAACCAGGAAATGATACCTTAGGCATTATAATAATGTTAATAACCTCGTCATAGCAGCACCTCCAGGAACTGGAGAATGAAATCCATTAATTTTTTTTACTTTCAATTTTGCTTTAGAACTAAAAAAAATAATTATAACTGAAAAAAATCACGTCTTGCTGACATTTGGACTGAGAAGTATGTACAATTGACTCTATTTCTAATAAGTTTAAATAATAATAAATTTATTCATCCCTTCAGATCATATTTTACATGATATAGGACAAGTCATAGAAAAAACACATAGAACATAAAATACAGGGTGTTTTCAAATGACACTTACAACGTTTGCATGTAGATACCTCTCGTAAAATTGGACAAAATGATATGAGGATTGAGGGGTCCAGCCTAATGAAAAATTAAATGTTTTAATTTGATAACTTTAAAGTGGAGGAATATATTAATATTTGACATTTGGCAGGTTGTTTTTGAATGTAAAAGGGCATATTTTGATGGAAAAACATGTTTCAATTCTTGATCCAGTGGGGTACATTTGGATGACTATGTCACCTTACCCTCCCATTTTTACTCCACTGGTATTTGAAGCTATTTTTATTTTATTTTGTATTCCTCAATGGTTTTCACGTGAAAAACGCATAACCTTAACGTATTAAAAAATTTGTAGTTTTCAAGATATTTAATATTTTTATGGAGTCAGCGATGTCACTTTTTAATAATGAAATAAAAAAAATATTTTTCTTTAATTTTTTAATAACTACCAAACTACTAATGGTTAGAATATGTAACAGGAACCAATTTGTGAAACAGCAATGCATCTAAAACAATGAGAGAAGATTGTTGAAAATACAGTCGCGCGTAAAATGACTGATTACTATATTCAAATGAAATCGTAAAGTCGACAAATGCCGAGGATTGTTACTTTACGCTCTAGCGCAAAAAAGGAATCTTTTTCGCTCGCTTCTTTAATCAAACCACGCCCTCCGAATTAACTCAATTGGTGAATATTTAACAATTTATCAGATTAAAAATCAAATAAAATTATATGAAAATGGTCAATAATTGTCAATTATTGTCAAAAACTGTTAAAAATGGACAATTTTTGTGAAAAACTGTCAAAAATAGTCAAAAATTGTTAAAAACTGTCAATAATTGTTAAAATTTTGAAAAATGGTCGATAATTGTCAAAAATTTTTTTGAAAAATGGTCAATAATTGTCAAAAATGGTCGACAATTGTCAAA
The DNA here is from genome assembly GCA_947563755.1 of Lochmaea crataegi. Taxonomy (NCBI): domain Eukaryota; kingdom Metazoa; phylum Arthropoda; class Insecta; order Coleoptera; family Chrysomelidae; genus Lochmaea; species Lochmaea crataegi. Next base: position 11,360,882 of record OX387427.1, read on the forward strand.
AACTTTAAGAAAATTTTTAAAAATGGTCAATTGTCAAAAATTTTTAAAAATTTTTGAAAAATGGTCAATTATTGTCAGAAATGGTCGATAATTATCAAAAACTTTAAAAAATGGTCAAAATTGGTCAATTGTCAAAAATTTTTAAAAAATTTTGAAAAATGGTCAAAAATTTTCAGAAATTGTCAAAAAGGCCAATAATTGTCAAAAACTATCAAAAATGGAAAAAAATGGACAAATTATCAAAAATTGTCAAAATTTTGAAAAATAATTGATAATTGTCAAAAATTGTTGAAGTTTTCGAAAAATTGTAAAGAATTTTGAAATGTGGTCAAAAATTGACAATAATTGTCAAAAATGGTCAAAAATATGGAAAAATGGTCCATAATTGTCAAACAATTGTCCATAATTATCAAAAATGGTCTAAAATTTTGAAAAATTGTCAAAAATGTTCAAAAACTATCAAGAATGGTTGAAAATTGTCAATTATTGTTAAAAACTGTCAAAAATGGCCAAAAATGGACAATTATTGTTAAAAATTGGCAAAATTTTGAAAAATAGTTGATAATTGTCAAAAATTGTTGAAGTTTTTGGAAAATTGTGAAGAATTTTGAAATATGGTCGAAAATGGACAATAATTGTCAAAAATGGTCAAAAATTTGGAAAAATGGTCCATAATTGTCAATAATTATCAAAAATGGTCTAAAATTTTGCAAAATTGTCAAAAACTATCAAAAATGCTAAAAATTGTCAATTATTGTTAAAAACTGTTAAAAATGGACAATTATTGTCAAAAACTGTCAAAAATGGTTAAAAATTGTCATCATTTTGAAAAATGGTCAAAAATTATCAAAAGTTTGGAAAAATGGTCACAAATTTTGAAAAACAGTCGAAATGGTCAATAATTGTCAAAAATGGTCAATAATTGTTAAAATTTTGAGAAATGGTCAATAATTGTCAAAATTTTGAGAAATGATCATTAATCGTCAAAAGTTGTCAAAATTTAGAAAAATACTAGCCGTTTCCGAAAATCGATATAAACACGTAATTTATAAAATCGATTTTCTGAAAATCGATAACTAAAAATCGATTATTTTTTAACATCCCTAGTCAGTAGATCTTTTTAAGGTTAATCATGATGAATAGCGAAAATGACGATTCTTCTAGCACTCCTAAGATAATATAAAAAACTGTTTTAATTATTAAAAGGGCGACTGTAGAAAAAAGTATGTGTGTTTTTCGAGCGTAAAGTACAATTGCCGCTTTCGAAAGATCGCCGCGCTCCGCTCCGCTTCGCGCGGCAACATTCTTTCTCAAGAGGCAATATGTTACTTTACGCTCTAAATACACAAATAACTATTCCAAACTTGTGTTTTTATTAACAAAAGAATTAATGACAATAAAAAATAAGATAATTACAAAGGTAAATAATATCCCATTCGCACATAATTTTTCACTAAGCAGCCAACTACATTTATACATAATCTGCAACGTTTTCTCATTGAAAATCGCATACCTGGGAAAGACTGGCGATGGCCGGAAATAATTTCTGTAGCTGCATGGATTCTTGCTATCAGTTCCTCCTCCGTTTCTACCGTTGCAGAAGGCTGTAGGATGTAGGCTATAGTTTGGCTTATCCTTGACTGTTTTTATTTGTTGTATTGATTGATTGATTGATTTATTGGTTCGGCACCACCAGGGCTTAGAGTCCTCGGTAGCTCAGCCTTTAGGCTTTTTGTGCTCTTGGTTATACCGTATATGTGAAGAGACCACTATCCCTTATCCGGCTCAACAGTCTTTTCACTAGGTCCTTCTTGGAGAAATCGTGCCTTGGGTACTCTAGTCCCAGGAGTCTTTATCTCCAATGAGACAGGGCTTCACATTCGAAGATAATGTGAGAGGCTGTTCCATGCACAACCGACAGTTAGGTTCCTCCCTATATATGCCAATTGTAGGCATGTGCTTCCTTAGGGTACAGTGACCGGTGAGTAATCCCGTCACTTTCCTTATATGGCCCCTGCTGACGTTTAATATTTCGTTAGTCAGTGACTCCGAGGGTTTTTTGACCAGGAGTGCTGTGTTCCTGTTTTGGCACGTGTCTCCAGTACGTCTGATGTTTAGTATGAATCCACCGAAATGTACAACCACGTGCAGCAGATTCTGATATTCCAAATCCTGGTTCAGGACCAGTGATTGCAGCTAGCTTTGCTAGGGTGTCTGCCTTTTGACAAGCAATGCCTAGAAACTGTAAAAAAAAGTTGGGGTCGCGTACCTACAAGAACTTCACTGAAGCTGACCTTGACAGGGCGTTGGCTGCCATTAGGGACGGCATGAGTCAGGCGGAGGCAAGCAGGCGCTTCAAAATTTTACGTGGAACCCTCAAAGTTTACCAAAGTTGATATTCGCGAATTGATCCACAAATACTTACAAAAAAAGGGTCGTAATGTTAAGGAGTTTCATGACAATGTTCCTGGACATGATTACCTCGAAAACTTCATCATCCGGAACAAGTTGAGTGTCCGTTTGGCTGCAAACATAAAACGAACACGTGTGGCGGTAGGACCAAATCAACTTGTCGAATTCTTTGACAACATTAAAGATGTTTTACAAGATATTGATCCTTCTTTGGTTTTCAATGTCGATGAAACTAATGTCCAAGATGACCCTGGACACCAAAAAGGCATTGTTCCAAGAGGAACCAAACGCGTGGAGGGAGTTCAGCAACATTCCAAAGCCTCCATCAGTATCATGGTGTGCGGAAACGCTGCAGGAGATTTATTGCCCCCTATGGTGGTGTACAAGGTAGGAAATCTATACGAAGGTTGGACAAAAGGATGTCCTCCTGAAACGGTCTACAGCAACACACCCAGTGGCTGGTTCGCTATGGACCAGTTTGAAAAATGTTTTTTCCAAATTTCACTGCCCAAAATTAAAGACATTGAAAATCCTGGAAAAAAACTTGTTATTGGGGACAATCTAGCCTCTCATTTTTCACCTACTGTCATTGAAGCTTGTGAGGAGAACACTATCTATATGTCAGCGCTCCCACCCAACAGCACCCATCTTATGCAACCATTGGATGTGGCAGTGTTTGCCCAGTTTAAAAAAAATGGCGTCAGATTCTAGACAAATGGCGCAGTGAAACCAAATCGTCTTCGTCCATTCCAAAAGAAAATTTTCCTACGCTCCTAAATCGATTGTGGCTTGCAGTCAGTGAGAATGTGTCCAATAATTTACAATCTGGATTTAGAGCCACAGGGCTCTGTCCATTTCATCCACAAGCAATCCTAAATGAGAGCCTAAGAATTGATCTGCTTCAAGATCTACGCGGATCAAATAAGGAAAAGGTCACTAAAACACGTGGCAGGAAAATAGAGCCCGGTAAATAGCTCAAGGTTGATGCACATCAATCAAACCTATCTACAGATGAACCAGTCGCTGGCCCTTCAGGGACCCAGAGAAAGATTCTTACTAGTAGCGACGATGATAGTGACGACGAACCCGTTGCAAGTTTAGTTGCAGATCCTAAAAAAATGCCAATAAGAAAGCAAGCAAAAAGGGTTGTTAAAGCTACAGATGACGTCTGCGCAATTTGCTCTAGAAAGTGGAATTATTACAGAGGTCCTGATTGGATTTGTTGCAATAAATGCAAAAAATGGATTTGTGGCTTTTGCAATGAGACGAGCACGGACCCATTTTTTGTTTGTTCCCTCTGTACAAACGAAGATTTTGACAGCGATGACTCTTTAAAAGATGCTAATTTTTCTCTGTAAAAGGAATGTTTTGATTTTTTCTATGTTTTTTTTTGTGAAACCTGTAGAGAATTTAAGTTTATTTTACTTTCAGAATTTGTTTTGAGTTGTTCTTTAAATCTTGGTAATAAATAAATGTATTATCAAAAAAATGCATTATAACTTCAATAACTTCCGAAATATAAGACCAAACTCAAAGCTGCTCCCATAATTTACCATTTTTTATGCCAATGAAGGCTTAATACAGCTGGTGCAAATTTGATTTGCAGATGCTGCCAAAGTAACCCCAAAATTCTGCCTACTTTGGCACCCCACAAAAAATGTTTTTTCTCCATCATGCGTGGATGAAAACCAACCATATTTGGGTGATCTACTGCCAATTGGGCACAATGCACGATGAAATTTCAAAAAGTTTGATTATGCAATAGGTTTCTGACTTAGAGTACCAAAATAGGTCAAAACCTGCCAAAGTAACCCCGTTTTACGGTATTACAAAATTCTGTCTTTTTGTAGGGTTTCTAGAAAAAAAAGTTTACGAATCTTTGCTGGCAACAAATTTTAAGTTTAACTTTAAAAACAACATTAAGAAAATTGGTTTAAATCTTTAACTTTAACGCTTTATAACTTTTTTGTGTGCATTTTTGTATATTTTTAAGTAAGGTTTAATCGATTGAGTGCGCCTCTGTAAACGTTACGGTTTTAGTGGTTTAGGTCGACGTGAGTTTAGATATTTCGCTCTTTAAACATTATAGGGGTATATCTAGTTGTGAAACTTCAAAAAATCAGAGAAGGCCGGCCGACCATTCAGTATAACCGGTAATTTTCTAAAATGTATAAAACTGTCGTGGGTCCTCTCGGGTCCGCCTCTGCCTAGGATAATTGTGGGGTACATACTCGGGTGCGACCCAGGGCGCCACAGGGATTTCTTGCAATTCGCCAGCCCCCTAAATTGTCTAAAATGATTTGATTTCATTCAAAAGCTCATCATTTTTCGGAAGATAAGTATAGTCTAGGTTATGGCTTTTATATAAAAAGTAATCTTTTGCGGAGAAGGACTATTATTACGAATGGCATTTTGTCGGGCGTTATTTGGTGTAAGGATTTTTTTTTGGGTAATTTTGTGGAAGTTGTACGCAATTAAGGGAAGCTGAACGGTTAAATAAAATATATAGGTGAAGCTCATCTTCAAAACTATTTATTATATTTTTGTATCATTGATCTTTTTTTAACTAACACAGGTATAACTTTTATATATTTTAACACAGTTCATCTTAGAAGTTGATTCAGCTCATTTATTTATTTATAAGGGTAATGGTAAGATAAGGTAGATAAGTTATTAGTACATTTTTATGGTTTAGAAACGTCTTTACCCTCAAAAGTCGTTATAGGCTGGCTAGATTATTAACTTTAGTATCAAGCAGTTTGGTTATAAATTGTTATTCAATATAAGTAACAATTGCTAGATAAGCAGACACGCGCTGTATTGAAAGAATGTGTAGATTGGCAATTGTTGCTTTGGGTTTTGTCAAGGAGTTCAAATTAAACGTTTGTCGAAGAAAGATGTGTTTTATTTAAAGGACGTCAACCCTAATTAAAAGCAGCTTTAAATACCAATAGCATAGTAAAAAGAAGTTTACGCCAACAACGGAGACATGTTTAGTGATGAGGGTTACCTGAAAAATAATTCGAAAAGGGTGAGTTTGGGCTAAATTACATATTGAATTTATTTCCCAAGCGAGTGAAAGCAATCAAAATTGGTACTTTGACTGGAGGTAAAATCATAGTTATGGATATGCGAGTTGTAATAGAGAATGAGAATAGTACATTTTTAGCAAAAATTTTTGTCTGATTCAGTAATCGACAGAGAACGATTTTTTTACTCGATTTATTGAGGCAGGTTACCTACTTGGGGGTGAGATTCACTCTACTCATTTTAAATTTTTTTTGAAAAATGGTCAAAAATTTTCAAAAATTGTCAAATCTGATCAATAATTGTCAAAAACTATCAAAAATTGTCAAAAACTGTCAAAAATGGACAATTATTATCAAAATTGGTCAATAATTGTCAAAAATAGTAAAATTTTTGAAAAATGGTCGATAATTGTCAAAAAGTATCAAAAATGGTCAATTATTTTGAAAAATGGTCAAAAATTTTGAAAAATTGTTAAAATTTTTGAAAAATTGTCAAAAATGGCCAATAATTGTCAGAAACTATCAAAAATTGTCAAAAATGGACAATTATTGTTAAAAATTGTCAAAATTTTGAAAAATAGTTGATAATTTACAAAAATTGTTAAAGTTTTTGAAATATGGTCAGAATTGGTCAAAAATGGTCAAAAACTTGGAAAAATGGTCCATAATTGTCAACAATTGTAAATAATTATCAAAAATGGTCAATAATTTTGAAAAATGGTCTAAAATTTTGAAAAATGGTCTAAAATTTTGAAAAATTGTCAAAAATGGTCAAAACCTATCAAAAATGGTTAAAAATTGTCAATTTTTTTTAAAAACTGTCAATAATGGACAATTGTTGTCAAAATTGGTCAATAATGGTTAAAATTTTGAAAAATGGTCGATAATTGTCAAAAACTATCATAAATGGTCAATAATTTTAAAAAATGGTCAAAAATTGTCAAAAATGGACAATAATTGTCAAAAACTATCAAAAATGGTCAAAAATTGTCAAAAATGGACAATTATTGTTAAAAATTGTCAAAATTTTGAAAAGTAGTTGATAATTGTCAAAATTTGTTAGTTTTTGAAAAATTGTCGAAAATTTTTAAATTTGGTCAAAAATGGTCAATAATTGTCAAAAATGGTCAAAAATTTTGAAAAATTGTCAAAAATGGAAAATAATTGTCAAAAACTATCAAAAATTGTCAAAAATGGACAATTATTGTTAAAAATTGTCAAAATTTTGAAAAGAAGTTGATAATTGTCAAAAATTGTTAGTTTTTGAAAAATTGTCGAAAATTTTGAAATTTGGACAAAAATGGTCAATAATTGTCAAACATGGTCAAAAACTTGGAAAAATGGTCCATAATTGTCAATAATTATCAAAAATGGTCAATAATTTTGAAAAATGGTCTAAAACTTTGAAAAATTGTCAAAAATGGTCAAAAACTATCAAAATGGTCAAAAATTGTCAAAACTGGACAATTATTGTTAAAATTGTCAAAATTTTGAAAAGTAGTTGGTAATTGTCAAAAAATGTTAGTTTTTGAAAAATTGTCGAAAATTTTGAAATTTGGTCAAAAATGGTCAATAATTGTCAAAATTGGTCAAAAACTTGGAAAAATGGTCCATAATTCTCAACAATTGTCAATAATTATCAAAAATGGTCAATAATTTTGAAAATGGTCTAAAACTTTGAAAATTGTCAAAAATGGTCAAAAACTATAAAAAATGGTTAAAAATTGTCAATTATTGTTAAAAATGGACAATTATTGTCAAAAACTGTCAAAAATGGTTAAAAATTGTCATCCTTTTGAAAAATAGTCAAAAATTATCAAAAATTGTCAAAAATGGACAATTATTGTTAAAAATTGTCAAAATTTTGAAAAATAGTTGATAATTGTCAAAAATTGTTGAAGTTTTCGAAGAATTGTGGAAAATTTTGAAATATAGTCAAAAATGGTCAATAATTGTCAAAAATGGTCAAAAATTTGGAAAAATGGTCCATAATTGTCAACAATTGTCAATAATTATCAAAAATGGTCAACAATTTTGAAAAATGGTCTAAAACTTTGAAAAATTGTCAAAAATGGCCAAAAACTATCAAAAATGGTTAAAAATCGTCAAATATTGTTAAAAATGGACAATTATTGTCAAAAATGGTTAAAAATTGTCAAAAATTATCAAAAATTTGGAAAAATGGTCACTAATCTGAAAAACAGTCAAAATGGTCAATAATTGTCAAAAATGGTCATTAATTGTTAAAGTTTTGAAAAATGGTCAATAATTGTTAAAATTTTGAAAGCTGGTCAATAATTGTCAAAATTTTGAGAAATGGTCAATAATCGCCAAAAGTTGTCAAAATTTTGATAATGCGAGCCGTTTCGAAAATCGATTTACTAAAAATCGATTAATAATACTATAAAAATAGATAACTAAATAGATAAATAAAAATCGATTATTTTTCAACATCCCTAGTCAGTAAATCTTTTTAAGGTTAATCATGATGAATAGCGAAAATGACGATTATTCTAATTCTAGCACTCCTATTATAACCTAAGATAATATAAAAAACTGTTTTAATTATTAAAAGGGCGACTGTAGAAAAAAGTATGTGTGTTTTTCGAGAGTAAAGTAAAATTGCCGCTTTCGAAAGATCGCCGCAACATTCTTTCTCAAGCGGCAATCTGTTACTTTACGCTCTAAATACACAAATAACTATTTCAGTGTATTGTTTCGGGTACTTTTCAGTTCCCGAGACAATTTTGAATTAACCAAATGGCTATCCCATGGGTGCACAGCCACAGCTGTCCCTACCGCGACCTTTAAATGCACTTGCTATTTTTCAAATCAAACCCTGAAGAGGACTTAATCCTAAAACAGGATAGAATAAAACATTTTGTTGAAAACATTTTTTTGAGGATTATTAAAATTAAAAAAAAAATTCTTGAAAATCCAATGAAGGATAAACTAAAATTCAAATAGTAAAATCATGCTCGAACAAAAAATAAATAAAAATTTGTGCAATTTTTATTGAAATTTCTATTGGCTTATAAACTTTTACAATTCGTTCCGTTGACCGAAATAAATGGATTTAATTTTTACGCCTTTAGTTTAGCTATCCACGTCTACCAACTGCCGCCTCAGCAAAATTCTTTTATAACCCTCTGATGATGATAACATCGTTATGACTAAGCTCTAGCAACAAATCACAGACACTTGAAGACAATTTCAAAGAATGTTATCTCCAATCTGACGTGATATTTCATTTCAAAGCTTCTTTATTCAACATTCTCACTAATCTACTCTTAAGACATGTCACATTTTATAAAGCGCGTAAAACTGAAAACTCATCGAGTATATTAAAATATTTTTACCGCAACTACACTGACAAACATACACTGAAAATTAAAATATCACCATCTTAAAATAAATAGTTATTACTTCCTTTAAATTCCTACAAGGCAATTTGTCCATGTTTCTTCAAAAAAATGACGTATACAGAACAGTGACATTAGTATTAGTATTTACTTCGCGCACACTTACGTCAAAATAATTCAATAGCGTAATCAACTGTGGAGGTGTTTTTCCTTTCTGTCGAAATTCGTTTGTTTTATGTTTTGTGAATGGAGCGTTTCCAACCTTCAGAAAGATGGATGGAAATAGCATTTTTTACTGATTTAAATATAAATCCACAACAAAAGTCAATTGGTTTTGGTAAATTTGTGTACTAGTGTGTATAAGTTGGATACTAATAATTTAAAAGTGTAAGAAAGCAATTGTTATGAGTTTTATCGTGTTTTAATAATCCGGATTTTGAGGTTATATTATAATTTAGTGTGAAGGTTGTCCGGTGACAGAAATTCGTCACGATGGCGTAGTTCGAAAAAGGTCAATTGACAACTCCTTTTGTGGAATATTCAAAAGTGACAAATCTGTTTATCGTGCGAACCATAAGATAGTGCCTCTACCAGCAATTAAATGGCCTGGAAATGGACCTAACCTGACCTAAACAGGTTCATAATTGTAAGCAGGGCAACCAAATATCATCAAATCTATCTCCTGTTGATTATCGAATTTCGGAAAAAATAGCGCAAAAAAGGAATCTTTTTCGCTCGCTAATTTAATCAAACCACGCTCTCCGAACTAACTCAATTGGTGAATAATTAACAATTTATCAGATTAAAAATTAAATAAAATTATATGAAAATTGTCAAAAGTTTTGAAATATGGTCAAAAATGCTCAATAATTGTCAATTATTGTCAAAAACTGTTAAAAATGGACAATTTTTGTCAAAAACTGTCAAAAATGGTCAATAATTGTCAAAAATTGTCAAAAATTTTCAAAAATGGTCAAAAATGGTCAATAATTGTCAAAAATTTAATTTTTTTTTTGAAAAATTGTTAAAAATTCTCAAAAATTGTCAAATATGATCAATAATTGTCAAAAACTATCAGGAATTGTCAAAAACTGTCAAAAATGGACAATTATTGTCCTAATTGGTCAATAATTGTCAAAAATAGTTAAAATTTTGAAAAATTGTCAAAAATGGACAATAATTGTCAGAAACTATCAAAAATGGTCAAAAATTGTCAAAAATGGACAATTATTGTTAAAAATTGTCAAAATTTTGAAAAATAGTTGATAATTGTCAAAAATTGTTAAAGTTTTTGAAATATGGTTAAAAATGGACAATAATTGTCAAAAATGGTAAAAAATGGTCAAAAATGGTCAAAAATTTGGAAAAATGGTCCATAATTGTCAACAATTGTCAATAATCATCAGAAATGGTCAATAATTTTGAAAAATGGTCAATAATTTTGAAAAATCGACCAAAATTTTGAAAAATTGTCAAAAATGGTCAAAACCTATCAAAAATGTTTAAAAATTGTCAATTATTTTTAAAAACTGTCAGAAATGGACAATTATTGTCAAAATTGGTCAATAATTGTCAAAAATTGTTAAAATTTTGAAAAATGGTCGATAATTGTCAAAAAAGGAACACCACCGCTCTATAGAATAAAACATAACGGCTCTATTACTTTATAGCCCATCAAACATGTTGTAAAACAGAATAACAATAGGGAATTTTTTATAATTTAATTTACAAACCAATGAGGAATTTTGTAAATTATACCAATTTATATATTAACACTTTGAAGAGAATGGAAGTATTTAGAAATATTTCCATTCAAAAAGTTTACTTCGACGTTAACACAAAGTCTTTAAACCAGTGTTGCCACCTCTACCGATTTTTCGGCAGATCTACCGAAAAATGGTCAAAAATTTTAAAAAATTGTCAAAAATTTTGTAAAATTGTCAAAAATAGCCAATAATTATTAAAAACTATCAAAAATGCTCAAAAATTGTCAAAAATGGACAATTATTGTTAAAAATTGTCAAAATTCTGAAAAATAGTTGATAATTAATTGTCAAAATTTTTAAAAATTGTTGATAATTGTCAAAAATTGTTAAAGTTTTTGAAATATGGTCAATAATTGTCAAAAATGGTCAATAATTTGGAAAAATGGTCAATAATTTGGAAAAATTGTCCATAATTGTCAACAATTGTTAATAATTATCAAAAATGGTCTAAAATTTTGAAGAATTGTCAAAAAGGGCCAAAAACTAACAAAAATGGTTAAAAATTTGTTAATTATTTTTAAAAACTGTCAAAAATGGGCAAATATTATCAAAATTGGTCAATAATTGTGAAAAATTGTTAAAATTTAGAAAAATGGTCGATAATTGTCAAAAATTATCAAAAACGGTCAATAATTTTGAAAAATGGTCAAAATTTTTTGAAGAATTGTCAAAAATGGCCAAAAATTGTCAAAAACTATCAAAAATTGTCAAAAATGGACAATTATAGTTAAAAATTGTCAAAATTTTGAAAAATAGTTGATAATTGTCAAAAATTGTTGAAGTTTTTGAAAAATTGTCAAAAGTTTTGAAATATGGTCAAAAATGGTCAATAATTGTCAAAAATTCGAAAAAATGGTCCATAATTGTCAACAATTGTCAATAATTATCAAAAATGGTCAAAAATTGTCAAAAATAGACAATTATCAAAATTGTTCAATGATTGTCAAGGATTGTTAAAATTTTGAAAAATGGTCGATAATTGTCAAAAACTATCAAAAATGGTCAAAAATTTTAAAAAATTGTAAAAAATTTTGTAAAATTGTCAAAAATAGCCAATAATTATTAAAAACTATCAAAAATGCTCAAAATTGTCAAAAATGGTCAATAATTGTCAAAAATTGTCAAAAATTTTCAAAAATGGTCAAAAATGGTCAATAATTGTCAAAAATTTAATTTTTTTTTTGAAAAATTGTTAAAAATTTTCAAAAATTGTCAAATATGATCAATAATTGTCAAAAACTATCAGGAATTGTCAAAAACTGTCAAAAATGGACAATTATTGTCCTAATTGGTCAATAATTGTCAAAAATAGTTAAAATTTTGAAAAATTGTCAAAAATGGACAATAATTGTCAGAAACTATCAAAAATGGTCAAAAATTGTCAAAAATGGACAATTATTGTTAAAAATTGTCAAAATTTTGAAAAATAGTTGATAATTGTCAAAAATTGTTAAAGTTTTTGAAATATGGTTAAAAATGGACAATAATTGTCAAAAATGGTCAAAAATGGTCAAAAATTTGGAAAAATGGTCCATAATTGTCAACAATTGTCAATAATCATCAGAAATGGTCAATAATTTTGAAAAATGGTCAATAATTTTGAAAAATCGACCAAAATTTTGAAAAATTGTCAAAAATGGTCAAAACCTATCAAAAATGTTTAAAAATTGTCAATTATTTTTAAAAACTGTCAGAAATGGACAATTATTGTCAAAATTGGTCAATAATTGTCAAAAATTGTTAAAATTTTGAAAAATGGTCGATAATTGTCAAAAACTATAAAAAATGGTCAACCTGACCTAAACAGGTTTATAATTGTAAGCAGAGCAACCAAATATCATCAAATCTATCTCCTGTTGAATTACGAATTTCGGAAACAATACGTTGTTGCAATAAATGCAAATTCTTAGAGAGCTAGATTCCCTTCTATGAAGAATGGTCCGATAAAATTGTCAACCATTATTCCTGCTCAAACAAGTTTTCCCTTGACAAGTCCCTTCAGCTTAGATGTCTCCAAACAGTCATTATAATGAGTGGATGTTTGTACGTTTGATGGTATATTCTATTTAATCACATAAACAGTTTTTTCTGTTGAAACTACGGAAATTTAATTATTGTTATAAGCAATTTCCTTCTCAATGGTCCATTCTATGTTCCTACCAAGTATCATCAAAATCGGTTCAGGTGTTTCGAAGATTAGTCCGAACAGACCGATATTCAAATTTTATATTTTAGTATAGACACGAAGCAATGTCAAGTCTAAAGGTTCTGAAATTGCATTCACTGGTCCTGAACCAGTATTCGAGATACCAAAAACTACATCACGGTGGATTCAAACAAAACATCAGACGTACTGCCAAAGCAGGAACAGGGCAAACTCCTGGTCAAAAAACCCGCTGACCGACGAAATACCAAACCTCAGCAGGGGCCAAAAAAGGAAAGTGGCGGGTTTACTAACCGATCAACCGAAATTCCCGGAGTTCCTACTAAGCCAGAATAGGAGAACAAACACATGAATAACATTGGATTGGCAGACAGAACCATATGCAGGTTTTGTCAAGAAGATTAGGAAACCTCATCACACATACTGTGCTGCTGAGAAGACCTGACTAGGCTAAGGTGTTCGACGAAAAGGGAGGAAAAACCACAACCCACCCACTATATGGAGAACCTGAGGTTTGACATTCGAAGTCTAGTAATAAGAACGAGTCTAAACAAGGAGCTCTAGGCACACACAATAGATCTGAAAAGGTCGTGATGGAGAGGCTCTTAGAAGCACATAAGCACCATATATTAACCGGTCACTGTACTCTAAGGAAGCACATGCATACAATTGGTATATACAGGGATAAACCTATCTGTCGATTGTGCATGAAAGAGGACGAAACAACCTCACATTATCTTCAAATGTGAAGCACTGACTCATTGGATATATAAACTCCTAGTACTAGTGCGCCCAAGGGTGGATTTCTACAAGAAAGCCTGCTAAGGTACAACCAAAATTTCAAAAAGCCTGAGGTATCGAGGACTTGAAGCCTCTGAGTTCCAGAATCGTACAAATCAATCAAATCAAATCAATTGGGTAATGACAATGGCGTATTAATACGTCATGGGGTAATGAAGCCTAAATATTTCAGCTGCCTCTGTTGTCAGTAGCAATAAAATTTACTGTAAGTTAAAGTTGACTTGCGTAGAATTACTGGTCTATTGAATGTATTTATTACTATAATTAACAGATTTATTTTGACTCGAAAGGTCAACACAATATCAAATATAAAATTTTTATTATACACCCATGTTGGTTATTTAATAACATTGTAGTCCGACAAAGTGTGAGAAAGTGAGAACGGTTAAAGCACATTTTGCAATTAGGCAACGAAAAATCTATCACTAATAACCGCCTAAATTCGGTAACACGTACTGTTCGGAAAAGAAGAAATATTCGGGAGAATGTATAATACCCGACGTGATAGTATGAGCGATTATTTACTTGGTCATCATTAGGCAGGCAAAGCCAGGCAGAAACAAAACATGCAATTATACATTTAGAGTCTTGGGAAAATTTCTCGAATCATTTTATAATCGGTTGCGAGTCACCCCACCCACATAAACAATGAAATTATCGGTTAGAGGAGTTCGAGGGCGCCTCGGGTTCTGCCCGAAGTCACCCGCCTGTGTGCGACCCTTTGAGGAACGCCTCTGGAGACACTTAAGTATAGACCACGAGCCGACTGAGCGCGGGCGCACACTGAAAACATTAATACATCATTGTGTAGTTCTCTTTTTCATTCTTTACGAATTTGGAACTTTTTTTTCGAGATTGGTATCGTTTCTTAGAACTTGTATACACCGTGTGAATAAAAATTGCTACCTCTTCTCTGATTTTCTTACTTTGGGGTCTAGATTGATTTTTTAGATGATGAAGGACTGATCCTGATTATACAGTGGAAGATATTTCTTAAAGAAAACGATAAATAGAAATTACAGATGATTTCCAAAATTGTTATCGCTTTAAAGTGTGTTTTTAGTTTAACCCCCCATTTATACTGTAGGTACATTTTATTAGTGACATTATGATTTGACAATTTAATAGAAAACAAGAAAATGACACAAGATATCTGTATGGATGTATACTGGGGTGACATTTACTGAGAACTAAAAGATCTAGTGTGCCCTTTTCTTCTACTTACTTCATGAGGAAAGTTTCAGAGACTAGTTTCCCGAAGAAATTTTAGGATATCCACAGGCTTCAGTTTAGGTAAGTGCCCCTCTTCTATCCAGTAGTCTACTAGGTGTTGCGCCCTAGGATTCTGTATTGCTAAACATTCCGCAAGTATGAGAATGGAGGTTTCTTCTTCCATTCCACATAATCTACCTTCTCATCACTCCGCTAGTTTGATGTGCCCATTCAGGCAGCAGTGTCCTGTGTCCAGTGTCCTTAGTGTAGTCTTAGTTTGGATTAGGCATTCATTTGTTCTCACCTGGTTGTAGTTTCCAGGAGTAATATATATGCCATATACTCTGATAGCCAAGTGGCTATAAGAGCAATCAGTTCCATGTAGATAAATTCCAAACTTGTTTGGGACTGCTTGGAGACGCTACAAGAGCTGGGCAGTCATAATAGATTGTCCTTAGATCTCAAGGTCAATAAGAGGTGTGCTCCCAATGGCACAGAACCTTTCTGTTGTATAGCGAAAGCGCTGCAAAAAACAAATAGCAGACAGAACCATACTGCGAAGGCCTGACCAGGCTAAGGTTTTCTACGATAGGTTAGGTTCTACGTGAGTGGGACCTTCTCGCCACCTCCACTGCGTCCCCCGTTGGGTCTATTGTGGCTATAGGGACTACAATTCACCCCACAAGCCTGTGCTTCTAATGAAGTCCATGGTTGTATTTGGTGATAGGTATTTGGTGAAGTCCGAATATGTTATACCTTACCCTGCCCAAAGCTGGGCATGAGCTTAGTATGTGCTCAGCAGTTTCGTCCTCCAAATTACAGAACCGACAATCCGAGGTCTGAACCCAACTCATCTTCTTTAGGTGGTAATTTAGTCGACAATGTCCTGTAAGCAGTCCCGACAGAATGCGTAGGTTTGTTCTACTCCATTCCAGGATCTGCTTATTTTTTGTACTCGGAGGGTTGTATATGAACGCCTTCGAGTGAGAGAGCCCCGGTATGTCTGCCCAGTACGTGAAAGTTTTCCTCTCCGCCCAGGTAGCTATGGCTGATCTAGCAGTGCTTTCCGCAATGCCAAAAAATGGTTCAGGACCGTTAAATAGAGACTCTGATCCCTTTTTTGCCAGAGTGTCGGCCTTCTCGTTGCCCTCCACTTCTCGATGCCCCGGCACCCAGGTCAAAGTGACTCTGTTTTCCGTGCCTAGTATAGGCAAGGGATTGTAGACAGTTATATACTAGCTTAGATTTTATCCTGTTCGAGCTTAGCGCTTTAAGAGCTGCCTGGCTATCTGACAGGATGTGTATGTTCTTTTTTACAACAGGTTGATTCATCAGCTCTTTTGCAGCCAGTTCAATGGCGTATACTTCAGCCTGAAAGACGGTAGTTGGCTGTGATTTCAACTCTGGGCTTCCTGCTAAAGACCGACGCTCCAGTCTCGTTTCCGGTTTTGGATCCGTCAGTGTAAATCACGTAGTCCGTTTCTAGGAAGGAGATTTCTTCGCTATCCCATTGGTCCCTCGTGGGAATGAGGACCTTAAACGGCTTGTCCACGTGAAGTTTTGTAACAGAGAGATCCGAGGGCATCCCAAGAATGTGGTGATTTTGTATTTCCCTCAGCATTCCCGAGTGATCCCTCAGAGTCTCTCTATTTATTTGCCTCTCCACTGATAGCATTCTATGAGCTGCTCTTCTGACTTCCTTCTCCAAATGAATGTGGAGAGGATTAAGTTGCAGGAGGGCTTCCAAAGCTGCCGATGGTGTGGATGACATTGCTCCGGTAATGGCCAGGCATGCTTGCAGCTTTGCTCTATCTGTCTTTTGCAGACTTTTGGCCCACCAGGCAGCTGTGCCATACGTGACCATTGGCTTGACCATTGTTTGGTATATCCAGTAAATCTGTTTGGGGTCCAACCCCAAGATTTTCCACATACCCTTCTGAGATTCCAGAGGGATAATCTGACTTTGTTTATCACTCTTTCCAAGTGGGCGTTCCAGGTGAGTTGTTTATCTAAGATTACCCCTAGATATTTCACCTCCGTCGCAAATGGAATGCTCACGTCGCAATTGGCTGGCGGAGTCGCTGTAATTTTGTCCTCTTTGTGAAGGGAACAATTACGGTTTTGAGGGGGTTCACAGACATCTGTTCCCTCTCGCACTACCTAAGCACTATGTTTAGGGCCGTTTGAAGGATGTTAGAAATTATCTCTTCAAATTGGCCTCTAATAATTATTACTAGATCACCAGCATACCCCCGCACATCTATCCCCTTACTGGATAATTCACCCAGGAGACCGTCAACCAGTAGTGACCACAAAAGGGGGGAAAGCACCCCTCCCTGTGGGCAACCCCTGGCCACCATACCCCTTACCGTGACTCCATTCAGTGATGTAGTGATGTACCGGTTTGATAATACGCTTATGATCCAGTAACGGAATGGTTTGCAGACTCCTCTGCGCTACAAGTTCTCCACATGGAGTCTGGAAGGGCGTAATTAAACGCTCCTTCTATATCTAGGAAGGCCGCCAGTGCTATTTCCTTGTTGCCAAGGAAAGGGCTGATTTTCCCCACGCCAAATTTGTAGATTTGCCCATTTGATAAGCATACTGGGAGGGATTTAGCGGATACTCTCGTAACGTCCCTTCCCTAATATTCTTGTCTAAAATGTTTTCTAGACATTTTATTAAGAACGAGGTCAGGCTGATCGGAAGATAGGATTTTGGAAGTGAATTGTTCACTTTCCCAGTTTTCCGTATAAATACAACCTTCGCCACTGACCATTCTAGAGGGATGTCCCCCACGCCAGACTAGCTCTCAATAACTTGACCAAATGGGGTAACAGCTCTCCACTGCCCTGTTGTAGCAGAGCAGGAAAAATGCCACCCTCCCCAGGTGATTTGTACGGTGATAATTCGTTCACTGCCCATCCAATTGCCGATGGAGTGACTATGTCTGTTGCCAACTTCCAATCTTCCTTTTTGGGTCGTTTCTGTCCCGTTGGATGTGGGATGGGTGACTGGTCCTCCAGAAACCGACTACCGGGAAAGTGAGTCTGAAGCAGTAGCTCCAGGGTCGTATAGGTGTCGTCTGAGTATTTTATTGCTTCAACGCACTGTGCCGGATCTCTGGAGAGAGCCTTGTGAAGGAAAAACGACAACCCTCCCAATATATGGAGGAGATTTGGAATTCGAAGTCTAGTATATCGGAAGGGGACACACAATAGATCTTGCCCTACTAGATTTTTCCAATGGTCAGATCTTCTCTTCTTTTCGGCGTTGCCTTTTTCTTCTAATATTACATTGGAGCTTATTGGAGGGGCACAAGATAGAAGGAAGTAAGGAATTAACTTACACTATTCGCAAAAAGATTCTGGATTAAATAGAAGTGTCCAATCCAAGAGAAATGCAAAAGAAGTTGAGATAAAAGATGCTAGTTCGGTTCTGCTAGTTTGTTTAATCTTTCAACCAATTATTTTGGTATTTTCCATTATTTAAAACGACTGCTGCGGGAAATAATTCTGTGGACCCAAATCCGAATTAAATATTATAAGATATATGTTGAAAATATGAGCATTTAAATCACCCTTAATAGCAATCCTTTGACACGCTAGATTACATGTGCGTAGTAAAAGGAAAATTTTGTCAGGGTTCCAGTATAACTATATAAAAGAACAAGACGACACATGTCAATGTCAAATGCGGATAAGAAAAATATATCGTTTTAAAAAAATTTTTTTTAAGTTATAATTGCTTTAAGTTAGATCAGTGTTGAGATATAACGATTGTTATTGAGTTATTCACATGATACATATTTGGAATTCCATCCAAGTACTTTTTCTTTTCTTTAAATATTGCTTTGTTTAACGTTTTCTTTGGACGCCCTCTTTTTCTCTTGCCTACCATTCTCGCTAAATCTTTTTCACCGGTCCATTGCTATTCATTCTTCAAAACATCTTAGTTGATGCTTATAAATTATTTTATAATAGGTTCTACTCTTAAGGCTTTCCTATGGCGTCGACCCAGCTCTGTAGTTGAACGCTTCAGATGCGATAATTACAGTCAAGCAGAGTTGAGCGAGGTTAGTAGAAGTTAGTAGAAGTTGGTAGAAGTTGGACGAACGGAATAACGTCAAGCTGACTTGGTTACCAGTTCACCAAGGCAAAAAAAAAGTGTGCCAAAAAAAATAATGTTTAAATACTACAAACTTTCCAAAATGAAGTGTTGAGGGAATATGGCCTTAGGTGTGGACTATGTAGACAAAGAAGCTGAAAAAGCTGCAAGAAGTCACGAAGGAAGGCTTAACCAACATGAAAACATCGAGGCTTTCCAGCTCTTAGATCACTCAAATTAAAAAAGGAAACCGAAGAAAACCCAGCCTCACCTTAGTGTAGTGTAAATGGAAAGCCTAAAAATAGGGTAAACTAGTAAAAGCTAGGATAAGTCTCAAATTAGGTTTGATAGTACGTTGATATTTAACTAGATTGTAGAAAAAAAAGAATAATTTATTTTTCACCTCCTAAGAAACATACCAGTGTAATGTCACTGACTGAAATGATATTGTTAATATACCAAATGGTTCATGGGAAAATGGTACCATTTTATGAATGTAACACAGATTATAATGTCTTTAGTTGGCATTTAATTTTTGATGAAATTTAAAAACTTACAAATGACTACCGTTGAGATGGCGTCTCGTTTTTTTTATTTACTGTTTAAAACGTGCTATTATAATGTGATTAACTTGGTCGGGACGCTCGATTCGTTTAATTCCAAAGAATTCCTCACTATTCATTTGGTTAGATATATTTCGCGCTAATTATGTCGGTATTCTGTAAAATGAATCGTCTGTGAGAACTCGCCAATTTTCGTTTCAGAATTAATGGTGATGAAACAATGCAGAATATAGTTGTGTTAGGTTAGGATTATTTTACTCACAGTAATTACCAATACTTACCTAATTGGCAATTCATAAAGTCCATTGGAATAAAATTTACCCCTCCCCCACTCTTAGCTTAACTTAGCTATTTTTATCTAACAAAAAAAGCTCGGACAGGTCTATTTTTATAATAAACATAGCATGCTACAATACACCAGTTTCGAGCCGAACTTGGGGTGTCCAAAAATCATTACCGCGGATCAAGAGGATGAAATTTTAATTCAAGTTGCTGAAAATACTGAAGTTAGTACACGGAGATTGGCAGCAGCTACAGGAATAAGTCAATCTTCCATATCCAGAATACTCAAGAAAGAAAATTTAAGACCGTTTCATTTTACCCCGGTACAGAATTTGTTAGCCAGACATCTTCCCGCACAAAGAGAATTTTCAGAATTTCTTCTTAATGAACACAGGGCAAATCGGAATTTTCTCGAGAATATTTTATTTACGGATGAAGCAACGTTCACCAGAAGAGGAGTATTTAATTGGAGGAACTCCCATTACTGGGATGTGGAAAACCCAAATTTACCAAAATAATCGCATTTTCAGCAATAATTTACAATCAATGTGTGGTGTGGAATTGTAAGAGATCGCTTATTCTTATCTGAACTTCCTACAAACAGACCTTTTCGATAAAATAACAACGTGGTCCTTAGACATTAGACGGAACTTGTGGTTTATGCAGGACGGAGCTCCAGCTCTCTATTCCCGTAAAGTCCGTAATTATTTGAATTTGCAGTTTCCTCATCGATGGATTGGTAGGGGCAGTGAATTTCGGTGGCCAGCTCGTAGTCCTGATTTCAATCCAATGTATTATTACTTCTGGGGACATATTAAAGCATTAGTTTATTCCCAAGAAATCAACAATCGACAGGAGTTATGACGTCAAATACAGAATGCCTCCCAATACATCAGAAATCAACCGAATATTTTCTTTAAAGTAGGCATTCATTATCAAAAAGAATTAGAAAATGTATTGATGTCAACGGAGGTCTCTTTGAACATTTATTGAAGTAATAATATGTATTTTCATCTCAATATGTTATAAAATTTGTTTTGTAGTTTTAATGTTAACGGTTATTATGATTATTGTCCTTTCTTTGTTATTTCTTCCTAGATATTGAACCTATACGGTTATTTTGTGTGGAAGTTATCAATAAATTGATAAAATAGTACACACACATTTTTCTGCAACGATTCAACTGTCGTTAATGTCCAATTCATTAACTTAATGGTGAAAATAATATATTATTATTTTCTCGAAAACGGTTGAGTTTATCAAGTTGAAAGTATTCATAAATGTTGTCTGCACAAATTTAGCATGTCGCCATATGTTTCTTAATTAATATAAAAAACTTTCAGTCATAAGAGTGAACTCCGTTGTAGTATGAAGCGCCCCCTCGTGGAGTAGTCCAAAAATAACCATATGGTGACATTTGCCACCTCGAAAAACCCCAATTACCAAAATTTCATCAATATCAGTGAAGCGCCTTCTGAAATATTTTAAAATCATTGATAAAATATTCCAACTTTTTTACTAAGATCATATTCGGCCACATTTTGATGTCAGGAGTCTACCATTGCTCTGTGTACAATTCATTATGAATCACCCTGTATAATTATAACTATGCATTCTCATTTCATATTTTTATTAATCTAATAAACCAAATGTAGTAACGCCGCTGTCACGTTATTTTAATTCAGCAAACTCTTTTTGTTATTGTTTGCAGAGTAGGGCTGCGATCCGAATTGGCTTAGAGCGCTGTCAGTACTTCAAGTACCGGTCCGAGTGCTCAAAGCGCTTAGATTCGGCGCTGTGATTAGCTATGACTAGGGATGCGCGATACTATCCGATATTCCAGTGTATCGATACTTTTACTTCCGATACTCGATATTTTGTATCGATACTATCCTTTTCGATGCATTCCAAGTATCGATAAATTTGTAGTGTATCGATACGGGATTTTTAGTGGTAGCGGCGTTATTTATAGTGATGAGCGATATCGTGATTTTTTAATCACGTTGTGAAATGTTGTGCTTTTTTTAACGAAACTAAAAATAAATAACGAAAAATGTACAGTTTTTTGCGTTTTTCGAGCTAATTTTGAGGTTATGTGGAAAAGTCACTAATAAAAAAGTTGTTGATTTTCTCAAGATCTACAACTTTTATGATCAACTTTTTATTCTAGGAACTCGACTTTGGACAGAAATCGCAATAATGTCTTTTTCCAGCCCCCCCAAAAAAGTGTTTTTTACCGAAAAAACGTTATAACTCGAAAAATTTCCAATATTTCAATTTGAAATTTTTTTTAATGGTTTGTGACTGTCAAAGCTATCTTCTACTAAATTTTCACCAAAATCGAACATTTTTTAACGAGCTAATTTTGGGGTTATGTGAAAAAGTCACTTTTGTAAAAGTTGAAGATTTTCTCAAGATCTACAACTTTTATGATCTACCTTTTATTCTAGGAACTCAACTTTGGCCGGAAATCGCAATAATGTCTTTTTCCGACCCCCCCCCCCCCCCCACCCCAAAAAGTGTTTTTTACCGAAAAAACGTCATAACTCGAAAAATTACCAATACGAAACTTTTTTTTATGGTTTGTGACTATCAAAGGTAACTTCTACTAAATTTTCACCAAAATAGAAGATTTTTTAACGAAACTAAAAATAAAAAACGAAAAATGCTGTTTTTTGCGTTTTTCGAGCTAATTTTGGGGTTATGTGAAAAAGTCACTAATGAAAAGGTTGAAGATTTTCTCAAGATCTACAACTTTTATGATCAACTTTTTATTCTAGGAACTCAACTTTAACCGGAAATCGCAATAATGTCTTTTTCCACCCCCCCAAAAAAAGTGTTTTTTACCGAAAAAACGTCATAACTCGAAAAATTACCAATATGAAACTTTTTTTCATGATTTGTGACTATCAAAGGTAACTTCTACTAAATTTTCATCAAAATCGAACATTTTTTAACGAAACTAAAAATAAAAAACGAAAAATGCAGTTTTTTGCGTTTTTCGAGCTAATTTTGGGGTTATGTGAAAAAGTCACTAATGAAAAGGTTGAAGATTTTCTCAAGATCTACAACTTTTAGGATCAACTTTTTATTCTAGGAACTCAATTTTGGCCGGAAATCGCAATAATGTCTTTTTCCACCCCCCCAAAAAAAGTGTTTTTTACCGAAAAAACGTCATAACTCGAAAAATTACCAATATGAAACTTTTTTTCATGATTTGTGACTATCAAAGGTAACTTCTACTAAATTTTCATCAAAATCGAACATTTTTTAACGAAACTAAAAATAAAAAACGAAAAATGCAGTTTTTTGCGTTTTTCGAGCTAATTTTGGGGTTATGTGAAAAAGTCACTAATGAAAAGGTTGAAGATTTTCTCAAGATCTACAACTTTTAGGATCAACTTTTTATTCTAGGAACTCAATTTTGGCCGGAAATCGCAATAATGTCTTTTTCCACCCCCCCAAAAAAAGTGTTTTTTACCGAAAAAACGTCATAACTCGAAAAATTACCAATATGAAACTTTTTTTCATGATTTGTGACTATCAAAGGTAACTTCTACTAAATTTTCATCAAAATCGAACATTTTTTAACGAAACTAAAAATAAAAAACGAAATATGCAGTTTTTTGCGTTTTTCGAGCTAATTTTGGGGTTATGTGAAAAAGTCACTAATGAAAAGGTTGAAGATTTTCTCAAGATCTACAACTTTTAGAATCAACTTTTTATTCTAGGAACTCAATTTTGGCCGGAAATCGCAATAATGTCTTTTTCCACCCCCCCAAAAAAAGTGTTTTTTACCGAAAAAACGTCATAACTCGAAAAATTACCAATATGAAACTTTTTTTCATGATTTGTGACTATCAAAGGTAACTTCTACTAAATTTTCATCAAAATCGAACATTTTTTAACGAAACTAAAAATAAAAAACGAAAAATGCAGTTTTTTGCGTTTTTCGAGCTAATTTTGGGGTTATGTGAAAAAGTCACTAATGAAAAGGTTGAAGATTTTCTCAAGATCTACAACTTTTAGGATCAACTTTTTATTCTAGGAACTCAATTTTGGCCGGAAATCGCAATAATGTCTTTTTCCACCCCCCCCCCCCAAAAAAGTGTTTTTTACCGAAAAAACGTCATAACTCGAAAAATTTCCAATATTTCTATTTAAAAATTTTTTTCATGTTTGTGACTGTCAAAGCTACCTTCTACTAAATTTTCACCAAAATCGAACATTTTTTAACGAAACTAAAGATAAAAAAGGAAAAATGCAGTTTTTTGCGTTTTTCGAGCTAATTGTGGGGTTATGTGAAAAAGTCACTGATGAAAAAGTTGAAGATTTTCTCAAGATCTACAACTTTTATAATCAACTTTTTATTCTAGGAACTCAACTTTGGCCGGAAATCGCAATAATGTCTTTTTCCAGCCCCCCAAAAAAAGTGTTTTTTACCGAAAAAACGTCATAACTCGAAAAATTACCAATATGAAACTTTTTTTTCATGGTTTGTTACTATCAAAGGTAACTTCTACTAAATTTTCATCAAAATCGAACATTTTTCAACTAAACCAAAAATAAAAAACGAAAAATGCAGTTTTTTGCGTTTTTCGAGCTAATTTTGAGGTTATGTGGAAAAGTCACTGATGTAAAAGTTGTAGATTTTTTCAAGATCTACAACTTTTAGGATCAACTTTTTATTCTAGGAACTCAATTTTGGCCGGAAATCGCAATAATGTCTTTTTCCACCCCCCCAAAAAAAGTGTTTTTCACCGAAAAAACGTCATAACTCGAAAAATTACCAATATGAAACTTTTTTTCATGATTTGTGACTATCAAAGGTAACTTCTACTAAATTTTCATCAAAATCGAACATTTTTTAACGAAACTAAAAATAAAAAACGAAAAATGCAGTTTTTTGCGTTTTTCGAGCTAATTTTGGGGTTATGTGAAAAAGTCACTAATGAAAAGGTTGAAGATTTTCTCAAGATCTACAACTTTTAGGATCAACTTTTTATTCTAGGAACTCAATTTTGGCCGGAAATCGCAATAATGTCTTTTTCCACCCTCCCAAAAAAAGTGTTTTTTACCGAAAAAACGTCATAACTCGAAAAATTACCAATATGAAACTTTTTTTCATGATTTGTGACTATCAAAGGTAACTTCTACTAAATTTTCATCAAAATCGAACATTTTTTAACGAAACTAAAAATAAAAAACGAAAAATGCAGTTTTTTGCGTTTTTCGAGCTAATTTTGGGGTTATGTGAAAAAGTCACTAATGAAAAGGTTGAAGATTTTCTCAAGATCTACAACTTTTAGGATCAACTTTTTATTCTAGGAACTCAATTTTGGCCGGAAATCGCAATAATGTCTTTTTCCACCCCCCCAAAAAAAGTGTTTTTTACCGAAAAAACGTCATAACTCGAAAAATTACCAATATGAAACTTTTTTTCATGATTTGTGACTATCAAAGGTAACTTCTACTAAATTTTCATCAAAATCGAACATTTTTTAACGAAACTAAAAATAAAAAAGGAAAAATGCAGTTTTTTGCGTTTTTCGAGCTAATTGTGGGGTTATGTGAAAAAGTCACTGATGAAAAGGTTGAAGATTTTCTCAAGATCTACAACTTTTATAATCAACTTTTTATTCTAGGAACTCAACTTTGGCCGGAAATCGCAATAATGTCTTTTTCCAGCCCCCCAAAAAAAGTGTTTTTTACCGAAAAAACGTCATAACTCGAAAAATTACCAATATGAAACTTTTTTTCATGGTTTGTTACTATCAAAGGTAACTTCTACTAAATTTTCATCAAAATCGAACATTTTTCAACTAAACCAAAAATAAAAAACGAAAAATGCAGTTTTTTGCGTTTTTCGAGCTAATTTTGAGGTTATGTGGAAAAGTCACTGATGTAAAAGTTGTAGATTTTTTCAAGATCTACAACTTTTAGGATCAACTTTTTATTCTAGGAACTCAACTTTGGCCGGAAATCGCAATAATGTCTTTTTCCACCCCTCCAAAAAAGTGTGTTTTACGTCAAAATTAGCAAAATCTCGGATCGTTAACGTATAGATACTTCGAGTATCGATAAATTAATATTCGATATTCTACTGTATCGATACTTTACGTTCCGATCCGTATCGATACCTAATATCGATACTTTCTAGTGTATCGCGAGACCCTATAGCTATGACGTCATTAATAATGTCATCAATTTTGCTTATATTGTTTATGACGTGAGCGCTACTACAAAAGCGCGCCAGCTTTTCTATCATAACCTATAACCTACATAGAGAAAAATGTTGTCTATAATGCCAATGAACTGCAATTGTTAACTAGAAAATATTTTCGTTAGTGTAATGAAATATTTAATGATTTAGTTTTGGTTTTGTGTTCTCCTTCACTATACCTATAGCTCCAGCTTGAGCTGCTAGAGAATCTTGATCCATTTCATAGGTACCTATTCTTCCGAAATAGTTGAGAAGATGCTTTGTTTGAAAAAAATATAATAATGCATACAGCTTCTAGAGCCCGAAGAGAAGAAGAAAAGATCTTAGCCTACTCACAAAGTTTGACCTCCAAAAAGACTGCAATATGTGCAATATCTAGAAATCTATTGACGCTTTTTGTTTTTAGCGGATATCTAATTTCAAAATAAAAAAAATAAAAAAAACTTTATCAGACAACACAACCTATATTTTATTTATTTGTAGCTTTTGATTCCGATTCAGAGACATTGATGAATGTTCCCAAAATACACAGGTAGATGTTGAACCTCAATTTTCTTTACCAAGAAAATATAATTGTTCATCAAACCTCGGCTTGGTTTTGTCGAGAAACAATTCCCATAGCCTTTACATCACAAAATTCGTGCATTTTCTATCTATCATCCAATTGACAGGCGCAAATCAAGGGCATTTAAAAAATAATTGTCGTAAATTAAAGTGGAGAAATAATTATTCCGGACAATTACAAGCCAATAACAAAATAACAATAGGACTATTAAACAATTAAATGCAATCTGTTTGGGTGAAACTCACGCGATTTTTATGTCAGTCTAAAGATTGATGGATCAAGTGATCTCTCACAGGCATTCGGCAGTTGTTTTTGAATATAGTTCTTTCGTTAGGTTAGGTGGTAAATCACACAGTGATCGTCTAGACAGTGACGGAGAAACAGGAACACAGAACATAGTTCACAAATTAACTGTCGAATAAAATGTAAGACTGTATTATAGTAATCAAACTACTGGAACCCTCGTTTTTATACCAACAGAGAACCAAAGTTATTGATGCTTTTTCATTTTTATGTATTCAAATTGATTAGGCCGTGTTCCTTCCAAACGAATATATGCTTTAGGCAAATTCTTCATTCTAGTTCGTTTACTTTCTATGCATGCCTCCATTATCAGCACGAGGCAATGAAGAGAAGTGTATTGGTTCAAAGTAAACTCAGAGTGAATGGTTAAGCTCCCACGCTCTCATAATCTAACCTAACTTTCTCTACCTCTACTTCTATAGGAAGGCACAAAATTTCTTTGCTACTGTTCATAGTATTCAACCGATTATACTCTAAGAAAACTGCAAGCTGGGCAATGCAGTTTGCAGGCAATGTAGAGGAGTGTATTGGTTCAAAGTAAACTCAGGGAGAATGGTTACGCTTCCACACATAACCTAACCTAACTTTCTCTATATCTACTTCTGTAGCAAGAAACAAAATGTCTTCGACACTGTTTATAGTATTCAACCGATGATACTCCAGCAAAACTGCAAGCTGGACAACACAACTTGCAGGCAATGAAGAGAAGTGTATTGGTTCAAAGTAAACTCAGAGTGAATGGTTAAGCTTCCACGCTCTCATAATCTAACCTAACTTTCTCTACCTCTACTTCTATAGGAAGGCACAAAATTTCTTTGCTACTGTTCATAGTATTCAACCGATGATACTCCAAGAAAACTGCAAGCTGGACCACACAGCTTGCAGGCAAGGTATTGGTTCAAAGTAAACCCAGGGAGAATGATTACGCTTCCACGCATAACCTCACCTAACTTTCTCTACATCTACTTCTGTAGCAAGACACAAAAATTTCTTCGCTACTGTTCATACTATTCAACCGATGACACTCCAACAAAACTGCAAGCTGGACAACACAACTTGCAGGTAATGAAGAGAAGTGTATTGTTTCAGAGTAAACTCAGAGTGAATGGTTAAGCTTCCACGCTCTCATAATCTAACCTAACTTTCTCTACCTCTACTTCTATAGGAAGGTACAAAATTTATTTGCTACTGTTCATAGTATTCAACCGATTATACTCCAAGAAAACTGCAAGCTGGGCAACACAGTTTGCAGGCAATGAAGAGAAGTATATTGGTTCAAGGTAAACTCAGAGTAAATGGTTGCGCTTCCACGCATAACCTAACCTAACTTTCTCTACATCTACTTCTGTAGCAAGACACAAAAATTTCTTCGCTACTGTTCATACTATTCAACCGATGACACTCCAACAAAACTGCAAGCTGGACAACACAACTTGCACGTAATGAAGAGAAGTGTATTGGTTCAGAGTAAACTCAGAGTGAATGGTTAAGCTTCCACGCTCTCATAACCTAACCTAACTTTCTCTACCTCTACTTCTATAGGAAGGCACAAAATTTCTGTGCTACTGTTCATAGTATTCAACCGATGATACTCCAAGAAAACTGCAAGCTGGACAACACAGCTTGCAGGCAAGGTATTGGTTCAAAGTAAACTCAGGGAGAATGATTACGCTTCCACGCATAACCTCACCTAACTTTCTCTACATCTACTTCTGTAGCAAGAAACAAAATGTCTTCGACACTGTTTATAGTATTCAACCGTTGATACTGCAGCAAAACTGCAAGCTGTACAACACAGTTTGCAGGCAATGAAGAGAAGTGTATTGGTTCAAGGTAAACTCAGAGTAAATGGTTGCGCTTCCACGCATAACCTAACCTAACTTTCTCTACATCTACTTCTGTAGCAAGACACAAAAATTTCTTCGCTACTGTTCATACTATTCAACCGATGACACTCCAACAAAACTGCAAGCTGGACAACACAACTTGCAGGTAATGAAGAGAAGTGTATTGGTTCAAAGTAAACTCAGAGAGAATGGTTAAGCTTCCACGCTCTCATAATCTAACCTTACTTTCTCTACCTCTACTTCTATAGGAAGGCACAAAATTTCTTTACTACTGTTCATAGTTTTCAACCGATTATACTCCAAGAAAACTGCAAGCTGGGCAACACAACTTGCAGGCAATGAAGAGAAGTGTATTGGTTCAAAGTAAAGTCAGGGTGAATGGTTGCGCTTCCACGCTCTCATAACCTAACCTACCTTTCTCTACATCTACTTCTGTAGCAGTATACAAAATTTATTTGCTACTGTTCATAGTATTCAACAATGATACTCCAACAAAACTTCGAGCTGGGCAACACTGTTTGCAGGCAATGAAGAGAAGTGTATTGGTTCAAGGTAAACTCAAAGTAAATGGTTGCGCTTCCACGCTCTCATAATCTAACCCAACTTTCTCTAACTCTACTTCTATAGGAGGGCACAAAACTTATTTGATACTGTTCATAGTATACAACCGATGATGCTCCAAGAAAACTGCAAGCTGGACAACACAGTTTGTAGGCAATGAAGAGAAGTGTATTGGTTCAAAGTAAACTCAGAGTGAATGGTTGCGCTTCAACGCTCTGATAACCTAACCTAACTTTCTCTACATCTACTTCTGTAGCAATACAGGAAGTTTCTTTGCTACTGTTCATAGTATTCAACCGATGGTACTTCAACAAAACTGCAAGCTGTGTTGTCCTATCGATGTAGAGAACGCTCAACTTGAGAATGTTCGACATTTTATAGAGCTTAGCGAATTTATTGTTCTGTTGGGTCAACCCCTACACGCCACTGACGGTTGGAGTGTAAAAATACCCACGATGCACCTCAACAACCACCGCAAGAGTACCAACCCGAAGTAGGAAAATTACCCAGTAATTGCCAAACGCCGTGACCGCCAACCTTATTATTTGAGGTTAGAAAATTTGATTGACAGCTTCTAGTTTTTCTCAATGGTAATTTATGTGGTTTCTGTTATGAAATATTAGACTCGTGTCAGTCGGACAAGTTTATTGCCTTAGTTATTTGTTGCGGTTCGAAACATTTTTTATTTTTATTTTCTACTTAATGGTTCTTTGTTTTCATTTTTTGATTTTAATGACTGTATAATAAGGTTGAAGTATGTCTGGAATGAGAAAATTGATTCGGTACGGGGCATATGAGAAAGGCAACTATAAAATTTATCATAATAATTTAGTACTATACCGAATTGTGTGAAGTTTTTAGAAATGTGGTTATAATGTTGTGAATCTAGCTAAATATGTAAGTATGATTTCGGTTTGCGGCTAATTTTATGCTCATTACTGTTGTTTTAATTGAATGCTCGCACATCAAAGTATGCGTTGTTTATACAGTGTCTCACGATTTCGCACGGTTTCGTAATAAAACGCAAAGAATGTTAAATTAAGGATTTATAATGGGATGACCGTTTTTTAACTTTGCACAAACGATCTATAGATGGCGGTATTGTGATGTGACAATACCATATTATGGTTAAAACAGTGGCAACTGGGAAATAAGTAGAAAAACAAAATACGAAAATAAGCACGTTTCCGAAGTAATCTGAAATATTGTGGGAGATTCGTCATTGAATTTTAGACCGAAAAGGATTATTGGAACTGTAATGGGTAGTTAATTATTTAGGTTAGAATTTATGCTTATTGTTAAATTATAGTTTATTAACTTTAGTATGTATGTGTTTAGTTATAATAATTATTGTAAGCACAAAACATATCGACTAAGCAGTTTGATTATAATTTATTTATCGATATAAGTAACAATTGTAAAATAAGCAGACACGCGCTAGATTGAAATAATTTGTAAGCTGGCAATTGTTGCTTTGGGTTTTTGGTCAGGGAGTTCAAATTGAACATTTGTCGAAGAAAGATGTGTCAACCCTAATTAACTGCAGCTCTTCAGTGATGGGAAACTTGGCTACTGGAGGGTATACTATTACAAGAAGTAGTTCTCATCTGTGTAATAGAAGTCCCGATTCGTTTGGTTACGTTTGTGAATAATTTAATTTGGAGAGGAATCAAAGATCGTTGTCTGATAAGATAACAAAAATTCAAGAACAATGTTTTGGTATCCAGATCACCAATTTGGATTCGGCATGGGTTCCACATACGACTTGTAGTCGATGTAACGTAATGTTAACCCGGTGGGCAGAAAAAAAGAAGCAGGAAAACTTGAAATTCACAATACCAAGGGTATGGTCTTCACTAACAGTGTTATTTTTGTATGACTGATACTACCGGTTTTACCTCGAATACAAGGCACAAAATTGTTTACGCGAATGTTTGTTTCATCGGCTGTTAAGCCACAGAAAACAGAAGTCATCAAGAAAATTAAGTCTGTTGAAGAAATGGATGTTGAAGAAGACGAAACGCTAGTTGATGAAGGTTCGGAAGAAGAATATTCCGAGGATGAAAAAAACAAAAGACCCTGAAACATTTAGCACAGAAGAACTTAATGATCTAGTACGAGACTTAGCTATCACTAAAACTGCCGATTTTTGTCGATTTTTAGTTTTTTTACAGTTTTCTCGATATTTTGAGGGTGTATAGATCAAACTGACCTTCAATTCGGATTCAGGGGGTCGAAATACGAACCCTTAGGTCGGTTCGGTCAAATGCACTTTCCGGTGTAGTCATTAGGTAGCAAATGATGAACACGTTGGACATGATAGGGATACAATCTCTAAGGCATTAACATTGGCTAATCCATACAAACAATGCATCTTAGCAATCTCACCATTAGTAAAAACTGGCATGCAATTTCACCATTAGTAAAAACTGGCATCGTTATTAACTGAACACAAACGAAAGCAGAACTGGTGCTTCAACAAAATTAGAATTTAAATTTTGAAACTACTTTGACATACTTCTTAAGTCCGTTGCAAGAACCGTTCCTGAATGGAGTTATGAATTATAAATGATAATTAAGCTATGATTGGCCTCAAACGATTTTCTCTTTTTCTCACACAATAGGTTGTGGTTAATTTTTCTGAAAGATACTGTGCTTTAAAAATATGTTGTGAAACTTTTTGTTAAATACATGAGGACCTTCCGCTTTCTTGCTTTACTATGTAAGTAGTCTGGATAGACAAGACAAAGACAAAGACAAAGAAAGAAAGACAAAGACAAAGACAAAGACAAAGACAAAGACAAAGACAAAGACAAAGACAAAGACAAAGACAAAGACAAAGACAAAGACAAAGACAAAGACAAAGACAAAGACAAAGACAAAGACAAAGACAAAGACAAAGACAAAGACAAAGACAAAGACAAAGACAAAGACAAAGACAAAGACAAAGACAAAGACAAAGACAAAGACAAAGACAAAGACAAAGACAAAGACAAAGACAAAGACAAAGACAAAGACAAAGACAAAGACAAAGACAAAGACAAAGACAAAGACAAAGACAAAGACAAAGACAAAGACAAAGACAAAGACAAAGACAAAGACAAAGACAAAGACAAAGACAAAGACAAAGACAAAGACAAAGACAAAGACAAAGACAAAGACAAAGACAAAGACAAAGACAAAGACAAAGACAAAGACAAAGACAAAGACAAAGACAAAGACAAAGACAAAGACAAAGACAAAGACAAAGACAAAGACAAAGACAAAGACAAAGACAAAGACAAAGACAAAGACAAAGACAAAGACAAAGACAAAGACAAAGACAAAGACAAAGACAAAGACAAAGACAAAGACAAAGACAAAGACAAAGACAAAGACAAAGACAAAGACAAAGACAAAGACAAAGACAAAGACAAAGACAAAGACAAAGACAAAGACAAAGACAAAGACAAAGACAAAGACAAAGACAAAGACAAAGACAAAGACAAAGACAAAGACAAAGACAAAGACAAAGACAAAGACAAAGACAAAGACAAAGACAAAGACAAAGACAAAGACAAAGACAAAGACAAAGACAAAGACAAAGACAAAGACAAAGACAAAGACAAAGACAAAGACAAAGACAAAGACAAAGACAAAGACAAAGACAAAGACAAAGACAAAGACAAAGACAAAGACAAAGACAAAGACAAAGACAAAGACAAAGACAAAGACAAAGACAAAGACAAAGACAAAGACAAAGACAAAGACAAAGACAAAGACAAAGACAAAGACAAAGACAAAGACAAAGACAAAGACAAAGACAAAGACAAAGACAAAGACAAAGACAAAGACAAAGACAAAGACAAAGACAAAGACAAAGACAAAGACAAAGACAAAGACAAAGACAAAGACAAAGACAAAGACAAAGACAAAGACAAAGACAAAGACAAAGACAAAGACAAAGACAAAGACAAAGACAAAGACAAAGACAAAGACAAAGACAAAGACAAAGACAAAGACAAAGACAAAGACAAAGACAAAGACAAAGACAAAGACAAAGACAAAGACAAAGACAAAGACAAAGACAAAGACAAAGACAAAGACAAAGACAAAGACAAAGACAAAGACAAAGACAAAGACAAAGACAAAGACAAAGACAAAGACAAAGACAAAGACAAAGACAAAGACAAAGACAAAGACAAAGACAAAGACAAAGACAAAGACAAAGACAAAGACAAAGACAAAGACAAAGACAAAGACAAAGACAAAGACAAAGACAAAGACAAAGACAAAGACAAAGACAAAGACAAAGACAAAGACAAAGACAAAGACAAAGACAAAGACAAAGACAAAGACAAAGACAAAGACAAAGACAAAGACA
This sequence comes from Lochmaea crataegi, assembly GCA_947563755.1. Taxonomy (NCBI): domain Eukaryota; kingdom Metazoa; phylum Arthropoda; class Insecta; order Coleoptera; family Chrysomelidae; genus Lochmaea; species Lochmaea crataegi. The sequence continues at coordinate 11,394,442 of OX387427.1, forward strand.
AAGACAAAGACAAAGACAAAGACAAAGACAAAGACAAAGACAAAGACAAAGACAAAGACAAAGACAAAGACAAAGACAAAGACAAAGACAAAGACAAAGACAAAGACAAAGACAAAGACAAAGACAAAGACAAAGACAAAGACAAAGACAAAGACAAAGACAAAGACAAAGACAAAGACAAAGACAAAGACAAAGACAAAGACAAAGACAAAGACAAAGACAAAGACAAAGACAAAGACAAAGACAAAGACAAAGACAAAGACAAAGACAAAGACAAAGACAAAGACAAAGACAAAGACAAAGACAAAGACAAAGACAAAGACAAAGACAAAGACAAAGACAAAGACAAAGACAAAGACAAAGACAAAGACAAAGACAAAGACAAAGACAAAGACAAAGACAAAGACAAAGACAAAGACAAAGACAAAGACAAAGACAAAGACAAAGACAAAGACAAAGACAAAGACAAAGACAAAGACAAAGACAAAGACAAAGACAAAGACAAAGACAAAGACAAAGACAAAGACAAAGACAAAGACAAAGACAAAGACAAAGACAAAGACAAAGACAAAGACAAAGACAAAGACAAAGACAAAGACAAAGACAAAGACAAAGACAAAGACAAAGACAAAGACAAAGACAAAGACAAAGACAAAGACAAAGACAAAGACAAAGACAAAGACAAAGACAAAGACAAAGACAAAGACAAAGACAAAGACAAAGACAAAGACAAAGACAAAGACAAAGACAAAGACAAAGACAAAGACAAAGACAAAGACAAAGACAAAGACAAAGACAAAGACAAAGACAAGACAAGGCAAGGCAATCTAGACAATTGCCCATTCTGATTGAGCTACTGTTTATCCAATACACAGGGTGACGGATAGCACGAGTTTTAAGTATGGCACGCATCAATTATCTCGGAAACGGATAGCACGATTTTCATAGATTTTAATGTGCACGGATCTTGTGATATGGCCGATATTATGGTGACATTTACATTGTTGACAGATCTTTCCTTAGAAGACGATCCGCACTTGAGTACTAGACAAATATTCAGGGAACTTGATATTTAGCAAACATCCGTAATGAAAATTTTACGTGAAAATAAATTCCATCCATAGAAAATAAGATTAGTTCAGGAGTTGTCAGATGATGATTTCGATAGACGTGGAGAGTTTGCAGACGTAATGATAGAAAAAATTGCAATCAAAACGATCAAAATTTTTCAAGTTATGTTATGTTTTGCGATGAGGCTACTTTTTTATTAATGGAAACGTTAATCGGCATAATTGTAGATGCTGGTCACGTAACAATCCTCGTTGGATGCGTGAATCCCATACCCAATATCCACAAAAACTGAATGTATGGGCTGGTAAAAAAGTTCATTTAGATATTATTCCGAAAAAATGAAAGATATGACAACAATGTGGATACCACCATAATATCGGCATCATCACAAGACCTTTGCACACCAAAATCTTTAAAAATCGTTTGATCCGTTTCCGAGATAATTGAGGCGTTCCGTACCTAAAACTCACTCTGTATATGCTCTTTTCAATGAACCATTGTAGTTGCTTGATGAAGAATGCATCTGGAACGTTTTGCCCGGTACTTTTCGTTTGTATTTGTTCACTATTTTTGAGTAGGTATACATATACTTTTCACTTCATTATTATAATTAGAAAATTCCAAAATCAAACAAACAATTTTAAATTGAACACACAATTGAAATGAAAATGTATTAAAAATTAACGTACTTCTTTTTTACCATGCTTCATAAGATTATAAAGATGAATTTTTAACTAATAAATTCATACCCCCAATGGTATTTTCCCCTTAAATAAACTCAACACCTTTCAACATTTAACTATAATAATCTACCTACACAATACACAATGCAACCCTAAATCGCAAAATGGCCGTTAAATTGTGAACACTCTTTATACAACTACCAGAGCGGCGTTGATTTGCAAAATAAGGAGACCACACATTCATGTACCAACATACGTACTTTATGGTAACATTATGTTTCCATGGGTAAACAACAATGTCATTGTGTGAGGTCTCTTACGTATCTACTAATATGAAATTATTTGCCAATACCGTGCACAGGGGCGTAACCACATTCTATTTTCTTTTTTTTTAAGAATATAGGTATCGTTTTGTAGACAAATGAAGCAATTTTGTTCATTGTATAAATAATTGTTCAATTCAATAAGGCTCCAATAATAAATATCAATTTCATTGGACTAATATTACATGAGTAGATAGTGAAGGATGTCCTGATAATCTGTCAAAGACTAACACCCATTTTGAATAAATTATTATAGCCGTAAATTAAGATACATTCAAACACAAACGGAACATAGGGATTTTAAGCATTGTATCAGAACTGCTTTTGAACTAGTCCACCAACATCCAGCTTCAACAGATTAAAAACACGATTATTACAATCGTTTATTTGGACACCTACAACATATCGTACAATTCCCACCACTCCGTTATATCGCAGATCCAGGTTACCAAAGCAGCGTGGCGGAAATAATTATAATTCTCCAAAGTATTGTGTCAAAAACAATTGCTGAAGTAATGGGAAACATTTGGCAGAAAGCACATCTTTGGATCAAGTTTCCATCTACCAATGACGAAATACGTGAAGCTCAACATCTTTGGCAGCCACTTTACACGTTTCCAGCAGCAGTTGGAGTTCTGGATTGCGCACATGTCCGTATTTCAAAGCCCTCCCAATTTGGAGATGAAAACGTAAACAGGAAAGGTTTTGCTAGCATCAATGTACAAGCAACGTGCGATGCACAGGACAAATATACAAGTGTAGATGTGCTACACATGACAGTAGAATCTGGAAAAGGTCTGATATGTGTGCCCTAATGCGTCGCAATACACAACGAGCTTTGCTCCTAGCAGATGAAGGGTATGGAGTTGAGCCCTGTTTAATGACACCTTATCGAAATCCAAATACACCACAAGAAACACGATATGATAATTTGTTGAAAAGAGAAAGAGTTTGTATTGAGCGTTGCTTTGGACAGTTGATGCAAATATTTTCCATAATGCAATATAAAGGTCGACTGAAGCTGGAAAACATCCCTAAGCTAATAGTGTGCGCATAGTCCTACACAACATTGCAAAAACATTGCGCTATCCAGACTTTCAGTTGGATGAAATTGAGCAAAATAATGACGCAAATTGAAGAAACCGATGAGGTCGATATTAACATTAGGAGGAATGGAATGCGAAGACGGGAAGAAACTGCTCACCTCATTCTTCAACAAAATTTGTAAAGTAAGTTGAAACATATAACCCCCTTAAGGGCGGATTTTCGTAAAATTCTTTCTTATGTTGCCTACATCCTAACGCAAATCTCCGTGCAAAATTTTCCTTCTGTGCAATATATTCCTTTGTAGACTTGTCAAAAAGTATAGCAAACGGTCTAAATAACGGAGCATGCCCTACGGAGCAAAAGCAAATCATTATTCATATGCTTTTTCTTCTACCTTTTGCTTCGATGCTTTTGCTTTTACTTTGTACTTTGAGCAAATGCTCCATTTTTATTAATGAGACCCATTGTCTACTGGAAAAGCTTTATATATTGCTAGTAATCGAATGCTATAAAATTGTCATACCTTTTCGTCATATATTTCAATCTGATAGTTAGGTGGATGCTCAGTATAGGCTTATTGCATCAGAACTTGTAAATATAAATACGTATTTGTATATCAGATCTTTATTCAATTTGTAAATTTAGCGCTTGAAGAACTACCGGAATAGCTTCACTTTTAGGGAAATAAAACCACAATAAAAGGAAGAACTTTCACTTGAACCTTCCCGAACCTCCTCGAGATTTATTCCCGGACTTAGAGCTGTTTTATTATTACTAAACAAATAAGGCCCGTAGAAAATTATTAGATCATGTGTACCATCTTTTCCTTGCTGACCTTTGCAACGTAATTTATGGCTAATTCTGTTTGTAGATTCCAGCTCTTCGATCTAGTACGTTTACTTTTACAAAACAATAAGATTAAATGCATTCACTAGACTAAGCCTACTTTATTTCATATATTCTACAAGCTGCTATCGCGACCAATTTTAGTTATACATTGATTCCTTCTCATCTAGTATACTTCACTATACTACCTTTGCTAGTCTTCATATTCCAATATTTTTGGTTTCTACCTCAAACTCTCCAATCTTTGTCTGGCAATTACTGGTGCGATCAGTAACACACCGTCAGCAGCCATGGAAATCCTTCTGGATCTACCTCCTCTCCATAGATTTCTGGAAAGGGAGGCTAGATGGACAACATATAGAATTGCGCATATTTCTAAATGCTCAAAACAGGCTTATACAGAGCAAAACAGAATGCTAGTAGACACTGAGAGTCACAGTACTCTGGGAATGACCTCTAACATATTACGTTCAACAGTAAACTACGACCTGCCTTATACCGTCCTAATTCCAAATAGAGATGAATAGGTCCTCCGCAAGGATGAACTATTAAGAGCAGACAGCTGTTGGTACTTAGATGGCTCAAAAACACCCTCAGGCTCTGGTGCAGGTGTATACGGGTGCAGACCTAGGACGGAAATTTCAACCTCTCTAGGATCCTATGCAACCGTATTTCAGGCGGAAATTTACGCCATTGCTTCATCTGTGGAGAGATTGAAGCAAACTAATCTCACACACAGAACAATAAAAATTTTCTCGGACAGCCAAGCGGCTTTGAAAGTACTTAGCTCTTACAGTGTAACGTCGAAATTGGTATTGGTACTGCCAAAAAAACTCTCCTCAATAGAGTATCGCTGGTCTGGATCCCAGGTCATTCTGGCATGGATGGCAATGAGAAAGCAGACTCTCTTGCAAGGGAGGGTACCGCACCTGTTTTTATCGGACCAGAACCTAGAATTGGCATCCCAATAAGTTTTGCCAAACAAACACTAAATACCTGGACAGTAAGAAGAGCTTTAGACTTCAAGCATAATGTACTAGGATTGGTTCATTCAAAGGCTTTTATACATCCTTCGAAGAATGTCTCCAAGCAAATGTTAGACTATAGCAGGCATGACCTACGTAGTCTATTAGACCTTTTAACAGGTCACTGTTATCTGAATCATCATATGCTAAGACTTGGACTGTTGGAAGATCCGACTTGTCATCTTTGTCTGGAAGATGATGAAACAGCAGAGCTTATAATTTGTGCCTACCCCGCCGTGGCTCGAATCAGGTGGATGTCCTTATAGACCCACTCACCATAAACCTAACCTATCCTAACCTCCAATCTTTGATTTTGTCCAGGTTCCTTGAACCAATTCGGTAGTTCCACAGTTGATCATTTTAACTTCGGATCACCTCTTACAAAAGACTCTCCCTTACCCTTCTCTTATCATTTTGGAATTCATGCGAGTGTAATTGAACGAGAAACATTGATTTTTCTTAAACTATGTATATGTATATATTTTCTTGATCCCTTATCTCACACCTTCAGCTTTTTTTCTTGCTCGTTAAATATAGCTTGACCCCTGGCGATCTTAGGAAACAGCGCGAAGCGTGAAAGTGAAAGCTATAACCAGAGTGACTAGTGCGCATCAGTCCAATGTAATATTGGAAGAAATAGGAAGCATGGGAAAGATCTAGTAAAGATGAGACAATCATAGATACTCTTATAAACTATAACCAGGTGAAAACAAGTGAATGCGAGGGTTAGGCCACTCCTGCGGGTGCAGAGAGGTATATTGCTAAGGGTAGTGCAGGGGTACAGGACAGTGGGTGGACTGGCAGCAGCGATGCTGGCAAGGAGCTACCCATTGGACGTGATGGCTAGAGCCAGGAATAAACGCTGGAGGGGTGCGACCAGAGAGGAATTACAAGAATGGATGGAGGAGGAAATGGAGAGAAGGTGGGAGGAGTATGAGGGCGCGCTAAAAGGAGCGATTGGGAATAGGAGAGATTGGATGGATCGGAAATTCGGGGAGGTGAACTACTTCTTGACACAGGTGTTCACTGGACATGGGTCGAGAGTAGGGTACCTCCACAAGATTGGAAAAAGAAAGACTGGAGTGTGCGAGAGGTGTGGAGTGGAGGATGATGTGGGGCATGTGTTCAGATGCTGGAGGAACGAGGAAGTGCTGAAGAAGTTGGAGACGAAACTAGGGGAGGCGGTGTATTGGGAGAATATGGTGGAGATAATGTTGAGGGGGGAGGAGGAATGGATGGAGGTAAGTGGCGTAGTAGAGAGCATGGTTAGGGGGAGAGAACGACTCGATATGGCATGAGAGGTAGGAGTGGAAGTTAGGGAGAAGACGACGATGTGAGCGGAGAGTGTGCGAGGGACCGCCGCCCGTCTCGAAGTATGCTAGGGTAGTGATTCCGAGGCGGGGGTAACGGCGAGTTTGAGGTGGGTTTGGTTGGTAGGCATCTCCTTGGGGATGAGTCCAACACTGTTTGGGACCTGGACCCATTCGAACATGAGTTTCCCATCTCGGCCCGAAAAAAAAAAAAAAAAAAAAGGTGAAAACAAGTGAATGGAAGAAATAGGAAGCATGGGAAAGATCTAGTAGAGATGAGACAATCATAGATACTCTTATAAACTATAACCAGGTGAAAACAAGTGAATGCCCAAGCTAGAGCTAGCCATTGTTATAAACTTGAGTTTACAATTATTTGTTACGTTAGTGCCGTTTCACAATTATCCATCTGTCCTGTATCAGGTGTCGATTGCCCATCCGTTGGGATGTTGTGTTAATATCCAATAAGTAGTCCCAATAGTCGAATAACGACACCCGGAAGTTGTGTAAGTGTGAAATGGCACGTGGCAATTAGTGACTAGTATTTTTTTTATTGATTGAAAATAATTTTCGCCTTTTTTATCGTCAATCGCAGACGCACCTGATCCACGCGCAGAGGCGTAGTTTCATATATCGGCACATATCGGCTTAAGGTACACACTGAACAGAAAAAAAACAAAGTTTTACAAAACGTAAGAAAATTATGGTTTAATAAATTAGGTGTGACAACAAGAGGCGGGGCCGTTTACCTTTTACTCATTGTTTGATCTAAGTTGAGAAAACATGGGGTACGGAGGCGTACTTAAGCACCGTGTAATAAATTCTCGTTGTTCTTCTTTGAATATTGATCAATTTTAAATAAATAATCAATGGGTGTTTAGGATATTACAATGTCTTAAGCTAATTATTTCGTGTCTTGAGTTAATTTGATTTATATCCTAATACAAATTGATAATTCAACAAATTATCACAAAAGTGGAAATACTTTTATCCTTGTGTGTGAAAGGAATGGCTCACCCATATATTCCTTTTATATTTTCATGAGAGTAGATACAGTGAGTTCCAACAAAATACAAACAAATATCGATTTAAAAAAATAGGAAAATATTTTGATAAATAGTCGATCAATTTTATTACCATACTCTATTTGAAACATGACCGTTCCACTGCTGGATATTCTAAAAATCTCAATAATTGTGAATTTTATATTTAAGCAATAACCTAAAATCATGTGATTTTTTCGCGAAAAATGGTTCTGACTCAATTTGGGTTTCGCCATTGATTCTAAAATTGCTTTTAATCGAAAAAGATGGAATTGTATGTTGGAGACGGAATTATTTGCGATCAATAAAGAATTTTCGCAATAAAAATGTAATGGAAAACGACCGATAAATACGCATATTGGAAGTACAGATGGGTTTTTGAAAGATGGTTTGTTAGCTTGTAACGGTAAGTGGCTGTAACCTTACAGGGCGCCAATTTGTAACGGTAAGAGACGCCAGCTTGAAGGGCTCCGGCTAGAGACCCCTCTCAAGGGTGATTCGACCCCAAGTTTATGCTGCACAAGTGTTACAGGAAGGTTGTAAAAGTTGAGGGCGCCACTACCTTTTTGACGTTGATAAAAAAATACTAATTAAAAAAACTAAGGCGGAAAAGGTAGAAACGCCTTGTCAAATTTAGATAAAAGTTAAAAAATTACTTAAAAACAGAACATTTAAATTTTACACCCGGGCGATATCTCCCTCAACTTTTATAGTTGAGGATTTAGAAAAAAAATAAAAAATAGAATTAAAAACAAATTTACAATTTATTCTGCCACAGGAAATGAACAGTGAGGAATTTGTACTTTTATAGGTACTTAGCTTATATGAAGTGGTTTCCTGAAGAAAATAGGCAGGTCTTGCCTCTACGGAGTCTTGAGAAGATCTCGAAGAAGATAAGTAGACAGTCTTGATTTGAACTGCTGCGTCCGGGGTTATATCCTCGGGTTGTAACCTTGCCTAGGGCTTATATTATAGCCTAGGTCTTGGAGTTATATCCTTGCCTATGGACTGTGCTTACCGCAGCAAAACTCATAAGATACTTAAAATATGAAAGATAACGAAAGATGGTCTTTTCCCGTAGACAGTCGGTAACGGAAAGGGGTGTCCCTCGTGGCGTTGGAAAAAATGGAAGCGTCCGTTGGCAGACGTCAATTGTCTTATGGCCAGGGTGGAAGAATTTAGGATCACAGAACTATAATTGGAAGTGGCTAGTGACGACGAACGGTAATTAAAAGGATTTATTCTGTAAAATCGAAACAGGTCGATAGACACGTTACAAGCTCTTGAGTCAATTTACACCGGAGATTTGGTATTCAAATGATCGAAATACCAAATGAACGGAATTAATTAATTTATTGAATTAAAGTTACACAGAGCATGTGTCAAAACATCATAATAATAATTCATTGACAAAAACGTCGTTGCCTAGCAATTGGTCATAACGGTAGATACATAACATCTCTTCCCCCATGGGAGAATTCTCTTCTACAGGTTCAGACGGTCAGGATCCCTTCGGATTCGCGAAGATGTCCTCAGGAGCACTGGAGATGAACAAGCACTGGTTGAAAAAGATGCTTTGAAAATGAAGAGGTGTAGGATTCGAGTATTTTATGTCACCAAGTGGATGAATCACTTGGGGAATGTTGAGCTCCGGGACGATTTGGTCTCCTACCTTCTGCATTTGGTCGACATGTCGTCTCCCATGACTTGAACTGTGTAGTTCAAGTCTCCATCCTTGGCCATGATCCGTCCAATGGCCCACTTTTTAGACCCCCAACGAACATGTCCCTAAGCATGATAGAAAGCATATTAGCTGGGTATTTGCATGGTGCCGCTAATTTTCGGAGTTCCTTCATATACTCAGCAATGACTTCTCCTTCACGTTGCTTACGGTTGATGAAGGAGTGTCTTGATGGAATTATCAATGGCTGAGGAGCTAAGTGGTTTTTGAGTAATATTTGTAAATCTTCAACTGCCTTGGTTTTGTAGGTTTCGGGATATAGTAGGGTTTTAAGAAGTTGGAATAGTCGAGGCATACGTCAAACCTGTCAACGAAACTTTCGAAGTCTTCGCAATTTTCATCGAAGCATTCAAAAGGTATTCCTGGATTACCTGAATTTCCATGAGGTCTTACTGGATCAAGAGAACTGCCTGAAGATTCGTGGAGGATCATGAATGCTGCTTGATGTCGTGCTTGCATTTCTGCTTGTTTGGTTACGACGTGAACGAGGTTGCTTACAGTTTCTTGAAGCGAGGCGTTTTGGGCAACTAGGGAATTGAGGTGTTCTTTCGTCGACTGCGCCATTTAGGTATTCAAACGATCGAAATACCAAATTAACGAAATGAATTAATTTATTGAATTAAAGTTAGACAGAACATGTGTCAAAACATCATAATAATAATTCATTGACTAAAACGTCGTTGCCTAGCAATTGGTCATAACGGTAGACACGTAACAGGAGACTATCACGAAGATATGAATGCTGATTTTTTGATGACTATTTTTCACAAATGATAACTCTAATTCCGCCCAATTCGGTAATTGTTTTGGACAACGCTCCTTATCATTCAAGGAGATGTGAGAAAAAAGCGGAAATCATTCAGTAGCTTTTAGACATGGGCTCGGTTAAACAATTGGTGGCAAGGAAAAATACCACATATAAAATAAAAGATGTCCATGCACATTTGACGAAGCTTTGGAACAATTTAATGCAGAGAGATGCGATAGTTTGCTAAACTCTAGCCTAGACAAGGATTGGTCTTTCAGCTCCTAAGTAATGGTGCACATACAAAACATGGAAAAATGGTAATTCAAGGTTTAAAATATTTCAGAGACCCAATGAATTGAATTTCTTCATCGATTTATGAAGAAGTGACCAATAATAGGTTTGTTCCAACTGGCATTTATGAACCGTACTGGAATCGTTTCAAGTACTATATAGTGCGCAAACTCGAATTTGGGATGGACACATCAACTTTATCACCCCTTTCCAGAAGGTACAGTTTGTATACCGTCCCAAGCAGTCCCAATAACGATACTTTAATCAGTTGGAACGTGAAAGAAATACAGGTAACTCGACTCCTCCGTCTTTTGCTTTTCCACGAGTCCATTTCAAAGACCATTTTTTTTCATGCTTCTTATGCCGCCTGTAGAGGACCTCCGAGCTTTTTCTAAAGCCGCACCAAGGAAAAATACAAAAAAGGTAGAAAGAGAATATCAACTGTTACAGTGACTGACACCACTACAAAGGACGCACTGGAACAAGAAAAGACTGAAGCAAAAAGAAACCGGTCGATGGGAGAAAATAAAAAAAGGCAAATAAAATAAAACATAAAAATAAAACTGATGACGACTGGGGATTCTGGAATTAGCAGCAGCGACGAAAACGTAGACTGGGCGAATATTAAACTTGATGATTTTGGAATGAGAATAAACAAAAACAAAACAAAACCAAAGTTATGGTCATTGGAGACGACAAAGAGAAAATAAATGGAAGAATGGATACAGACAGAATGGAGCAAGTTAAATATTTCCAATATAAGGGACGAAAACGGAACACAGGAAGCAGATATTAACAATAGAATAGTTAAAACTACCAAACTGTACTATGCCATGAATACCAAATTTATAAATAAAAAAGGAATATCTAAAAATACGAAATTAAAAGTACTTAAAACAATATATCGACCAATATTTACATATGGATGCGAAACATGGGTGTTGAGAGGACAACAAAAAAGTAAAACACGGGCGACAGAGATAAAAACTTTAAGAAGAGTAAGATGTGTAACAAAAGAGGATGGAATGAAAAACACAGATATAAGAAAAGACCTGGGAATACAATCAACCTTAGACTTTATAAAAGAAAGACAACTACATTTACAACGTATGGATGAAGGTTAAGAGAATATGGAAAAAATAAAAAAGGGGCAGACCAAGAAAATCTTGGGATAAGGTAATGGCTGGATTACTGGATAAAAGAGGAAGAAGCTGGAAAGAAGCGGAGGACTCAAAATAGGAAAGAATGGAAAAAATTCGTGAAGGAAGAGTAACTGAAGCATGCCCTACACTACTAAATGGTAGAAGGGAGAGGGAGGATTTTGGAGAGCTGTGAGAGATTCTAAAAAAGATGATTTTGTGTTAGTAATATTTCTAGACAGCGAAAATACTCTGCGTCACGCAACAGTGTTGCCAGATTTCTGAAAAGGCTCGTGAAACGTGTAATGTTACAAAAAGCGTTCGTCACGCAACAGTGTTACCAGATTTCTGAATAATCCACTAATCCTAGGAAATTTAAGCTTCTTATTGCACGACATAGGACTTTTGGGAAGGCTAATGAACTCGTGAAACGTGTGATGTTACGAAAAAGCGTTCGTCACGCGATAACTCATTCAAGCGACTGTGCGCAATCTCTCTTGCCGCACTGAGCTCGCACACCTATAGGTGTGAAAAATTGTCACAAATGGTCAAAAATTGACAAAAACTTGGAAAAATGATCAAAAATTGTCAAAAACTGTCAAATTTTTGAAAAAATGGTCAATAATTGCCAGAAATTTTGAAAAATTGTCAATAATTGTCAAAAATGATCAATAGGTGTTAAAATTTTGAAAAATGGTCAAAAATGGTCAATAATTGTCAAAGACGGTCAATAATTGTCAAAATTCGTCAAAAACTGTCAAAAATGGCCAATAATTGTTGAAATTTTTGAAAAATTGTCAAAAATTTTTAAATATGGTCAAAGATTGTCAAGAATTTGGAAAAATCGTCAAAAACTGTCAAAATTTTGAAAAAATGGTTAATAATTGCCAAATATTTTCAAAAATTTGGAAAAATGGTCAATAATTGTCAAATTTTTTGAAAAATGGTCAAATTTTTCGAAAAATTGTCAAAATTTTGAAAAAATGTTCAATAATTATAAAAAAATGTCAAAAATGGTCAATAATTATTAAAAATTGTCAAAATTTTTGAAAAATTGTCAAAAATGGTCAATAATTGTCAGAACCTGTCAAAAATGCTCAATAATTGTTAAAATTTGGAAAAATAGTCTAAAATGGTCAAAACTTTTGAAAAATTGTCAGAAATGATCAATAATTGTCAAAACTGTCAAAATTGGTCAATAATTGTCAAAAATGGTCAATAATTGTCAAAGACAGTCAATAATTGTCAAAAATCGTCAAAAATTGTCAATAATTGTTAAAATTTGGAAAAATGGTCAAAACTTTTGAAAAATTGTCAAAAATGATCAATAATTGTCAAAACTGTCAAAATTGGTCAATAATTGTCAAAAATGGTATATAATTATTAAAATTTGAAAAAATTGTCAACATTTTGAAAAAATGGTCAATAATTGCCAAATATGTTAAAATTTTTGAAAAATTGTAAAAGCTAGTGAATCCTTCATTATTTCCTCTCATAGAGGACATATCTATCGTACATTGCAATGACAGACATTAAAATAATCCTACCACCGCCTACCTTTTCAGGGGGATCTAAAAGACTTCAGTCAATGCTCAAGTTCGAAGTTAACTTTTCTTTGCTGAATATGGGTTGATAAAATAGTTTCTGTATAGTTTTTTATTAATGTCTAATCCTGTGCCAACCAACTCCAAAATAGGGGTAGGTTGGTTCACTAAACAATGGATTCAAATAATACTTAGAAAGTGTCTAATTTTGGCCAGTTTTTTTCATATTTTTCTACAATAGAGGTAAGACTTCAATAAATTATTTTAAAAAATCTCTTAGAAAAACAACAAACAAATTAATTTTTTTCTAAAAAGTGTACCAACCATCCCTGGTCTTCCCTACATATTATTTCAAACTCGGAATCTTCTCTATCCATAATAATAATATTAGGAACAACTAAGTATAGGTACTAAATTATGTTAAACAAATCGAATTATTGATAAAAACTAACGTCAAATCAGTTAAAGTTCATATGCTGTCAAAATCAAAGGTAATTTGATATTTTTTTCCGGTAAAGGTGTAGACGAATTAGACTAACCAACTGTATTGGCTTAAGGAAAGCGTGGAAAAAAGTTAACGCTATGGCACAGTTTTTAACGCTTTCTAACTTTTTTTCACTCTCAGCCGTTTTAAGAGCTACAATTTGGTGATATACAAGGTACTTCAAAGATAGGTCGTAGAAAATAGACACTTTATGCACGAGTTGCGTACAATATTTTTTCTACGCGCATGCAAAAACCAAAAAATGTGTTATTTAGGTTGCTCTAAATGGACTAAAAACGGCGTCGATTTGAATGTTTATGTTCGTCATGATAAAAGAACTAGTTTTTTCAACTAAATAGAGTTCAATAAAGTTTTGTTTTTTTGCATGAACGTAAAAAAATCATATTTCAGGACTGGAAGGTGATCTACCTTCGACTATTTTTTATATAGTCGTAAACACCGAACACTCCAAGCGCGGAAAATTCCGGATGTTTTAGAGAGTTTGAGGTATTCCCTGCGTTCACACCGCCACCAGTAAATAGTGTTGTTTCTGTGTTCGTCTTCGTCGACATGGATAATAGCCACAGCATTGCAAACGCATCAAAAATCGTATAAAAGTTCTCGCACACTAGACCGGCCCGGTCGGCAATGGACCGCACCGCAACGGAACGCGAATTTATTTTTACCTGGTACGTAAATGAAGCGTACGTATCGACAACGGACGGTAACGCCCCGGCTAGCCGTCGTCGGAATTATCGGGCGAGAATTAGGGTTGCGCGATACACTAGAAAGTATCGATATTAGGTATCGATACGGATCGGAACGTAAAGTATCGATACAGTAGAATATAGAATATTAATTTATCGATACTGGAAGTACGGATACGTTAACGATCCGAGATTTTGCTAATTTTGACGTTTTTTCGGTAAAAAACACCTTTTTGTGGGGAAAAAGACATTATTGCGATTTCCGTCCAAAGTTGAGTTCCTAGAATAAAAAGTTTATTATAAAAGTTGTAGATCTTGGGAAAATCCACAACTTTTACATCGGTGACTTTTCCACATAACCTCAAAATTAGCTCGAAAAACGCAAACAACTTCATTTTTCGTTTTTTATTTTTAGTTTCGTTAAAAAATGTTCCATTTTGATGAAAATTTAGTAGAAGGTAGGTTTGATAGTCACAAACCATGAAAAAAAATTTCAAATTGAAATATTGGAAATTTTTCGAGTTATAATGTTTTTTCGGTAAAAAACACTTTTTTGGGGAGGTGGAAAAAGACATTATTGCGATTTCTGTCCAAAGTCGAGTTCCTAGAATAAAAAGTTGATAATAAAATTTGTAGATCTTGAGAAAATCTACAACTTTTTCATTGGTGACTTTTTCACATAACCTCAAAATTAGCTCGAAAAACGCAAAAAACTGCACATTTTTAGTTAGTTCGTTGCGTTTCGTCGCGTGAATTAGTGGGCGCTTACTGGTCGACGAAAAGGACGTCATTTATCTCAAAATGAATGAAGAAAGGCTCATTTTGCTTGTCAGCGAGTATAAACAACTATATGATTTGAGACCCTTGGACACATTTGAGATTTCGTGCACCCATTTTCGCATTTTCTTAGCATTTTCTTGATTAAATTCCTCTTCTTCGCAGAGCAAACTAACAACTACAGTATTCGCCAGCTAACTTGATGTCCTAAATGCTTTCTAGGAAGCTATTGACGCCGCCCATCCGATAACTGTAAACAGTGCCGTGCAAGTTCTGAGGATACGCTTTCTGTTACAAATTAACACAACTTGTACAATTAATAAAGTAAAGTCCGTCCGGAAATATATGATCCTAACTTAATAAATAATATTTAATTCTTTGTTATAATTATTGGTATATTGATTTTAATAGAAACGGATCTGCTTTATTCCTGAATTCTGAGTACATAAATAATATTTTAACAATAAGGTACCCATTACAATAACATGTTATTTATCTAATTGAAGATTATAAAGTTAGGATCTTATATTTCCGGACGGACTATAATTAAAATTTGTTAGAAACTAAATAATTTCTTCCAGGTAGTAATGAGAATAAAAGAAACACAAGATAATGGGAAATTATTTAAGCTAGGTATATTTCTAAGAATAGGTATAAACAGTTTTTATCTTTACGAAAAATCTGACTCACTGTCGCTACTGGAATCAAATAAAATAATTAAACACTCTATATATCACTTGACGAGTTTGTCCTTCAGTACATTTACGATTTTCTTCATTAACGGCTGACATTTTTACAAACACTTTATTGTACAAAGCAGAAACAATAACTGTGTGACGCTACGCTAATGAAAATCTTAACACCTGATAAGGTTCGATGCAATTGGCGTTTGTCAAAATTTTACCACCAATAGCAGCCGAGAAGGCAGGGCACTATTACTCTGTCTCTCTTAGTTGGTAATTTATGGGACATCAAGTTAGCTGGCGAATACTGTATTACGTTTACATCCATCTCCAACAAAATTTTTGTTGCGATTAATGGGGTAGGAACTAAAAATCGCGTTCCGTTGCGGCGCGATCCGTTGCCGGCCGGGCCGGTCTAGTGCGCGCGAACCTTAAACCGAGCACCAGCGGAATAATAAATATCTCTTTTTGGCGCAACTTACTAACTAGAAGATAAAGCGCGCCTGACGCGTTCGCACTTTGTTATTCGTATAGATGTAAGAACTTGAGAATGGAACTTAAAATTTTGTATATTATATTTTTTGTACGACACTTTCATTCCGGTTAAACTTATGTTGAATTTATAAATGTTTATTAAGAAAACGGTTTAAAAAAACAGATAAACTAAAATATTGATTAAACTGGCGAACAGTTTGGTTATCCATTTTATTTTCCTCTATATACTTTGGTAGAAGAGAATATTATTTTGATTTTTTAACAAACTACAATTTTTCCCCTAGGTTAACATTTGAATTATTTTGTAGGAGACCTAAGTGTAGTTTTATGTATCTTTATACAACAAATAAACAACTTTTAGGTGTCTTAGGTACCCGAATTGTTTTGGTAACGTCACTCTGTACACAAGCAACTGACATTTTTAACGTATTCTCTATACTCTTGTTCCTTTTCCAATAACGACCGTTAAACAAAGCCTTATCGTTTTTGATAGCTTTACTTTATTTATATAGGAAAGTTGAAATTCAAGGTGACACCGCGCTAACTAATGCTCTTACACCTAACACCTTGACACAGGTAAAGCAAGCATCAAGTCCAGCAGGTACTTGAAACCGATCTAGAGTCGGTCGAAGTACAGCAGACGGTCTGGCTCTTTTCGACGCCAAGGGGCACTCGATATCTTTTTATTTTTGAATCAGCATTTACGATGTATCTTTATCACAGAATACCTACATTTTAACCGAAATAAGTAGAATAAATGGAATTTTTAAAAAAACTGAAAAAGAAAAATTGAATTGAAATAGATAAATAACATGGTCAATGTTTTGAAAAAAAAAAGCTGACAATATTTTAAAAGAAACTTCAACTGATTAAATGTCAATTATACAACTTTTTATTTTTCTCCTAAGCTTCTACAAAATACTACGACGTAGTGAATACGTATGATTTTTGGTGTTTCAAACAATATTTTTCAAAATAAATATGTTAGGAATCTTCTTTAAACACAAAGAAAGAATTGGTTGAAGATTCTCAAGGAAGAGTGAAAGACTCAAAATGAAAAATTAAAAGATTAAGGGGAATGTGGCCAATAGATGACAGATACTGCTAAAAGTTTTGGTTCGTAATTATAAGCGAAAGACAAATAGGGCAGAGGTTAGCCTCGACAGTTACAAAATGGCGGCTGATGACGTGAATAAACAAAAAATATCCCTCCGAAAAGCTACAGAAATTAATAAAATAAACTTTATGAGTTTACAACGCTTTATAAAAAGGGGAAAGGAGCAGGCTGGCTCGAAAATGGCAACAAAAGATTGCTCAGTTACAAAAGAAGGCTGTAACATGTCTATCGACCTGTTTCGATTTTACAGAATAAATCCTTTTAATTAACGCTCGCCGTCACTAGCCACATTCAATTATAGTTCTGTGATTCCAAACTCTTCTACCCTGACCGTAAGACAATTGACGTCTGCCAACGGACGCTTCCATTTTTTGCACAACGCCACGTTAAACACCCCTTTTTGTTATCGACCGCCTAAGAGGGCACATCATCTTTCGCTATCTTTCATATCTTAAGTACCTATCTTATGAATTTTGCTGTGGTAAGTTCAAAATCATAATTTATAATTAATAAGCTTCTTCTAAAGTACTGTCTGATATAATTTTCGTATGCATTCTTTATTTTTTTACAGAGATAGGCGAAATTAAATTCAACACGTGGTCATAAACTGTTCTTTTATACTAATATGGTAGTTTTAAGCCAAATATTCTTTTATAATTCACTGTTTTACTTTTATACAAACATTTTCAAGCTTTTTCAGTTGCGAAATAACTTTTTTAATTATAAAATAACATTGTTATAAACCGCTAACCTATAAAATATTCTTTCGTAACGCCAGTGCCGGTTTCATATATTTCCTAGGCACGATATTTTTTCATATAACTAAATAAATAACTTTTTGCTATTATTAGTTTCTTTCGGATCATTAGTATATTTTTTTAATTTAGTCGATAATTGCTATTTTTACTGTTTTAACATGGAACATATAATGTTGGAAAGCTTTCAGTAAATTAATTCAATTTTTTGACTTTCAAATAACTGCCTTCCTTTTCTTTAACCTGAAAAGCTGACCAACATAATGTGCCATTACATTCAAGTTCCTACATATCCCTGATCCACTTGTACTTCTAGGTAAGCACAGCCCCTAGGCGAGAATATAAGCCAAGAATATAACCCTAGGCGAGAATATAAGCCAAGAATATAATCCTAGGCTAGGATAGAACCCGAGAATATAACCCTAGGCTAGAATATAACGCCGAGGATATAAACCGAAGAATTTAACCGGAGAATATAACCCCAAGAATATAGCCAAGGATAGAACCCCAAAATACCGCCCTAGAACAGAACACATCAGTTCAGATCAAGACCTGACTTCTTCTCCAGGAAACCACTTCATCCAAGCTAAGCCCCTCTAAAAGTACAAATTTCTCTATTAAATTCCGTTATTCATTTCCTGTGGCAGAATAAATTAAAAATTTGTTTTTAATTCTTTTTTTATTAAAATCCTCAACTATAAAAGTTGAGGGAGATCCGCCCGGGGTCACTTTAATCATTAACTTTCATTTAAATTTTACAAGGCGTTTCTACCTTTTCCGCCTTAGTTTTTAGTACTTTTTATCGTTAAAAAGGTAGTGGCGCCCTCAATTTTTACAACCCTTCTGTTATCCTTGTGTGACATAAACTTGGGGTCGAATCACCCTTGAGAGGAGTCTCTAGCCGGAGCCCTTCGAGCTGGTGCCCTGTGAGGTACAGCATTTACCGTTACAAATTGGCACCTTTACCGTTACAAATTGGCGCCCAACTAAAAGCATACCTTTACCGTTACAAGGCATTCAAACCTTAGTTTACGTCAACCGGAGGCGACCAGCCTGGCAAGGGCGACTAGCTTCAATGCCAACGATGTTGGAGTGTTTTACAATAATTTGGAAGAAGTTTTGAACCGATATAAGTTTGAAGCACACCAGATATGGAACGTAGACGAAACGGGGTTAACCACAGTCCAAAAACCTTCGAAAATTTTGGCAGAAAAAGGACTTCTGGAGAAAAAGGACTACTTAACAGTCACAATGTAATTGGTAGTCAGTGCCACTGGAAATTCAGTGCCACCTCTCTTCATTTTTCCTCGAGTGCATTTCAAGCCTCTTTTCGTCAACCAGGGACCAACTGGTTGCATTGGCTCTGCTCATCCGAGTGGGTGGATCACTGGCACAATATTCAAGCAATTCATGGAACACGTCCCATCATCTATAGAATCTCCAGTTTTACTGCTGCTAGATAATCATATTTCGCATTTATCATCTACTGTATTAGAATTTTGCAAAGAAAACGGCATTGTCCTCCGCTCTTTCCCACCTCACACTTCACACCGTCTTCATCCATTAGTTTTAAGCGTTTATGTCCCTCTCAAAAAACACTATTATACTGCATGTTCCAATTGGATGACTTCACACCCAGGTGTTCCAATATCCATATATGATATCCCTGCCCTTGCCAAAGAAGCTTTTATAAATACTGTTACTCCCAGAAACATAACATCAGCAAAAGCAGGTGTGTATCCTTTCAATAGAAACGTCTAAACTGAAGAAGATTTTCTTTCTGCACAAGTTACTGACCGACCAATGCTAGCAGAAAATGTACCCGAAAGTGAATTGCAGGCTGATGCTCAGTCATATATAAGTGCAGCCCGTGCTCCAATTCGTGCATTAACTCCAGAACATTTAATTGTGCCATCAACAAGTGGACCTCCTTGCAGACCAGGAACTCCAGATAGATGTAACATTCCTGAAGTGACTCTAGAACAAGTGAGGCCATACCCGAAAGCGCAGCCAAGAAAGAATATTAAAACGGCAAGAAAAAAAGTGAAGTCTGTGAAAGATGCTTTGAAAGCAGAAGAAGAAGCAAGAAATGAAAAAAAACGTATGAAGCAGGCTCTGCCCAAAACAAAGTTAGGAAGGTAGTAAGATATGGTAATCCAATATCTATGTTTGCTTTTTCTAGGTACTAGAGTCGACTTCTAAGAACACTGAAAAAGTGCAGCCCAAAAATCAAAAGAAGAAGCAGCGAGTTGTGACGACCAATGATTTCTTAAGTGACTACGAAGAATAATGCCTCTGGATCATCTGTTTGGAACCATTTTCCGAAAGTAAATCCGGTGAAAACTGGATACAGTGCAAAACGTGCCAGAAGTGGGCTCATGTACGCTGTGGAAATGACGATCCTTTCTACACACGTATACACTGTCTCTCCGACCACTCTTATATTGAATAATTTCTTTAAAATAAAATGTTACTGTGTTTAAGGTGATTACTATTCAATTTCTGGATGTAACAACTTACCCCTAGAAAAGTAACAATATGCCCCTATTGTTTGACACCATCCCAATCAAAATGTTTTCGGCTGAAAATGTATTGATGCTAATTTTTCTTAAGATAGGTCAAATACTAGCAAAGCGTCATACCAAATCTCAGCATCTCAGATCCATGAAAGAGCCACAAGAAAATATAATATACGAAAATTGTAACAACAAGCCCCGGTCTCCCTTATTGCTTAAATATAAAATTCACAATTATTGAGATTTTGAGAATCACAAGCAGGTACGCCCTTAGAAAGGTCATTTTACAAGGGTCTATTGCTCGCTGCCTTTTTCAAATAGAGTATACAGATACATTCAAACTCAAACGGAACATAGGGATTTTAAGCATTGTATCAGAACTGCTTTTGAACTAGTCGACCAACATCCAGCTTCAACAGATTAAAACACGATTATTACAATCGTTTATTTGGACATCTACAACATATCGTACAATTCCCACCACTCCGAATTCTCAACTGTGGGCGGTCCTTAATTAGCAGCCAGTAAACAGCAGTCGGTAGGTAGAGTACAATTTAAAGAATGTTATTTTGTTTTATTTACGAATTTATTTTTATTTTGAAAGCCGTTATTGCAAAAAGAAATCAAAACATATTATCTTAACTCGAAACATTAATTGTTAAAGAGAATTTAACAATTAATTTTCGATTTCAACAACATAAAACGTAAGCATATTGTTTCAATATGTAGCGACGTTCACTACCCCCATCAAATAATTATTCAATACTAAATCGCAGTTCGCACATAACTAACAAATTTTGGAAGGAGAATGGGCGGGGTTTCTTACATTGGTCTGAATCCAGCTGTCCAGATCAATACTCGATATTCATTGAAGTGAACTTGTTGGAGGACTATTTAGATCGGACAATACATTAAATCCCTATGTTCCGTTTGTGTTTAAATGTATTCGTATATAACTTTCCCAATATCGAGACTGCGATTTCCTGGTCGCAGAGATGCTCAATAGGATTGAGATCAAGGCTGCAAACTGGTTAAACCGTTCGCTGAGAATTTTTGCATCTTAGCTGGGTGTTTGTTATATAATTGAGCGTTTTCTTGTGGTTGGCCAAATAGTAGCTGTTTTTTACGATCAAATATCTCGAATGTGTACCAATTTCACTGTCTCCGTTTCGCTATCACATGTAAATATTTGTTGTATAGTTTGAATTTGTGCAGGTGTTCATAATGGTGCATCCACTTTCCAGTAATGAAATCTCTTAATAATTCTCAGTTGATTAATTTAATACTTGCATGGTTAGGAGAATTTTTTTGAAAATATTTCAAGCCTGCCCTGTACGAAACCGATCAACAGACAACTAGAGGACGAACCTCGATATGGTAAATAAATATTTCGTCTTTCGACATAAAATTGTTAAATTTTTACTCGTTTTTGGGAGTAAAAACAAGTATAATATATTTTTAGCTCGTTGATTCTAATAAATCAACTTGGACAGTCTCAAATTAATTAATTTTATTCAATTAGTATTCTGTCAATAATTGAATAATTGCATTCAACAAATTATTACATAATGGATACTCACGAGTTTTTGCATTATCAAAAATTTTGAAATTTACAGATTTATCTATAGTGAAAGTGAATAATAAGAATGTTTAGGAGGAAGTCCCGTAACGCCATTTGGGCCACTCTGAACAATTTTTTGCGACAACATTTTAACGAAAATTGCGAAGCGATTTTTGGGCGATATTTTATTTTTTTGAGCTACTTTTTTGGCTATATATCATTCGAGAAAAGTGGCAAGCAATTTAGTTTATGAAAAATTTTATCGGACTTTTAACGATGACATTCACAAAGCAATGACAAATGACGTGAAAGTTTTGACAAATTATTGAAATACTAACGGAAATATCGAAGTAAATGGGAATATCGAAGAAAATGAAACAGTTTATAATGTTTATGAAGATAAAATATTGTAGCATTCCTAATTAACAAAAAAATGGGAAAATGGGGCAGATATAAAAAAGAATGGTAGTCTGAAGTCATATTTCGCGGTAAGTTACGTCATAGAACTTTGTGGTGATATATTTGGGTAGTTCAATAATCGTATATTGTGCAACAAGGGGGGAAAGTTCAACTTTTCTCACGAGTGTGGAAGTTTGCAAACACACCAGTGAGAAAAGTACTTTCCCCACATGTTGCACACTATACTTTTTCTACAACTGCACAAATTTAAAGGATACAAGTAAAGTAACTTCTCCGTTATATCAATTAATCTGACAGTTTTGTGACAACTAAGTAGGTATTTAAAGATGACAGAAGCCTACTAAGTTTTTGTCCATTTTATTTGATTCTCCATATAAATATATGTGGCGTGGGCAAAGTGCCGTGAGTATGAGTATTATCTTAACTCGAAACATTAATTGTTAAAGAGAATTTAACAATTAATTTTCGATTTTAACAACATAAAACGTAAGCATATTGTTTCAATATGTAGCGACGTTTACTACCCCCATCAAATAATTATTCAATACTAAATCGCAGTTCGCACTTCGGACGCACCTCGCACATAACTAACAAATTTTGGAAGGAGAAGGGGCGGGCTTTTTTACAGTACATTCTGAATCCAGCTGTCCAGATCAATACTACAAATGTTTTATTGGTGGACTATTTAGATCGGCGAATACACTAAACCCCTACAGTGTTCGCCAGCTAACTTGATGTCCCAGAAATTACCAACTAAGAGAGACAGAGTAATAATGCCCTGCCTACTCGGCTGCTATTGTTGGTAAAATTTTGACAAACGCCAATTGCATCGAACCTTTCAGGTGTTAAGATTTTCAGTAGCGTAGCGTCACACAGTTATTGTTTTTGCTTTGTACAATAAAGCGTTTGTAAAACAAACAGATATGTTTTATGGCGTCAACCCTCTTGTGATTACTGTAGATGAAAGTGATTCCAGTAGCGGCAGTGAGTCAGATTCTCCGTAAAGATAAAAACTGTTTATACCTATTCTTAGAAATATACCTAGCTTAAATAATTTCCCATTATCTTGTGTTTCTTTTATTCTCATTACTACCTGGAAGAAATTATTTAGTTTCTAACAAATTTTAATTATAGTCCGTCCGGAAATATAAGATCCTAACTTTATAATCTTCGATTAGATAAATAACATGTTATTGTAATGGGTACCTTATTGTTAAAATATTATTTATGTACTCAGAATTCAGGTATAAAGCAGATCCGTTTCTATTAAAATCAATATACCAATAATTATAACAAAGAATTAAATATTATTTATTAAGTTAGGATCATATATTTCCGGACGGACTTTACTTTATTGATTGTACAAGTTGTGTTAATTTGTAACAGAAAGCGTATCCTCAGAACTTGCACGGCACTGTTTACAGTTATCGGATGGGCGGCGTCAATAGCTCCCTAGAAAGTATTTAGGACATCAAGTCAGCTGGCGAATACTGTATGTTCCGTTTTTATTTGAATGTATCTGTATAGGTAGAGGCAGAGCGGTACAAAGAATGTAATTACCTGGAGACTAGGAATAATGGATATGGAATAGAAAGACGTAAACAGTATAAAACCGATTTATACATTATTTACCAATCATTTTGCTTTCTATATCTTTATATTTTGCATAGGTAGGTACCTTTACTTTATTTTTTCCTTCTGTCCCATCTATTTTAATATTTTTATAGTTGCGATTATAATAACTCAAATCTTTCCCAGCTTTCCCAGCTTTACGTATTTCCCCTTTCCCTTATAAATTAGGTATTTGTTTCCAACATTACCAGTAATAGCTTTTACTAATACCAGAAAAATTGTGTGAAAAAGACTGGATGATAGATAAGCTGTCGCTCTCAAAAAATTCTCCATAACTTCTCGTTTCACTTAGTAAGAAACGATAAGCAATGGAAGGGACTGAAATAGAAGTGAACGAGCCAGAAGCCAAAATATCCGAAAGGCCCGAAAGCTTAGGAAAAACTCCAAGTAGGTATCTTCCAAGCGGAAATTCACGCCATAGGAAAGTGGGTCTAGTTCAATATTGATAAAGGATATAGAATGAAAGAAAGTGTGGGTTACTATTCTGGACAGGTGTTCAACCACGACCAGGAGAAGACATGGACAGATTTTTTTGTTATGCGTCGATTTACTTTGGTCTCTTGCCAGACGAAGTGAGAAAGTTAGCATATACTTGCGCTGTTAAATTTGACATGCCTAACATTCCAGTCTCTTGGCATAGAAATAAAGAAGCTGGAGCTGATTGGTTCACGGGTTTTCTGAAAAGAAATCCGTCTTTATACATAAGATCTCCGGAAGCCACAAGTGCAGAACGTACATCATCTTTTAACCGGCACAATGTTAATACATTTTTTAACAAGCTAGGAGATGTCATATTGAAACATAACTTGCTACTAGAGAGGAAAAAAAGCCGAAGAGAGGACATCATCAGACAGTGAAGATGACTACACGGAATTGATGAAAAAAGTAAAGGAAAACATCCACATGCTGAGATGGACGAAGCCAAAAAAGGAAAAGGAAGCAGAAGGGCTGAAGGGAACCATCAAGCGGATGGAGGAAGAAATGACGGGACTGAGGATTGTCATGCAAAACATGGCAAGAGCAATGAAGGACATAGATACAAGAAGAAAGGCACAGAGAACAGAATGCCCCCAAGAACAAGAGGAAGAAAACGAGGATATGGATTTCACGGAATTGGTATCCATAAAGAATATCCAGAGAGAGCAGAAGAATGAAGCCGCCGACCGAAAGAAAACCGACGAAGAAATGATGGACAAAGCCATCAAAGAAAACAAAAAGACGACACACCGACCACCACCCGTCATCCTCAGGAGTATACACCACTGGAGCTCCGTGAGGAAAGACATTCACAGGATGGGAATTAGGACAAGGTACATAACTATCCGAGAAAGACTCGGAGTAAAAATCCCTTGTGAAGACTACAGGAACCTATCAAGGTACCTGAGAGAAGAGAGAAAGGAAGTGGATACACGTACAGACTTACACACCACGCGAAGAAAAAAAAAAGGAAGAATTGTCATCAAAGGACAGAAGAGTAGAGTAGAAGAGATAAAAAAGGAAATAGAAAAGGAAGCAGTCCGAACCGGGAAAATAATCCAAATCTGCTCCATATTTGGTGAAAGTAGACCACCACCCATCTATATGATGGAATTAGACGTGGGAGAAAAAGACAAGATAAGAAAAATCAAACACATACAACAAGTGAGGATAAGATGGAAAGAACAGATGAGAGGAAAAGGGCCGAGGCACTATTACAACTGGCAAGGATACCACCATGGACAGACGACGTGTAGACTGAACACCAAGTGTGTCAACTGCGGAGGACCAGACCGCTCCAACGAGTGCAGTAGACCAAGGAACAAGCCAGCCACCTGCACAAACTGCCAGGGAGAACACCCAGCAAATTATAAGGTATGCCCACAGTCCCCAAACAACAGGACGACGAGGAAACCAGCCCCAAAAGGAACGAAGCCGGGAGTCAACTTCGCTCAAGCGACATCCAAGAAGACAACGACGACGACCACACCGACGAAGCAACAGATTCTCGAGCAGGTGACGAGACTATTAGCTCAGCTAATGGCCTAAGTCACTTGTAAGAAATCTCAAGAAGACAGAAAAAAAACAAGAGGACCCACTCTTTAAGGGCGCCTTTAGTCGCAGTTCGTCGGCTAAAGATTCGCCCCTTACAGAGGCAGCGAAAAAACACTCACAACGGAAGACAAAAGCAAGCGAAGAAATAATCACTACGGTTACACGCCCAAGGAGAAGACAGCTCGACCCCAGCCAGCAGCCATTTGGCTAGGGACGAGCTGCACGCGAAAAACGCGAACGACGACGATGAGACCCGGCGAATAAGATGGGGGGTGTGGTGGAAGTCCTCCCCAGAGAGATGTATCTCGGTTAGAGAGATGCATCCAGGGAGGGAAGGGCTCATCTAGCACTGTGTGTGTTATACAGATACATTCAAACACAAACGGAACATAGGGATTTTAAGCATTGTATCCGAACTGCTTTTGAACTAGTCGACCAACATCCAGCTTCAACAGATTAAAAACACGATTATTACAACCGTTTATTCGGACACCTATAACATATCGTACAATTCCCACCACTCCGTATTCTCAACAGTGGGCGGTCCTTAATTAGCGTCAGACAGTCAGTCAGTCAGTCGATCGGTGAGAGTGCTCAAGCCCATAACTTTGTTTCAATTTAAAGAATCCTATTTTGTTTTATTTACGAATTAATTTTTATTTTGAAAGCCGTTATTGCCAAAAGAAATCAAAACATATTATCTTAACTCGAAACATTAATTGTTAAAGAGAATTTAACAATTAATTTTCGATTTTAACAACATAAAACGTAAGCATATTGTTTCAATATGTAGCGACGTTTACTACCTCCATCAAATAATTATTAACGCACTTCGCACACACCTCGCACATAACTAACAAATTTTGGAAGGAGAAGGGCGGGCTTTTTTACAGTGATTCTGAATCCAGCTGTCCAGATCAATACTTGATATTCATTGAAGTGAACTTATAGAAATGTTTCGTTGTTGGACTATTTAAATCGGCGAATACACTAAATCCCTATGTTCCGTTTTTATTTGAATGTATCTGTATATCCTCTGGACACCGTAGTGCAGTGTTGTCAAAGTTACTCATTATTGGCTTTTGTATATCTAAGCTATTTTTTCCCTACAACGCAAGCAACTAATGATAAAAATGTTATTTCACAACAAAGTGATTTATTGGAATGATTATATTTTGTTTTGTATTCTTCTTCATCTCGAGAACAAGTTTGATCATTTTAGTGCGGCAACACTGTTGGTGATGGAATATGACATTTGTTCACAGAAGCACTCTGTCTGTGCATTTTGTTTGTTTTGTCCGTTTGTAAGCTTATTGTTGCCGTTTTTGTCTTGTATTCTCAATATTTTTCAAAAACTTAAAAACAGCATACAAATACATTGAATCATAACCTCAAATTAGATTGATTTTTGTTTTGTCATACACGGAACCACAGAACCACAGAACACACGGATTTACTATGATAGAACTTATATGATTGGTCGGCTTGAGGTCGATAGGCGTGTAGGGGCTAGTACGTCATACTGTATTACACCAATCAGAGCAGCCTTTACAAATTGTATGTTTGAAATAAAATTATTCATATTATAAAACAAATAAAAATATATAATTACTTCCTACAGTGGTTTTTAGACATTACGACGATTATATACTGTTTTTGAAAATTAGTGGTCTTTCCCATATATCACGTCACCAGGTTTATTCGGAATTTTTTTTTCTGCGCTGCTTCGGGTGTTTCAATTCAGATGGCGACAGCTACCGAGTACCGAGGAGGAGGCGTGCCCCTTAAGGAGTGTCCCCAAGTAAGACTACCTACCCGTCGCGCATAGCAACCAAACCCACTCCAGTAGACTTTCTAGTTTTTGTCGCGAGAGGCGTGCGCAACTTCAATTCGATTTTATAAAAAATAAATAAATAAATAAAAAAGTAGTAAATGGAAAGCAGGCATTGTGTTGTGCAACAACCTCGACTTTAACGCATGGGCGGCGATTGTTAAATTAATGAAAGGAACAATTTTTGTTTGTGGTTTTCGTCAGGTGTATCTACCGAGTGGAAACGGAACGGGTTGTGAGTTAATTTCCTAATCGATAAAGCAGAAATAGGCGGTGGTTGTAAATTGTAAATTATGCGACGAGGATGAAATGCATTGGTTATTTTAGAAAAGCAGCTAGTAAATTTTCGTGGAAACTAACAACCAGCGCTGGATTTATACTAGGGGCATTCGGTGCTCATGCCCCGAGGACTTTACACGGAAATTACTATTTTTTTTATTCAATTAATGTGCTCGGCACAGGGGCGATCACAGAAAGTTCTCCTAATTTGGTTTGGGTCCCCTAGGATGTCTTAAATAGCTGGGATTTGAGATTAAGTTGTTGTCTTCTTGGATGGAATTGGCGACAATCAACTCAACATCTCAGTAAGAGGGCACTGGCAGCTTTTTTATTCGAACATTTTAAGTTCCCATATTTACCTAAATTTAATTTAAAAAAAATGAAAACTCAATTTTATTCACCACCTTTCAGGAAGTGGGCTGAGGAAATCTTGTCATAGAAAGGAGTCATCATAATTTTATACAGCCTGAATTTTTTCGCATGAATTTCGAAACTCCCTGTATGTTTAAGATTATAAATAAACTTTTTTCAAAAAAATTAAAACTTAATTTTACTCACCACCGTTTAGGAAGTGGGCTGAGGAAATCTTGTCATAGAAAGGAGTCATCATAATTTTATACAGCCTGAATTTTTTCGCATGAATTTCGAAACTCCCTGTATGTTTAAGATTATAAATAAACTTTTTTCAAAAAAATTAAAACTTAATTTTACTCACCACCGTTTAGGAAGTGGGCTGAGGAAATCTTGTCATAGAAAGGAGTCATCATAATTTTATACAGCCTGAATTTTTTCGCATGAATTTCGAAACTCCCTGTATGTTTAAGATTAAAAATAAACTTTTTTCAAAAAAATGAAAACTTAATTTTACTCACCACCTTTTAGGAAGTGGGCTGAGGAAATCTTGTCATAGAAAGGAGTCATCATAATTTTATACAGCCCGAATTTTTTCGCATGAATTTCGAAACTCCCTGTATGTTTAAGATTATAAATAAACTTTTTTCAAAAAAATGAAAACTTAATTTTACTCACCACCTTTTAGGAAGTGGGCCGAGGAAATCTTGTCATAGAAAGGAGTCATCATAATTTTATACAGCCTGCATTTTTTCGCATGAATTTCGAAACTCCCTGTATGTTTAAAATTATAAATAAACTTTTTTCAAAAAAATGAAAACTTAATTTTACTCACCACCTTTTAGGAAGTGGGCTGAGGAAATCTTGTCATAGAAAGGAGTTATCATAATTTTATACAGCCTGAATTTTTTCGCATGAATTTCGAAACTCCCTGTATGTTTAAGATTATAAATAAACTTTTTTCAAAAAAATGAAAACTTAATTTTACTCACCACCTTTTAGGAAGTGGGCTGAGGAAATCTTGTCATAGAAAGGAGTCATCATAATTTTATACAGCCTGAATTTTTTCGCATGAATTTCGAAACTCCCTGTATGTTTAAAATTATAAATAAACTTTTTTCAAAAAAATGAAAACTTAATTTTACTCACCACCTTTTAGGAAGTGGGCTGAGGAAATCTTGTCATAGAAAGGAGTCATCATAATTTTATACAGCCTGCATTTTTTCGCATGAATTTCGAAACTCCCTGTATGTTTAAAATTATAAATAAACTTTTTTCAAAAAAATGAAAACTTAATTTTACTCACCACCTTTTAGGAAGTGGGCTGAGGAAATCTTGTCATAGAAAGGAGTCATCATAATTTTATACAGCCTGCATTTTTTCGCATGAATTTCGAAACTCCCTGTATGTTTAAAATTATAAATAAACTTTTTTCAAAAAAATGAAAACTTAATTTTACTCACCACCTTTTAGGAAGTGGGCTGAGGAAATCTTGTCATAGAAAGGAGTCATCATAATTTTATACAGCCTGCATTTTTTCGCATGAATTTCGAAACTCCCTGTATGTTTAAAATTATAAATAAACTTTTTTCAAAAAAATGAAAACTTAATTTTACTCACCACCTTTTAGGAAGTGGGCTGAGGAAATCTTGTCATAGAAAGGAGTCATCATAATTTTATACAGCCTGCATTTTTTCGCATGAATTTCGAAACTCCCTGTATGTTTAAAATTATAAATAAACCTTTTTCAAAAAAATGAAAACTTAATTTTACTCACCACCTTTTAGGAAGTGGGCTGAGGAAATCTTGTCATAGAAAGGAGTCATCATAATTTTATACAGCCTGCATTTTTTCGCATGAATTTCGAAACTCCCTGTATGTTTAAAATTATAAATAAACTTTTTTCAAAAAAATGAAAACTTAATTTTACTCACCACCTTTTAGGAAGTGGGCTGAGGAAATCTTGTCATAGAAAGGAGTCATCATAATTTTATACAGCCTGAATTTTTTCGCATGAATTTCGAAACTCCCTGTATGTTTAAGATTATAAATAAACCATTTTCAAAAAAATGAAAACTTAATTTTATTCACCACCTTTTAGGAAGTGGGCTGAGGAAATCTTGTCATAGAAAGGAGTCATCATAATTTTATACAGCCTGAATTTTTTCGCATGAATTTCGAAACTCCCTGTATGTTTAAGATTATAAATAAACTTTTTTCAAAAAAATGAAAACTTAATTTTATTCACCACCTTTTAGGAAGTGGGCTGAGGAAATCTTGTCATAGAAAGGAGTCATCATAATTTTATACAGCCTGAATTTTTTCGCATGAATTTCGAAACTCCCTGTATGTTTAAGATTAAAAATAAACTTTTTTCAAAAAAATGAAAACTTAATTTTACTCACCACCTTTTAGGAAGTGGGCTGAGGAAATCTTGTCATAGAAAGGAGTCATCATAATTTTATACAGCCCGAATTTTTTCGCATGAATTTCGAAACTCCCTGTATGTTTAAGATTATAAATAAACTTTTTTCAAAAAAATGAAAACTTAATTTTACTCACCACCTTTTAGGAAGTGGGCCGAGGAAATCTTGTCATAGAAAGGAGTCATCATAATTTTATACAGCCTGCATTTTTTCGCATGAATTTCGAAACTCCCTGTATGTTTAAAATTATAAATAAACTTTTTTCAAAAAAATGAAAACTTAATTTTACTCACCACCTTTTAGGAAGTGGGCTGAGGAAATCTTGTCATAGAAAGGAGTTATCATAATTTTATACAGCCTGAATTTTTTCGCATGAATTTCGAAACTCCCTGTATGTTTAAGATTATAAATAAACTTTTTTCAAAAAAATGAAAACTTAATTTTACTCACCACCTTTTAGGAAGTGGGCTGAGGAAATCTTGTCATAGAAAGGAGTCATCATAATTTTATACAGCCTGAATTTTTTCGCATGAATTTCGAAACTCCCTGTATGTTTAAGATTATAAATAAACTTTTTTCAAAAAAATGAAAACTTAATTTTACTCACCACCTTTTAGGAAGTGGGCTGAGGAAATCTTGTCATAGAAAGGAGTCATCATAATTTTATACAGCCTGCATTTTTTCGCATGAATTTCGAAACTCCCTGTATGTTTAAAATTATAAATAAACTTTTTTCAAAAAAATGAAAACTTAATTTTACTCACCACCTTTTAGGAAGTGGGCTGAGGAAATCTTGTCATAGAAAGGAGTCATCATAATTTTATACAGCCTGAATTTTTTCGCATGAATTTCGAAACTCCCTGTATGTTTAAGATTATAAATAAACCATTTTCAAAAAAATGAAAACTTAATTTTATTCACCACCTTTTAGGAAGTGGGCTGAGGAAATCTTGTCATAGAAAGGAGTCATCATAATTTTATACAGCCTGAATTTTTTCGCATGAATTTCGAAACTCCCTGTATGTTTAAGATTATAAATAAACTTTTTTCAAAAAAATGAAAACTTAATTTTACTCACCACCTTTTAGGAAGTGGGCTGAGGAAATCTTGTCATAGAAAGGAGTCATCATAATTTTATACAGCCTGAATTTTTTCGCATGAATTTCGAAACTCCCTGTATGTTTAAGATTATAAATGAACTTTTTTCAAAAAAATGAAAACTTAATTTTACTCACCACCTTTTAGGAAGTGGGCTGAGGAAATCTTGTCATAGAAAGGAGTCATCATAATTTTATACAGCCTGAATTTTTTCGCATGAATTTCGAAACTCCCTGTATGTTTAAGATTATAAATAAACTTTTTTCAAAAAAATGAAAACTTAATTTTACTCACCACCTTTTAGGAAGTGGGCTGAGGAAATCTTGTCATAGAAAGGAGTCATCATAATTTTATACAGCCTGAATTTTTTCGCATGAATTTAGAAACTCCCTGTATGTTTAAAATTATAAATTAACTTTTTTCAAAAAAATGAAAACTTAATTTTACTCACCACCTTTTAGGAAGTGGGCTGAGGAAATCTTGTCATAGAAAGGAGTCATCATAATTTTATACAGCCTGAATTTTTTCGCATGAATTTCGAAACTCCCTGTATGTTTAAGATTA
Organism: Lochmaea crataegi; assembly: GCA_947563755.1. Taxonomy (NCBI): domain Eukaryota; kingdom Metazoa; phylum Arthropoda; class Insecta; order Coleoptera; family Chrysomelidae; genus Lochmaea; species Lochmaea crataegi. Next base: position 11,426,980 of record OX387427.1, read on the forward strand.
TAAATAAACTTTTTTCAAAAAAATTAAAACTTAATTTTACTCACCACCGTTTAGGAAGTGGGCTGAGGAAATCTTGTCATAGAAAGGAGTCATCATAATTTTATACAGCCTGAATTTTTTCGCATGAATTTCGAAACTCCCTGTATGTTTAAGATTATAAATAAACTTTTTTCAAAAAAATGAAAACTTAATTTTACTCACCACCTTTTAGGAAGTGGGCTGAGGAAATCTTGTCATAGAAAGGAGTCATCATAATTTTATACAGCCTGCATTTTTTCGCATGAATTTAGAAACTCCCTGTATGTTTAAAATTATAAATAAACTTTTTTCAAAAAAATGAAAACTTAATTTTACTCACCACCTTTTAGGAAGTGGGCTGAGGAAATCTTGTCATAGAAAGGAGTCATCATAATTTTATACAGCCTGCATTTTTTCGCATGAATTTCGAAACTCCCTGTATGTTTAAAATTATAAATAAACTTTTTTCAAAAAAATGAAAACTTAATTTTACTCACCACCTTTTAGGAAGTGGGCTGAGGAAATCTTGTCATAGAAAGGAGTCATCATAATTTTATACAGCCTGAATTTTTTCGCATGAATTTCGAAACTCCCTGTATGTTTAAGATTATAAATAAACTTTTTTCAAAAAAATGAAAACTTAATTTTACTCACCACCTTTTAGGAAGTGGGCCGAGGAAATCTTGTCATAGAAAGGAGTCATCATAATTTTATACAGCCTGCATTTTTTCGCATGAATTTCGAAACTCCCTGTATGTTTAAAATTATAAATAAACTTTTTTCAAAAAAATGAAAACTTAATTTTACTCACCACCTTTTAGGAAGTGGGCTGAGGAAATCTTGTCATAGAAAGGAGTTATCATAATTTTATACAGCCTGAATTTTTTCGCATGAATTTCGAAACTCCCTGTATGTTTAAGATTATAAATAAACTTTTTTCAAAAAAATGAAAACTTAATTTTACTCACCACCTTTTAGGAAGTGGGCTGAGGAAATCTTGTCATAGAAAGGAGTCATCATAATTTTATACAGCCTGAATTTTTTCGCATGAATTTCGAAACTCCCTGTATGTTTAAGATTATAAATAAACTTTTTTCAAAAAAATGAAAACTTAATTTTACTCACCACCTTTTAGGAAGTGGGCTGAGGAAATCTTGTCATAGAAAGGAGTCATTATAATTTTATACAGCCTGAATTTTTTCGCATGAATTTCGAAACTCCCTGTACGTTTAAGATTATAAATAAACTTTTTTCAAAAAAATGAAAACTTAATTTTACTCACCACCTTTTAGGAAGTGGGCTGAGGAAATCTTGTCATAGAAAGGAGTCATCATAATTTTATACAGCCTGAATTTTTTCGCATGAATTTAGAAACTCCCTGTATGTTTAAGATTATAAATGAACTTTTTTCAAAAAAATGAAAACTTAATTTTACTCACCACCTTTTAGGAAGTGGGCTGAGGAAATCTTGTCATAGAAAGGAGTCATCATAATTTTATACAGCCTGAATTTTTTCGCATGAATTTAGAAACTCCCTGTATGTTTAAGATTATAAATGAACTTTTTTCAAAAAAATGAAAACTTAATTTTATTCACCACCTTTTAGGAAGTGGGCTGAGGAAATCTTGTCATAGAAAGGAGTCATCATAATTTTATACAGCCTGAATTTTTTCGCATGAATTTCGAAACTCCCTGTATGTTTAAGATTATAAATAAACTTTTTTCAAAAAAATGAAAACTTAATTTTACTCACCACCTTTCAGGAAGTGGGCTGAGGAAATCTTGTCATAGAAAGGAGTCATCATAATTTTATACAGCCTGAATTTTTTCGCACGAATTTCGAAACTCCCTGTACGTTTAAGATTATAAATAAACTTTTTTCAAAGCGTCGTCCTAATTTTTCGAGTTTACAGCCGCAAATAAAGAAAATGTAGATAATAAAGTGATGCACTGGGGGAATCGAGTCATAAGTTTAAACCATATCCAACCATATACTAAAATGATAATATTTCAATTGATTTATTCATTGATGTTCAATCACTTCACTGAAATTTAATTTGTATTTAAGGTAGAGAAGACGACCAAAAAATTAAAAATAAGATAATGGTAACCAGGAGAAAAGTAGTATTCTAAGAAATTAGACCTTTGAAGTATCTAAAAACCAATTTGTGGAGGTATATTTTTTTATTTCGAAAAATGGGTGACGGCTTGGAAAAAAATTTAACAATACATTTTTTTGCATAAAAATGGTATATCTTGATTTTTCCGCTATCATGAAAATTAACAGGGATATACCGACTAGAAGCTAGGGGATGATGGGATAATGATTTTTTTGTACTTCATAGAAAAATATAAACTTCAATTTTCGAGATTTTTTTTCAACTATTTATAACAATGTTACAACAATTGTCTTAACAACTTTTATTCTGAATTTATTTTTCTAGGTCTTGTTATTTTCTCAAAATTTCTACATTTCTCTCTCATCCCCCCCGGGGGAGAAAAGACAAATACTACCACAATTTTTATATACCTCCGAGACCCAAGTTATATATCATATCAAAAGTACTTACTTGTACTGCAGTATAGTCCAGTAAATGAATGATGAAAAGTAGGCAAAAATCCCGCCGGTCCATGAATTTTCCGTGAAGGATAAGATTTGACTAGTAATTGAACATCCAGAAATTTCACACACCCAATTGCCTTTTTGGGGGGGTATTCCCGGCCCCGAAGTTCCAAAAATTGGTTTTCCGCCAATATATCCTAAACTATGGCATTTAGAGAATTTTTATATAGGGGAAAAATGAAGAGTAGTTCATTATCTACAAAAATGGTCCTCTTGATTTTTTTCGCAGCATTAATATTTTTCGCAAAAACCGATATTGAAAAATCCATAATTTTGAGGTTACATGGATTTCTGAAAAACCACTAAACTCGAGAAAAAAAATGAGGGCACAACCAAAAAGCGGAAATTCCCAGCTTTAAAATGACGTACCTATTTTGGAAGACAATCCGATAATGTACAAACTTTTATGATTGTTCGCAAAATATTGCCAACCTCGAAAAACAGCAAAAATTTGACCTGATCTTCATTTTTCCCCTATATAAAAGTTGTCTAAATGCCATATTTTAGAAGATATTGGCGAGAAACCAATTTTTGGAACTTTGGGGCCGGGAATACCCTCCCAAAATGGCGATTCTGGATGTTCAATTACTAATCAAACCCTACCCTTCACGAAAAATTGAAAATTGTCAATTATTTTTAAAAACTGTCAAAAATGGACAATTATTGCCAAAATTGGTCATTAATTGTTAAAAGTTTCTAAAAAATTGTCAAAAATTTTGAAATATGGTCAAAAATTGTCAATAATTGTCAAAAATGGTCAAAAATTTGGGAAAATGGTCTAAAATTTTGAAAAATTGTTAAAAATGGTCAAAAACTATCAAAAATGGTTAAAAATTGTCAATTATTGTTAAAAACTGTTAAAAATCTTCAATTATTGCCAAAAACTGTCGAAAATGGTTAAAAATTATCATCATTTTGAAAAATGGTCACTAATTTGAAAAACAGTCAAAATGGTCAGTAATTGTCAAAAATGGTCAATAATTATTAAAATTTTGAAAAATGGTCAATAAATAATACGAGCCGTTTCCGAAAATCGATTTACACGCGTAATTTATAAAAACGATTTACTAAAAATCGATTGATATTTCTGTAAAAATCGATTATTTTTTAACATCCCTAGTCAGTAGATCTTTTTAAGGTTAATCATGATGAATAGCGAAAATGACGATTATTCTAGCACTCCTATTATAACCTAAGATAATATGAAAAACTTTTAATTATTAAAAGGGCGACTGTAGAAAAACTTATGTTATATGTTTTTCGAGCGTAAAGTAAAATTGCCGCTTTCGAAAGATCGCAACATTCTTTCTCAAGCGGCAATCTGTTACTTTACGCTCTAAATACACAAATAACTATTTTTTAACGCTAATTTTAAATATTTCCGCTAAAGCTCTGCAGATTGCATTCATCTGACATTTTACTTAGCGTTTTGTCATCATTACAAATTACAAACATAAACATTCAAATCGACGCCATGTTTAATCCATTTAGAGCAACCTAAATAACACATTTTTTGGTTTTTGCTTGCTTGTAGAAAAAATTGTGTATGCATAAAGTGTCTTTTTTTCACTCTTGGAATTGACGCATTCGGATGCGGCTCATGCGTCAATTTTTCCATCCGTGAAAAACCACCACCACCACTTTATGCACTTGTTGCATAAATAACTATTTCACATTTCTGTTAGAAATCCCAGGGTAAAAGTATTAATTGTTAAGAAAAGTATGTACTTTTTATGCGAAATCAAATAAAATTGAAGTGGCACAGACGTTTGTTTTGGAATGTATCTCCTTCGGGGTGAAGAACGTATTTGAAACAGATTCATTATCAAATATGTAGGGAGACAAATAAGTACCGATGATTGAATGAATGAGGCTTTTACTTGATGAAGATCCATACTAAACTATGAAATAAAACAATTTAATTTGTTCAAATCTCCATTTTATTTTGAACTGATGTTCAATTTAAAATTAGAATTTCAGAACACAAACGTAGCTATGACAACAACAAATTAGATTCCAACTAATCAAATCATCTATCAACAAACCAACACACTTTCGACTCAAATTTTGAAATTTTGCATGTAGAACCCAAATCCTTTAAATTAAATCTTTTAGAAGCCCTTGAGATTAACAAAAACAAATATTCAGGTAATCTTCTTAACGACCAAATAGATATCAATCATTCTCCCTTATTAAACCCTTTTACCTAAAAAATGTGATGGTTGTGAATGAATTTCCAGAAACACAATAAATATATTAATTCGTCTAAGCCCGTTTAATTTTTACTTACACCAACTTAAAAAAATTCACTTAACATAAGCTTTTCTTCAACAAAGCCCGACTAATCTGAATCAACGAAGAAAAAACTCATCGTCAATTCCATTCATTATGTATTTTCATGATTAACTTTGTGTAAATTTTAATAGTATACCAGCATTAATTACAAATTATTCCAACATAATTACAGTTATCTATATACAGCGTTTGACGTTTCGTAATGATGATTTAGCGAATGACTTCTAACTTTTACCACCCCGGGCACTACAAAAATTAATTAGAGGTTTGTTTTTTAGACAGGTGTTTGCTTGCCATTTAAATTTACATTTACATTTCGGCTTCTTTTTTGCATCAGGTTCAGTGGTAACGAAAAAAGGAACACCACCGCTCTATAGAATAAAACATAACGGCTCTATTACTTTATAGCCCATCAAACATGTTGTAAAACAGAATAACAATAGGGAATTTTTTATAATTTAATTTACAAACCAATGAGGAATTTTGTAAATTATACCAATTTATATATTAACACTTTGAAGAGAATGAAAGTATTTAGAAATATTTCCATTCAAAAAGTTTACTTCGACGTTAACACAAAGTCTTTAAACCAGTGTTGCCACCTCTACCGATTTTTCGGCAGATCTACCGAAAAATGGTCAAAAATTTTGTAAAATTGTCAAAAATAGCCAATAATTATTAAAAACTATCAAAAATGCTCAAAAATTGTCAAAAATGGACAATTATTGTTAAAAATTGTCAAAATTCTGAAAAATAGTTGATAATTAATTGTCAAAATTTTGAAAAATTGTTGATAATTGTCAAAAATTGTTAAAGTTTTTGAAATATGGTCAAAAATGGTCAATAATTGTCAAAAATGGTCAATAATTTGGAAAAATGGTCAATAATTTGGAAAAATTGTCCATAATTGTCAACAATTGTTAATAATTATCAAAAATGGTCTAAAATTTTTAAAAATTGTCAAAAATGGCCAAAAACTATCAAAAATGGTTAAAAATTTGTTAATTATTTTTAAAAACTGTCAAAAATGGGCAAATATTATCAAAATTGGTCAATAATTGTGAAAAATTGTTAAAATTTAGAAAAATGGTCGATAATTGTCAAAAATTATCAAAAACGGTCAATAATTTTGAAAAATGGTCAAAATTTTTTGAAGAATTGTCAAAAATGGCCAATAATTGTCAAAAACTATCAAAAATGGACAATTATAGTTAAAAATTGTCAAAATTTTGAAAAATAGTTGATAATTGTCAAAAATTGTTGAAGTTTTTGAAAAATTGTCAAAAGTTTTGAAATATGGTCAAAAATGGTCAATAATTGTCAAAAATTCGAAAAAATGGTCCATAATTGTCAACAATTGTCAATAATTATCAAAAATGGTCAAAAATTGTCAAAAATGGACAATTATTATCAAAATTGTTCAATGATTGTCAAAGATTGTTAAAATTTTGAAAAATGGTCGATAATTGTCAAAAACTATCAAAAATGGTCAAAATTTTTAAAAAATTGTCAAAAATTTTGTAAAATTGTCAAAAATGAACAATTATTGTTAAAAATTGTCAAAATTCTGAAAAATTGTTGATAATTAATTGTCAAAATTTTGAAAAATTGTTGATAATTGTCAAAAATTGTTAAAGTTTTTGAAATATGGTCAAAAATGGTCAATAATTGTCAAAAATGGTCAATAATTTGGAAAAATGGTCTATAATTTGGAAAAATTGTCCATAATTGTCAACAATTGTTAATAATTATCAAATATGGTCTAAAATTTTGAAAAATTGTCAAAAATGGCCAAAAACTATCAAAAATGGTTAAAAATTGTTAATTATTTTTAAAAACTGTCAAAAATGGACAAATATTATCAAAATTGGTCAATAATATTATTGTGAAAAATAATTAAAATTTAAAAAAATGGTCGATAATTGTCAAAAACTATCAAAAATGGTCAAAAATTTTAAAAAATTTTGTAAAATTGTCAAAAATGAACAATTATTGTTAAAAATTGTCAAAATTCTGAAAAATAGTTGATAATTAATTGTCAAAATTTTGAAAAATTGTTGATAATTGTCAAAAATTGTTAAAGTTTTGGAAATATGGTCAAAAATGGTCAATAATTGTCAAAAATGGTCAATAATTTGGAAAAATGGTCTATAATTTGGAAAAATTGTCCATAATTGTCAACAATTGTTAATAATTATCAAATATGGTCTAAAATTTTGAAAAATTGTCAAAAATGGCCAAAAACTATCAAAAATGGTTAAAAATTGTTAATTATTTTTAAAAACTGTCAAAAATGGACAAATATTATCAAAATTGGTCAATAATTATTGTGAAAAATAATTAAAATTAAAAAAAATGGTCGATAATTGTCAAAAACTATCAAAAATGGTCAATAATTTTGAAAAATGGTCAAAAACTTTGAAAAATGGTTTAAAATTTTGAATTGTTAAAACTGGTCAAAAACTATCAAAAATGGTTAAAAATGTTCAATTATTGTTAAAAACTGTTAAAAATGGACAATTATTGTCAAAAGTGGTTAAAAATTGACATCATTTTGAAAAATGGTCAAAAATTATAAAAAATTTGGAAAAATGGTCACTAATTTTGAAAAACAGTCAAAATGGTCAATAATTGTTAAAATTTTGAAAAATGGTCAATAATTGTTAAAATTTTGAAAAATAGTTGATAATTGTCAAAAATTGTTAAAGTTTTTGAAAAATTGTCAAAAATTTTGAAGTATGGACAAAAATGGTCAATAATTGTCAAAAATTTGGAAAAATCGTCCATAATAGTCAACAATTGTCAATAATTATCAAAAATGGTAAAAAACTTTGAAAAATGGTCTAAAATTTTGAAAAATCACTAAAAATGGTCAAAAACTATCAAAAACGGTTAAAAATTGTCAATTATTGTTAAAAATGGACAATTATTGTCAAAAACTGTCAAAAATGGTTAAAAATTGTCATCATTTTAAAAAATGGTCAAAAATTATCAAAAAATTGGGAAAATGGTCACTTATTTTGAAAATCAGTCAAAATGGTCAATAATTATTAAAATTTTGAAAAATGGTCAATAATTGTTAAAGTTTTGAAAAATGGTCAATAATTGTCAAAATTTTGAGAAACGGTCAATAATCGTCAAAAGATGTCAAAATTTTGAAAAATAATCAATAAATAATACGAGCCGTTTCCGAAAATCGATTTAAACACGTAATTTATAAAATCGATTTACTAAAGATCGATTATAAAAATCGATAACTAAAAATCGATTATAAGAAAATAATAATCGATTTATATAAAAATCGATTTTTTTTAACATCCCTAGTCAGTAGATCTTTCTAAGGTTATTCATGATGAATAGCGAAAATGACGATTATTCTAGCACTCCTATTATAACCAAAGGTAATATAATTTAATTATTAAAAGGGCGACTGTAGAAAAAATTAAAATAGTTATTTGTGTTTTTCGATCGTAAAGTAAAATTGCCGCTTTCGAAAGATCGTCGCGCGGCAACATTCTTTCTCAAGCGGCAATCCCTTACTTTACGCTCTAAATACACAAATAACTATTTTACTTTTTAGTTAGTTGCAATAAATAGTTTTTGAAGTATTATTTTATTTTTGCATTTTTCGTTTGGGATATTGGAAAAAATATTAAATTATTATTTTGTCTATTGGTGCTTGATAAGTATGCAAAAATAAATACCCACCCATACAAATTATTACACAGTCTACCATCCAATTTTTCAATAACAATAAGAATTTAACAATTTTTATAACTCACCCAGCAAACATCGACGAAAGGCACTCTTTGTGTAAAAGTTTTACCATAATTTCCACCAAACCGTTCACTATAAAATTAAAAAAAATCACATGTTAAAGTTTGTTCATAGTAAATAAGTCTTTTTTTGAAAAACACTCCCGATTTACAAAACCGACGATAATCTATCCGAAATAAATTTGAACTAGTTCTCATTAAATATACTCGCCAATGTGCTCTAATAACAAAATCTACACCGATATATCCAGGCTAAGTTTATTACTCATAATCGTTGTAATGTTTTTTGTCCAAAAAAAAACTTGTTTACCGATAAAGATGGTTGGTTTACGTCGCAAAGCAGGTAAAATTGAATATTCCAACTTACACATATAAAAAAAACTTAAATAATGTTTTAATTTTTATTTTTAAATACCAACCATTATAAAATAACATAGACGTGCGAATAAAAATTAAATAAAGTATCAACACCAAATAAATTAAACTTGATTTTACGATTTTAGTCATCATAATATGTTCCGATTATTCTTATGAACTATCGACGTTGGGATCAAAAGAAATAATAAGATAAGAGAGAGAAAGTTTATGAAAATTACAACATATTTTATCATTTGAATATTTCCACTGCCACTGAATGTTGAATGGGCTTTTCTCCTTGTTAGATTTCCTCTTATCGTTCTTCGTAGAGAGAAAGTCATCAATGGAAAGTATTTTTCTTTTTGGCCTGTATAAGAATTCTCTGCCAATCAATGGGGGCGTAGATCTGTTCATTTTTACTGTGATTTTCAATGTTTGCAAAATTAGAGTGTGTCAATCCCAATTTCACCACGTTTGCTGTCAACCGACTGACGACTGCGTTGTCTGCATAAACTTGTGTCGTCATCGAGCTATGAGTGGACACAAATCCAGTTAATAGTGTTTGTAAAGTGGATTTAAGTCTTGATATAACTTCGATTTAAAAGAGATGGACTTTGCACACCAGGAGACTGCGAACAGCAACTAGTGCAATAGAAGAATGGTGCACTACGTGGAAAATTGAAATCAATGGAAAAAAGACGCAAGCAGTATTTTTCAAGAAAAGAAATCATAGACCTAAGGAAAACATCTAAATAGACAGAGAAGAAGTCCCTTGGAAGGATAAAGCAAAGTATCTAGACAAGGGAATAGCATTCAACGACCACGATAACACAATGGTGGCTAAAACAAAACAAGCCAGGGCGAGACTATGCGGGCTACTCGGCAGAAGAAGCAAATTGGATTTGAAGACAAAACAACGTTTCATAAGAAGTAGGTATCATAATTCCAATACTTACTTACGCATCGGTAGGATGGGGACACACCAGCGACAGCAACAGGAAGAATCTACAGACACAACAGAACATTTCGATATTTTCGATCAGGCAGACCCTAAGTGATCCCTGGTATATCAGAAACGAAGACATATACAACGATTTAAAAACACAGAGGGTACTAGAGATAATGGACGCGAGAGTCAGAAAGGTATTTGAAGAGCTTAGATTTCATCCGGACACAGAGCTAAGAGACCTGATGAGATATACAACAGAAGACAAAAAGACCTAGAATACAAATAGAGGACCACCCATAGGAAGCAAACACTACACAACCCCACCAAAAAAACAAATAAAAACATGCACGCGGGCATATGCATACCTTCCCGTTGACATACCAAAAAAATTTTAAAAATAAAACAAAAACTAACCCAAAAAAAATAAAAAAACACAAAAAACAACGGGGTGGATAAGAAAGAACACAGCGAAGAGGAACCCCCCAATACGGAAGCCCCGCACTTCTGTTAAAGGAAGCTCGGGGATTCCTGAGGGATCAGCTCTAAAAGAAGGCGAAAAACCACTCATGCTAAGATCTGTTTCACCAGGACGGGTAAAACGGATTTTAAAATGAGGCTGCGAAAGCACACACACAACCGAATCGACATAACATCATTCAAGAAGGACAAGTGAACATAGCCACTAGAGCTACCCCTTAAAGAGAGAATGGCTTCCCTGGTGTTCCCATAGATTAAAGGGAGGAAAGGGATACGTGATCGCAAACTACGAGTGAGGTCCTGTCGAAATGAAAGGGGGTGGTGGAATGTTCTACTTAGCATCAACCCGCGGGCCTAAAAACCCGGGGGTGGATGCTTTGTGTGTGTTGAAAGGCATTGCTAGAATTGTTTCCAAGTCTGCTAATGGTGCTGGAACGCCATTTCTATACTTGTTACTGAATTCCGTATATAATTTCTTTAAAAAGTTATATTTTTTCATTATACCATTTTGTGGCATATCCAAAGATTTCTGATTTCCAAAAAGCGAGGAGGATCATTGCTGATTGTACCAGATGTTTTGTGAAGTTGAACCACCCAACGTATCTCAAGTGATCTTTGAAAAATGCATCCAGATTATAAAAACTAAGCACAGATTCATTAAAAGACATATTTACTAAGATAAGAGGAAATATGGCTTTCCTAGTCTGCACCTCCTCTTTGGATGGATTTAGGATATCGATCTTAGGGGATAGATATGAAGGACAGGTATTGAACGTATGCAATTGGAAAAAACTCATCGTAGTAGCTTTTTTTCATTCAATCCTGTAACAAAACATAGCTTTGTCTCTGAAATTAACAGTATGTTCGGTGAAGATAAGATAAATATGTGGCGTCTACACTACGACCTTTGCAGATCTATTGTGTATGCCCTCCTATTATTCTAGAGTTCCTTGTCTAGACCCGTCCTTATTACTAGACTTCGAATGCCAAACCTCAGGTCCTCCATATATTGGGAGGGTTGTGGTTCTTCCCCAGCCTAGTCAGGCCTTCGCAATAATACAGTATGTGTGCTGGGGTTTCCTCATCTTCTTGGCCATACTTGCTTATGGTTGTGTCTGCCAATCCGATGTTATTCATGTGTTTGTTAAGTCTACAATGCCCTGTCAAGAGCCCAACCAGGATCCAGATTGTTCTCCTGTTCTGGTTCGGTAAGTATTCCGTGAACTTTGGCGAGGGTTCTTTGTTGAAATATTTGTCTTTTGCAGCGCAGGTTCTGGGCCAATAGGAGCTCATCGTGTCCCTTCTCAGACTAGTGAGTCTGCCTCTTCATTGGCCTTGTGATCTAAGTGGCCTGATACCCAGGCCAAGGACAATCTATTATGACTGTCCAGCTCTTGTAGCGTCTCCAAGCAGTCCCAAGCTAGTTTGGAATTTATTGGCAATGGTCTTTTCCTTCTAACTCTTGCCTTAATGGCTCTCCTGTACAGTGCTGTATTGCTGCAACTTCTGCATGGAATATCGTCACAGGTTTGCCTAAGCACAGTGAGACTCTTGTCTTTGGCCAGGCTCCTACCCCTTTCCCCGGCTTTTGAACCATCTGTGGGAGATAACAGGATGAAAATTTAATATTCAAGGTATAAACGGTATGAACTTTAGCCACAATGATTATCTATGTAGCTTACAATACCGGTAAGTCTGTATTTACACGATCAGTACAACAAACATAATTTTGTGTCGTTTTGTTCTGATTTGTTGACAAACGATATTTGCATTATTTAATTCCTACAACTGTTGCAACATAATTTATCTCTATTTTATGTTAATTTACCAATTCCCGTTTGTGTAATACCGATAAAGAATTTCATTAATGTACATCGTTCTTTTCATAATAATTTGTTATCGTCTGCGTCTGTTCTTTTAATTTGATGAAAGCGATAATTAGGTATGGTGATAATCATTTCCAAAACATATGCCTCGAAGCCACTAATTTTTGAAAAGGGTTGTGAGATGATGAATAATATCACAATTTATCACTGTATTCAATATAAAATCCACAAATAGGGAACTCTCCAATCTTAAACTAAAACTTTTTTTTACATCGTCTCAAAAATGTTTCGTCTATCTATCGCATGTCGCTTTTTGACATACATCATACAGTCTATATACAACACAAAAATATGTCTTCATAGCCGAGCGGTATAGAGTGCTGGATGCCGAAAATTAAGAATTGTTGGACACGATGATAATTTTTTTTATTTGTTACATTGTGACACTTGCATACATATGAATAACTTTCAATACAGTTTCCAATAATCCTTATAGTAAATCGAACTAATAAGTAAAAAATTAATGAAATATGAGTGAATTTATTAGAATTATTGGAACTTTCTGCTGGTGCTTATTATTGTTCATGTATTAATTTTAATTTTGAGTTCTTGAATTTATTTTAACTCATTTCATATGAATATTTGATGAAGTATTTTAATTGATATCCGGTCCATTCAATATATTAAATTTTATTTAGGCATCCAGTCATCTTCACAAGCCGAACTAAACTCCTTATCCCCAAGGCTTTTTCAAATCAATATTAACTTGGAATACATAGTTTGAAGCTAAGTGTTATTTAAAATCATTTCAAACGACCTCTATAGCGCGCCAAGGCTGCTGACGTCATTGAGTATGATGCCCAGCAATATTATGAAGCTGTAACATTATTCGAAAAGGAAAGGATTTTGTGGACAAATATGGGATTTTTTAGACCTGTTCGAGGTATAGTTTCTTGTACTGTGTACAGTTTTGTACAAAGATATCGGATTCGTAATATTGTAATGTTTTTCTTATTTATTAAAATAGTTTTTACGTATGGCATAAAATTATACACACTACTATGACTAATTACTATCGTTGTATTTATCGAATCACGTACACCCTTATATACACAGTTTACTTAATGTCTACTAATTTATTTACACTCGGTATAATAGTTCTAATTTATTTTTACCACTTGAATATTACACTATTTATCTTCACTATTTCGTTAACTGTCCGATTACTAAGAACTTCTGTAAACTGTCTGTGAACTAACTCTTTACTGTCCGTTAACTATCTTTTTACTAACTGTGAACTCACTCAAAAACTCGCGTATATATAGTCTCGAAAATTCTTTAATTTTCCACGCTCGTCATATGCGTAAACAAAACGATCGTCCTAGAATGTTCTGGAAAGCGCCTTCGCCAAAATTTATAGTTGAGCGACAGGACCGGCTTTGAGTTGGTGACCTCGCAAAAATATATTTCTGGGCCAAGCAACAGAGCATGCAAGTATGATGGTACAAGCCGTTTTCTACTAGGATTTTTGTCAAAAATATTCACCTATTGCTTGACCTATCCGTATCATCGACATCTGACATAACCACTTTTTGTTGGTCACACTGAACTCCTCTATTCCTTGGTCTATTCGATCGCCCCAATATTTTTATATTCAGTGGGTTAGAAAATAAACCCCGCTACTGTATCTTTGAAAGGTACCGTCAACGGTAATGCCAATTTGGATACAATAAAACATAATAAAACGATTCAGAGCAATAGAAAATACGGGTTTTAGTAGTTTTACAGTCGCAATTAAGGATATCGTAAATATAACGCGTGTACCTGCATAGAAGTCTTCAGATCTACCGTAGAAGCAACTAACTTCCTTTTGAAAATCGAAAGAATGGTGCAAAGAAACCGTCTATTCTTTAAATAGAACTCGATATAGATATAGATAAGTGAGTACTTATTTTAAGGATCTTTTAATCGTAATTATTTTTAAGTAATCCATTTCTTATCAATTAATCTATAGTTTATAATAACTGATCTTATCATCTTACTTTGTATCACTTTAGTTGGACATATTTATCAGTGTTTACGAATAAAAGGAAAATCCAGAAATGACTGGAGTCATGGAGTATAAGAAGTAAATGAGTAGGCTTGATTTGATCCATTAGAAATCCTTCAAAAAAAGTTGATATCTTTCTCGAGCCTTTTGTTTTCTTGTTACTTGCGCGGAGAGCAGATGTTGAAGTAAAGCCTATTGAAGCCAAACAGAAGAGAATGGCATATTTTGAATCCAGACTAAAACTGGAAAAAGATTCGATCGACCAACAAACCATATACTGAGAAATTACAAATTTCAATTTAATCAGAATTTTTTTGGCAGCCGTCTTTATACTCCTCGGTCCTCTACTCCCATATTTGAGTCCACTCACCCAGCAATCCCCTTATTATCGAGTAGACGATAATGGGTTTGTTCCAACCTTTCTGGAATCGTATCGAGTACTGTATAGTGCGCAAACTCGAATTAGGGTTGGACACATCAACTTTACCACCCCTTCCAAAAGGTAGTTTTTGTACCGTCCCAAGAACGATACTACAATCAGTTGGAAATCAAACTAATAAAACAAGTAAATGAAATAATGAATATTATAAATTAAAATAGAACAACAAGTACGTATTTCAGCTAATTTCACGACGCTCACACTGTTTACTTCGCTGCATAGCAAGAATACCACGCGCATGTGCTTGGGATCTACCGACTCACTCTCTTTCTCTCTCCTACTTTCTACCTTTGTGTATCTTTCTTTCTCTCTTTACCGTTTAACGCAACCTTGTTGGAAGTATCACTGCCATCTGTTATCGAATGCCGAAGGTTTTGCTCGTATAAAGAAAATTCCAAAAAAGGAATTCTTTAGTGAATTAAATTTTAAAAGTTACCTTATTTAAGAAAAAAAGTTTACTTATACCATCTTTTTTTGATGAATGCCGAAGTTTTTGGTCATGTGAAGGAAATTTCAAAATTGCAGCTTCTGAATAAATTACTTTATAAAAAGAATACTTACACTGCCATCTGTCATTATTGAATGCCGAAGGTTTTGGTCATATGAAGAAAATTCCAAAAAAGGAAGTTTTTCTGAATTACATTTTAAAAGTTACTTTATTTAAGGAAAAAAGTATACTTACACTATCATTTGTTGATAAATGCCGAAAATTTTTGTCATGTGAAAGAAAATTCAAAATTACAATCTCTTAATAAATTACTTTTTAAAAAGAGTACTTACACTGCCATCTGTTATCGAATACCGAAGGACTCACTCTCTTTCTCTCTCCTACTTTCTACCTTTGTGTATCTTTCTTTCTCTCTTTAACGTTTAACGCAACCTTGTTGGAAGTCGCATTAGAAGTATCACTGTCATCTGTTATCGAATGCCGAAGGTTTTGCTCGTATAAAGAAAATTCCAAAAAAGGAATTCTTTAGTGAATCAAATTTTAAAAGTTACCTTATTTAAGAAAAAAAGTTTACTTACACTATCTTTTTTTGATGAATTCCGAAGATTTTGGTCATGTGAAGGAAATTTCAAAATTGCAGCTTCTGAATAAATTACTTTTTAAAAAGAATACTTACACTGCCATCTGTCATTGAATGCCGAAGCTTTTGGTCATATGAAGAAAATTCCAAAAAAGGAAGTTTTTCTGAATTACATTTTAAAAAGTTACTTTATTTAAGGAAAAAAGTATACTTACACTATCATTTGTTGATAAATGCCGAAGATTTTGGTCATGTGAAGGAAATTTCAAAATTATAATCTCTTAATAAATTACTTTTTAAAAAGAGTACTTACACTGCCATCTGTTATCGAATACCGAAGAACTCACTCTCTTTCTCTCTCCTACTTTCTACCTTTGTGTATCTTTCTTTCTCTCTTTAACGTTTAACGCAACCTTGTTGGAAGTCGCATTAGAAGTATCACTGCTATCTGTTATCGAATGCCGAAGGTTTTGCTCGTATAAAGAAAATTTCAAAAAAGGAATTTTTCAGTGAATCAAATTTTAAAAGTTACCTTATTTAAGAAAAAAGTTTACTTACACTATCTTTTTTTGATGAATGCCAAAGATTTTGGTCATGTGAAGGAAATTTAAAAATTGCAGCTTCTGAATAAATTACTTTTTAAAAAGAATACTTACACTGCCACCTGTCATTGAATGCCGAAGGTTTTGGTCATATGAAGAAAATTCCATAAAAGGAAGTTTTTCTGAATTACATTTTAAAAGTTACTTTATTTAAGGAAACAAGTATACTTACACTAGCATTTGTTGATAAATGCCGAAGATTTTGGTCATGTGAAGGAAATTTCAAAATTACAATCTCTTAATAAATTACTTTTTAAAAAGAGTACTAACACTGCCATCTGTTATCGAATACCGAAGGACTCACTCTCTTTCTCTCTCCTATTTTCTACCTTTGAGTATCTTTCTTTCGCTCTTTAACGTTTAACGCAACCTTGTTGGAAGTCGCATTAGAAGTATAACTTCAATAATATGATATTGCTTAAATATAAAATTCACAATTATTGAGATTTTTAGAATCACAAGCAGGTACGCCCTTGGAATGGTCATTTTACAAGGATTTATTGCTCGCTGCCTTTTCCAAATAGAGTATACTTATTGGAAATAAATATTTATGAATATTAAACTGTGTTTAAATTAAACTCCTAGATCCTTGTATAAATCCGAGGTACGCAAATCCGAACTCTACCATATACGATTTATTCATTTCCGATATTTAAATTTTCCAACTGAAAGGACGCCCGGTATATACACTATATTAATTAAAACCGAAGCCGTCTAGTATATGTAAAATTTTTTGTTGTAAGTAAATAAAATTTGCGTTTAATTCCCTTACCACGACTAAGGTCGAAAAGTGTAGGTAGGAATTTGGATATAAATTGGTGAACAATTGATAGGAAAAAGGTTCGTCCATCTGCTCTCGACTTTCTGCCGCAATTGTGAAAAAAAATTAGTGATTGAAAATTTGTGAATTCCGGTGTTGAAGCTTTATTTAAAAAGATAAATTATTTTTAAAATAAACTGTATATTCGAAACTTTCCGTACCGCCGCTTAATACTAAATTGTTAGATGTATTCTTTTGAAAGTTTTTCCAACCGTTTTTTTTTCTTTTGTTGTTGAGTTGAATTTTTTCGTGCGTCGATAACTAGGTACCGTTTCACTCGTGAAATTTATTCTGGTAATAGTAGTTCATCGTAGTTTTCTCGTGTTTGCTGTGAATCCAAAAGGTTTCTCAAACTTGGAAGAGGCTTAGCCATAACTTGTTCGATTACTCGGCAGATTTAAATCGTTATTTCCCAGTTTCGTGAAACAATTCTTTTTATTTTTTTCTGTCGGAACAAGAGTTGCCGGTTTAATTTGGATTCAAGGGTTAATCAGACTTGGAAGAGGCTTAGCCATAATTTGTTTGATTACCCGGCAGATCTAAATCGTGCATTAGAGACCCCTGGAATTTTCCGTAACCTCCATCTGAGGATATCTGGAACTCTTGACGCTAAGGGTCAAGGGGCCGTGGAGCAAACCACGTTAAAAATCTGGCGCCCGAGATTTAAACCGAATTTTGCATCAAAGGGTGTCCATACTGGCGTGTTCGTGTTGTAGGAACCACGTGTAGAAGGAAAGCACGTTACAAAATGTGTAGAAGTATTTTGCAAAAGGGCAAAAGGGCGCTTACATAAAAGAAAAAACATTCAATTTCTAACCTAAACAGACGGTGACCAAAAATCGTAATTTGTGAAACACAATCTGCGAATTCATGAGACTTCCGTGACTTTTGTGGAGCAGTTTATTTCTCGTAATAAAAAATATGCCGATCATTTTTTCTAATTGTCAAAACATCAATTTACTACAAAGTTGTTAACCTACACAATAAAAAATATAAAATATAGTTGAGCTACCCTGTACGACGATTTATCGGATATTTACTAGGAACAATAACCGTCCGAATGATCGGCACCTTTGACTCGATGAACAAATAATATAATCGTGTACTTTCCTCTTTTATACTTTTTTTAGGGTTGTCGGAACAGAAACACGCGGCTCTGAGTAAACAAATGACACTACTAAGTTCGCGAAAGGTGTGCTCTACATTATCTGAGCTACCATATAAATTGTACCATGTTAAGATAGCGGTTTTTTTAATGATCCTTTGATCTAAACCGACACATAGAAACGCGACAGGGACACAATGATTTTATGGAAGGTGGGTAATGATGAGACTACGGAAAATTTAATGATTCCTGGTATTACATATTATTGACTAACAATTGTTTACAATGACGAAGATTACGGTTGTCATGTAAAAGCGGTTTTGTGTTCCTACGGATAAATATGTAAGTGATGATGGGTATAGTTTTAAAATTAATCTTTTTGCTTGAAGCCGAAAATTTTATAAATTTTACTTTATTATGTATCAATATATCTATTAATATTCGCTGTGGATTGTTGTTATTGCATTCAAATGGAAGTTTCTTAAAAACCGAAAATTTAATTTTTAACAATATTTTCAATAAAGGGTTTAATAAAGCACCAAATTAACCCGCAATACCATCATCGGACTATAGAAGCAGTTGCTCCATATCACGGAGAAGCCGCGAAATGACTCTTCCACTGACTGGCATGTTTACCTCTAGGCAGTATTGAAAACAAAATTCTAAATTTTAAATCACAGTTGACTGAATAAATTGAAAATTCTTTGAAATACAAAAGAAAACAACTGGCATTTTAGATTTGATCGGCCTATTCCACTGCGACCTTTAACCTTTACAGATATTTTGTGGTTCTCTGAATCTATAGATTACATTCTCCAGCCCGACTCTTTTTAAGTAGCCAATCAACCTCATAATTTCTTACCGGTGGCTCCTCATCGCCTAGTACAAGAAACCGAATATTCGCCAGGCAGTCGCACTGGCATAGGATGTGCTTTGCAGTTTCCTCTACTATAAATGACAGAATATGCACATAGCTTCGTCTGTCAACCCCATTAGCTTCGTTAAGCTTACAGTGCCCTGTTAACATACCTTCTACGGCTTTGACAGTTTTCCTATCTCTGTTTATTAGGTCTGTAAAAGTTGGCGAATGTCCTCTAATGCCTCGCTTATCTCTGCCCTGGTGAGGTAACCCACCATTCTAGAGATTTCTGTGCCACCCACTTCCTTGTGGCCATATTTATTGTCTACTTTGCGTCGCCGCAGAAGGATTACGGTCCAATGAATGTCATTGATGCCCTGCATCTTTGCCCTTATGACCCTCGTGGCTTGGTACCCAGGCTACCATGACCTTGCAATGGTCTCCAAGTGCGTTTAAGTTACCAATGCAATCCCTTACTAGCTTATAATTGACCTCTGTGGAATCAAGTACCTTCAGTGCAGCTTAGCTGTCGGTTAAGATGGCAACTAAACGGTACCTATGCCCTTTCCTGTCTTTGACTTTCTTCAACACAGTGATGAATCGCCGTCACTTCCTCTTGCAGAGTTGTGACGTTCTTAGATAGGCTTATTGGATTGGAATAGCTATCCTTTGTCTTAATCCTACAATTCCGTCTCTTACACCTACTTCTATCTTGGAGCCGTCCATATACCAGGATGCCTCAGCCTCTCTTCCAGTCTTCCATACTTAGTATAGTTATTTGGAACTCAAATTTAAAGCTATATCTCGTGGCTTTTGCGTCAATGTGATTCCCCATTTAGTTATCCGCTTTCAGCAACTCGATAAACTTTCGATAGTCAGCGTTACAGATCTGGCTTCGTCTTGTATGAAAATGTGTAGTGGAGGCAGATTCAGCGAGACTTCCATCGTACTTGGCGGAGTGGTTTTTTTGCCTTAAGGCGAGTCCAGTCTGAGCAACATTGCTATATAACTTTGATACAGTATTCGCCAGCTAACTTGATGTTCCAGAAATTACCAACTAAGAGAGACAGAGTAATAGTGCCCTGCCTACTCGGCTGCTATTGGTGGTAAAATTTTGACAAACGCCAATTGCATCGAACCTTATCAGGTGTTAAGATTTTCAGTAGCGTAGCGTCACACAGTTATTGTTTCTGCTTTGTACAATAAAGTGTTTGTAAAAATGTCAGCCGTTAATGAAGAAAATCGTAAATGTACTGAAGGACAAACTCGTCAAGTGATATATAGAATGTTTAATTATTTGATTTGATTCCAGTAGCGGCAGTGAGTCAGATCTTTCGTAAAGATAAAAACTGTTTATACCTATTCTTAGAAATATACCTAGCTTACAGAATTTCCCATTATCTTGTGTTTATTTTATTCTCATTACTACCTGGAAGAAATTATTTAGTTTCTAACAAATTTTAATTATAGTCCGTCCGGAAATATAAGATCCTAACTTTATAATCTTCAATTAGATAAATAACATGTTATTGTAATGGGTACCTTATTGTTAAAATATTATTCATGTACTCAGAATTCAGGTATAAAGCAGATCCTTTTCTATTAAAATCAATATACCAATAATTATAACAGAGAATTAAATATTATTTATTAAGTTAGGATCATATATTTCCGGACGGACTTTACTTTATTAATTGTACAAGCTGTGTTAATTTGTAACAGAAAGCGTATCCTCTGAACTTGCACGACACTGTTTACAGTTATCGGATGGGCGGCGTCAATAGCTCCCTAGAAAGCATTTAGGACATCAAGTTAGCTGGCGAATACTGTATATAACTCTGCTATGAAACTTTTGTTTAAAACATAATCGCGTCAAGACTTGAGTTCAGTCAAGATGGATACAGAAAACCAAAACTACTTGCAGCAGCGGAGTGCGTAATTTTGCTTATCAAAAGTAAGAAAAAACTGAGAGAAAAGCGGTTTTGGGTTCGACCTACACTGAGGTCAAGAAGTCACCACTGGTATTGATAAATAATCTTTGGTTTTATGTACATATTTGTTGGATTCCAAAATTTAACTTGATGGTGCCTTCCACGACCTTGTGTGATGCCTTTTGGCCTAATATAATAATATGAAAATAAATATTTAAAATAAGAATTAAATTCCCTTGAGTTTATTTCAATAAATCTTTAGAACGTTTTAATATTATATAAATAAAGAGTAAGAAGGTCGACAGGTACGAAGTCAAGTTCAGAGCGTGAAATAAACACAAACAGTGTTATTTATATTTACTTTTGGTGAACGTAACTGTTCGTATAAATATATATTCATATTATATTCATTAAGAGAGCATTCAATATATTTCAGTAGTGAGATGACTCAATCATCAGTAAGTGGATCAGTAAGTGGAGCAGTTTATACAAAATATTGTTAAGTAACATTTAGAGCATTGGAACTTGTTATTGGTCGAGTTCATCCCAACGTAGCGCTACCAGAGCGATCATTAGTTTCCTGCAGAAAGCGTGTTTTGTCAACTGATCATATGTGAGCTCTGTGGTAGCAGTCGCCATTTTTTTCATCAATGATGTCATTATGACATTAACTGTCATTTATGACATATATCATGTTAATAAACATATAGAATGACATTACATATTTTTGTTTGAAGATATTTTAGACATTTGTATCTTGGAAATGAATGAACACTTCTAGGAACTATTAAACTAAATTGAAGTCGAAAATAAATAGGTGATGTACCAAATAAAATTAGGTTAAGTTGTTATATCAAGATTAGCACGTTCAGCAGAATTAAGAAACGATGGATCTCTCTAAAAGTCCCTACCTGATCCATTATCATTAAAAAACATTCGAAATTTTTTGTGAGAAACATTTTAAAGCATTAGCTCCTAAAAATTATACCGAAGTGGGTGGTACCCTTAAAAGTCATCATAAAATTACCATTTTCTTCGAAGGTCGTTGTTGTGCTGAGAACTAAACTTTTTAGTCCTATTATTCAGAAAGTAGGAGTGAAAAAAATAAAACAAACGATTAACTTCATCATTTATAGTATAAATTAAAGCGATGTACCTACAGTACCCAACGTAAGCTGAGAGGTATCAATCAGATACCCAAATAACAGGTGGTGTTTTAAGTCCCGCAGCTACATCCACTCCCTCGTATATGAATAATTCAGTAAAAGGCAAGGTGCTTTTTACAATTTTGCCAGTGGTTATCTTTTATTCTAACCAGGAGTCACTAATTTTTAAACAAGAACTACTACCACTGCTGAATATGCCTCGAAACTATAGGTAGAGGTATACCATATTTCAATGCCGCTGGATTAGCACCTGCCTCAAATTTAAGATGTTTGACTTGGGGAAAATAAATCTATTCGTAAATTAGTATCATGTTTTCAAACACTACTTTGTACGAGGTTCTCTTTTTAAATTAATTTCTTGAACGGGACATTCGACGGGGTACAATAAAATTAATGAATTAAGGTAACATTAGAGTACTTCAAATTGTTAAAAAGACATTTCAAATAAACAGTGGAGGGTATTACACACATTCACAGATTTAGTCCCAAAAAAAGGGTCTCAGAATTCTTATTTCCTCGACCTTTGTGCCATTTCTGTATTTTTTTTGTTTTTAGCAACACCCTGTATATCCGAATACAATAGATTAACGGGAAAAGTAAAAAGGAGATTTTTAACTTAGCTCTTCTATATATATTTATTCCAAAATTACCTAAATGATTAATTATATTATAGTATCTACCATTCTTAACCTTCATCCTCCTTGTAGACTTTTTCTAACTCATTTCATACTGTAATGTTTTTGTTATTTACTTAAATAGTTCTTTACTTGTGGGATAAAATTATACCCACTATGGCTAATTACTATCTATTGATTTATATATTAAACTTAATTTATATACACACTTTACTTAATGTCTACTAATTCATTTACACTCGGTATAATAGTTCTAATTTATTTTTACCACTTGAATATTACACTATTTATCTTCACTATGAATATGTCATAATCAGTAACATGTTGGTGGCTACTTGTTAGTAAAGTATTTAATTAGTGACTATTAATAAAGGTGAAAATGAATATAGCGATGAAAGCTTTTAATAGTGGGCGAATGGCACTTAATCCTGTTGCTATAATCCGTCATAATTTTTAATTTTTAAGATCGTATCTGGTATATAAGCAGCTATTAACTATCACTAATTTTTAGTAAGCACCAAATGTGTCCGTGTAAATATTAATCTGGATCCATGTCATATGATAATGTGGGAAAGAAAATTGTTCCCAGATATAGGTAAGTAAGTAAGTAAGCTTTTGATAAAATCAAACTATGAAAATGAACATTTTAAATCGGGTGTTTAAATAAATCGTTACAGGGAGACACTAAGTGAACAATTTTTAACTCTTTCAATTTTAATTTGCTCAAATTATTTACACAATAATGGAGAATATATGTATGTATGTATATTGGGGTGACATTCACTTAGACCTAAAAGATAAATTGTGCTCCCTTTCTTCTACTTAGTTCCTGAGGAAAGAGAGAGAGAGAGACTAATTTCCCGTAGGAATCCAGTAGTCTCCTAGGTATTGTGCCCTAGGATTCTGAATTGCTATGGAATCCGCAATTATAAATATAAGTATACCACAGAATCTACATTCTTCTTCCTCCAATATTTTGAGCTTTTTCAGGTGCCTATTATCCCTTTAGGATACCTGTTGAAACTCTTGGTGCAGTTTTACTGGCTTAGGCATTCATTTGTTCTGTCACCCATAAATATATTGTCTTAGCCCTACTAGATCTTTCCAATGGTTAGATCTTCTCTTTTTTTCGGCTTTTACTATATCTTATACCTATAGCTGATACCGCAAAAGGGTTCCTGCCCCCAAGAGGGTGTTTCGGTTCCTCTTTTTGCTAGTTCATCTGCAATTTCATTTCCTTCTATTCCAGTGTGTCCTGGAATCTTCAGTAAGGCGACTATATTGTTCTCGCCTAGTTTATTGAGTTTGCCTAGGCGTTCCTATACCATTTTGGAACTGATTACACAAGAGTTCAGTGCTTTAATGGCTGCTTGACTAACCGACATGATGATAATCATTTCCCTTCTATACAAAGAACAAGAGCAAGAACCAAAGGAGTTTGATAACTGAGGTAGACTACAAGATGGTCGATTTGCCCGATTGTCCTTACCAAGCTGCGACCTATAACATCTATGTTCTAGTCCAAAAGATGAGAGAGCATATAATTTGTTTGGAGCCAGGTCTGTAGCCTATTCAGGCACTAGGTACTTACACCTGTTCCAGTTATTTAAGGCGTTGCCCTGCATATTATGTTTTTCCGTCTCATCTGCTTCATCGCAAAATCTGCATGTTCCACTTTGACCATCTTCCAGAGACGATTTTCCTAATAATAACACTGATGGTTTTCGTCAGTTGTGAATTTGTTTTACTTTTTTGGACATGTGTATTTACAATATGTAACGCCACTGGATTTTTATCGAATTGCACAGCTGCTCATATACTTATACTAGTTTAATTTTATTATAATCAACGACCGCTTTCAGATGACAAAAAAGTCAAATTTATTTGCATTATATATATTTGTAAACATGATGTAGTGAAAAAAATTTATGATACAATTTAAAATATAATTATTATTGTGCAGTACCTATCTCCAATTTTGAAATAAAATATAAATAGTCTACAAGAAAAAATTACGAACGAAATTTGTGTATAACTCAAGTAGAATATTTTGATTTTATCAAACTTTACATCGAGCACTTCAGTAATACGAGGTTACGACACAAAATACCAAAAAAAATCTGGAGATAATGAACTCGTCGCTGACAAATAAAAAATATTAAATCAATAGGGCGAACCTGAATACTGGATAGAGACACAAAAAATGTAGAAATAAGTCTAAGTTGATTGCATCAATTTTTAGTAAATCGATTTTATAAATTACGTGTTTAAATCGATTTTCGTATTATTTATTGACTATTTTTCAAAATTTTCAGAACTTTTTCTAATTTTGACAATTATTGTCCATTTTTCAAAATGTTATCAATTATTGACCATTTTGACTGTTTTTTAAAATGATGAAAATTTTTAACCATTTTTGACAGTTTTTGACAATAATTGTCCATTTTTAACAATAATTGACAATTTTTAACCGTTTATGATAGTTTTTGACTATTTTTGACAATCTTTCAAAATTTTAGACCATTTTTCAAAATTATTAACCATTTTTGATAATTATTGACAATTGTTGACAATTATGGACCATTTTTCCAAATTTTTGACCATTTTTGACAATTATTGACCAAATCTCAAAATTTTTGACAATTTTTCAAAAACTTTAACAATTTTCGACAATTTTTTACAATAATTGTCCATTTTTGACAGTTTTTGACTATTTTTGACCATTTTTGATAGTTTTTGACAATTATTGGTCATTTTTGACAATTTTTCAAAATGTTTGACCATTTTTCAAAATTATTGACCGTTTTTGATAGTTTTTGACAATTATCGACCATTTTTGTTAAAATTTTTGACAATTATCGACCATTTTTCAAAATTTTAACAGTTAATTACAATTTTTGACAATTATTTGAACAATTTTGACAGTTTTTGACAAAAATTGTCCATTTTTAAAAGTTTTTGACAATAATTGACAATTTTAACAATTTTTGGCCATTTTTCAAAATTATTGCCCATTTTTGATAGTTTTTGACAATTATTGACCATTTTGAAGTTTTTCTTCAATTTTTGACAATTTTTAACCATTTTTGACAGTTTTTGACAATAATTGTCCATTTTTAACAATAATTGACAATTTTTAACCATTTATGATAGTTTTTGACTATTTTTGACAATCTTTCAAAATTTTAGACCATTTTTCAAAATTATTAACCATTTTTGATAATTATTGACAATTGTTGACAATTATGGAACATTTTTCCAAATTTTTGACCATTTTTGACAATTATTGACCAAATCTCAAAATTTTTGACAATTTTTCAAAAACTTTAACAATTTTTGACAATTTTTAACAATAATTGTCCATTTTTGAAAGTTTTTGACTATTTTTGACCATTTTTGATAGTTTTTGACAATTATTGGTCATTTTCGACAATTTTTCAAAATGTTTGACCATTTTTCAAAATTATTGACCGTTTTTGATAGTTTTTGACAATTATCGACCATTTTTGTTAAAATTTTTGACAATTATCGACCATTTTCCAAAATTTTAACAGTTAATTACAATTTTTGACAATTATTGAACAATTTTGACAGTTTTTGACAAAAATTGTCCATTTTTAAAAGTTTTTGACAATAATTGACAATTTTAACAATTTTTGGCCATTTTTCAAAATTATTGCCCATTTTTGATAGTTTTTGACAATTATTGACCATTTTGAAGTTTTTCTTCAATTTTTGACAATTTTTAACCATTTTTGACAGTTTTTGACAATAATTGTCCATTTTTAACAATAATTGACAATTTTTAACCATTTATGATAGTTTTTGACTATTTTTGACAATCTTTCAAAATTTTAGACCATTTTTCAAAATTATTAACCATTTTTGATAATTATTGACAATTGTTGACAATTATGGACCATTTTTCCAAATTTTTGACCATTTTTGACAATTATTGACCAAATCTCAAAATTTTTGACAATTTTTCAACCATTTTTCAAAATTTTGACAATTTTTAACAATAATTGTCCATTTTTGACAGTTTTTGACTATTTTTGGCCATTTTTGATAGTTTTTGACAATTATTGGTCATTTTTGACAATTTTCCAAAATGTTTGACCATTTTTAAAAATTATTGACCGTTTTTGATAGTTTTTGACAATTATCGACCATTTTAATTAAAATTTTTGACAATTATCGTTTATTTTTCAAAATTTTAACAGTTTTTGACAATTATTGACCAATTTTGGCAATAATTGCCCATTTTTGATAGTTTTTGACAATTATTGACCATTTTGAAATTTTTTTTCAATTTTTGACAATTATTCACCATTTTTCAAAATTTTAACAATTATTGACAATTTTTGATAGTTCTTGACAATTTTTGATAGTTTTTGGCAATAATAGACAATAATTGACAATAATTGACAATTTATGACAATTTACGACAATTATTGACCATATTTCAAAATTTTTGACAATTTTCATATAATTTTATTTGATTTTTAATCTGATAAATTGTTAATGAATGAATCTCTTAGGTTTATTTTCGGAATATGAAAAGCATGTACTTTTTAAAATAATACAAAAAAAATCGATTTTTCGCAGAAATCGATTTATTTTTTATTAAAATCGATTTTTGACAAATCGAGTAATATTGAATAAAGAAAAATCGGTTTTTATTTAATCGATTCTCTTCCAATAATCTCACATCCCTAAGCTGTCGTTGGGGGTTGGGGGGGGGGGGAGCAGTGTCTTGGGGGGACCAGTGTTTGGGCAATTTTTGCGATGAAATTCGGTTCATTGTGGCGTCCACACATTGGGAAGGGATTGGCGCAATTTCAGTTTGTTTCCGTCAGAGCCAAAGACAACATGTTTGCAAACAGGAGCACTTTTTTTAAATGTATTTATGTATATTGGGGTGACATTCACAGAGACCTAAAACATCTATTATGCCCCCTTTTTTCTAGTTAGTTCCCGAGGAAAGTCTCAGAGACTGGTATCTCCATTAAGTTCCGTCTACACGCACGTTTTAACCGCACAGGCATGAAGTTTTCAATTTGAAGTTAAACAAGGCTGAAAAAAAAGCTTGGGTGGCTTTTGTAAAAGTGTGTCATAATTTTCTTGGTAATACAAAAGCTGACAACTACCGGCAAATCATTCGAGAACTTCTTTCTGCTTATAAAGCTTATTTAGGATGCAATATGTCACTCAAAATTCATTTCTTGGACTCGCCTGTAGATTTCTTTCCAGAAAATCTCGGAGCCGTATCAGATGAGCATGGTGAAAGGTTTCATCAGGATATTATGCATATTGAAAGACGCTACAATGGAAAATGGTCAACAGCAATGCTTGCTGATTTTTGTTGGTCGATTCGCCGAGAAACTTCGATGGAAACGATGAAAAGAAAAAAAAATACAAAATAATTTGAATTGTATTATCATATCGAGATAAATATACTGTTATTCCTAACTTGTGACTGTAAAATTAGCATATTTCACTGTAAAACTTAGACCGTAGTCTTTTTTCACATTTTTGTAATTATTGTTACTTTGATAATATCATTTTTTAATTAAATAAACATTATATTTAAAATATATCTGCTGTATTCATTTGCATGTTAAATTCCGTGTTTAGAGCACCGAATATGATGTTATTATGCATGAAATCATAGAGGAGAAAAAAAAATATTTTTTTTGCAGACCAGTGAAATTGTCAATTATTGTTAAAAACTGTTGAAAATGGACAATTATTGTCAAAGACGGTCAATAATTGTCAAAACCGATCAAAATTCGTCAAAAATTGTCAAAACTGGTCCAAAAGGATCAATAATTGTTAAAATTTTGAAAAATGGTCAAAAATTGTCAAAATTTTGAAAAAATGGTCAATAATTGCCAAATATGTTAAAATTTTTGAAAAATTGTCAAAAATGGTCAATAATTGTCAAAATTCGTCAAGAACTGTCAAAAATGGTCAATAATTGTTAAAATTTTTGAAAAATTGTCAAAAATCGTCAAAAATTGTCAAAAACTGTCAAAAATTGTCAAGAACTGTCAATAATTGTCAAAAATTTTAAAAAAAATTAGAAAAATGGTCAATAATTGTCAAAAATGGTCGATAATTGTCAAAAACTTTTAAAAAATTTGAAAAATGGTCAACAATGGTGAATAATTGTCAAAAATTGAAAAAAACTATCAAAAATGGGCAATTAATGCCAAAATTGGTCAATGATTGTCAAAAATTGTTAAAATTTTTAAAAATGATCGATAATTGTCAAAAATGTTCAATAATTTTGAAAAATGGCTAAAAATTTTGAAAAATGGTCAAAAATTTTGAAAAATTGTTAATTATTGTCAAAAACTGATAAAAATGGACAATTTTTGTCAAAAGCTGTCAAAAATGGTCAATAATTGTCAAAAACTGTCAAAAATTGTCATATACTGTTAAAATTTTGAAAAATGGTCGATAATTGTCAAAAAGTTTAACAAAAATGGTCGATAATTGTCCAAAACTATCAAAAATGGTCAATAATTTTGAAAAATGGCCAAATATTTACAAAATTTGGAAAAATGGTCAATAATTGTCAAATTTTTTGAAAAATGGTCAAATAATTCGAAAAATTGTCGAAAATGGTCAAAAATTCTCAAAATTTTGATAAAATGTTCAATAGTTATAAAAAACTGTCAAAAATGGTCAATGATTATTAAAAAATGTCAAATTTTTTGAAAAATGGTCAATATTTTTAAAAAATTTTCAAAAATGGTCAATAATTGTCAGAACCTGTCAAAAATACTAAAAAAATTGTCAAAAATGGTCAATAATTGTTAAAATTTGGAAAAATGGTCTAAAATGGTCAACATTTTTGAAAAATTGTCAAAAATGATCAAAAATTGTCAAAACTGTCAAAATTTGTCAATAATTGTCAAAAATGGTCAATAATTATTAAAATTTGAAAAAAATGTCAAAATTTTGAAAAAATGGCCAATAATTGCCAAATATGTTAACATTTTTTAAAAATTGTAAAAAATGATCAATAATTGTCAAAGACGGTCAATAATTGTCAAAATTCGTCAAAAATGGTCAAAAATTGTGAAGTAGCATATAAAACGTTTAAAATTGGGAACGCTATCACGTACAATGCATTTCATGTGATTTAACCTTGAATATTTTTGAATCCACATTATCACATTCTTCTAGACTGTGTAAATTTGCGTAAACTGTTGTAGGTACTATTAGTATTGTTAGTAGCTTCTTTCGTTACGTATTTAAAAGATTCGGGTAATTCCATATCATTTGCAAGCATTATTATAGATTATTGAAATCTAACTAATCAGCTCAACATTCAACACGTGCTTGCATGCTCTGAGATGACAAAATGTACGAGCATTTGAGGTATGGAGATCAATTCGTACTGTTATTTGGCGAGCGGAAACTCGGTGGCAAAATGTACATCTATTTGGCGTCTGTATAGCAAATGTGTACTGTTATTTGGCATCGACCAATAAGATAACCCCATCACCCTGCTTTTGTCAAATACATGAACGTTGTGCTTAAATGTGTCCCAGGCACAAAAGGGTACTGTAGGCAATGAAACAGCATTCACTGGTCCTGAACCAGTATTTGGAATATCAAAAACTGCTGCACGTGGTTATAGGTACATCTTGGTGGATTCAAACTAAACATCAGACGTACTGAAGACACATGTCAAAGCAGGAACACAGCAGCTCCTGGTCAAAAAACACTCAGAGTCGCTGTTCCCTAAGGAAGCACATGTATACAATGCATCGAACAAGAGGAAACAGCCTCGTACATTATCTTCGAACGTGAAGCACTTTCTCATTGGAGATATAGACTCCTAGGACTAGAGTACCCAAGGGAGGAATTCTCCAAGAAAGTTCGGGCGAAAAGACGCTGATAAGCCTGATAAGGGCTACTGGTCTTTTCACATAAACGGTACAACCAAGAGCACAAAAAGCCTAAAGGACTGGTGGTGCCGAACGATTGAGACAGATTAATTCAAATTTGACGCCATGTTAGGTCGTTCATAATAAAATTATTCAGTTTTTGTAATAACCATAATTTATATTCAAGGTCATGTAAGGGAAGATACCCAATAATATAATGTTATGCTCCTGTAAATGTTTGCAACGCCTCTCGTAATACCTGCCTGAAGTGTTCTTGAAAAATAAAAATATAAAAGCTATTTTATCTTTTATTGCTACTGTTCATATAAATTATGATAAAAATTCGTCGGCAAAGATGAAAGGTACGTCTATAAATGTCTCAATATTTTTATCTAAATATATTGACTACTATAACAAAGAACTGATAAGGCGGTACTTTGATGTCGATTTTTATTTTCCCGAGGTGTGTTTCATATTGCTTTCAAATTGTTTGCATTTGAAAAAGATTCATATAAATTTCCTATGGCCCGATTAACGTTAAAAGGTGATACAACTGGGAATTCAACATATTTATATAACAATAAATGAATTGTTTGTTGTTGAATGTACACAGACAACAGTACTCATTTTTCACGAGAACAGTCAAATATTATTTATACTGTTATAAATATATCCAAAGAGGAGTATTAAGCACTACGTTATTCAATATTATAGAATTATACGTAATTATAGAAATACAAAAGGAAAAGTGGAGGGTACGACGTCATAATATGTATAATGCCAAAAATGAAAAAAGACCTGCAAGAAAATTCGGAACATGGGCAGAGAGATGACATAAAAGTGTCAAATTGAAAAACTAAGAAGTAAAAAAGATAATTTTAAATATCTGGGAGTTACAGTAGAAAAGGAAGGGAAAAACGATGCAGAAATGAATAATAGAGTAGAAAGCGCAATGGAGGTACTACGCCCTGAATAAGAAACTTTGAAGTAAAAGGAAAAGTAAGAAAACATAATTAACAGTTTATAAAACAATTTCCTGGTCTAATTTATGGAGGCGAGAGCTGGAATCTTTCCAAACAACAAAAAAGGAAAATAAATGCGGCAGAAATGGAAACCTATCTTGAACTGTATAGAGAGACAACACTTTAGATAGCTCGGACATCTAATAAGGATGAAGGATGATAGATAAACAAAGCAAATATAGAAGGTGAAGTCAGCGCAGAAGAGAAAAATTAGTAGACTAAAGAAAAGTTGGAATGATGGTGAAGTAGCGGAGAGGGACACAAATTGGAAATAAGCTAAAGAGATACCACAAAAAAAATTGACAAAATTTATTTATGATTGATACAATACCTTACAGATTTGGGTAGGAAGTTTTCGATTAGATATACTTTTCGTATGCCCCCGTCTTGTGATATGATCGAAAGACTCTTTAAAGAATAAAAAATTTACAAATAGTGAAAATACAAGTGTTAACAAGACATAACTGTTATGTAATCATGTGTCAAAGTGACCACCGTTAACATTCAAGCAATCAAAGTTGAAAGAGAGCCATTTTTAAACAACGATTAAATAACAATGGAAGGCTGGTATCAAAGGAAAAACAAAATGATTGGATAGAGCTTCACCAGACCTTTTAAATGAGGTATGACTTGATACCTAATGCCATTTGAAAAAATTCGAGGGGTATCTCCAGAAGGGAGGGGTTGAATCTGACGTTTATGACATTAGCGCCAAAAAGTGTCCCCCTCAAGTTAAAAGTTGACGTGTTTCGGCATTTCTTTCTAATATGTCGCATTTCTGAAATATTAAGGGTGGGTCTTTTTCAAATGAACACAGTGTATACCTATACAATTCATGACGATATCCTAACTAAAATAGTTTGCGTATAGTACCGAAAAGACAAGTAAAACGGTTATGGAAGGCAGAGTACAGAACAACAGAGGAAGAGAAAGACCGAGGAAGACATGGAATAAAGAGATAGCACTAATTTCAGAGAAACGAAAGAAGACTTGGTAGTAAGAGTCGAACCATAGTCATTAAGCAAAAGTAATTAAATCTGGAACTTTTTGTTGGCAAAAAATTGTAAATAATCCCTCTAATACGTTGGCAAGAGACAAATCAGTGTCTATAGTATGGGTGCTGGTACATAACGATCTAAAGGAGACTTCAAAGGTCCGGAACCGTTATGTGGAATCACAACGGATTGCATAAGAGGGGAAATCCGAAACTGGTTACATAAACAGAACCACTTATTAATTCAAATGGAGGTTGGCAGAAGTTCACTGAACAAGGTAGACAAGGAACTCTCAACCAGGCAACATAAATTTGAAGACAGTTACCGACCTGGTCACTGGACATTGTACCCTGAGAAAACACCCAGGTACACAAACTTCCGTGAGAACTTACAAGGATTAAGGCGGAAACACTTTGAAGAGGAAATAATACAACCATTATTGGAGTGGAAGTAGAAAATTTGGGAAATGGTACAAAGATTTAGTTCAAGTGCCTGAGCTGTTGAGCACAATCTAAAAGAAAAAGAGAATGGTGAGTGGGGTAGGAGCTGAACTTGCTGCAGGTCAAAAGAAAAAGTCAAATTACTCTCTGGAGATTATTTTGGAAGCTCATAAAAGGCTCTCACTTTTTTGTGAAAAGTGGATTTGGACGGTTTTGCTCCAAAATCTACCTTTCAAAGGTGATTTAAAAATGTATAGATATAGGTATAGCCAGTTAGGCCAGGTGGCTACATAAAGAGAACCACTTATTAATCCAAATGGAGGTTGGCAGAAGTTCACTTAACAAGGTAGACAAGGAACTCTCAACCAGGCAACATAAATTTGAAGACAGTTACCGACCTGGTCATGGACATTGTACCCTGAGAAAACACCCAGGTACGCAAACTTCCGTGAAAACTTACAAGGACTAAGGCGGAAACCCTTTGAAGAGGAAATAATACAACCATTATAACTACTCAGAATCCCCCTCAGACGAACTAGTGGCCTATATAGAAGACAGAAAGTGGAGTGGAAGTAGAAAATTTGGGAAATGTTACAAAGATTTAGTTCAAGCGCCTGAGCTGTTGAGCACAATCTAAAAGAAAAAAAGAACGGTGAGTGGGGTAGGAGCTGAACTTGCTGCAGGTCAAAAGAAAAAGTCAAATTACTCTCTGGAGATTTTTTTTGTGAAAAGTGGATTTGGACGGTTT
The DNA here is from genome assembly GCA_947563755.1 of Lochmaea crataegi. Lineage (NCBI taxonomy): Eukaryota > Metazoa > Arthropoda > Insecta > Coleoptera > Chrysomelidae > Lochmaea > Lochmaea crataegi. The sequence goes on from OX387427.1 coordinate 11,461,045, forward strand.
TGCTCCAAAAGCTACCTTCCAAAGGTGATTTTAAATTGTATAGATATAGGTATAGCCAGTTAGGCCAGGCGGCTACATAAAGAGAACCACTTATTAATTCAATTGGAGTTTGGCAGAAGTTCACTGAACAAAGTAGACAAGGAACTCTCAACCAGGCAACATAAATTTGAAGGACCTGGTCACTGAACATTGTACCTGAGAAAACACCCAGGTACACAAACTTCCGTGAGAACTTACAAGGACTAAGGCGGAAACCCTTTGAAGAGGAAATAATACAACCATTACAACTTCTCAGAATCCCCCTCAGACGAACTAGTGGCCTATATAGAAGACAGAAAGTGGAGTGGAAGTAGAAAATTTGGGAAATGTTACAAAGATTTAGTTCAAGTGCCTGAGCTGTTGAGCACAATCTAAAAGAAAAAGAGAATGGTGAGTGGGGTAGGAGCTGAACTTGCTGCAGGTCAAAAGAAAAAGTCAAATTACTCTCTGGAGATTATTTTGGAAGCTCATAAAAGGCTCTCACTTTTTTGTGAAAGGTGGATTTGGACGGTTTTGCTCCAAAAGCTACCTTCCAAAGGTGATTCAAAAATGTATAGATATAGGTATAGCCAGTTAGGCCAGGTGGCTACATAAAGAGAACCACTTATTAATTCAAATGGAGGTTGGCCGAAGTTCACTTAACAAGATAGACAAGGAATTCTCAACCAAGCAACATAAATTTGAAGACAGTTACCGATCTGGTCACTGGACATTGTACCCTGAGAAAACACCCAGGTACACAAACTTCCGTGAGAATTTACAAGGACTAAGGCGGAAATACTTTGAAGAGGAAATAATACAACCATTACAACTATTCAGAATCCCCCCAGTCAAACTAGTTGCCTATATTGAACTATTGAAGACACAAACTGGAGTGGAAGTAGAAAATTTGGGAAATGGTACAAAGATTTAGTTCAATTGCCTGAGCTGTTGAGCACAATCTAAAAGAAAAAAAGAATGGTGAGTGGGATAGGAGCTGAACTTGCTGCAGATCAAAACAAAAAGTCAAATTACTCTCTTGGAGATTATTTTGGAAGCTCATAAAAGGCTCTCACTTTTTTTGGGAAAAGTGTTGGACGGTTTTGCTCCAAAAGCTACCTACCAAAGGTGATTTAAAAATGGATAGATATAGGTATAGCCAGTTAGGCCAAGTGGCTACATAAAGAGAACCACTTATTAATTCAAATGGAGATTGGCAGAAGTTCACTTAACAAAGTAGACAAGGAACTCTCAACCACACAACAGAAATTTGAAGACAGTTACTGATCTGGTTACTGGACATTGTACCCTGAGAAAACATCCAGGTAGTACACAAACTTCCGTGAGAACCTACAAGGACTCAGGCGGAAACCCTTTGAAGAGGAAATAATACAACCATTACAACTACGCAGAATCCCCCTCAGACGAACTAGTGGTCTATATAGAAGACAGAAAATGGAGTGGAAGTAGAAAATTTGGGAAATGGTGCAAAGATTTAGTTCAAGTGCCTGAGCTGTTGAGCACAATCAAAAAGAAAAAAAGAACGGTGAGTGGGGTAGGAGCTGAACTTGCTGCAGGTCAAAAGAAAAAGTCAAATTACTCTCTGGAGATTTTTTTTTGTGAAAAGTGGATTTGGACGGTTTTCCTCCAAAAGCTACCTTCCAAAGGTGATTTTAAATTGTATAGATATAGGTATAGCCAGTTAGGCCAGGTGGCTACATAAAGAGAACCACTTATTAATTCAATTGGAGTTTGGCAGAAGTTCACTGAACAAAGTAGACAAGGAACTCTCAACCAGGCAACATAAATTTGAAGGACCTGGTCACTGGACATTGTACCTGAGAAAACACCCAGGTACACAAACTTCCGTGAGAACTTACAAGGACTAAGGCGGAAATCCTTTGAAGAGGAAATAATACAACCATTACAACTTCTCAGAATCCCCCTCAGACGAACTAGTGGCCTATATAGAAAACAGAAATTGGAGTGGAAGTAGAAAATTTGGGAAATGATACAAAGATTTAGTTCAAGTGCCTGAGCTGTTGAGCACAATCTAAAAGAAAAAGAGAATGGTGAGTGGGGTAGGAGCTGAACTTGCTGCAGGTCAAAAGAAAAAGTCAAATTACTCTCTGGAGATTATTTTGGAAGCTCATAAAAGGCTCTCACTTTTTTGTGAAAAGTGGATTTGTACGGTTTTGCTCCAAAATCTACCTTTCAAAGGTGATTTAAAAATGTATAGATATAGGTATAGCCAGTTAGGCCAGGTGGCTACATAAAGAGAACCACTTATTAATCCAAATGGAGGTTGGCAGAAGTTCACTTAACAAGGTAGACAAGGAACTCTCAACCAGGCAACATAAATTTGAAGACAGTTACCGACCTGGTCATGGACATTGTACCCTGAGAAAACACCCAGGTACGCAAACTTCCGTGAAAACTTACAAGGACTAAGGCGGAAACCCTTTGAAGAGGAAATAATACAACCATTATAACTACTCAGAATCCCCCTCAGACGAACTAGTGGCCTATATAGAAGACAGAAAGTGGAGTGGAAGTAGAAAATTTGGGAAATGTTACAAAGATTTAGTTCAAGTGCCTGAGATGTTGAGCACAATCTAAAAGAAAAAAAGAACGGTGAGTGGGGTAGGAGCTGAACTTGCTGCAGGTCAAAACAAAAAGTCAAATTACTCTCTGGAGATTATTTTGGGAGCTCATAATAAAAGGCTCTCACTTTTTTTGTGAAAAGCGGATTAGGCCAGTTTTGCTCCAAAAGCTACCTTTCAAAGGTGGTTTAAAAATGGATAAGTAGGTAGAGCCAGTTAGGATAGATGCTCCTCATTTGGTGATGACTTGTATTCCAGCCAAAACAGCGTAAGAGTTGAATTTTTTGTTTTTTAGTCACCCACTCAATTTTTTACATTCATGATAAAAATCAGGCAAAAATACTGAAAATAGATCGACTTTTTTGGATCAATGGGAATTAGTTTACAAGTGAATTTTAGTAATTAACAATGAAATTTCTGGTGTAATCAGAGGAACCCCCTTTTTTACGAAAAACCATCAAAAAAGTATTTGCTACCCCAACTAAGAAGCTAAAATTGTGCCTATGACTAATACTACAGTTGTTAACTAAGCAAGATAATAATCGCAGAAACAAAAATCCCATACCAAAAAAACAGAATAAACGGACTATAAAAATATAGCTATTACTAATACAGTAATAAAGTCTATCTCTATAAGGATATCTAATTATTATCCTTGCAAAAGCTTCCTAAAATGCCACCCCCAAAACTGTAACGATTTCGCCCTTCCATGAGTTTTTGTTAGTATCATCCAATGGCAGAGCGAGAAATAAAAGCGAAAGGCGGAACCGAAACCGAGCTACTAGATCGACCAGTGGCATCAGTAGGTAGCGTAGATATCAGTTCACTGTAGAAAGGTGATTCCGACAGATGCTGTTAGATTCAGCCACTGCTATATACAGTGTGTTACCAAAAATTGTGTTTTAGTGACTTGTGATTTATGAACGCTTTTATTTTGAAATGAACTTGAATCAGTTTCTGGAGTGCGACAAACAAGGTACGATCAACAGATGTTTAGTTTTTTTAACGGATTTTGTTATATAATCATAATTTTGAAAAGTCTTTTGTACCGAATTCAGATAAAGAAGTATTTATTGTATATTTTAAGCTAAAACGCAGTACATTTTTCGGTCCTTGTATACAACAGCTACTTCTGGATTTCACAAAAAAAAATTGTAGGTACTCCCTCAGGATCCCTAAGCACAACTCCGTTTTTGGCGCACATTTCTTGTTAGTTTGTAATTGGTATTTAAAGTTGAAGTTTCTCAATTTCTTTCAACACTTCAATCATTTTCCTTGCCCTTTTCGATAAATTAACCAATGATTTGTCTTAAAACGTCATATTATAATTGCGATGTTGTCAGATTGTCAGGATAATCTTATTTCTAATACTTTTCTCTCTTCGTATTTTGAGGTTACCCTATACTAATTTTTTTATTGAAAAATGTTATATATAATTTAATACCAAATAACAAGTTGAGTTTAAGTACGCTGACTGAAACTTGCTGAAAATACAGTCATTTTAAAGAGTTTTCTGCAAAAATTGACTCAAAATACCAGAAGTAGCTGTTGTATACAATTACCCATTTTTCTTCGGTACTTTCAATAAAATTTAGTTATTTTCCAAATCTAGGCATTTTAATTTTGTTTTCATCTTCGTACTGACGCTACAGGTGATTTTTCGGTTGTGAGCAAATGAATATATTTATATTTTCCATTATTATAAACATATTTTGATTTTTAGTACAAAAACGATTTCGATTATTTTCACGTACGCCAATGATGAGTCATTTCTCACTGCTCACACCCTCATTCCCAAAGTGTTGATTGGGCTCTTGTAAACTCATCCACATTCTTTTCGCATGTTATAATACATGTAAAATATTTGGTATATACATAGGGATCACGAAAAGATCAATAAATTTTGACAGATTTTTATTATTTTTTTTAAGTATTTATGCTTTTATGTAATATTTTTTGAAACATAATTATTTTGGTATCTATCAAGCGAGGATTATGATTACAAAAAAAATTAGATAAATTGTAGGCATAAATGTAGGGAGAGACATAACTTCGCGCTTGGCAATATTGCAAAGAAAAAAGGATCCCAATTATTTGAGGGAGCAAAAAATATGCAAAATTTGAAAGAAAATAAGTGTAAAGTATCTATCATTATTATATCAGCAGTAATTAATTTGACCTGTCAATTAAAAAAAGGTGTGTCAATCAGATGCACATTTTGTACAATTCTAAATAAATTTGCCATTCAAATAACGTATTTTAATTTATTTCTTCAAAATTTTGATGTTATTTAAAAGCAAAACCATCAGTTTTTTCACTTTTATGAGTCCCTAACAGCAGCACCAAAAGGAGTAGGTACTTACTCCCAGATATAGTAACTGAAATGCTTTGCCTATTCTTATTCAAACTACTTCTCTTCTTTCGTAACATTATTAAACGAATTTATAATTTTTTGTTACAGTATCCCCTCGACTTTACGATTTTGGACAAATAAAACAAGAAGCCGATAGTACATCTCCAATTTTAACTCCACCGCATACCCCAACGTACTGCAACATGTCTCCACCACTAGTGAGTCTCCCTTACCCACAAAACTGGTACCGCTCGGAGCCTATAGAACCAGCCTATCCAACGGTACACTCTTACAATGCAGTATTTATGAACCACTGGTTTAGAAACGCAGCCATATACCATACGAGGGACCATTTTCAAGATTTGAATATGCCCAATAGATCTCCAACTGGACCTAAGCCATTGGGTGCGACTACCAGACCAAAAAAGCAGTTTATTTGCAAATATTGCAATAGGCAGTTTACGAAAAGCTACAACTTACTTATACACGAAAGGACGCACACGGACGAGAGACCTTATTCCTGTGATATATGTGGGAAAGCTTTTAGGCGGCAGGATCACTTAAGGGATCACAGGTAATTATTTTCGTAGCCTAAAATTTCTTATTATTATATATTAAAAATATAATTGTTTGTTTCAGATATATCCACAGTAAAGAAAAACCCTTCAAGTGTAACGAATGCGGCAAAGGTTTCTGTCAATCTCGAACTTTGGCCGTCCACAAAATTCTCCACATGGAAGAATCACCCCACAAATGTCCGGTATGTGCAAAATCCTTCAATCAACGATCGAATTTGAAAACACACATGTTAACTCACGCTGAACGACCTGTAGAGTGTATGCTATGCTCACAATTTTTCGTCAATTTCACTGAACTCAAAACCCATGAAATGGCGCATTGTCAGGGGAAGTCCTACGATTTACAAGTTCCTAATTTAGTGACCGCCACCACGACATGCTTAGATTTAACGAAGAAAAAAGTTAGTGATGATAATAATACTAAAACTACTGTTAAATTAGGCTTTTCGATTGAGGATATTATGAAACGTTGAATTTTTACTATATTATGATTAAATATTGAAGTTCATTTTTCATATATTGACTTCCTTGATGTGATATTACTGCAGATGTAGTCGCGTAATCTTAACAGCGTGTCTCACGTCGAGCCTTTTCAAAGAATAATTTTAACTTACCAAAAACAGTAGTTTTCTTCTAAGCACACTCATTACTAGTTTCTTAGTCTCTAACTCAAATAAGCTCAAGTCTTCTTTTCTAGTTGGTGTTTTCTTAGAGCTGAATGACCTCATTATTCATCTGATCCAAGGTATTTAATGCTAATCATTTGTTTAGCACTATCCACATTCAAGTACTTATAGAAGCTGCGGTTTCGTTAGTACCAGCAGTTATTTTAGTACTTCTTGTTGATATCGTTTATTTTGGCGTGAGGATCCAAATAAACCAAATTGACTATTTTAAATGTATATTTTCTACATTTTGGTTAGTACACTAAATTTGTGTGTAAGCATATGTTAACCCTTTACCTGGAGGAAAAATTTGAAGAAAATTGACAGTTGATTTGTAAATTCGCAAAATCTGTGGCTCTTGGTTAATATTATTGCTGGTTTGGATAATACTAGAGAAAGTGGTTCTGCAGTAAGTCACATGATTTGTTTAAGATCTTTCATTGGGATATTGTTTAAATAATATTTTGGTGATAAATTTGAATATAATTTCAAACAAATTGGACCAAAAATACAAGTGAATAGTCATAATAACATAAAAAGCTAAGGTAAAAAATAGCAAAAATGGTTCCCTTCAAGGTCACGCGGCGGATTCCATTCTAAGACGTTTTCTGAAGCGTTTTGAGGCATTCCGAGACGTTCTGAGACGTTTTCTGAAGCATTTTGAGACGTTTTGAAGTGTTTTGGGACGTTCTCAAGTGTTCCTGCGTCTGCATCATCAACGAACATCTCGCAATGCCCGGGAGCACTTTAGAACGTCTCAGAACACTTCAGAACGTCTCAAAACGCTTCAGAGAACGTCTCGGAACGCTTCTAAACGCTTCAGAAAACGTCTTAGAATGGAAGCCGCCGCGTGACCTTGAAGGGAACCATTTTTGCTATTTTTGACCTTAGCTTTTTTCGCGATTTCTTCCCATGTTAGCGCGTCCGCCATATTCCAGAACGCACATAGCCTATTTACTATCAACTGTCAAAAAAATCATTTTTTTGTATAATAAAATTAATTAACTTTCAAATCTCTCACAAATTGATATAGAAAATTAATACAAACTTGTTGTTCTTAAATGTAAATGTGTGCTGTGACCACCCTGTATTTTGATATTTGACCTCCTAATTATTTTACTAAAGACAAAGACTTGATTGTTATGAAAAAATTGTCACTTTTTTTTCAAAAACATTGAATTTCTTCTAAATCGTTTCCATCTCTACTTAAATTTTAGAAAAAAAATCTCAATTATACTCAGCTTCTTTAAAAAGTGGTATCTCGGTAGTAGGTGGCCTGAGGAAATTTTGTCATGGGAAAGATTCAACATAATTTTATACCTATGGGAAATCACCACCTCCTTAATTCTAGCATACTAACTAAAACTTGAACAAAATACAGAGTGTTTCTGGTAAAATTACCTACTCCATATTTCACGTCCACACCAAAGGCACCGTACATAGACAAGAATAGTAGGTTCACTTTAAGCTCCTCCCATCGCAATGTCTATCTCACTCGGTCTCCGATGCTACTCTTTTTCGGGATTTTGAAGCTCCCAATCGAGCGATAGACAGATAACGTGTTATTATTGGGTATTAAGGCAATTTTTTTTCAATTTTGTGTTACTTTATGTTCATCAATTGCTAAGTAAAGTTCGTTATGGGACACGCTGTATATTTTGATGAAAAAATATCTATAAATTAGGCTTTTTTATTGAATTCTGATAATTCCAAAAACAGGCTTAAACAACTAACTACCAGAAATATTAATTGTTATAAAAAAATAGTCACTGTAATTTTTTTCAAAAAAATTGAATTTCTTTTAAATCGTTTCCATCTCTAGTTAAATTTGAGAAAAAAAATCTCAATTTTACTCAGCTTCTTTAAGGAGTGATATCTCGGTAGTAGGTGGGCTGAGGAAATTTTGTCATAGAAAAGATTCAACATATGGGAAATCACCTCCTGATTTTTTTCGCATGAATTTAGAAACACCCTGTATAGTGCTTATTACACCAAATGTAATTTAATTCAGGATACTAACTAAAATTTGAACAAAATACAGAGTGTTCCTGGTAAAACTCCCTAGTCCATATTTCATGTCCAAACCAAAGGCACCGTACATAAACAAGAATAGTAGGTTCACTCTAAGCTCCTCCCAGCGCAATGTCTATCTCACTCGGTCTCTGATGCTGCTCTTTTTCGGGATTTTGAAGCTCCCAATCGAGCGATAGACAGATAGCGTGTTATTATTGGGTATTAAGGCAATTTTTTTTCAATTTTGTGTTACTTTATCATCATCAATTTCTAAGTAAAGTTCGTTATGGGACACGCTGTATATTTTGATGAAAAAATATCTATAAATTAGGCTTTTTTATTGAATTCTGATAATTCCAAAAACAGGCTTAAACAACTAACTTCCAGAAATATTAATTGTTATAAAAAAATAGTCACTGTCATTTTTTTCAAAAAAATTGAATTTCTTTTAAATCGTTTCCATCTCAACTTGAATTTTAGAAAAAAAATCTCAATTTTACTCAGCTTTTTTAAGGAGTGATATCTCGGTAGTAGGTGGGCTGAGGAAATTTTGTCATAGAAAAGATTCAACATATGGGAAATCACCTCCTGATTTTTTTCGCATGAATTTAGAAACACCCTGTATATTGCCCATTATACCGAGTTGGGTATAAAGGCAATTTTTTTTTCATCAATTGCTAAGTAAAGCTCGTTGTGGGACACGCTGTATATTTTGATGAAAAAATATTTACAAATTACGCTTTTTTTTTAATTCTGATTGAATTCCAAAAACAAATTTGTATAATTCGAATATAATTCTACTGTAAAATACCACTTTTTCACGAAAGTCGTTGAAACCGTTTATTTAAATAATGCATAGAACAAATTGACTACTTACTAAAGATAATGCACTATCAAATAGTGTTTGCTAATACTTCAAAAGTTATTTTTATAACCGTAACTCATTGATAAGATTAACTGAAAAATTTCACCAAAATTACTTGTTACGTTATCCAAAAAAAGGAGTCAAAGTATGAAAAATTGTATAAGGAAAAAGATAAAAAAACTGCAGACTTGTTTTAAATGCGAATAATTTGTTATAAGTTATGAGAACTTTTTCTTTCCCCTTTTACTGGAAGTTCCATACATTTATTTCATAGTGTGTTTAAAATAATCGATTTAACACGTTATACAATAAACCATTTACGTCCAGCATATTTTTAATCATTTTAATTTTTTTATATATATTTTTAAGAAAATTTATCACCCTCTTTTCGAATCTTATAACATGCCACGGATGTCTCTCACATTTTTACCTGACCTTTTTGAATTGTGCTTTGAGGCTTTCTAAAACCAAGCTGAAGTTTTATAAAAAAATTTATATCAAGAACTGAAAATTATCAGTAATTTTAGACCATAAATTTATTGGGATTTCCGGGAATGATAGTACAAGGAAGAAAGTGGAAGTTTCTGAGCTAAAGGGCTACAAAGTTGGAGATTTTTGCTTCGTATTTTCTATTAGAAAGCTAAGAGTTTGTTTCAGGTGATTTTAATCTTACTGTAGTTAAATAGATACATTTCTTTTGTTAATTTTTAATTTATATCTTATTCCGAAAAATAATTTTATATTGTATCGGGAGAATACAGGACGATTTTTATCAATAGCATAATTTTATACAACCTTTTTCAATCTTAAGAAATTACCACTAATTTTTCAATTCTCTATTTACCAAAAAATAATATTTTTCGTCGACCTTTACAAAAAATTACTTTTTACGTACTAATTTCCGAATGAAATTCGATTATTTTTTTCGTCCGAAATCTCTTTTCGTCCGTTAAAATCTTAACATATCAAAATTTCCTAAACGTATTGCATTTTTGAAAAAACAAGGGTCGAGATAATTCGAGATAAAACAGAAAACTTATCTCTTGCTATGCGGACGAAAAATGTTTGCGGACGAAAAGTACTTGCCTTCAAAAATAGTCGATTTTTCATTCGGAAATTAGTAATTTTTTGTAAAGATCGACGAAAAAATGTAATATGCACCTCGGTGAAAAACTGTTTATTGTCTATCCTCGGCTATCAATTTGCAGGCTCGACTATAATAGACAATAATTTTTCGTCCTTCGAAAAAATTTGGAGGATCGTATTTAATAATAATTGAATGTATTTAAGCAATTTAATTTAAAAAAAAAGTTAACCTGTATTCTCCTAATTTTTTTTTATTAGTTTAAATAGCATGTCTGCAGTTAATATTTTTCCTTAAGAAACATGTATGTTTGCCAAAGATGTTAGCGATATTTGTCTACCTCTTAAGAGACTGAAAAGGAACCAATAAAACAGTTACCTTTAGATCTCACACTAACAAATTTAATATATGAGTTATTTATACGAAATGTAGAGAAGACCATTGAAATAAAAAATATTTCCAGTGTATCATATACTAATTGTTTCAAAAATGAAATGACAAATTTTTTTTACATTATTTTTATTTCAGTGGTCTGTCTATGTCTTCTGAGGTTATCAAAAGTTATGTTTAATTATGTACATATTATAAGTTACTATAGTTTTAAGGAAAAAAACATTTTTATTCTCAATCAAAATAAATATTTATTTCCAGAGTTTTATCTTTTATTTGTTTTACCATTTACGTTCTCTCTCTTTGTAGCAACAGCAAATATTTAAAAGGATATTTGTCTAAAATACAAAGTGAATTATATAAGTATGTCGAGAGTGTGTTTTAACTTTATATTACGAAAAATTAATCTTACTAACCATGAAATTAATAGCAAAATTCAAAGGGGAGTGTTACGCCGTTAACCCTACACCCTGTATACAGGGACTATCTAAGATATTATTACTTTGATAGATATCTGCGAAATCCAAACATATCAATAAATACAGGATCTTTCGGAAAAATTGAGATTTACGATAGGTATTTTTTGTAACAAAATTTAAATGAAAATTTAGAGCACCCTGTATGACGCGTTTTGAAAATAAATATTTTTTATTAATTGTCCTACTTATAACAAACATTATTATGTCCCTAATCGAAAACATATCGACCCCCAATCATTTTCATAAACTCGGCTGGAGCTTGCGACGCAGCTTGCAAGCACAGCATAGCGAACTCGAAATTAGAGTCTTACGCTGATAACTCTTTCAGTTTTGCTCGTACAAAAACATTTTAGACATCAAAATTGTAGGAAATAACATGACAATCGAAGATTTGAAAAAAAATTCTCTAGCTAATTATTGTAAAACAGTTTGAAATATTGTTTATTTAAGCAGCCAGTGAAATCAAAATGACAAAATCGATGTGATAATATAAGGAAATCGAGAGGAAATGTTACTGGAAAAGTTGGAGTTTTTAAATTTTGAAAACTCAAAATGGCGGCCGCGTAAACCGACTTTATATACAGGGTGGCCAGACGAAAACGAAACAGAGCCATTATCAGAAACTGCGTCAACGTTTTAAAAAAAGGTGAGTGGTCGTCGGACCGCTGACAGAAGCTTGCTTCTTATGCACAATAGAATGACCATTTTTGACCATTTTTCGAAAACTCTGAACATTTTTTCAGAATTTTTGGCAATTTTTCAAATTTTAACAGTTATTGACCATTTTTGACAATTATTGACCAATTTTAACAATTATTGATCATTTTTGACAATTTTTCAAAAATTTTGACCATTTTTTAAAATTTTAACAATTATTGACCATTTTTGATAATTTTTGAGCATTTTTGACAGATTCTGACAATTATTGACCAATTTTGACAATTTTTCAAAAAATTTTACAATTTTTAACAATTATTGACCATTTTTGACAGTTTTTTATAATTATTAACCAATGTTTCGAAATTTTTGACAATTTTGACCATTTTTGACAATTATTGACCAATTTTGACAGTTTTGAAAATAATTCATTATTTTTGACAATTTTTTAAAAATTTTGACCATTTTAGACCGTTTTTTCAAATTTTAACAATTATTGACCATTTTTTAGCATTTTTGACAGGTTCTGACAATTATTGACCATTTTCAAAGATTTTGACCATTTTTAACAATTATTGACCATTTTTAAGCATTTTTGACACGTTCTGACAATTATTGACCATTTTCAAAGATTTTGACCATTTTTAACAATTATTGACCATTTTTGACAGTTTTTAATAATTATATTTACCATTTTTTTTCAAATTTTGACAATTTTTGACCATTTTTGACAATTATTGACCATTTTCGGAAACGGCTCGTATTATTTATTGACTATTTTTCAAAATTTTGACATCTTTTGACGATTATTGACCGTTTCTCAAAATTTTGACATTTCTGGCAGTTTCTGACAATTATTGGCCATTTTTGACAATTTTTCAAAAATTTGACAATTTTCAACAATTATTGACCATTTTTGACAGTTTTGAAAATAATTCATTATTTTTGACAATTTTTTAAAAATTTTGACCATTTTAGACCGTTTTTTCAAATTTTAACAATTATTGACCATTTTTGACAGTTTCTGACAATTATTGGCCATTTTTGACAATTTTTCAAAAAATTTGGCAATTTTCAACAATTATTGACCAATTTTGACAGTTTTGAAAATAATTCATTATTTTTGACAATTTTTTAAAAATTTTGACCATTTTAGACCGTTTTTTCAAATTTTAACAATTATTGACCATTTTTGACAGGTTCTGACAATTATTGACCATTTTCAAAGATTTTGACCATTTTTGACAGTTTTTAATAATTATATTTACCTTTTTTTTAAATTTTGACAATTTTTGACCATTTTTGACAATAATTGACCATTTTCGGAAACGGCTCGTATTATTTATTGACCATTTTTTCAAAATATTAACAATTTTTGCGGCAATAAACCATTGGCGTTACATTTTTCGGTAAAGAAGGGTGCTATTTTATCATTATGTAAATCAAAAAGTGTTTATTATCACTGTATGAAAATATGTTGGGATAGTTTGGTTACATTTACTAAGGTAGGTACGCAAAAATAAATGTCTAAAATATTACAATGAGTCATATTATTAATATAATCTACATCTATTGTAAGTATATAAAAACAAATTTTATTTATAATTTTAATCATTGCACTTCTTAATTTTTCACAATTTTGTATGTTGCTTCTTTTTAATAAAACAAAATAAAGAATATTTGTTTGTGACTTTTTTTAAATAATTATTATCTTTATCTTTGGCTTTTTATATAACTTTTAGATCTTTAGGAAATACCTTATTAAATACCTACCAAACATACTTCAGCCTATAGTTTCATACTTTTATGTAATAGAAAAAATCCTAATATATAAAGTTATCCTAATACAAAATTATTTAGCATACTAAAAAAAACTGTAAGACCCACCCCTACTCGGCAAAACCCTTAAACTGACTGCACGAGACCGGCCACCGGCTTATCATATTAACGAATCCTTAACCATTTTGCCGAATTTTACGACTCTTTTGTATTTGAAGCGATACAGGACGTGTCGATTTAATTTTGGTAAAACCGACCTGTTTTATCATCGTCACTTTGCTCATACGGAAAAAGAAATATAGTATATAAGGAATTTTGAGTTCGTTATTGATCCGTTTTCATAATATAGTTTAAAAGCTAAATATCTCGAAAACGTTGGAATATTGAGGTAGGAATTATCACAGAAAAATGGCCTAAAATTTAGCGCAAAATCCAAAAATGAGGAAATATAGAGGGTGTTCCATTTGAAATAACAAATTTAATATCAACTTCCTGTATAATCGGAGGAGCTGTCAAAAAACTCGTATTGTCGAAAAATCCAGTAATACAAAATTTCATAACTTCATTTTATGTAATTTTTGAGAAACTTCTAATGGTCAGTCGTTGTAAAAATCTCCTTTGCTGTAACAGTAATTTAAGTTACAAGTCCGGGAAATGGCTTCAATTCCCCGAAGTTGAACGTTTGGTGTGACGTTTCTAAAGAAAAAATATACGGACCGTTCTTTTTTGAATACTTTCAGCAAGATGCCACACTTTTCAATTGTGACTAGAAATTCTTTAGCTGAAGGATTTGGAGATACAGGTGGATTGGGAGAGCCGGACCAATTGAGTGGCTTGCCCAATCACCAGACTTTTTTATATGATCTTTTATCAAAGATAGATGTTATAATCCTATTCCAGAAACTCTGGAATAGCTGCGAGGCAACATTGTCCGAACATTTCAAGAAATTACCCCGGAAATGTTACGCAATTCTTTTGATCACTTTTTGTTCAGGTTGCAAAAATGTATAGATCAAAATGGACAACACTTGGAACATCTTAAAAATTTTTGTTAAATTAGATAATTTATAATGTTAATTTTTATTAAAATTTGATTCACCTCTCAAGTTTGTTCAGTTGTTTTAGTTATTCCCAGTGTTAAGTTGTGCTTCTTTCAAAAACATTCGGTATAATTTTTTTAAACGTAGGTATTAGTTAGCATGCAAATTTTGTAATTGTTTCTTTATCTAATGAACAATCATCGTTAAAAACCGAATAAAAAACTCATTTTTCATATAAACTTCAACAAATCATACATTTTCGGAAAGGGGAAGAGTTCAGCTTTCAGATAGAATAAAAATATATAGGGTGTTTCATCAGAAAAAATAGACGATATTTGCATTTAAAAAATACCATTTTTTTAAAACACTCCAAGATTTCACTAATTAAACATTTAATCTGAAAAAAAATTATATAAAAAGAAATTATTCATCGAAAACATTGTTTCTGAGTTCCGAGATTTTTGCAATTAAAATGGGTCAGAAACTTCTGGGACACCTGGTATATCCAGCCAATTTTTGAAGCTCATTTCACGTAATATCTTGTAAGTCCTTTTATCCAATTTTTCTAGAATCATAAATTTTTTTTTTAAGAAATTGAGTATTTTACACAACCCCGTAGAATATAACTCTTTTATTACTGAAAAATTTCAACATTATTTCACGGTTAACGGGTTGCCGCTTTTTGTAATGCCTTAAACTCGTAAAAACGGTAATTTATTGGGATCAGAAGGTTTTTAACGTTTATGTATATTTTTTACACACATATACTGGCTGCTCTATTTTTTGTTAGCCTTTACCCATAATAAAGAAATAGGCAATAATCATAAACGGATATGTTTAATACAATCAATTGAAAACAACATAATGGTTTCGAAGAATTTTACGACGTTTATATAGTTTTTTTAAGGATAAAGTTTTATGTAGCTCCTGGTATTCTGTTAGTTCTTGGAGTTTTAGATTTTTTGGGATGGTCTACCTGCTAAAAATACACCAGACGTAAGATTTAACTAAAAAAGTAAACAGTTATTCTGCGGAATATCTTCAAGTAAAAACTCATAGTTACCAGACCTATATCCAGTCTACAGTAATTGGTTGAGCGAAGAGAAAATTGTATAGTGAGCTTAGCAATTTTAGAAAATATATCTGGCAACCTTGCTTTTTTATCATGTCTTCACATTGACTTTAGAAAGAGTATAACAGTTTTAATGTCATTTGACAGCTTTTGGTGACGATTTGATAAATCTGGAGTCAGTTGTTGCGTATTTTCTTCAAGATGTTGTCCTTTCATTTTGAATGTTAAGGTAGCACTTTCTCAGTGGGGGGGGGGGGTCGACAAGCAAGAGAGCCCAAATTTAAACAATACCAGAAAATACAAAGAAAATGAAATTTTTAAATCGGCAGAAAAACTGCGAAAAAGGTAACAAAAAGATTTTACTTCCCGAGCTTTTGATTGTAAATTTTTTATTATGTATGTATAAGCTTTGCAGATGTCATTTTTACTTTGTTGTTGTTCCTTACCTTAATATCGTTGCCACAGCTGAAAGATCATTTTTAAAGTTGAAAATAATCAAGAACCATAATAATAAACCAATAATGGAAATTAAGGCAAAGATGGTCGAAGAAATGGAAATTAACTCCGTAATAAGGGACTTTGCGAATAGAAGGAATATATATAATGAAAAGTTTGAAAAATGTTATAGAGTATCAGATGATCAGCTGAATAATTTATCATAGAATCCATGCATAATGGAAGTCTGTACAAATGGCAGTTTGTTTGCTGAAAGTGGAGATATTTTTGAAGGCTGGAAAAATGCAAATTAATCTAAAAGATATAAAAGATTAAAAAGAAAAAAAAAGATATAAATGGCAAAAAAAATAAACAAAATTATTTATTGATTTGTCTGTGTGAAGTATGTCACCATTTATGTTAAAATTATAATTATTATATTTTTTTCAACATTTACAACTTTTTAATAATTTTATGTATTAAATTTAATTAATTTTTACATGTAAGTACTTTTATTTATTTTAATCATGTTATTTTTCAATATTGTATATTTTAGTGCCCTGAAGAAGTGTCTAAACGACACGAAAGCTAGGCTTTTTGTAAAGAAAAGATTTTACATTGAATTTTGGACTGAAAATCCTCGTTATCCCTGCCTCTATATACACTGTGTTCATTTGAAAAGGACCCACCTTTAATATTTCAGAAATGCGACATATTGGAAAGAAATGCCGAAACACGTCAACTTTTAACTTGAGGAGGACACTTTTTGGCGCTAATGTCATAAACGTCAGATTCACCCCCTCCTTTCTGGAGATACCCCTTGAATTTTTTCAAATTGTATTGGGTATCAAGTCATACCTCATTTAAAAGGTCTGGTGAAGCGCTATCCAATCATTTTGTTTTGCCTTTGATACCAGCCTTCCATTGTTATTTAATCGTTGTTTAAAAATTGCTCTCTTTCAACTTTTATTGCCTGAATGTTAACGGTGGTCACTTTGTACACATGATTAAATAACAGTTATCTCTTGTTAAATGTTTTTATTCTTTAAAGAGTCTTTCGGTCATAACCTAATACGGGGGCATACGAAAAGTTGAAAGAAAGCCAATTTTAAACAACGATTAAATAACAAAGCTAGTATCAAAGGCAAATCAAAATTATCGAATAGAGATTTACCAGACCTTTTAAATGAGGTATGACTTGATACCTAATGCCATTTGAGAAAATTCAAGGGGTATCTCCAGAAGGGAGGGGGTGAATCTGACGTTTATGACATTAGCGCCAAAAAGTGTCCCCCTCAAGTTAAAAGTTGACGTGTTTCGGCATTTCCTTCTAATATGTCCCATTTCTGGGATATTAAGGGTGGGTCCTTTTCAAATGAACACAGTGTATATATTTCTCTATATAAGTTCACTCCAATTATTTCTTATTTGTTTCTCGTATTATTTAGTTTTTTTGAGATAGTCTAATATTATTTTATATTTTTTGTGAGAGTCTTATATTGTTATATAGTTTTTTGTAAATAATTATTAATCGAAACATTTTTTATGTGGGATACAAATGTTAATTTGCAGGGGAGCCGAACTTTCTACAGTGAATTTTTGCAAAGCCAGCACTGTGACGTTCTATAAAACACTATTTGTTGCTTGTAAATATATTTAAACTGAAATTTAATGAATAAATGTAAATAATAATTGGAAAACCGGCAACCATGTAGATGGTAGATGTATTAGAATCTTAGAAAAATGTTTAGTCTAGAACTGCTTAGTGCTTGTCATAGAAAGTTTGTTTGTTTTTGGGTGGTGCATACAAAGTGTTCATGCCAGCATAAATCTCAAGTTGGTATTCTGTTACCAAGATAAGTCTTCGCGCTCCTTGTCGAAGTTTCAAAAATGTTATAATCACAAATTGTAGGATTTATGTTTTATATCAGCACAGCGGAAGAAATCAATTAAATAAAAATAAATTTAAAAAATGATCAAATATCAAAAAATAAAGGTTTTTGTTTCCATAACTACCAGGTCTGTTTTTTAGTTTAGCGTCATTGATACTTCAAGTCTATTAGCGAGTAAAACATAAAAATGGTTTATTCTATTCAGGAAAGAGTAGAAATTGTTGAATGTTATTTAAAAAATAACGAATGTTCTAACACTGCCTGTACAATTTTCAATGAGCGACACTCAAACAAACAGGTTAAACGTAAGTACGTTTTGGAACTTATTTCAAAATTTCGACAAACAGGATCTGTTCAAAATAAAAAACGGCAGATTCAAAATCCAGTAAGAAACGAAGCGGTAGAGGTAGCCGTTTTAGAACAAGTTGTTGCAGATCCAACTCTTAATACAAGAAAGCTTGGGCGAATTTTGAAAGCCAACAAATTCCATCCCTATAAAATTCATTTAGTTCAGGAACTTAACGAAGACGATTTTGATCGCCGCTTGCAATTTTGTGAAATCATGAGCGAGCATGCTATACAAGATCCACATTTTCTTTATAACATTTGTTTTTTGGATGAATGCAGTTTTTATGTTAGCGGGACTGTCAATCGACATAACTGTCGATTCTGGTCAGATTCCAATCCAAGAGTATTTCATGAAACGCATACTCAACACCCAGAAAAGTTAAACGTTTGGGCTGAAATATTTGGCGATCGTATTGTTGGTCCATTTTTTTTACCAGCTAATTTAACTGGGGGTATGTATTTGGAATTACTCGAAAACACCGTTGATCCAATGTTAACAAACATAATAGAAAACGATAACCGATACCTTGAAGATCACCTAATATTTCAACAGGACGGGGCTCCTCCACATTTTGCTGCAGCTGTTCGTCAGTACTTAAATGAAAACTTTCCTAGACATTGGATTGGACGAAGAGGATTTATTGAATGGCCCCCACGATCTCCTGATCTGGCCCCCTTAGATTACTTTTTATGGGGATATCTGAAAAGTAAAATATACGCCACTCAGTCAGGTTCCTTAGAAGAGTTACGTGAACCTATTATTACCGAATGTCGTCAAATAACTCCAGAAATGCTCCAAAACGTCAGACAAAGATTCGAGAATAATTTATATTCGTGCATGGAAGTTAATGGACAACACTTTGAGCATTTACCTTGAAGTAATTTAGTTTTTAATTATGGGAGTTGTTCTAAATTTTCCAATTTTTATGTTCACTTTTCTATTTTTTTTATTATGAATTGTCTATTAAATAGTTGAATTTTGCTTTTAAATGAAGTATCATTATTTAAAATACGGAAACTTTTCTCGCAAGATGGCACCAAAATCAAAAGTTACGTAATAAACTGCCTCGCAGTCAAATTCCTTATAAAATTACCTTTTCAATGATGTGTCACACTTAGTAATTTCCCTATTTAAATTTTATTGGTAATAGACACAGAAGGGAGGGGAGGGATGTAGGATAGTTGAGGATATGATCGAAAGATGTCCCCCTTGAAATAAAAATCGACCTCTTTTTGCATTTTCTCCAACAAAAATTTGTCTTCAAGATATGCGGTCTGTTTCGTTTTCGGTGCGGCACCCTGTATGCAGATTGGCAGGAGAGTTTCTGGACACTCTGTATACTGAAATTGAGCTCCGCCGGTCAATAAAAAGTACCCGATAATGATAATTTATAGTTCCTCACAATTTTAATCTTATTGCAATATTCTATCCTTGATGTAAATAGTAATATTCTATTCATTTTTATCGAACACTTACAACCTACTAGCTTTACCAATTTACTTTTTACACGCTTGTTATCGCCCTTTTGTCTATAAAATAAATTTTGGTGAGTAGGTTGCAGCCACTTAACACATTTCAAATTCTTTTACAGAAAATTAAAAGGCACTTTCTTCGAGATATTAAATTTCTCACATAAGTCGACATCCATATTTAGATAAAACTTGCCACTTCAGAAGAACCTGGTCCATGTGTTACAGCAAAGTTATAATTTAAATTCTTTGGGTTATATGAAAAGATAAAAACATTTTTTATCTATTAAACTTTAGGGACTAAAAATATTTGTTTGCCTTCCAAGAAATCCTGCAATATTATCTTTTTTTTATTTATCAGTTGATGTGTCACCGATTTCTGTCTATTATTTAATTTTATATTTCTTTCAAATCTTCTCCTCATTTAGCTAAAACAACTGTATCGTCCGCACACTAAAGCGTCATAATTTTTCCTCCTTGTACGGTTATTTCGGACTCTAACGGAGATAAACCTTGTCTCCTTTTTCCCATTTTCGTCGATCTTTCTTCTTCTTGTTCCTTTTTCTCGCATAATCACAATTCATGCTTCATCACTGAAGAACACAAAAATAGAAATCCAAGAAAAGAAGGAAGCTTTAATATTTTATATTTTGCATATAAAACTAGAAAAAACAGTAGATAACTTTTAAACATTATTGTTTTTTTGTTCACGAAGAGAAATGCATTTTTGCATCCTTTGGAACCAATTCTAGAAGCAGTTATTCCACTCGCTTGTTGGTACATTCAAAATAGAGTCTTTGAAGGCGCTGACTGCATCTTTGACCACGCAGTTCATTCTTAACTTTTGGAAAAGTAAATCAGTCGTTACGACTTAGGTCGGGACTGAATGTAGGATGGTCCAGCATTTTTGCAATGTCTTGGTGGAGGATCATTCGTCGTTGGGTGTTGGGTGTTGGTTATTCGAAACTCAGCAATTACTACCGATAAACAAATCGATATGTACCAATCAGCAGTAACCGTTATTTGATCTTGGAGAGGAATTGTTGCTTTATGAATATGACCCGCTTTTAAGACAAATATCGCCACCATATTTTTGGAAACACTTCGAGAACGGTCGGTTTTGGTTCATCTTGGAACACCCAAATAGCCGACTGACGTTTATTATCGGGTTCATAAGAGAAAATCCAGGATTAATCACCACTGATAATACTGTGTACAGGGTGAGTCATAACTATTGGGACATAGGCTAAGGGCAGATTGTTTGGACCAAAATATGGCAATAGGACTAAATATGCCTCAATAAAATAATGCTGTGGAATATATTATTCTGTCCCGTTATAAAGTTAGCCGCATTTTGTATTTTCCTCCAGAGTTCGCCTATTTACTTAATTTCATTGACTTCATATGTCTCCAAACATAAAAATCAAGCGGGTTATACTCAGGACTTCTTGGTGCCTATTCAAAATCACTTCCTCTGCCAATCCATCTCCATCGTTGAGGAAATATGTCACTTAGATGAAATGAGTCACTAATGGGAAATGAGGTGGAGCTCTATCCTGCATAAACCATTTTCCTTCTTACAACTAGTGCCAGATTATCCAAAATATCACTACAAGTATTTGAATGAATTGAATACCAGAAGTGTTGATGAAGTAAAATTGAAATTTATTTTCATTTCGATTTGACTTTTTTTGTTAAATATTTTGGTCACTTTTTAGAAACAGCAAAAACTAAATAGTATTCTCAAAATATATTATAAAATGTTCCTAGAAATGTTTACAGATTTTAAACAGCTTAAACTACCATATAATTCAAGTAAAATATGTACATAGTTGAAAAACCGGTGCATTTCAACTTATTTACACGACCTTGTCCTAAATAGGTAACAACATTTCTTCCATTTCTAAATTTATTATTTTATTACTTTTACTTTTCTACTTTCTTGATGGTTTATGGTAGAGGTCACCACGCGCCGTTTTACGATCCGTAAAATTTTCAATTTCGAATTTTATAAACAGCCTCTGTTATACTTTTATTCAACGTACATAAACACAATTACAAAATATTTAGAAGTAGTTGCCGAAACACTATATTACTACATAAAGATAAATTGGCGTTCTTCCTTCCGAGAAACTTTTCTACAGAAACGGTTTGGCATTGATCTAAAGTGCCTAACTGCAGGTTGTAAAACGTAATAGTGGGGCAGAACGGTTTTATTTATTTATTTATTTATTTATGTAGGTTTAACCTACCGTAACAATTTTATTTGGACGACATAACTGATTAACGTTAAAATACACTGTTACAATATGCCAGAAGAAAGAATGACCCATAAAAGAATTTGTCAGTTATTCAAATTTAAATGTATTTAAACATCTAAAAACACTGTTACATAAATTTCTCCACAAAAGTAACAAATATTGGAATTTTGTTAAAAATTATTAACTGTTTTATTCGCCAAGGTTATGTCTGTAATATATTGAGTAAAGTAAATAAAAAACAGGTAAAGCTAAAAATTATAAATTGGTAAGTTTGAATAAAACCTTAGCTACAACTAGCTCCGTAGTTGCAACTAAGATTTTCCGGTACTGTAGTTACAACAGAACTGAACTTTTACAGTGAATAAATTTTTGCCAAACCATGATGAAGCTCGCGGAAAAGCACTGACCCCATGAAATCAAATGGAAATATTTTTACGCTAGTTTGCTGATCCTGCTTTTCAAAGTGGAGCAGCAGAAGATTTTGGAGTTGATCGATAAACAGTAAGTAAAACGATCAACCATGTTATGAATTATGTTATTGAAAAAGCAGATAACTGGATCCATTTCCCCAATACAGTTCAAGAGATGAATAATGCAAAGTTATCATGGCAGACGTTGTGGGAGCTTTAGATTGCACACATGTAAAAATCAAGAAGTCTTCTATTTTTGGTGATGAGTACATTAATCGTAAAGGTTACGCTAGTATTGATGTCCAAGCAACGTGTGATGCACAGGAAAAGTTTACGAGTATTTAGGGATGCGCGATACTATCCGATATTCCAGTGTATCGATACTTTTACTTCCGATACTCGTTATTTTGTATCGATACTATGCTTTTCGATGCATTCCAAGTATCGATAAATTTGTAGTGTATCGATACCTTGCGATACGGGATTTTTAGTGGTAGCGGCAAGTGGCGTTATCTATAGTGATGAGCGATATATCGTGATTTTTTTATCACGTTGTGAAATGATATCGTGCTTTTTTTAACGAAACTAAAAATAAAACACGAAAAATGCAGTTTTTTACGTTTTTCGAGCTAATTTTGAGGTTATGTGAAAAAGTCACTAATGAAAAAGTTGTAGATTTTCACAAGATCTACAACTTTTTATTCTAGAACCTCAACTGTGGCCGGAAATCGCAATAATGTCTTTTTCCACCCCCCCAAAAAAGTGTTTTTACCGAAAAAACGTCATAACTCGAAAAATTTCCAACATTTGAATTTGAAATTTTTTTTCATGGTTTATAACTATCAAAGCTACCGTCTACTAAATTTTCATCAAAATCGAACATTTTTTCAACGAAACCAAAAATAAAAAACGAAAAATGCAGTTTTTTGCGTTTTTCGAGCTAATTTTGAAGTTACGTGGAAAAGTCACAAATGAAAAAAATGTAGATTTTCTCAAGATCTACAACTTTTATGATTAACTTTTTATTCTAGAACATCAACTTTGGCCGGAAATCGCAATAATGTCTTTTTCCACCCCCCAAAAAAAGTGTTTTTTACCGAAAAAACGTCATAACTCGAAAAATTTCCAATATTTTAATTTAAAATTTTTTTTCATGGTTTGTGACTATCAAAGCTACCTTCTACTAAATTTTCATCAAAATCGAACTTTTTTTAACGAAACCAAAAATAAAAAACGAAAAATGCAGTTTTTTGCGTTTTTCGAGCTAATTTTAAAGTTATGGGGAAAAGTCACTAATAAAAAGTTGTAGATTTTCTCAAGATCTACAACTTTTATGATCAACTTTTTATTCTAGATCCTCAACTTTGGCCGGAAATCACAATAATGTTTTTTTCCACCCCCCAAAAAAAGTGTTTTTTACCGAAAAAACGTCATAACTCGAAAAATTTCCAATATTTTAATTTTACATTTTTTTTCATGGTTTGTAACTATCAAAGCTACCTTCTACTAAATTTTCATCAAAATCGAACATTTTTTTAACGAAACCAAAAATAAAAAACGAAAAATGCAGTTTCTTGCGTTTTTCGAGCTAATTTTGAAGTTATGTGGAAAAGTCACTAATAAAAAAGTTGTAGATTTCTTCAAGATCTACAACTTTTTATTCTAGAACCTCAACTTTTGCCGGAAATCGCAATAATGTCTTTTTCCACCCCCCCAAAAAAGTGTTTTTTACCGAAAAAACGTCATAACTCGAAAAATTTCCAATATTTTAATTTAAAATTTTTTTTCATGGTTTTTAACTATCAAAGCTACCTTCTACTAAATTTTCATCAAAATCGAACATTTTTTTAACGAAACCAAAAATAAAAAACGAAAAATGCAGCTTTTTGCGTTTTTCGAGCTAATTTTGAAGTTATGTGGAAAAGTCACTAATAAAAAGTTGTAGATTTTCTCAAGATCTACAACTTTTATGATCAACTTTTTATTCTAGATCCTCAACTTTGGCCGGAAATCACAATAATGTTTTTTTCCACCCCCCAAAAAAAGTGTTTTTTACCGAAAAAACGTCATAACTCGAAAAATTTCCAATATTTTAATTTTACATTTTTTTTCATGGTTTGTAACTATCAAAGCTACCTTCTACTAAATTTTCATCAAAATCGAACATTTTTTTAACGAAACCAAAAATAAAAAACGAAAAATGCAGTTTCTTGAGTTTTTCGAGCTAATTTTGAAGTTATGTGGAAAAGTCACTAATAAAAAAGTTGTAGATTTCTTCAAGATCTACAACTTTTTATTCTAGAACCTCAACTTTTGCCGGAAATCGCAATAATGTCTTTTTCCACCCCCCAAAAAAGTGTTTTTTACCGAAAAAACGTCATAACTCGAAAAATTTCCAATATTTTAATTTAAAATTTTTTTTCATGGTTTTTAACTATCAAAGCTACCTTCTACTAAATTTTCATCAAAATCGAACATTTTTTTAACGAAACCAAAAATAAAAAACGAAAAATGCAGCTTTTTGCGTTTTTCGAGCTAATTTTGAAGTTATGTGGAAAAGTCACTAATGAAAAAGTTGTAGATTTTCTCAAGATCTACAACTTTTATAATCAACTTTTTATTATAGGATTTCAACTTTGGCCGGAAATATCCATAATGTCTTTTTCCACCCCCCAAAAAAAGTGTTTTACCGAAAAAACGTTATAACTCGAAAAATTTACAATATTCCAATTTGAAATTTTTTTTCATGGTTTGTGACTATCAAAGCTACCTTCTACTAAATTTTCATCAAAATCGAATATTTTTTTAATGAAACCATAAATAAAAAACGAAAAATGCAGTTTTTTGCGTTTTTCGAGCTAATTTTGAGGTTATGTGGAAAAGTCATTAATAAAAAAGTTGTAGATTTTCTCAAGATCTACAACTTTTATAATCAACTTTTCATTCTAGAACCTCAACTTTGTCCGGAAATCGTAATAATGTCTCTTTCCACCCCCCCAAAAAAAGTGTTTTTTACCGAGAAAACGTCATAACTCGAAAAATTTCCAATATTTCAATTTGAAATTTTTGTTCATGGTTTGTGACTATCGAAGCTACCTTCTACTAAATTTTCATCAAAATCGAACATTTTTTAACGAAACCAAAAATAAAAAACGAAAAATGCAGTTTTTTGCGTTTTTCGAGCTAATTTTGAAGTTATGTGAAAAAGTTACGAATTAAAAAGTTGTAGATTTTCTCAAGATCTACAACTTTTATCATCCACTTTTTTCTCTTGAACCTCAACTTTGGCCGGAAATCGCAATAATGTCTTTTTCCACCCCCCAAAAAAACTGTTTTTTACCCAAAAAACGTCAAAATTAGGAAAATCTCGGATCGTTAACGTATCGATACTTCGAATATCGATAAATTACTATTCGATATTCTACTGTATCGATACTTTACGTTCCGATCCGTATCGATACCTAATATCAATACTTTCTAGTGTATCGCGCAACCCTACGAGTATTTGCGTAGAGTGGCCAGGGTCCGTACACGATTCGAGAATATCGCGACGCAGTGAAATTCGAGACTGTATTTCGCCGTATGACGGTACGGCTTCTTTTCTTGGTGATTCCGGTTACGGTATAGCTCCTTGGCTGATTACGCTTTTTAAGGCAAACACGCCTCAGAACGAGTTATAATTGAACGAGTATTTAAAAGTAGTTAAAAGTAGTTAAAACAAAGGTTCCCTTGTTTACAGAACTGTATGCGCGTGTCCCTACCAAGAGTACCTAAGCTGATAACAAGCTGTGCACTGTGCAGTACTCCACAATGTCGCCAAACATATATTATTGACCAATTTCATTTTGAGCAACTAGAAGAAGCAGATGACGCGTAAGGTGGTGGTGTTGTACACGAAAACAATGCAACTAAGTGCCGTGGTGAACAAAAACGAGAGGAGATGTTAATGAATATTTAAGTTAAAAATAAAAAAAGATGGAATTTCACCTTTTAGTGTCAAACCATTGACCAAATATCAAACTCCGTTAATATTTTTAATTACAAATTACAGAGACAACCCTGACACAAGTGATACATTGGAATTGCATAAATACGTCTTTGTTTAAAAGAAGAACTATAAGTCAATAATGAAACTGATTCCTCTCATAATCTTTATTCTTTCTGCTTTCATTCTAATTTCAATAAAACGTTTTAAGTTGTCTGTATCTGGTTTTATCGCCAATGAACCTTCGGGCTCCAAATATCATCAATTGACATCATAATTTGTAAGTTTGCTCAAGCTCGTTTTTAAGATCTATTATATTAACACCCTTAAAGGTCTGATGATGGTTAAGTTGCCCTAATAATTTAACAATACATTCATATAGCATTGACTTGCAGTTTTCTTCTTTGAAACCATAATTTGTACTTATTTTTGCAGTGTAATAATTTTTGTGCTTTGCATTAAAGGGGAAGCAGTAATACCTGTCACAGAAGCAGTTCCAAGTTAATCAGGGTTGCAAAGGAGCCAATGGACCTCTAATCCAATCAAGCGCTCTGTTTTTCGCAATATCAAAGACTTTTCTAAGGCCTAGAAAGAAGCATTTAATACGAATTGTGGAAAGTAAGGAGGCACATATTAGTAAACTTGAAACACTTTGCAGAAAAAGGGATGCTGATATCGAAGCACTAACAGATATCACAGATTTGCCTGGCAAACGGAATTCGTTTGCTGGGATGTCCAGATCAGTGCCAGTGTCCATTCAGTGCTTGCTCTTGTGCGTCTCAGGGTTTTCTCTGCCTAGAAGTAGACGACCAAGGGCACCACACCCTTTCACTAGGTTATCTGACTGTGTATACCCGTAGAGAACCTCTGAGTAGTCGTATCATACAACAGCGTCTTTTGAATGCTTCTGGTGTTTCGGTTTCAATTGAAACAGTACGTCGAAGAATACAAGAGGTTAACTTACATTCTAGACGACTTTTGTGAAGAGTTTCATTAACACAAATTTTTTTGCATGTTTGATTGGCATTGGCTAATGAACATGTGAATGGGAATACTGAATGGAAGTCCGCATTGTTCACTCTTCTTGTAGTGCCCAGAGATCGAAGAGCATCAGTGAAGGAAGTTCATCCGTTCAAAGGTGGTACAATTGCTGTTTGGGGAGGCATTTGTTTGAAGGGGCGTACAAAATTGTTAGTACTTGATTGGTTCATGACTGTACAGATTTATGTTCAACAAGTTATTAACAATTTTGATGTCCACTAATAAAGCGAATAATTGAAATGTTGACAGCACAAGTATATTATTTTCGCAGCTTCTATTCTTACGGAAAACTGCCTGGGATTCCCTCCAAAAAATCAGACTAAATGGACTAGTAGTCTGATAGACTTTCCTCAGGAACTGAGTAGAAAAAAGGGGACACAATAGATCTTTTAAACCTCAGTGAATGTCACCCCAATATACATACATACTGATATGGAAAAGTGGAATCATACAACACATACACCAAACAAGGGTTATTTCAGTATAAAATCTAAATAAAATATAAACAAATCACCTGACAAATATTTACAACCCAAACTTTAAACGGGAATCTTTATAACTTTTCTCTAATTTATTGAAATCCTATCACATAGTTTCAGAATTTTCAAAAGCTTTGCAAATGTTTCTTGGCTCATCATAAATCTAAAAAGAAAGAACCTGAAAATTAAAAATTATTAGTTAGGTTATAAAATCTGACACTGGAAAAAATAGAAAAAGTACACTTATGAACATATTTAACAAGGTGTGAATCTAGATTTGTCAACTCGAACGGAAGAAAGGAGATGACAACTGAAATTAAAACAGATGTCAAATAATTTTAAAATTTCTTAACTAAAAGATAAAAACATTAATAAATTATTTGGAGACATTAAAAATAAACTTTCATATCAGAAAAAGATCAAATTATAAAATAATCAAGTCAAATAACAGAAATCAAAAATTATTAAATGAATTTGATTGGTCAGCAAATATAGAAAAACTTAAAAATAAAGAGACATATGGTTGTTGAATATAAAAAAATTTATATGTTGCTATTGATTAGAAACGGGTAGTTACGAAAAAAGATACAGAATTGAGAAGTATAAGCTTTTTCATGTTACAAAATTGAGTTAAAATTAGGCTACGTTATGTTAAAAGGTGAAACTATAAAGTGAATTTGTGTTACTAACCTTCCTTACAAGTGCCTGTTAAAAACAGATGTTAAATAACCTCTGTAAATATTAAATTCCTCAAATAAACCATCAGTGAAAACTCCGAGAGGTAAGCAGAACTGAAAATCTTCCCAAGCCGACCCCGAAGCCATATCGAAGCCACTTCTACGAGGGACTCCAAGGCCCAGAAAGGTCTAAAACACATAAAAGAAGTAATTATCCAATCTTCAAAAAGTAGTACAAGATAAAAGGTATTCCATAAACTATAAATTAAATCATCAAACTTACGTGCGTGTGAATAAATCCAAAACTTGATATTTATTCCTTTTCGTTACGATTACAATATCGTCCATTTTGTATATCAAATCTGTTAGAAACAGATGTTCTATTTTGTCTTTGGTTTTTAATGGTACATGTAAAAAGAGTTGCATAATTTCATATATTTATTAGATATAAAAACCTCATTTAGTGTGAATGTTGAGCGAAAGATCATTTAGATAAGTGTTTTAAATTGTTCCTTATGTCCTTATTTATCAATTCTGTATAAATACGCCGCACAATAGAGAGTAAATTAAAAAAATATTTTTCATAAATTTCAAATATAAAGAGTTTTCTTCCTATAAAGTTGGCAAAACTGCTTCACAATTAGATAGTTCCTATTATTCAAAGGCAAGGACACAGGACCGGCCTGAGGATATGTTAAATATAAATCAATCAAAAAAAACTAAGTGAGCATTAGGCACATGAACCCAACCTGAGGTGAAGAGTCATCATAAAAGGTGAGTGATGTATGATATCACTAAAACTTAAATTAAAATTCATATTAATTGGCGCCCAAATAAATATATGACAACAAATAAATTAGAATACATATCAACACTTTAAATTAAAAATTCATATCAATACATTACTATTATTATTCACCATAACATATGGATAAGTCGACGAAACAAAATCCTTTTGAATAATTAAAGTCAAAATAGATCAAAAACGGCTATCAATATCTAATCTACATACCAAATGAACTTTTAAGTATAATAGTACGCTATCAAAAAATCTCTGCAACAAAATTATACGCCCTTTGACGCAGCAAATCACATTTATTGCGAGATATGTTTCAATCTCGATTTTCGTTCCTTAGACTGGATAAGTTTTAGTTAAATTGTTAAAACATCGTAACAGTCTAAACATCAAAGGGATGAGCAATGCGAGCAGCACAGGCAGCCATTTGCATGAACAGCGGTTGCCATTATACCTTACCACAGCATCAAAGTGTGCCCTAGAAACAAAATATAAGCGGTATATAAAGCCGGTAAGTAGATTTTGGACCGGTGAATGAGTTTTCCGCACTTCCATCACGGTCTATGTTTACACGGGAGATTTTTTAACGGATGCATCAAATTGACACAAGTTGGAAGAAAGAAAAATTGGAAAAAAAACAAAATTATTCGTATTGAAAGACATTTGAACAGATGAAGTGACTACGTGGATCAATAAAAATCAGTACCAGAAAAAACCACATCATTTGTGTCTCTAAATTCTAAAAAATATTTTTTTAAATTGCTGAGTTCCGACGAATTGTGTAACGCGTCGTTAAGGCAGACATTCACTTGGCATCGTGTTACGTTTCTGATTATAGTTTTGGAATTGTCGTAAACTTAACAATGTATGTATGTATGTATGTAAATTGAGGTGACATTCACTGAGACCTAAAAGATCTATTTTGCCCCCTTACTTCTACTTAGTTCCTGAGGAAAGTCTCATAGACTAGTAGCTCCTTTAGTCCTATTTCCCGGAGGAATTTTAGGATATCTGCAGGCTTCAACTTAGGTAAATGTCCCTCTTCTATCCAGTAATCTCCAAGGTGTTGAGCCCTAGGATTCTGAATTGCTGTGCAGTTCGCCAATATGTGGATGGAGGTTTCTTCTTCCATACCACAGAATCTACATTCTTCTTCCTCCACTATTTTGAGCTTTTTCAGGTGCCCATTCAGGCGACAATGTCCCGTAAGGATGCCTGTTAAAACTCTTAGTGCACTTTTACTTTGACTTATGCATTCATTTGATCTCAACAGGTTGTAGTCACCCAGAAGAATCTTTGATTGCCTAAGTCCTACTAGATCTTTCCAATGGTCAGATCTTCTATTTTCTTCGGCTTTGCCTATTTCTTCCAATATTACATTGGAGTTGATACCGCAAAAGGGTTCCGGCCCCCAAAAGGGTGTTCCAGTCCCCCTCTTTGCTAGTTCATCTGCTATTTCATTTCCTTCTATCGCTGTGTGTCCTGGAATCCACAGTAAGGTGACTATATTGTTCTCGCCTAGTTCAATTAGTTTGCCTAGGCATTCCCACACCATTTTGGAACTGACAACACAAGAGCTCAGTGCTTTAATGGCTGCTTGACTATCCGACATTATGATAATCCTTTGCCTTCTATATCCTTAATCAATATTGAACTGGGCACACTTTCTTATGGCGTGAATTTCCGCTTGAAAGATACTCGGGGTTTTTCCCAAGCTTTCAGAGTGTTTGGTTCCTGGTCCGTACACTCCTATCCCAGTTCCTTCTATTGCTTTTGAGCCGTCTGTGTACCATTTAATGGCATTCTTTCCAAGTATGGTAATGGTATTTGGATCCCATTCCTTCTTGTTGCTTAATTCCGTAACGAATTTCTTTGAAAAGTTATACTTTTTCATCATACCATCTTGTGGCATGTCCCAGGTTTTCTGATTTCTAAGAAGTAAGGAGGTGGTTTTTTTTAATGATTCCCTCTCTACTTAGTCTGTATCTTGTTCTTTCTGCAACACTTTCCACCACCATATGTAGTGGTGTGAGGATGAGAATAACTTAACTTAACAATACTTAGAACACGATACATTTACTATTTGATGTTGATTGTTTTCTTGGTATATCTTCGAATTCCAAGATCCAATACCAATCAAATTAAAATGGAACCACCTAGAGAAGCTACGCTAGTTCGTCTCTGATCATGATCTTGTTTTGAAATTATCATAAACCTAACAATACCTCAATACATTTATTCCCTATCTGATGTTGAATGTTTTCTCAGTGTATTTCCGAGGTCCAAGGTCCAAAAGAGCAATGAAATCAAAATTGGACCACATTATCATGTTTTGAAATTGTCATTTGTCATAAACCTAACAATACCTCAATACATTCATTCCCTATCTGATGTTGATTGTTTTCTCAGTGTATTTCCGAAGTCCAAGGTCCAAGAGCAATGAAATTAAAATGGGACCACCTTGTAGCTATACTGGATCTAATGCAAAAGGAATAATCGAAATCGGTTCATAAACAAAGAAATTATGTACATACATAAAAAATATATACACTGTGTTCATTTGAAAAGGACCCACCCTTAATATTTCAAAAATGGAACATATTAGAAGGAAATGCCGAAACACGTCAACTTTTTGGCGCTAACGTCATAAACGTCAGATTCACCCCCTCCCTACTGGAGACGCCCCTTACATTTTTTCAAATGGCATTAGGTATCAAGTCACACCTCATTTAAAAGGTCTGGTAAATCTCTATTCAATCATTTTGTTTTGCCTTTGATACCAGCCTTCCATTGTTATTTAATCGTTGTTTAAAATTGGCTATTTTTCAACTTTTATTGCCTGAATGTTAACGGTGGTCACTTTGAACACATGATTAAATAGCAGTTTTTTCTTGTTAACAGTTGTCTTTTTACTATTTGTAAATTTTTTATTCTTTAAAAAGTCTATCTATCATAACACAATACGGGGGCATACGAAAAATTGAAAGAGAGCAAATTTTAAACAACGATTAAATAACAATGGAAGGCTGGTATGAAAGGCAAAAGAAAATGATTGAATAGAGATTTACCAGACCTTTTAAATGAGGTGTGACTTGTAGGGGTGGTTGTTTGCCGGGGGGGAGGGGGGGGGGCAGAAAATTGTATTGTAATTTTTTGATTAGCATTTGAATTGTTATTATGTACATTTCTTAATTATGTTAAACCCTGTATATAGTATTTGTTTCAAACCTTACTTGATAAAAAAATAATATTATTAAAAAAATCATAAATAATAAATTATGAAATTGAAATCACCGATTGGGTTAAAATGTATATCGTGTAAACGTAGTATATGCTGGAAGCAATGTTTTATGGATAGATAGACGATTCCCTTGTTCCAGGCTCGCAAAAGCGTGGTTGATAACTACAGGGGTGAGTTTGCATACTTCAACGACATCTGTTTGTTACTAACTGCAATTTCGGAGTTAATAGTCCAGGAGATTAATTTAGTTATAAATTAGGGGAAATCAACAAAGGATTTAGTTATTTTAAAACTGTAACTTTTTGCGAGGGTGTAAAGAGTTGATTACATTGAAACGATTATTGTTATTAGATTGTAAACGTTATTTACTACAGAATGGTTTTAGTTTGTGTAATTAAATATTTAAGTTAATTTATCAATAAAAGTATATATTTTCTATATATTCTATATATAATCAAAATCACTAAAAAAATTTATCAAAAAAGTTACCAATCAATTTCATCATCAGAAATACTTCACGTGGCGCCCCCTGTAACAAAATGTAAAATAATACAATATAAAATAATACAATAATTAAGAGTTGATTACATTGAAACTATTATTGTTATTAGATTGTAAACGTTATTTACTATATGTAGAATGGTTCTAGTTTGTGTAATTTAATATAAGTTAATTTATCAATAAATGTATATGAGTAGATAGTCTAGGCCACCATGACTACAGATATAGGTAAAACAATGTGTTAGAGAGAGAGAGAGTCATGGAGGTAATGTGTAAGAGAGAGACAGGTTCAGTCAAACGTTCGGTCAAACGTCACGTGCTACGTCAGACGTCACGTCAAACGTCATGTGCTACGTCAAACTTGTGGGAAGTGCTCATTTGTAATATGTCTTCAGAAGAGTAAAGACATCGAATTGAAGAGTTTATTGACACCATTGGTAAATTAAATATAGACATTGCTTTTTATGAAGACATATTACAAATGAGCACCTCCCACACGTTTGACGTAGCATGAGACGTTTGACGTAGCACGTGACGTTTGAGCACCGAACGCGTGGATCGGCGCAGGCCTGAACCTGTCTCTCTCTTACACATTACCTCCATGACTCTCTCTCTCTCTCTCTAACACATTGTTTTCCCTATATCTGTTGTCACGATGGCCTAACTTATCTACTTATATGCTATGAATCAAATGTACTGTTCTTGATGCTAATTATAAGGAATGCTTAATTAAGCAGCCGTAGTAGAGAATATGAAAATGTCACCTAAAACACTCACCAGGATAGAAGGTGTTATATTATACATTAATTTTAGCCCGGTCATTCATTCATTCGTTTGGGTTGTGCTCAACTGCCCAGACACTTGAACTTAATCTTTGAACCATTTCCCATGTTATCTACTTCAATTCCAGAAGCTTCCTGTCTTCTATAAAGGTCACTAGTTTGACTGGAGGGATTTTCAGTAGTTGTAATGGTTGTATTAATTCCTCTCCAAAGTGCTTCCGTCTCAGCCCTTGTAAGTTCTCGCAGAAGTGAGGTATGTGAGTAGGTGTTTCATCATTGAGTTCACATTTTCTGCACATAATTTTCCCTACTTGTGCAGATGTTTCCTCAGGGTGCAGTATCAAGTCACCCGGTCGGTAACTGTCTTCAAATGTCTCTTACCCAGTTTCAATAGCCTGGTTGGGAGTTCTTCTATCTTGTTCAGTATACTCTCTGTAAGGAGGTGCTCTTGTGTCAACCTCCATTTGAGTTGGTGTTCCCTATCTAGCCAGTTCCCGATTTCCCCTCTTATGCAATCTTTTGTGATTCCACAAAACGGTTCCGGACCTATGAAGCCTCCTTTGGAGCCTTCTTCAGCTAACTGGTCCGCCATTTCATTACCTGTAATCCCCTCATGTGCCGGCACCCATATTAGAGACACTTCGTTGTCTCTTGTCAGCATGTTAAGAGATTCTTTACAGATTTTTACCAGTCTAGACCTAGTTGTTGTTGTTTCAGTGATATTTCAATTTTTTGTCCGGTATCTCCTCTTCTGATGATTTCATCAATTCAGGCTATAGCGGCAATCGTCTCTGCTTGAAACACAGTCGTATATCGACCAAGCCTAAAGAACATTCTCTTTCTACGTCTTTTTATAGCAGCCCCTGTGCCATGGTTTTTTTTTGAACCATCGGTGAACCAGATGATTCCCCCAGAATTAGCCCGGAGTTTTGATTTTGATTTAATGAGTTCTATTTTTATTTGAGCTCTTATAGCAGATACCTGGAATCTATGTACTGTTTATTATTATCTGATCCCTTCTTTATACTTCAACATTCTCATGAGCACCCAATAGAACCTCACTATTGATAAACATATTCCATTCTTTGTAAATAATCATCTAATACTGTATTTAATAAAACGGAATACAATATCTAAATTAAATTTTTTTTAACAGTTAAATATATTTTCGAAACCACACACAAACTAGGGCAAATTATATTGAAGTATCTATTAGTCAAAATGTCAAACGGTATCCACAGCCGGTAGTTGCAAAGTAGGTACCTTAACATTTTTATGTTCATCTATTCATCTTCAGGGTGATGTTAGGCTGCGTAGGGCGTCCAATAAGGTCATTTATAACTCTGTCATTGTGTGCAATTTATTACTTTTGATGTCCTTCAAAGGTACCGACCGTAGCGCTGTATATATAAACCAGCACACTAAATTCCAAAAATATAGAACGTCGTGTGCCTCTTAAAATATTTTATTATCGGGGTTTAAGGCCCTTGCTACTACTACCTGATGACATTATCACTCATGGGAAATAAGAAACCGGTGCAAATTATTGAAACTAAGCAGGAGGTCAATAATAAACTTGTTAGTTTGTATCTGGCTATTTAATGTCCAATTATTAAATGATTTTTTTTAATTTTCCGCCCTCTCGTAGAAAAAATATTATTTCACATGTTCGGAAAGAGATACATTTCCGCATACGACCGAAGTTGCAAAGGCGTCTTTATATTTGTATTTGACATCGAAAGTACAATTTTAACAAAAATAGGAAAAAGTAAATATCAACCCAAATCTCTCTATTTTTTTCAGGTGGCTAAATCTGGAGAATATATTGGATAAGCTGAAGTGCAATTTAACCTTTCAACCTCTGAAATTAATATGCGGAGGAGTTATTCGATTTGTCATTTCTTTTCTTGGTTTTAGTAATGTTTTTTTTACGAAAAAAAAAAATGTTTAATCAGCACATTCTATTTTCTTCAAAGCACACGAAATTTTCTGCTTTCAAAGCTGTTAAGCTGCGCGAGAAATTCAAAAAGTTTCTAAGGGGGCGCCCATTAATTACGTGAGGTGTTCAAGGGAGGGGGGTCAAGTAAAATCTTTCCAAATCTCACTTGGGGGTTTTAACAAATATCACGTAATATTTTTTCAATAGAAAACCATGTAAATTGCGTGAAAGTAAAGTAAAAAATTTTTCTAGAGCAAAAATATGGCGAAATTCGACACAATAGTGTTTGTCGTATTCGCCCGAACCCCGCAGAGCAGCATAATTATATAATAGTCTTTGTTAGTCTTAAATTAAAGTAATAGAACAAATTGTTTTTTTGAAATTTTTTTTATCCAACGGGTTCACAGCCAAAACACATTTAAAAAAATTTCACGTGAGATTTAGGGAGGGAGGAGGTAGTAAAGGAAAACCTTACGAAATCTCACCAGAGGGGGCGAGGGAGTCAAAAAATCCTAAAAAATGTCTCACGTAATTTATGGACGCCCCCTAACTTATCAAAGTAGCCTCGTAGTCAAAAGATATTAATATTCCTATAGTACTACTGCCCAGCTTTAGGCACTAAATCTTAATTTGATAGATCTAAAATCTAATCATTACTGCCAAATTTATCAGGGTCACTTTATAATATAATGTGTCTGTTAGTAGATACAATCAATGAAAAAAATTAATTATGTAAACCCATTAACGATTATGATCTATTTAGATAAAATTGATTAAATTATACAAAAATCATATCAACAGTAGCATTTATAGAGACTATTAGAAATAATTTAAAATATTATAATATAAAAAATAATATTTCAAAATGCTCACTGCTTTGTTCTATCCGCTTTTTATGTTAAATTGAAAATTATTTCTCACGTTTTAATTTAACCTGTTATAAGAGGATGGTTTTTTTAGTTTTTAATAATTTCTTTTAAATATTAATCTTTAGTTATACCTAAAAAAAGGTAATATAAAGGTAATTATAATTTTTAATGGTTCTGCAACTGTATTATTTTATTGGTATTTTATTTCATATTATAAAATATTGTAAAACTGTATATTTTTCAGATAAGAATAGAAGGTACTGTAGCTAAATTACCTTAAGAATATACATTAAAATATTGGAATACAGACCATACGCACAAATTAGAACATTGCTTGCTGATAAAATTGGAACAATTATTTGGGAAAAAAAGTCAAAGACATGAAGAGTTATTGAAACAAGCACGAAACCGAGTCAAATTTTGCATGCCCGAATATCAGTAAAAATATTTTTATTACAATACGTTATTCTGTTGCCTCCTATATTTAGGGTTTACATAAAATATTGAGAGTTAATAAAATACAAGCTGCTAAACCTGAAGAAAGAGCTTAAGGTGCTAATCGGGTTGCAGAAACTTAAATATAATAAAAAGGTGCCTTTTTTAAATTATATAAAAACTGCATAATGTTTTTTCAAAATAAAATCTTATTTACTTTGTTCAAAATTAAACTACCCTATCAAAGTTTCTGTTGAAACGTTCCTTTGTTGGGAATGCCATTATAACTATTTAATATAATATTTAATACTTTTTTTTATTTTTTAGTGTCAGCTTTAAGATAAGTCCTAACCGATTATATTTATATCACGGCGAAGATATGTTAATAGCAGATAAAATCGATTTCAAAAATGATGGTAATGCATAAATTTAATTTTAGTACCGCTCAAAATTTTCAGAAAATAAAAAAATTGTTTGACGTTCGGGATTTAAACAAAGCCTCTGTATCAAAAGTGACAACAATTCCTCAGTAATTTAATGAAATTTTTTACTGAGTTTGCAAATATTTAGCCTATGTTTAACGCAATGAACTTCTTCCCTTTCTTAATAGTTATTTATGTATCAAAGGTACTAAGTATAGTTTGGCAAACATAACTGAAGCTGTGAAATGAATGCGGTCGAAAACATTTGATATTGCCACGTTTAACTATGAAATACATAGTGCTAAGTATGTAGTGATAATAATTAGAAAATGGACTTTTTATTATCAACAATATGTCAATAATGTTAAAAACGTTAGTTCTTTAATGTGCTTGTTTCATTGGATTTTGTCTATTAACATAATTTTTTCAATTTCTGAATATTAAAAGATGAACACTTTTCCAAATATGTTATGGGTTTCCTTCAAGCCGGCAACGTCGTTCGAAAATCATAATTACCACGCCCTCCTACTAACTCAATTGGTGAATATTTATCGAACCGCCGTTGCTAGGTAACCACCTGACTTCCTATTGGCAAGCGCGTGCGTGTGTTCTTCCCTCTCACTTCGACAATTGATTGACATTGATTATCCAGTGGCGTTTATAATGTCAATATTTTCCTTCGTATTTTCAGTTTTACTTGGTATCTTATTATTTCGTATCCATATTGAATTCAAGTACGATTTATAACAAATAGGTACCGTGTTTTGAAAAATACCTTACCCTTAAAGCAAAGCATAAATCACTTTCTATATATAATTATTTTATAATAATAATTATTATTTTTAATACTTTTATAAAATAGGTACCGTACGCTATTGGTACGTTTATAACAGATATCGGCCATGTTTCCTCCCCCCTTACCGATGCCCCGTAGCTTCAGATAGACTTGCCAAACTATAGATGATTAGGCCCTGAGGGCGACAGTCTTACAAGTACAAGTTCGTAAGTCGCCCGAGGATATATATCTATTATTACCCGTGGTGCATACAAACTTTTATGTCATACCAGTTCGTTTTGAATAATAAATGTTTTTTAAAAATTTATTTTGATTTACCAATTTTTGATTTATTCCTGCGACATTACCTTGATATTAAAATAGTCTGCGTTTTTGTTGCTAGGGAAGTAAGTATTAAAATGATTAATGAGTCAAAGCCAAAAATCAAAAATGGAACAAGATTTTGAAATTCTCGACGAAATTGAAAAAGGCTGAAAAGGCAACGCAAAACCTGTTACCGAGAAAATCCAGAAAATCATACGACAAAGAACATGAAACATGACCAATTTTTGAAGTGAATGTCAGAAAATGCTGTAGAAAACATTAACGAAACTGTACTGTTGGGGTACTTTAATGATCTATCCAAAAAAATTTCCACGAGCTCTCTGTGGGCTAAATATTCGATGATAAAGAAAACTTTAATGGTAAATAAGAATTTTGATATTTGTAATTCTCACAAATTATGCGAGTATTTAAAGCAAAGGTCAAAAGGGTACCAACCAAAAAAATCCAGTGTGAAAATCCATCTAGAGAAAAATTTTTGCTCTAGTAGATATCCAATGAAATCAGTTAATTTGAGGTCATTTGATTGAACACAACCAATCAGAACAACATTTCACTGAAAACAGACCATGGGCTCTCTATTAGGTGCGTTGCCATTTCATTTAAGAAGAAAAGTTTACTTATACTATCTTTTTTTGATGAATGCCGAAGATTTTGGTCATGTGAAGGAAATTTTAAAATTGCAGCTTCTGAATAAATTACTTTATAAAAAGAATACTTACACTGCCATCTGTCATTATTGAATGCCGAAGGTTTTGGTCATATGAAGAAAATTCCAAAAAAGGAAGTTTTTCTGAATTACATTTTAAAAGTTACTTTATTTAAGGAAGAAAGTATACTTACACTATCATTTGTTGATAATTGCCGAAGATTTTGGTCATGTGAAGGAAATTTCAAAATTACAATCTCTTAATAAATTACTTTTTAAAAAGAGTACTTACACTGCCATCTGTTATCGAATACCGAAGAACTCACTCTCTTTCTCTCTCCTAATTTCTACCTTTGTGTATCTTTCTTTCTCTCTTTAACGTTTAACGCAACCTTGTTGGAAGTCGCATTAGAAGTATCACTTCAAAAAGTAGATATCTAATTGAAAATTCAACTAGTCCGACTGGTGATCACACTAAATGGTGGAATTTTCGTGTAGGTACTTACAAAGGACCAAGGGCTCATCAACAAGCATTATCATCTCAATAATTTAAAAAAATATATTTATAAAACTGAAATAACTATTGTCTTAATGCATCAATTTACTCAGATAACAGTGGCTTAGCCATATATAAAGGGCAGGAGGGGTGACATCTTTAAGGGTACATTTTTTGGTTATTGAGTTCCGTAAAAACATCGTCAAGGAGGGGTATGGGAGTATATGTCTAATAAAGCACTTTTTGGGGGATACTTAAAATTATTTGAAGAATATTCATTATTTTTTTTGTTATAAATTATTCCAGCTCCCAGATACATAACGGAGGTCCTGGAAGATCATGTTGTACCTTGCAAGGTCACTATGGGCGAGCATGGAATTTTCATGCATGGTAATGCAAGACCACACGCTGTCAGGATTGTCAGTAAATATCTAGATCAGTGTTTTTCAATCTGTGGGTCGCGACCCATAGGGGGGTCGCGAAGCCTTACCAACTTTCCTCGTTCTTACTTTTAAAGTTTTCGCGGCTTCTTGCAGAATGTAGGTCTTAATAATGAATGTAGGTACCAAAATAGAGAAAATCATAAACGTAGTCTTTTAAATTACTAACTTCTTGTCTCTCTAAGGCACAAGGGGGTCGCCAGAATTTTTCAACCCTTAAAGGGGTCACATGTTCAAAAAAATTGAAAAACACTGATCTAGATAAAGTAGGAGTAACGCAGTAAAATTGGCCAACATGCATTCCAGATATTAATCCCATCGAACATGTCTTTTTTTAAATTTTTTGCGACAGGTTAAAACTACGATATTTACCCTAAAAATGGTTCCATTCTGTAGCTGCAAAATGGGACTCAAGAAAAATAAATAAAAAAAAGGAAGAACACTGCGACTTAGTAGAATACGTTGTGAAATATTTTCTTCAATACAACAAGCCATGCGATTTTTAAAACTTTGCAATACATTTTTTAGACGACGCCATCTGAAAGTTGCTCGTTATGTATTCATTTACATACCGAAAGTTGCGTTTTGAGTGTTCCATGTAGTGAAAGTGACAGTTCCGTACTGCAAAACACTTTCGGGACGCTCTGGAGTAGACAACTTTAACTTCCTTAAATGTGACTCTAGCCACTTCAATGTTGACAGTTTCACTTCGATGATTTTGCATAACCTTAAATTTTCAATTTTCTGAAATTATTTGTTTTATTTTTAGGTACAATCAACATTACTCTTTGCATATAATTAATAAATTAATATTGACATTGCAAATATCATTAAGTACATTATATTGTTCAATAAATAAAATGTCTATAATTCTCTATTATTTATTTTCTTTCCTCGGTGTAATTGAAAAAGTTTTGGATCTTATGCGTCGTCTAAAAAATGTTGTGTACGCCGCGGCTGAAATACTACTTTGTTGGACTCGTCTGTTGCTCGCCTCGCAATTTTCAGACTCGTCCAACAAAGTAGCACTTTCAGTCCTTGGCATACAAATAGCTATTGCAACATTCCTGACTGCTCAATTCTTCTTATTTCTGTGGTAATCCTGTCTTATTCAACGAATGGAATTTTGTGAGGAACTAATGGAAGAAATTAATAACAACGAAAAGTTCACTAAAACAATCATAATCCTTCAAGGATCTGGTATTGGTCAAACAAATAAATTTAATTTAATGTTTTTGTTCTTGATTCCTTGAACATATTGATATTTTTCAGTTGTTTTTTCTAGTAAACTAATAAACATAACGCCCTTTTGTTATTAAATTGTAAATTCTAGTTTTATATCTTTCAAATTTCCTTAAAAATAGTAGGGAACACAAAGCAATTCATTATGTTTAGTTATTTTAAATAAATATCGTTTACTTTGGTATAATAAACTCTTACAAATTTCCATCGTAAACCATGAAATTTTACTACCAGAAGTTTTTGAAATAAATCTTTGTGAATGAACTTTTCAAATTTAACGAGTGTTGAGTTTTAATATTTTAATTGCTATATATATTATTTTAGTGTTAGTAATAACTGTTTCGGTCATTTCTATTGAACTCGTCGACTAACTACGTTTTAGATATAAAATACTTAGTTTATTAGTCAAGAACAGTAATGGACTCTGCAATATAAACGGAAATTATATACCCCCAAAGATAATTAAAAGTTAATAAAAAAGGAAACTGGAAATGTTTTTTATTCTAAAAACATTCATTTATATTTTCGTCTTTTTATACACTTTTATTCATAAATTAATATATGATTAGGCCCTAATTTGTGGTATTGAAAGCTGAGCTTGAGACCTATCTTTAAGGGTGGTTCGGCCCCACGTTGGGCGCCAATTTGTAACTTAATTATATGCTTATCACCTTTTAGAATTTAAAGAAAAGGGGACGTCCATTAATTACGTGAGGTGTTCAGGGGTGGGAGGGGATCGAGCAGAATCTTACCAAATCTCACCAAGGAGGAGGGGGGGGGGGTCAAAAAAATCCTAAAAAATGCCTCACGTACAGTTTGGCAAATACAGGAGTGAATGTCAGGTGTGACTTGATACCTAATGCCATTTGAAAAAATGTAATGGGTGTCTCCAGTAGAGAGGGGGTGAATCTGACGTTTATGACATTAGCACCAAAAAGTGTCCCCATCAAGTTAAAAGTTGACGTGTTTCGGCATTTCTTTCTAATATGTCGCATTTCTGAAATATTAGGGGTGGGTCCTTTTCAAATGTATATTGATAAGGTGATAAAGAAAAAGTTAAAAAATTTAAGGTGGGATACAGATATATGGAAATGGTACAAGTATCAGAAGGAGCATTTGCAGACGATATTATAGTCATTGTGGCCGAAAAAGAGATAGACTTACAAAAGAACCTGGAGATTTGGAATGATGACCTGGAACAATATGGGATGAAATTAAATAAAAACAAAACGAAAGTTATGGCAGTAGGAAGCATACAGATAAAAGTAGACAATGTTATAATTGAACAGCTTCAAATATCTACGTGTAGAACAACAAGAGAACGGGAGACCTGAAAAATAAATAAACGATAGGGTGAAAAAGTCACTAAAATTGTACTATGCAATGAACCAGGCTTTTATTAACAAAAAAGAAATGATATCAATGAAGACAAAAATAAATGTATTTAAGACTATATATAGACCAATTCTGACGTTTGGTTGTGAATCATGGACACTGACAGGCAAACAGTAAAAGCAGTAGAAATGAAATATCTCAGAAGAGTTAAAGAATAGATAAAGTAAGAAATACAAAAACAAGAAAGGATCTAGAAATAAAATCGACACTCGAATATATTCAAACAAGACAATTGGGATGGTGGGGACACCTACAAAGAATGTCAATTTCCAGACAAGTTAAGCAAGTATGGGAGGCAAGAAAAGCGAATAAGAGAAAACGTGGGAGACCGAGAAAAACATGGGACAGCAGCATTTATTTAAAGAAAGTGTACCGCCTACACCTATGGAATAGAAGCTGCGAAATAAGTATTTAACGACAGTTGAAAGTATAGTGCAGAATTTAAAAAATTAACCAATTCTTACGGCTACCTACTCAAATACAAGTTCTTGAAGTTCAAAAATGAAAGTTCGTAAAACATTTTTTTAATTTCACCCCTCTAGGACAGAATCCAAAAGCGATATTTTGTTCAAATTTTGCATCAGTTGGTTTTTTGATATGGTCATTTAAAAAACTGATGAAATTATCAAGTTTTTCTGTAAGAGATCAAGAGATCGGATTTTCCGACTTAAAATGGTTTGCAAAATATATAAATGGCAAGACTAGATTAGGAAGTCTATCCAAAATTGGGCAGAGTCTAAAAATATCAATATTTAAGGGAGACTTATGAAGTACCAAATATGAGAATTTAGAAAAACAAAGTTTGGACTGATTTGCTGAATTAATGGACCACAAAGTTTTACGTTTACCGCCAGATCAATACCAGTACAGCGGCATTGAAATGGTTTGGTCAGAAAGTAAAAGAATCTACGATCAAAAAAATTATTGAAACTAATGGATCTCCAAATGATATTCGGACTAGGAATGAAACATTTAAAAAAAAATTACCAAAACCCATTGGCAACATTACATGGAACACTGCGACAAACTAATTTTTAAATACTGGGAAATTGAAAAATTTATAGACGCAGTTCATCAGAAGAAGATTTTTAGATGAAGAAGATAACTATAATGTACATAAACGTAAGCCACAGACGTTCTATGATTTCAAAAAGACTGCTCGCAAAAAGTCGAAAACATCGAGCGATTGCATTGGACTATCAAACAAATGTTTCATTGCCAAACGTGACAACGAATGACTATCTGAGACAGTTCTCCATGTACAGTTTCAATATTCACGTGTTGTCTACAGGCCAATCCATTTTTTACACATATCCCCAAACAGTTGCAAAAAAGGGCAAAATGAAGTGTTGTCGTTCCTATTCCATTTAATTACTAACTTTATGGATAACAAAGCAAAACATTTACACAAATTTTGTGATTCGGCAAAACAAAAACTATTCCATGTTTCGCTTTATTCATTATGTCGTACACAAAACAAAATTTTTTGAATCGATAAGAATAACATTCCCTGAAAGAGGCCATTCCTATATGGAATGTGACAAAAATATGGGGCTTGTGAATTTAAAAACGCACATGGAAATCCCCAATGACTGGTTCGAACTTTCGAGGATTTCAAGGATAAGACCGTCACCATTCCAGGTAGTAGAGGTGGAACAAGTTGTGGTTAAAAAATGGGACGTTTTCTTAAACGAAAAATATGTCCGGAAATGCCCCTTTCCTATACAGAAAATTAAACAAATAGAATCTACCAGGAAGCATCAAAGGCTTATCAGTTTTCTAACAAGTTTTTACGGTATCTGGACACAAAATGCTATTACTGGAGTAAAGTCCAAAGGAATATCAGCAGTCGAAAATGCATTAACAGAAGGGGAGTTTGAACTTCCACCTTTATTCTTCTAGATAA
Source organism: Lochmaea crataegi (assembly GCA_947563755.1). Classification (NCBI taxonomy): domain Eukaryota; kingdom Metazoa; phylum Arthropoda; class Insecta; order Coleoptera; family Chrysomelidae; genus Lochmaea; species Lochmaea crataegi. The sequence continues at coordinate 11,505,869 of OX387427.1, forward strand.
TATTAACAGTGACATATTTTTAGCCTTCCCTTAAGTTCGTGCAACCACTTCTCCATGATGTTTGGACATTCCCTGTTTTTTTTCAGTTTTTTTCTGTATTAGAGATTCTTTTTTATTTTTATTTTGTGATTTTTAAAGTTTTGACTAAAATATGTTCAAATACGTGATAGAATGTACTTCTGATTTAGCAAAGAAAAATATATAATATTTCCTTGATGCTTTGGTTTGAAACTATCTAGCCACAAATGCTAAATTTACTATTTTCTCAAAACAAAGAAAATGTGACATTCCTTGTTTTTTCCCTTCACCCTTCAACTGATATTATTTGTTGGATCTTCCGTTTTTATATAATATGTAATTTTTTGTTACAGAAATTTTGTACATGCAATTACCTCTATTTGATCATAAATTTGTCAGCCTCTGACAGATTAAAAGTGACATAATAAAACAGGTACGTTTTGTAACTATATTAACAGTATGATCAGCCAGACTCTGCTTAAAGCTTCTAGGAATCCAACAACTAGATCTAGACTGGTTAAGAACTGCAAAGAATCCCTTAACAGACTGGCAAGAGACAACAAAGTGTCTCTAATATGGGTGCCGGCACATGAGGGGTTTGCAGGTAATGAAATGACGGACCAGTTAGCTAAAGAAGGCTCTAAAGGAGACTTCTTAGGTCCGGAACCGTTTTGTGGAATCACAAAAGATTACATAAGAGGGGAAATCTGAAACTGGCTAGATAAGGAACACCAACTCAGATGGAGGTTGATACAAGGGCACCTCCATACAAAGAGTTTACTGAAAAAGGTAGACAGGGAACTCTCAACCAGGCTATTGAAACTGGGTAAGACACATTTGAAGACAGTTACTGACCTGGTGACTGGACACTGCACCATGAGGAAACATCTTAAGTTAATGAACCTATGTGCTGAAAATGTGAACTTGATGATGAAACACCTACTCACATATTCTGGAAGCACTTTGGAGAGGAATTAACACAACCATTAGAACTACTGAAAATTCCTCCAGTCAAACTAGTGACCTTTATAGAAGACACGAAGCTTCTGAAATGGAAGTAAATAACATGGGAAATGGAACAAAGATTCAGTTCAAGTGCCTGGGCTGATGAGCACATCCCAAATATATGAATGAATAAATGAACAGTATGATCAGATCAAAGGACTAACCCCATTCACTCAAGAAGCAAAAACTATTTCTCATTGTCTTGCCTTTTTCAATATTCTTGCAAAATGATTTCAAATTTCAATTAGAAACAAAAATTATGTATTCCTTTATTACTCGTACTTTTGATAACGCCCCTTAAATACGGCAAAGAAGAAGTTAAAATGTTTGAGAATGTCTCTGAATAATATTAAATTTACTAAAAATTAAAACCAGCTTTTTAGAAGCACCACACTTCAACTAGTTAACAGTTTAGCAGGTAATATACCAATAAATTAACCACGATTATCTGTAAGTGGTCGAAAGCTGTGATATATGTATATTTTTTTATTTACATAGAAAAAGACACACTTGCCACATGGCTCCTTTTAAGACCTTTCAGAAAAGGGTCTTAAGGGACCCGACATATAAAGCTGTCAATAAATTACACATTACAAGTGCCATATCTTTATATCACCCTGTGGTGTGATATTCTTTGGGGTTAGTGTTTGTCAGATAAGAACACATTTGAAAATTAGATAGATCGGGTTTACTGTATCAGTAAAACTTCTTAGATTCTGTTTATATTTTGGATTTTATGTTGACAAACTAAAGTGAAAGATCTAAGAAAAAATTTAAGATAAAATATTTGCGGACATATTTGTTGACAAAGTGTGAAACACAAATAGACAACGAATTTGCTGCTTCGCTATGTATACTTATTTAGGAAAAGATAATTCAAAAAATCCTTAAAGAGCAGCAAATATCCTATTATAATTTTAATGTAGATGTGAATCTTGGGCTAAAAATGGGTGATATAACTTTAGAGCAGCACGAGGGGGGTAGGGAAAATGAGGGGGAGAAGTGAGTAGAGAAGTTGGAAGTGAAAGAGGGGGGAGGGAGAAACATTAAAGAAAGGAAAGCCCCAGGGATAGATGGCCTGAGTGGTGATATGATGACAATGGGGAGTACTTCTGGGAACTATTCAACAGGATGCTGAAGGAGGAAGAGTTCCCTGAAGGATGGAAGGTGGCCAGGGTGATACTGATTAGGATGGCGGGTAGAGAGGGGTAGCGGGCGGGGGACTACAGGCTTATCAGCGTGCTGTGTGGTATGGGTAAATTTAAGGGGGGTTAATAAAGGATAGGAGGGAGTTGGTAGGAATGGGGGTTCTGGGGTAAACCAGCATGGGTTTACATAGGGGAAATGATGCATCTCGGCACTGGGCAGGCGATGTGCTTGGTGGAAAGAGCTAGGAAGGGCAGCTGGGGGAACGAGAAATTGGCGACGACGAGAACGCGTTCAACAGTGTCAGCAAACGGGAAGTGTTGCTGAGGCTTGGAGTGGGGTAGGGGTTGGTTAACCTGGTGAAGTATGAGACGGAGGCTGGAGTGCCCCAGGGCTCGGTTCTTGGACCGACGCTCTGAAAGTGAGTATTTGATGAGATTTGGGGGATAATATGTGAAGAGGGATGTGAGATTACGGTTTATGCGGACGATGTGTGTCTGGTATGTACGGCAAAGGGAGAGGCGGAGATAATGTGTAGGAAGATTGTGGAGAAGATAGAGCGGTGCGGACTGGAAGTGGCGGAAGATAAGACGGTGGGGTTGCTAGCGAAGGGACGGAGCAAGACGAGGGAAGTGGGGGTGATGGTGAAGGGAAGAAGAATTCGTATGGAGGAGTCAGTGAAATACCTAGGGGTGTGGTTGGATAGCCAATTATCCTTCAAAACTCATATGTTAAAGGCGGCAGAGAAGGGGAAAGTGAGGGCAGCATGGCTGGGGAGACTGATGTGTAATGTGAAAGGGCCGGAGAGTGGAAGAGGAGGATAATTGGTAGGACGGTAGAGCAGAGTATGCTGTACGGTGCGGAGGTGTGTGGTGAAAGAGCGGGGATGAATGCGAGGGTTAGGCCGCTCCTGCGGGTGCAGAGAGGGATACTGCACTACTTCTTGATACAGGTGTTCACTGGACATGGTTCGAGAGAAGGGTACCTCCACAAAATTGGGGAAAAGAGAGACTGGAGTGTGCGAGAGGTGTGAAGTGGAGGATGATGAAGGGCATGTGTTAAGATGCTGGAGGAACGAGGAAGTGCTGAAGAAGTCGGAGAGGAAACTAGGGGAAGCGGAGTACTGGGGGAACATGGTGGAGATAATATTGAGGGGGGAGGATGAATTGAGGGAGGTGAGTGGCGTAGTAGAGAGCATGGTTAGGGAGAGAGAAGGACTCGATATGGCATGAGAGGTAGGAGTATGTCTCGAAGTATGCTTGGGTAGTGATTCCGAAGCGGGGGTAACGGCGTGTTTGAGGTGGGTTTGGTTGGTAGGCATCCCCTTGGGGATGTTTGGTCCTGGACCCATTCGAACATGAGTTTCCCATCTCGACCCGAAAAAAAGAGCAGCACGATTTGTTTTTCTATTAAAAAAAATTTGTTTTAACCAATTATAAATAGATAAATAAACTTTAGTACTCACGAGGCACATGTACAAACAATATTCCGCCGAGAAGAAATATTTACACGTACGATTTATTACAATTTATTCGGTCCGAGGTATCGATTATTCGGTTAATCGATTTCAGATCGCCATCCCTAGTAGTTAGTGTACACCAGTGTACGTCTCTCTTAACAGGGGTCCAGTTTAGTTAGTCACTACACTATAAATTTTTCAATTAAGTATGCTTTTGTTAATAAATTAATTTATACCTATTGAAAGATAACTTAAAAATCCTGTTCATTTGTAAACTAAAAACCGAAAGAAGTTTTCACTTGTTAGAAAAGATCTAAAAGATTTAGAAAATATCAGTGTTTGAAAAATTAAGAAATTTCAATTTATACAGTCTAATCACGTTGTGACGCTCCAAAAATGACGTTAGTGTAACTTATAATAACAAAAAAGATATTTTTAGTTAAAATGAACTAGAAATATCTGGGACACCCGGTAATTACTGTACCTCATTTCTATTTTCATATGTATTTTCGAAAATTCCCAAGAAATTATTAAAACTTTCTGTTATATTTCAAAATATATGGTTTATCAGACTTTTTTTAAATAATAAACAAAATTTTAGTTAGAATAAATAACGGAAAATATAAAAAAATCTTATATTATACGTCGATGATTTATACAATATTTCAAAGGCCATAGCCGATTTACAATGTTGATTTGGGCCCTTAGCCATTTTTGAAAACTGACTCTGTAGTCATGTTTGCAGTAGTAGGAACGTCTTCTCCTAAATTTTCAGCTTCTAAGATGCATTAGGGGCGTTGCAAACGCAAAAAAACAATGTTTCGGCAGTTTTTTCACTTTTTGACTATCTCTGCCCCAAATAAATAGTTATAAAATCCAGCCGCCTTTTGAACACTGATTGATTACCCCTGTTATATTGCCCAGCATTATCTTGGTATTAGATCTGACGTATTATAACCACATTCCTGTCAATTTTCCATCAAAAACTACATTCGCCGTACATTAAATGATCCAATCTTCAATTTTTGGCTGACTTTTTTCCATCATGTAATGCCCAATCTTCAATTATCTCCGAAATAGACAATTTTAATGTCAAAGTGATTACAACATTTGCGAACCGAAAAGAACGTAGCAGAATAGACTTAATTAATAAGAAATAATTTGTTAGAAAAGTAGTGCCTAGAGACTCTTATTTTTTGCAAACCGAAAATTACGTCGAATAGACTTATTATAAGAAATAATTTTTTGTTAGCGAAGTAGCGCTTAGTGCGTGACTCTTATTTTTCTTGTGTGGCAATTGACAATCGTTCCAGAAATCCAATATTTCAACATGGAAAGCGCAGAAAGGACGATAAAATCGATGGGAGACTACCCCCTTACAAGGGAAACTTTTTTTCAAAAATTGCAGAACACCTTAAAATTTTTACCACGAGCCGCCACTGAATGTTAACATTCAAACGAGTGGATTGTTGCTGTCATACAATGTATCTGCTATTGTAATATATTATCTATTTTGTGCAAGGTATGAAAGAAAAATTTTCAAACCAGCTGAAAAGCTGACCACACTCTGTAGAGAAGAAGGAGACGATATAACAAATGATAAATACTGTGAGATTGAAACAGAAGAAGAAATTATTGAAGATAATATCAGGGTAGAACCTTTGGAAGAACAGGCAAAAAGTGACAACGATGAACATTACGAAAAGTCTCGTCACATTTTATTATAAGTCACTATATCCTGTATTTTACATGTTTCATAAATTAAGCTAGTTCTTGTATATGCACCTAATTTTCCGTTACTTTGTTAAAATTATCAAAAAAAAGTCAGTTTCATGTTTTCGTAATTGCAGTTGGGTATTACTTCGACAAAAAGTTCAACAATTTCAATATTATGAGAGCTTCAAAATTTTTCCTCCTAAGTTCGAAAATTTTACAATCCATCCGAAATGTGAGTAATTAAACATGAAAAATGGAAAAAAAAAGGTGAGCGGTCGTCGGACCGCCGTCAGAAGCTTGCTTCTTATGCACAATAAAATGACCATTTTTCAAAAATTTTGACCATTATTGACCGTTTTTTCAAAAATTTTTACAATTTTTGACAATTTTTTCAAATTTTAACAATTATTGACCAATTTTGACAATTATTGATCATTTTTGACAATTTTAGACCATTTTTCCAAGTTTTAACAATTATTTACCATTTTTGACAATTTTTGAACATTTTTGACAGATTCTGACAATTATTGACCATTTTATACAATTTTTCAAAAATGTTTACAATTTTTAACAATTATTGACCATTTGTGACAGTTTTTCATAATTATTGATCATTTTTTCAAAATTTTGACAATTTTTCACCACTTTTGACAATTTTTGACAATTTTTGGCAATTATTGACCAATTTTGACAATTATTGATCATTTTTGACAATTCTTCAAAAATTTTGGCCATTTTAGACCATTTTTCCAAATTTTAACAAATATTGACCATTTTTGACAATTATTGACCATTTTTTCAAAATTTTTACAAATATTGACCATTTTTGACAGTTTTTGACAATTATTGACCATTTTTCCAAATTTTTGAGAATTTTTGATAATATTTGGCAATTATTAACCATTTTTTCAAAATTTTGACAGTTTTTGACAATTATTGACCATTTTTCCAAATTTTTGACAATTTTTGACCATATTTCAAAATTTTTGACAATTTTTCAAAAATTTTAACATATTTAGCAATTAGAGAGAGTGACGCGCGATACTCTTTCTCTCTCTGTCTGTTTTGACAATTATTGACCGTCTTTGACAATTATTGGCCATTTTTTATAAATTTTCAAAAATTTTAACCATTTTTCAAAATTTTTGACAATTAATGACCATTTTTTCAAAATTTTTACAAGTATTGACCATTTTTGACAGTTTTTGACAATTATTGACCATTTTCCAAATTTTTGAGAATTTTTGAAAATGTTTGGCAATTATTAACCTTTTTTTCAAAATTTTGACAGTTTTTGACAATTATTGACCATTTTTCCAAATTTTTGACAATTTTTGACCATATTTCAAAGTTTTTGACAATTTTTCAAAAATTTTAACATATTTGGCAATTTGTGACGCGCGATACTTTTTCTCTCTCTGTCTATCTTCCGACTGTTTGGGAATCCCTCGTGCCGGCTTGTATGAGAGAGAGAGAGCGAGAGAGAGGCGTGCCGCTGTGTAGCCTACGAAAGAGAGAAGAAGAAGGCGGCTGAGGAAGAGAGGGGAAAGAGTTAGCGCAGCTGGCGGCCGAGAAAGAGACGAAGAATGGGTCATCGCGTGACGAACGCTTTTTCGTAACATTATACGCTTAAAGCTTAATACTCACTTAGGCGAAATTCGCGTTTTTTTGACATAATGTGTCAAATCCAGATTGTTGTCGCACATTCGCGTATTTCATCCATACTCACAAATGCGAAATTTGCCTACGCGAAAGTTGGGATATATCGCAAAAAAGTTAAAATGATTTTAACCATTTTGCGAATTTCTGTCATTTTCTGATGGTTTGTGGATGTCATAAATCGGCTCTGAGAGATATTTTGTTTTGTGTTCATAATACACTACGAGTGACTTATTTTATTTCATATGTCTGTATAAACCGAACAAAATTCCTATTCTATTTTATTTTATGCTCTTTTAATTTATTCACTGTATAAATCCAACAACAAAGCATTAAATAATAATATATTCGTAAATAATTGTTGTAACGACGAGCATCCATGACTATTTTCTTTTTCTAAAAATTGCACAAACACCAACAAATAATAATAAAAATTCTATGACAAACGGTACTTGTAAAAATCGCAGAAAAGTTAAAATTTCCCGCCGCGAATATTTTTAAATATGGATTTGACACATTATGTCAAAAAAACGCGAATTTCGCCAAGTGACTATTAAGCTTCACGAGTTCACTAGCCTTCCCAAAAGTCATAATTATGTCGTGCAATAAGAAGCAAGCTTCAAAAACCATATTTTTATATTTATGCTCATCTACTACCAAAAGTTCCCCTATTCTACACAGCTATAGTTTATTTCAGAAAGGTATAGAGTAATAAAACCTCATTAGATATGCAAAGGGAGCACAGAGAGACCCAACGAATATTTAAGCCACTTTCATAATTTGGCATTGATTTCATTGTAAAAGTCTTTCTTTTTATCAAGTGCAGGTAGTACCACCCGGGATGGGGTCAATATATGGGTTTAGCCTATTGTTATCCATTCACAAACACTGATAATAGTGTGCCAAAGGCGTGCCGGTAGGATACTCGTAAAAAGGAAAGAATTTTATTTTAACAGAATAAAAATTAGGCATTATGTACATAGTATTAGGTACACTTATTTTTTATTGAACATTATACAAAAAATACATTATACAGAAATTAAATTATAAAAAATCATTACTTGAAATTTTAATGTTACAAACAATACTATTTCAAGACCTACGCATATGGCCGACACCGAAATTGAGCCGAACTGGACGGAATTCCCCATTTTATTACTCTATACCTTTCTGAAATAGATTATAATTCGTTTGAATGTTATTTCATGTAGTTTTTGATTTAAAATCGACTGGAATATGGTTAAAATAAGTCAGATCTAATATCAAGATAATGCTGGGAAATCAGTAGTAATCGTTCAGAGTCCAAAAGGCGGCTGGATTTTTAACTTTTTTCATACAGATTCTTCCCGAGAAATCGAATAGGTGTCTCAAGTTAGCGCTGCAGCTGCTTCCGACTCAAAAATGCAAAAAAAGCCAAAAAAAATTAAAATTATGAATATTTTCGATAAAAAAGGCGTTCTAGTGAGCTAGAAAGTTCCAAGAAAATCTAGAAACGTACGTTTTTATTGGGAAATTTTCTCATGCGTAAAACTAAAGAAGGAACGTAAAAAATATTGATTAGTGGCTGAGATAGAGGCCAAAAAGTGCCGAAACATGTTTTTTTTGCGTTTGAAGCGCCCCTATTGGATCTTAGGAGCTGAAAACTGAACTAGTCCAAACAAGACACCACAGTCAGTTTCCAAAAATGGTTAAAGGCCCAAATCAACATTGTTAATCGGCTATGGCCAGATAAGTACCAAATACGCTCCAACTCTATACTCCTTATAATTATAAAGTATAGAAATTTCAAATTACGAAAAAAAAAAAGAATTCATAGAATATGTTGATTTAAAATTGTAATACAATAAAATAAAAACATGCACCTTACCTTTGGAAATCTAAGGTAGTTTTTTCACCAAACATTCTCCTTCATTATCCAACCACAGTAATTAAAACACTATTTTCACATTTATTGTCACTATTATACAGTAAAACCGCACTATACTGTCTTCTAAATCGAACCGAAATGCACGTTTTCATATTATTTATTCATTTTAATATTCAGTTTTTCCAAATTTTAAATTCCGAATGCACTTGCACGACCAATATCACGCCTTTAATAATTCGCCAAATGTCAACAGTCATAGCCGCTCATTTGTTTCTTTGTTGAAATGTTCCGTCACGGTTGATAAGATGTTTTTATTGCAGTTTTTTTGTCATATAAAAAGCTACCTTATAGTACATAAAATTGTCTATTTTAAATAACGTTACATTTTATTCGAAATAATTATTTTTAACATAAACGAAATGAATTATTCGCTTCAATATTTTGTATAAAATAAATGGAAGACAGAAAATTCATTAAATTTGGATAGTATTTTAAATCTTAAAAAGGACTTCGCACCTTTCTTTTGCAAAATTGAACTCGAATAATATTTTTATCCACTATCACATTATAATTGGAGTTTGATCCACACTTATGAAGCATATAAAGTACCACTTTATCCACTAGTGGAATAATGAAAAATATCAACACCTCCCAATTTTCTTTTTATTAATTTCAATAATTTTTGACGTTACATTATAATATATAAATAACTATTATTTTTTATGTGTTGTAAAAGTACCCATGGGCTCATTTCAATCTTACGACTAGTTTTTAAGATACAGAACGTTAAAGTTGGAAAAAAGCAGTTTTTCAAAAGTAATATTTTAGAAATATCTTTTTATTATATTCATATTTTGCACTACTGTTAATCCTTACCGATGAGTCATTGATTTTAGACTGACTTTTGACCCAAAATATTGATAGTTACAGGGTGAGTAAGGAAATATTTAAAATAAAATTATTACTAGCTCCTATTATTTTACTGTATTTTAAATTATCATGAAAATCATCTATAGCACTTCAGTGATCGGCTTATTTCAATATTTCTTATAGGGTAAGTAAGAAAATTGCATTTTTTGGGGGATATTTCAATATGAATTTTTAATATTTTTAGCTTTATAAATATTTCACTATAATTCATTCAAAACACATACGACCCGATGCTTGAATACAGTATGAGACAAAAGATGGGATATGATTTTTTATAAATAACCCTATATTTTTAAATTTCGTCGTTTAAATTCTGGAATTTTTGAAGCTTGCTTCTTATTGCACGACATATGACGTTTGAACTCGTGAAACGTGTGATGTTACGAAAAAGCGTTCGTCACGCGATTACTCATTAGAGAGAGAGATAGAGAGAGACGCAGGCTATAGGTACTTTCAGTGCAGAGAGAGAGACGCAGGCTATAGTGTACGTTCAGTGCAGAGATAGAGAGAGACGCATTGAAATAACGCGCGCTACTATATAACCAACGCTGCGTTAAAATTTTGAAAAATGATCAAAAATTGTCAAAATTTTGAACAAATGGTCAATAATTATAAAAGACTGTCAAAAAGGGTCAATAATTATAATAGACTGTCAAATTTTTTGAAAAATTGTCAAAAATGGTCAATAATTGTCAAAAACTGTCAAAAATTGTTAAATATTTTTAAAAATGCTCAAAAATAGTCAATAATTGTCAAAATATTTGAAAGTTGTCAAAAATGATCAAAAATTATCAGAAACTGTCAAAAATGGTCAATAATTGTTAAAATTTTGAAAAAATGGTCAATAGATATAAAAACTATAAAAATGGTCAATAATTGTTGAAAATTGTCAAAATTTTTGAAAAATTGTCAAAAATGGTCAATAATTGTTGAAATTTTGAAAAATGGTCAAAAGTTGTCAAAATTTTGAAAAAATGATCAATAATTATAAGAAACTGTCAAAAATGGTCAATAATTGTTCAAAATAGTCAAAATTTTTGAAAAATGGTCAAAATTTTTGAAAAATTGTCAAAAATGGTCAATAATTGTCAGAACCTGTCAAAAATGCTCAAAAATTGTCAAAAATGGTCAATAATTGTTAGAATTTGAAAAATGGTCTGAAATGGTCAAAATTTTTGAAACATTGTCAAAAATAAGTAAGTTTTGACTCGAAACAACCCTGTATATCAAAATGTTGAAATTTTAATGCTAGATTTCGAAAGAGCGGGATAATGAAATTGGTGTTTCCACATCCAACATTTTTACTTAATAACTTGAGGAAAATCCAGATGTTTTGATAATGAGGTAGCACAAAATTTGAAAAATAAATATATTTGCTTCCCCAAATGGTACTTTTCCAGCTTTAATCCATAAAATCGTCAACTATTTCTTATTCTCCTAATTTCTGGATCGCAGCCCTATTGAAAAACGAGAGGAGAGGAGAGGACAGGTCTGTATTTAGGACAAATTATTATTATCAACACCCTGTATGCTTAAAAAAATGATCATAACGTTGGTTCCGAAAATAGCATAACTTTATTTAAAACAAAGTTAACACTACAACAAATCTACACTTTAAAGTTCATACACTGCACCGCACAATTAACAGGTCAGGCAGAATTATATTAAATTAATTTTTTTTTAAGTTTTGAATCAATTTTATTCATTTCTAGTCAAGTTGTGGACCGTTCCATTTTTATCATTACCCTGTAGGGATTTCGCAAAAAAGTTCGAATGGATATGTTGATATACAGGGTAGCACACAAAATTATATTTTACGCTTAAGCCGCAAAATAGGTGTCAGAAGGTAAATTATTTTTTTCGGCAACCGTCCGGAAAGTACTTACTTTCCCGGTCACTTTCTCTGTGAGAAAGTAGCACTTTTCCCGCCTAGTCTGAATCTGAATCCCTTTAATATTAGCAATTGTTCGAATCTCAATATAAATATTAATACAAACAAGAATTAGAATGTTAGTAATATGAGTAGATTCCACAAAGTAAGGGTCCAAACAGTAAATTCTGTTCTAAAAATTAGTTTTTTCAGCGTTTTGTCATCACGACAAACATAAACATTCAAATCGACGCCATTTTTAGTCCATTTAGATATTATAAAGAAACGTGTTTTATTGATTTGTTATACCTACCACACGGTTGCCGAAAAAAAAAAATGTACGCAACAAGCCCGGAAACTGTGTTTTCGGACTCGCAGACTTCCAGGACTCGCCTACGGCTCGTCCTAGAATCTTGTATACTCGTCCAAAAAACAGTATTTTCCGGACTTATTACGTAATATACTATTAACACACTATTGACATTAGTCCTGTTCGCACGTTCAAAATGTCAAAATTCCCAATAGACCTGTCAGATGTTACGTAATAAACTTGTGCAAAATCTATTAGTGTGTTTTGAAAGTAGGTACTATAAACGTAATTGAAAAGAGAGACCGATACATCTAAACCATTATTTAGAATACGTGACAACGTGGATAATATAAGAATATCCTTCTGAAAGGAGGAAGGACAAAACTATTTCTAACACAAAGTAAATGGCACTGTAAACAATCCCAATGTTCCAATCAGTTGAGCAAACACACCATAATCTTGCAACAAGGCGTTTAAGTAAACTAATAGCGACCGGCAGAATTAAGTGACTGTTATTCCGGCCAAAGGAAAGTTATAAAAGTCTTTTAATCAAGTCTCTGTAACAGATGGACCTTGCCAATAAGCAGCTAAACCTATTGCCAATCAGCAGAAGTTATGTTGTTTGCAGAACATGATTCGGGGAAGATATTTTTGGAATCGTTAAAGAAATTTAATAATTATTGTGGGTAGAAATAAATATTTTTTCGCCCACCATATATGTGAAAAAGAATCATATTATCACTAAAAATTGATCGAATTGCTATTTATATAAAAAAGAATGTGTTTTTGCAGTAGATATGAAAACATTTTGTTTATAAACAGGATTTTTTGTAAAAAATATTTCACAATATTTCGTTGACTCGGCATCTGGCCTTAAGGATTTAATAATAAAAGTTTATAAATCCCTTATTGTACCGGGTGATTCAATAAGGGGTAACATATCTCGGGAACCGTATGTCCTAGAGTTTGGGGAAAAAATTGTTATAAGAAAATCGGCTCTAAAAAAATGATTAAAAACGTTTTTGAGTCCATAGGTGGCGCAATCTATCACTTACAAAATATAATCAGATTTTTTACAAAATATTCCTCAATTTAGGTTGGTATAAAATATCAATTTTATAAACTACTGTCCTTATTCTACAGCTTTTGTAAAAGTCATTTTTCTGTATCACCTTTTCTGCAGTGGGGGGTAAGTGTTTTTTCGTTGACATGAAAAAGACTATAGTTTCCAGAAAATATAACAACTCTTTCAATTTTTCAATCGGCAACTAGATGGCGTTATGTAACACCTAGCTCTATTTATGATTTTTTCTGAGAAATTTCAAATGGAATGCTATAACTCACTCGCTATAACTAACTAGCTTACAAAAAGGCAAATAAGATGACTTATTAACCTGTCAAAACCGCGATATCTCTTCTCATTCCAAAGATATTGGCATTTTTTGGTGTCTCTGGGACTTTCCTCAGAACTAAGGAGAAATATGAGGGGGCACAATATATCTTTTAGGTGAATTACCCTAATATACATACATACATTCATACCTACAAGGGGGCACAATAGATCTTTTAGGTCTCAGTGAATGTCACCCCAATATAGATACATACATACAAGCTTGAACACGTTGGATATGGTAAGGGTTAGGGTGTTCAACTAAAAATAGATTCTTGTTAAGGGAACAAATTACGTCACACCGTATTTTATCAAATTTAATAGTGTTTTTTGTTTTTATCCCCATTTAGAAAATTCTATTTTAAAAATTTCTTGAAATCCGCCGTTTAGATTTTGACGTCACTAGTATAAGTTGAAGCTAGTCTCATATTTTGACATTGAACAAAATAATCATAAGAGAGGGTAGTTACCCAAATTGAAGAAGAACAGAAGAAATTTAGGTTAGAGTGACAGTGAGTGAGTGAGTGCATTCGCATGTGGTTTTATCTTGGTTTACATTTTTTATCAGTTCGAGTTTAAGCTTTATACCTTTTATTAATAAAATGATTCAAATTCAAATTGAACATGGTAAACAAAAGAGTGATAGATGTCAGATGTCAACATTTTTGTCCTGATCAAGCTCAAACATCCCAATGAAGGAAAAAGAAGAAGCTAAAACATGGAACATCAATGAAAGATTATCGACAACTTCACATTTAAGCTAGTGACGTATCTGCATTATAAGTCGCATAGTTTTAGTAAATTTTTGTTTTCATTTTTTTCTGTTAATCTGTTTAAGATAATTTTATTTTTGAATATCCCATTTGTTACTTATTGATATTACCTAATAAAACATGGGGTCAAAATTTGAAGTTGAACACCCTGCTGCTCTTTGAAAACTCGCCACTGTGGCTGATATTTAGGGAAATTTTTCTAGAGCTTTTATCTGGGTGTTGATTGATTTCATCCAGAATATCTTGTTCTAGTTCTACCCTTACATTTTTAACTGCCCGGGAACGAACAGTGTTATTTGAGTTTCTTTGTAAAATTCCAGAACCCGATACAAATAAATATTGATAAGGCGTCACTCGTTGTGGATATTTTTCAGTATAAAGACGTCTAACTTGCCAAACCATACACCAAATACATTTCAGTCATTTCAGCATTTGAATACATATTATAAAATGAATGAATGAAAGTCATATACAGACAAATTAACTTTTAATTGTCTATTAATTAGTTAATTTTGTCGTTAAAAATGAGCGAGTCTGGTTCTGATTCCCAACCTTCAGACGTTGCAAAAGCTGTTGCAGCAGATTTGCTACCAAGTAAATCAAAAGCAGCGAATGAAACAGCTTGCGGGATGAAAAAGATAAATACTGAAGAAACGATGCATGTATGTATATTGTGGTGACATTCACTGAGACCTAAAAGATCTATTGCGCCTCCTTACTTCTACTTAGCTCCTGAGGAAAGTCTTAGAGACTAGTAGTTCCTTTAGTCCTATTTCCCGAAGGAAGTTTTGGATATCTGCAGGCTTTAACTTAGGTAAATGTCCCTCTTCTATCCAGTAATCTCCTAGGTGTTGTGCCCTAGGATTCTGAATTGCTGTGCAAATCGCAAGTATGTGGATGGAAGTTTCTTCTTCCATGCCACATAATCTACATTCTTCTTCCTCCACTATTTTGAGCTTTTTCAGGTAGGTACCCATTCAAGCGACAATGTGCCGTTAAGATCCCTGTTAAAACTGTTAATGCAGCTTTACTTTGACTTATGCATTCATTTGATCTCAACAGGTTGTAGTTACCCAGAAGAATCTTTGATTGTCTAAGTCCTACTAGATCTTTCCAATGGTCAGATCTTCTGAAGAAACGATATCAGAAATTGTTCTTCTTGCTTATTTTTCTTACAAAGCAAAAATATTCCAACCGTCGACGATGTGGAGTCACCATTCTATGTTACGAACAACAATATATGTCAATAAAAATGTAGATATCAAATCAAATACTTTTAGTAAAGAAGATTTCAGTAGTTTTTACAGTAGCCGAAGGTTATTGTTGCTGGAATTAATCTGGTTCTACTGGTCCGCAAATACATTCAAATAAAATTTGTGATATTTACTGAACATTGAAAAAGCGAAACCACCCTAATAACACAGTATTTACCTGGGACATACCATTAAAGTACTACTAGTGTCCCAATGTTTCCGACCTAGGTGGGATGTTCCTAGAATGTTTCTATTGGTACATAAATACGATTGATATAATGTTACATCCTTGGGATGTCCCTAGAATGTTTCTCTTGGTACATAAACATGATTTTCATTACAAAATATACAACTCGTACATATTTGCCAATCATTGTTAATTGTCTTTAAACTTTAACAATGTTTATTAAACCATACATACCTATTAAAATATTATGACTGAAGTATTTGTGATATCTCCCTGCTTCAACATTGCAAAGAGGTAAAAGAAGATTAGAAAAAAAAGAAGAAGACCTAATTTGCAAAAAGTAAGGTTAGAAGTAGAAGTGTTGAGTTCACAGCACGCTGTTGTTGAGTTTTTGTGGTAAAAATAAGCGGTAACCTTGTGAGTGTTGTGGCTTATTTATAAAGTGAGTATTTATATTGGATAGTAAAATGGATAGTCAGAAAAAAAGAAAATTATTAAATAAATATAGTCAGCGCTTTAAACGGCTGAAAAACGAAAATCGAATTGAAAATTGGTGATTGGCTGAGAAGAGCAAAAGAAAGACGATTGAGGATGGAACTAAAACATAAGTAAATGAACTGTTATCATATTACCCTATGTAACATTTTGTACTAGGTATAGGGAAATAAAGCATTGGTGGACAAGTCATAGCAACCATGCTATGGTTGCTAATACTTGTTTACCAATGCTTTATAATACACTTCCTATACCTACTAGAAAATGTAACATGTTATTTATGGAAAATATTGTTAGAAATTTATAATAAATTGCTCTTGTTTTAAGAAATATTGAAATGTTTTATTTGCACCTAGTGATTTCACTTCCAGTGTATTTTTAGAAACGTTTCTGAGATGTTCTAAACAAAGTACCCCGAATGAACCTAGTACATCCTATGTCATCTTAGAAACATCCTACTGGGATGTTTGTAGAACGTTGAAAATGATGACATGGCTGTTGCCAGATACATCCTAGAGATGTTTCGAGGGAAATGGGGATGTTGTTGGTATGTTTCTATTGTCCCAGAAGGATGTTTCTGGAATATTTTTGGGATGTTTCCGTGTTATTAGGGCATCGGGACTCGAGCCAGGGACGAATCCCTTCGGTAACCTCTGCGCTACGGACGGTTTCTACCCATCAATGTTCTGTTCGGTATAATAAGCTACCATTAACCTTACATTATCTACTATATCTCATTAAGCAAGTACCATCATGAAAAATAGCTATGAAAGATAATCCTTTAGAATAATATTTAGTACGCCAATGTTACAAATCAGAAAATAAAATTATTGCATCTGTTTACCTCCTCAGCAATCAGACAAAGTTGTCAAATAACAAGTAAATCCGGAATAACACCACATATACATTAGTAAAGTACCTAATAGTAAAATATTGTATTCGAAATTGAACATTAAGCCTTTTTTATCTGAACCATATGTTACGCAAATCCAGGACACCGTTTTGCTGTTTGGCAGTTAATATTTCTTTGTTAAACTATCACATTTTGCTTTTAATAAATAAGCGTTGTAAAAATTTAAATACATCATTTTTCAATAACCAAACTTAAGATAATATTATGATATATGGCTTACGAGGCATCATTTAATGTGACACTAATCGTACCTGAATTGTTTAGTCACTGTCATAAAAATATGGAAGTATAGGCTTAAATCGAATCGAAAATTAGGTGTAGTCAGTACAATATATTTTTTTAGCCATAATTCCTAGCAAGTCGCACGTTAAATTTCTTAAAATCAATTGCTTTGGCACCCGAACAGGAAACACCTTATCAATTTGAAGTGATTTTATGTTAAAATAATGTTATTCATGACAATTTTT
Source organism: Lochmaea crataegi (assembly GCA_947563755.1). Classification (NCBI taxonomy): domain Eukaryota; kingdom Metazoa; phylum Arthropoda; class Insecta; order Coleoptera; family Chrysomelidae; genus Lochmaea; species Lochmaea crataegi. The sequence continues at coordinate 11,523,327 of OX387427.1, forward strand.
AGAGTTTTTGAAGACGTCGACTGCTTCTTCTGGGAACTGTAACCTTTGTCAACAAAGTTCATTCTTAATTTTTGGAACAGTAAAAAAGTAGTGAGGACTTAGGTCGGTGCTGTATGGACGATGGTCCAACAAGATTATTCGTCGTTGGGGGGTTGGTTTTTCGAAAATCAGAAATTACTTCCGGCAAACAAATCGATATGTCCCTACCAATCAGCAGTAATTGTTACTACATGATCCGCTTTTGAGACGAATGTCGCCACCATCTGTGTGGAAACAAGGATAACCTTCGTCGGTTCATCTTGGAACACCCAAACAGCCGACTGACGATTATTTTCGGGTTCATGAGAGTAAATCCAGACAATACTGTATAATTTTTTGAGTTTCCTGCGTTAATTCGGCTTTTTTTGACACCAATTGACTCTAATGGCTTTCTGTTCTTCCGTTAACAGATGCGGTATCCAACGAGAAACTAATTTTTTACAGCTAATTTTTCATGTAAAATGTTTTGAGTTGTGGTCTTTGAAATGCCCAATGATGCTCCAATTTCACGATATGTCTTGGATCAGCTTACGTACAGCATTGAAGTTTTCCTGGGTGAAAGCCGTTGTTGGTGGATCTGTTCTTGGATCCTCGTCAAGATCAATCCGTCCACATTTAAATTCTCCATACCAACGAGAATTTGTCGACTGATGTGGTGCTTCATTGTCGAAAACAGAAACCAACTCGACAAGGCATTCTTGTTGAGACAATTGTGAAAAATTATTTCGCGAGCATTTTCTCGGCTCAATTCCATTTTTCGACAGACTCATAAGCAAGTTCCTTCCGTGCTTGAGTTTTTGCGAAAGCACTGTAAACAAACTAAATGTCAAGTGGCAGTCAAACACCACAAAGACAGTTGTGCCAACTTATTGGAAAAAATAATTGTGATAAAATCTTTTCAAATCATCAATTCCTGTTTTTTTTCTGTGACAGAAAGCGCAGTCGGCAATTTTTTTATGGTGTGACTCAGTGAATTTATTTCTTCCATTTCCATTTCAATATAGAGTTTATAGATATGAGCTTTATGTAATGGAAACAGAATAGATCCTGAATCTTGTTAGCTATAACATATCAAATCAATATTATCTCTAAAAATAATAACGTCACAGCATTTAAGAAAATACTTTATTAAAAAAAAACTGTAGAAATCACATTCTGCCTAAAATAACTTTCTTATCAAAAATAAAATACTTCATAATATTATCCAAATACATGAGATCACAATCGAGTTCTCATAGTAAGTAAGTACGTACAAGATTTTTTTTATTAATTTTCACACTAGAATGTGAACTACACTAAAGAAAATATAATACTTAACTGAAATAAATTACAATAATAACAATTGTTACTCAATTTTGTACCAACATTTACGGATAACATCTTAAACTAGGCGTAGGTACAGAGCACTGTATAGTCATTTTTTGTATTTTTAAAAAACTGGCTAGTTTCGGAAAAGCTACAGTGCCCTGTAACTGTCACAACCAAGATTTGTAAATTTTTACACCTCAAAAAGTTTTCTATCGAAATAAGAAATAAAAGTTGGAACCGAACAGGTCCGTTGCATAGGATCAAACTTCAACAATATAAGAGTGACAACTATGAATACCTATAATAAATATTGAACAAGCTTTAAAGAATAGCTCTTAAGAAGTGATTAAAATAACATGTAGAAAACAAGAATCAAGCTTTTATGAAAGCTCTAAGGAAAGTGGCACAATTGGAAATATAATGGAAAAAGACAAGAGATAGAAGCAACTAAGAGAATTTTTGACACAGGGGTTATTGATAATCTGAAGGAGCATAGTAAACAATGGATAATAACGAAAATTTTAAAGTGAAAGAGAGAAAGTAGAAAACTATTGATAGCAATTGAAAGAGGTCTAGAAGATATTGAAAATAGCCTACAACTGGTACTTTGAAAAAGCAGATAAACATGGCAAATAATAGAATAGAGATAATATAGAAAATACACCTTGGATGAAATGAAAATAAGTGAAGAGAGAAAGAAGTCTAAAAGATATGGAAAAATGAGGAACAAAGCGCATAGGAGGAAAGAGAATTAAGCTTCTATGAAAGCTGTTGAAAAAGTTATAATGTGAAGGAGCACAGCAAGCTAGAAAATACAAACAAAGATGGAAACGTGCCCAGGAGAAAGGGAAAAGAAAGTTTAAGACAGTTGGAATTAAATAACTATCTGAAGAAGCACAGTAAACAATGGTGGGAGAGAGAATAAAATTATGGAATGGGAAATTTCAAGGGAAAAGAGGAGCATGGCAAACAACTGGATAATTATGAGAAAAAAGATGAAAAGACGTTTTAATTGAAGTCCATATTAATCATATGAAGAAGTATACTCATAATATAGAATTGAGTTTTCAGAAAAACAGCTACAAAATGTCTCAGAAGTGGCTTCGCTTAGCTGAGGATGTAATTATAAGCGATACTTCATTAACTAAGCAAGTCTAGAAGTTGGATAAAAACAGGCCATCAAAAATTATGCTTATATATAGGTATAGCATCTTACTACAATCCCAGAATGGTAGTGGAGATGGTTAATGATAATGTTGACAGCATCTTAGACAATTTGATTTCTGTAATATGTGTGACCTGCACGACACTGAACAGTCTGTAGAGGAGGGCAGTGTTTTAGAATAATTTTTTTTACTGGAATCTATATCATACTGAACCTCGGTTGTAACTCAAAATATATTTACAATGTGCTTTCGTATTAACAAAAGCTTAGTGCGAGCTGATCGGTCCCTAAAAATATTTGTACAAGAAAAGTATTTAAATAATGTATTAAATAAAGCTACAAAAAAAAACCGTAAAATATATTATATTAAAAAGAATTCGGTTTATTTTCATATTTGTGGAACTTTCTCTTTTTTCTCTATTAAAATATTGTATCATTCTATACAAAACTACGTACTATTTTTTAACATACTTATAATTAATAAAAATAAGTCACAATGATATGTAAATCTTCTCAAAAAAATAAATCTACAAGTTTAACTTACAGTCACCCAATCTTAAACAGTAATACCATATCATACATAATTTTAACAAGATGTATAACAAGTGCCTATTTACATACAAGTTTTAGTAATCAACTTTTATTCATAATTTAACAATAATAGTACTCGGAACCTGACAATCAAAATATTCTTTTACTCATTAGTATAACAGAAGGGTTGAGATTCGACCCTCACTAACTACTACCCTTTATATCTGGTTAGTTATATTTCGTAATAATCACCTTTGTAAAAACACGATTTAGACCCCTATCGTGGTTGTTAAGTACTCAAGGACAGCTGAGTTCGAAAAGTACGCTCCGAGAGATCATTGTCATTCGATCTATGTCAATATTAATATCCATTTTTAAATGAAACAGTTTTGTTTTCGTCCTGAAAAATTGACTTAGCGAGCGTTAACCACACCACACAACACTGCGCATATCGGGTGAATGTTAACTTTGAAAATACTTGGTTGGAAAAAGCGACGCTCGAGTATAGAGTAACATTCGACAGGACCCGTATCTTTGAACGTTCGACCAAATGCTCCCACGTATTTCATGTGATGGGAGTGGATTTGATATGAAATCATTCGTACGAACAAAATCCATTCAAAGATCCGGGTTCTGATCATCCTAGAGTATTCGAAAGACTAGTGTTAATCGAGCGCGCTCGAGTGTACTTTTCGAACTCAGCCAGCGCCGTTGATTTTATACGAAAATCTTTTCAAACTTCATAAGTTTGCTCTTTCTCTTACATATTTTATTGCTACTCGTATTATTGCATAAATGTTGTCACAAAACACTTTTCAAGTTGGTGACTACCTTTGAAATAAAAAAAATTGTATACAGTTTAGCTTATTATAATAAGCAGCAGTGATAAATTTAAGTTGCTTCTATAGAATAGAATGTATAAATTAGTTCCCGATATCAAATACATTTTGTAAAAATCATCAAATTACATAATTTGCTAGTCATGAAAACTACACTCCTAAAACAATCACAATTAAAACAGTAACAGACCGTTCGGCTTTTTACGTTTGTCGTCTTGAAACTATTTCATTTTGCTAATTCTAGTCATTAGTCACTTTTTTTTCAGATTTCCTCTAAATTTCCAAACAAATCGAATGGCACGTTACCTCCCTCTCCCCTAGAATCCTACAAAGTAGGTACCTAGCTCTTACCATGTAACGTCGAAATTGGTATCAAACTGTCAACAATTACTCTCCTCAATAGGACGACTCAACAAAGTGTCTCAGGTCAAGATCCCTGGCCATTTTGTTATGGATGGCAACTAAAAGGCAGACTCCCTTGCAAAAGAGAGTGCCGCAGGTGATTTTATCGAGTCCGAGATCCGAGTAATTGTCACCTCATTAAGTTTTGAATACCTGAACTTCTGGCATAATGTTACCGGAATTGGTTTATTAAAAGACTCTTGACTATAGACATGATCTACGTTGTCTAAAGCTGGAAACGCTCCGGCTACAACATTTTGTTGGGCAACGTCGCCCAACATTACAAGCTCCACATTTCCTTCGCATGGAATATTGTCTTACACCGTTGCACAATGTATCGTGAAGAAAAGGCGATGCTGGAGAATAGAGCAGCTTTTTCTTCGCAACATTCCTAGTACACACGTTAGTCAGTGTCATTCGTTGAAATATATTTAAATTAAACGCTATTTTAATTTTGATATGTCCGTTTATATTAACGCGGGTCAGCTAATGTTGTTCACTCAAAAACATTTGTCTCTTTGTTGTATACATTGTTTTGTTGCAACAATATGTTGCGCAACAAAATTATGCAGCTGGTGCGTTTCCAGGTTAAAAGGCCGATTAAACAGATCACTGTCGTTGAATCATCAAATGGTAAAACTTGGACAAATAAACTAATCAGCTTTGTTAAGAATCTGAATTTGTTTGGTGAAACATGAATAGGTTTGAGCCTCAATGGACTCTTGAGAGTCGTAGTGGAGGGCCTAATAGACCCACGGACCACAAACCTTACCTACATCCCTCATCCCTGAAGAAGTTGCAAGAGGTACATAGCTACTGACTTTATTCTATCAACAAAAAGAATTGGGGTTGTAATTGTATATAAATTAGATCGAAAATTAATTCTTTCAACTAATATGGTAAATAGAATGAATATTGATACCGATTATTACGAACAAATCAAAATTTCTACAGTACCGCATTCTCGACACGATCAAGTGTTTCAATGAAATGTTTCCTTCTCTGGAAAGCATTAATCGCTTCATCTCTTTTTGGAAAAAGTCGAATATCAAGAGACAGTGCTTTGACCTGGTAACTCAACTATCCCAGAAAATGTAGCAATTAAATAGTTTTAAAACCGAATAGTCTGTTAGAAAAAATTTTGTGAGATTTCCCAAAGGTCTTATAAACTATTAAAAATATACATGTCAGAATCCAGATCTTAATAATTTAAAACTAATTCTTAAATTAAAGCATTCGGTAGATTTTCCTTCTAAATGAAAAAAAAAACTATAACAATAGATAAAAATTAAAAAAAAATTTACCACTATACATATTTTAGTTTCTCTATTTTCTAATTACACTTTTTCTCCCGGATTTAATAACATTCACTATCTACCCATAATATCTGCTATAGTAAACCCTGTCATTCTTTGAGGTGGATTATGAGGCGGTGGAGGAAGTGGAGATTGAGCTTCACTTTTCTTCATACTCAAATCACTCGCAACATTGTTGTTATTAGCATGTGAATTCGGATCTTGGATCATTTTAGAACAACCGGGCATTCCCGGGCCGAAAATGACAGACGTACCGGTGTCAGGTGGTTTAAGAACCGCTGGGGATCCCATCATTATACCAGGATTTCCTCTCATACTCGGATGATATGCTCTTAGATTCATAGGTGGCGTCATTGGTCGCATCGAACTAAAAATATAAATTTAAATTTACTTATTTCATGTGATATTTAGTATGCTTATAAATCCCAGTTAGGTTATTTCAAAATGTTTACCTGTGAGAGAACGATGTACTTGGTCTATCTTGATCAAAATGTCGTTTCCTGGAAAGAAGGAAACTTGGTTCTATGTGTCCGCTAGTGATGGTGCTTGGTTTTGGTTGTGGAACGTGATGAAGATCTCTTCTTATTTGCAACTGTGGTATCGGAGTGTGCTGATGCTCTGGTTCCGCATCTTTTAAAATATCCGAACAGTCTTCTTGACCAGGATCTAAGCAAACAACAAGACGTAAATAGATATAACTTAATCTTTTTGTGGGTTACAAAAATAACGACAAAAGAGCTTTTTAAAAAGAAGAGGACATATTCAAGATGAATGTTGGTTCTACAATAAAAACAAAGATCGGTCCCAGAAAACATTGTCACAGAAAAAATATCCAACACATAGAGCAAAGAAAATAGTCAACAAAAATGATGAAGAAGATCTTGAAGAGAAACCTGGAGATGAATATGAAGAAGACGATAGAAATGACAAATACCATATAGTATGTTTCATGATGACACCTTCATCAAAAAAGCAGTGGTATATTGATTCAGCCGCTACATGTCACATGGCTTGAGACAAGGATTTTTTTGAATATTTGGATGAAAACATTCATGAAACAGTGTATCTAGCTGATGGAACAAAATTAAAATCCGAAGGAGTAGGCTATGGATAGATAAATGTAGATGCTGAAAATGGAAAGTCAAACAAATATAAAATGACAGATGTACTGTATGACCCAGATATAGTTGGTAATTTATTAACCGTTAGGAAATTAACTGATAAAAATTTGACAGTTAATTTTAAAAATGATGAATGTCGAATAGAAAACGGATCTATTCTGATTACAAAAGCACATATGACAGGAAATTTATATGAACTGAAAACGACCAATAAAATCATGTTAACAAAACAAAATACTGTAAAATGTGAAACAAATGTATTACATAGAAGACTAGGACATAGAGGGACATTCAAACTATTCATTTGTTGGAGAAGGAACAGCTGGTGAATGACATAAAAACAATAGGCATTGAAGAAAAGACACCATGCCAAGTATGTATTCGAGGAAAAATGGTAAGAAGAAGTTTTCCGAAAATAGGGAGAATAGTATTTTGGATTTGATACATTCAGACATATACGACCCAATGAAAACTAGTCATCCAAGTGGAAATAGATATATTTTAACGTTCAAAGGTGATTACAGTAGATATTCACATATTTATTTATTGAAACAGAAGAATGAAGTTTTCGAGAAATTTCAAGAATTCAATGAAATGATGCACAAAAACATAAAAATGTTAAGAAGCGATGGTGGAGGAGAATACTCGTCAAATTCAATGAAAGAATATATGAAGAAAAAAGGAATACAGCCCCATACTCACCGTAACAAAACGGTTTAGCAGAAAGAAAAAAAGATACTTGATTGAAATGACAAAATGTTTGCTTTTACAATTATCACTCGATAATAAATTTTTGGGAGAAGCTGTTATGACAACCAACTATATTCAAAATCGATTACCGACAAAAGCTTGTCAGAAAACTCCATTTGAGCTATGGATTAATAATAAACCAAATTTGGGACACACAAGAATATTTGGGTGTGATGTCAACGTTTTTATACCACATGAAAAAAGAAGAAAATTCGATGATAAATCGAGAAAAATGACATTTGTGGGGTACAGCGAAGAATGGAACGCATATAGATTATTGGATATAAAAACATGCAAAATTACAATAAGCAGAAATGTTAAATTTATTGAATATGACCAATTGAATTAAAAGCAGAGAAATTAAAACGAAGAGAAAGAAAATGAAGAAGTGATGATAAATATTTCAAACAAACAATAAAAGAAAAGCAGTGAGATATACCAGAAGAATCGGAACAAATAGAAATAGGAAATCAAGTGAAAAGTAATGAAACAGTTGGAATTGCTGAAGAAGTTGATGATGATAAAGTGGTAGAGACAAATAACTACATGAAACTAGAAGATGACAATGAACCCAAGACATTTGAAGAAGCAATGAAAATGAGAAATAGGAGAAAATGGATAGAAGCCATGGAAGATGAAATAGAATCTATGAAGAAATGTCAAGCATGGGAGTTGGTGGATTGTGCAGAAGACAAACGAATAGTTGATTGTAAATGGATATACAAAATAAAATTTGAATATTGTTCGACAGAAGAAATACAAACCATTGGGAGCTAAAAATTCTTGAGAACCTGCGAGAGAAAATTAGTTTGAAAATTATGAATATTTAGATCGAGAAGGGGTGTTGGAATCGACTGAATATTACATTTATTTTGTTTATTGTTATGTATTATTTTTCAATTATGACATGTATTACTAGTTGTCAATATAATTAAAAAAACTGTCACAAGTTAAAAATCAAAGTTTATTTCATATACTTTGAAAATAATGATAAAACAACAGCCTTCTAACACGGGTACGTAAGGGTTTAGTTCCGGGTTCGAGGCCCGATGGTTCCGCTTTTTCATTGTTCAGCTTATATTACGTTTATTGTTTTATTTTTATTTTCCTGTCCTTACCAACATGTTTATGACTGAGTAATTTCACGTGAACATTAAGCAAACCAATTACAACCAAATATAGTCATTGATCAATATCAATACAGGAAAATGTCATTTATGTTATTAATTTTAAAAAGAAAAACGCAAAATACAAACATTCTTTTCATGAAATTAATTACATTAATTACCAAAACATTACGTAGATACATTACATATCGGAATTTTTCCACCGGCTAAATAATTTAACTTAATATTCAATAATTGAATGTCATCCGAATTAAAATTCAATTATAGTCATATATCTTCGATGTGAAAGGTTCACTTCAATAAAGCTATTAACATATTTTTTCCTACGGAAACCTTCAAATTTAACCTACTGCCACACATATGACCATATAAATATATGAGTTTGAGAAAAACTCATCCTGATATCATCAATTTAATTATACGTCTACGATTTTGAAGGTATTGCGTAAAATTTACTGATAGTATTGAAATGTAGGGTCACAGAAGATTGTCAAAGAATTTAGTGACAGATTCAGTAGTGTGTTCCAATTTAATAGTACAATTCTCGAATCACTCGAAAATATACCAAAGTGCAAGCCGCAAAGATTCGCATGAAAATTTTCTGATGGAAACTATTGACATTATCAGTAGTAATACTATAAATACTCCAAAAAAAATCAGGTTATGCATTGATAACTTGTTGCATAATTACAAAGAGTGTCAGTTGGACAGTCTAAATATTATTCTGTCAAACCGACACGATTTGTAATTATGCAGGAAGTTTGAGATAGAATTACTATTGCCATGTCCTGTTATTTTAATAAGTTCTTGTTCCGATACACCTGCTTTTGTCAATTGTGAAAAAGCAGTGGCTCCGTGAGAATGATTGAAAAATGTTCTGTTTGTCATATTCAAATTTACCAATTCTGCAGACTTTTTGGTCCATTTACTAATTTCATGCACTCCAATTGGCATATTTTTGTACCAGCCAAGGGTTTTTGGTTTTCTCCAGTTAGGATTTACTGCCAGAAATAACCTATCTGTTTTAATATTGATGTGTTCGCTTCTTTTTATCATTAGCTTATCTAGAAGTCTCACTGGACAACGACTTACTTCATTATGGTTGGGTACAAACCATTTATTAGCACACGGTTTTGCTCCTCCCTGTGTGGTTTTGGTGAAAGTAGGATCAGTTGGAGTATCATCATTTCCAGTTTCCTTTTGAAAATAATGAGTCAAGCATGACTCTATTAAACTCCTTCGTAAATTTCTCTTTTACTTGTTTTGCCGTAACGTTCCACATCGTTTTAACCACATTCATTTTCTTTATAATTTTCTCCGTTACCTTTTCTCATATTGAAAGCCCAATCTTTCAAAATGGATGCTATCATTTTAGTGGAAATTTATTCATCTAGTACATAGTTTCTTTCACTGCAAAACGTAAGAAATTGGGTCCATACGTACTTTTTTGTTTTCACTGTATTATGAGGCTCAGTATTTCGTATACTTTCGTCTATTGAATTTAATGATAAATCTCCGAATCGACCCATTTTTGAACAGTTATTGACAAAATTTGACCTGTTAGTTTGTGTATTGTTGTATATTGAAGTCGATGTGGTTACTAAGGAAATTAAATTATTGTAAAATTTTCGATTGGTAGAGCTACTCTATGTATAATCAGGTATTATCGAAATTATACAAGGTAACTTAACTAAATTGATCGTTCTAATTAGTTGAAAATTATACGAAAAAAATAATCCTTGAAATCCTCGGTTTTGCATCATTAGAATCGATTCTACTCGTTCGAAATGACTGTTTAGACCACTCGATGCATTTCGTTCGCAATTTGCGTATGCGCTCGCTGACTCGAGAATACGTTTTTATCGATTATTGCGCTTCGAAATCATGGTCTCATGATTATATACATAAGCGTAACGATGACTACTTGGATCCAGAACTAACAACTAACTAAGAGAATTTGCTTGATTCACATTTTGACTGAAAATAACATAAAATGGAAAGAATATTTTTTCAAACTAAAATTACTTTTCATCATTTATATAACTGATTTATTTATAGAAAACTAATTTAAACAATACATAGTGAGGTTTTTCCTACGAAGTGGTTTGCTTCCGCTTATGAACACATTAACTGGGTAATACTTAAAAAATTCATTATATAAAATCACGATTATAGCACTTCTTAGTATTATAAACGTACAAATATTTCTTAAAACATTCAGCACGTTTACATAATTAATTATTGTAGTTACTGAACATTAAAAAGTGTTTATTCATTGTATAGTTGATAGTGTTTTTTATCATCCATTGTGAGTGCAATTTCAGCTTACATACAACTTGATTCAAGGATGACGGGATTGTTTGAAAAATGTTGAAATTAATGTTAAAAAGTTTGATGCGTTTACATTTGATATTTAATATTTATTATTAATTATTTTATACTAACGCACCTTTTAGATAGTTTTAAAAAGTCAATATGTCGAAAATAAAAAGCATAAGAGACTTGAGAATGTTTCTTTGCTCCAAAAATCAAAATTTTCAATACATTTTTTGGATTCTTACCAATTTCCGGGTCTTCATCTAAATCTTCATCATCGGTATCATGATGATTCCTATCAATTGACGGTCTCATCGTATAAGGACTCGATGAAGAACACGGTTCATGGCACTGAGTTATTCCAGGAGCTGGCGAACAGGCTCTCATATCTCTTTCATCTCTGGAATCCACCGATAGACTTCTTCCTCGCGGAGACATCTTTTCTTGATCATCACCACCTATGTTAATAATTCGCATTTAAGTAAGTTTAAAGTAACCCAAGGACTAAGACAAGGAGTCCCTTTATCTCCCATGTTATTTCACGTAGACTTGGAAAGCATCATGAGGAAATGAAAAATAAATTGTACTTTACTGAAAAAAACGCCACCAATAGCCAATGGAGACGACGTTGTAGTGATAAGAAAAGAAAAAAGAACAACTGAATAAAATAGCGAAACAGCTAATGAGAGCATCAAAAGAAATGGGATTGGAAATAAAAGTCCTACTGAGGAAGAAGCAGAAATTGATAGACAGATATGGCAGAGTACAGAGTTACACAGTATTTTAATATTAAACAGGACACAAGGGCAACAAAGAAAAAAACTCTACAAAACAATACAGAATTTTACGGTGAAACCTAATGAAAAACAGCAGACTAAAAAATATTGAAGAATGATGGGAGCGGCGCACAAATCATAATATCGTACCTACTGACATCCTTACCTAAAGGTACGGCTATGTCTGCAATTACAAGCGACCCGAAGATCGTATTTCTATTGTATACCGGCGTTGTACAATGTTGGGTGGGCAAATAAAAGAATAAATATTTGAATCGTTTTAAAATTCTGGAGTTTTAGTTGCTCACCCGGTAAGGGTTTTGCATGTTAAATTAGGTTTTATTACTCTTTGTCTCTTTCAAACGTACTGTAGGCCGTCGGAGCAGACTAGGGTGCCAAGGAGGAAGCATGGAAAGCAAAGAAAAAGGTAATGAAAAATGTCACTAAAAAGAAGATAAGGAACTGGAAAGATGTAGCAGGAAGCGGAGACAAGTGGAAAGGGTTGTAGGCCCTCATTTTACAACCTTTCAAATACAAATAAGAAATAGTTATTCTAAAGTAATTTCTAAAAGGCTAAGAACTAGTCGAAAATGTGACTGATTCTATAAATATCAATTTCACAAAAATTACGTTTTTGACCATTATGACTATCCCATTTTTGATATTTTCTATGACTTACTTGGTATGTATCCATCTCCAAGTCCGTCGGGAGGAACATCCCCAACCGCATGTGTCAACGCATGTCGTCGTAGGTCACAATTTCTCCTAAAAACTTTTCCACAAGAATTGCATTCGTAAGGTTTGTGATCGGTGTGGGTGAGTAAATGAGTCTTAAGGTTGGACCGTTGGTTGAACGATCGGCTGCAAACAGGACACTTATGAGGTGATTCTTCCATGTGTAGAATTTTGTGGACGGCTAAAGTTCGAGATTGACAAAAACCTTTCCCGCATTCCCCGCATTTGAACGGTTTTTCTTTACTGTGGATATATCTGAAAGAAAAAAATTTAACCAATGAACAAATGTAATATATGGATATGCATACTTTTTATAGTAATAAGAAAAACATTTTCCTTCTTTGCGTTACTCATCCATCCCCATTATGGCTTAGTAACATACTCAGACGCTTCCAAAAGTGATTCTGGCGTTACCTGTTCAATCACCACGGACAATTCAAAATTGTTGTTGAGCTCTGCAGTGGAACGCCTCTGATGCGATAACTACAACCAAGCAGAGTCGAGCGAGGTTAGTACTTGGATGGGTGATCACTGGGGAAGCACGTACAACCGTATAGCCTGCAGCGAAACACTTTAGACTACTAGGGTGTACTTTTGACTACTAGGGTGAGTAGCATATCATAGCTCTCAGTACCAATCAGCACGAGGTATAATGTGATGTAAAACCAAGGTCCCTAGTCCATGGTTGGAACACTAGTGGATTCGGCAAAATTTCCGATTAGGGGTAGAGTGCTCCCGGTGTTGGTGATTAGCCTCAGATGCTTAGATAGACCGACGTTAAATAACCGAATGAAAAAAATAATTCAAAATTGTCATTTGTACAGACTCTATAACTTTCATCCTATCTATCCAGGAACTATTTACTAAACATCCTATTGTCCAATAAATTAATCACTATCTCTCTTCCTTAAACACCATTATATGGTATACCTGGCAATGAACTGGCCTAGCTGATCAGCATGCCAAAACAGCTAATTCCCCATATCCAGATTTGTAAGAATATTAAGGAGGAAACAAAAATACTCGTCAGGTGTTTTTCGTAAACTCACTGGAGCTTTATCAGTACTTCCCTACTATCTATCCAGTAATTTCTCAACACACCACTGGTTTACTGGTCCCATTAGATTCTCTAGACAAGAAGTATCAATATTACTAAAACTTCGAATGACCTCAAGAAATAGGTTTTTCTGTCAAAGCTGCCAGTGCCCATTAACTGTGAAACTCATCCTCGTTGATTGTCACTGATTCAATTCAAGAAGACGACAGATTAATCTCAAATCCCAGCTGAATGATAACGTCCTAGGAGACCCAAGCCAAATTGAGATATTACCAAAATTCTTAAAGGAAATGTATCTGTCACTATGTTAATGTTTTAATAATTTCTAATAATTATTAGTTTTGTTTCGACAAACTTAAGAATTAGTTCGGAATTGGATGGAGTTTGCGTAGATTGAAAGTAGTGTTCCAACAAGTCAAGAATTAGTTCTGAACATAGAAACAGTCTCTGCGCTTGAAATAATTCGTAACCAACTCGGAAACTATCCGTAAACATCATCCGTCATTTTAAAGTGGAAAGTTATTGAATTACTGTGAAAATCATACGTTATCAATATTTCCTTGTCTTAATTCCTGCGCTATACTTTTTGTAAACTGCAACAGATGTCGATGCATCTCAAAAAATTTCAAATCACAACGTGTTGAATAAAAAGTAACTTTCGAACTGAAGAAAAATTAAAACTCTAACAAAGAAACAAAATAGTTATTTGTGTATTTTAAGCGTAAAGTAACGGATTGCCGAAAAACACACATAATTTTTTTACAGTCGCCCTTTTAATAATTAAAACAGTTTTTTATATTATCTTAGGTTATAATAGGAGTGCTAGAATAATCGTCATTTTCGCTATTCATCATGATTAACCTTAAAAAGATCTACTGACTAGGGATGTTAAAAAATAATCGACTCTTTTAGTAATATTAATCGATTTTATAAATTACGTGTTTAAATCGATTTTTGGAAACGGCTCGTATTATTTATTGTCTATTTTTCAAAATTTGGACAACTTTTGACGATTATTGACCATTTCTCAAAATTTTGACAATTATTGACCATTTTTCAAAATTTTAACAATTATTGTCCATTTTTCAAAATTTTAACAATTATTGACCATTTTGACTGTTTTTCAAATTAATGACCATTTTTCAAAACTTTTGATAACTTTTGACCATTTTTCAAAATAATAACAATTTTTAACCATTTTTGACAGTTTTTGACAATAATTGTCCATTTTTAACATGTTTTAACAATTATTGACAATTTTTGATAGTTTTTGAACATTTTTGACAATTTTTCAAAATTTTAGACCATTTTTCAAAATTATTGACCATTTTTGATAATTATTGACAATTGTTGACAATTATCAACTATCTTTCAAAATTTTGACAATTTTCAACAATAATTGTACATTTTTGACTGTTTTTGATAGTTTTTGACAATTATTGGCCATTTTTGACAATTTTTCAAAAATTTTTGACCATTTTTCAAAATAATTGACCATTTTTGATAGTTTTTGACAAGTATCGACCATTTTTCAAAATTTCAACAATTTTTGACATTATTGACCATTTTTGACAATAATTGTCCATTTTCAACAGTTTTTAAAATAATTGACAAATTTTAACCAGTTTTGACAATTTTTCAAAATTATTGACCATTTTGGAAAATTATTGACAATTATGGACCATTTTTCCAAATTTTTGACCATTTTTGACAATTATTGACTATTTTTGACCAGATTTCAAAAAATTTAACAATTTTTGACAATTATCAACTGTTTTTCAAAATTTCGACAATTTTTAACAATAATTGTCAATTTTTGACCATTTTTAATATCTTTTGACAATTATTGGCCATTTTTGACAATTTTTCAAAATTTTTGACCATTTTTCAAAATTATCGACCATTTTTGATAGTTTTTGACAATTATCGACCATTTTTCAAAATTTTAACAGTTTTTGACAATTATTGACCAGTTTTGACAATAATTGTCCATTTTTGACAGTTTTCGTCCATTTTTGATAGTTTTTGACAATTATTGGCCATTTTTGACAATTCTTCAAAAATTTCAACAATTTTTCCAAACTTTTGACCATTTTTCAAAATAATTGACCATTTTTGATAGTTTTTGACAATTATCGGTCATTTTTCAAAATGTTAACAATTTTTAACCATTTTTGACAAAAATTGTCGGTTTTAAACAGTTTTTGACAATAAGTGACAATTTTTAGCAATTATTGACCATTTTTGACCATATTGCAAAATTTTTTACAATTTTCATATAATTTTAATTAATTTTTAATCTGATAAATTGTTAATTACTTACCAATTTAGTTAATTTGGAGGGCGTGGTTTGAATTAATAAGCGAGCGAAAAAGATTCCTTTTTTGCGCTAGAACGTAAAGTAACAATCCTCGGCATTTGTCGACTTTACGATTTCATTTGAATATAGTAATTAGTCATTTTACGCGCGACTGTAGAAAAAATACTTTTTATAAAGTCTACGCCGCGTTTTTGTTTGTTTGTTTTCATTATTTAAATTGTTATGCCTGTCTCTAATTGAAATTATAGCTCTAGTATTCATAGTAGGAATCTACATACCCCAAACGACGTAGAGTACGCCACAAGGTTGTAGTAGAACAGGTTATGTCACAATCATCCTCGGATAGCCTCGCTGAGAGCGATAATAATGTGGGAACTTTCTGCTCCTCGTACATCTGATAAATTTTCCGACGGATTAAATCCTCATTGTATAAATCAACAGATTTAGGTGCACCACTGTCTTTTCGTACTTTTCTAGGCTTTACAGTATTATTTACAATTTTCCACACTGTACTTACAGGAACGCCGGTTAAAGTTGATGTTTCCTTTAATGAAAAATGTTTTTCGTTGCCTCGCTCTACTAACTTTAAATAAACACTTTTAACAATTATTTTTGCTTCAACAGGCAAACATTTTCGGCTACTGCCTGAAACGGCTTTTGCACTGGACATCTTCAAACACACTATCACTGCAGAACTTAACATAACTGACAGTATTTCAGAAAATGTGTCCAAATAAAGATTTCTTTTATACTTATGTTACCATCAGGTATAAATTGCCATTATTGCCGGTATTTTTTGACCACCGTTAAATAATAAATTGCAATAAAATAAAGTATTTTTAATAAGAATGACCCAAAAGTCTTATAGAGTTTTCAGGTAATTATTTATTATTCGCCAACAACAAAATAAATACCACCCTGTCACGGCTAATACTTTTATGGCTTTATTGCATGTCATTATCCCATCTCAGGTCAGGTCAGATTCTTAGATCGTGAAAAGAACAATCTCTGCGACTTCTAGTAATAATATTAGTAATTTTTCAATTTCAATATCTAATATCTAGGGAGAAATTTGTAAGCTGAGAAATTTTAAAGGTCCTGGTCCAGATGGTATTCCCCCGATTATACTAAAAAGTTGCAGTTTTGTTATTGCTAGACCACTGTATATAATTTTTAATGAGTCTCTGAAATCAGGTACCTTTCCCAATTTTTGGAAAAAATGTTACCTAACACCAATTTTTAAATCTGGAAATAGGTAATTATAGGCCGGTATGTAATCTCAGTTGCATTCCAAAGCTTTTTGAGTGTATTAGAGTGTATTTTTATTAATTTGATAGCTGAAGAGCTCATTATAAATTCAAAAACGTGTCTGAATCACTTCAGGGTGATTCAAAGAATTAAACAGAGTTGTAAGGACTTCTTCATGTAAATAAGTGTTCAGTTAGCAACTTTCGCTAGATTCTTCCTGTATAGTGAACCGCAGGTAGCGAGGACAATAGAACCCTAATACCATTACCATTCAAATATATTTAGAAGTGATAAATTTGCCGCGACAGTGCAGTGTAGTTGGGTAAGAATTAGATCCTATTAGGTATTTTATTACAATATTTATTTCATTTATATAAGTAGCACAAACATTTTATTAATAACGCTATTTAGTGTACTCCAGGTAAGGATAACAATAGAAACGGATATCCTAGATTATTCAATTTAATTAATTAGTAAGTTCTACATATAAGAATGATATATCACAAAATACTTGACTTCAGTATTTAAGGGAGCTATAATTGATGAACAATTTGGTTTTCAGAAGGGTAAGTCCTCCGAGTTGAATCTTCTCTCGTATGTACATTTTTAGTCAGGGGTCTTGGGAAGAACATCCAATTTACACAGATTTTTCCAAGGCGTTTGATAAAGTGAATCATTTGGTTCTTTTGAGCAAACTGGAGTCACTTGGAATTTGTGGATCATTTTTAAGATGGATTACCAGTTACCTTTTAAACCGATCATTAATTGTTAAAATCAACGGTTTTAGATCTCATGAAATAATTGTCCTCTCTGGAGTACCTCAAGGCTCTCATTTAGGGCCTCTGCTATTTAGCAACTTTTTAAATGATATTCATGATTGTTTCAATTGCTGTAAGTTTCTTTGTTTTGCAGACGATCTTAAATTCTATTTAAATATTAACACTGCCGAAGATTATAGAATGCTTCAATTTAAACAGGTTGGTTGAGTGGTGTGATTTGAATGGCATGGAACTTAATGCTGATAAGAGTTTTTGCAAATATTTTTCCAGGAGTAGGACATGGAAGAAGTTTGATTATAAAATTAATGAAGGGGCAAAAAGTAGCAGGGTGTAAGGTGAAGGGAGGCAAGGAGCGGAGTAATTGCTGGCTATGTAAGAGCGAGGATCACATGGCCAGAGACAGGTCACCAGGCCTTCCTTTGTAGGGTATGTGGGGAAAGGGGACACGAGCCAGGGAGATATAATGTAGTAGGGGAAGGAAGGGAGTAGATGAAGACGATGGAAAACTGGAAGGAAAAAATGGGAGGGACCCTCTGGACCCCACAGAGGGGACGAGTCTGGTCAAATAGGAGGAAGAGGAGAGCAGTGCGCGGGAGGAAGGAATGTACGGGATGGATGGATGGTGTTGCAGGATAGCGCATGATATATTGGATGAAGTGATTTTTAGGAGGGAAGTGGATGTGGTGTGTGGATCTGAGATAAATGCTAGATATGTGGCAAAGCAGGGATGGATTATGGATGATACAGGAGAGGCAGGCATAAGAGTGGTGGGAGATAGACTGAGGGCGGATGAAGTGAGGCAAGGAAACGGATGGGTGGTAGTGCGAATGGGAGACATGGTGGTGTACAGTGTGTATATAAGCCCAAATGTCAGCCTGGAAGAATATGAGAGGAGCATGACAGGATTGGAGGACGATCTGAGATTGTCAAAAGGGAAAAGGAGGAACATTAGGAGAATGGTGACAGGGGACTTCAATACTAAGAATACTGTATGGGGGGAAGAAAACGGACAAGAGAGGGGAGATCCTGGAGGAAGTGTTGACATCCAACGGGCTGGCGGTGCTGAGTGATGGACTACTGCCCACCTTCGTGAGGGGTGACGGGGGTTCGTCATTCATTGATATAATGAATGGCTGGGGGAAAGAGAGAGAAGTTGGAGGGTGCTGGAGGATGAGGAAAGCTTGAGCTTACATAGGTATGTGGAGACGGGTATAAGGAAAGGGAGAAAGGAATTATCGGGAGAATGGGGATCGAGGTGGACGAAGGCAGAGGCAGAGAGTATGGGGAAGAAAGTAAGAGAGGAGATTTAAAGGGGACTTGGACATGATGTAAATGAATTGTACAATGTGATACAGGGCTGTAAAAGAGAGGGAAAGAGGGGCAATACGCGTGAGCGGAGGGCTAGTTACTGGTGGAATGAGGAAATACAGGAGCTGTGGAGGGAGTGTAAGAAAGAACGAAGGCGGATGCTGAGGGGAAGAAGAAGGATAGAGGGAAAAGGGGGAAGAGTTACTGGGGGAACTGGAAAAGAATCAATGGGGAAAGGCATATGAGATAGCGGGCTAGGAAAAATGAGGGGGAAAAGGTCGGTGGAGAAGTGGGAAGTATAGGAAGGGGGGAGGAACATTAAAGAAAGGAAAGCCCCAGGGTTAGATGGCCTGAGGGGTGATATGATGAAGAGACTGTTGGATGACAGTGGGGAATACTTCTGTGAGCTATTCAACAGGCTGCTAAGGAAGGAAGAGTTTCCAGAAGGATGGAAGGTGGCCAGGGTGATACTGCTGAAGAAGGCGGGTAGAGAGGGGAAGCGGGCGGGGGACTACAGGCCCATCAGCCTGCTGTGTGGTGTGGGTATATTGATGGAGGGGATAATTAAGGATAGGATTGAGAAGGAAGTTGGTAGGAATGGGGGTTTTAGGGTAAATATATATCGTGGGTATCAGTAATCAAAGATCTGGGTGTATATATTGATTCATCTCTGACATTTTCCTTCCACATATGGTATCGAGAGCTCTGAGATTGCTGGGTTTTGTCAAAAGATTTACCAGAGATTTTGATAATATTTATGCAATCCGATTACTATACAATTCCCTTGTCAGACATATTCTGGAGTATGCATCTTCGGTTTGGAATCCAGGATATGCATGCTACATTCACAAAATAGAGCAAGACCAACGTAAATTTTTAAGATACCTAGCATTTAAATCTAGTATTCCGCGTTTAGATGAATATATATATAATTTCAATCTCCTTTACAACAAGTTCCAACTATTTCCTCTGAAAACCCGAAGAGATCATAATGATCTTAAAAATATGTCCAAAATATTAAATTCCCTTTCTAACTGCCCATACCTACTTAGTAAGATTAATTTCATGGTTCCTGTAAGAAGCTCTAGATCAGCTAATACATTCTATCAATCTCTCTCTCTCTCGTACGAACATAGGCCATAATTCATACATTTCCAGAACAACACATTTGGCAAATAGCTTACCAGAATTAGATTTCTTTAATAATTAAGAGCATTTTATAAGATCGCTTTGTGATAAATAAGAGTAGGAATACGTTTGATCTTTTAGATTGGGTATAATGGATATGGATGTTTTGTACTTATGATACTCAGTGTAATTAAGCGTGCTTCAAAAACAATTTTTCTCCAAGACCAATTATTATGATTATCTTTACTAGAAGCGTAGTTTCAGCCATTTAAAAATTACTAAATTTTTAAATTTGGAGAAATAGCTTGTAATAAATTTTTTTCTTGCATAATTTTTCGAAATTTTTACTCAAACTTTTACCTCGGAACACTTGAGTTTTATCTTTTTTTAATGAAAGAATCAGAGTAGACATTAAATTGAAAATGATGAGCGCTATTAAGCATCGAATAAGTGACCAGGGACATAAGATTTAACGTTAAAGAGAGTGATCTGGATACATTAGTTCAAAAAGATCTAAGTAATTTTATTAGTGTGGAGTCTCTTTTTCTCTTACAACAGCTTCAATAATTGTCGTATGGGTTCCTTGATGTTCACCCAGATATGTGGGAAACGAATCAAGATTACATTGAAGGTAAAAAAATTTAGTAAAGTTCAAAGACTCAACTTTAAGAATATAAAATGGTTTTTTGTAAAAAATTGCGTCAATTATGAGTAAATTCAATTTTAATAAAAACAGAATTTTTCCCATGTTAATTAAATGAGAAACTAAAATAAAAATAGCGACCCCTTAGAGTGGACCAATAGGGCTCATGTTTGGTGAGGATTTTTTTTACATCAAATAGAAATGTTTGAGAGGGTAAGAGTTAAAAAAATAAAAAAAATTTGAAGCACCGTAATAAGCATATATTTTAATGATTTTAAATAATTGTTTAATTTTTTTTTATTTTCAACTTTTGTTTTAAGAGATTTAATGTTGTCTTTTTATTTTTATTTTTACTTGATATTTTTACAATAATGATGTTATAGTGTAGTACTGATAAAATTTTAATTATTGTAAATGAATGGGTATGGGTAATGCCGGTAAATAGATAATATTTCATTATTATGGTAGACACTCGAAAGCCAAGTCCTTCGACCCTGATAGTCTTCAACAGGTGTGCTGACTAAGAAGCACCGTTGCCGGTTATCGACAAAAAACGTTGATTTCAAGATTTGAAGCTTCACAAAAAAAAGGGGTGAGAAATATCTCAGATAATCATAGTGGTATGTATTGATCCCAATTATCAAAGCAGATTGCAAAAGATTGAGAAAAAAAATGTTCTAAACATTTATTAGGGTAAGTTTTGTTCTACAGAATCTTTTTTCAGAAGTGGATTGATTTGGTCAAATAGAGTTTCGTATCCATTGAGATATATTTAAATGTCTATTTTTCTAAAGAAGTTCACAGGATCCGCCAAACGGAATGGAAGCACAAGCCTAGGCGTGGGCTCAAGGTAACATTTATCTAATGTTTTAATAGATTAACAGTAATTAAACAACTTAATCAAACTAAATAGAATGATTATCCTTATTAATTACTAATATCTACATAAATAACTACAAGAGATGTGGTTCGACGGAACAAAAACTGAAAAACTATTAATAAACGTCCACAAATCAATACAGAAGCGCGAGATATAAGTGGGCAGATTAAGACCTCAGAGATAGCTGCCGAGTACAGTAAGACTAGTGGAGATTGGGACTACGAAATTTTACTGAACTCTATCCTTCCCGACCTTTCCCAGTTCTTTATATAGACCGCAAAGCTAGTGGGACTCGAAAATAAATCAGAAAACCTCTGGACGCAGAAGTGTTTCCGAACATATCGTATATTTTTTAGAATTTACGAAAGAAAAAATTGATCAGGCTGTAAAATAACTGAGGGTCTCGGGCTGTAGGGCTCGAAGAGGTCCACGAAAAACTGTTACACCTCTGTATATTGGCACTGATACCGCAAAAGGGTTCCGGTCTTCAAAAGGATGTTTCAGTTTCTCTCTTTGCTAGTCTATCAGCTATTTCGTTTCCTTCTATTCCAATGTTCCTGGAACCAACAGTATAGGATGACAATAATGAAAAAACAGCGGTTTAATGGCAGCTTAACTAACCAACATGATAATGGTTTTTTGCCTTCTATATATTAATCCAATATTTAATTTATTTTTTATGGGGTGGATTTTCACTTGGAAGCTTGATGCTTTTGTCCATTTAGACTTTTTGCTTCCTGGTCCATACACTTCAATTGTTTTGGAACCATCGGTATACCATTTAATCGCATTATTTCCAGGACTGGTAATTGTGGTGTGTTTCGAATTCCTTTTGCATCTTTAAATGCCGAAGGTGGTTTTTTGTCTTATGACTCCCTCTCAACTTAATTTGTATCTTATTCTTCAACCACCATATGTAGTAGCATAACACATATACAGGCTAGTCCTTGAAAACTGGAGAGGTTGTCACTTGTCGTTCCTAGGCTAAAAAGGTGATTGGAGTATTGTAGATTTATTGTTGTATTGGTCTAAAAGCGTGTATTCCATTATAAAGTAACAAATAATCTGTAATTGTTCTACACGGTGTGGTGCTTATTCTTAGTTCTCCTGATTTCTACTTTTTTGGGATTTCATCTACAAGTTAATCTATTAATTGAATATATATGTATATTGAATGATAATCACTTGAAAATATTTTGAATCTATTGAATATTGTTATAATAATTTCACTAGTTTGTATTTGGGGATTTTATAATTGTATAGGCGGCAACAATGCCTAGAGCAAACAGTGACGCACCGAATGGTATTGTGTAACGGGAAGTGAAAGAATGATTCTGAATTCTGTACCATGGAGGCTGAATTTCACATGTATGAGCTTTCGATAATTAGTCAATACCAAAAATGTAAACAATGAACAAACGTAGCTAGTTAAAAAAAGTACTGTAAATAAAAAGTTTCTTTAGTATTTCGGAAATAACGGATAATTAGAAATTCAGTTGACATAGTTTTAAAAATGTATTTGTGTTTTTCGTTTAACAGCTTAATACTAGACAAATCGCATTATTTTGTACAAATTGTTAAATATTAATATATTTGAGGTAGCATTCACTAAACTATCTACATGAATACACCCTTTTTTAATATTGCTAGCCACTACTTTATTTTAAACAAACTCTTTCATATGAAATCGATTCTGGAGTTCCCAAAGATAAAACAATACCTACAACTTTTGCAGATCGCTGAAAATTCAGCAGCAACAAATTCCAGAATAAAGAGCCGATCCTCCTACCTCTTTCTTGTTATCTCTAACTTAAAGTTGATTCTAAATTGATTCCTAAATTACAACTACGAATAGAAGTTCAATTAGCAGTTACAGCGCAGCTGCCAGTTTGCAGAACTGAGAAGTTAAGGTCGAAACTCACTTATCAGCACCTCATAGGAACAGCGACTGATCATCACCAGCAGATTTTATTTCTTATGTGTATTTAAATGTAAGCGCGCCTACCTAACAACATCAGCACAGCACCGACAAGGCACGTCAACGCCTCAACCACAACACATTTCTCGGAGAGATTATTTTGCGGACGGCGTGCTGATCCTTTGCCGACGTCGTACACTCACTTATCAGCACATTTCGGTTAGTACAGTACATTACAATATAAAGTGAAGCTTATAGTCGGGTATCGAGGAGGTGCTGATCTCGTGTCGATGCCTTAAGTGAACCCATACACAACCGTCAAGTTGACCACTCGACGGTGCTGTGACGATGCTTGTCAGGTGCTGTGCTGTTAAGTGAGTGTCGGCCTTTAAGAGGTAGCGGTCCTAAATGAAACGAAATCACAATAAAAAACATACATAATCTTCAATTGCCTCAAAGCTTTGAAACTGAAGACACTGGCATGCTTCTTGATAAGCAATTGGCTAGAAATCTATGACCCAATCAATTAGTCTACACACATTTAAGTATTCGACAGTTAGATCAGGAGTACATAAGAAATACTTGTCAAGCATTATAGAACTCAGAGAGATCAGCAGTAACTGAACAAGCAGACCTCAAGCATAATAGCACATGCTATTATTTGTAACACCTATTTTGGGGAGAATCAAGAAAATTGCAACTTCCAGCAGAATGCTACAAATAAAAAGCAGTATTTGTAGCAGAATCTGCTCCACCTCCTTCATGAATGCAAATTTCCACAGAAATCCATTGAGTATACCATATCAGTGAGTATGTGAGTTGTGTTTACTAATGGCAACACACTTGGTAGATCTGTTCCTCACTTTTCTTTTTCCTGAAGCATTTTTAATTCATATTTCTTCACAACTACTATTTTTTTCTGCAGATTTACTGCTTTCCTGCAGAATATCTTGGAGATGACTAGGTGAGATCTAAATCTAACTGCTTGAC
The DNA here is from genome assembly GCA_947563755.1 of Lochmaea crataegi. Lineage (NCBI taxonomy): Eukaryota > Metazoa > Arthropoda > Insecta > Coleoptera > Chrysomelidae > Lochmaea > Lochmaea crataegi. The sequence continues at coordinate 11,548,023 of OX387427.1, forward strand.
TATTGGATATTATAATTATGAACAGAGTTCTTGAAAATTGTCCATATAGACTAAATGGATTCAAGTATAAATATTCCAATTTAAGCTCTTGAAGTTTAAGAGCAATAAAACCATTTGAAAATGGATTTATTCCAGAAATGATCGTTTTTTGACAGTGGTCAAGACAAATTCCTCTGTGAAACGGAATAGAATTTAGAACCATGTCTATTGCAGGTCAATCTTTTTACCTTCGAAAAATTAGTCTTAATGTTGGTAAATATCCTAACTGCTCCATAAGCATTGATTCGTCTCACTGTTGGAGTATATTTTCCACACTCTTAATACACAGGACGAACTAACATTTAAAAAATACACGTGTTACGCCACTGTAAGTGCCGTCAGTGTTCCCTTTCTGCCTTCTTCGGTCTTTGGCCACTTTTCAAGGTTAACCAGCTATGGCTGCGGCTATAATAGTGGACGTAGATGTGGATGCTGTAACCGATAAAGACAGAGACGGACGTATATTTACATTTAAGATAGTGTCTACTGTCACTCTTTCCTTACTCTTGAAGCTCTACATTCTTTCGTTTGAAATGATGGTCACTTTTCAAACATTATTGTCGTATGATTAATAACAATAAGTAGTTTTGGAAGGGATTGTGATGGTTGGTTTTTAATTTTTATTCAAAACCAGTGGCGCATATAAAAGGTTTTTAAATGCTTTCTTGAAATTTCTGGTTTTACCATGGTTTTAGTAAAACCCACGATCCTTAATGCTGTTTATAATATATCTTGTCACTGACGTATAGACATCAATATCAAGTTATGAGAATAAATTGAGTGAGTGAGTCCTTAGATTTAAAAAGGATATGGAAAGGTTACTCTCATTGATCTAATTGATCAAAAAAGGAATATACTAAATCAGAGCGAGATATTGAGAATATAAAAAAGAGACCAGTCGGCGATCATAATTTGTAACATAAAATACTTTCAAGAAAAGTATAAAAAGAAATTGGAAAGTGCAGTATTAAATTTATTATAGCAGTTGAGCTGAGATGCATGTATTAATTATATACATTTATATGCACAAATACTATATCTAATTTAAAATAGAATTACAAATTTAACATAAAACTGTCAAATAAATAACCTTAAACAGAATAAAATATCTTCTATATACACGTAAACAGTTGTTTTACTCTTTTATACATGAAGAATGCAGTACTAAAGAGTTGGCGTGCTGGTAGACACATCTTTTAGATCTCTAAGCTTGATATACACACTACTTATTTTTAACATTCTGATCCAGTTCTTGTTTTATTATTTTTTTTATCTGTATATTCAGATACTCTCCATCTCTTAGGATTGCATCTAATTATTTATTAAAATATAGCAAAGTCCGGTGTTTATTCCCGCTATTGGGAAAGATTTGCCGAGTATTCTTCACATTTAACACTTATTCGGCCCTTTGACAAAAATCCAAAAAATTCAACAACTTATTTTGAAACTTATTTAGTGTCATATTCGTGATCCACGAGGTCGAATTAGTAGGTTTTCATATATAAAAGTATATGAAGGCAGGTAGTTTGGGTTTTAGAAATTTTAGATATTCAAATATTCTTGAGAAATCGAAGAGTAGCTTTGAGACATCATATCAAGAAAACTGAACATATTCTAAAATGCGATATTACAGAAAATTTCATGTTGTAACTAGGGATGCGCGATACTATCCGATATTCCAGTGTATCGATACTTTTACTTCCGATACTCGATATTTTGTATCGATACTATGCTTTTCAATACATTCCAAGTATCGATAAATTTGTAGTGTATCGATACCTTGCGATACGGGATTTTTAGTGGTAGCGGCAAGTGATGAGCGATATCGTGATTTTTTAATCACGAAAAATTTCCGATATTTTCATTTGAAATTTTTTTTCATGGTTTGTGACTATCAAAGCTACCTTCTACTAAATTTTCATCAAAATCGAACATTTTTTAACGAAACTAACAATAAAAAACGAAAAATGTGCAGTTTTTTGCGTTTTTCGAGCTAATTTTGAGGTTATGTGAAAAAGTCACTGATGAAAAAGTTGTGGTTTTTTCTCAAGATCTACAACTTTTTATTCTAGGAACTCAACTTTGGCCGAAAATCGCAATAATGTATTTTTCCACCCCCCAAAAAAGTGTTTTTTACCGAAAAAACGTTATAACTCGAAAAATTTCCAATATTTCAATTTGAAATTTTTTTTCATGGTTTGTGACTATCAAAGCTCCCTTCTCCTAAATTTTCATCGAAATCGAACATTTTTTAACGAAACCAAAAATAAAAAACGAAAAATGCAGTTTTTTGCGTTTTTCGAGCTAATTTTTAGGTTATGTGGAAAAGTCAGTAATGAAAAAGTTGTAGATTTTCTCAAGATCTACCACTTTTATGATCAACTTTTTATTTTAGAACCTCAACTTTGGACGGAGATCGCAATAATGTCTTTTTCCACCCCCCAAAAAAAGTGTTTTTTACCGAAAAAACGTCAAAATTAGGAAAATTTCCAATATTTTCATTTGAAGATTATTTTCATGGTTTGTGACTATGAAAGCTACCTTCTACTAAATTTTCATCGAAATCGAACATTTTTTAACGAAACCAAAAATAAAAAACGAAAAATGCAGTTTTTTGCGTTTTTCGAGCTAATTTTGAGGTTTTATGTAAAAGTCACTAATGAAAAAGTTGTAGATTTTCTCAAGCTCTACAACTTTTATAATCAACTTTTTATTCTAGGAACTCAACTTTGGACGGAAATCGCAATAATGTCTTTTTCCACCCCCTAAAAAAGTGTTTTTTACCGAAGAAACGTCAAAATTAGGAAAATTTCCAGTATTTTCATTTGAAGATTATTTTCATGGTTTGTGACTATGAAAGCTACCTTCTACTAAATTTTCATCTAAATCGAACATTTTTTAACGAAACCAAAAATAAAAAACGAAAAATGCAGTTTTTTGCGTTTTTCGAGCTAATTTTGAGGTTATATGGAAAAGTCACTAATGAAAAAGTTGTAGATTTTCTCAAGATCTACAACTTTTATAATCAACTTTTTATTCTAGGAACTCAACTTTGGACGGAAATCGCAATAATGTCTTTTTCCACCCCCCAAAAAAGTGTTTTTTACCAAAAAAACGTCAAAATTAGGAAAATCTCGGATCGTTAACGTATCGATACTTCGAGTATCGATAAATTAATATTCGATATTTCACTGTATCGATACTTTACGTTCCGATCCGTATCGATACCTAATATCGATACTTTCTAGTGTATCGCGCAACCCTAGTTGTAACGAATGGCGTTGACTAGAGTATGCTAAAATGAACTTTTATATAGTTATAGCCAAAAGTATGGAGATATGTCAAATCTTATACTATAAAAAAAAATAAATTCAACCACTCATTTTGGAACTTTTTTGAAGCTACATATTCGTGACCTACGAGGTCAAATCAGTAGGTTTTCGAACAACAACAAGGTAATGTACCCTTTTTCCCACATATACCTACTCTACATCAGCAAAACTCCCAACAACCCATGTACCAAAATTCATACCATCCTTTATCAAATCAGGCAGAACAATGGGAAGTCGTTGGAAACAACAAGAAGAGATATAGAACTAGTCCTGATAAAAGGATGACAAAGCAGACAGACCAAAATTAACGTCTATTGGCTAAACTGCTGACAATGATGATGACAACGTGAACAAGGAAGCCGAAAGAAACAAATTGGGCACGCAAACCACCACCCATCTTCGTTAAAGGCGTCAAGAATATCTCTCCCCTCACTACTTTATTAAATCAACAAACGGAAGGTAATTTCGAAATAAAAGTTCTTAACTATGAACAAGTAAAAATACAACCCAAAACTTCGGACAGCTACACAACAATAACAAAAGCCATAATCGATAAAAAAACAGAACTCCACACATACAAATTAAAAGAAGAACGCAGTTTTCGCGTAGTTCTAAAGAATATGCATTATTCAATCGATATAAATGAATTAAAACAAGAATTAGAAACACTAGGACACACGGTAGAAAATATATATAACATCAAACAAGAAAAGAGAAGTCAGCAAAAGTCAAATGTACCCTTTGCGAGGGAAATCACCCTGCCAATTATAAGGGTTGTTCAGTTTATAAAGAGTTACAAATCAAAAGGTATCCAGCACTAAGACCAAAGCAACAAATCACAGACGCTCGCTCAGCAACAAATCACACGGTACAACCAAATGTACCTCACACCTAACATAACACCACCATCAAATGAAATGTCTGGACTTAAGGATATGTTAAAAGCACTCATGCAACAAATGGGCACGATGTTAAACTTACTGACTACAGTGATAACAAAATTATCCAGAGATTAAGTTTCTGAAGATAGCTCATTGGAATGCCAACGGACTAACCCAACTTGCCAAAGAAGTCAAAGCCTTTCTGATCAATCAAGACATCGACATCATGCTGATCTCAGAAACACACATCACAAATCGAAGCCATTTTAAATGTCCAAAATATATAATATATAATTCCAACTACCCAGATGGAACCGCACATAAAGGAACAGCAATTCTTATTGAGATGTCCATAAAACACCACTTGCACAGCAAAATTAGCACAGATTACTTGCAAGCAACCAGTATAGCAGTTGAAGATTGGGAAGGCCCTTTCCACCACGTCACACCATCAAAAAAGATCAATTTGAACAATTTTTCAATGCACTTGGAAATAAATTCCTCGCAGCTGGAGACTACAATGCGAAGCATACGCACTGGGGATCCAGACTCGTCACCCCAAAAGGACGGCAGCTCCTAAAAACCATGACTGACAATAATCTAAAATATATTTCTACAGGAGAGCCAACATACTGGCCGACTGTCAGAAATAAAATACCGGATTTTGGAGTAAATAAAGGCTTTCACTCAAATCAAATGCAAGCAAAATCCTGTTTTGATCTCTCATCTGATCACTCCCCAGTGCTAATCACAATATATAGTGAAATTATCTATAATAAACAATCACCCAGATTGAGTAACAAACACACTAACTGGGAAAAATATTAATCCAAAATAATAGTAAATATTCTCGATATAAAAACCCCACTAAAGACAGAATCTGACGTAGATAATGCAGTGGAGTTTCTTAACAAATCAATACAAACTGCTGCCTGGGAGTTCACGCCTACTCAGGAAACAAAAACTCAAATCCAAGTATTACCTCATTATATCAATGAAAAGATCAGAGATAACCAAAAATTAAGAAAAAGATGGCAGATCACTCGTGCACCACAAGATAAATTAAGACTGAATCAAGCTACAAGGCAACTAAAAATATTATTAAATAGCGATAAAAACAACGGCATTCAAACCTATCTCAAAAATATTTCTGCTACTGAAGCATGTGGAGAGCCACGAAGAAAATTAACAGGCCGCAGCTTGGCAATCCCGCAATACGTACTGCAGATGGCGAATGGACCAAGAGTAATATGGAAAAAGCAGAAGCATTTGCAAAACACGATCATGAAGTCTTTAAACCAAACCCTGCAGATGACACAAACAATATAGAAAATGAAGTGCAAACATATCTAGACACCCCACATCAACTTGAACTTCCATTAAAAAGATTCACCATAAATCAGGTCGAAGAAGTAATATCGAAACTAAACTTACTGTAAAAGTTATGAGACAATTCCCAAAAGAAGGCTTACAATAACTCACTCAAATATATAATACCGTATAATATGTATAATATAATGCCGTACTATCAAGTGGCTACTTTCCACTCCTATGGAAGGTAACTCAGATTATATTAATCCAAAAACCAGGCAAACCAGCAGAGGAAATTAAGTCTTATAGACCAATCAGCTTGTTACCGATAATGTCTAAAATCCTAGAAAAACTCCTTATCTCAAGAATTGAACCACTTCTAAAAAAGTCCAAACCATCAGTTTGGCTTCAGACCGCAACATGCAACAACCGAACAAATCCACCGTGTCTGTAACTATGTTCTAAAATCCTTGGAAGAAAAAAATATTGTACAGCTGCCTTTTTGGACATTACTTCGGCTTTCGACAAAGTCTGGCATAAAGGACTACTTTATAAAATTAGAAAATCCTTACCTCTTAACTATTACATTCTCCTCAAATCCTACCTACATGACCGACATTCTCACTCTACGGTAGCGTAATTGGTCCAGTCTAGTGATGCGCGATACTATCCGATATTCCAGCGTATCGATACTTTTACTTCCGATACTCGATATTTTGTATCGATACTATGCTTTTCGATACATTCCAAGTATCGATAAATTTGTACTGTATCGATACCTTGCGATACGGGATTTTTATTGGTAGCAGCAAGTGGCGTTATCTATAGTGATGAGCGATATAGTGATTTTTTAATCACGTTGTGAAATGATATCGTGCTTTTTTTAACGAAACTAAAAATAAAAAACGAAAAATGCAGTTTTTTGCGTTTTTCGAGCTAGTTTTGAGGTTATGTGAAAAAGTCACTAATGAAAAAGTTGTAGATTTTTTCAAGATCTACAATTTTTATATTCAATTTTTTTTTCTAGGACCTCAACTTTGGCCGGAAATCGCAATAATGTCTTTTTCCACCCCCAAAAAAAGTGTTTTTTACCGAAAAAACGTTATAACTCGAAAAATTTTCAATATTTCAATTTGAAATTTTTTTTCGTGGTTTGTGACTATCAAAGCTACCTTCTACTAAATTTTCATCAAAATCGAAAATTTTTTAACGAAACCAAAAATAAATAACTAAAAATGCAGTTTTTTGAGTCTTTCGAGCTAATTTTGAAGTTATGTGAAAAAGTCACTGATGAAAAAGTTGTAGATTTTCTCAAGATCTACAACTTTTATAATCAACTTTTTATTCTAGGAACTCAACTTTGGATGGAAATCGCAATAATGTCTTTTTCCACCTCACCAAAAAAAGTGTTTTTTACCGAAAAAACGCTATAACTAGGAAAATTTACAATATTTTCATGGTTTGTGACTATCAAAGCTACCTTCTACTAAATTTTCATCAAAATCGAACATTTTTTAAGGAAACTAATAATAAAAAACAAAAAATGCAGTTTTTTGCGTTTTTCGAGCTAACTTTGAGGTTATGTGAAAAAGTCACTAATTAAAAAGTTGTAGATTTTCTCAAGATCTACAACTTTTATCATCAACTTTTTTTTCTAGAACCTCAACTTTGGCCGGAAATCGCAATAATGTCTTTTCCACCCCCCAAAAAGGTGTTTTTTACCGAAAAAACGTCAAAATTAGCAAAATCTCGGATCGTTAACGTATCGATACTCCGAGAATCGATAAATTAATATTCGATATTCTACTGTATCGATACTTTACGTTCCGATCCGTATCGATACCTAATATCGATACTTTTTAGTGTATCGCGCAACCCTAGTCCAGTCCTTTACCTCATTTACAGGGGTAATGTCAGCACGCAAAAATCCAGCAACTGCATCTCTACAGCTACAAATGCATCTTAATATTATAGAAACATGGTTGACCAAATGGCGGATGCAAATAAACGAAAACAAATCAGTCCAAGTAACATTTACCAACCGAAGAGGAAATTGTCCACCACTTACTCTAAATGGTCATCAACTTCTACACCAGGAGGACGTCAAATATTTAGGAATGCATCTTGACAGAAGATTGACTTGGAGGAAACAAATTTTCACAAAACGCAAACAGTTAGGGTTAAAGTTAAATAAACTATACTGGATTGTTGGACGTAAATCTAAACTGTCCCTAGTCCCTAATTTACAAAACCATTATAAAACCCGTCTGGACCTATGGTATCCAGCTATGGGGAACTGCGTCGCTATCAAGAATAGAAATACTAGAAAGGTTCCAGTCAAAGATGCCCCCTGGAATGTGCCTAATCACATAGCACGCGATCAACCGTCAAGGAAGAAATTAACAAATTTGCTCACAAATATGACTTAAGATTGCAAAAACACCCTAATGATATAGCAAGAAGCCTCATGTTGCAGCCAGTACCACGAAGACTAAAGAAACATATTCCAACTGACCTGCTAAACAGATTTTAGTGTAGATTCTTTATTTTCCACGTCAGAAACTTATTCCAAGTGAGGTTTGTGACTTAATAGGACAATGTTATTCATATATTCAAAAATTGCTAACAGAGCAGTATTATAGAAAATTTTTGACTAGAGTATGCTAAGGTGAACAATTATACAGTTATAACAAGTCAAACATCCAAAAATCGAAAAAAAAATTTAAGTTGGAACATTGCTGAAAGCTTGGAATATGTGGAGCATGATTCTGGTTCTATCTTGCAGAGATACCAACCCCGTTTGACTTAGAAGTGTAATTCAATGTCTGACGGGGCATATAGCCCGAGAAGTAGTTGCTTCTTCTTAGTTCTTTGAAAAATATTTTTCAAATTTTGTAAAGCGTTATAATAGTTCTAAACTATTAACTTTGACGTCTATTGATCACGCTTTAGTAAAATATGACAATTTTTTACAGTTAACTGTAATGGAGTAAATTGGAATAAGTGGTTTTCGGGGTCAAGAAATCATCATATGTGACATGTATTGACTCAAAAAATCATACAGACTATTATAATTGAAATTTTGAGTTCAAATTCTGGATACACACTCTTAAAGGACCAAACAATATGTTAAAAAATCCACAATATCGTATCTACAAAATGTTTTATACGAGGTCATGTGAAAATTAGATGTGTTCTAAAATCCAGTCCAAAAAACAAAGGGATACTTTGAGACAACATAACAGGTCAGTATTATAGAAAATTTCATGCTGAATCGAATGTCGTTGATTGGAGAATAAGAATAAGGTGAACTATTATACAGTTTTACAGATACATTAAAACACAAACGGAACATAGGGATTTTAAGCATTGTATCAGAACTGCTTTTGAACTAGTCGACCAACATCCAGCTTCAACAGATTAAAAACACGATTATTACAATCGTTTACTTGGACACCTATAACATATCGTACAATTCTCAACTGTGGGCGGACCTTAATTAGCGTCTGACAGTCAGTAAACAGCAATCGGTAGATGAGAGCGTTGCTTTGTTTCAATTTAAAGAATCCTATTTTGTTTTATTTACGAATTTATTTTTATTTTGAAAGCCGTTATTGCCAAAATAAATCAAAACATATTATCTTAACTCGAAACATTAATTGTTAAAGAGAATTTAACAATTAAATTTCGATTTTAACAACATAAAACGTAAGCATATTGTTTCAATATGTAGCGTCGTTTACTACCTCCATCAGATAATTATTCAATACTAAATCGCACACCTCGCATATTACTAACAAATTTTGGAAGGAGAAGGTAACATTGGTTCTGAATCCAGCTATCCAGATCAATACTTGATATTCATTGAAGTGAACTTATAGAAATGTTTTGTTGGTGGACTATTTAGATCGGACAATACATTAAATCCCTATGTTCCGTTTGTGTTTGAATGTATCTGTATATCTTATGGGATAAGCGACGGCGAATACTTCGCAAAAAAGTTTAACAATGTTAAATAACCCTTCTTATATTATATTCCCTTACACATGAAAACGTGATTGCGGCAAAGTCGCAAGTATATCGCTACTACTCTTCCTGTTTTTTAAGCGATACCGCTTTCGGAATTCGGGGAATATTCATTCAATTAACAATAAAACTCATACATCAGTCCCATTATATTCATCGTTTTCTCCCTGACTCGTAAAGCTGATGTCAACGACGTCTACATTTGGTCTAGCACTACCACTGCAAATGGTCCAAAGAAAACATAGTATACAGAAGTTCAATTTTCATATTGCTTCAATTTTATTGAAACCTAGAGATATAGTTAGGTACAGATAATGAAAGTTGGATAATATATACAACAATCGGCAATTTACTTGATTTCACAACAACCGATAATTTATACTTCGGTCCGTTACATACTTTAAGTAATTGTAACTGTTTCTAAAGGATTCCTTCTAACGTTTCATGATTCTGCATATATATAGGTATATATATATATATATATATATATATATATATATACTAAGAACTTATATAATAAAATATAAACTCATTTTGCTTGGGTGTGTTCTATTTTACTTTGGTTAAATATTTTTTAATCTGCTACGTTGCGGAGACGTGACGAATTGATACAGTTTTGTAGAATGCGAAGGTATTTCAATCTAATTATTTTATGTAGACAGGCCAGACCACTTCTTTCTCATTACCTAGAGTTCTTGCCGGTAACTGGAGTCTACAAGACGAAAGGTCAGAAATTTTAACCAGCGTTGCCTGTTTTCAACCAAAACGGGAATAAGGAAACACGCAAACGCAACAAGGATTATCAAATGACCATTAAAAAATGTCCAACTGACAATCAGAAAGTCCATTACACGTTTAAACATTCGTCAAAAAATGAGACAAATCAACTTAATTATTGAAAACATTGTTTTGGTGAAGATCCATAATTCACCCTGTATATTAATAATCAAAACAAGAGGACCTTTTTTAATGGTCATTTGATAATGCCCTAACGTGCCTCTACCTATGGTAAAAGTATGTACAGTTCCTCATAACTCACCCTGTATGAACCGTTCTGGAATCGTATATCGAGTACTGTATAGTGTGCAAACTCAAATTAGGGATGGGATAGTTCTTGAACTAACACATCAACATTTCCGACGATATGCGCATGTCAGATCCGCCAATTTTGGGGCCAAGCAGGGAATCCCCCCCTTCCAGTTGGTACAGACGCAATACAATTCTTTTGAACTGATTTTCGAAGTCATTTTATGGCTACAACCATAGTATACTAACAGAACTATTAGGATAACTCCCGGAAATTCTGTCAGACCGCGCATGAGGACACGCGCATAAGTAGCCATTTTGAAATATCCACAGTTACTAAGCGAGATTAGCGGAGTGCATTTACAACTATAATGGAAGTAAACGTTACATTTTGGACTTAATTATATCCAGTTCACAGGTGTAGGCTAATCTCAAAGACAGTTACAAATTATTGTTTGACATTTTGGCATAGAAAACATTCCAGTTTTTCAACTTCGGCAGTACTTATACCCGATTGCACCACATTGGCTTATCAGGTAAGCCAAGATTAGCGAAGCTGCACCGTTACGGAAGCAAAGCTTATATTATGCACTAAATTTTAAGCACAGCTTTGTCCATTTAAGCAATGAGAGATTGGAATTATCAGTAAGCTGCACTTTGTTAAGCATTACATTTAAGATAAACTGGTGCAATAGGAAATCAATAGATTTGATTGTATTTATACAGCTTGTAACGGTAAATGTGTGCTTTTAGTTGGGCGCCAATTTGTAACGGTAAATGCCTGTACCCCACAGGGCACCAGCTCGAAGGGCTCCGGCTAGAGACTCCTCTCAAGGGTGATTCGACCCCAAGTTTATGTCACACAAGGATAACAGAAGGGTTGTAAAAGTTGAGGGCGCCACTACCTTTTTAACGATAAAAACTACAAAAAACTAAGGCGGAAAAGGTAGAAACGCCTTGTAAAATTTAAATAAGTTAATAATAAAAAAGTTACTAAAAATCACCCCGGGCGATATCTCCCTCAACTTTTATAGTTGAGGATTTAAAAAAATGAAATATACGAGTTAAAACAAATTTATTCTGCCACAGGAAATGAACAACGGAATTTAATAGAGGAATTTGTACTTTTATAGGTACTTAGCTTAAATGAAGTGGTTTCCTGGAGAAGAAGTCAGGTCTTGATCTGAACTGATGTGTTCTGTTCTAGGGCGGTATTTTGGGGTTCTATCCTTGGCTTTATATCCTCGGGTTGTATCTTGGGGTTATATTCTAGCCTAGGGTTATATTCTCGGCGTTAAATTCTTGGGTTATATCCTAGCCTAGGGTTATATTCTTGGGTTTACATCCTCGGCGTTATATTCTAGCCTAGGGTTGTATTCTCGGGTTGTATCCTAGCCTAGGGGCTGTGCTTACCACAGCAAAATTTATAAGATAGGTACTTAAGATATGAAAGATAGCGAAAGATGATCTGTCCCCTTAGGCGGTCGATAACAGAAAGGGGTGTTTCACGTGGCATTGTGCAAAAAATGGAAGCGTTCGTTGGCAGACGTCAATTGTCTAACGGTCAGGGTTGAAGAGTTTGGGATCACAGAACTATAATTGGATGTGGCTAGTGACGACGAGCGCTAATTAAAAGGATTTATTCTGTGAAATCGAAACAGGTCGATAGACATGTTACAAGCTCCTGAGTTACTAAAATATGCAGTGAAAGCTGAACAAAGCGTATTGCCAGAGATAAGACCTTTGACATTGCCAGGCCGAAAGTACGACCTTTCCACCCAGATCGAAAGTAAAAGTCGAAAGTCAATTGTATGTTTTCCAACTTTGAAACCAGTCAAAAATGACTTCTTTACATATTATATTCTAAATATATGGAAAAGGAGTAGGTACAACATTGAACTGCAGCAATTGGTTATTAAAAAAAAATACAGATCTATAAAAACTGGCAACCGTAAAAAGTTGCGACCGTAGTTGTTTAGCTTCTACTTTTATCTTGTAACCTCTCTCGGGTCGGTGAAGATTGAAAATAATATATTCAATCGAGCGTAAGAAACTTGCATGACGACTTTCGTCGGATGCTCGAATTATTTTTGCTCTGTAGAATGAACTCATTTTATCTTAATATTAAGAATACATTAATACTATCGAATATGTCCATTTACAAAGCCGAAAATGATGGAAGGAACTGTAGTGCTAACTCAATAAAGGGAATCTAAAAGAATGCCTAATATTTCACCTTTGACTATTTCTTCTTGTTTAAGGGGTTAATAAGTATTTTTCCATCGTAACTATGCTTGTAGGTCTTGGTCTATAGGTATTTATGCCTTACGTCTGTGGTAGATACAGGGTTCAGTCAGTTTAATATAACTTGAGTCCAGATTCTGTTCACAGCAGCAACAGCAACAACTTGGTCTAGACTGATAAAAAACTGCAAAGAATCACTTAACAAGCTGGCAACAGATAACAAAGTGTCTCTAATATGGGTGCCGGCACATGAGGGGATTACAGGTAATGAAATGGCCCACCAGTTAGCTAAAGAAGGCTCTAAAGGAGACATCATAGGCCCGGAACCGTTTTGAGGAAGCACAAAAGATTGCATAAGAGGGGAAATCGGGAACTGGAACTGACACAAGTGCACTTCCATACAAAGAGTTTACTGAACAAGGTAGACAAGGAACTCTCAACCAGGCTATTGAAACTGGGTGAAAGACATTTGAAGACAGTTACCGACCTGGTGACTGGAAACATCTGCACAAAATGGGCAAAGTTAGTGAACCTATGTGCAGAAAATGTGAACTTGATGATGAAACACCTTCTCACATAGATTGTCACCAATGGGAAATTCCCGGAGGTGGTTATGAATGTCCTACAGGAAGCACTGCGAATTGTGGAGGAATGGTGCCTTACAGAGGCCCTTTCAGTTAATCCAAAAAAAACCAAACTAGTTGCTTTCACGAATAGAAGAGTTCTCCCGCAGGGTAGAGTACTGTTGTTCGGAGAAGAACTAGAAATATCCAAAGAAGTCAAATATCTGGGAGTGACCCTTGATTCCAAACTGAATTGGAAGGTACACCTGGAAAAAATTACTACCAGGGCGACTAGGCTTTTCTGGCAATGCAGAAGAGTTATGGGCAAAGCCTGGGGAATACGACCTGAGGTGGTTCACTGGCTCTACACAACTGTGATAAGGCCAACGATCACCTATGGAACAATAGTCTGGTGGAGGAGGACAGAAGTGACCTCTGCAGTTAATATGTTAACTGCAATCCAAACACAAGCTCTTCTTGGTATTACCAGGGCAATGAACAGCACGGGGACGGCATCAATGGAAGCCCTTATTGGACTTCCTCCTCTAGAACTTTTTATAAGGGCGGACGCAATGATGGCAATTCTTAGGCTGAAATCGGGAGACTTATGGTCCCCGAACAATGTTCGAGAAGGACACACTGATACAACTGGGACATTACTAGACGAACCCATATTTCACATGAGTTTTGATAGCATGACACCAGAGAATATATTCACTGAGCGAGTGAATATCATCATCCCATCTAGGGAACAGGTGATAGACCCAGGTAATTCTGGAGAAATCATCTGGTTCACCGATGGCTCCAAAACAAACCATGGCACTGGGGCTGGTATAAAAGGACCTAGAAAGAGAATGTTCTTTAGCCTTGGTCGACATACGACTGTGTTTCAAGCAGAGACGATTGCCGCTATAGCCTGTATTGATTAAAACATCAGAAGAGGATATACCAGACAAAAAATTGAAATACTCACTGACAGCCAGGCTCTGCTTAAGGCTATCAGTAATCCAACAACTAAGTCTAGACTGGTGAAAAACTGCAAAGAATCCCTCAACAGGCTGGCAAGAGACAACAAAGTGTCTCTAATATGGGTGCCGGCACATGAGGGGATTGCAGGTAGTGAAATGGCGGACCAGTTAGCTGAAGAAGGCTCTAAAGGAGACTTCATAGGTCCGGAACCGTTTTGTGCAATCACAAAAAACCGTTTTGTGCAATCACAAAAGATTGCAAAAGAGGGGAAATCGGGAACTGGCTAAATAGGGAACACCAATTCAAATGGAGGGTGACACAAGGGCACCTTCATACCAAGAGTTTACTGAACAAGGGAGACAAGGAACTCTCAACCAGGCTACTGAAACTGGGTAAGAGACATTTGAAGACAGTTACCAACCTGGTGACTGGACACTGCACCTTGAGGAAACATCTGCACAAAATGGGCAAAGTTAGTGAACCTATGTGCATAAAATGTGAACTTGATGATGAAACACCTACCCACATACTCTGCTTCTGTGAGGACTCACAAGAACTTAGACGGAAGCACTTTGGAGAGGAATTTATACAACCATCACAACTACTGAAAATCCCTCTAGTCAAACTAGTGGCCTTTATAGAAGACACGAAGCTTCTGGAATGGAAGTAGATAACATGGGAAATGGTACAAAGATTCAGTTCAAGTGCCTGGGCTGATGAGCACAACCCAAATATATGAATGAATGAAACCTTCTCACATACTCTGCTTCTGCCAGAACTTACAAGTACTTAGACAGAAGCACTTCGGAGAGGAATTAATACAACCATCACAACTTCTGAAAATCCCTCCAGTCAAACTAGTGGCCTTCATAGAAGACACGAAGAAGCTTCTGGAATGGAAGTAGATAACATGGGAAATGGTACAAAGATTCAGTTCAAGTGCCTGGGCTGTTTAACACTTTAACCAAAATTAGACCACTAAATTTTAGAGTGGTCTTAACTTCTTAAATTAGGATGGTAGTGCCGTGGTAGCTACTCTGTTGTGCTCCTCAGAGCCATTCTTGGGCTAAAAAGGATACAAAGGGTTGCGTATTCACCTGTTGTTTTAAGACGAAGTTACATTCAAAAAGACAAGGATTTGAAGAATTTGAATTGGCATACCAATGACTAAATTAATGAAAGTGTTCTTTGTATTTTAATTAAGAATATTATTATGTTAATGAACAACTTTCGAAGCAAACTTCAATTATGAATCACACTTCGCACTATAGTCTTCAATAAACGTAAACATAAACAATCCTTAAACGTCATTAATAGATACAAAAAAAAACGAAACAAATCGAACGACAAGCTCTAAACAGAAATCAAACAACGGAAAACTCATAGCAAAGAAAGTGAGGTTATAAAACAATGTTCAACAAACTTAGTAGTGCTTATATTGAATCTCCAATGTGGAGTTCAGAATGTGTTGTGAGATTATTTTCTATAAATTGGCTGATGCTTCAAATTTCAGTTTTATGTCAGTCTTCATTAACATTGTTGTGCATAGAATGGACGTTTTGAAGGATTAGAATTCTTACGAAAAAAGATATTTTGACTTTGACCTAACCAGTTTTCAAAAATATGAGAGTATTTTTTTTAACTTTAATATCCCCGGCCGGGCCATGTTTATCAGCGATAAACATTTTTCCCAATCGCGGTCCCATGTTCGTTAGGATATAAAAAATACAGTGCCATCTCGTTTTTTAAGTGGTCCTCTGTGCGCCATTCTCCACTATCCAAAAAAAATTTTTTTAAGCAGATAATCAATTATAGTTAAAAAAAACTAAAAAACACGATTTATAGGGTAATCGAACTAAAAAGTAGAAAATTTTTTTTAATGGCTTGATCCATTCAGCCACGAATTTATTATACTACTTGTTCCAATAGTTAGCCTAGGAGGATAGCATAGTATATAGATATATTGTAAAAGTATATTGCAAACACTACATTGACAGAGCAAGTACTCTCCATTCACGGCCCTAATCAACTTAAATGATGGGTACTTCGTAATGGATACATTACAACAGGATTACAAAGTGGTACTTTTCACGCTAAGGTACCTTTCATAGCGACTTTACAACACACAAAACGGGCAACGGATAGAAGGTGAAATATGAAGATTGCGTAAAAGCTTATCTCGACATACGATTTGCACAGGTGCGACGGGGATAGTATGAGCAACGCTGCTTGAGGAAGAGAGAAGAATTGTTCGTACACGCCCATCCCACGCCCAATTCTTCTCTCTTCCTCAAGCAGCGTTGCTCATACTATCCCCGTCGCACCTGTGCAAATCGTATGTCGAGATAAGCTTTTACGCAATCTGTATAACATAGGGATAGAAACGAGGAACAAGACTGAACAGATATACACTGAAACAGACATTCAATAGGTACTCAATTCTTCTTTTATTCCTTTTTAAAAACTCCCATATGATTTGGTTTAGCCTAGGATTTCGCCGAGAGAGGTATAAAACAGTAGCTTGATTCTGAGGGAGCGGATTCCGTTCTTTTGTAAGGGATTTCGTCAAATACTTAACTGCATCCTCGTTATGTGAGCAACCAAACATCCAGTGATTGATGTCATCAACATTGCCGTCGCGATCACAAAATTTCGTTTCACTTAGTTTGAATCTGTGAAGGTACGCTTTTACAGTGGCATTATTAAAAATCTGACGTACATGGAGTAGATGTTTCTTCTTGCAGTCAAAGGCTCAATTGGTAAAACAGGGTGGATTTTGGTATAAAGATTATTGCTTCGATTACAGAAGGCATACCATTCAATATCCCAATTTTGCTTTAAACATTATCACGTGTTGCTATAAGATCTCTTATATCTAGTCAGTTTAAATTTTCTTTTACACTTTTTAGATTTTTTCACTTTTATACATCCTTTCCCTTTCTTTCCTCTTTTATCTCGCTCATAGCACTTACTCCGCTAATTGCTCCCATTATGGGACGTATCATTTATCTAAAAACCCATTAGTACAATAACCAATTTAAAACCAAAGAAGTCAAGGTTAAATATCATAAGCGTATTGCATCCGTAAACTCCCTTTACTCACGGTTGTTTTTATTGATCTAACTTTTTTATTTACTCGGGATGACGTAACAATTATCAATCATTCCAAACTTCCTCGACGTGAGCTGTTGTGGGAATCCTCGAAAAGAAGGGAAACCCGATATATCTCCGGTAAAATCCGGAGGTTGACTCCCGCTGTGCCAACGTATATGTGTGCCTATATATAGGTAGGTATTCCATCTACCGACAGTGGACCACGAAGGAGGCAGGAGGTATATATAAGTGGAGAGGTTAGTGCAAGAACTGTCAACCGACGCATGCATAATCAAGTCCGGTGCTCTCGTATCTTTTTATTTTGTCGAGGTGGACGATTATAGCTGAAAGAATATTATTATACTGGGATAATTAAACTAATAAGTATATGATGCTAATTTTTGGGGAGCAATTTTCTATCTTTTAATTTTAATCACTAAAAACATGTTCATTTATTTCCAATTACTATAAATTTCCCCAGTTATATTTAATTAAAACCACATCCATCGAAAACATTTTTAAAATATAAAATTTCACTAAATAAACTCAAAATCAAAATATGAAATCAACGAGGCTAGAAAACTTACCCTGAACGAGGTTGGTAGCAAGTAATCTCAACTAGGGATGCGCGATACTATCCGATATTCCAGTGTATCGATACTTTTACTTCCGATACTCGATATTTTGTATCGATACTATGCTTTTCGATGCATTCCAAGTATCGATAAATTTGTAGTGTATCGATACCTTGCGATACGGGATTTTTAGTGGTAGCGGCAAGTGGCGTTATCTATAGTGATGAGCGATATCGTGATTTTTTAATCATGTTGTGAAATGATATCGTGTTTTTTTTAACGAAACTAAAAATTAAAAAACGAAAAATGCAGTTTTTTGCGTTTTACGAGCTAATTTTGAGGTTATGTGGAAAAGTCACTGATGTGAAAGTTGTAGATTTTCTCAAGATTCACAACTTTTATAATCAACTTTTTATTCTAGGAACTCAACTTTGGCCGGAAATCGTAATAATGTCTTTCTCCAACCCCCGGCCCCCCCAAAAAGTGTGTTTCGCCAAGAAAACGTCATAACTCGAAACATTTCCAATATTTGAATTTGAAATTTTTTTTCATGGTTTGTGACTATCAAAGCTACCTCCTACTAAATTTTCATCAAAATCGAACATTTTTTTAACGAAACTAAAAATAAAAAACGAAAAATGCAGTTTTTTGCGTTTTTCGAGCTAATTTTGAGGTTATGTGGAAAAGTCACTGATGTAAAAGTTGTAGATTTTCTCAAGATCTACAACTTTTATAATCAACGTTTTATTCTAGGAACTCAACTTTGGCCGAAAATCGCAATAATGTCTTTTTCCACCCCCCCAAAAAAGTGTTTTACTAAAAAAACGTCATAACTCGAAAAATTTCCAATATTTATTCCAAATTTTTTTTCATGGTTTGTGACTATCAAAGCTACCTTCTACTAAATTTTCATCAAAATCGAACATTTTTTTAATGAAACCAAAAATAAAAAACGAAAAATGCAGTTTTTTGCGTTTTTCGAGCTAATTTTGAGGTTATGTGGAAAAGTCACTGATGTAAAAGTTGTAGATTTTTCCAAGATCTACAACTGTTATCGTCAACTTTTTATTCTAGGAACTCAACTTTGGCCGGAAATCGCAATAATGTCTTTTTCCACCTCCCCAAAGAAGTGTGTTTTGCCAAAAAAACGTCATAACTCGAAAAATTTCCAATATTTTAAATTGAAATTTTTTTTCATGGTTTGTGACAATCAAAGCTACCTTCTACTAAATTTTCATCAAAATCGAACATTTTTTAACGAAACCAAAAATAAAAAACGAAAAATGCAGTTTTTTGCGTTTTTCGAGCTAATTTTGAGGTTATGTGGAAAAGTCACTGATGTAAAAGTTGTAGATTTTCTCAAGATCTACAACTTTTATGATCAACCTTTTATTCTAGGAACTCAACTTTGGCCGTAAATCGCAATAATGTCTTTTTCCACCCCCCAAAAAGGTGTTTTTTACCGAAAAAACGCAAAATTAGCAAAATCTCGGATCGTTAACGTATCGATACTTCGAGTATCGATAAATTAATATTCGATATTCTACTGTATCGATACTTTTCGTTCCGATCCGTATCGATACCTAATATCAATACTTTCTAGTGTATCGCGCAACCCTAATCTCAACAGTACCGGGTGGTTGAATACGTTTGCAAAGATAGATCAATCAGAGCCGACCTTACAGGCGTTTCTCCCCCATCTCTTATTTGATTAAAACTTGTAATATAAAATATATGACTTCTTCGACACCATAATACTTAAAATATGAAGTTTATCAACTCATCCTAAAGTTCTTATATTTCCCGACCAATAACAATCCAAAGACTACTTCTATTATCGCAAAAACACCAGCTGTGCTTGGTCTATCAGTGTTACTATCTTTAGTAATTGTAAAATTTTTTTTTTACTAAAAAAATGTATTGTTCATTTTTTTAACAATAAATGCTTCTTGTGCTTCGTGAACTAACCTAGCAAAATACCGCTCCCAGAATTGTTGCTGTGCTGATGTTGATTGGCAACAAAATTTCCACAATTACCTTCCTGGAAACTATACGTTGTCAACACGAGAAATAATTTTAATTTCCCATGAAATCTACTTTGAATCTGCTTTTTATTTATTCTTATACGACATAATTGTACACATTTTGAACGTTTAGGTTATCGATATTAAATATCAAATAACACATTTATAGATAAAAAAATAATTATTGGGCTTTTTATTCCCCGTTTTTGCCCACCGACCCAACTATGTCAGAACTCTGAAAGCTGCTCCATTAACTCAACATGTAGATGTAGATCTAAAACCTGTTTCTCACTCTCTCAGAATCCGTCCTCTGCCTCTTTTTCTCTTCTGTCGGTATTTCGACGGAATGTCCTGCATCTCGTGCTAAGAGATTATAACTAGAGGTGGAACTGACTGTTATTTTCAATAAAAATCCACTTACATGCACGAAAATCGTAAGATATGCCGATAAAATTTATTTAAATTAGTTTAAATAAAATAGATCTAGTGATTTGAGAATGTTGTAAATAATTTTGTTCTTTTTTTAAAGACTAAAACTTTTTTTGTTTAGGAGTGGAAAGTAAAGTAGCATCTTGAAAATATTGTTTGGAAAAGTTGTTGGTAAAAATGAGGGTGTATAAAATATTTTTAATCCAGCCAAGCGCATTTGACATTATTATCTTATCATCATATAATCCTAGAAGTAATTTTTAGTAAATAGAGGGTTAGTAGCCCCAAACGAATGAATCTCCAAATGTTTACTAGATTATTTTGTATTTATTTTCAAGTACAACGTTTCCATCATCGGGTAAAATTTCTAGAATTTGAACTGCCAAGAGAGTGAAATCGAATATCTAAAAAATACACCCAAACATTATTTTTTGTTTGTATGTGACGCCACTGACTATAACTTTTAGTTTTTTTTCTGTTAGAATAATATTCCACTTTATTTGATTATCTTGAAGATTTTAGCATGTTTCATTTAGAAATGTAATGTATCCTTCCAGATCCTAAATAAACATAAATATACCCTTGTGTTGACCTACAATAACAAAAGGACAGATATCTACATTTCAAAAATCAAAACTAAAGTAAAATCCCAAAGCGCTTGTCAACTTCTTTCGCCTTCAAATAGAGTCATGAAATTTTCGAAAATCCACTTTTCAAAACAAAAAATACTCATAACTCGACTAATAGGAAAGATAGAACGTTCTAGTCTTCACCAATCGATAGAGAGGACAATTTTACATATTATAGTGAATTTTGAGTCGATATTTCCAAGGATTAAGGGAGTTAGAAAAAGGCAATTTGTATCGCAAAATATTTCCATACCTACCCCTTTGTTCTAAATTTTCGACAAAAAAAATAAAAAATGCTAAAAATTCGAAAAGAGGGTATTTTTGGGCCGAAAAATCGACTGGCACAATCAGTTTTTTGATAAAATCATTATTGCGCCTTCAAATAGAGTCATGAAATTTTCGAAAATCCACTTTTCAAAACAAAAAATACTCATAACTCGACTAATGGGAAAGATAGAACGTTCTAGTCTTCACCAATCGATAGAGGGGACAATTTTACATATTTTAGTGAATTTTCAGTCGGTATTTCCAAGGATTAGGGGAGTTAGAAAAAAGCAATTTGTATCGCAAAATATTTCCTTTGTTCTAAATTTTCGACAAAAAAATTATAAAAAATGCTAAAAATTCGTAAAGAGGGGTTTTTTTGGCCAAAAAATCGACTGGCACAATCAGTTTTGTGATAAAATCATTATTTCGCCTTCAAATAGAGTCATGAAATTTTCGAAAATCCACTTTTCAAAACAAAAAATACTCATAACTCGACAAATAGGAAAGATAGAACGTTCTAGTCTTCACCAATCGATAGAGAGGACAATTTTACATATTTTAGTGGATTTTGAGTCGATATTGCCAAGGATTAAGGGAGTTAGAAAAAATCAATTTGTATCGCAAAATATTTCCATAGCTACCCCCTTTGTTCTAAATTTTCGACAAAAAAATTATAAAAAATGCTAAAAATCCGTAAAGAGGGGTTTTTTTGGCCAAAAAATCGACTGGCACAATCAGTTTTGTGATAAAATCATTATTTCGCCTTCAAATGGAGTCATGAAATTTTCGAAAATCCACTTTTCAAAACAAAAAATACTCATAACTCGACTAATAGGAAAGATAGAACGTTCTAGTCTTCACCAATCGATAGAGGGGACAATTTTACATATTATAGTGAATTTTGAGTCGATATTTCCAAGGATTAAGGGAGTTAGAAAAAAGCAATTTGATTCGCAAAATATTTCCATAGCTACCCCCTTTGTTCTAAATTTTCGACAAAAAAATTATAAAAAATGCTAAAAATTCGTAAAGAGGGGTTTTTTGGGCCGGAAAATCGACTGGCACAATCAGTTTTTTGATAAAATCATTATTTCGCCTTCAAATAGAGTCATGAAATTTTCGAAAATCCACTTTTCAAAACAAAAAATACTCATAACTCGACTAATAGGAAAGATAGAACGTTCTAGTCTCCACCAATCGATAGAGGGGACAATTTTACATATTATAGTGAATTTTGAGTCGATATTTCCAAGGATTAAGGGAGTTAGAAAAAGGCAATTTGTATCGCAAAATATTTCCATACCTACCCCTTTGTTCTAAATTTTCGACAAAAAAAATAAAAAATGCTAAAAATTCGAAAAGAGGGTATTTTTGGGCCGAAAAATCAACTGGCACAACAAGTTTTTTGATAAAATCATTATTTCGCCTTCAAATAGAGTCATGAAATTTTCGAAAATCCACTTTTCAAAACAAAAAATACTCATAACTCGACAAATAGGAAAGATAGAACGTTCTAGTCTTCACCAATCATAGAGGGGACAATTTTACATATTTTAGTGAATTTTCAGTCGGTATTTCCAAGGATGAGGGGAGTTAGAAAAAAGCAATTTGTATCGCAAAATATTTCCTTTGTTCTAAATTTTCGACAAAAAAATTATAAAAAATGCTAAAAATTCGTAAAGAGGGGTTTTTTTGGCCAAAAAATCGACTGGCACAATCAGTTTTGTGATAAAATCAGTATTTCGCCTTCAAATAGAGTCATGAAATTTTCGAAAATCCACTTTTCAAAACAAAAAATACTCATAACTCGACAAATAGGAAAGGTAGAACGTTCTAGTCTTCACCAATCGATAGAGAGGACAATTTTACATATTTTTGTGGATTTTGAGTCGATATTGCCAAGGATTAAGGGAGTTAGAAAAAATCAATTTGTATCGCAAAATATTTCCATAGCTACCCCCTTTGTTCTAAATTTTCGACAAAAAAATTATAAAAAATGCTAAAAATCCGTAAAGAGGGGTTTTTTTGGCCAAAAAATCGACTGGCACAATCAGTTTTGTGATAAAATCATTATTTCGCCTTCAAATAGAGTCATGAAATTTTCGAAAATCCACTTTTCAAAACAAAAAATACTCATAACTCGACAAATAGGAAAGATAGAACGTTCTAGTCTTCACCAATCGATAGAGGGGACAATTTTACATATTTTAGTGGATTTTGAGTCGATATTGCCAAGGATTAAGGGAGTTAGAAAAAATCAATTTGTATCGCAAAATATTTCCATAGCTACCCCCTTTGTTCTAAATTTTCGACAAAAAAATTATAAAAAATGCTAAAAATCCGTAAAGAGGGGTTTTTTTGGCCAAAAAATCGACTGGCACAATCAGTTTTGTGATAAAATCATTATTTCGCCTTCAAATGGAGCCATGGAATTTTCGAAAATCCACTTTTCAAAACAAAAAATACTCATAACTCGACTAATAGGAAAGATAGAACGTTCTAGTCTTCACCACTCGATAGAGGGGACAATTTTACATATTTAAGTGAATTTTGAGTCTATATTTCCAAGGATTAAGGGAGTTAGAAAAAAGCAATTTGATTCGCAAAATATTTCCATAGCTACCCCCTTTGTTCTAAATTTTCGACAAAAAAATTATAAAAAATGCTAAAAATTCGTAAAGAGGGGTTTTTTGGGCCGGAAAATCGACTGGCACAATCAGTTTTTTGATAAAATCATTATTTCGCCTTCAAATAGAGTCATGAAATTTTCGAAAATCCACTTTTTAAAACAAAAATTACTCATAACTCGACTAATAGGAAAGATAGAACGTTCTAGTCTTCACCAATCGATAGAGGGGACAATTTTACATATTTTAGTGAATTTTGTGTCCATATTTCCTAGGATTATGGGAGTTAGAAAAAATCAATTTGTATCGCAAAATATTTCCATAGCTACCCCCTTTGTTCTAAATTTTCGAAAAAAAAAATGCTTAAAATTCGTAAAGAGGGGTTTTTTGGGCCGGAAAATCGACTGGCACAATCAGTTTTTTGATAAAATCATTATTTCGCCTTCAAATAGAGTCATGAAATTTTCGAAAATCCACTTTTCAAAACAAAAAATACTCATAACTCGACAAATAGGAAAGATAGAACGTTCTAGTCTTCACCAATCGATAGAGGGGACAATTTTACATATTTTTGAGTCCATATTTCCAAGGATTATGGGAGTTAGAAAAAATCAATTTGTATCGCAAAATATTTCCATAGCTACCCCCTTTGTTCTAAATTTTCGACAAAAAAATCATAAAAAATGCTAAAAATTCGTAAAGAGGGGTTTTTTGGGCCGGAAAATCGACTGGCACAATCAGTTTTTTGATAAAATCATTATTTCGCCTTCAAATAGAGTCATGAAATTTTCGAAAATCCACTTTTCAAAACAAAAAATACTCTTAACTCGACAAATAGGAAAGATAGAACGTTCTAGTCTTCACCAATCGACAGAGGGGACAATTTTACATATTTTAGTGAATTTTGAGTCCATATTTCCAAGGATTATGGGAGTTAGAAAAAATCAATTTGTATCGCAAAATATTTCCATAGCTACCCCCTTTGTTCTAAATTTTCGACAAAAAAATTATAAAAAATGCTAAAAATCCGTAAAGAGGGGTTTTTTTGGCCGAATAATCGACTGGCACAATCAGTTTTCTGATAAAATCATAATTTCGCCTTCAAATAGAGTCATGAAATTTTCGAAAATCCACTTTTCAAAACAAAAAATACTCATAACTCGACTAATGGGAAAGATAGAACGTTCTAGTCTTCTCCACCAATCGATAGAGGGGACAATTTTACATATTTTATTGAATTTTGAGTCATAACTGCGAACACACTGTACTTAGATATTGGAAATCCCTATTAAAGTACTTTTACACTTTATTGGGACCTCCTGTGTATTTCAAAAAAAATAATTTAAAAACGTAGCCTCTATCGAAATACTGTTGTGACAACAAAAATTTTAAAACTTTCACTATTTCGCCATAAACTTCCGTGCCGTTGGTCGTGATTCACCCTGTATATTCATTGAATATTAAATATGAAACACAAGAATACAATAAGTCCATCTATCTTTCAAAAAATTAGCTTACTTAGGTAAAATTTATCCAAAATCAATTCATATGCCTAACACGTGTTTAAGCTTTTGTAATTTATTTTGGATGAACTTTACTAGTAATGTTAACAAATTTCAAACATTTGGCATGATCAAACAGAAAAGCCAAGTGACATTATAAAACCAAAAAAGAAGCATTAGATGTTTCTTCTATATCCCCAGCTGATTGACTTTTCACTTATGTATTATACATTTTTGTAAGAGGAGAATCGAACAATACAATAAGACATAGGGTGTTCCATTTAAAAAATTGGTAGTGATTACCATAGGGGGAGGGGGTTAAAGTTGTAACGAATAAATATGAGCAAAAAGACGTCCCCTTTTATATGATTTTTGACGTGTTTTTTCATTTTTTCACAAAAATGGCGCCTTCAGAATTATGTTGGGTGGATAATTTTCATTGAAATGCTCTGTATATTATTAATTAATTCAAGTCAACTAAATCTTGTTTAATTAATTCTTAGGTTCATTAATCTTTATTCATAAATATATTCGTTTTCGAATAGCATATGTCTTGTTAATGACGATACTGAATTAATAATTTTTTTATAGAAAATATAATAAAATAAAACAGAAATAACGCTACTGTTAAAATTCCAAATTTATAATCAAATTTTAATATCTTCCGAATCGGTAGTAACTTTTTAATAATCTTTAATAAGAAAAAAAAATATATTATATATACCCGTTCGTAATTCTTATTAAAAATGCATATATATGTGTCTACTTCTCCACGGGCGCCATCAGAGGACCATTAATGCCTTCTAGTTTATGTAAAATAAAATATATTTACGATTATGGCGGCACCTATACATAATATATATGTATACTTTGAGCGCTGTAGGAATTTCAATGGTCCACTTGATAGTGGGTATTTTAAAGCTACTTAAGCATTCAATTTGGAGATTTTTACAAATTGAAAACTTGGAAATTACATTTTTACACTGTTGTCCGTAAATATATTAGTTGTTTATAAACAGTTAATACCCGAAAGCTGAGAATGTTGTCTCTTATGGAATTTTGCGAATAACCTTTCCACAAAAAGGTTAATCTTTTACCTAGTCTGATAATATTGTAACAAAAGTGACAGTGAGTCTTTGTTACTTGAAAAACATTCGAATTATCTAGAAAGATGCCCTGGGAAACTTTAACCATGTGAGAGCAAATGAAAGCCTAAGCCCCCTTTCACACTTACGGCTTTCTTAACGTGACCGTGTACGGCAAAGGTGCCGTGTGTATTTTGGTTTGTGCTCACACGACACACTGTAGTAGTCGGCGCTCAGTTTTTGTATTAAGTGCAGCAGGATGGATGAAAGAAAAAGACGCTTGTTAATATTGATATATCATCATCGCAAAAAGACACGAAAAATAAGAAAATTTTGGATTCAACCTCTACTTGAAAATAGACAGTTGATGGGAGAATTTGTAACATTGTTTCATGAGATACACACATATGCGAAGTTGTCCTTATCCTTCAAAATCCTGCAAATCTCCTTCCAACCCTCCAATGTCTTGTATCTATCTCTGAGCTTGTATTTAATAGGGATGTGAGATTAATTGAAAATAATCGATTAAATGAAAATCGATTTTTCTTTATTCAAAATAAATCGATTTGTCAAAAATCGATTCTAATAAAAAATAAATCGATTTATGCGAAAAAATTGTTTTTTTTTGTATTATTTTAAAAAGTACATGCTTTTCATATTCCGATAATAAACCTAAGAGATTCAATCATTAACAATTTATCAGATTAAAATTCAAAATTTTTTTTATAAAAATTGTCAAAAATTTTGAAATATGGTCAAAAATTGTCAATTATTGTGAAAAACAGTCAAAAATCGTCAATAATTGTCCAAAATTGTCGATAATGGTTAAAATTTTGAAAAATGGTGAATAATTGTCAAAAATTTTTGAAAAATGGTCAAAATTTTTAAAAAATTGTCAAAAATGGTCAATTGACAAATATTGTAAAAAAATTTGAAAAATTATCAAAAACTGTCAAAAGTGGACAATTATTGTCAAAATTGGTCAATAATTGTCAAAAATTGTTAAAATACTGAGAAATGGTCGATAATTGTCAAGAGCTATCAAAAATGGTCAATAATTTTGAAAAATGGTCAAAAATGGCCAATAATTGTCAAAAACTATCAAAAATTGTCAAAAATTGTCAAAAACTGTCAAAAATGGACAATTATTGTTAAAAATTGTCAAAATTTTGAAAAATAGTTGATAATTGTCAAAAATGGTCAATAATTTTGAAAAATGGTTTAAAATTTTGAAAAATGGTCTAAAATTTTGAAAAATTGTCAAAAATGGTCAAAAACTATCAAAAATGGTTAAAAATTGTCATCATTTTGAAAATGGTCAAAAATTATCAAAAATTTGGAAAAATGGTCACTAATTTTGAAAAACAGTCAAAATGGTCAATAATTGTCAAAAATGGCCAATAATTGTCAAAAACAATCAAAAATTGTCAAAAACTGTCAAGAATGGACAATTATTGTTAAAAATTGTCAAAATTTTGAAAAATAGTTGATAACTGGGATGATGACAGTCACTAAGAATAACTGAAATAATGATTTGAAATCATTGTATAGATTACAAAGATTCTATAGCAATCACTTATTTTTACATTACAATTCTGATTATATTTATTTTAGTACAAATATAAATACAAAATATGACAATCCGCCATCTTAGCTAAAACACCAATCACAAACGTGTGACGTCAACCTTTTGTGTATCGTTCAAACTTTTATCGTATTTTGTGGTTTTGCATCGTTTAAATGATATTTACTCGTTATATATAATTCATGATTATCACACAAAATAATTCAAATTAGTAATCAAATAAATTTTTAATTTGCAAACTGTGAAATATTTTTGAAGTATTTACAGATGTGTGATGTCATAGAGACGCCATTACTATTCTAACGTTTTGGCGCGAAATTTGAATTGTATTTTTAAAACGTGAATTTCGCCTTGAAAATCTTTATTTTTTCAAAAAACAAATTTTTTTTTGGATAAAGCTTATGCGTGCAAATATCGTGGAGCAGTTTTTCAAAATCAGTCATCATGCCAATTGTCAAAAATTGTTAAAGTTTTTGAAAAATTGTCAAAAATTTCGAAATATAGTCAAAAATGGTCAATAATTGTCAAAAATGGACAAAAATTTGGAAAATGGTCCATAATAGTCAACAATTGTCAATAATTATCAAAAATGGTCAATAATTTTGAAAAATGGTCTAAAATTTTGAAAAATGGTCAAAAACTATCGAAAATGGTTAAAAATTGTCATAATTTTGAAAATGGTCAAAAATTATCAAAAATTTGGAAAAATGGTCACTAATTTTGAAAAACAGTCAAAATGGTCAATAATTGTTAAAATTTTGAAAAATGGTCAATAATTGTCAAAATTTTGAGAAATGGTCGATAATTGTCAAAATTTTGAGAAATGGTCAATAATCGTCAAAAGTTGTAAAATTTTTGAGAAATAGTCAATAAATAATACGAGTCGTTTCCGAAAATCGATTTAAACATGTAATTTATAAAATCGATTAATATTGCTATAAATGTCGATAACTAAAAATCGATTATAAGAAAATAATAATCGATGTATATAAAAATCGATTATTTTTTAACATCCCCAGTATTTAAGGCAATGTGTAATGGTAGCACACACACTGAAAGAATTAAAAAAAGTTATTATTATACTTAACAGGGTTTTTTTTTTCTTTTATTTACAAACAATAAAACTAAAACTGCAAGATCAAAAAAAATATCTCAAACGTTTTCAAGTTAATAAATTTTACGTTCTCCTTCGTTATCGAACTACAGAAGTTGTTCACATTATAATAATCGTGACCACGTACGCCCATGTATGAGAAATAATAAATACACATCGTTTATCCTTTACCAACGCATGCAAAGAAGTGAATAAACATTTTTGTCTCGTTCATTCGAACACAACGCATTATACGTGCCATACAGGGTACTATAGTACTTGGAATTTCTTGACCAAATATTTACTTTTACCCATACAAGAGCCAAATTTAGAAAAATACCGTGGATACAAATATGAAAGTATACCGAGCAGTCCAGTAAAGATGGGTGTTTATCTCATATTTTTAAAATTGTTTAAAGTACAGCTTAGGAGACAGATTTTTAGGTAATGGCAGGACAACTGCTAGATGATGTAAGTGCATCCTAGAAGTTAAAATACTCTTTTTACCCAGAAATACAACCATGTATCTTCATATACAGCCAAGCTGCACTGAAAGCTCTCGATTCAATAGAGATCAATTCTAAAATAGTACGAGATTGCTTAGATGCCTTAAACCACTCGGAGAACGTTTCAAGGTCATGGTAGCCTGGGTAAGGCTTGTCCAAAATGAATATAAGAAGCGACGACCTCATATATGTCTTCCTTGTCGACTTTACCAGGACACGAGGGACATGAGGCCAACGAAAAGGTGGATGAAATTGCCAGACCAGGCTCACCACTGCTGAAACTCCAGCTCTGTTC
The DNA here is from genome assembly GCA_947563755.1 of Lochmaea crataegi. NCBI lineage: Eukaryota > Metazoa > Arthropoda > Insecta > Coleoptera > Chrysomelidae > Lochmaea > Lochmaea crataegi. Next base: position 11,578,124 of record OX387427.1, read on the forward strand.
AAAACTTCTGGAAATCTAAACTTTATACACAGCCAAGTTCCACTGGAAGGCTCTTGTTTCCATAGAGATCAATTCTAAGAAAGTACGAGATTGCTTAGATGCCTTAAACCCCTCGAAGACCGTTTCAAGGTCATGGTAGCCTGGGTAAGGCTTGTCCAAAATCAATATCAAAAGCTACGACCACGTGTATGTATCCCTTGTCGACTTTACCAGGACAAGAGGGTCATGAGGCCAACGAAAAGGTGGATGAAATTGCCAGACCAGGCTCACCACTGCTGAAACTCCAGCTCTGTTTATAACTTCTGAAAATCTAAACTTTATACGCAGCAAAGTTCCACTGAAAGGCTCTGGATTCCATAGTGATCAATTCTAAGTTAGTATGAGATTGCTTAGATGCCTAAACCAATCGGAAACCGTTTCAGGGTCATGGTCTCCTAGGTAAGGCTTGTCCAAAATAAATTGCAGAAGCGACTACCACATGTACGTCTTGCTTGTCGACTTTACCAGGACACGAGGGTCATGTGGCCAACTAAAAGGTGGATGAAATTGCCAGACCAGGCTCACCACTGCTGAAACTCCAGCTCTGTTTATACCTTCTGAAAATCTAAACTTTATACACAGCCAAGTTCCACTGGAAAGCTCTTGTTTCCATAGAGATCAATTCTAAGATAGTACGAGTTTGCTTAGATGCCTTAAACCCCTCGAATACCATTTCAAGGTCATGGTAGCCTGGGTAAGGCTTGTCCAAAATCAATATCAAAAGCTACGACCACGTGAATTTATCCCTTGTCGACTTTATCAGGACACGAGGGTCATGTGGCCAACTAAAAGGTGGATGAAATTGCCAGATAAGGCTCACCACTGCTGAAACTCCAGCTCTGTTTATAACTTCTGAAAATCTAAACTTTATACGCAGCCAAGTTCCACTGAAAGGCTCTGGATTCCATAGAGATCAATTCTAAGATAGTATGAGATTGCTTAGATGCCTTAAACCAATCGGAAACCGTTTCAAGGTCATGGTAGCTTAGGTAAGGCTTGTCCACAATCAATTGCAGAAGCGACGACCACATGTACGTCTCCCTAGACGACTTCATTAGGACACGAGTCTTCCAGGGCAACGAGAACTTTATTATTAATTGAGGATAAATTACTAACCTGTGATCTCTCAGATGATCCTGTCTTCTAAACGCCTTGCCGCATATATCACAAGAATAAGGTCGTTCATCAGTATGGGTACGTTCGTGAATTAACAAATTATAACTCTTAGTAAATTGTCTATTGCAGTACTTGCAAATAAATTGTTTTTTCGGTCGCGACGCACGACCCGGTGCTCTTAATAATCGTCTATCCAAATGCGCGTGCATTTGTGGCGGACCTGGAGGAAATAAAGTACTCCCGCCAGGAAAAGTAAAAGAAGTAGGACCAGCTGGTGATGTTGGTAAGAACCCGGGGTACGAGTGGCTTTGCGAACCACCAGAAGCTTCTAAAATACCACCAGGTGGTCTGGGTCGATGTGGAAGCATCAAAGCGGCTGCGTGAGCTGCAGCGACACAAACAGCTTCTTCACGAAATTGCAATTCTTTGCGTTTATCTGCCATTATGGCCATTAAATCAAATCCAGTCGAAGATGTCTTTCTTACACTAGAAAATCCCGAAGCTGATCCACTTTCACCAGATTTACCACTTTCAGACCGGTCGCGGCTTTCCCGCATTAACTCGGTATTCAGTAAAGGATGCATTTCGCTTGAGTACATCATTTGGTGCATATTTCGCGACGGTACGACCGGCACGAAAGCCGAACTTTCACGATGATGACTCATGGTACTTTGCAGCGGAACTTGCTGGTATCCAAGCTGCCCTTCGTAACGACTGGCTGAGGAAGATCGGTTACTGCTTCCTGACGAAGGCAACGAAAAATCATGACGAGCCAACGACAGAGGACGTTCCTCTACCGAAGCGCTGCTGGTTGTTTCCGGCATCTTTCATCTGAAACAAAAAATGATAAATGTATTGCAGAAATTAATAAACAATGATAAATTTTGATAAAACAATAACTAACAGATAGGTTTTTGTTATTTGAGAAACCATCGATACTGAAAACTTTAGCATGTCCCTAGATCAGATCTAGACTGGTCTGGGACTGCCTGGCAAACCACAATAGGGTGACACTTAGGTATGTGCCGGAGGCAATGAAGCGGTAGGCACTCTAGCAAAGCTAGGGGTCTGAAACTGCATTTACTGGACCAAACCCCAGTATTTGGAATAACGAAAACTGCTGCACGTGGTTGTACATCTCGGTGGATTCAAACAAAACAGCAAACATACTGGAGCCACGTGCCACTGGTCAAAAAACCTTCGGGAGACAGTGACTAACGAAATATTAAACATTAGCAGGGGCCAAATAAGGAAAATGACGGGATCACTCACCGATCACTGTACCCTAAGGAATCACATGCATACAATTGGCATACATAGGGATGAACCTATCTGTCGGTTGTGCATGGAAAAGGAGGAAACAGCCTCACACATTATCTTCGAATGTGAAGCACTGACTCATTGAAGATATAGAAACCTAGGAATAGAGAACCCAAGGAAGGACTTCTCCAAGAAGGACGAAGTGGAAAGACCGAGGGAAAGACTATTGAACCTGATAAGGGCTTCTGGTCTCTTCTCATAAACGGTACAACCAAGAACACAAAAAGCCTAAAAAATGAGGAGCCGAGGACTCGAAACCTCTGACTGGTAGTGCCGAACTAATCAATCAACCAACCAACCGATACTGTTTGCGATATGACAGACACTATAGCAATACCGAATGAACAAGGTCAAGACCAAATGTCAAGACACATTTTAAAACAGGTATTTGAATAAGACCAAGTCGGAATAAGCAAGACAGAGACTGGTACTACGACTGTATTGGTCTCGATCTTGCTTTGATCATCACTAGTTTAGTAACTTTTGGTTCGCAGCAAACCTTTACCTACACTAGAATAGTCTAGCACCGTCTAGCGTCGAAAGGAAATTGCTCTGGAAACTGTAGAGTTAAATGTGGCAAGTGAAGATAAGGTAATAGGAGAAGGAAATCTTGTGAGAGAGAAGCACCAATCGAAGAAAATGATGCAAAATATCTTTTAAATAGCCGAAACCAATATATCGATACAGATCTACATATGTAAAGTTACGTGGTTGCCATTAAGTATAATTTACTTGAAAACAATTGTGTCTCGAACGCTGTCATATTCTTAGAAACTTATGGACTCGTACTCGATGTATGAAAGTATAATGGGAATTCCAGAGCGCTAAAAATCAAAAGACTAAAGAATCTATTAATATAATTCACACGCATTCACACACTTCTGGGTGGAGCAAAAATTCGATGTAATACTTTCAAGTGACCACAATGAATGATGCAGTATAAAAAAAATTAAAACATGCGGTCAGTTTTTGTATGACAAAAATGATATCTGGTCTGAATTTATAAGTATTAGCATGACTAATAGACAGCAGTTATCAAAAAGGATTTTCATTTTAATCTCCATTTAATTTAATTATAAACCAAAAGTTTTCTTAACAATTTGCGATAATTGAAAAATTGCCTACGTAACAAAACGTGGTTTGTCTTCTAATTTTACCGTAGGAAACTGTTCATGTGATGGCATTTAAAAATTTTTAAAATTGTTAAAATTATGAGATAACTAATTGACAACTAAGCTTGGAATTCTCTATAAACATAATAGTCAATAACGTTACATGCAGATTCGTTTGCTAATTATTTTTGAATAAAACAATGCTTGTCATCGTATTTCAAAATAATTAAAATCAGTTTTATTATTATTGAATTTCCACAGTCGATTAATTTTAATTGTTCTTTTTTGTTTATGTTTGAACAAATAATTTTTAAAATAACCATTTCTTTCCATAAATTTACTGGGCTGAAAAATCTAACTTTCGAATAAAATCCACTTATAGTATATAGGGTGTTCAAATTGACGGTTCCGTTGAGATAGAAACTGCAATCATCCGAAAAACAAATGTTTAGGATAAAATGTCATACAATAGGGAAATTGACTTTTTTTTTGTCACAAACAACCACTAAAACGAATATAACATCCTGAAAAATTCAAATTATTTGAAGCTTTTGTAAACGCATTGCTATACGTTGTGACGTCGAAGAGTATAATTTCGGTACTGCGCGTGCGTCCATCCGACAACTAACGAAGGTATACCGTTGAAACTTCCTTGATTACACGAGTGAATCCACGTGTTTCTGTGTATTTTCGGTTAATTATAATTTATTAGACTTTGTGATGTGTTCATAATATTCTTAACATTTCGGAATATACAAAATGTCACAAAGAACTAACAGCAGCAAAACATAAATTTTAAGAACTTAAAGGATACGAATAGACCAAACAATATGGTGTTCAACTTCAAATTTTGACTTTATGTTTTATTAGTAATAATAATTAAGAGACAAATGGGATATTCAAAAATAAAATTATTTTAAATTTTGTCTTTATGTTAACAGAAAAAAATGAAAACAAAAATTTAATAATAGAACTAGGCAACTGATAATGCAGATACGTCACTGGTTTAAATGTGAAGTTGTCGATAGTCTTCCTTAGCTGTTCCATGTTTCAGCTTCTTCTTTTTCCTTCATTGGGATGTTTGAGCTGGTTAAGGACAAAAATGTTGACATCTATCACTCTGTTGTTTACCTTGTTCAATTTGAATTTGAAGCATTTTATTAATAAAACTCGAACATCAAAAATTTAAACCAAAATGAAAACATATGCGAATGCAAACAACTCACTGTCACTCTAACCTAAACTTATTTCCTTCTTCAATTTGGGTAACTACTCTCTCTTACGATTATTTTGTTCCATGTCAAAATATGTCAACTTATACTAGAAACGTCAAAATCTAAAAGGCGGATTTTAAGAAATTTTTAAAAATGAAATTTTGCCATCATATGAAAGACATTACGTAGAAAAATTTTGATATATTTTGGTCACGCAAATGTTTTTCAGTAATTTTTTGTTCATATAACCTAAAAAGTACTGGAACAAAATTAGTGTTTTCCTGTTTTTTCGAATTTCCTCGGTTCCTAGTTATCCGATCAAGTCGCTCGACCCCTTATTTTGTTCATATTTTAATAACCTATGATTTCTCTATACATACGTTTTTTTTTCGTTTTAAATGTTTATAACATATTACTTACTGAAAAACATTCACGTGCTGCGAAACATATAAAAATTATACTATATTTTCTCGATTATACGAGGCATCATCCATTTTGAACTGGGATTTTTGTCAAAAATTACTCAACCCACATGCTCTATTGCTTAGTCTAGGTATACACTGTGTTCATTTGAAAAAGACCCACCCTTAATATTTCAGAAATGCGACATATTAGAAAGAAATGCCGAAACACGTTAACTTTTAACTTGAGGGGGGCACTTTTTGGCGCTAATGTCATAAACGTCAGATTCACCCCCTCCCTTCTGGAGCTACCTCTTGAATTTTTTCAAATGGCATTAGGTATCAAGTAATACCTCATTTAAAAGGTCTGGTGAATCTCTATCCAATCATTTTGTTTTGCATTTGATACCAGCCTTCCATTGTTATTTAATCGTTGTTTAAAAATGGCTCTATTTCAACTTTTATTGCCTGAATGTTAACGGTGGTCACTTTGAACACATGATTAAATAACAGTTATTCCTTGTTAACAGTTGTCTTTTCACTATTTGTAAATTTCTTATTCTTTAAAGAGTCTTTCTGTCATAACATAACACGGGATGGTACGAATCCGATCTCTTTATGCAGTGTTGCCAACACCAACACAGTACAAGAAACTATACCTCGTACAGGTCTAAAAAATCCCATATTTGTTAACAAAATCCCTCCAGTATATTACGCCTTAGTGAAAAAAGAATTGAATATCTAAAGAAACTTTTCATAAATATACAAAGTTTAAAATATGTATGTAGTTTCAATAGCTCAAAATCTATAATAGCACAGGATAATTGAGGCATGTCTTATTTTGAAGTAAATTATTCCGAATAACACACATGAAATCATTGGTGATTATATTTATAATGCAGTTTAAAAAATCTCTCGAAAATGTGTTCCTAAGATACCCCAAAAAATTCCTAGAATTGGCATCACTGTAATGGCCGGCGATCGATACACGAGTACACAGCTGGGCATCATACTCATTGACGTCAGCAGCTTTGGCGCGCTGTAGAGGTATCGTTTGAAATGATTTCAAATAACGCGGAGCTTTAAATTGTGTTTTCCAAGTTAATATTGATTTAAAAAAAAGCCTTGGGGATTAGAATTTTCAGACGCCACTTATTGATACTATTGAATAAAAAAAATTGGAAAGTTCCCTATTGTAAGCGGATATTATGTGAATGAGATGAATTTTGTAGGGATGGAATCTGTTGGCTTTCAGAATTTGCCCGACGATACGATGACTCAGTACAGATAATTCTGCTAGCTTTCTTTCCTAAAACGGCTGCCTCTACCGCTTCTTTTCTTACTGTTAAGCAAGGTAAAGGAAAAGCTTCAACGTCTTCTTCAAGCATCAGGCAATCCCACACCTGCATACGCTTTTCAATAAAAAATGTTAATGCAGTCTGGTTCTTTCGTAAATAATCTTATTTATTAAATTCACCTTAAATTTTCTTGAAATGCACAATAAAAAAAACGAAAATTCACTTACCACTACTGTGATATGAACTTAGTAAAACCCCTCGACAAGTAAAAATTCTCGAAAACGAATAAATTGCTTAATTTTACTATAATTTTTATCAAAAAGTTAATATTGACAAATCATTAAATAATACCAAGACAATTATTTTATTATTATACAAGCTATATAAGAATATCGTATTTTTAATGTAGTAGTCCGATGGTACTGCAATAAAAGAATTAAAAACTAAATATTATTAAAATGTGTATGGAAACGAATAATTTCAAGGACATATAAGTACAAAGATCACGTATTTGCTTCGGTAGTAGCTGTATCAAGTTTATGATACAGATAATATAACATCAGTTGTTGGTAAGAATAGAAAAAGCGAAACGTTGGTACTGGACCAAAAAATGAGTAGCAGAATACAAGCTATGGAAATAAAACACATGAGAGCCGTGGAAAAAATAACAAGACGAAGTACAATAAAGAATGTAGACTAAGAGAGGAGCTAGAGATAAGATAAATGCTAGATTATGAAGAAGAAAGCTAAACTAGTTAAAAATGTATGAGAAGCAAAGGTAGAAGAGGCAGGGGTAGACAAAAAGAAACCTTTAATAACAACATTATGACACCAGTTGATACCGCCTGTTGTAGTTGCTGTATTCTACAGGTTGTTTCAAGTTTCGTGTGAAAAACATCTTCACATTTATGCACCCCGTATACTTTAAAATTTAAACCTACATCAAAATTTCAAGTAGGTTCAGTAGTACTATAAAATAACTGACCTACAATTAAAAAAAAATAAAAAAGTTGATAAACCTATTATACTTTGGCAAACTTAACTGAAGCTGTGAAATGAATGCGGTCGAAAACATTCGATATTGCCACGTTTAACTATGAAAAAGCTAAAGAGCCAAGTATGTAGTGATAATAATTAGAAAATGGACTTTTTATTATTAACAATATGTCAATAATGATCAAATGTTAGTTCTTTAATGTGCGTGTTTCATTGGATTTTGTCTATTAACATTATATGATGAACACTTTTCCAAATATGTTATGGGTTTCCTTCAAGCCGGCAACGTCGTGCGAAAACCATAATTACTACGCCCTCCGAACTAACTCAATTGGTGCATATTTATCGAACCACCGTTGCTAAGTAACAGCCTGACTTCCTATTGGCAAGCGCGTGCGTGTGTTCTTCCCTCTCACTTCGACAATTGACTGATATTGATTATCCAGTGGCGTTGGTATTGAAGTGTTTACCTTTGTATTTTCAGTTTTACTTGTTATCTTAAACTTTTGTATTTTGTGCTTAGTATTAATAAACTTTTTTGTGATTTTGAATAGTGTAGTGTTTTGTGTTTGTTCATTTTTCAAAAATGAATCAATATACTCGTGGAAAGACACTTCATAGCCAAACTAGAGAGGTGATTGCTAATGTTTATAGGTAAGTAAGTAAGTAGTAAGTCAATGGTACGTTTATGACAGATATCGGCCATGTTTCCTCGCCCCTTGCCGATACCGCGTAGCTTCAGATAGGTTTGCCAAACTATAGTTAATAATTCTTAATTTACTGGACAGATGAAAATATATTAAGAATTGGTGGTTGGTGTATTTGTCTTTCAATTTTGATTAATGTTAGTTGTCTTAATCTTCTTAATTTAACGCCTTCAGCTGCTCGTGCAATGGTACATTATCAAATTGATCGCATTTTTACTCCATATCGGCTTTCAAAATATGTTCTTCGCCTAACATCTTAACTATCGATAGTACCGAAAACTATCGATTTTTTTCGATAGTCAAAAATATCGATAGACCATCGATAGCTCTCCATTCCTAACTGTCCGTTCTTTCTGCTAGGGTATGAAGGGGCTCAATTTTAATTTCAAAAAAACTATTCGGAATCAAAAAATGATTTGCAATTTTAAAATTTTTTAGTTAGTTTAAATGCATTTCGTTGTGAAAATTAAATTTACCACTGCTAATTAACAAGAATGTTTGAGATAAATATTTGTGAATAAGTAAATAATCTTAGAAAAAAGATTTAAAATGAACATATATGTCAAACTGGAATACCGGGAAATAAAAATCCCATCAAATAAACATTTATGTAAACATTTTATAATACCGTTTGACAGTAAAAGAATTATTACAACCATAAATAAAATTTGTGTAGCCAATATGCAAATTTTCGTCTTATTTATGTCTTAACTCGGATATATTTACTACCAATTTGTATTTTGAAAAATTCCCTGGTTTGATAAAATTTATATTTAAATTGATTTTGTGAATACATTACAATATTATTGAAAATTGATTCTCGTTTTCTCGGTCTATGAACTGGACAGGTTATATCGAAATTAAAAATCGTCTGTCACTATTACAGTATCAAAACCTTACAAGGTTCGTATTTGTCATTAAATTTCAAAAATTTTAAATAATAACCTAACTGGTAGACTGTAGTAGAGCCTAATTTTGCCGTTAATGTTGCAAATATTACAATATGTTAGAAACTGAGTCAAAATCTGATTTCTAATAAAAACAAAACTGATTCATCAGATTCACAATTTTGTAACTTTTAGTTTGTATGAGTTGTCTGTTCACAAGCCTGCACTGCGACAATAATGTCTGTTGTGTCTCAATCCAAATTAGATTACCCCTTTAAGTCCAACCTTCCGAGGAAGTTGGAAGGGGTTCTATAGATCCCTAGGGTGCACAAACATAACTTCTAGGCCCTATAGTGTAACTCGTTCAACAGCCACACAGTAACACAGACTGTGTTCCGCCGATTCATCTTCTTCTAGGCAGAAACGACACTCCTCCAGCCCTATTCTGCCAAGAAGATGACCTTCTCCCTGTGAATGCTCAGGAAGGCTTCGGATTTAATTTTGGAAGGTCCTTTGATACAAACACTTGCTTGCCTTAAGTCTGGGATCTCATTCCAGTAGGCTTTTTCCCGGCAAGTTGATCCACTACTTCGTTTATCCAGGATTAAAGTGTGATCATGCCAGGATAACCTTATTGATTTCACTCAGCAGTTTTGAATAGCAGCTGAAGGTTGCCAAAAATATTTTTATTGACCTGTTAGAGTAACCGTTCTCCAACATCCACTCAACGCACAGAACAATTTTGTAACTTTTAGTTTGTATGAGTGGTCTGTTCACAAGCCTGCACTGTCTGTTGTGTCTCAATCCAAATTAGATTACCCCTTTAAGTCCAACCTTCCGAGGAAGTTGGAAGGGGATCTATAGATCGCTAGGGTGCACAAACATAACTTCTAGGCTCTATAGTGTAACTCGTTCAGCAACCACACAGTAACACAAACTGTGTTCCGACGTTTCATCTTCTTCTAGGCAGAAACGACACTCCTCCAGCCCTATTCTGCCAAGAAGATGACTTTCTCTCTGTGAATACTCAGCAAGGCTTCTGATTTAATTTTGGAAGGTCCTTTGATACAAGCACTTGCTTGCCTTAAGTCTGGGATCTCATTCCAGTAGGCCCTTTCCCGGCAAGTTGATCCACTATACTTCGTTTATCCAGGATTAAAGTGTTATCCGGCATCCATGCCAGGATAACCTTATTGATTTCACTCAGCAGTTTTGCATAGCAGCTGAAGGTTGCCAAAAATATTTTTATTGGCCTGTTAGAGTAACCGTTCTCCAGCATCCACCCAACGCACAGAACAATTTTGTAACTTTCTGTTTGTATGAGTGGTCTGTTCACAAGCCTGCACTGCGACAATAATGTCTGTTGTGTCTCAATCCAAATTAGATTACCCCTTTAAGTCCTACTTTCCGAGGAAGTTGGAAGGGGATCTATAGATCCCTAGGGTGCACAAAAATAACTTCTAGGTTCTATAGTGTAACTCGTTCAACAGCCACACAGTAACACAGACTGTGTTCCGCCGATTCATCTTCTTCTAGGCAGAAACGACACTCCTCCAGCCCTATTCTGCCAAGAAGATGACCTTCTTCCTGTGAATGCTCAGCAAGACTTCTGATTTAATTTTAGAAGGTCCTTTGATACAAACACTTGCTTGCCTTAAGTCTGGGATCTCATTCCAGTAGGCTTTTCCCGGCAAGTTGATCCACTACTTCGTTTATCCAGGATTAAAGTGTGATCATGCCAGGATAACCTTATTGATTTCACTCAGCAGTTTTGAATAGCAGCTGAAGGTTGCCAAAAATATTTTTATTGACCTGTTAGAGTAACCGTTCTCCAGCACAGATCAAAGGAGAAAATTTTCGCTTGAAACACTGTTGCGTCCACTGTCCAAGACCCTCAACAAGTTCAGTTGGAAGAATGTACGTGGAGCTCAGTTACTAGGAATTTTTAGTTGACATGTGATCCGAAGGCATGGTCAAGAGTCTGAGGTGTCCAACTTACATTTTGTATATTCTGTAGATAGCTATTTGGACAGAATGGCGACAATTTTTGATTCCACTTAGTGAAGATTCGGTAGTGCGCTACTGGAATTACGAAACGTATTCGAATCATAAATTATTTTTATCGTTTCTTTAATTTGATAAAATTGCCACAATTATAAGCTGTTTCTTATATTTATTATAAAAACTTTTTTTTAAATATGACCAAATTATTTCTGGTTTTGACATGAGAACAAACCCAAAACCGCAAACTGAATAACTGGATTTTTCTACTAATTTATTTTTATGTATAACCAGTAAAAGTATTGCCCATATTATTCACATTTCAAGATAACCGACATTATAGTATTATTTGAGTTAATGGGTGCAGCATAGTAGTAAATCTAATGTTGGCATAATAAAATTCTCATAACTAATTATAATCTTTATACAGAGTGATACAAAATACACGCAGAAGAATCAGATTCTTCGTTGTAAATAACAAGTAGTATACGCCATGTGATATTATAGTGGGGAAGCCATAAACCCCATAAAAGTACTAAAAAAACTTACCATAGCTAGTGATGAGCAAAATTGGTCTTGGTCTTGCGAAAAAGCAAGACCAAGATGAAGATTATCATTAGACTAGCAAGACCAAGACCGAATGAACAATAACCAAGACCGAATATGCAAGACCACGACCAAATACTCAAAAATTCTCACTTCAGAGCGTATCGACCCCTTTCCACATTTTTTTCGAATTGAGATTATTATTGAAATACACTCCTCAACACTTCTAATAGAAGTTTTTGATGATTTCCCGAAAATGGCAATTTTTCAGATACGAGGTTGACATAGAAAGATATATGGGTTGAAATATTTGTAACAGCGTCAACATATGCTATAGTTCTTTCGCCATCAGAAGAGAGTAATAAAACCTAATTATGTATGCAAACTACAGCAGCGGTGGCCCAAAAAAATCAGTATATATGCAAATTTTTACCATAAAGCACTAACAAATTCCTTTTAGTTTAGCGGTGCCGACCAGTATACATGATATAACAATAGACGACCCTTTTGTAATCGTCGAGAAACTGGTCAATAATCCTTGCATAAGCGTGGTTCTGGGTTTAATAAAAGGGGTAAGATAAAACTACATTTTTAAGTAGTTATATGTGAATTCACAAATTACTTTATTTGGCATAATCAAACCAACAGATTTTAATGGCTAAAAAAGTTATTGATAGTGGCCACAAATTAACCTGAATATTTCAGAAAGTTTAGAATATTTAAAAAAAAATTATGTTAAGTTTTCACCAAACTTCAAGTAAAAATATTAGTTTTTGTCAAAGTGAAAAATAATTTATTAATAATAATATATATTATTGGACAAACAAATAACAAATGGTGGAGGGTTTCGTATTCATTCATATTACAAGCCGTGCATAGTTCTTCCGGTTTGATGTTATAGCTATTACCATTAAAAAATAAAAACATTTTATGACTATTGGACATCGCAAGAGTGCGAGTGATCTGAATGGGTAGTTTAAGTAACAGGTATTGTTCTACTTGGCCAGTAATATTCAAGCTTTTATTTAAGGTCATGAAAGAGCATCGTTGTGCCAAACTCAAATCCATACAGTTTAATTTAACGTATAAATTTTCAATAAGATTCTTTTTATTAATTCTTAGTGTCTTCACATCTAGGTTTTCCCAAATATTCAAACCTCTGGACTTTTTCCAATTTTTCTTTCCAAACTTTCTATGTACATAGGAGATGTACGTTCTTGTAGTTCTTCATAAGGAGGAAGTCTTCCGAAAAGAAGATCATGGGGAAGCTTCGTTTCTCTTCCAGTGACTATCATAGATGGACTATAACCGGTTGATTGGTGCTATAGACTAGAAGAAATAGAGGAATTAAAGTGTCCCAGACTTTTTGGTTTTCAACGATGAACATTGAAAGATCAGAATGAAAATAAACTACGTATTTGAGTAGCCCAATTAAAACGTTCTTCGGATGAAATAGCAAGTTGTCGCAAAAGAAAAAAACAAAGCTTGGGAAATCGAGTACTTTCCATTAGCAGAATTTTTTCCAACCAATAAATAATTACCAACCAATAATTTATTACAACCTCTTAAATTTATTTATGTGATTACAAAATCTAAAAACAGTTACTCTCACAGACTTTCATCGCTATCGGAACTACTATTGTTAACAACAAATGTTACAGGTGTTACAGGTTGTCCACCTAATGTGACTTGTAGAATATTGTCCATTTCCCACATTTTATTTTCTTCTTCTACTTCATGCTTGATACATGTTTCCCAATTGTCAGCATTTATTTCTTTTATAGAGTTTTCCAGCAGTTTCCAAATATCGTTCAACTTAAAAGTTGTATTTTTCCGAGCTACATCTCCTTTAACTTGCGCCCAATGGAGCTCAATTAGATTGAGCTCACAGTTAGGGATGCGCGATACTATCCGATATTCCAGTGTATCGATACTTTTACTTCCCATACTCGATATTTTGTATCGATACTATGCTTTTCGATGCATTCCAAGTATCGATAAATTTGTAGTGTATCGATACCTTGCGATACGGGATTTTTAGTGGTAGCGGCAAGTGGCGTTATCTATAGTGATGAGCGATATCGTGATTGTTTAATCACGTTGTGAAAAAGTCACTATTGAAAAAGTTGTAGATTTTCACAAGATCTACAACTTTTATAATCAATTTTTTATTCTAGGAACTCAACTTTGGCCGGAAATCGCAATAATGTCTTTTTCCAGCCCCCCCAAAAAAGTGTGTTTTACCGAAAAAACGTCATAACTCGAAAAATTTCCAATATTTTAATTTGAAATTTTTTTTCATGGTTTGTGACTATCGAAGCTACTTTCTATTAAATTTTCATCAAAATCGAACATTTTTTAACGAAACCAAAAATAAAAAACGAAAAATGCAGTTTTTGCGTTTTTCGAGCTACTTTTGAAGTTATGTGAAAAAGTCACTGATGTAAAAGTTGTAGATTTTCTCAAGATCTACAACTTTTATGATCAACTTTTTATTCTAGGAACTCAACTTTGGCCGGAAATCGCAATAATGTCTTTTTCCACCCCCCCAAAAAAGTGTGTTTTACCGAAAAAATGTCATAACTCGAAAAATTTCCAATATTTTAATTTGAAATTTTTTTTCATGGTTTATGACTATCAAAGATACCTTCTACTAAATTTTTATCAAAATCTAAAATTTTTCAACGAAACCAAAAATAAAAAATGAAAAATGCAGTTTTTGCGTTTTTCGAGCTACTTTTGAAGTTATGTGAAAAAGTCACTGATGTAAAAGTTGTAGATTTTCTCAAGATCTACAACTTTTATGATCAATTTTTCATTCTAGGAACTCAACTTTGGCCGGAAATCGCAATAATGTCTTTTTTCCACCCCCCCAAAAAAGTGTGTTTTACCGAAAAAATGTCATAACTCGAAAAATTTCCAATATTTTAATTTGAAATTTTTTTTCATGGTTTATGACTATCAAAGATACCTTCTACTAAATTTTTATCAAAATCTAAAATTTTTCAACGAAACCAAAAATAAAGAATGAAAAATGCAGTTTTTGCGTTTTTCGAGCTACTTTTGAAGTTATGTGAAAAAGTCACTGATGTAAAAGTTGTAGATTTTCTCAAGATCTACAACTTTTATGATCAACTTTTTATTCTAGGAACTCAACTTTGGCCGGAAATCGCAATAATGTCTTTTTGCACCCCCTCAAAAAAACTGTTTTTTACCGAAAAAACGCCATAACTCGAAAAATTTCCAAATATTTTGATTTGAAATTTTTTTCTTGGTTTGTGACTATCAAAGCTACCTTCTACTAAATTTTCATCAAAATCGAACATTTTTTAACGAAACCAAAAATAAAAAACGAAAAATGCAGTTTTTGCGTTTTTCGAGCTAATTTTGAAGTTATGTGAAAAAGTCACCAATTAAAAAGTTGTAGATTTTCTCTACAACTTTTTCCTCTAGAAACTCAACTTTTGCCGGAAATCGCAATAATGTCTTTTTCCACTCCCCAAAAAGGTGATTTTTACCGAAAAAACGTTAAGATTAGGAAAATCTCGGATCGTTAACGTATCGATACTTCGAGTATCGATAAATTAATATTCGATATTCTACTGTATCGATACTTTTTCGTTCCGATCCGTATCGATACCTAATATCGATACTTTCTAGTGTATCGCGCAACCCTACTCACAGTGATAGGGAGGAAGGCGCAACACATTAATTTCATGTGCCGCTACAATTTCATCAACTGCGTATCGTACAGGAGGTCTATTCACTTCAGCTTTAAGTAAATCTTCACTACAAACAATCTTTCTTTTTCTTAACCATTCAACGATCTGAGGTTTGTTCCATGACGAAGTAGGAATTTCTTCAATTTGCCGTGAGTGATAACTAGCATTATCCATTAGTATCACTGACCCTTTAGGAATGAACTTGGGGTCTAAAGTTAATATTTATAGACTATCATTATAAATATAATTCTATAAATGTACGCCCACGGTTTACTGGTTTCCGATAATTTTTATACTCTCTCCTGATTGCGAAACAACTATAGAACAAAATATTTTTGGTATTTGGAATCGTCAGTGGATCTCTGAGTTTAATGCCAATCATAATGCATTCTTTATTTAGTATAAGATAGTATTGTTATTTGTTAGTTGAACCTTCATAAGAAGTAAAAACATTAAATAGTTCCTCGGATATGATTCCAAGAACTAGTTCCTTTTCGCCCCGGAAACGTTCCAGGTTCAATCCGCAATTTTCCCGGAACTACCCACCTTTAGAATACATAAGAACTCAAAAGTGAAAAAATAATTGTTTGATATTTTTCAACATTTTAATAAAATAAAGTATTTTGTTAGTTAATAATAAATTAATAATTATCTTTAAAAAAAATGAGACTGAAAAAATGACCCAGACCAAGACTGGATACGCAAGACCAAGACTAAATAAGCAAGACCAAGACCAAGACCAAGACCGGACATATTTGAGCCAGACCAATACTGGATCAGCCAGACCAAGTCCAAGACCAAGATTGTCCAAGTCTTGGTCTTGGTCTTGCTTTGCTCATCACTAACCATAACCTTAACAAATAATGCAGATATCACAGTACAGGTAATATCTGCATTATTTGTTATGGTTATGGTAAGTTTTTTTAAAATTATTTTTATACGGTTTTGATACAAATGGTGGAAAATATTTAGAACAATTTTAAGCTTCTGCATATTTACCCTAACTTTTAATAAGGGTGAAAAATAAACAACCCTCATCATATTTACGTCATAACTTTTTTATGAAATTGTTATTTATAAATAAACTTTCGTTTACATTTTTGTAACTTATTTTTTCCAAGGAACTAATAGTTTTCGGACAAAATAACATTATTTTAATGTTTGTTAAATGGAAAAATAATCTAAATAAAACAAAACAAATTTATCATAAAATGTGACCACATCCAGTTGTAATAAACGAATTTAAACTATGTCTCATAGTTTATGGAATACGTCCAGCAATTTAAAAATAAAAGAAAGCTAGATAGAATTGCTACTATTTTCATGTTCCACATTTGTCTTCAATTTCCACCAATTCAATGATGGAAAATTAAAATTTTTCACATCTTCATTTCAGCATGGTGGGAGTCCGAAAATGAGAAAAGGAACAAAGTGCAGCCTACTCCAGACCAAAGACAGACAAAAAGGTTAATACGTCATTCTGCTCACTACTCTAAATTGCCATTGGAGCTTCAGAAATCTAATCTCAGAGTATTCTCACTGGTCGCTGCTCACTAAGCATCTCTGCAATAAAAGTGGACATGCAGATTCTGCGATGACGCAGATGAGACGGCGTAACTAGGGATGGCTAACCTGTACCGGAACTAATCCATTGGATCAGATCCCGCGGGTTGGACTAATGGAACTGATCCGAACCGACAATTTATTCATGTACGAGTATTATTCCAATCATTGAAGCGTGGCACGGTCCGCGACTGTTCTGCCTTGATTCGAGCAGAGATCTTAAACAGACTAAGATGAACGTACCTCGCACTCGTACAACATTAACGATACGCTGAACGCGAGCGGTTCAAGATCAGTTCAAGTCTAGTATGTACTCGTTTACGGTTGTTTACCTACTGCAGTAAAAGCCTTCCTACAACTCGCAAAAAAGCCGGCTGGACTGGTAACTGGAACTGATCTTTGGACTAGTTATCACTCTGGACTGGATCAGGTTGGAACTGATCCATAAAAATTTTTGGATCAACCATCCCTAGGCAATTGTCCGTCAACGCCTTAAATACCTGAAACAGGTCTACTTGGAGCCAGAACAGGTTACAGACCTAGCTCCAGAACGGATAATAGGCTTCCTGAGAAGCCAAGAAATAAAGATGTAGGTTATACACAAATCGTCTTATAGGTCGCAGTGTGGTGAGGCCAACAGGTCTTATTTTTTGAAAAAAGTAGTGGAGGGCTCACAACAAACCTAACTTAACCCCGCGTACTTTGAACATTTGAAAGAGCGAGGATTTCTCCAAGGAGGATCTTAAGAAGATGAACGTACCTCGCACTAGTACAACATTAACGAGCGGTTCAAGATTAGTTCAAGTCTAGTATGTACTCGTTTACGGTTGTTTACCTACTGCTGTAAAAGCCTACCTACCACTAGCAAAAAGGTCGGCTAGACTGGTAACTGGAACTGATCTTTGGAGTAGTTATCACTCTGGACTGGATCAGGTTGGAACTGATCCATAAAAACGTTTGGATCAGCCATCCCTAGGCGGAACACATTATCTGCAATTGCAGGCTAATTGTCCGTCAACGCCTTAAATACCTAAAACAGGTCTACTTAGAGCCTGAACAGGTTACAGACCTAGCTCCAGAACGGATAATAGGCTTCCTGAGAAGACAGGTTCTCTTGGACTGAAATATAGATGTAGGTTATACACAAAAGGTATTATAGGTCGCAGTGTGGTGAGGCCAACAGGACTAATTTTTTGAAAAAAGTAGTGGAGAACTCACAACAAACCTAACCTAACCTAACTTTGAACATTTGAAAGAGCGAGGACCGGCTGGACTGGTAACTGGAACTGATCTTTGGACTAGTTATCACTCTGGACTGGATCAGGTTGGAACTGATCCATAAAAATTTTTGGATCAGCCATCCCTAGGCAATTGCAGGTTAATTGTCCGTCAACGCCTTAAATACCTGAAACAGGTCTACTTAGAGCCAGAACAGGTTACAGACCTAGCTCCAGAAGGGATAATAGGCTTCCTGAGAAGCCAATATCTCTTGGACTGAAATAAAGATGTAGGTTATACACAAATCGTCTTATATGTCGCAGTGTGGTGTGGCCAACAGGACTAATTTTTTGAAAAAGGTAGTGGAGGCCTCACAACAAACCTAACCTAACGTTGAACATTTGAAAGAGCGAGGATTTCTCTAAGAAGGATCTTAAGAAGACTGTTAATCCTGATAAGTACCACTAGTCTCTTCACATACATGGTAAAACCAAGAATACAAAAAGGGACTCAGAACATCGACTTAAAAAAAGGGAAACAAAAAAAGCAGAGAAAATAGGAATAGATTCAAGGAATAGTTTTATTCTATGTTCATATACCGAAGGGCGGGCCTATAAAGATATTGAAGATACAAATAAGAAGAAGAAGTAGACCAGACGTTAATGCTGCTCTTATCAATAGGCTAGAGAGGTAACTGATGGGTTTGGAGCTCAAAAAAAAGGTTAAAAAGAAAGGGAAATAAGGGTGGGACATATTTTCCGTCACGTCACTGTCATGAAAGGGTAGAAAACCATGGAATTCACAATTCGCTTTTGAAAAACATGCGTGGAGAATGAAATCAACGTAATTATACAAAAATTAAATTATATAGGAGAAAAATGTATTGTAATGTATCGTTGGTTGCCATCGTTGTATTTAACTTTATGACCATTGTAAACGATTATAATGCTAAATCAAACCTCTAGTAGCCAACTAAATATGCAAATGTAATTTATTCAGAAAGATCGAATGACACTATGATAAATTGTCTACACAACGATGCAAAGAATAGTCAATTTGAATAGATAAAAACAATCAAATTACACCGTATAAATTAGGAAACAGCTTCTATGTTTCGATATTTACAAAATGTCCCACATACCTAACCAAAGTCCGAGATAAGATGGCGAAATTTTGTTAAGTAGCCTTAACGTTAAATCATTTATAAACGTGGCAACACTGCGATAAGCGGTGTTTTACCTATTTTGTACAATAAAAATAGACATTAATAACAAATTTTATAGCGTGCGAATGTAAATTTGAAGATAAACGTCAATAAAGCAATATAAAATTATTGTTATTTATTTAAGGAAAAATAACCATTTTTCTTTGGTATACCGCACAATTATAAAGTGATACTTAAGTAAGTTTAGATTTTATAGATTGATGCTTACCTATTTGACAAGAGAATAATTTGCAGCATTCAGTCCCATTGCCCGATAGCGCGAAACGAATTTTTAAAAAAAGTTTATACACTAAAAATCACTAGCCACAAAGCTACTGGAACACAGGTGCATAATACGATGTTCGAAGGGTGACAATAGCCCTCTGAAAAGTGCAATAAATAGATAAAACCCCAAACGGGAGCACAACAGGTAGAATATAACTGAACAACGCTTTTGCCTCACCACAACTATTCTACGAGTACAAGACGAACTAAAAGAGTAAGATGTAGGAGAGAGAGGAGGCAAGAATCAAGTTGGCGGTCAGGTTATAGCCACCAAAGCCACCTGAGAGTCAGTTGTGCGAGAAACGGGAGAGAGAGAGAGGGGGGGGGGTGTACACACACAGAAGTTGTAGAGTGAACGGCAGCAGTGGCGTATTTCTATTTCTTTCTATACGAAACGAAGACCGCCGCGCGGTGAAGACTCTCTCTTAAGTCTTGTGGTGGTCGAACGCTATGCTGCATGTACTCTTAAGCGGTTAGACCGTACTCTGACATTGACAGATATGGTCAGTCGATTTTTTATTTTCTCTTCAATCCTCGACCGTTCTTTACACTAAGTATTGTTATGTTGACCAATAAATATACTTTTGTCTTAGATTTTAGTTCTTTATGTAGGTACATACAAGCTGCACACAATATATTTTAGATTATCTGTCTTCTGTCTAATGTCAATTATGTATTATCTCTAAGGGTATGTTCACAAATTAAGTTACTAAAATATGAATACATAACATGATCTTTTTTTATATTTTAATTGTATTTCATTATTAAAATAATTTAAAACATGTTGATATAATCAGAGACAACCCTATATAATACAGTTCTGGTATGACAAACAATTTATTTGGCAAGGTTCTTTTTCCTTTTCTCTGATTTTTTCACCTTTTCTGGTACACTCTCTTCCTCTTTAACAATGTTTTCATCTTCATTCATTTCCACCCGAGGTTCTTCAGAAGGCACTGCAGGCATTTCTTCATTGATTATGGCTGCTATTTCTTCTTCTACAGCTGCTTCATCTTCTTCAGTTAACTGACCACTGAGAAGTTCAGTAATTTCATTTTGTTTGTCAATTCCTTCTCTTGTTTCATCTAAGATACTTTCAATATTGATGGCATCATTGGTACATACAAAATCACAAAGTTGTGCCTGTTTCTTTAATGTTGCATAATATTGTTATATAGGTTAATTCTCTAACTGAACTAAATTATTGAATTTAAAAATTTCCAAGGATATGATTGTATTTGGTACAAAATGCTTATCATACCTTTCTAGAAGTTTACTGATTATTTTTCAAAAGTATTATAAAGTTCTAAAAAGTCATCTCCTATGCAGTTCAAAAAAATGGCAATTTTAACATCTTCCTCTGCACCTAGCTTGCCTGAAGCTTTTAAAAAAATCTCGAACTTTTGTCCTTATAATTTTCAACTTTTTATATTCACCTCTTCTGACAGTTTTGGCGGTCGAAAATCCATGATTATCTTGGTAATCACACTATATTTTTCTTGAACAATTGATTGATATTCAATAACGTTGTTTTGAACACCTGACACCATGTTATGTTGACCAATAAATATACTTTTGTCTTAGATTTTAGTTATTTATTAAGGTCTTTATGTAGGTACATACAAGCTGCACACAATACATTTTAGGTTATCTGTCTAATGTCAATAATGTACTATCTCTAAGGGTTTGTTCACAAATTAAGTTATTAAAATATGAATACATAACACGCTCTTTTTTTTATATTTTAATTGTGTTTCATTATTAAAATAATTTAAAACAGGTTGATATAATACAGTTCTGGTATGACAATAGTATATTGTACAACTAGTGGGGAAAATTCAACTTTTCTCACGAGCCCAAAGGGCGAGTGCCGCAAACACACGAGTGAGAAAAGTACTTTCCCCACATGTTGCACACTATACTTTTTCTACAACTGCACAAATTTAAAGAATACAAGTAAAGTAACTTAATATTTATTTTTATGGTTAGTAAAACAAAAAGAAAAGGTGAGCGGTCGTCGGACCGCCGATAGAAGCTTGCTTCTTATGCACAATAGAATGACCATTTTTGACAATTTTTCGTAAATTTTTGACCATTTTTCAATAATTTTGACAATTTTTGACAATTTTTGACAATTTTTGACAATTTTTGACAAATTTTGACAATTATTGACAATTTTTTCAAAATTTTTGACTATTTTTTTAAATTTTAACAATTATTGACAATTATAGACCAATTTTGACAGTTTTGACAATTATTGATCATTTTTGACAATTTTTCAAAAATTTTGACCATTTTAGACCATTTTTCCAAATTTTAACAATTATTGACCATTTTTTACAATTTTTGACCATTTTTGACAGGTTCTGACAATTATTGACCATTTTTGACAATTTTTCAAAAACTTTGACCATTTTTCAAAAATTTTGACAATTTTTTACAATTATTGGCCATTTTTGACAGGTTTTTATAATTATTGACCATTTTTTAAAAATTTTCACAATTTTTGACAATTTTTCCAAATTTTAACAATTATTGACCATTTTTGAGCATTTTTCACAGGTTCTGACAATTATTGACCATTGTGACAATTTTTAACAACTATTGACCATTTTGACAGTTTTTCATAATTATTGACCATTTTATCCAAATTTTGACAATTTTTGACCATTTTTGACAATTTTTCGAAAATTTTGTCAATTTTTGACAATTGACCATTTTTTCAAAAATTTTGACCATTTTTTCAAATTTTAACAATTATTGACCATTTTTGACCATTTTTGACCATTTTTGACCATTTTTGACAGGTTCTGACAATTATTGACCATTTTTGACAATTTTTCAAAAACTTTGACCATTTTTCAAAAATTTTGACAATTTTCTACAATTATTGGCCATTTTTGACAGGTTTTTATAATTATTGACCATTTTTTAAAAATTTTCACAATTTTTGACAATTTTTCGAAAATTTTGACCATTTTTCAAAATTTTCACAATTTTTGACAATTTTTCCAAATTTTAACAATTATTGACCATTTTTGAGCATTTTTCACAGGTTCTGACAATTATTGACCATCGTGACAATTTTTAACAACTATTGACCATTTTGACAGTTTTTCATAATTATTGACCATTTTATCCAAATTTTGACAATTTTTGACCATTTTTGACAATTTATCGAAAATTTTGTCAATTTTTGACAATTGACCATTTTTTCAAAATTTTTGACCATTTTTTCAAATTTTAACAATTATTGACCATTTTTGACAATTATTGATCAATTTTGACAATTTTTCAAAAATTTTGACCATTTTAGACCATTTTTCCAAATTTTAACAATTATTGAGCATTTTTGCCAATTTTTGACAGATTCTGACAATTATTGACCATTTTTGACATTTTTTTATAATTATTGACAAGTTTTTCAAAATTTTAACAATTTTTGACCATTTTTCACAATTTTAACAATTATTGACCATTTTTGACAGTTTCTGACAATTATTGACCATTTTTGACAACTTTCAAGAACTTTGACAGTTTTTGATCATTTTTCAAAATTTTAACAATTATTGACTATTTTTGACCATTTTTTAAAATATTTGACAATTTTTGACAGATTCTGACAATTATTGACCATTTTTGACAATTTTTCCAAATCTATGACAATTTTTAACAATTATTGACCATTTTTGCCAGTCTTTTATAATTATTGACCATTTTTTCAAAATTTTGACAGTTTTTGACAATTTTTGACAATTATTGACCATTTTTCCAAATTTTTGACAATTTTTGACCATATTTCAAAATTTTTGACAATTTTTTAAAATTTTTAACATATCTTCTAATATAATATGACACTTTTGTGACAACTGAGTAGGTATTTAAAGATGACAGTAGCCTACTAAGTTTTCGTCGATTTTATTTGATTCTTCATATAAATATATATGGCGTGGGCAAAGTGCCGTGAGAAATATTATTTCTCACAGTATGAGCAATATTTGGTTTTGAAATCAAGTAAGGTATGAGAAATACGTCACTTTTCATAGCAGTTGTAGAAAAACAATTTATTAGGCAAGAATGGCAACTGGTTCTTTTTCATTTTCTTTGACTTTTTTCACCTTTTCTGGTACTCTCTCTTCCTCTTCAACAATGTTTTCATCTTCATTCATTTCCACCCGAGGTTCTTCAGAAGGCACTGCAGGCATTTCTTCATTGATTATGGCTGCTAATTCTTCTTCTACAGCTGCTTCATCTTCTTCAGTTAACTGACCACTAAAAGAAGTTCAGTAATTTCATTTTGTTTGTCAAACTCTTCTCTTGCTCCATCTAAGATACTTTCAATATCTTCAATATTGATGGCATCATTGGTACATACAAAATCACAAAGTTGTGCCTGTTTCTTTAATGTTGCATAATATTGTTATATAGGTTAATTCTCTAACTGAACTAAATTATTGAATTCAAAAGTTTCCATGGGTATGATTGTTTTTGGTACAAAATGCTTATCATTCCTTTCTAGAAGTTTACTGGTTATTTTTCAAAAGTATTATAAAGTTCTAAAAAGTCATCTCCTATGCAGTTCAAAAAAATGGCAATTTTAACATCTTCTTCTGCACCTAGCTTGCCTGAAGCTTTTAAGAAAATCTCGAACTTTTGTCCTCATAATTTCCAACTTTTTATATTCACCTTTTCTAACGGTTTTGGCGGTCGAAAATCCATGATTATCTTAGTAATCACACTATATTTTTCTTGAACAGTTGATTGATATTCAATAACGTTGTTTTGAACACCTGACACCATGTTATGTTGACCAATAAATATACTTTTGTCTTAGATTTTAGTTATTTATTAAGGTCTTTATGTAGGTACCTACAAACTGCACACAATACATTTTAGGTTATCTGTCTAATGTCAATTATGTACTATCTCTAAGGGTATGTTCACAAATTAAGTTACTAAAATATGAATACATAACATGATCTTTTTTTTATATTTTAATTGTATTTCATTATTAAAATAATTTAAAACATGTTGATATAATACAGTTCTGGTATGACAAACAATTTATTAGGCAAGAATGACAACTGGTTCTTTTTCATTTTCTATGACTTTTTTCACCTTTTCTGGTACTCTCTCTTCCTCTTCAACAATGTTTTCATCTTCATTCATTTCCACCCGAGGTTCTTCAGAAGGCACTGCAGGCATTTCTTCATTGATTATGGCTGCTAATTCTTCTTCTGCAGCTGCTTCATCTTCTTCAGTTAACTGACCACTAAAAGAAGTTCAGTAATTTCATTTTGTTTGTCAAACTCTTCTCTTGCTTCATCTAAAATACTTTCAATATCTTCAATATTGATGGCAGCATTGGTACATACAAAATCACAAAGTTGTGCATGTTTCTTTAATGTTGCATAATATTGTTATATGGGTTAATTCTCTAACTGAACTAAATTATTGAATTCAAAAGTTTCCATGGGTATGATTGTTTTTGGTACAAAATGCTTATCATACCTTTCTAGAAGTTTACTGATTATTTTTCAAAAGTATTATAAAGTTCTAAAAAGTCATCTCCTATGCACATCTTCCTCTGCACCTAGCTTGCCTGAAGCTTTTAAGAAAATCTCGAACTTTTGTCCTCATAATTTCCAACTTTTTATATTCACCTCTTCTAACGGTTTTGGCGGTCGAAAATCCATGATTATCTTGGTAATCACACTATATTTTTCTTGAACAATTGATTGATATTCAATAACGTTGTTTTAAACACCTCTGACCCCATGTTATGTTGACCAATAAATATACTTTTGTCTTAGATTTTAGTTATTTATTAAGGTCTTTATGTAGCTACATACAAGCTGCACACAATACATTTTAGGTTATCTGTCTAATGTCAATTATGTACTATCTCTAAGGGTATGTTCACAAATTAAGTTATTAAAATATGAAAACATAACAATAGCATTCAAAAAATTAGAAATAAAACTGATAGAATTTGAAATTGTATCAAAATTTGGTGGCCGGATCTTTGACTGTCAGTGGTCGCGTTCATACCAACAAAGTTGATCAGGTAGCGATTTTTAGAGTAATTCATCGTTTCTCAATTCTGCTGAACGTGCTAATCTTGATATAACAACATAACCTAACTTTAATTGATATACGACTTCAATAATTATTTATTCATCTTCGATTTCGATTTAGTGGTGTTCATGCAGTGGCGTAGCTAGAAATAAATTTTCAGGGGGGCCCATACTTGATTTTAGGTAATTTATAAGGAAAAATTAAAAAATCAATAAATGAGCAAATCTAGGCTTATTTATTGAGAAAACAAAAAGAAGACAAAAAAATGAAACAACATTCTAATAAAATAGCAGTGGCGTAGCTAGAAATACATTTTCAGGGGGGCCCATACCTGATTTTAGGTAATTTATAAGAAACAATTAAGATTAATAAATGAGCAAATCTAGGCTTATTTATTGAGAAAACAAAATTCAAATAAAATAGCAGATAATCATATTTTTCGGTCTGTACCTAACTAATCAAGGTGCAATTCGTCGATTGGTTTGGCGAAATATATTAATAATTTCATTAATATCGATTTGAATATCACGATGAATACTCATTAGGGCTAAACTTGTTGTACGCTCATCAGTTGAATGGTTCCTCTAATAAGTTTTCAGTCTCTTCAAAGTTGAGAATCTTCTTTCCGCTGTAGCTGTAGTCACAAATAAAGATTATCCAGAGCAGCACTGAGTGCAGAATGAGTGAGAGTGGGACGTGTCTTTTATTTTAGTACCTTGTGTAATAATAAAGATTGTCGCCACTGTTACCAGCGTTGTATACATTTTCTAATGTGCGTACGTACAATTTGGAAATTTTTATATTCACTTAGGTCTTGTCTCATTTTCTGGTTCTTAGACTGGAATTTGGGGGGGCCTGGGACCCTCTCTGGCTACGCCACTGTGTTCTTGCATTTTCAAGATATCTTCAAACCAAAAAAGGTTATGTCATTTTATATATACAGATACATTCAAACACAAACGGAACATAGGGATTTTCAGCATTGTATCAAAACTGCTTTTGAACTAGTCGACCAACATCCAGCTTCAACAGATTAAAAGCACGATTATTACAATCGTTTATTTGGACACCTATAACATATCGTACAATTCCCACCACTCCGTATTCTCAACTGTGGGCGGTCCTTAATTAGCGTCCGACAGTCAGTCAGTCAGTCGATCGGTGAGAGTGTTCAAGCCCATAATTTTGTTTCAATTTAAAGAATCCTATTTTGTTTTATTTACGAATTTATTTTTATTTTGAAAGCCGTTATGGCCAAAAGAAGTCAAAACATATTATCTTAACTCGAAACATTAATTGTTAAAGATAATTTAACAATTAATTTTCGATTTTAACAACATAAAACGTAAGCATATTGTTTCAATATGTAGCGACGTTTACTACCCCCATCAAATAAAATTATTCAATACTAAATCGTACTTCGCACACACCTCGCACATAACTAACAAATTTTGTAAGGAGAACGGGCGGGCTTTTTTACAGTGATTCTGAATCCAGCTGTCCAGATCAATACTTGATATTCATTGAAGTGAACTTATAGAAATGTTTTGTTGGTGGACTATTTAGGTCGGCGAATACACTAAATCCCTATGTTCCGTTTGTATTTGAATGTATCTGTATATATATAATCGGGATGTCAGGGATGTATCTTATATGTTTATTAACTAGCTCAGTCGGATAAGGATTTGACCCGGAAAAAATTTTAAGTAGCAATTTTCCTTCGGAATTCGTTTGGGGGGGTCACTGGTAGTCTAAATTTTGTTTTGCGTGGTACCGTTGCGTCATCCACCATCTTGATTTTAATGGTCAATTTTTGTTTATTGAATAACTTGTTTATTTTCAATTTCACACGAAAAATGGTGATTACAGAAGTTGTTTAAAATTAAATTTCCTACAATTTTGGTGTTCATAAATTTTTTCCTAGAATCGATATTTTCCGATTTATACCCCAAAAGAGCGGGTGGAATTTTGTTTGATTAATATCTCGTTTATTTTCAATTTTACATGAAAAGTTGTTATAAACAAGATTGTTTAATTTAATTAATTACAGTTACCTGTAAATAATTGTCATATTAGTAAAGCGTGATCTATAGACGTCAAAAAATAATAATTCAATACTATTAAACGCTTTACAAAATTAGAAAAATTAATTTCCAAAGAGCAGACCGGCCACTAAGAAGCAACAACTACTTCTCGAGCTATATGCCCCGACAGACATTGAATTACACTTCTAAAGTAAACGGGGCTGGTATATCTGTTAAGATAGAACCAACCATTCTAATCGCAAACCAGAATGGTTGGCATTGCAAAGAACTAACAGCAGCAGAACACACATTTTAAGAACGTAAATGATACAAGCAATAGTTAAATATTTTTGACAAAAATCGTAGTAGAAAACGGATTGTGCCATTATATATAAAAGACATTACGTAGTCTAATTTTGATATATTTTAGACTCGCAAATGTTTTTCAGTAGTTTGTTATAAACATTAAAAACGAAATAAACGTACTTTCTTCAGTTTTTTTTAATAATATGTAAAAAGTACTGGAGCAATCTCAATGGTTTGTATAGATAAATCGTATCATTTTATTACAAATCAAAAATAAAGGTTTTGTTGCTCTACATCTACACTTTTCAAAACCTATTAAATTTAATATCGGACTATCGGTAACAAATCCAGACACGTTGTTAAACTCTTCCAGTTTCGAATAATGTCACAGCCATCAGGGCCGTCATTCGAAATACTCATTTGTGCCTTTGTTAAGCCAAAAGTATGATTACGTTAAATTAAATTTTAATGTCCGTCAAGTTTTTGTCTTCGTTGGCCCTTTGACTTTTTACATGGTTTGAAAAAAGACAATAATTACAGAATAGGGTACAAGCATAAATTTTGCTATTGGTGGGAATTGACGCTTTATCAGGTCTCCTAACACCTTGCATGCCTATTTTTTCAAAAAAATATAAACTTTACTTTTAAAACGACTTTAAAAATCATAAAATTTGAAAGTCCGCCAAAACGCGCTTTACGTCATAAAGATGGATGCCCCATCCGTTGACGTCACTCCATTTGTTTACGTTCTTATTCGTGTATCACGCTCTGAGTTTTTGTGACCTAATTTGTTTCTGAAAGCTTTAAAAATGGATAAAGCCGAAAAAAAAATCTTTGTATTCCAAGTATTGCATTGTTCCAGAGTGTAAATCAACGACTATTAAAACTCCAGACAAAATATTTGTTACTTTACCTGGTGGCGCAAGCAAAAATGCACTTAAGAGAAGGGCATTGTGGTTGCAAGCTATGCGTCGAAACAAAGACGTTATTTCGACAAATACTACTACTTTTGTTTGTGAAGACCATTTTAATGTAAGTACCTACTTCTATGTTGGTAATTTTTCTTCTTAAATAGTTTGAGGTTATGTACCTATATATGTCTAGGAATCAACCATTATTATTTTCTTACCAACTCAGGCCAGCATGGCATCGAAATATGGTTGGTATATATTATATATAATACATAATTTAAATCGTACTTACGATAATGCTTTAACTCCTCTTATTTCCTCTGCATTAAAGCAGCTGTTTGACTCGGGGATTAGGTTTTTTAGACGCCACTTAATGATATTATTGAATAAACAAAATTGGATAGTTTCCTATTGACCTCCTCATCAAATGTAATCTAAGATTAATAGCTGATCTATAAGATCAATTTTAATAAAAAATACTGAACATCTCAAAAACAATATTATCAGATCGATTGATAACATTTATTAATGTAATAACTGTCAAAATGTCAAGTGTTCATATTGAGAAAAAACGTAAAACTAATTGTTTATATAAAGCTTTTCGCCTTTTTGCTTGCTGCATAACATCACCGGTAAGTATAAAATAGTTTTCTCAATAATTTTATTGAAAAAAATGTTTGTAGGATTACGTAGAAAATGTAAGTTTAAAACATCCCTCTACCACAAGTACTGACGTTCAATGTAACATCCAATTCGATGTTCAAGAAGAACAAAATGAAGTCACGAATGTTTCGACAGATCAACAGAATATCCAAAAAGAAATGCAACCATCTTTAGAAAAATTAGATTATTTGATCAGTACTTTGAATAACATTCACCAATTTTACATAAAAGAGACGAGAAGTTTGAAAGATACTGTCGAAAAAAACTACGCAGAAAAAGGTGAAAATTGTTTAACGCTTTTAGACAAATCTTACCGTCGACCTTCATTACCTGTTATTCTTCATAGATCTCTGTCAGAATTTTCCAGTAGAAGCAGTCGTTCAGAAATAATTTCCACCAATGAAATATGCAAAGGAACCAAAGGTAAAATTAGTATTCTCCACAGCAGCTTCTACCAACTTTCTACAAACTTTGGCCAATTCAGCACAAACATCCTGGACAATCTTACAACAATCCGAACTGACATAGATAGTTTGAAAAACGTATTCAGTAATATTAAAAGTATTACGATTAATCAAGAAAACGCGTACGTGTCTTTTGCTTGTGGCGGATTAAAAAATTGTTTTGAATCTAAAGAACGTTCGTTAGATATATCTGAAGATCTTATTGAAGCAAAAAATAGTGTTGCGAACTTTTGTAGATTTTATAAATTAGGGCAAAAGTGCGACAGAAGATGTAAAAAAAGAGGGAGATCCAAAATTCCTATTATTAAAAACAAATTTTAAATACAATATATTTGTGCCAGTCTTTTATGTAGGTACTAATAAAAATTCACCACTGCTCTGCAATTTATATAGATTTTTTGGTTTCGTAGTTCCCCACAACCCCCTTTATAGTTTTCAACTGACAATTTGCTGATATTTTTTAGTGTTCCCAGTGCTACCATATAGTAAAGTTATCACGGGTATTCTGTACTATCGTAGTAGGGTTGTTTTTCGGATTTATTCATCGCAGAATTTTCATTATTGTTGAATTTTTTTTAACTTTTATCAGCAACGGCAGTAGTTATAGGTACTAACGTCATAATAACTTTGTATCGCGATTATGATAGGCTGGTAAAAAAAAGAGCGTTTCACAATATTTCTTTGACTCGGTATCTGGCCTTAAGGATTTAATTATATAAGTTTATAAATCCCTCATTGTACAGTAAACAGTAACAGATCCGTAGTCGGTCGGTAACATTTAGATACTAAAAAAAAATTTTTTTTAAACAAATTTAATTTTTATTTATTAATTGGAATTGGACAAATTAAAATGTTGAAACAAACAGAGTGGCCCACCACTCCCAGGTCCCAGGGCACAAGGGTATTATATGCAATGAAAAGGCAGACACCCTAGCAAAGCTGTAGGGTCTGAAACTGCATTAATTCACTGATCCTGAACCAGTATTTGGAATATCAAAATCTGCTGCACGTGGTTGTACATCTCGGAGGATTCAAACTAAATATCAGACGTACTGGGAACGTACCAAAACAGGAACTCAGCAAACTCTTGGTCAAAAAAACCTCGGAGTCGCTGACTAACGAAATATTAAACCTCAGCAGATGCCAGATAAGGAAAGTGACGGGATTACTCACCGGTCACTCTACCTTAAAGAAGCACATGCATACAATTGCCATATGTAGGGGAGGAACCTATCTGTCGGTTGTGCATGGAAGAGCAGGAAACAGCCTCTCACATTATCTTCTAATTTGAAGCACTGTCTCATTGGAGATATAGACTCCTAGGACTAGAGTATCCAAGGGAGGTAAGACAATTTCTCACTCGTTTCCAGCAAAGAAGGTTTTTCTCATTTGCTGTTGCTGGTGAACATAGAGCTATGCGAACTGCTAAATACAAGTTAGCTTAAAACGTTTTGCAAATTCTGTTTCCGCGCAGGAAGATCTTTTAAATGATCCAGATTCCGGTTTATCAAATTGGTGAATGTCGTAATGGATATGTACAGTTCCTGCATTTATAATGATGGAATTAAAGCATGGGAGTAGCAAAGACATATTTATAAGGTGATCCGTGCCCCAAAGCTCCCCTAAATCTTATTGAATTGTTTGTGTCGACCTAACAGCATTTAGGTACCTATATAAATATGATTTTTTTTGAAGTGAGTACTTCTTTAGGCGCGTTGAGCACTTTTTTTGTGAATAAAAAACATGGATTTTGCTTCATCGTCACGCTTTTATGCAACACACATTACTTTGGTCATTCGTCACGCTTTAATGCAACACAATTAACAATGAAGCGTATATATAGTTCCATTAAAACTCATCGTAGTACCATCCACAATAAAAAACACAATCCTATTCCTCCGTTACTAAGCCTGTAATCCATAGGCCGCTGGTATAGAAAGTAAGTAAAAAACCAAACCAGCTTCAGGAAAAATATACAGTCCACTCAGCTCATTTCCCAAATGGAGGAGAGAAGTGAATGGAAAACAATCCTCCATTTTATGGTGTTGCTTAAATCATCGTCACGCTTTCCGTGAGCTATATATGTGTACTTTTTTTGTAAAATATTCCATTTACGATGGGCTTACGATGAAATTTTTAAAAGGGATTTATTTATTGCTGTTTTTACTTTTGTCGGCAGTCCCATGACTGGACTCTACGTTTATTTTTATTTTTGCGAGACATAAAAAAAATGTTGGTTCCAAATTTGCCGCCCTAGGCTCCAGCCTACTCAGCCTGGTGGTAATCCGCCACTGGTTAATTTGCAAAAATTAATAAAAGTATAGAATCGAATATTTTGGGAAAAAACTAAAAATTAAGAATTCCTAAATGTTTGCAACTTACACTACATGAACTAACTAATGACGAAGCTAGCAACTTTCTAATTAGATGTTTTATGAGCTAATAACCAGTTGAAAAAATGCCATTAGAAATTCACTGTCAAAATAAAAATCGACAGCGTATGAGCTTGACGATTTAATATTATACCAAAATAAAAAGACTGTGTTTAGTATTAGTGGCTAATTTAGACTCTTAAGCTATGGAATTATAAAATTGTGGTCCTGTCACCCTTATGTAGCTAACTTCTCTTTTAGATAGTGTGCGTCACATCTTAAATGGCGGACTATTTAAATCATCCAAATCGACATAATAACCTTAGATGAGAATAAAATTATTAAAAATAATTGATGTCCCATTATGCTTTCGTCCACCACTAACTGTTATCATTGAAGAAACACCATATTTTGCCTAGTTTGACACATCATTAAAAACAATTAAGAATTAAGTAATTCTTCATCACTGCTGGTCCTTTTTTGTTTCTCTAGTAGCCAGTGGCGTAGCGTGGGTTTTCGCCGCCCTCACTTATTTTAATTATTACTTTACAGTTTAAATATATTATTCAACGGACCTAGTGTACATCGTACAAGTTATTGAAACTCAAGATAAACTACCATTGCTTTGGAAGGAACATACATCTATAGGAAGAAATGAAGTAAGGAACCCACGAGAGCCGGATAATTCCCCGACGGAAAGTTTCCCGACAAATGTGTTTTAATTTTTTTGTCTTCTTCCCTTCACACTTTTTCTCAGCTTAGGACGAGCAACATAATGTTGGCGTGTTTTTGTTTTTCTTTTTATATATTTTTTTATTTTCTTTTATTGCTAGTAGGTAAGACGTAAATAAGTGTGAAGGTTTTCCTGGTCATAATTGCTTACAAGGGTTGCGATTCGTTCAGCAGTATCTCGGTACTTTTTACGAGCTGGGGTACCATATATTAGGATGGTCTGAAGACACTTGTGTCTCGAATGCTCTATGCCACCCTTCTATAGAATTGTTAGTTTTTGGTTAGGTTAGGTTATATAATTCCAGTAAACAATTTTCAGAAATACCAGATTAACCATGTATAGTAAATTTTATACCCATTTAGAATAAGACCATCCTTATTTATTATTAATAAATCGGTTGAAACAAAAAATTACCAACAAAAATGAACGTCGTAACTAATTTATTAGATGTCACGTTTTTGAAATTACGTCAAATTTTGATTTCATGTTAATGTCATAACGCAAAATAAGATATAAAAATGCGATATTCTGATGAATCCAAAAAACTTATGCTTAATGTAGTAAACTATTTTCAAAACGATTTAGGATCTCGATTTAAGGCAATTCAAAAAGCGTCCGAAGCACTAAAAGTTCCAGAAAGCACATTATATAATCTTGAAAAACCAAACAGAGCTACAGATTTCGAATTTAGAAGAAATATGTCTGCAAGCGTTTCCCGGAGCAAAACCCGAATTACAAAAAATACCCTGCATTGTTTGAGGGAAGTAATTTATAAAATGTATGCGCGAGAGGATAAAATCTCAGTAGAAACTTTTTTACGGCAATTTATCGAAGAGTCTCCAGAAACTAAGATTTCCAAAGGTTCGTTATATTTGGGAATTAAAAAATGGGTTTTCATTTCAAAAAACAGGATGGAAGAAAACATTTATTGGAAATGCCTGCAGTCAGATTAAAAAGAATATTATTTTTGAACAATTACCATGCTGCTAAAAGCGAAAAGCTCTTTACACCTGTTTTTCTGGATGAGACATGGGTTTTTAGTAAAAGCGGGGACAGAAGAATGTGGCAAGATGGTACTAAACACAGTGATTTAAAAATAACTGGAAGTGGGACGCGATATGTAATTGTTCATGCCGGTAATAAAAAAGGTTTTGTGGCAAATGCATCGCTTATTTTTAAATGCAATAAAAAAACAGGCGATTACCATGATAACATGAACACCGAAAATTTTGAAAATTGGTTTAAACAGCAACTAATTGTAAACTTGGAAGAACCATCGTTAATTATAATGGATAACGCAACGTATCACAGTCGCCTGGATGAAGAAATCCCAAGAAAAAGTTGGAGTAAAACACGCATGTTAGAATGGCTCAAAAAAAAGAATATTCCTTTTCCAGATCACATTTTAAAGGATGCTGTTTGGAATATAATTGAAAAGCAAGTTTTGCCAGAAAAAAATTATCATTTAGACAAATACGCTGCCGAGCATGGTCATTGTGTTCTCAGGCTACCACCCTATCATTGCAATTTTAATGCCATCGAAATGGTATGGTCAGAAACTAAAAGGCATTATGACCAAGCTATTACGAAAACTGCAAGGTCACCTACTGAAGTCTTAAAAGTATGGAATGACGTTGTAAAAAATGTACCGGAGCAACACTGGCAGAATTACATAAATCATACAGAGAAAATTATTTCTGAAGCATGGGAAGTAGAAAACAAACTGGACCTACTAAACATCGAACCTATGGTGATCTCTGTATCCAATGAATCCGATGATGAACTATCACTTTCCGAAAGTTATTCTGATTTAGAAACTAATTAAACTTTGCCTTGAAGATCACGTTGTCATTTTTTTAAAATCTAGAATTTGTACTTAATCAAACTCTGAATTGCCATATTTTTTTAAGAAAACTATGTATCTAGTTAATAAAACAATGTTTTTAAAATTAGTGCGCTTCTTTTATATTCTTTTATTATGTCAACATCTTTAGAATTTTATGAATTTCATAAAATTAATTTGTATTATTACAAACCGCCACTGATAATATGAAATTTCAAGGCACTACGCCAATGCAATAAGAAATATGTCAAGCATTTGACATGACAAAGGTCATAACCTAATTTTTTTCATGCGGGTTCAGATGGTTCAAGAAGCCGCATACGTTAAGTTACTGAAACGGCTGGTACCTCTAAATAGGTATTAATTTTACTATACCTACCTGACCATTATAATTCTAAGAATTTACCCCTCGATTTTACATTTTTCAATAATTTGACACTTTAGCTATGCCAAAAATTAAGATACATATAGGTTTGGTTTAAAACGTATTTGTCGGAGAATTTTCATTTCGGCGAAATGTTTGTAGAGCAATTTTCCTGTTTTAGGGAACTTTCAGTCGGTAAATCTTCCTAGACCCCCACAATTGAAAAAATCGTAGCGCTTGTCGCCCCCTTTCGCTACGCTACTGCTAGTACGACACGCAATAGCCAAAATGTCACAAAATTATAAAATAAATCTTTTACATAATAAAATTAAACAAATACTTTTAAAGCGTTTTTCGAATAAATATATTACTATATGAAATATATATAACAACCATCATAAGTTGATACTCGCAATATACAATTGTTTTTATTAAAAAATATAAATAATATACAGATTTAATCAGGATTCAATTTCCACATCTATCGAGTTATTATCCGAATCGTCGTCTTCTATATTTTGTCCCAACTCTCTCAATCGCTGCTTGAATGTATTCAACTTCAAATCCTGGTCGGTCAACAGTGTCAGCAAATCGTCTTGATCCTTTCTTATGCATTGTAACTCTTCTTCTTTTTCCATATTTTGCTCTTCTAAATATTTAATTTTATCAAGTAAAACAATATCGGGACTGGGTACTGTAATTATTTTATCGCAAAGTATTTCGTTCGATTCCAGAGTTGTTTTGTTTGTTGGATTTACCGCTATTTGAGCTTTTAAAAGTGTGTTTTGGTCCGTTAGTTGAGTGTTATTTTCTTGAAGATCTTTAATTTGTGCCTAAAAATTTCATTATTAAAAAATTTGTTGGAATTTCGTTAATTAAACTAAAACCAGAGTTAGAAACATAATAAAAATGGCACTAAGGTAGCAACAGGAAGCAATTTTATGACTTGAACATTATTTAAAAATAGTGCGTTTGTTCAGCGCTGGATTTACATTATACTCTATTTGAAAAAGGCAAAGAGCAATAAAAACTGACCATCCCAATTGTGAATTTTATATTTAAGCAATATCCTAAAATCATGTGAAGTTCTTTTCTGACTCAATAATAACTTATTTGACAAGAGTCTCGGGAGAGGAATGATGTTCTGTCCTGTCAATTTCAGTTATCATAAGTGTCAGTGTCAAAATGTCCTTCAGTTATTTTAGACAATTCTTCAGAAAGCATGTAAATTATTTTATTTGACTTTAGTTTAAGATTATTTTGCTACAACAAAATTAAAACCAAACGAAATTTCAGGAGCGGATATATCTGCAATCTCATTCCGACGTTGCTACATTTATAAAAATATAAACTGTCAATTTCTTCAAAATCATAACCTTCTTTTTTCTTGGTTAAAACAGATAGTTGGTTAATTTTTCAAGAAGGGGAAGGAAAAATAACCATTCCATTCACCTTTCCCCTTCTGTATAGCTTCTTCAATTATTTTCCTTGCCCTTCTCGATAAATTACCCAATGATCTGTTTTAACCATGCGGTAGACTTGGCAACGATGTCAGCTAAGTCATTTCTTTCCCGAGACTCTCGTCTTATTTGGATTTCGCCATTAGTTCCGAAATTGGAAGAAATAAATTATGGAAAATTCTGCGAGAGATGAATTTTAGATGGGAAAAAGAAAGCCGCTTTTATTTGAAAAAGATGAAATTGTAGGTATGTTGGAGACGGAATTATTTGCGATCATAAGAGATGATTTGTTAGCATTTGAGTCAATTCACACCGGAGACTATCACAAAGATATAAATGCTGATGTTTTTGAGGACTATTTTTCACAAATGATAACTCAAATTCCGCCCAACTCGGTAATTGTTTTGAACAACGCTCTTTATCATTCAAGGAGATGTGAGAAATTGCCTACAGCCCCTTGGAAAAAAAAGCGGAAATCATTCAGTGGCTTTTAGATAAAGAAATTACATTTAAAGAGGAATATGTTAAAAAAACTGCTGGCATTTTCTACGATGCCTAGGGGCGGCGCTAAGGTTAAATCCGGCCCTGCGTTTGTAGGTCAAAAAGCCAAAAATAAGAAAAATGAATGAAAGCGAGAATTTAACTGAGCACGGACAAGTTTCAGTGGAAAGAAATATTCTCAGAATCACATGGACAATTTGTTGGCAAACATTGTAAGATGTTTGAAAAAAAACATTAATATGAAGTGGTTACTTATTATAGAACGCCAAGACAGGAACGAAAATAATATTGTTACGTCGGACCTGTACTGCGGATATGTAGAGGTTCATAAAGAAAAAGAAGAAGAAATAAATCTGGAATGTATATATGTATGTAAATTGGGGTGACATTCACTGGAACCTAAAAGATCTATTGTGCCCCCTTACTTCTACTTAGTTCCTGATGAAGTCTCAGAGAAATGTCCCTCTTCTATCCAGTAATCTCCAAGGTGTTGTGCCCTAGGATTCTGAATTGCTGTGCAGTTCGCAAGTATGTGGATGGAGGTTTCTTCTTCCATGCCACAGAATCTACATTCTCCCTCCACTATTTTGAGCAGGTGCCCATTCAGACGTCAATGTCCCGTTAAAACTCTTAGTGCAGTTTTACTTTGACTTATGTATTCATTTTATCTCAACAGGTTGTAATCACCCAGAAGAATATTTGATTGTCCAAGTCCTACTAGATCTTTCCAATGGTCAGATCTTCTGTTTTCTTTGGCTTTGCCTATTTCTTCCAATATTACATTGGAGCTGATACCGCAAAAGGGTTCCGGCCCCCAAAAGGGTGTTCCAGTCCCCCTCTTTGCTAGTTCATCTGCTATTTCATTTCCTTCTATCCCAGTGTGTCCTGGAATCCACAGTAAGGTGACTATATTGTTCTCGCCTAGTTCATTGAGTTTGCCTAGGCATTCCCACACCATTTTGGAACTGATAACACAAGAGCTCACAGCTTTAATGGCTGTTTGACTATCCTATGATAATCCTATGCCTATGACTATGATAATCCTTTGCCTTCTATATCCTGTATCAATATTGAACTGGGCACACTTTCTTATGGCGTGAATTTCCTCTTGAAAGATACTCGGGGTTTTTCCCAAGCTTTCAGAGTGTTTGGTTCCTGGCCCGTACACTCCTATCCCAGTTCCTTCTATTGCTTTTGAGCCGTCTGTGTACCATTGAATGGCATTCTTTCCAAGTATGGTAATGGTATTTGGATCCCATTCCTTCTTGTTGCTTAATTCCGTAACGAATTTCTTTGAAAAGTTATACTTTTTCATCATACCATCTTGTGGCATGTCCCAGGTTTTCTGATTTCTAAGAAGTAAGGAGGTGGTTTTTTTTTAATTATTCCCTCTCTATCTGGAATAATCTGAACAGTCATCGAAAAGTCTAGAAATGTCATCGAAAAGTCGAGAACTGTCTGGAACAGGTGAAAAGTATAAAAAACGGGACAATTGACATTAGGGAGTTAGTTTTGAAGTATTCGAAATTTGATATCTGTGTTCTGTTAGTGAGACGAGATTGAATTGTTATAGTTGTAGAAATAAAGAAAGTTTAAGAAAGTAAAAGGAGAAACAATATGTAAGATATGAGACCTTGCCTAATGCGACAATAAAGATGTACTGTCATTTTTGTCACCACTAACCTAATAATTAAAAATGTGCTACATTAAATTAGGCGAGCGAACTGTCGATTGGAATTCAACATAATTAAAAAAAATAATAAATGTATACCTCAACCAATCGGCAGTTAAAATTTGAACTGATGTTTGAACTAACGTAACCATCCTGGGCAACTTGAAAAGCTAAAATTAGTGGAGCAACAAGAATATAGATTATGCGGGATAGAAGAAGAAACCTTCATTTAAATACTTGTGGATTGCATAACGATACAGAATCATAGGGCTTGACACCTAGGAGGCTACTGGATAGAAGGACACTTACCAAGACTAAAACATACAGATATCACAAAATTCCTTGGGGAAATAGGTTTAAAGGAACTACTAGTCTGAGACTTTGCTCAGGAACTAAGTAGATGAAAGGGGACACAATAGATATTTTAGGTCTCAGTCGAATGCCTTTCCACAATCACAAAAAACCGAAGACGTAAAAAGTTTATTATTAAGTGAGGAATATACTTCATTAAGGACAGAGAACATTGCATCACTAGTACATTTATTATGATAGGAAAGTTGTATTTTCAAGATTTTGTTTAACAAGAAAGGGAAGTAGTCGGTTTTTCATTAGTATTTCGATTATCTTCGATAATAAGGCATGAGTATGACAAAAAAGTTACAATTGAATGAAAGTATCTTAAACGATTAAATTTTCTTCTCCGACATCTATAAACAAGTAGATTTCAACCTTACCTCTAAATCTTGATTTGTTTTTTGTAAACTATTAATAGTCTTTTTGCTTTCTTGTAATTTCTTATCTTGATCCCTAATGAGCTCTTTATATTGAAGCAAAAGCGCATTTTCATGTTCATTCAAACTCAATTCCGATATACCATTAGACAAATCTCTTTGTATTCCTAACGCCTGGATTATAACTCCTTCTAAAGTTTTTAGCAACTTACAAAACTCAAATTCTAAAAGAAGTTCACTGGAATGTTTAGCTTTGATTTGAGGTTGTTTGGCTGCCTTGGCGTAGATTTCGTGTCGCGTTACTTCTACGAGCTTTTTGCAATAAGTATCTATACCCACGCGTTTCTCCAATAATTGGCTCAAGTTTTCTTTTGAATAGTTCGGTACCGAATTGTCATTGTATACGACGCATAATCCCATTAATAAGGCACATAATCCCTGAAAAATAAATTTCATTTTATTACTTGTTACTAAAAATGACTCTGTAGCAGAATAGCGTCGGTCAAAATATAGCGCTAGGTTAAAATAGCGCCGCACAAAAATAACGCAGAACAAAATAGCGTCGGTTCAAATAGCACTGCGATTAAATAACGCTGGTTAAAATATCCTTAGAAAATTAACTATTAAAATTGGATGTGATTGAAAAATCAAGTTTTCAAAATTAATTTTAATACAAAGCAAGGTTTATAACAATTAACAATTCCAAAAAAAATTACAAGGACAAATTATGAGCCACAGACTGTAAATACTGTGCAACGTTGGTGAAAGCATACATTTGAACCAAGGTTTTCAACCTGTTTTTTAGCTGGACGTATTTATTGTTAGGACTTTATTTTTTCCTAAATCCTGAACGGTATCTAGTAATAAAGATTTCTGAAGACTTGTTCTTTTTTCAATTGATTGATCAATTTGTATACATGAGGATGCTGGTAGAATTTCTGTAAGGAATTGTGCCATGCTTCAAGAGAATTATTTATTTTTGGCAAATCGTTTTTCACCCGCTCATATTGATTCCATAAATGTATACTGAATCGAGACTTGATACTATGAATCCTCTTTCCAACGTAATTATCTTCCCAATAGTCGATCACCGGCTTTAGTTCATCAGGAAAGTTTTCACAAATGATTTCCAGTGCGAACTGCACGTATTTTTCTGGGATATAACTAAGATCAACAAGCATCTTACATTTTTTTCGTATGTTTTCGTTGTCTCTGAATAGGTTTGTTAATTGACAATGTTGTATTTTCCTCCATAAGTTGTGCGCCAGATGAACGAACAATCGACAA
Source organism: Lochmaea crataegi (assembly GCA_947563755.1). Classification (NCBI taxonomy): domain Eukaryota; kingdom Metazoa; phylum Arthropoda; class Insecta; order Coleoptera; family Chrysomelidae; genus Lochmaea; species Lochmaea crataegi. Next base: position 11,619,162 of record OX387427.1, read on the forward strand.
TACGCGTGTTGGAGAATACTTTTTTCACTGCGTTGATAGACAATTGTTCAAAATCAACGAGTATAGTTTCAAGCTCAAGTTCAGCAAGGTTTTCAGTGTATTAAACACTTGAACGTAAATACCTTCTGATTTATTTGACAACAAAGCATATACCAGTGGTACAGCTTTTGAGTCAATTAATGCATGTATAACGAATTATTGACAAAGCAAAGATGGACATGTCTTGAAGGTTCCGTCTATTGTCCAGTGCGTAAATTCTTTGAGCATATCGAGATTATTGTAAGTCCCAAAAATCAGAAGTCTATTTCGATTTTCTTTTCCTGAATCCCACAGTAAAAAAACTTCGCCTCTGCCCGTTTTAGAATATTTGTCGTCAATTCTCACTTCAGGAATATCGTTAAATGCTGAAGAACTTAAAAATTCCTTGTTTCTTATTCTTTGCACTGTCGTGATTACTCATAGCTTGGAAGACTAACAGCCCCTTCTTCCGAAGTTACACTGCTGTTAGCTTGTTGTATGATTTCTCTTGGATTTGCATCCGTTTTACAAGCCCCATCGCGTATAGTTTCTTTCACGATCCTGATTACTTTCTCTACGGGATTTGGCGCGTCATTATATTCCGTGGTTGGTTTTGCTGTATCATCGCTAAGCATCAACCTTCCTTTACAACCGGACTTAGAACATCGCCATGTGCTGTGACCTTCACGTTGCTGATCCTTTCGGTAATTATATCCTTCGTGGAATAATGTAGTACCTCCTTTCTGAGACTTGCCAAATTGCATTTTTATGACTTTAAATAAATATGACACTGACAACAATATCCTAATTGTTTTGTCACGCTATTTAGTCTAGCTATATTTTATAAGTCGCCGTTTTTGTTCTGCGTTATTTTGACTGACGCTATTCTGCTATAGAGCCACTAAAAATATTAATAAGCCTATAGGAATGAATTTCGTATCAATATCTAGAAAATAGATGTCCATAAAATTAGCCTCAACGACCCAGCCTAATCAGGTCTTAAATACCTAAGAATTTAGAGCTTTTTATGTGCTAATTAGTTGCCCTAATCATGAATTAGTTGCTCATATAGCAACAGAGAGAGTGATGACAATGTTAACTTTTTTTAAGTTAGCCTTTTCATGTAATATTACACGGCAAAATCATACAAAAACACACCAAAAATTAGTTGCTCCATGGACAATGATCAGGCCAATCAAATTATAGCATAAAAGTGACTTTTAAATATCTTATTTTCCTAAATAGACTCAAAAGCGTCACAGATGACTTGAAAAAATTAGTTGATAGTCAGAACTCACATGTAACTATTAAATTGAGTGTTTTATTATTTCTTGCAAATGTTATGAATTATGGTTCCCGAACTTGGCACCGGGAACCATGAGATAGCAAAAAATTTCAAATAAAAATCAGGTTTACATAATTACGTCGATTTCCGAAAGAAATTTTTTTTGGTACGCCCTTATGGTTACCGGTACCTAGTCCGGGAGCCATATAAATTTGCCAAATATTTTTTTCCTTATTTCTATATCTATACTGGGTTGTTGAGGCTAGTTTTATAGACATACAAAATAGTGAAGAAGAGAAAGTCGAACTAGAGATGATAAGATTGCAGAAAGAATAGGGGTCTTATAGGCCAAGTTATTCCTAACAGGATAACTATTTGACCAATATGTTAGCCAAGTGGTTTTTTTCAGTTTTATATTTTGCTAGTGTCTTGTGCTTAATATAATTCTTAGCTCCAGATAGCTTATCCACATGCTCATTATGAGTTATTCCAACGTGAAATTTGGAATAACTCATAATACAGAATGTTTTTCTTTGTGTTTTTTCCTACTCACTCCAACTTTGTTTACATTATTAGGAATTATTCCAACATTTGGCTGTTTTATGAGATAAATTGCCTGGCCTATTACACCGAAGTGAGGGGATAAATTATACAATTCCCTATTAATTACAGAAAAAGATGGATTATGTCAACTTAATCGAAGTTTGCGTCGTGTTTTCAGTTATAATGTAATACAATGCCTATCAAGGTACATAACCCAAATAGTAGTTCTTTTGTAATTGAAAAACATTGTCAGCAGTTCCATTCATAAATCAAAGGAGGAGTTCGTGTACTGAAATGGATCACTTAATAAACTTTATGAGGAACAGCACATAATACAACATTATTTAACAATTTACCTGCAGAAGTTCTTCGTTATTGTCAAACTCGCTGGCTGAAGTTTGAGCTGTCAAATAAGCCATCGATCCAGGTACATTTAAAAATATTTTTACAGCTTCTGGAGAATGCGCCATCCATTGTGCTAGTAACATTAAAATTCCCAATTTGGCTTGCAACTTACTTGTGTGTTGTAAATAAACAGTGCATTGGTGAAGTAGACTAACCGGCTGAGATCCTAAAAACAATATGTAGATTTCTGACAGTATATATTATTCAAACCAGATGGTAAGTAACTTACCTAAGTTAGTAGCTAATAATACCCTCAACAACTGCTCCTTTTGTGCTGGATTTTCAATCAAACAATGTGACAGAGCCACAGCGGAAAACCAATTACTTAAATAGTCTGTACTGAATAAACCACTACATAACAGTTGTCCCATACTAAGATTAGAAGCTCCATTATTACTAGGAAGTAACGTTTGCACCACTAATTCTTGTCCAATCTCATTTTTGAACAAAAAGCATTCAAAGCAGTACAAAACAGCACATCTAAGACTGAACGGTTGTTTTTCGTTAACCATCGACATCAGTAGTACCACCATTGCTGGCCGAGGGGGATTTGAAGGTGCCAATACATTTGCAAAATAATCTTGGTTGGTTAAATTTCCTCTTATCACCTCACCTGGGTAAAATAGATATTAACACTTCACTACTAGTACAATTGATTGATTTTAAATTGTGATTTGTCTAAACAATAAATATGAATAATGATTAAAGTGGTTGTACAAGCCTGAACCTGAAATATAATTCAACAAATAAACTAATTGGCTTTCGTCAAGAACATGAGTTTGTTTGGTGAAATAAGAATATGTGCGAGGTAGAGGGCCTCATAGACCCACTCACATAAACAATATAAGAGCAATGGTTTTTTTTTTTTTTTCGAGAGAATTACTTGAAATACTTCTCCACAATACTTTGAGTAAAACAAAGAAATTATTTGATACTAACCTACAGCATTTATTGTTTCTGTTAAAATGTCAGCAGGAACCCCACTTGCCATCAAAATGTTACACAAAGCTTCTAATAAATTGTTATTTCTCATGGTCTTTTGACAAGCTGTAATAATCTGAGAAGAATTATTAGGAGACACTACAGTGCGAATCAGTTGTAATACACAAAGGAAATTGGATACTTTTTGAGGACTCCAACCTACTTCTTCTAAATTAGGAGGTAATTCAAACATAGGTGCAACTTTTTGAAGATACGAACCTTCCTGGAAGAAATTTATATTACTGTTATTGTTCTTAAGCAAGTTTAACATTAGTAATAAACAGTCTTCTACTACAATATCTCCATCAGTCCAGCCTTCATGCTTGATTATATCAAATAGTCTGTCAAATGCATTTTCAAAAGCTACTATTTTTTGTATATTAGCATTGGATTTGGTTAAATCAATCAGTAATAACAGTGCATCATTTCTTACAACTTCTCGGTTTTCTAAAAGTAAATCCATCAGTTTTGAAACACCCATGGGACTAACTAGAATTATATCTTGAACATCTTTTGGTCTACATCGTACTAAAGATGTTAGTAACTTTATCGCTGGCCATCTAACTCTAAAATCATAATCTTCCAGAAAAGTTAATATTAACGTAACGTTTTCAGGATTTTTTAAAAACATTTCAGTAAACTGTTCTCCTACATTAACTTGCATACTCCTATTGTTTTCAGTTTCCTCTTCGAATGTTTCTTTAGATGTTATATTACATAAGGTATCAAGGCAGTATCCTATTATTTCACAATCACTACGATCGAGTTCTAATACTTGTCTTAGAATATCCATTCCTTGAGCACCTACTTCCACTCTATATTTCTTTGAAAGGGCTCTAAGAGCTCTACAAGCATCTCGCCTATCTTCTAATAACGTTGATGTACTAACTCTACAGACTAGCTTGTCCACCTACAACAGTTATCGTCAAAAACATATTTTGTTGCTTAATTAATTACATACTATTTCTGCACCTGTCGGTTGATTTTCGGGCGTCGATGCGCCCAAAACCGATTTCAAACCACTCCTAAAATACTCCATTTTCAACCTTAAAAATCTATAATCATTATTCTTGTAATTTATAATTTTTTGTACTTTAAATATAAACACCAATCAACACATCACATATTTTTCGTATATAACAACATATGTGTTAAATATGTGACATATACTGACAGTTGACAGTGTCAGTTTGAAAGCTGCCAACTAGGGATGCGCGATACTATCCGATATTCCAGTGTATCGATACTTTTACTTCCGATCCTCGATATTTTGTATCGATACTATTGTATGCTTTTCGATGCATTCCAAGTATTGATAAATTTGTAGTGTATCGATACTTTGCGATACGGGATTTTTAGTGGTAGCGGTAAGTGGCGTTATCTATAGTGATGAGCGATATCGTGCTTATTTTAACGAAACTAAAAATAAAAAACGAGAAACGCAGTTTTTTGCGTTTTTCGAGCTAATTTTGAGGTTATGTGGAAAAGTCACTAATGAAAAAGTTGTAGATTTTCTCAAGATCAACAACTTTTATAATCAACTTTTTATTCTAGAAACTCAACTTTGACCGGAAATCGCAATAATGTCTTTTTCCACTCCCATCCCCCCCGCCACCATAAGTGCTGTTTACCGAAAAAACGTCATATATTGAAAAATTTCTAATATTTTAATTCGTTTTTTTATGGTTTGTGACTATCAAAGCTACCTTCTACTAAATTTTTATCAAAATCGAACATTTTTTAACGAAACCAAAAATAAAAAACGAAAAATGCAGTTTTTTGCGTTTTTCAAGCTAATTTTGAAGTTATGTGGAAAAGTCACTAATAAAAAAGTTGTAGATGTTCTGAAGGTCTATAGTTCATTTACGATAAGTTTGCAATTTCGACATTTGTAGTAACAATTGCAGCCACTGAACAAAATTTAAATATCCAAAGTGTTAATGGAATAATTATATATATAACGGGGGAAATTACGGTCCAAAAGTTGGCTGCCGTGTTCGGGGTTGCAAGACTTATGTTGTCAAAATCAGACAATTTTATCAATTTCTTGTTTTGGTTTGTCGTTTTCATACGCATTTTATAGTTTGTTATTTACTGTGTAAGATATAATCAGTTATTTTCATAACTATTTTAAAAAGTGTATCGATCGCAATGCCTAGATTGAATGTAATCTTAGGCAATAGACAACTTATCAACATAACTTTATGCCAACAACTGGAAAAAAATTACAACGTGGCAACGATGTAAAACATCTGTCATGTTTTGTTATTGCAAACTTATCGTAAATGAACTTTACAACTTTTATAATCAACTTTTTATTCTAGAACCTCAACTTTGGCCGAAAATCGCAATAATGTCTTTTTCCAACTTTTACCGAAAAAACGTCAAAATTAGCAAAATCTCGGATCGTTAACGTATCGATACTTCGAGTATCGATAAATTAATATTCGATATTCTACTGTATCGATACTTTAGGTTCCGATCCGTATCGATACCTAATATCGATACTTTCTAGTGTATCGCGCAACCCTACAGTGCCAACTGTCATCTTCGTTGATGACGTTTCCAGGTTTTTAAAAAGCACACACATTTAAACCTACATAGACTAAACAACCAATTACGCCACTAGATTCTCTCATTAAGGCGTGGCATTTATAAAAAATAAAGATTTGTTTTTTGTGTCTGGAATAATCAATAAATAGAGCAATGCAACATTCATAATGTCTTCATTCAATTAAAATTTATGAACCTCCGCTTTTCCACAGCTCGCTATTATACCAATCGTAGTGTTTATTTGCATTACAGGGATAGGCAACACAACATACAGACTATAATATAACTTAATAGAATTGCACCAAAATAAAAATATATACTGGGTGTCCCAGAAGTTTATGACCCATTTTAACTGCAAAAATCTCGGAACTCAGAAACGATAGGGACGTGCGGTTTTCGTTGAACAATTTCTTTTTATATAAAGTTTTTTCAGTATAAATGTTTAATTAGTGATATCTTATATAGGGTGTTTTTAAAAAATGGTATTTTTAAATGCAAATATCGTCTATTTTTTTAATGAAACACCTTATATAGTTTTATTCTATCTGAAAGCTGAACTCTTTCTCGTTCCGAAAATGTATAATTTTTTTACCCACTGTGCAAGCCACCGACTCAACTTAGCTTCTTTTAGTACAGCCTGCACCGTACCCAGCATAAGAAATGCCCGAAGGGGTCTTACGACACTTTCATAAATCTTCCTATACATACTTGAACTTCAAGAAATAAACTTGAAGTATGATATTTTCGAATTTATTGTTGATTTTTTTTGCCCGTCCGCCCCTTGTGCCCCTCCCAGAAAAATCCTGGATCCGCCCTTGAAACTGCGACTTCTCATATTAACTTTACTACGTGGAATTTTTCCATAATAATTATTATTATTCTGTTGTGGAATTTGATATTTATTGACTATATTTAATAATTACTTCTCATATTTACAAAATATTGTAGGTACGATTGATACTGTTTCATTTTGATTATAACAAATTAAAAAAAATTAAAATCAAGACTTAGATAGCTGAGTGGCATGTCAAATGTTGATTTACTGCTGCCCATCATACTGATATGATTTGCTTTTTAAGGAGGCTGCAAGTTGTCGATTTTTTATGCTCTAAACAATTATTTATTGAAAAATGGTATTGGTTTTTCAAGCAATTTAGGAAACGAGCGCATTTCCCTTGTATAATTATGTTGTTTAGTAGACCAATGATTAAATTTAAAGCACGGTCGTCTCTGATGGTTCGTAATTAATTGGAATAATTGATATCTCACAGATTTGTATACATAATACTGATGTCCATGTACCCTTGAAAGGATGCTCATTATTAAAGACTATCTCTGTACTTTTTATAACTTTCCATGTTTCCATATTTAGCACAAAAATCCTGAGCTGGATGTATAATGCCATAGTCAGACCTGACTGTATGTGTATTACAGGAGCAATGAGAACATGCCCAATGGCAGCAATGGAAGTGATTCTGGTGGTGGAAAGTGTTGCAGAAAGAACAAGATACAGACTAAGTAGAGAGGGAATCATTAAAAAAACCACCTCTTACTTCTTTTAGAAATCAGAAAACCTTGGACATGTCACAAGATGGTATGATGAAAAAGTATAACTTTTCAAAGTAATTCGTTACGGAATTAAGCAACAAGAAGGAATGGAATCCAAATACCATTACCAGACTTGGGAAGAATGCCATTCAATGGTACACAGATGGCTCAAAAGCAATAGAAGGAACTGGGTTAGGAGTGTTCGGGCCAGGAATCAAACCAAAATTCACGCCATAAGAAAGTGTGCCCAGTTCAATATTGATAAAGGACATAGAAGGCAAAGGATTGTCATAATGTTGGATAGTCAAGCAGCCATTAAAGCACTGAGCTCTTGTGTAATCAGTTCCAAAATGGTGTGGGAATGCCTAGGCAAACTCAATGAACTAGGCGAGAACAATATAGTCACCTTACTATGGATTCCAGGACACACTGGAATAGAAGGAAATGAAATAGCAGATGAACTAGCAAAGAGGGGGACTAAAACACCCTTTTGGGGGCCTGAACCCTTTTACTGTATCAGTTCCAATGTAATATTGGAAGAAATAGGCAAAGCCGAAAAAAAGAGAAGAACTGACCATTGTAAAGATCTAGTAGGACTTAGACAATCAAAGATTCTTCTGGGTGACTACAACTGGTTGAGACCAAATGAATGCAGAAGTCTAAGTAAAACTGCACTAAGTGTTTTAACAGGGATCCTAACGGGACATTGTCGCCTGAATGGGCACCTGGAAAAGTTCAAAATATGAAGGAAGAAGAATGTAGATTCTGTGGCATGGAAGAAGAAACCTCCATCCACATACTTGCGAATTGCACAGCAATTCAGAATCCTAGGGCACAACACCTTGAAGATTACTGGATAGAAAAGGGACATTTACCTAGGTTAAAGCCTGCAGATATCCTAAAATTCCTCCGGGAAATAGGACTAAGGGAGCTGAGAGTCAAGATGTAATATTGGAAGAAATAGGTAAAGCAAAAAAAAAGAGAAGAACTGACCATTGTAAAGATCTAGTAGGACTTAGACAATCAAAGATTCTCCTGGGTGACTACAAGCGGTTGAGATCAAATGAATGCATAAGTCAAAGTAAAACTGCACTAAGAGTTTTAACAGGGATCCTGACGGGACATTGTCGCCTGAATGGGCAGCTGGAAAAGCTCAAAATAGTGGAGGAAGAACATTGTAGATTCTCTGGCATGGAGAAAGACACCTCTATCCACATACAGATTAATTCAGAATCCTAGAGCACAACACCTAGGAGATTATTGGATACAAGAGGGTCATTTACCTAAGTTAAGGCTTGTAGATATCCTAAAATTCCTCCGTGAAATAGGACCAAGGGAGCTGCTAGTCTCTTAGATTCTCCTCAGGAACTAAGTAGAAGTAAGGGGGCACAATAGATCTTTTAGGTCTCAGTGAATGTCACCCCAATACATATAGATATATACACGTACCCTTGAAAGGATGTCCATTTTATTAAAGACTATCCCTGTATACTTTTTATAACTTTCCATGCGTCCATATTTATAACTTTAACATTTTCCTACTAATAACCTGCTTGGTGATGCATTTGCCTGTTGGGAATATATAACAACTTAATCTCGATTCTTGAAACACTTTGTATATAAATAGTCTACCCTTTGTAGTATAGTGCCTGTTTTTAATTGTTTATTTACTACCTACTATGTAGTTGCTAGTAGATGTAGTCCAGTAAATTTATACCCTTGCTTTAAATTTAAACGTGTAACATAAAATTGCTCGTAGCTTTGAAGAATCTGTCGATAATTTGCCGACGCTATATTAATCCGAATCATTCTTTCATACTATTAAAATTATACATTCTTATCTTGATGTTTTGAACACGAAAGACCTTTCTGCCATTTTGTTATCACTAGAAGGACGTTGATTATCGTGTATATAGAGTACTTTCGCTGAATTAGAAATCATTGATGCTTATGGTCAGCTATTTTATTATAATTGTGGACTTCACACATTCAACTTTATTTGTTGTAGGCCCTGTGCGTTACTTTTGTTGAAGCAAACCCAATAACACAGAAATACTCTATTAAAAGACTTTTATGTTTAAAGAAAAATTATAATGATGACAACTATTAAAAATTATATATGACAAGTATCATTTTGTATATTATAAACAAGTACATAACAACTAGTAAACTAGAAGGAGAAACCTAGAAAATGATAATATTTCAACACTTTCCCTCATTAAGTGGTTTTTCTCTTCACTAAGTTAGTTTAATCCTATATTTGTACAAAGCTGTACTAATCTAGGTTTTGGAAGAGCTTTGGTCATCATATCAGCCAACTGATGCTCAGTATGTACTTTCTTAACAACAATTATTTCTCCTTCTGATACCAATTCCCGTACAAAAAAGTGCATTGTTCGAATATGTTTGGTACGTCTATGGAATTCGGGATTTTGAGCTAACCTCAATGCTGGTTCATTGTCAATATGAAGTTCTGGTACAGCTGATAAGTTAGTTATTTCTGTCAAGAGACGTTTAATCCAAACTATTTCGCGAGCAGCCTCACTTGCAGCAACTATTTCTGGTTCGGTTGTGGAAATTGCTACTGAAGTTTGTTTTTGGCTTAACCATGATACCGCACCTGCAGCATAAATACAAACAATTCCTGATGTTGATCTACCAGTAAGTGTATCACCTCCATGATCAGCATCACTGTATATTCTTATGATTCCTTGCAGATGGTGTGGTTTATAAGTGATTCCATAATCCAATGTTCCTTGAAGGTATCTAAATATACGTTTCACCTTAATAACATCTTCTTTACTGGGATGTTCCAACGATCTAGAAACAACTCCTAGTGCATAAGATATATCTGGTCTCGTAGATACCATAAGTTACATTAATGAACCAACAGCTTCTCTATAAGGAAAATTTAGAGATTCATCTTGATCTTTCCCTGATTGAGAATAGTCCTTAATAATAGGTGTTGAAACTGGTCTGCAATTTTCCATGCCAAACTTTTCTAAAATTTTCTTAGTATAGGACTTTTGGTGTATTTTTATTGAACCATTGTCTTTGATAGATATCTCTATACCTAGAAAATATAAAGAAGGCTTGAGGGTAATTTTGAATTCTGATTTCAGTTTTTCATCAGAATCTGCAGTATGCTCAGGATGATTAGAAGCTAACAGGCCATCATCTACATAAAGAGCAAGTAAAAGTTTGATTTTTCCATGTAGCTTTATAAAAAGACAAGGATCAGCTTCGCTCATTATAAATCCATATTCCTTTAGAAATTTAACAAAACGTTGATTCCAGCACCTAGGCGCCTGTTTTATCCCATATAGACTCTTGTGTAATCTGCAAACCTTTTGAGAGTTATCATTGAATCCTTCAGGTTGACGCATGTATATTGTTTCATCTAGCTCTCCATAAAGAAAAGCAGTTGATACATCAAACTGAGTGAGTTTCAACTTTTCATTTGCTGCAACACTAAGTAAAAGTCTTGTAGTGCTAGATCTCGCAACTGGACTAAATGTTTGATCATAATCTACGCCTTCTTTTTGAGCAAAACCTTTTATGACTAGTCGAGCTTTATACTTATCAATGGAGCCGTCGGGATTCGTCTTTACTTTATAAACCCATTTACATGGAAGTGTTTTAATTCCTTCCCGGAGTTCTTCCAAAGTCCACGTTTGGTTTTCTTGTAAAGATTCCATCTCTATCTGCATTGCCTTTTGCCATTCTTCCTTCTCAGAGCTGTTTATAGCTTCTCTGTATGAAGATGGTTCTGAAGGTTCAGTTATATTTGCTAAAGAAGTCATTACAAAGTCTTCAAAACGTTGTGGAGGTTTTATTAATGCTCTATTTCGTAGATTTCTTGTTTCATCTATTTGCGGTTCTGAATGTTCAATTTCACCATCATCATTATCTTCGTCTTGACTTATAAATTCTGTCTTCTTCAAGATTTCTTCTGTTTGAATATCATTATCCTCAACATCTCGATTTTCCACATGAGTCTCTTCATTTTTCTGTCGAACAAATTCTAATTTGAAATTACTTTTAATTTGGAGAATGTTCTCTTGGAAAGTTACATCACGTGATCTGATTAATTTATTATTTTCTCTACACCATATGCGATACCCATCTACACCATCATAGCCAATTAAAATACCTTTCATGGCCTTTTTATCCATTTTCTTTCTTTGTTGTTTAGGTATATGAGCATAGCATGTAGTTCCAATAATTCTAAGATGCTTAAGGCTTGGTTTCTTCCCAGTCCATAATTGTATTGGTGATTTTCCTTCTATTCTAGAAGAACCACTGAGATTGAGAATATATTTAGCTGTATTTATCATCTCAGCCCACAATCCTTGAGGAATTTCTTCATGGGAGTGCATAAGAGCTCTAGCTGTTTCTACCAGCGTTCTATTTTCTCTTTCTGAAGAACCATTTTGTTGCGGTGTATACGGCATAGTAAAGCGTTGTTTTACTCCATACTTGGCTAAAATCTCTTTAACTTCTTTATTATCAAACTCTCCTCCATTGTCACAAAGCAGTTCTTGCACTGTATGACCTGCAGCTCGTATCTGAAGTAACATTTCTTGCAGCTTAGAGGAAACTTCTGACTTATGTTTGATAAAAAATACTTCACGAAAACAAGTAAAATCGTCTTTAAATAAAACGTAGTATCTAAACCCTGACATAAAATTTAAAAATGGACCACATACATCCGTATGAATACGTTCTCCAGGTAGAGTTGCATGTTCTCTTGTACCAAATTTTCTTCGATTGGCTTTTCCAAACACACATCCTTCACATATTTCGCTATCGAGATATACTTTGATTCCAAATTCTCTTTCTATTAAGTTTTTCACATGTCTTTTGTTTTGATGACCTAGTCTTTCGTGAAATAACTGTAGTTGTGATTTATTTGATATGTTATTCAATTCAGGTAATTTCGCAATAGTGTTTATATTTAGTTTAAATAATCCGGAATTTTGGCTTCTGTAACCTTCAAGAACAACTATATTATCAATTTTTAGAAAACATTTTGTGGCTCTGGAGATAAATTGACTATTTGGTTTTTTATCTGGAGCAGCGAGAAGGGAAAACAAATTTTTCTTGATTTTTTGTACAAGCCAAACATCACTAAGAATTAGTGTGTTTTTTTGTTTCAAAAATTATTGTTCCTCTTCCTAGGGCTTCAATTGATTCACCACTTGCAGTTATCACTTGATGAGCTGTTGTGAAAGGTTCATAAGTATCAAATAATTCTAGACAAAATGTAATGTGATTTGTAGCACCATTATCTACATACCAGTTACGAACCACTTCTTCTGAATTAAAACATTCATTTGAACAGACTAGAATGACGTTAGCTTTTGAATTTGTAGTACTTGACTTAGGGGGTTTGCCATCAGCACACATTTTAACTTTATGACCTTTTTCTTTACAATATTTGCAATACCAATTCTTGAACTTATTTTTATTTGGATATGAAGACGTACCAATAAAAAGAACTTCTTGATTCACCTTATTTTTTAGCTTTTTCATTCAAGGCTTTCTCATAAACACACAATTGATTCGTAAGGTTGTCTATTGTTCTGTTATTTTTGGATATTAACATCCAACTAGATCTAAATGAGAAATAATTGTCTGGTAATGTTCCTAAAATTTTACAAATTAGCAACACTTCTGGTAGTTCAATTGCATTTTCTTTTTGAACTGCTAATTTCAATTCATTCCAAAGATTTTTAAGCTTAGACATATGTGTAGCTACATCGTCATTTGGTTCTTTTTCAAAGCTAAAGAATTCTAAACAGAGATCTTAAACTTTTTCTTCCGTTGCACCATCAAATAGTCTGTGTAATTCTTGCCATATTTCTTTTGCTCTTGAAAATCTCATAATTTTCTTTAAAGTATCTTCGGTCATATTGGTTGTTAGGATAATCATTGCACTGCTTTCTACTTTTCTGTACTCTTTCAACTCTTCTTTGTACTTGATACCTTCTGCCTCCGTAGCATTTTCTGCTAAAGTTGTAGGTTCTTTTAGTGTACCTTCTACAATTTCTAGAGCTCCAATAATACCTCTTAGTAACGTGCAAATTTTAAATTTCCACGTAGACCAATTTGATTTACCTTCTAAAAGTCCAATTTGTACTTTTGTATAATCCATTTTGTCAACTAAATCTGTGATGACAAAAATTGGGGTATATTTATGGTACAAAGATTCAGATCAAGTGCCTGGGCTGATGAGCACAACCCAATTTATGAATGAATGAAATGAATGGGGTATATTTATTTATTGCGTTCCTGGGCCCATAACCTGTTGAAGCAAACACAGAAATACTCTATTAAAAGACTTTTATGTTTAAAGAAAAATTATAATGATGACAACTATTAAAAATTATATATGACAAGTATCATTTTGTATATTATAAACAAGTACATAACAACTAGTAAACTAGAAGGAAAAACCTAGAAAATGATAATATTTCAATAATAATATAATATAATATTGAATAGACGAGGCTTTACTTGATGAAGATCCATACTACTGATGAAATAAAACAAATTAAATTTTCATTATTTATTTTTAACTGACGTACAGATTAAAATTAGTGACGCGTTTCGCTACACAGTAGCTTTTTCAAACTAGCTCTTGTTTTTTTTCATCAGTAATATAATATTGGTTATATGTATAGAAAACTGAGTATGTTTGTTAAATTTTACCGGACTATAAACGTTAAGAGGTCGGACAGAAACGACCAAGAGAGATATACACTATCTACCCATTTGTATACACCTTTTTCCAGTGTTGTTTTGTATTTTGTTTCTTTTAGTATCACAGTGACAATTGAGTGGAGGAGATCACGATTGTGTCGCGGCAGGTCCGTGTTTCGTACGTGAATCTGGTACAGGTGAAATTTGACCAAAAATAAGATAAGCTCCAATAAATCGGAACTCTGCAATAAGAAATTGACACATCTTAGTTGATTCTTCATACTGAATGCATCCGTATTTTTATTCGCGAGTTTTTTGTGGTTTCTCTCTAGAGGTTGACATTTAATTTAAAAGGTTAGTGTTTACATTTTACCTACAGTAGTAAGTACTAGTTATATTTAATTAGGTACCATGGTTTTAACTCGGTCAACGTCTGAAGATTGGTATAATTTAATAGTATTAATTTCTTATATAAAGGAGTTATTTATAGAAAGAACTACTTAGGTATAAATTTTTATTGATCGTTTAATTTCTAATTTTTTTATAGAACATGTGAATTTTTAATTGCCGAGTGATTGTTAAAATACGACAGGTTATAATAGTTCTGCTTGTTTTATATTAAAAATGTTAATAATTTAGGAAATTAATTTTAATAAATAATCAGAGGAATTTACCAGTTTGAATTTTTTTTAATTATATTTTTTTCTATTTTTAATAGGAATCTTTTAAAGTTGTTTCTAGAATACAAAGCAACAACTTTGAAAATATTTAAATTAACAAAAAAAATTGTACTGGTCAATTAAATATTTACATATATTATATGTAGAGGGATTCATTTTGATATGAATAAATTAAATAAAGCAAATTTCGAGCATATAAGTACCAACGTAATCTTCTTACATTCCGCTGTAATAAAACAATTTTCATATTATTATATGTATTTGAAAAATAATTTATTATATCTTAAATACCCAAATCTATGCAGTGAACTTAAAGTAAAAAAATTCACAGCCGAAGTTCTAGCTCGTGATTCGAGATTTTTCTTATTTTCAAAATATTTTAAATGTTGCGAAAATTCAGTTATTGTTTCCATCACCAACAGTAAGCTGAAGATGATTATTTGTGTATGTATTCGTTGTCGTTGACATACAGGTCACTCTACAGTTCTATTGCGGTTAAAAATTTAAGAACGTACCCGAACAGTTAATGAGGAAAATCTAATTAAGCAATAATTGCCGAAGCGTTCAAAGTGTAATTATTGAAAATTTCTAATTTCTCAAGGTTAAGTACAAAACGCTATTACGAGGAGTCCAAAAGTATGGAACCAAGTAAATATCTTTAAAACGAATTAAACGATATTTATGAAACTTTCCAGGCAAGTACAATATTAATATATTCGCGGTTTAGCCGGAAATTTCCTCAACTTTTATTATGTAAACAGAACACCGTGTATATTTTTAACTGAAGAATTTACACAACTAAAGCTTAAAACTTTTAAAATGTAAATATTCATAGTTTTAAACCCCATAAAATATTCCCAAAATGTAAAGGATTCAACACCATTTTATCTGTTATTGATAGAAGTCATAAAATTGTAAAAATCTGAACAATATAAATGTCGGAAATTCTGTACAGCATTTGGAAACCAACAAGCATTTATAGCCGTAAAATCCGTTATTTTCCCTAAAATTATAAAATACAATTTTTATTGGGATTAGGTTGACAGAATCCTGTTCAGACTTTTACCCTTTCACATCTGCATATTTTATTATGAGCTCATAAAATTATTTTTATAATTCCTTCTAAGCTCAAGGTGCCAAAATTTATACCTATTAACCATGGTCGCACGCAAAATAAATCTCAAGGAGGATTAAATACAAACTTTTATACAGAGCATTTCAATAAAAACTATCCACCCCACATAATTCTGAAGGTGTCAAAAAATGAAAAAACACGTCAAAAACCATATAAAGGGTGACCATCTTTTTGCTCATATGTAGACGTTATAACTTTAACCCCTCCCTTATATGGTCACCACTCCCAATTTTTTAAATGGAACATCCTAAACCATATTGCATTGTTGGATTCTGCCCTACAAGAGGATTACAAAAATGTATAATACATAAGTGAAAAATCAATCAGTTGGGAGTTTAAAAGTAAACTTGCCTTTACTGCGGCACTAACTTTACTCATAAAAGTGACGCCTTCAGAAATATGTGGGGTGGATAGTTTTCATTGAAATCAAAGATTACAAAAAAAATCTGTAATCTTTGATTGAAATGCTCTGCATATGTTTGAAATTATTCTGCATACAAACACAAAAAAGAAGTAGATTTTGTGTAATTACAATTTTTATTTTTTTAAATTCAATTACTAGGGTTGCGCGATACACTAGAAATTATCGATATTAGGTATCGATACGGATTGGAACGTAAAGTATCGATACAGTAGAATATCGAATACTAACGATCCGAAATTTTCCTAATCTTGACGTTTTTTTGGTAAAAATCACCTTTTTGGGAGGTGGAAAAAGACATTATTGCGATTTCCGGCCAAAGATGAGATTCTAGAGAAAAAAGTTGATGATAAAAGTTGTAGATCTACAACTTTTTAATTGGTGACTTTTTCATATAACTTCAAAATTAGCTCGAAAAACACAAAAACTGCATTTTTCGTTTTTTATTTTTGGTTTCGTTAAAAAATGTTCGATTTTGATGAAAATTTAGTAGAAGGTAGCTTTGATAGTCACAAACCATGAAAAAAAATTTCAAATTAAAATATTGGACATTTTTCGAGTTATGACGTTTTTTCGGTAAAAAACACTTTTTTGGGGGGGTGGAAAAAGACATTATTGCGATTTCCGGCCAAAGTTGAGGCTCTAGAATAAAAAGTTGATTATAAAAGTTGTAGATCTTGAGAAAATCTACAACTTTTTCATTAGTGACTTTTCCACGTAACTTCAAAATTAGCTCGAAAAACGCAAAAAACTGCATTTTTCGTTTTTTATTTTTGGTTTCGTTAAAAAATGTTCTGTTTCGATGAAAATTTAGTAGAAGGTAGCTTTGATAGTCACAAACCATGAAAAAAAATTTCAAATTGAAATATTGGAAATTTTTCGAGTTATGACGTTTTTTCGGTAAAACACACTTTTTGGGGGGGGTGGAAAAAGACATTATTGCGATTTCCGGCCAAAGTTGAGTTCCTAGAATAAAAAGTTGATTATAAAAGTTGTAGATCTTGAGAATATCTACAACTTTTACATCAGTGATATTTCCACATAACCTCAAAATTAGCTCGAAAATGCAAAAAACTGCATTTTTCGTTTTTTATTTTTGGTTTCGTTAAAAAATGTTCGATTTTGATGAAAATTTAGTAGAGGGTAGCTTTCATAGTAGCAAACCATGAAAAAAAATTTCAAATTGAAATATTGGAAATTTTTTGAGTTATGACGTTTTTTCGGTAAAACACACTTTTTTGGGGGGGGTGGAAAAAGACATTATTGCGATTTCCGGCCAAAGTTGAGTTCCTAGAATAAAAAGTTGATTATAAAAGTTGTAGATCTTGAGAATATCTACAACTTTTACATCAGTGATATTTCCACATACCCTCAAAATTAGCTCGAAAAACGCAAAAAACTGCATTTTTCGTTTTTTATTTTTGGTTTCGTTAAAAAATGTTCGATTTTGATGAAAATTTAATAGAAGTTTGCTTTGATAGTCACAAACCATGAAAAAAATTTCAAATTTAAATATTGGAAATTTTTCGAGTTATAACGTTTTTTCGGTAAAAAACACTTTTTTGGGGGGGTGGAAAAAGGCATTATTGCGATTTCCGGCCAAAGTTGAGTTCCTAGGATAAAAAGTTGACCATAAAAGTTGTAGACATTGAGAAAATCTACAACTTTTTCATTAGTGACTTTTCCACATAACCTCAAAATTAGCTCGAAAAACGCAAAAAACTGCATTTTTCGTTTTTTATTTTTGGTTTCGTTAAAAAATGTTCGATTTTGATGAAAATTTAGTAGATGGTAGCTTTGCACCATATCATTTCACAACGTGATTAAAAAATCACGATATCGCTCATCACTATAGATAACGCCACTTGCCGCACCACTAAAAATCCCGTATCGCGAGGTATCGATACACTACAAATTTATCGATACTTGGAATGCATCGAAAAGCATAGTATCGATACAAAATATCGAGTATCGGAAGTAAAAGTATCGATACACTGGAATATCGGATAGTATCGCTCATCCCTATTACGTACGCCGTCTAGAGGTCGATATTAAAGTCTGTAAATTACTTCGAGCATTTTCTTGAAGCCGCTCTTGTCATATAATTTTTTTCTTAAGCTGTTCTACAAGCTGATTCTAAAATATGTCACGTTCTTATTTGCCACCCGGACATATTTTTAGGTTTGTTCAAAATTTGTTTTTATTACCCCATCTCCTAAGTATCCAGACTATAATTCCAATTTTTTCAACCAAAACGTCAAGCTCTCTTTTACAACTAATCACACCCTCTATCGACAGTTCTACGAACTTGAAATTGATTTTCAACTACTCATCTTAGCTAGTTCCATTATAATTTTTTTGCAATAAATAATATAAATAAACTAACTCAAGAGGATCAACATTAATATATTTATTCTTCACCTCGAAGTCTTATTTGTCTGTTAAACATATAAAACTCCTTCCGAGAAATTTTCGGACACGTATAGAGTTATAAGAGAGAAATCCATTTACTTTTTCGTACACATACGTACATAAATATCTAAAGTAGATTCGTAGGGTGAACGCAATCGTAAAATGAGTTTCTTTTATTACCAGATCAATACTTGCTGAACCCAACCCTGTTTATAGTACAGTCTAAAATTTTTGTCTATGGAAAATCCGGTAGGGTCGAGCCGTCTCCGAAGACCATCAGGTAGATTTTTATTAGGGTCGAGCAGTCTCCCCTTATTGACACTTTATTTGAGGTAGATTAATTGCCAGAATTTCACTTCCTCCAAGTATTGATTTGTTAATGTGTAAAGCAGGCCGCACACTATCGCGGAACGGAACGGAATGGAACGGAAAGAATGGAAATTTTGAATCTCCGCACATTATCGCGGAATTCAACGGAAAACAATATTTGTATATGAGAAAGAGACCTGCTTTCCCAATCAAGTTTTAGTGTGTCTTTTGTAATGGACAGTTCAGACGAAGAATTTGAGGCGCTGTGTGTAGTTGTTGAAGAAGAAGAAATTGCGAGAGAGAACAAGAAAAAGCGTAAATGGATCCATGAAATAAACCTCAAAAGACAAGAATTTGGTGAATTTCATTATCTATTCCCAGATTTTTTAGAAGACGAGCAAAAATTTTTCAAGTACATTTGTCTCAGGAATGAACACGTTTTGTTGTACTGATTAGTGGCTACGGGCTGGTGGGTAGTGGAGGGGGCTGCGAAATCGTTCAGTGAGCAATCCAATAAATTCCGTTTCGTTCCATTCCATTCCGCGGTGTTCCGATCCGCGATAGTGTGCGGCTACTAACTTAATTCTATGCTTCCGAAATTTCCGTTCCGTTCCATTCCGTTCCGTTCCGCGATAGTGTGCGGCCTGCTTATTGTTCCTTGCCCTCACAATTAATCATTAACTTGTTCTTGAAAAGTGTTTTACGTTTTTTGTCTTGTTGCAATAAAATATATTTTTAATAATATTTGGATTTTAAAAAATGTTGGAATTGAAGAAAGTATATTTTAATTGAATGGGAGACAACTCGGACTTGAGCCTTCACCGATTGCTCCAAAACAAACCATGGCACAGGGGCTGGTATAAAAGAACCTAGAAAGAGAATATTCTTTAGCCTTGGTCGATATACGACTGTGTTTCAAGCAGAGACGATTGCCGATATAAATTGATGAAAACATCAGAAGAGGATATACCGGACAAAAATTTAAAATATTCACTGACAGCCAGGCTCTGCTTCAAGCTATCAGTAACCCAACAACTAGGTCTAGACTGGTGAAAAACTGCAAAGAATCCCTTAACAGGCTGGCAAGAGATAACAAAGTGTCTCTAATATGGGTGCCGGCACATGAGGGGATTGCAGGTAATGAAATGGCGGACCAGTTAGCTAAAGAAAGCTCTAAAGGAGACTTCATAGGTCCGGAATCGTTTTGTGTATAAGAGGGGAAATCGGGAACTGGCTAGATAGAGAACAGCAACTCAAATGGAGATTGACACAGTGGTACCTTCATACAAAGAGTTTACTGAACAAGGTAGACAAAGAAATCTCAACCAAGATATTGAAACTGGGTAAGAGACATTTGAAGACAGATACCGACCTGGTGACTGGACTCTGCACCCTGAGGAAACATCTGCACAAAATGGGCAAAGTTGGTGAACGTATGTGCAGAAAATGTGAACTTGATGATGAAACACCTACTCACATACTCTGCTTCAGCGAGAACTTACAATTACTTAGACGGAAGCTCTTTGGAGAGGATTTAATATAACCATTACAGCTACTGAAAATCTCTCCAGTCAAACTAGTGGTCTCTATAGAAGATACGAAGCTTCTGGAATTGAAGTAGATAACATGGGAAATGGTACAAAGATTCAGTTCAAGTGCCTGGGATGTTGAGCACAACCCAAATGAATGAATGAAGGAGCCTTTTCGAAAACAGGTTCGGGAGACAGCTCGACCCCGACCGGAAAACTAACTCGGCAAATAATCGAATACACTTTATCCGATATATTTATTTCTCAACAGGATATGTCAAAAAATAGACGATGTCATATTATAGCTTTTAATATATGCTCTTTGCAAAATGATTTTTGCCCTGTATTGCATAACTATATGTGCTTACAGAACGATATTCAATCGGGAACTACATAAAAAATTATGGCTGAGCCCAAAATTTAATACCTTGTTACTCGAGCTGGTACTTGGATCGATTATTATTAAATTTTAATTGTACCAAGAAAAGTGTGACAGAATAATATTAGATTATTTGAGCCTATGGTGCTCATAGACCTGATGAGGGATTTTGAAAAACTGCTCCACGATGTTTGGACGTATATACAAAATAAATGTTATTTCTACAAAAAATAAAGGTATTAACTTTTAAAAAATACAATTTAAATAGTAAAAACGTTTGTCTGACGCTTTCGTAAACACATCAAATACTTAACAGCTTGCAAGTTGGAAGTTTATTTTGATACTTGAATCATTTGAATTATTTTGTGCTAAAGTCATTAATACTAATGTTGTACATCCACTGGATCCCGAATTCGTTGTTAAGTAGAATATAAAAGAAAATATGATATTTTTATCCTAAAAGTTTTCTGGACAAAAATTGAAATCAAACATTTCTTACAATCTTTTCTGTTCAAGCCGTAAATTGACAATACATACCTATGTACGTACCAAATTTTCTGTATTATTTAGAAACATGTGATATCCAAAATAGGGTTGCGCGATACACTAGAAAGTATCGATATTAGGTATCGATACGGATCGGAAGGTAAAGTATCGATACAGTAGAATATCGAATGTTAATTTATCGATACTCAAAGTATCGATACGTTAACGATCCGAGATTTTGCCAATTTTGATGTTTTTTCGGTAAAAAACACCTTTTTGGGGGAGGGCGGAAAAAGACATTATTGCGATTTCCGTCCAAAGTTGAGTTCCTAGAATAAAAAGTTGATTATAAAACTTGTAGATCTTGGGAAAATCTACAACTTTTACATTAGTGACTTTTCCACATAACCTCAAAATTAGCTCGAAAAACGCAAGAAACTGCACATTTTTCGTTTTTTATTTTTAGTTTCGTTAAAAAATGTTCGATTTTGATGAAAATTTAGTAGAAGGTAGCTTTCATAGTAACAAACCATGAAAAAAAATTTCAAATTGAAATATTGGAAATTTTTCGAGTTATAACGTTTTTTCGGTAAAACACACTATTTTTGGGGGGTGGAAAAAGACATTATTACGATTTCCGGCCAAAGTTGAGTTCCTAGAATAAAAAGTTGATTATAAAAGTTGTAGATCTTGGAAAAATCTACAACTTTTACATTAGTGACATTTCCACATAACCTCAAAATTAGCTCGAAAATGCAAAAAACTGCATTTTTCGTTTTTTATTTTTGGTTTCGTTAAAAAATGTTCGATTTTGATGAAAATTTAGTAGAGGGTAGCTTTCATAGTAGCAAACCATGAAAAAAAATTTCAAATTGAAATATTGGAAATTTTTTGAGTTATGACGTTTTTTCGGTAAAACACACTTTTTTGGGGGGGAGGAAAGAGACATTATTGCGATTTCCGGCCAAAGTTGAGTTCCTAGAATAAAAAGTTGATTATAAAAGTTGTAGATCTTGAGTATATATACAACTTTTACATCAGTGATATTTCCACATAACCTCAAAATTAGCTCGAAAAACGCAAAAAACTGCATTTTTCGTTTTTTATTTTTGGTTTCGTTAAAAAATGTTCGATTTTGATGAAAATTTAGTAGAAGTTAGCTTTGATAGTCACAAACCATGAAAAAAATTTCAAATTTAAATATTGGAAATTTTTCGAGTTATAACGTTTTTTCGGTAAAAAACACTTTTTTGGGGGGGTGGAAAAAGGCATTATTGCGATTTCCGGCCAAAGTTAAGTTCCTAGAATAAAAAGTTGATTATAGTTGTAGATCTTGAGAAAATCATTTTTCATTAGTGACTTTTTCACATAACCTCAAAATTAGCTCGAAAAACGCAAGAAACTGCACATTTTTCGTTTTTTATTTTTAGTTTCGTTAAAAAAAGCACGATATCATTTCACAACGTGATAAAAAAATCACGATATATCGCTCATCACTATAGATAACGCCACTTGCCGCTACCACTAAAAATCCCGTATCGCAAGGTATCGATCCACTACAAATTTATCGATACTTGGAATGAATCGAAAAGCATAGTATCGATACAAAATATCGAGTATCGCAAGTAAAAGTATCGATACACTGGAATATCGGATAGTATCGCGCATCTCTAATCCAAAATCATGTTCTCTACAATATTTTTTGGATTCTCATCCTTATGTTTGCTTGACAGCTTTTTCCGAACAAAAATTCTTTTAACTGGTCTGTTAAAAAAAACTGAATGTATCGAATAACACACAACACACAAGTTTTGTTCAAGAAGGGAGAGCTTGTCTACTGCAGATAAATCGTTTCTTATATCAGCAGGTATAGGTAGTATATATTGGATTTTCGTATGCGGGTGCTGCAACAGCTATTCCAGCATTTTTATTGCGTTAGGGAATACACAGAGGAACGGAAATACGAAGAAACGAATGCGTTTCGTATAAAAAGGGAAATACGAGGGTTGTCTTTTATATTTTGCATATAGAGCTAGGAAAAATTAAACACTATTGTTTTTCAAAGTATTCTCCACGAAGAGAAATGCCTTTTTGGAACCAATTCCTGTAGGTACATTTAAAATAGAGTTTTTGAAGACGTTGAATGCATCTTCTGGATGTATGGAGAATGGTCCAGCAACTCGATGTTTTTTTGTTTTAAAAACTCAGCTGAGTGGGAACTTACATTCGTCGTTTTTCGAAACTCTGCAATTACTTCCGGCAAACAAATCGTTATGAACCAATCAGCAGAAATATTTATTTGATCTTGCAGAGGAATTGTTGATACATGACCCGCTTTTGAGACAAATGTCGCCACCATCTTTTTGGAAACACTTCGAGAGCTTATGCTATGTCTTTTGAAAAAGGCAGGATGATACAGAGATTTGATGTCATTTGATAGAAATTGAGAATTACTGTAAACTCACTCTCCTTTGGAGTAGACCAATACTTTACGAAACCTAAAACAAAGAATAAAATAATTATCAAAGAACAATTGTAAATTATTTAACTAAATTAATAATTTTAAAAAATCATGTTTCCCTAAAAGAAAAACATTTGCGAGTAAAAAAACAAAGGCATGCTAGTGTTAACTTATAAAGTCTGTACATATTGTACATGTTTTAATATTATTCAAAATAGCTTTGTTTCTCTTGAAAATCGGATTTAAAAATCAAGTATACCAGTTGTATCATTGAAATTATTAGACGAATTAAGATTATTAGTTATTAAAAATTACACATTTGTACAAAAATCAAGATATTTTTCTGAATTTATTTTGCTAAATAAATGAACTAATTTTTAAAGATCCTGTATGTTAATAAACAAAATTTAAGCAGACGTATTTAAATTGTCATTTAATATTTTCTATAGGAGCCTCAATACGAGGTAAAAGTATATGTACAGTTTATCGAAACTAACCTCCCATATAAGAACAATTTGTCATAGCTAGGAATATATACCGGCCACCTTTTTAGTATTTTAAATATTTAGGTATAAGAAAATAGTAAGAGAAAGCAAAAATGGACTATAAATTAACAATATTATGTACTAATTAATTTTTCAAGATTAAGAAAATTTAAAACCTACTAAAGCATTTATTAAAAAGGTACTTATTTATAAAAAAAAGATCTAAGCAAATTTAAAATATAGTAAACAATTGTAAAATACTTCGTTTATATATCAAAAATCAATTGTTTATTGTAATAACATTGTTCGAATGTGATAAAAATATTTTAAAAATCATTAATAATGCTAATAACTACCCGTAAATACAATGAAAACTTACCGTAAATGTATCAGATTGTAATCCAAGGAATCCATATAGGCACTATTCACGTTTCCGAAAATAAATTTCGAACGCACGCACACACCGATATTTCCTATTCGAAAGTCAAGCTACTGAATATAAATCGACAAAATTTATTCGTTAGTCACCCCGTTAAATAAGTAAAGTTATTTATCATAACTACGATTAATTCGGTAAAAAACACCTTTTTGGGGGGTGGAAAAAGACATTATTGCGATTTCCGTCCAAAGTTGAGTTCCTAGAATGAAAAGTTGTAGATCTTGGGAAAATCTACAACTTTTACATCAGTGACTTTTCCACATAACCTCAAAATTAAAACGCAAAAAACTGCATTTTTCGTTTTTTATTTTTGGTTTCGTTCAAAAATGTTCGATTTTGATGAAAATTCAGTAGAAGGCTTTCTTAGTCACAAACTATGAAAAAAATTTTCAAATTGAAATATTGGAAATTTTTCGAGTTATAACGTTTTTTCGGTAAAACACACTTTTTTTGGGGGGTGGAAAGAGACATTATTGCGATTTCCGGCCAAAGTTGAGTTCCTAGAATAAAAAGTTGATCACAAAAGTTGTAGATGTTGGGAAAATCTACAACTTCAGTGACTTTTCCACATAACCTCAAAATTAACTCGAAAAACGCAAACAACTGCATTTTTCGTTTTTTATTTTTGGTTTCGTTCAAAAATGTTCGATTTTGATGAAAATTTAGTAGAAGGTAGCTTTCATAGTCACAAACCATGAAAAAAAAATTTCAAATTGAAATATTGGAAATTTTTCGAGTTATAACGTTTTTTCGGTAAAACACACTTTTTTGGGGGGGTGGAAAAAGGCATTATTGCGATTTCCGGCCAAAGTTGAGTTCCTAGAATAAAAAGTTGTAGATGTTGGGAAAATCTACAACTTTTACATCAGTGACTTTTCCACATAACCTCAAATATTAATTTATCGATACTCAAAGTATCGATACGTTAACGATCCGAGATTTTGCTAATTTTGATGTTTTTTCGGTAAAAAACACCTTTTTGGGGGGGTGGAAAAAGACATTCTTGCGATTTCCGGCCAAAGTTGAGTTCCTAGAATAAAAAGTTGATTATAAAAGTTGTAGATCTTGAGAAAATTAGCTCGAAAAACGCAAAAAACTGCATTTTTCGTTTTTTATTATTAGTTTCCTTAACAAATGTTCGATTTTGATGAAAATTTAGTAGAAGTTAGCTTTGATAGTCACAAACCATGAAAAAAAATTTCAAATTCAAAATATTGGAAATTTTTCGAGTTATAACGTTTTTTCGGTAAAACACACTTTTTTTGGGGGCTGGAAAAAGACATTATTGCGATTTCCGGCCAAAGTTTAGTTCCTAGAATAAAAAGTTAATTATACAAGTTGTAGATCTTGGAAAAATCTGCAACTTTTACATCAGTGACATTTCCACATAACCTTAAAATTAGCTCGAAAAACGCAAAAAACTGCATTTTTCGTTTTTTATTTTTGGTTTCGTTAAAAAATGTTCGATTTTGATAAAAATTTAGTAGAAGGTAGCTTTCATAGTAACAAACCATGAAAAAAAATTTCAAATTGAAATATTGGAAATTTTTCAAGTTATAACGTTTTTTCGGTAAAACACACTTTTTTTGGGGGGTGGAAAAAGACTTTATTGCGATTTCCGGCCAAAGTTGAGTTCCTAGAATAAAAAGTTAATTATACAAGTTGTAGATCTTGAGAATATCTACAACTTTTACATCAGTGACTTTTCCACATAACCTCAAAATTAGCTCGAAAAACGCAAAAAACTGCATTTTTCGTTTTTTATTATTAGTTTCCTTAAAAAATGTTCGATTTTGATGAAAATTTAGTAGAAGTTAGCTTTGATAGTCACAAACCATGAAAAAAAATTTCAAATTTAAATATTGGAAATTTTTCGAGTTATAAACGTTTTTTCGGTAAAACACACTTTTTTGGGGGGGTGGAAAAATACATTATTGCGATTTCCGGCCAAAGTTGAGTTCCTAGAATAAAAAGTTGATCATAAAAGTTGTAGATCTTGAGAAAATCTACAACTTTTTCATTAGTGACTTTTTCACATAACCTCAAAATTAGCTCGAAAAACGCAAAAAACTGCACATTTTTCGTTTTTTATTTTTAGTTTCGTTAAAAAAAGCACGATATCATGTCACAACGTGATAAAAAAATCACGATATATCGCTCATCACTATAGATAACGCCACTTGCCGATACCACTAAAAAGCCCGTATCGCAAGGTATCGATACACTACAAATTTATCGATACTTGGAATGAATCGAAAAGCATAGTATCGATACAAAATATCGAGTATCGGAAGTAAAAGTATCGATACACTGGAATATCGGATAGTATCGCGCATCCCTAATATAAATATGTATTTGTAGTTCTCCATCATCTGTGTGATTTCTTGAATATTGTCAAGTTCCACGTTGAACTTACTGTTTGGACCCTTACTTTGTGGAATCTACTCATATTACTTAGTTTCGTTTAAAAAAGTAATAAGTTCCACCTTATTATCATGGACCCATTTACCTTGTTCCATTGTGAGTATTATTATTAAAACCAAGTTCTCTTCTTCAAAAAGCATTAAATAAATGAATTTTAAATGTAAATTGCAGTAAACTTATAATGTGTAAAGTAAAATATGTTATGGTGAACGTAATTTCATAAAGACATTAAAGTCAGTGAATTCAATTTAATCCAACAAGTTTTACACACCTAATTGGATTGAATAATTTATTTGACCTTATTGCCCGTTAATAAGCAGTTTTATCTTTTCTAAGAATTTTTTTTGATTGAATAATGTGAACACAATTATTTCTCGTATAGGCAACGTGTGAAAAACTGGAAAATAAAGGTCGACAGATTCAATAATTGAAGTGGATAATATATAAATTTCAAAAACGGTATTTTCGTGGAATGAAAGTTTATTCAGATAATAACAAAAGCAACCCAAAAAACAAATATTCAATAAAGAATACCAAGTATCGATAAATTTGTAGTGTATCGATACCTTGCGATACGGGATTTTTAGTGGTAGCGGCAAGTGGCGTCATCTATAGTGATGAGCGATATATCGTGATTTTTTTATCACGTTGTGAAATGATGTCGTGCTTTTTTTAACGAAACTAAAAATAAAAAACGAAAAATGCAGTTTTTTGCGTTTTTCAAGCTAATTTTGAGGTTATGTGGAAAATTCACTGATGTAAAAGTTGTAGATTTTCTCAAGATCTACAACTTTTATAATCAACTTTTTATTCTAGGATCTCGACTTTGGCCGGAAATCGCAATAATGTCTTTTCCACCCCCCAAAAAAAGTGTGTTTTACCGAAAAAACGTTATAACTCGAAAAATTTCCAATATTTTAATTTGAAATTTTTTTCATGGTTTGTGACTATGAAAGCTACCTTCTACTAAATTTTCATCAAAATCGAACATTTTTTAACGAAACCAAAAATAAAAAACGAAAAATGCAGTTTTTTTGCGTTTTACGAGCTAATTTTGAGGTTATGTGGAAAAGTCACTAATGTAAAAGTTGTAGATTTTCCCAAGATCTACAACTTTTATAATCAACTTTTTATTCTAGGAACTCAACTTTGGCCGGAAATCGCAATAATGTCTTTTTCCACCCCCCAAAAAAAGTGTTTTACCGAAAAAACGTCATAACTCGAAAAATTTCCAATATTTCAATTTGAAATTTTTTTCATGGTTTGTGACTATCAAAGCTACCTTCTACTAAATTTTCATCAAAATCGAACATTTTTTAACGAAACCAAAAATAAAAAACGAAAAATGTAGTTTTTTGCGTTTTTCTAGTTAATTTTGAGGTTATGTGGAAAAGTCACTTATGTAAAAGTTGTAGATTTTCCCAAGATCTTCAACTTTTATAATCAACTTTTTATTCTAGGAACCCAACTTTGGACGGAAATAGCAATAATGTCTTTTTCCACCCCCCAAAAAGGTGTTTTTTACCGAAAAAACATCAAAATTAGCAAAATCTCGGATCGTTAACGTATCGATACTTTGAGTATCGATAAATTAATATTCGATATTCTACTGTATCGATACTTTACCTTCCGATCCGTATCGATACCTAATATCGATACTTTCTAGTGTATCGCGCAACCCTAATCTATACCCATATTTTTCAGTTAAAAAGATAAGTGCCAAGGCATAGAAAAAAAATTATAAAAAAAATATTGACTATAGATAAATGTTCATACACAGCATACAGAGTGATCGCTTTGACAACGTTTTTAAATGAAATATTAGCAAAAGTTATAATTATCCACTTCAAATGTTGAGCAGTGTATATTTGTAGGGAACTGCAAGAAGCAATTATTCTATTTTCTATACTCATCATGGAAATTTTATAAAAAAAATTTTTGGATACTCCAATCATCAAAACAAACTTTCAGTATCAAAGGCTGCTGAAGCAGCAGCCATCTACACTGTTAAAAAAATTACGAATTATTATATTTTACAAAAACTGTTGTAGATTCAATATGCATTGTGAAAATTTGATAAAACTTTTTCTGAGTACTCAAATAACCAAAACAAAGTGTCAGTATCATCGTCTGCCGAAGCTGCCGCCACCTACACTGTTAAAAAAAATAACAAAATATTAAATTTCACAAAAAATGTTCTAGATTAAGTACGTGCTAAGAATATTTTTGTAATAACACCTTCCTTTAATTCCCGACAAGAAATCAATAAAATATTTCGTTATAAATTCATAAACATGTATATCGACCCATTAGTTTCATTTGACAATCACGTATTCACAAAAATGGGGTTGCATTTACCTATGCCAGTCTCATCTACAAACAAACACACCCCTTACCACAGGTGTGGTCAACAATATATTGCTAGATTACCTTAGTCACCATAAGCTTCACGCTGATTGACAATACACACGCAAAAATAAGTCATTGAATTAAATATATACCAGGGTTATTTTAGAATTATTATTTTTAGGGTTTTTGTTCTTCAATAAAACATTATGCCCAATACAACTAAAAAGAACTTTTGTTACATTCACTCCATCCAGGAAAACTTAATCAGTTGATTGATTCCTAATTTTCTTGAAGAAATAAATCCATTTTAGAGTGTCTTAGATGCACAAATCTTACTGTAGGCTTTGGACCAACAGATTTTGGTTGATCTGTATCTATAAAAGCAGAACTATGGTGAAAATCTTGAAACATTTTCTATTAGTAGGATGTCATTACCAATAACTGAACTATGTCAGTTGATACCTAGAAGTTGAGTTAGTTCCGAACTACCGCAAAATCACCAAGTAAGCTCGGAAACAACGCCAGAAAGAAGTAAATTGCCCGAACACCAACATCAAATTGACATTTAAATCATGTACCTCAGTAAAATCATTCACCAGTTCTGGTACTGAGAAAAAGGAAAGAACATTATCTTTTAAAAAGCCCAAATTTATATAGAGAAGAGAAAGAATAACAAAGAGTAAGTTGATCCCAACTGCAATAATAACAGCAATGAACCAACGGACCATATGACTCCTAGATACTTCATCGGCGACGAGGATTTGGTATACAGACGGATCCAAGATCAAGGAAGAAACTGGTGCTGGATAGGGTGATTGGAGAAATTCACAAATAAGAGTCCCACTAGGAACAAACACCGTACGAGAGAAATAAATATAAGGAGAGAACGAATCAAAAGATACAGGAACAGCTAAAAGCTCTTATGAACCCAGAAGTGATACCAAAACTGATATCAGAACGCCGAGTGGGTTCCAGGATACTGTGGCATTGAGAGCAATGAATAAGTTGATGAACTATCCAGAGAGGGTTCATCAATTCCTTATATTGGCACTTGGGGTTATTAAATCTGCCATTCGAGGATGCATACTGCACTGGGTCAAACGAGAACAAAGAGAGAGGTAGAATGAAGCCCCCTCCTTTTATTATAGAACCGTCCGTCGAAGCACAAAGCTGAAGAACTACTCAAGATGAGTAGGAATCAAATCAGAACAACAGCGGACCTTCTCACGGGTTACAGTAACATACACTGTACGAGAGAAATAAATATAAGGAGAGAACGAATCAGAAGATACAGGAACAGCTAAAAGCTCTTATGAACCCAGAAGTGATACCAAAACTGATATGGGAACGCCGAGTGGGTTCCAGGATACTGTGGCATTGAGAGCAATGAAAAAGTTGATGAACTATCCAGAGAAGATTCATCAATTCCTTATATTGGCACTTGGGGTTATTAAATCTGCCATTCGAGGATGCATACTGCACTGGGTCAAACGAGAACAAAGAGAGAGGTGGAATGAAGCCCCCTCCTTTTATTATAGAACCGTCGGAGCACAAAGATGAAGAACTACACAAGATGAGTGGGAATCAAATCAGAACAATAGCGGGCCTTCACACGGGTTACAGTAACACCCACTGTACGAGAGAAATAAATATAAGGAGATACAGGAACAGCTAAAGGGTCTTATGAACCCAGAAGTGATACCAAAACTGATATGAGAACGCCACGTGGGTTCCAGGATACTGTGGCATTGATAGCAATGAAAAAGTTGATGAACTATCCAGAGAAGATTCATCAATTCCTTATATTGGCACTTGGGGTTATTAAATCTGCCATTCGAGGATGCATACTGCACTGGGTCAAACGAGAACAAAGAGAGAGGCAGAATGAAGCTCCCTCCCTTTATTATAGAACCGTCGGAGCTCAAAGCTGAAGAACTACTCAAGATGAGTATGAATCAAATCAGAACAACAGCGGGCCTTCTCACGGGTTACAGTAACATACACTGTACGAGAGAAATAAATATAAGGAGAGAACGAATCAGAAGATACAGGAACAGCTAAAAGCTCTTATGAACCCAGAAGTGATACCAAAACTGATATGGGAACGCCGAGTGGGTTCCAGGATACTATGGCATTGAGAGCAATGAAAAAGTTGATGAACTATCCAGAGAAGATTCATCAATTCCTTATATTGGCACTTGGGGTTATTAAATCTGCCATTCGAGGATGCATACTGGACTGGGTCAAACGAGAACAAATAGAGAGGTGGAATGAAGCCCCCTCCTTTTATTATAGAACCGTCGGAGCACAAAGATGAAGAACTACACAAGATGAGTGGGAATCAAATCAGAACAATAGCGGGCCTTCTTACGGGTCATAGTACAATGAGAGGACCCCTGCGCAAAATCGGGCTATACAACGGTGAACTTCCCTGTATTAGACCGCAGAATACAGGCAATATTCGTACAGCCTTCCGGTGAAGTGAAGTCTGGTACGGGAAACGAGAGAAACGGAATGGGTGTTGTGAAGCTAAACCCGGAAAACTCACTGCACTGGATCTAAAATGCAAAACTGGTAAAGAGTCGATGAAGAGACCTAATAGTGTTTAATATTTTTCAAAAATTGATTAAAATGAGCGTCGTTAGTTTTGTACTAAAATTGGAAAGGATTTAAATAATTTGGTTTTTGGATTAGTATTTACCAATATCTCCTTGTATCAATGAACATACTATGTTTCTTGGTGTACAGGAAATTGATCATTTCTTTTCGTCCATACATAATTCATTATTACTGTTAAGTAGATGTAAACGTGTCTACGGTGCGCGTGAAGCAAATGTAAATATCAATAAATACGTTTCTTGTAATTGAAAGTATATCAACACTAACCTTCTAATGTTTTACAAGACGTTTTTTATAAATATATAATATTTTATTTCATGATTACAGTTTTACCTTTTGCAAAAAATTATATGGAAATCGAGTGGGTTGGTATTACTGCTTACAAAACTGGTTTTTGCATCCCCTCTCTTATCTAACCAGGTTATTAAAAGGTACTTTTAGTTTTGTTGTAAATAAATATATATATTTATAATCTTAAAGCCCTTCTACAACTTAGTGGTGCAGGGCGTGCTGCAGTTACTCTCCCTTCACGAATTTTTTCCATTCTTTCCTATTTTGAGCTAAGTCCTTCGCTTTTTTTCCTGCTTCTTCCTCTTTTATCCAGTAATCCAGCTATTACCTTATCCCAAGTTTTCCTTGATCTGTCCCTTTTTTTATTTTTTGCAATTTTTGTTTTCCATACTCTCTTAACCGGTCTTCCTTCATCCATACGTTGTAAAAGTCCCCACCATTGTAGTTGTCTTTCTTCAATAAAGTCTAAGGTTGATTGTATTCCCAGGTCTTTTCTAATATCTATGTTTTTCATTCTATCCTCTTTTGTTACACATCTTACTCTTCTTAAATATTTTATCTCTGTCACCTGTATTTTACTTTTTTGTGTTCCTGTTAACACCCATGTTTCGCATCCATATGTAAGCATTGGTCGATATATTGTTTTAAATACTTTTAATTTCGTGTCTTTAGATATTTCTTTTTTATTTAAAAATTTGGTATAGTTTGGTAGTTTTAACTATTCTATTGTTAATATCTGCTTCCTGTGTTCCGTTTTCGTCTATTATTGTTCCAAGGTACTGGAAATGTTTAATTTGCTCCATTCTGTCTGTATCTATTCTTACATTTAATTCCTCTTTGTCGTCTTCAATAACCATGACTTTTGTTTTGTTTTTGTTTATTCTCATTACCATGTCTACCATTACTGTATTTCTTCTAGTTCTTTTTCATTTTTTGCTATCAATATAACATCGTCTGCAAATGCTCCTTCACTGATGTTCACCCTGCACAATTGCAAATGTCCCACACATAGTTTTTTACTAGTATTTCTTAATGATCTCATCTATGTAAATAATAAATAACAAAGGGCTTAGGCTCCCTCCTTGTCTTAGTCCCATACTTGACATAACTAACTTACATACTTGACACAAAAGGTAAATTGTCTGCAAGATAAATTGAGGATGACCAAAACGAATGAAAATATCTTGGAAGCAATTTATAATTGACATAGAGGTCTTATCTTTAAAAACATTCAACTCAATCCAATGGAAAAAGTGATCTACAACAACTAAATATGATTTACCACCAAATTCCAAAATATCTGCTCCTATTTTATTGAATCTTAGCTTTGGAACAGAATGAGGTAGCAGGAATTCTTTGAAATTTTGTTCTCTACACCCTTTTATAAGGGTTGCAATGTCATTATGTAAATCCGGCCAGTAAAATAATTTTCGAGCCTTATGAATAGTTTTACTTATACCAACATGACCTTTATGTAATATTTTAATGATTGTGTGTCGCATCTTTTTTGGAACAATAATTTTATCATCTACAAAAATAATACCAGCCTCTACGTAAATTGAATCTCTAAGTGCATAAAAAGGCTTACATGTCGGGTCAACATCGTTTGTTTTGGGCCACCCTGAATAATAATATTCATGAAGTTTCATTAACATTTGATCTTTAGAAGTTTCAGTCCTAAATTCATCTATCTTTTCTTTACTCATACTTGAAGTAAGATGTGTATAGAAACACTATGAACCATTTCGAGCACTTCGGTATCCTGTTTTTCTATAATATTTAAATTATACTATATTCATAAAGAAGAGAGAGTAATAAAAATGCAAATTTGGATAAATTTTGTACTGAGTGATCAATCACTTTTTCTTCTCTTTTAAAAATTTTCTAATGTACCTCAGGTGAAAATCCTCACCCTGTTCTACCGGAGAATACAATAGAACCCAAAACCGAGAACAATAGAAGGCAAGTGATAAACTATTCTCATAGGCGCCGCTATTGGGGGAAACTTACATTTCAAGTACCGTGGTATATATAATAAAGAAAATAGTAAATATGTAAAAAGTTCTATGAAAGGACTATGCTTCCATCTTATGGAAAATAAATGCGGATATTTTGATACCAACTTATTCGTCTTGAAAAATAGAACATTTGATAACATTGCGCCAATGTTGTGACTTTTATAATTGACTTACAATTAATGATATTATTTTTAAAAACGCTTACGGAGATTGTATGAGTAAGACAGAGAGAAAATACGTAAATAGACAGGTATTACAGATTCCACGAAGTAAGGATATCAGCGGTGATAAGAAATGAATAAATAAAACCAGACAGGGTTGAACTGACCTAATTTTATCAGTTAATTTTTATATTTTGTTTTTTCTTTGTAGTATTTTGTAGTGTATTTGTTGGCATCGGTAACTCTTTAAAAAAAATAGGATAGGGATGCGGAAAAGATTTTTTTATATGCAAGATGTTAAATGTCTATTAACTGTTAATACAAAAATGCTTGTGAAATGTGTGTAGGTAATGAACCCGACGTAAAGGGTGATACTAAAAGATAATGTATAATTCTTAGAGTATCCCCTTTTACGCGCTCCACCTTCCCCCCACAGGCAGTGCCTGAGGATCTCATTACCTTCTATCCGCGAAGTGTAGCTGAAAAAAAAAATTTTATTGGCCTAAGCCGGTTTTTATATTTTTTTGGTAGCTAAAGTCGCCTTTTTGCTTTATTAAATTTTTTTGATGGCCGAAGCCGGGTTTTGTTTAATTTCTGTATTTTTTTGATAGCCGAAGCCGGGTTTTGTTTATTTTTGTATTTTTTTGATAGCCGAAGCCGGTTTTTGTGTTATATATATTTTGATAGCGATGAGTGTTTTCTCTTGCGTGACATAAAAAGCACTGTTAACTGAAATCTAATTTGTAGCATTATATTTCTTCATGATTAGGTATAGTTCGATCAGCAGCGTCAACTACAGTCAACCAGTCTACCTGTTCCATAATCAGTATACGTTAAGCCGTCACTCGAGTTCCCGTCGGGGTGAAAACTGACCTGTCTAAAAGGTGTTTATGGTAATTACGGTAAATTCTCTGAATCATCTGATATCTAGCTATGTATTTATTGCATATTGTAATAAGTGAACAGTAAAAGTTTTAAGGGAGGTCCGTTTTCAGATGTATGAAATAAGAAATAGTTATAAATGTCTTATGTTTGGCACTATTAAACGATATTATTTTATATGATATCATTATATTGGAATAAAATACGGAATTTTTATTCTACAATTTTATTGCGTACTACTACTGAACTGAGTCATAAATACATACATGTAAAGAAGCTAACCTAACCTAACTTAACATATAACCTAACCTGAAAGGGTTTACCCTTTTCACTTAGTATTACTTCAAGCATTTTGTGTATCACTATAGCGTACGACAACAAACGTTCGGAAATATGTATATTAATAAACTGCCGTTTCAAAAATGACAACATAATATAATAGAAAATATAACAGAAAAATATATTCATAGCAATTAGTACTGACAGACCCCTAGCCACCCCAATAGGTTATTCAACTTTTTCATTAGAATTCAGGATTACGAATAGGTATTACGATTTACTGGAATTTTCAAAACTATTTAGTTTACCTGTAAGCGGATTAAATAAACTGAACGGCAATTCGAGTGCGGGATTAAGATACCTGCAAGAGTCGGACGGGAACTCATGTGTATTTTATAGTCATTAAGAATCCTGACGGGAATTCGTTTGTACCGGAATTGTTTATGAAATATGTGTCGGTCAGTTATTAAATGTACCTATTATAATTTTACTATTATAATATAGAAAACGTTATAATAAACTGCTAGTACAAAATGACAAACTTATGTAAAGATGTTAGATTGTCAATTGAGAGATGTTTTTTTTTACATAATTTGATTGCAATCTATCATATCTTTATACAACTGAAAAATATAATCCTATTATTTTGTTTCAACGAAACTGGTATTCATCGTATGTACAACTATATTCACAAGTCCGACTCTGTTTCACCGCAGCAGGTGGAGTCCTATTGAATGGTTAGATTTTGTAATCGAATCGAAAATTTCTGACAAATGAACTGATTTTGTGGGTTTATTAATTAAATTACAACATTGGTGCAATGTTATCAAATGTTCTATTTTTCAAGACGAATAAGTTGGTATCAAAATATCCGCATTTGAGTGGTCTTTTATTTTCCATCAGATGGAAGCATAGTCCTTTATTAAAACAAATTACTTTATTAGAAAAAATTTATAAATTAAATAATAAAAGTACATTTTAGGAATAAAAGTAATATTATATTATATATATAAAAAATCAAATTGGCGTTTTAACTATAATTAATAAGCACACCTAAAAATTAAATTAAGGCTAAACAAATGGTTGGTACGTAAAAAAAATGTTACGGTTGTCAATTATTACAACTACAAAAATAATTAAAATGAAATGGAGGTAGATACGTTTCTTTAAAAACAGTCAAAAAAAAAGATTAAACAGTACCTTTCTCTCAAAACAGTCAAAAATAGAATTACAAAAAAAATTGTTATTAAATAGGTAGATACGTTTCTTCAAATACAGTCAGAAATAAAATAGGAATAAATTACTCAGATTCAGAAGAACAGTAAATGCTCTCATCATCACTCTCATTTTCGTCCAAAGAAATAATTAACGGTTCCACAGTTGCTCCGATTGAACAATCAAGTTTCCACATTTTTCTTCTACTTTTAAAACATGTTGTACACATTTATGCCAATTATCTGGAGTTTTTTTTTAACTGATTCTTTAAAAAGCACCTCCACATCCTTTAATTTATAGGTAGTATTATTCCTTGCTACATACCCTTTCATTTGAGCCCATATTAATTCTATTGGATTAAGTTCACAATGGTAAGGCGGCAGTCTTAATACTGTTATGTTTCGTTTTCCAGCCATATAATCGACAACTTTCTTATTGAATTTTTCTTTGTGGCTATTTACCAATGATAGCAGTTCTTTTTTTCCATATCTGCCTCAAAATTTATGTTTTTTTCTGTAAGCCACTTACAAATATCAGCTTTTCTCCATGCTGGGGTTGATGCTTTTTCAAGGTTTCTGGAATGGTAACTGGCGTTGTCCATTAGTTACTCCCAGACTTTGATAGCGGCGATTTTAATGATTCTAATTTTCTTTCATGTAGTTTCTATAAATAGTTGATTTTCCAAATTGGGTAAAATTAGAACACTTCGTTATCAACTTATCCACCGTCAATGCTTTATAGTCTTTTTGCAGATTATCGAACACACTAAGAACTGTTTGTTTTTCTCTAAGCGTTTATTTGTACCCGGAGTAGAAGCCATATTTTTTTACTTTCTAGATACACAAACTGCACACACTTTAAAAGTTAAAACTATAATAACAAGCAAGGCAGATTTGTAGTCAACTTTAATATTTCGGAACCAACTCATAAGTACCTATAATACCAGGAAAAAACAAAATATGCTAATAATCTAAAATTCTTAAAATCCTAAAATTATATTATTACATTGCTACTTAACCCTCACTTAAACTTAATCCTCTATTTATGCACCGGAAACGATTATAATGGTATTATCTGCATACCTACGAATTATAGTGCAAAAACAGAACACGCATAATAAACAATTTCTCTATCAGGTTAAAATATAACATATATTTTTAACTGCTGTCTTTTTTCTATTTTTTTTTAATTTAAATGTTGGCAAAACACCTACGCCAATGGTACGCTCGAAAAAATGGGTTTTTCGTCGTTTTATTACTCTCTCTTCTTTATGAATACAATTTAGCTCTAGAAAGCATAATATCGCAAACTGCACATTTTTACCTGGTACATATTTTACATTTAAAGAATATTTTAGTAGTTTTAGTCTCAATCTTTGAAGTCTAACTGAACCTATCTTGTGAATTGGTTTTTTCATTATAGCTACAATTGGTTTGTGGTCTGATTGTACTTTAACGACATTATAATTGCACGTCCTTACCAAATGTCTGCATTCTGTTAAAAAGTGTTCAAAACTCTCACCCTCCTTCTGGACTCTTTTTATACAGTTATATCTTTCGAAACACTCATTGATTCTTGGGTTCACATATTTCTCAATTAACTCAAGTATTTATTGGTCTCGTCATCTGGGATTGTAAATGTAAATTGTAAATCATATTTCTTAAAATTGATAGTTTGACAGAATCATTAGATTCGTTTGAACCAAGTAATCTTCGAAAGCGATTCGCCAGAATTTCCTTTCTCCTGCGGCGTTATGACTCTGCAAGGCAAAATCGGGGGGCAGTTTCACCGGCCCGGCTCCAAAATTATCCATGTTTTGTTAGTTAAAGGTTATGTAAACTTATTCCCCTAATATCTTTAAATGTTTAATACTTTTTAACTTTTCACTGCCTGTAAAAATCTGACTGCGCCATGTTTTATTGTTGTTGTTGATATTTAATAGGAAGGAAAAGAAATATTTATACTCTGAATACTTTTATGTATTTATTGGAGATGAACATACATTACATTCTTTTATATAGACAACTGACAATTGATATTGTGACGTTTCGAGCCCATAGATATCAGACAGATAGGTTTATGCTTAAATCAACTCCGAACAGTTATTTCTTATGACTGCGTTCTCATTTTTCTTGTTCTGTATTATTTTTATCATTTTTGTATTCAATCCCCTTTCTGTTAATACTTTCCACTAGGTACTGTATCAAAGGATTTTTCTAGATCCATAACAGCCACGAATAGTTCATTTTTTTCTTGTACTGCCTTTTCTGTCAACTGTTTAATAGTAAATATGTGGTCTTGGGTACTTCTTCCACTTCTGATTCCTCTCCACTGACTCCTCCAGTGTATTTTCTATTGTCGACCTGATTCTTTTCTCCAATATTTTCATCGCGTTGCTAATTAATGTTATTCCACGATAGTTATTGCAGTCTTTCACATCACTTTTCTTAAAAATTGTTATAATTAGTGCTTTTTGCCAGTCCCTTGTAGTGTTGCTTCTTCTATAATTTTAACATATTTTTTCCTTTTTGTCCAACGTTTTTAATCACTTCTGATTCAATTTTGTCATATCCAGGAGCTTTTCAATTTTTAAGTTCTGTTTTTATTATAAATACATAAAGTTTATACAAAATCAATTGCAGAAGCGACGAATACAAACATTATTATTTAATTCAAATTTATTGTTTTCGTAGTTTAAGAAACAAATTTTTTTTTGTTCTACTAGATCTACACTACATGAGCTGTTAGATACGCCGAGATACAACCATCTGCTATTTTTGTGTGGTAAAGTGTATTAATTTATTTTTCTTATCTTCTTACACGTAATAACAACGCATTTAAGAAACATCTTTTGAAAATAAAGCGCTAAGTGTGATATTAACAAGGCGGATTAATTTAATACAAAGAAAGTGTTGTATGTAGGAATTATGGAAACATATTTCAATAGTAAAATGTGCAACTTAACTTGACCACTATGTTCATGTTAATGTACCAATCGTAATATTATTTTCAGTCTAGTGGAAATCCGCTTATCAGTGGCGTACTTATAGTTTATCTATCCAATGCAAATTTGTTTAGTAAATTCAATGGTAAAATTTTTTATTATATTTTTTGGTCTAAAAGTTGTCCGTTACGACACGTCACGGAAGGAACCGTCAAAAGAGGGAAGAGATAAATATATTGATATGAAAAATAATAACTACACATTATACATAACCGACACGAGTTACTTCTAACATAAAAGCTTCAATAATTATAGAATATTAAAGGAAATCTATTTAAATGATTCAAATTAAAATAAATCAAACTCAAAGAAACAATTCAAAATTTATTATGTACCTCGTACATACGATAAAGTCTAAAATTCAATTATATAAAGAAAACTCAAACAAATCACCTGGTATCAAATATAAGATCCTCCCGTAAACGGGTATGTTTATGGTTTTTATGTATTATCTAGAATTTCTTCATGTAAAATAAAATTTGTCCAAAAGCATTACGAAATTTTATTCGTATTATGGTAGAATCTAAAATAGAAAAACTTTTAATACAGTTATTACATCTATGACACTTGTGAAAGTATTTAACATCTGATGTATGACAGGTTTGAACATAGAATTGTCAGCTAGAACAGGAAAATTACCAACCTAAATTGAATATGTCAAATAATTTAAAAATTTAATTGATAAAAGATTTAAACTTAAATAATTCATTTAGAAATTTAAAATATGATGCTTTCTTTTAAAAAAGATTAAATATAATAAAATCTATTTAATGAACAACTGTAAGTTAATTTGATTGGTCAATGACAATCAAACAAAGAATTTACTTTTAGAGATAGTAGGCAGTTTGTTGCTAAGGAAGAAAAAGGAAATGAGTTGTTAGGTACTTGTTGATAGAGAAAGCGTCGGCCCTTTTCGAAAATGAATTTCCTACAAGAAGCACGTTATTTCGTTCAGTGAAAAAAGTTTGTAAATTTGATAAAATATCTATTAATAGTGAAAATAGTTTATCTAACCTTGTAACACGGTTCCTGAAGAAAATAAACACCGAAGGATCTTCGTAAGTAAATAAATTCAAATAAACCATATATTAAATTTCATCAAGAGGCATTCTGCATTGGAGTTGTCTTGCTTTTCGTTTTGGAGGTTACTTCACAAAGGCCCAGAGCGGTCTAAAACAGGAAAGAAGTGATATTCATTTTTCAACATTAATAGAAGATAAAAGGTATTTGATAAACTTCAATTTAAAATAAAAAACTTACTTGTGATATTTTGCAAATTCAGATACAACTGTATCGTCCATTTTGCTTTTCGTTTTGGCTTATTTAAACGGTATCACTGTAAATACACTAATGTATAAAAAGTTGCATAACTGCATGTATTAAAAATAACTTTCATTGAATGAATGTGATTTTTGAGTGAAAGACCATATTAGTTAAGTTTTATTTTCCTTTTTGATGTATGAAATAACGTTTATCTTGCTAATTTATGTTCACAAAATTAATTTTCATAAAATAAATTTAAAATTGTTTCAACCCAAGTATTATTTCGAAGTAATTCTTTTTATCAGTTGGTACAACTATATTGAACACCTGTTCACATCACTGGGGCACTTTCAGGGTGAGTACACAGGACCGTATTCAGGAAAGTATTTAAATCCAAATCAGATGTTAAAAACTTTATTAAAAATTTTATTTAAATAACATTGAATTTTGGCGCCCATAAAAAAAAGAACAGTAAGTAATTAAATTTCTTATACATTAAATTGCATTGCATTGCATTGCATAGTACTTTCTTACCATATCTGATAACCATAATATTTTTCAAAATAATTTCCCATGACTCAAGATTACTTCTTGTTAGATTCTGATGATACAGAATTTGTTTATAACTATAGGTTTGTTCCTGAAGCAGGTTCCTAACTATTATGGACATATTGAGTCTGCGTTCCAGCAGAGCAGAGTTCGGAGCAAATTTAAATTGTTTGGTGTTCAAGCAAGACGTTACTTGTTCTCTTGGTTCCAAAATAAAAAGAGAACCTTTAATTTAGCGCATGCGTTTTCATATAAAATGACTCTCTTAGCACTTTTACTTTTTGGCTATTTTATATTTGTTTGATATTGATTTGTGTGTACGTATATATTAGTATAATCAAAATGGATGCTTTTTTTATTGAAAGTTAATCAGAAGTTGAATTTTCGAAGATGATAGTGAGTTTTCAAAATTTTAAGAGGAACTCTTACAAGGTCGACAGCGCCCTGAAAATAAGAACTATATTGAAGAAACGATACAACAATATAATGTCACTGAATTTGTTGAACGTTATAGAATTCGCAAAGGATGTGTAAATAGCATTTCAAGACAGTTTGAAGATCGATTGATCTTCTTTTCTTTCTTATCTAAATATTCAGCCAATACTACTTTTCAGAACTGCTCTAGCACACATTTGTTTGGAACCTACTTGGTACATTGTTCTAGTCACGCAAGCGCATCAGATAATATTAATAACATGATTGGAACTCGTTTCGGGAACAAACCTTTTTTTGTAAAACTAGAAGAATTATAGTATAAACTACGATTTATTTAAATAAGACTGGATGGGTTATTTATTATACAGATTTTTGATTTTTCTTAGATGAAAAAACCCAAATCTTATATAAAGGTTATTCGATAACGATAAAATACCTTGAGCTACATCATCCGTAACTGTTCACTCCGGCCACTTTCACTAATAATAATAGTTCTTCTTAAAAATTGCGGTGATTAAGAATGCCAGAAGCTACTAAATATGCTAATAAGATTAGTGAAGCAGCCACTAAAAGGAAGAGCATAATTTTGGATAATTTGCACAAATCAGCATAATAATAAATAATAGTTTAAGAAAACTAAAAAACACTCTTTACATTAGATCAAACTTGAAAGTGAAATAGTAATTTTTACAACAAGGGTGGATATGAAGCTTGAACTTACACAAATTTAATCTGCTTTTATAATTTACTACAAGACCCGACAGACGTTGTTCTGTCTTGTCAATAAGATATTATGCAAGCTTTCGTTTTCTACGATATCTATACAGAAATTTTAAATTGCCGCCATATTTTTTCCAAAGCAGAATTTTTTTAAATAATTTTTCCCGTTCAATTTTCCTATATTTTAATATTTATTCCGCTATTCGGGACGGAGAGAAATACAACAAATCAAAAACCTTGAAAATCGGTCCAGCCGTTCTCGAGTTATGTGCTCGAATTATTTTGAACATTTGAGTGATGAAAAGTATCTTTTTTTGGATTTTTTTCTAAAAACGCCCTAAACACATGCTACTTTTTCAGCGTTTTGGCTGCTATCAATTTATTTTGGAAGAAATGTGGAAGTCTTTGAAACTCGACCAAATATGGATAAAGTCTTAATAGCTGCATTTATATATGAAAATATTATACAAAGTCTCCAGCAACACAAATGCTGGTCACAAAACTTTCAAAAGTTCATTAGAATATGTTTTTTTTAAAATAAATTCGTGAATCAATCAATGGCGGCCAAACAGGTACATGCCAACATGGTGGACTTTGTTAAGCGACCTAATCTATATCCAAATACTACCTATTTGGACAAGAACACCTTTTTTTCACACCTAATTGCATCCTAACCTCTCAACAACATCCTCACATGATCCTCACCAATAAAAATGGTTCACTTTTTTAAAGTTGTCTTTATTCGAGAATTAAACGAAATTTAGCCCGTGCCCCATCCTTGGGGGGAGAAGGGGCAATTGTGGTATCCTCGAAAACTGAATGAGCTACAAGGAAACCTAGAAGCACTATAAGTGGGTCGTTAAAGCCCAGGAAATCTCTACTTGGGAGCATGCCTCTGAAACTGCAAATACGTTGTGTGAAAACACAACTTCTGAAGAAGAAGACCCAAAAGAATATGAGAAAAAACGCCCTATAAAAAACCCTCAAAATTTGTTGATGATTACTTGGAGGGCCCTAGCTATAGCGTCAGAAAGAATT
The DNA here is from genome assembly GCA_947563755.1 of Lochmaea crataegi. Classification (NCBI taxonomy): domain Eukaryota; kingdom Metazoa; phylum Arthropoda; class Insecta; order Coleoptera; family Chrysomelidae; genus Lochmaea; species Lochmaea crataegi. The sequence goes on from OX387427.1 coordinate 11,663,183, forward strand.
CTGTTGGAACGAAAAATACCAAGCCAGTGGAAATTGTGGTTTTCCCAGAGATTCATCATGAATCTCTGTCCTCAGATACCTCCTCGGATATCACAAATGATACTGAGCAGCAGGACATTCAAAATAAAACACTGATAGCCTACTTGCTACAGAACAAAATATAAAACAAGTGCTGAAAGTTCTCCAATCTAGTAAGTAGAACGAAAATATACAACAAATACATAAACAAAAAATGAGGTTAGGTTGGAGATTGTGTCATATAAAGATTATATGTCAATGAATTGTGCGAATATTTGAACTACTTTTAAACGTCCTTCCGTAGGTCAAATAATAGGAACAAAAAGATTTACTTAGGCATGTTTTTATGACCAAAATTGTAACATGCGGATCTAAACGTTCTTAGAACGTCGTCTTGTTCCAGATTAGTCCAAAGACACCAAAAAGGTAAAAATGAACGTTGAGCGAACGTTGTCTGTCTAACTAAAAATAACGTTCGATTTTCTGACGTCGAGTAGTCATTGGCCCGATCGACTTCGGAGTTTCAACGTCAGATTAAGTTATGAACTGACGTTGTCGGTGAACGTTAATGCAAACCACTAAATAATACATTATGGTGGAAGTCAGAATAATGCTGCTTGGGAATCTAAATATATCCGAAAATTCCTTATCATTCCATTCTGTAAAATGGTTAGTTCGTCGCCGAAAGTTCTGTGGGCGTTCATTAAAATCTTCGTCATCACTAAAATTTAGTAAATCAGGATATTCCATTAGAATTCTGGAAAAATACAAAATTACAGATTCCACAGACTGTATTTTTATCTTTTGAACAAAGTTTTTAGGTTAGAAAACTAGGATTATTGTTTTAATCACTAGATTTTGAGCGGTTAACAAACCCGTTAGTGAAACTCCGGTACCCACTGATCCTATCTGGTACAACACCCATTTTGTTTAAACCAGTAGTTATGTTTTAAACAATGTTGGTACAAATCGCCCTTAGTGAGATATGGAATGGTTAGTTGTCGTTAATTGTGGCCAACATGTTATCACTTCTCATTTTAAGAAGCGAGTTTGTGATAACATCTGTGATTCTGGAATGACTATGGGAGTTGGTTCCTTCGTGCTAATTCCCATTGCATTCCAGCCTCTATGCAGCCATTCTCTATGCAGAGCAAGAGGCGGAAGATTGAGAATGGCTTCCATCGGGCTGCTTCTCATCGCACCCGTTATGCACAAGCAGGCAAGCCTCTGAAGTTTTGATAGCTCCAGTTCGGCTTTCCTTTGATTTGTTTTTGGCCACCAAACTAAGGCTCCATAGGTGACTTTTTAGCCACACACAAGCGTTTATTAATTAATTTCATTATTTTTTTTGCTGTTTGAAATGCTTAAACATACAAAAAAGTTTGCTACAGGAATACACTTATTTTGAATAAAATAGTATATATATACTCTTGGTAGTATTTTGGACCACATTGTATGTTGAAAATTGACAAATATAACCGTAATCTGTTATTGATTTGTTAACATTCTCGCATTAAAAAAAGGTCCTTGCAACAACCTTGATAACCTTGAGAGAAAGTTCAAATCATCATATTGTTTAATACGGTTTTACAATTTTGAAATAACACTTTCCCTTACTAATCCTTGAGATATGGTCTTCACTAACCTGTCATTAAAGTCTTCGTACTTTAATCACAAACAAAAACATGTTTTACGTTGGCCAATGCATCCGGGAGCAAATACCGTACACGAACCCATTTGATTAATCCATTTAGAACGATGGGGAATGAAGAAAGTATTCGAATATTTTGATATACCATTAAGCGATCAGGAGGTTTATAAAATAATGATTTAAAATTATTAGTAGAGACAATCAGAGGCGTTCCGATGTCTCGAACAGGCTCGTCTGGATGAAAAAATTGTTAAATTTTTTTTATAAATCATAGTAGGGATTTGTATGAGAGGAGGAGGGTGATTAACAAATGTCCTTTAACCAATAAAAACACTATATTCACGGTACTCTTAATCACGAGATACATGTATGTGTCTATTGTAACGGATTCAAAATACAACAGCATTCAAAATAAAGTTTAAATCTATTAAAAAACTTAGCAGCAACTGAATTTCATAAAAAAGTATTGATGATTATAAGCATTAAGGATTGTTAGAAGTGAACTTGGAATTGAATCGATTCTTGACTTGCTAGACAACCAAAAACTTAAATGGTTTGGTCATTTAGTAAGAATGAACAACAGGCCAGTAAAAGATGTTTGGGAAGCGCGAGCAACTACAAAAAGGAAGAGAGGAAGGCCAAAGATAACTTGGAACCATGTGGTTGCTGAAATATTGGAAAAAAGAGGGAAAAGTTGGGAAGAAGCCAAAAAGATGGCAAAAAACAAGAAACAATGGAGCAATTTCATATATGGAAAGGATAAATAGATTTCCACCCCTACACCTTCGGGTATAAAAAGGGTTTAGATTATATATATATATATATATATATATATATATATATATATATATACAATTGTCAAAACTATCTTTTCATATTTTTTAAAAATATTAATTGATGAGAATAGTAAGAAAAAAGGGTGGAAACACATTATTTGGAGTCTTCTCAATTCAAAGTCTAAGAAGTCCTACCTCCAACACAAGAATCGAAAATTCTTGTAAATAAAAAAGAAACACATAAACTGCAACTAAAGGGTGCAAGGATATGTTATAAAAGGTTTTGAATAATCAAAATGCTTTAATTTTCGAAAATTTAAAAGATATCATTTTGACAATGAGAAATTTTTAAAGTGTGATTTCTATGTCTAGAATAGGTTTTAAGATGTAAGATTTGTACATTTAATATTATGTTTTATGTAGATTACAATTATATGTGTAAAAAAGGTGTGTGTAAGAAAATCAAAAATACCAAAATAACTTTTGACCATCCTTGTATATCAGTTTTGACACAAATTTTATTAAAAAATTTAACATAGTGACTTGTGTGTTTAATAAAAGTAAAAACTCCAAGAGGATGGCTCATTCCAGTTTTTTCACTTGCTCAACAAAGTCTAAGAAAAAGTAGTTCCAATATCGACAAAGTAGGGAGTTAACTTACCTTGACTTTTGACAGGAGGACATTTTGAAGTTTAAAAGAGTGGTAAATTTAAAATTCTTCACGTGCTGCGAAATCAACAAGATTTCTTTTAAAAATCTCACCAATTTGTTTATGGACGACAAATTTTTCTTCCTGAAGTGAAAAGGAAAGAAAATAGATTGGAATCCGATGCTATTTCCATGAGCATCTAAAGAAGAAGGACTAACAAGGAAAAAAATAAGGTACCTAATTCTTTCTTCCTACAATATAAAAGAAAAAGAAAGTTAATTATTAAATAATAACAATAATATTCTAAAAAGATTTGCTATAGCTAAAAAATAACTCTAGATAGAGACTTAAAGGCCATAAAAATATTAAAAAAGACAAACAAAAACAATAAATGAATTTAAACTAAAAAAAGCAATTAAAGAAGATTTGACATATTCATTATTTACTGTAGTATTTATATTTTTATGTATTATTATTAGATTGTAAACATCTATCTACTTTTTTTTGCTTATAGACTAAACAAGTTTCTAATTTTCCTTTATAAATAAATACCTTACTAAAATTAATTTCCACTTACCTTGTTGGTCGGTAAGCAAAGCAATTTTCATCATTGATTTTGTACTTATATGATAACCATTGTTTTTTTGTAAACACTTCTCACTTGCAAACTGATTTCTTGAATTTAGCAATTATTTTTACTTTTCTTCAAGTGTGGAAGGGATGGTAATACATCGTACATAATTTGCCACTGTGTTAGATTTTGTTCCTCAATAAAAATATGATATTTCTTCGTTTAATTCAACAACTTGTCTATTATTGAACAGCCATTTTGGAGATAATGAGTGCGTAGAGCGTCGACTCCAAAGACAACTAACGAATCCGACTGAGATAGGCAGTTTCGTGCTTTATCAGAGTAAGTTACAGGGTTGTACTGAGAAAGAAAGGTCAGGTAAATTCAATAAAATTTTAATAGGTAGAATTATATAAAAAATAAAAAGATCATTAACTGTATTCAATACTTCATATTTATTTTATTTTTAAATAAATATTGGCGCCCAACTATATAATAAAATAAAATCACAATCAATATGTAACTAATTTAATAAATGAAAAAAAAAATTAACCCCATTACCCCATACACACATTACAGTATATTGGGGTGACATTCACTGAGACCTAAAAGATCTATTGTGCCCCCTTACTTCTACTTAGTTTCTGAGGAAGGTCTCAGAGACTAGTAGCTCCTTTAGACCTATGTCCCTGAAGAATTTTAATAAGTCTGCAGTTATTCTCATTTTTTCGGCTTTGCTTATTTCTTCCAATATTACATTGGAGCTGATACCGCAAAAGGGTTCCGGCCGCCAAAAGGGTGTTTCAGTCCCCCTCTTTGCTAGTTCATTTCCTTCCATTCCAGTGTGCCTGGAATCCAAAGTATGATGACGATATTGTTCTCGCCTGGTTCATTGAGTTTGCCCAGACATTCCCATACCGTTTTGGAACTGATTAAACAAGAACTCAGTGCTTTAATGGCTACTTGAACTGGGCTCACTTTACTATGGCGTGAATTATACTTGGGGTTTTCCCAAGCTTTCGGAGTGTTTGGTTCCTAGCCCATACACTCCTATCCCAGTTCCTTCCATTGCTTCTGAGCCGTCTGCGTACCATTGAATGGCATTATTTCCTAGTCTGGTAATGGTATTTGGATCCCATTCCTTCTTGTTGCTTAATTCCAAACGAATTTCTTTGAATTGAAAAGTCATATTTTTTCATGATACCATCTTGTGGCATGTCCCAGGTTTTCTGATTTCTAAGAAGCGACGAGGTGGTTTTTTTTAATGTTTCCCTTTCTACTTAGTCTGTATCTTGTTCTTTCTGCAACACTTTCAACCACCATAATGTAGTGGTGTGAGGTTGAGAATCAATTCTATGGCCGCCGTTGGGCTTGCTATTATGGCTCCTGTAATGCATATACATCCTAGTCTTTGAATTTTGGAGATGTTGTCTCTCTTCGTCAATAGGCTAGTTCTACTACTCCTCACAATGGTTCGATTAGTGATGATTGGTTTCAATATGGCAGTCACTATTCCTAGAGTTCGTGTTCGTTGTCAAGTGTTGCTTGAATCTTAAGATGAAGATGCGCTAAATCTGAACGCTGTAAGCAGTATTCGGGCCAGTACTTAAGGTGCTAGCAGCGCTCTAAGCACAATTCGGACCGCATGTGAAAAGTTAGACTGCTAATATTTATGTTGAGTAAAAAAATTGTAAACAATGCTATTCCATAGTTAATACATCTTAAAATATTAATGGACTTGTCAAGGGTTACTAGCCTTGAAATACAACGTGTAACATTATAGAGAAATTTTCTATGCAACAATTGAAGTGAAAGCAGGATGGAAGTTTGATTTTCACCACAATAGCTAACGACATCTTAGTGAATGAATTGTATCTTACGTAATAAACAAATTAACGATGTAAACGTTATGACTAACTTGCCAATTCCGCTATTATATAATCATACATGATTGTTTAAACTTCCACAAATATTTAGGTACATAAACTAATCTTTTACATTATTTATGTATAAAAAACGGACATTAATTTATCAAATGTAAAAATAACAATAAAACCATGAAAAATTAATAACTACATTTCTTCAAACAGATTTAAAAAAAAACGAGTAATCTAATAATTAACGATAATAAAAAAGTCAAACCGGTTTAAAAAAATTACAACAAATGTTCAATATGGGCTAATAGGTATGCAGTGCGACATAAAACTGTCCGAATCTCTTAAATCGTTAATTTTATGGAGATTTTACAAGAGGACTTTTTTTAATGTTTAAACAAGTTAATTTTTGCATTTATAACTGAACAAATTTATACTTGACAAAAAATTGCCGTATTAACCATTGAACTTAGTCCGTACCTGAGTTCACAGGTGTACTATAGACTTGTTCATAATGCCAAAAAGTGTGCAACTATGGCGTTTATAAACGGTTAAAATTTTACTAATTTCCAATAAGCCATTTAATAATTATAAATAATAAATAATTTTTAATTCCCAACTTTAGAACCCTATAACTCGTTAACGAAGGGCGTAACGAATAAATTTTATATAAAGTACTATCATTATTTTTACTCTTCCTATCACCTCCCAAGTTTTTGATACGAAGTTCTGGGACACCTCTTTGCCACTGTTTAAATACAGGAAATCATATGAAAGATAACAGACTCTCATGTTCATGTCAAGCTCAGACGCTTTGACCAGGAAAGGAATTTACATTTCAATTAGTGAATTCTTAGTTCACATTTAATTAATAATTGGTAGAAGAAGAGTTAAGAACGAGGTCGAAGTGGGAATAACAAATAGCAGTGGATATTTTCACGACAGATGGTACTCGTATGGAAACGTTGATTTCGACTCTCGTCGACAGTAAATATATTCAGCCTCGTAACATTTCTCGGTGTTGGGCATTAGAAAGGACTGGCTATTCGCCGCCCTTACGATACTTTATTATTAATTAACTGGAGGAAAGTAAAGTGAACGAAATTAACGTTACACTGTCTTTTGCCTTATAACATTCTGCATTATTTTTTGAACTGTGGAATACCTGGTTTCGTCAACATTGAATATTGTGTTCGCATCAATATTATATTTGTCGACCAACTTTTTCAGAAGTTCGTAAAACTCTGTTACTCTTTCCTTGCTAAATCCTCTTGCTCGCGCAAGAGAAGTAGAGTCTGGTTGTCGGAGTGATAATTCCTTATAACGTCCATGAACCCATAACACCATTTTTTCCCAGCCATGCATTTTTCTTTATTAAATTTATGGCAATTTTTCGGACATCTTTTATTGATAAAACAAAAAACACTTCTTCAAACTTTAGAATATGTTTGACTAATAATGTTTCCATTTCAACATTAACAATATTTTTGTACCCATTCGTTTTTTGCCATTATTTGCGATTTTATTTGTTTGTCGAACATGTCTTAATAGAGCTGATTTATTGATTCGTTGGCATTCACTTAATCCAACTCCATCTTTGTAAGCCTTAGTGGCCATTTCCATATCCTTTTCGGACCATTTACCATAACTGCCTCTCTTTTTCGGTGGCATAATCCTGAAAATAGTTTATTCTCTATAAGTATCTATGTCAAGAAAAAATAAGATATAAACTTTTCAATATAACAATACAGAAATTTTAAATAAATTATACTAACTTCTTAACCGGTTCAATTTAAGAATCCCATTCCTAGTTCAATTTAGGAAACAACACAAATTTTTTTTTGGTTAACCTAAAAATTTTATTTAGAGTAACAACGTACATTTTCATCAGCTCCCGTACCAAACACTCCATCGAAGGTACTAATTCGCGCGACCCCTGTATATACGACAAACGTGTGTTTTAACCATAGTTTTTCGGCATGTCTTTATCAGCGCTACATGAAAGTGCCGACGACGAGAGAACCTACTATTCTTGTCTATGTACGGTGCTATAGGTTATGATACTTCCAAAATAATTAAGGATACTCCTTTAAGTACACTATTTTTCAAAACCGAATAATTATAGAAATACCAATTTTGAAAAAAATTAAATTAAAATCACTTTTGATAAGAAAGTTTATATTTTGGAAGGTATTAGGAGACATAAGGATAACGGGGGTTATTGATGGCTTATCAATTTCCAATTATTAAAACAATTCTAATAAAAATTGTATCTTTAAATAATTCTCTCGATACATATCACTGTTTCCGAGTTATTTGAACTAGAAAGGAATAAGTACATTTATAGTTTAACAAAACTTTCGAATATAATACAATACAAGCTTCATTAGAAGAATTCCATTACGTCATTGTACCGGCTGTCCCATTAAGAATAAGTCTCGGTCATATTTCAGGAATTGTTTATAGTACAACTTCGGAACACAAAAATTTAGTGGCCTCGTTAAAAACATGGAAACTATTTACAAACTTGTAGGTCCCACGCTAGAGGGCGTAATTGAAATCCAAAAATTAAAGGAGCAACCTTTTTTAAATGTGTCCGATTAAATATAAAGTATTCTCTACAAAGAGAAATGCATTTTTGCATCCTTTGAAACCAATTCTGGAAGCATTCATTCCACTCGCTTGTTGGTACATTCAAAACAGAGATTTTGAAGGCGTTGACTGTATTTTCTGGGGACTGGAACCATTGACCACGCAGTTCATTCTTAATTTTTGGAAAAGTAAAAAAGTTGGGACTGTATGGAGGATGGTTCAACAATTCGTGCTATAAAAATTCAATTATTTTTCGAGCTGTGTAGGAACTTGCATTGTCTTGGTGGGGGATCATTCATCGTTGGGGGTTGTATTTTCAAAACTCAGCAATTACTTCCGGCAAACAAATGGATATGTACCAATCACCAGTAATAGTACTTTGATCTTGAAGAGGAATTATTGCTACATGACCCGCTTTTGAAACAAATGTCGCCACCATCTTTTTGGAAACACTTCGAGAACTTATAACTCTCGTCGGTTTTGGTTCAGATAATTCTTCATTTAAAATTTTATGAATTGCGGTCCTTGAAATGCACAATGATGCTTCAATTTCACGATATCGATCTTCTTGGATCAGCTTACGTACAGCATCGACGTTTTCCTGGATGACTGCCATTATTGGTGGACCTGTTCTTGGATCGTCGCTAAGATTAATCTGTCCACCATTAAACTCTCCATATAGTCAGTTAACCCTTCTACCATTTAATGGTGCAATTATTTATGTACGAATTTCTTCCATTCTATTCTGTTTTGTGCCAATTCCGCTGCTTGTTTCCTGCTTATATCTGTTTTATTTAGTATATCTCCTATTACGTTGTCCCACGTTTTTCTTGGTCTGTCCCTTTTCTTGTTATTTTGTATTTTCGCTTTCCAAACTCTTTACTGGTCTTTTTTCTTACATTCATATTGTTTTTTATAATTGCGTTTTCATTGCTCTTATTCCTCGGTCCGTTTTCCATAATTTATGTCTTGGAACTGCAACAAAAGCTTCCAAAAATACCATAAAAATGTTCCTTTTTTCTTTAATTGCTTTTTCAGTTATCTGTTTTATTGTGAATACATGGTCCTGAGTACTTCTGCCATTTCTGAATCGGCTCTGTGTTTCTTCCAGTGTTCTCTCGATCTTCAATTTGATTATTTTTTCTATGATCTTCTCCAGTATTTTCATTTAGCAATGTGGTACCTCGGTAGTTATTGCATCCTTTTTTGAAGATGCGTTTGCAAGGTTTCCTCTTCCCATACTCTGTTGTAAATATTCAACAATGTATCTCTTCCTTTCTGACCCATGCTTTTAATCATTTCTGCTTTTCTATTTTTTAGTTCGTTGATAACTTTTTCTAATTCTCCTTTATCTATTGTTTTGTTGATGTCGGCTTCAACTCCTCCAGTTCTTGTGGTCCGATGAGAAGATCCTGGTAATACTCTTTCCATCTTTGCATAATTTCTCTTTCTTCTGTTGATATTTCCCTATTTTTGCTTTTTATAAATTGCGTATTCTGCTTTTTTTTCTGTTCTTAACGATTTTAGCTTTCGGTAAAATAATTTTTTATTTCCTGTGCAATCTCTTTCCATTTTCCCCGAATTTTCCCCATTGGTCATTTTTGGAGGCTGTTATTAATCCTTTTGTTTTCTTCCTTTCTGTTTTGTAATTTTCATAGTTTTCTCTTGTTCTGCCCACTAGATACTTTTTCCATGTTTTTTTATTTAACCTTATTTGGTTTTTAATTTCCTCTGTCCACCAGGATGTTTGTTGTCTGCTATTATTTTTCTCATTTGTGCCACATACTTCTAGTAATATATCTTTAAAGTAATTCCAGTTTTCTCCTATGTTTCCATTGTTTGTTTCTTTATTGAAGCTTGCTTCATATTGCACGACATAGGACTTTTGGGAAGGCTAGTGAACTCGTGAAACGTATGATGTTACGAAAAAGCGTTCGTCACGCAACAGTGTTGCCAGATTTCTGAAAAGGCTAGTGAACTCGTGAAACTTGTAATGTTACGAAAAAGCGTTCGTCACGCAACAAGATTTTAACCAGGGTCGCTGGTCAGTTAACGTATGGTGTGAGATTTTAGATGGTAAAATTATAGGCCCTTTTGTTTTTGAAGCTTGCTTCTTATTGCACGACATAGGACATTTGGAAAGGCTAGTGAACTCGTGAAACGTGTAATGTTACGAAAAAGCGTTCGTCACGCGATGACTCATTCTTCGTCTCTTTCTCGGCCGCCCGCTGCGCTAATTCTCTCCCCTCTCTTCCTCAGCCGCCTTCTTCTTCTCTCTTTCGTAGGCTACACGGCGGCACGCCTCTCTCTCGCTCTCTCTCTCTCTCTCATACACGCCGGCACGAGGGATTCCCAAACGGTCGGAAGATAGACAGAGAAAGAGTATCGCGCGTCACTCTCTCTAATTGCCAAATATGTCAAAATTGTCAAAAATTTTGAAATATGGTCAAAAATTTGGAAAAATGGTCAATAATTGTCAAAAACTGTCAAAATTTTGAAAAAATGGTTAATAATTGCCAAATATTTTCAAAAATTCTCAAAAATTTGGAAAAATGGTCAATAATTGTCAAAAACTGTCCAAAATGGCCAATATTTGTAAAAATTTTGAAAAAATGGTCACTAATTGTCAAAGACGGTCAATAATTGTCAAAACCAATCAAAAATCGTCAAAAATTGTTAAAATTTTTAAATATGGTCAAAAATAGTCAATAATTGTTAAAATTTTGAAAAATGATCAAAAATTGTTTAATATTTTGAAAAATTTACAATAATTGTCAAAATTTTTGAAAGTTTGTCAAAAATGGTCATAATTTTCAGAAACTGTCAAACAGGGACAATAATTGTTAAAATTTTGAAAAATGGTCAAAAACGGTCAAAAATTGTGAAAATTTTGAAAAAGTTGTCAGTAATTATAAAAAAATGTCAAAAATGGTCAATAATTGTCAAAAACTGTCAAAATTTTGAAAAAATGGTTAATAATTGCCAAATATTTTCAAAAATTCTCAAAAATTTGGAAAAATGGTCAATAATTGTCAAAAACTGTCCAAAATGGTCAATATTTGTAAAAATTTTGAAAAAATGGTCAATAATTGTTAAAACCAATCAAAAATCGTCAAAAATTGTTAAAATTTCAAAAAATGGTCAAAAATAGTCAATAATTGTAAAAATTTTGAAAAATGATCAAAAATTGTTTAATATTTTGAAAAATTTACAATAATTGTCAAAATTTTTGAAAGTTTGTCGAAAATGGTCAATAATTTTCAGAAACTGTCAAAAATGGACAATAATTGTTAAAATTTTGAAAAATGGTCAAAAATTGTGAAAATTTTGAAAAAATTGTCAATAATTATAAAAAAATGTCAATAATTGTTGAAAATTGTCAAAATTTTTGAAAAATGGACAAAATTTGTCAAAAATGGTCAATAATTGTAAAAATTTGGAAAAATGGTCTAAAATGGTCAGAATTTTTGAAAAATTGTCAAAAATGATCAATAATTGTCAAAACTGTCAAAATTGGTCAATAATTATCAAAAATGGTCAACAATTGTTGAAATTTGAAAAAATGGTCAAAAATTGTCAAAATTTTTAAAAAATGGTCAATAAAATATAAAATAAAACTTATTAGAACATACTGGGCCTAATGTAATTCCCAACATCGCATTCTATTGCGCGTATTTTTATTGATGGTTTTCCCAACCTCGCATTCTATTGTGCATGAGAAGCAAGCTTCTGTCGGCGGTCCGACGACCGCTCATCTTTTTTTGAATTTCCAGTCTCTTATTTATCTCTTGTTCTCTCTCTCCATACCAACGAGAAATTGCCGAATGCTGTGGTGTTTCATTGCCGAAAACAGGAACCAACTCAGCAAGGCATTCTTGTTGAGACACTATCTTCCGAAATTGTGAAAAATTATTGCGCGAAAATTTTCTCGGCATCATTCCATTTCTCGACTAACTCATCAACTTTAAAAATTCAATTTATGTATAATTGAAAATTTTATACCAGTTAATTTTAGCCAATCAGATGCCTGCATTTTGACATGTTGCTATGACAATAACCTAATCTCGGAAATTTCCCTGCGTAGAGGGAAATTAATAAGTGGAAATTTCCCTCTGGCTTGGCAGCTGTCATAAATAATAATAATATGTCACCAATTTAATTTCTATTTTAAAAAGTTTTGGTATAAAATTTTCTTACCGAATCTCCCGCGAGCATGAATTAATATTCCGGAAATTTTCCTCAGTTGCGAATTTTTTAAGAAAATTCGCACTTCGAGAAAATTTCCGGAAATAATTCGTGCTCTAGGGAGATTATAAGTGAAAATTTACCTGGACTATTGAATTAAGACAAAAAGTATCATATGAGCTAATGGATGATCGGGTGATACAGTTTCACAAGGTAAAATGACAGAAGGATAACCAGTAGCCTTCATTCGTTGAATTGAACTCGATAGAATCATAAAATTCTTGTTATTTCGAAATACCATGCGTCAATGAACATAAAACCAGAAATTCACGTACAATTTTTTTCTCACATTTTTACTTACATCAACAGTGGAAGTTTGCTTCTCATATTAGCGTTTTTCAAACAAAGAAATTGAATGTGATTGTTAACAGTTAATTGTTCAATTATCCAAATGTTGTTTAGTATTAAAAAGCAGGAAAATAGTTTTTAATTTCGAAGATTTTGTTTAATTAGGAAGTCCTACACAATTTTTCATTTGGACTAGTGCGCTAAGAAAATTACTATTAAACGGTATTTTGATGAAAAATTTTGTTGGTAGAAAAAATATTGTATGCGATTTATGTGTAAAGTTTCACCTCGTTTTTATTATCTCGCTTTCTTGTCCAGGTAGAACTTTGTACATGAATTTAAACTTATTTCCCGATGGGTTAGAGACTTGAAATTTTCAACATAATTTATAATTGGATGATAATAAGAGAAAATATGGAAAGCATTATTAAAAAATGAAGAATTATTGATAAAGCGTCCCTTTTTTAATTTTGACATACATCATATAAACAACATAAAAATATTCTAGTCTTCGTAGCCGAGCGGTATTGAGGCTTGGATGCCGAAAATTATGAATTGTAGGCATAGAGTTCGAATCCTCGAAACGGTGATAATTTTTTTTATTTGTCATATTGTGACATTTGTATGTATGACTAACTTTCAATATAGTTCCTATTAAACCGTAAACAGTATAGTAACTATAGTATCGAACTAAAAAGTAAAAAATAAATTGAATTATAAAAAACTAATGTAATATATTGTACCTAGTGCTAATGGCTAAAGCTGTCACAAAGCACGTTAATCTGAATAAAAAAAATACAAAAAAAATAAAAATTAATGAAAAAAATATTTTTTTTAATATACTACGTTTTTAAAGCGATCTAAAAAGTGAAAAATAATAATAATAGTAATAAACGTAGGACACACAGCTACTTTCTACATTTTTATACATATGTCGCATGCGCCCCACGTTTATTATTATCATTATTTTCTACTTTTTAGTTCGTTTAAAAATTTTTTTTAAATTGTATTTATTCACAATGTTATCGAAACTACTTTCATTTTGGCGTATGTATATAATCGTTCGAATATTTTCAATTTTAAACAATTATTTATTATTAATTTAGAATTAATCTTTTGTTGGGTAAAATAATTGAAGAATTATCTCAATTTTTCACGTTATGCAACATTTACATATTGAAAATTATTGAAAAAGGTTAAAGTTAGAAATATCCATCGACTATTTTCAAGGCTTTAATCCTAATCGAATAATAACCATAAACAGACATGACTGTATTTATAAAAGCTACCAAGGTAAAACTACAACGTGAACTGCAGTTATAACTAATATTTGAATGCGAATCGGACGAAAACAATGTTTGTCACTCCTTGACAAATTTTACATTAAAAGTAGGAGGGGGATCTAGAAATCTTGAAAATCTTGTAACGAATTTCATGGATATCCCATTTTGGTCTTGAAATAAGATTGAATGTGAAAATAATGGAGACACTCTAATCTTTACATTTTATAGCAAATTTTCTAAAACCCCAAATTCAAATTGCATTTAAAAACCATTTTCCATTACCTCTCCATCACGTAAAACAATCAATCTGCAATAGGAAACTTTCCAATATTTTTTAAATCAATAATATCATTAAGTGGCGTCTAAAAAACCTAATCCCTAAGGCTTTTTTTACTTCAATATTAACTTGGAAAACTTGAGGTGGATTCATGCAACATCAACTAAACTTTACTTAATTACAGTTTCCTGTCAAATTTGTCATATTTTAGTAAGGCGTGTTATCAATAGATGTCAAAGTTAATAGTTTAATACTACAAAGTTTTTGAAAAATATTTTTCAAAGAACAGAGACCGTTCACTAAGAAGCAACAACTACTTCTCGGGCTACTTCTATGCCCCGACAGACATTGAATAATACTTCTAAGTTAAACGGGGATGTCGCTGTTATCGCATTCTTAGCAATTCCTTTACTGAAGTTAATGTATTTCAGCGTTGTCTCCAGTCCAGGATTATGATCTCAGGGCTTCTGGACGGATGACATCTACCTTGTACTGATGAGGCGCAAATACAACAAAACCGGTTTTCCCTTCTAATTACAAACCAGAATGGTTGGTTATATCTTGCAGATATACCAACCCCGTTTAACTTAGAAGTGTAATTCAATATCTATCGAGGCATATAGCCCAAGAAGTAGTTGTTGCTTCTTAGTGAACGGTCTCTGTTATTTGAAAAATATTTTTCAAAAACTTTGTAAGGCGTTATAATAGTATTAAAGGTTAATATTTTAAACTAAGAATATTCAGCTGTTCATGCAACATAAATTAAGAAATTAATAATCCAACCGGATATGCGCACTCTTTTGTCAGATAACTGAAGAGGAATATTAAACGTAAACCAACTTGTTTACGAAAAATAAAGTTGTTTATTATAAAATTTTTTAAAAATTTAACACAAGCTCATGTAAACACTAACTCAACAAAAATGGTGGCTGTTCGGCAAGTTCAGAACCAGTAGGTGATCTGTGGTAACGCATGCGTTGTTTCGAATTCATGGAAGAAATTAATTTCTTAGTTAGCCATCTTTCTTAGTTTCATGCATGAACAACTACATTACATTACATGGTTTTATGTTCTTAGTTTTAGTTTTAAATTAATCTAAGTTTTAATTTTTGCTTGCATGAATCTACCTATAGTTTAAAGTTCTGTGTTATTTAAAATAATTTCGAACGACCTCTATCATAATATATTATATATAGCTATAAAACAAAATGTAATGTCTAGAGAAGGTACAACTCTACTCGACCGCTTGCTGATAACTCAAGTGTTGGGTGATTTATGACCTTATTAGATCTCTGGTCGTACTTTACAGAACTTATTGTACCCATTCTTATCAGAATCGGTAAATAATATTTATAAATCAAATGATACGACACTGGTAGTTCCAGAACTGTAAAAGTGTTTAGAACTTGTTGCTTATCAGTGAATCTCTTGAAACTAAACGCTAGACAATTATTTTGATATTTCAATTAGTCCTGGTGTATATAAGTATTCTTCTAAATTGTTGAGTTTTTATTTTGTTATAAAGCATTCAACTGATTTATAAGCAAATTTAAAGAAAAAGCGAAAGTATTTACCTAAATGTAATAAATGCATTTGTAAGCAGTCTGAATGAAGGTAGGTAATGGTTTCATGGTAACGGTCGTAAGAGCACCTTGGCTTGTCAATATTATACTCTCGACCTCATAACAGAAAATTTTACAAAATAAAACTAAAATAACGTACAGATTTCGTTTGAAAAAAAAACCAGACCTAAAATAGCTCCAAAATTCTTGAGCACTAAATATGGAAAAATAAAAAGGGTTTCCCCGGGGAAATTATACAAGAAGTCAATTTGTGTCTGTACAACCCATCGGTCGCAATGTTTAATGATAATTTAAGAGTCATAATGCTCTTGGATCCTATTGTAGCGTTGTTAAAAGATGGTTAGGAGCAACATGAAAGCGCAAGAACGGTTGGCGTGAGCCTTCGTGTTGTACAAATAGTGTACCGGTATTACCAAGAGACTGGCATGATAACCAGAAGACCAATATGTGGGTGAAAAAGAGTCACCGGAATAGTTTCACTAAGAAATCAACTCAAAGAAGCAGCTAGGGATGTAAATGTTAGTGAGTGGACCGTTCATTCATTCATTCGTTTGGGTTGTGCTCAACAGCCCTGGCACTTAACTAAATATTTGTATCATAAAGTAAGTGAGTAGACCGTTAGAAAAAGTATTTTCGTTGCTGGATTGTCTAGTAGCAGGATGGCTACAGGCCCACCATTGGAACGCCAGCATCGAATTGCAAAACTTGCTTTCGTCCGAGATCACCCGAAAAGGAATGATGAAGACTGGAGCAAGGTACTTTTCTCAGATGAATCGCGTTTTTGCCTCACTGACTTAGAGGGACGTCGACGAGTATTCGCTTCATCTTCGGCTTAAAATGACGAACGACTCTTTTGCGAAGAGTCAATTATGGTTTGGGCGGAAACTTCACACGCTCGTACAGAGTTGGTCTTTATCGAGAATGACTCACTGACCGCTCATAGATAAATTGCAGAGGTTCTAGCAGATCATGTATGTCTTTGATGATCACAATGAGGGAGCATGGCATTTCCATGCAAAATAAGGCTACCGCACGTAGTCAAAGTTTCCAGGCGGTAAGTGTATGGATTAGGCGTTAGGATTGTCCAACATGCAGTCCAGACATTAATCCCATCAAACATATGAATTGGGATGACGTATCCTAAGATAAACCCGCTGAAAGAACTCCCCAGGAGCTGAGAGAATTGATATTGCAGAGTGGGATAACATCGAACAGAATGTGAACCTCAACTCAATTGGAGGTATGCCTCCTACACATCAAGCAGTCATCAACGCAAAAGGTGGGAATACATCCGTTATTAGTACTTGTTAGTAATAAGTTTTTCTTTGTTCTATATTGGCGTTAATAACAAAAGTCGAACTTTGTTTCCAATTTTAATTTGTTGCTTTTTCAGAATAAATGATGGACATCAAAAAATACGTCTTCCAAATAAATATTGAACATTAAGTTCATCTTACAAAGTACAGTATAACGATTTATAATTATTTAAAAATAAACGCATAGAAGACAAAATTCCAAGAAACAGTTTCGAACTCTCCCTGAGATGGGTACACAGTCGGGTCAAAGACTGGGAAAGAGGCAGAAGCAGGGTTATATAGTGAAATGAGGGACATAAGATGTTCCTTCTCACTAGAAAAACATACCTCTGTCAAGAAATGACAACCGCCTTCAGACTAACTCCATCGTCTAAAAAGTTCAGAAAAATGTTATGCTACGATTTTAATTTTGATTTTGCTAATGTTTGTGCAACTGACGTGAAGAACTCAATAATTACCTCTGATCAAGGAGCAGTTCTCACCGAAATTGTGGTACTTCGCAAATCTATGAAAAAATCTCTCAGTTGACTAGAATATTATCTCAAATTCCATAACTTATGTTTGGTCACTGATTAGATTGATCTTTCTGAAGATACTAACTTTACATTTTTGGACTTTCTAAATAAAATTATCAAATTTTTCAACACAGCATTTCCTCTTCGTTCCCTTAAAACTAAACATAAGCAAGGACAACTAAAGGAACACGTGTGTATCCTGGAGCAGTTCAGATATGAAAATTTTATACTCTCAGATCTAAAGATCTCGTTACCAGTACGTCCTTGTCTGACTTGAATGGGCTTTGCTTTAACACCAAGAAAACTGTTATTTTTTCTCACTTTACAACCTCAAACTAAACAATTTAATAAAATCTTCAGATTCCATTGTTTTTTAGTTATCCTATTTCTGTGATTTTGATGATGTTTTGGCGACACAGTTACCAAGACGCTCATTAGTTTTCTAGTGACATACATGTTAATAACAGTAAATTTAGGTCAGGCGTACAACTAAATACTTATTATTTCCAGTAAGATCATCCACCTATGGACGAAATTTACTTATCGTTGCGTAAAATTAGTTAAAAAACACGTTAAAAACGGTATTACGCAGCTTTGTTTGTTATTCCTAACACACATTATAACTAAAGTCATATAACAAACGGTTTTTGCGTTCATGGCAAAATAATCAAATCATGATATGACTTTGTTTATACGACATTATTTATTGTCGGTTTAAATTATAATCATTGTCGCGCCGGGTGTTTTCAGGGGTTACACGGTGAGAATTATTTCTATAAATTGTATAATTAACAAAAGTTACGTTTTAATGGGTTAAGTTCTGGGATTTGTTGGTCATTTTGAAAATAAAATATAAAATGTGTTGTTCATAAATATACAGTTTTATTAAAAAACAAGATAAGATAAGTAATTTTATACTTACTCTGATATTTTAAATCGGTGGAATCGTTAAAAAACATCATAGAAATAGTTGGATACAATAGTGAACAAATTTTCTTATTTCGAAATTTTATAAACGCAGAAACTAGAAATTTGGAAAATTATTGCGAATGATATTCTTACCGAATAAATTTGCAAAAAATAAAAACATTAACTTTGGTGTGATTCGAACCAACACACCTACAACTGCTATGTAGTTTATGGGATACATTAGCAAACAAAGCCAATAAAAAATATAACATAATTTTTCTCGACTTCATATATTTTTTCTAACTCAGGTAACGAAATGTGACGCGTCCTTAAAATTTCACTCTCTTTTCCCGTCTACTTATCGATTATCGAATCGCCACCTAAGAAATCGCAGAAGCTAAAGCACGTGTTCGTCACCTTTGCCGACTTCTTCCTTTGAGTTTTGGGCAAACTTTACCAGCACAGATTTACTGGATTTACCAAACAATGGTCAAGCCAATGGTCACGTATGACTCAGCTGTCTGGTGGACCAACAGTCTGCAAAAGAGAGCTAGAGCAAAGCTGGTAGGCTTGCAGCGAACAGCATTCCTGGCCATTACCGGAGCAATGTCATCCACACCAACGGCAGCTATGGAAGCCCTCCTGCAACTAACTCCTCTCCACATTCATTTGGAGAAGGAAGCCAGGAGAGCAGCTCATAGAATGCTATCAGTGGAGAGGCAAATAAATGGAGAGACTCTCAGGGAATGCTGGGGGAAATACAAAATCACCACATTCTTGGGATGCCATCGGATCTCTCTGTCACAAAACTTCACGTGGACAAGACCTTTAAGGTCCTCATTCCCACGAGAAACCAATGGGATAGCGAAGAAATCTCCTTCCTAGAAACGGACTACGTGATTTACACTGACGGATCCAAAACCGGAAACGAGGCTGGAGCGTCGGTCTTCAGCAGGAAACCCAGAGTTGAAATCACAGCCAACCTGGGTAGGTTCGCTACCGTCTTTCAGGCTGAAGTATACGCCATTGAACTGGCTGCAAAAGAGCTGATGAATCAACCTGTTGTAAAAAAGAACATACACATCCTGTCAGATAGCCTGGCTGCTCTTAAAGCACTGAGCTCGAACAGTGTAAAATCTAAGCTAGCACATAACTGTCTACAATCTCTTGATATACTAGGCACGGAAAACAGAGTCACTTTGACCTGGGTGCTGGGGCATCGAGGAGTGGAGGGCAACGAGAAGGCAGACACTCTGGCAAAAAGGGGATCAGAGTTTCTATTTATCGGACCTGAACCATTTTTTGGCATTGCGGAAAGCACTGCTAGATCAGCCATAGCTACCTGGGCGGAGAAGAAAACCTTCACGTACTGGAAAGACATACCGGGGCTCCCTCACTCGAAGGCGTTCATATACAACCCTCAGAGTACAAAAAATGAGCAGATCCTAGAATGGAGTAGAACAAACCTACGCATTCTGTCTGGACTGCTTACAGGACATTGTCGACTAAATTACCACCTAAAGAAGATGAGTCTGGTTCAGACCTCGGATTGTCGGTTCTGTAATTTGGAGGACGAAACAGCTGAGCACATACTATGCTCATGCCAGCTTTGGGCAGGGTAAGGTATAACATATTCGGTTTTAGTACCTTAGAGCCGAGTGACTTCAAAAAAGTATCACCAAATACAACCATGGACTTCGTCAGAAGCACAGGCTTGTGGGGTGAATTGTAATCCCTAGGGGTGAGCCACAATAGATCCAACGGGGGTCGCAGTGGAGGAGGCGAGAAGGCCCCACTCACATAGAACCTAACCTACCAGCACAGAATATTACGGGTAAAATTGTTGATTAGGTGAGTGATTGACAAAATCTGAGTAAAATGTCGAGCCTGCAATGCTGCACCTACATTTCAGTCAAAATAGAAAAAAAATTAGCTTAGGCACAACAAACACATACGGTCACGTAATTTGACACCTCATTGTCATAGTCTTGTTTAATAAAACAATTGTTGATAATCTTCAGATATACCGGATGTCCCACGACAGTTTTTTTGAAAAAAATCAGATAATTTTCTTGTATTATTTCAAAAAACGCGTCAGACATATTACAGATAAGGGGTTTGATGGAGCAATAAATACTTCCTCTAATGAGACCAAGTCTGTTGAAATCCGTTTAGTCGTTTAGGAATTACAGATGTTTATTTAAAAAAAACATTGAATCACCCCCACCACTTCATTTTAATAGATACGTCAAAAAGTGTGAAACAAAAATTACTCGACTAAAGCTTATCTTAAGAAAGCAGATATTTTTTGGCAAATTTCTACATGTATTTCAGTGAAAAATCACTTTAAAAAATTTAGATGGCGATTACGTCCCCTGGCGGCCCTGTAGAAAACCCCCAAAAAAAATTCTAGGATTTTCTTTTGACCACTTTAAGTCCTAACATTTTTTACCGTAACTACGACGAATAGTTTCCGAGATTTTGTTTTCTTATTTGGCCACCGCGTTGAATTTGTTTTCGAAAAATATGATATATACCGGTGGTCCCAATAAAAAAGACTTTTTATGATAAATATAAGCATCAACTTAAACTGTTTCTTACTTGCATTGTGAACAATATATTGAATTGTGAAAACGTCACACACAAATTTTATTTATTTAACACCAATTATTGGTAGAAACAACTTCCAATATTTTTAATTTATAACTTTCCATAGACAATTTTAAACAAACAAATAAAAATCTAAAGTCTTCCGACCTAGTCTTCCAAGAACAAATAATATCAATCTCTGGTTACTAATTCCAAACAAAGATTCTTTGGTTTATGTAATGTTATATTTATTTAACAGTGTCAACAATTTATTTTTGTAACAATAGCTACCAGTATTTACAGAAAGTAATCAAAGTTTAAATATTGGAAGGCAGTTAGCGCCGTGTAGGAAAACAGTTGCGCTTATAATTATAAAGTTAATTAAACCTTTAGTAAGATCAATCAAAAGTTAATCAAGATAATAGGTACATATTTGCCATACTATTAAGCGCTGGAATCCAGGATTTGGATTTGTTGGTAAATATTTATCGGTAGCATTATATTTAAACACACCAGGTGTGTAATAAGTGGGATAATATTTATATTTAATAGAGAATTAAACCAGATGTTTATCATCGAAAGTATTATCCATGAATATTTTGTATTCTGCATCCATTAAACAAGCGCAAAAATGTTAAATCCACATGAGAATAAAATAAATTAAGTTTTTATTAATCATCAGTTAATCTGTTCTTTTCAAGGATATCTTCTTTTTTATATTATTTTGATTTTTATTTAGATTTAAAAATTTTATTTTTATGTTTTATGTGCCTCAGCCAAAACTCTTGAAGTTATGATTAAGTATTTTCCACTTAATTACAGTTACCTGAAAAAAATGTTTTATTTCAGTATGCATGTTATCAATAGATGTCAAAGATAATAGTTTAATACTATTATAACGCCTTACAAAGTTTTTGAAAAATATTTTTCAAAGAACAGAGACCGTTCACTAAGAAGCAACAACTACTTCTCGGACTATATGCCCCGACAGATATTTCATTACACT
Source organism: Lochmaea crataegi (assembly GCA_947563755.1). NCBI lineage: Eukaryota > Metazoa > Arthropoda > Insecta > Coleoptera > Chrysomelidae > Lochmaea > Lochmaea crataegi. The sequence goes on from OX387427.1 coordinate 11,685,325, forward strand.
TCTAAGTTAAACGAGGTTGGTATATCTGCAAGATTGTCCATTCCAAAAAACATCAGAGAGATAGTGCAGGTCCATATTTAAAAAAAAACTAAACTGAAATAGGAGCATTTTGTTACTCATGACTTTTATTGACGATGGAAGCTTCAACTATCATTGTATTTGGCTTTCGAAATACTGCACAAAGCTTAGATAAAAAATACAAGACCATATTCGAGTAAAAAAAATTGATGATTTCCTTGAAGACACGAAACGTCTTAGAAAAAGGGCAGCACTTACTAAGCTAGACAATGACGATTCTATTCTTCTATTATAGTCTGTTTGCTTTAAACTTTGAACTGGGTTAAAAGAGTAGGGATGAAACTTATATTTTTTACACCTTAATCTCTCCCACCACAACGTAATGACGCTTCGGGATAAGTATTCAAGAACATTGATTTCATGATCACTATTATCTACAACAGGCTTCACTTTCTTAACTTTTGCTTAAAAACAACCAAATTGTATTAAATTGTTTAATATTCTCTTCACTGTGTGACGGCTGGGTCGTGGTCGATCTGGATATCTTGTAGCAAATAAAACACATGTTCTAGTAACAACTCTGTCACATTCACCATGTATTAAAAGTAAATTTATATCATCTTCATTGTTTAATTCCAAACGAGCCATTTCTATCACTGTACGATACGATTGACTTCTAATAATGACAATTAGTACTATTTAATTATGACAGGTAAATACACAGCCTGCTACAATAAAAGAATAAATAACACTTTGTAACGGTAAATGGCTGTAACCTCACAGGGCACCAGCTCGAAGGGCTCCGACTAGAGACTCCTCTCAAGGGTGATTCGACCCCAAGTTTATGCTGCACAAGTGTTACAGGAAGGATGTAAAAATTGAGGGCGCCACTACCTTTTTGACGATAAAAATTACTAAAAAAACTAAGGCGGAAAAGGTAGAAACGCCTTGTAAAATTTAAATAAAAGTTAATAATAAAAACGTTACTAAAAATTACCCCGGGCGATATCTCCCTCAACTTTTATAGTTGAGGATTTAGAAAAAAAATTAAAAATAGAATTAACACAAATTTACGATTTATTCTGCCACAGGAAATGAACAGGAATTTGTACTTTTATAGTTAGGTACTTAGCTTATAGGAACTGGCTTCCTGAGGAAGATAGTCAGGTCTTGATCTGAACTGATATGTTCTGTTCTAGGGCGGTATTTTGATCTAGGGCTGTATCCTCGGGTTATATCCTTGGATTATATTCTTGGGTTAGATTCTTGGGTATTATCCTTGGGTTATATCCTTGGGGTTATATCCTCGGGTTATATCATTGGGTTATATCCTTGGGTTATATCCTTGGGTTATATCCTTGGGTTATATCCTCGGGTTTATATCCTCGGGTTATATCGTTGGGGCTGTGCTTACCTAGAAGTACAGGTGGATCAGGGATTTATAGGAACTAGAATGTAATGGCACATTATGGTGGTCAGCTTTTCAGGTTAAAAAAAGAAAGGCAGTTGTTTGAAAGTCAAAAAAATTGATTTAATTTACTGAAAGCTTTCAAACCTTATATGTCCCATGTTAAAACAGTAAAAATAGCAATTATCGGCTAAATTAAAAAAATATACTAATGATCCGAAAGAAACTAATAGCAAAAAGTTATATGAAAAAATATCGTGCTTAGGAAATATATGAAACCGGCACTGGCGTTACGAAAGAATATTTTATAGGTTAACAGTAATTTATAAAAATGTTATTTTATAATTAAAAGAGTTATTTCGCAACTGAAAAAGCTTGAAAATGTTTGTATAAAAGTAAAACAGTGAATTATAAAAGAATATTTGGTTTAAAACTAACATATTAGTATAAATGAACAGTTTATGACCACGTGTTGAATTTAATTTCGTCTATCTCTGAAAAAAAAATAAAGAATGCATACGAAAATTATATCAGACAGTACTTAAGAAGAAGCTTATTAATTATAAATTATGATTTTGAACTTACCACAGCAAAATTTATAAGATAGGTACTTAAGAGATGAAAGATAGCGAAAGATGATCTTTCCACGTAGGCGGTCGATAACGGAAAGGGGTGTTTCACGTGGCGTTGGAAAATATGGAAGCGTCCGTTGGCAGACGTCAATTGTCTTATGGTGGTCTGGGTTGAAGAGTTTGGGATCACAGAACTATAATTGGAAGTGGCTAGTGACGACGAGCGCTAATTAAAAGGATTTATTCTGTAAAATCGAAACAGGTCGATAGACATGTTACAACTTCCGACGCCTACGCAACAATAAGGCCAAAATAGACCAAAATACCGTCCTAGACCAGGACACAGCTGCTAGGATACCGTTCTAATCAAGACATCTCTATCTTCCTATCTTCTTCGAGATCTAGTCTCCATCTTCTCAAGACTTTGTAGAGGCAAGACCTACCTACCTTCTTCAACCACCACCTTTTCCGGAAACATCAACTTCATAAGCTAAGTACCAATAAAAGTACAATTCTTTCACATTTGTTCCATTTCCTGTGGCAGAAAAATAAATATAAATTTGTTTTAAATTCCATTTTTTATTTTTTTCTAAATCCTCAACTATAAAAGTTGATATCGCCCGGAGGTAAAATTTTAAATATTTGTTTTTTTAAATAACTTTTTTGATTTTTTGATTTCTGTTTAAACTTTTACCTAAATTCTACAAGGCGTTTCTACCTTTTCCGCCTTAGTTTGTTAGTACTTTTTATCGACGACAAAAAGGTAGTGGCGCCCTCAATTTTTACAGCCTTTCTGTTATCTTTGTGCGACATAAACTTGGGGTCGAATCACCCTTGAGAGGAGTTTCTAGCCGGAGCCCTTCAAGCTGGAGCGTTTACCGTTACAAACTATTTGTTTTCGGTATTTTTATATTATTTAAAAAATTATCTTTTCTCATATTTCGGATATCTCGAATAGTTTTTGAGATTGAATTCACTGTTTGGACCCTTATTTTGTGGAATCTACTCATTTAAAATAGTAGTTTTTGAGATATTTGCAAAAAACCGAACCACATATTTTTTTCTACTCAATTGTTTATAACTTTTACCATCTCCAATTTTACAGTTAAACATTTGTTTAGATGCCATTTCGAATCAAATCATAATTTTCGGTGGTCCGGGTTAGGTTTGGATAAAATGAGGGCTCTTGTGAGTTTGCCAAAGGTGGTATAAATTACTCTGGTTTTACGAGAATTTTATGACAAAATCTTTGCATAAGAAGTAATAATACTTATGTATCTGATTATGAATACGAAGAAGAATAATACTGTAATGTTTTTTGTTATTTATTTAAATAGTTTTTACTTGTGGTATAAAATTATACACACTACTATGGCTAATTACTATTTATTTATTTAAAGCAACACACACTGTATTAAAGTTTATTTATATACACACTTTACTTAATGTCTACTATTTTATTTAATAGTTCTAATTTATTTTTACCACTTGAATATTACACTATTTATCTTCACTATTTCATTCACTGTCCGATTACTAAGAACTTATGTAAACTGTCTGTGAACTAACTCTTTGTCTTCGTTTCACTAATTCTTTCGAACTAAATGTTAACTCGCTCAAAAACCCGCGTATATATAGTCCTTCTCAACTCTCGAAAATTCCAGTACCTTCCGCGCTCGTCCTATGCACAAACAAAGCGTCTTCTCGAGAATGTTCTCGAAAGCGCATTCACCAAAATTTATAATCGAGAGACAGGGCCGGCTTTGAGTTGGTGACCTCGCAACAATACCAATAAAGCTAATGGTTAATTCGTAAGTTGCTGTCCAAATTACTTTCACCCAAACTTATCTTATTGGCTAGCAGAAAAAAGAGAATAGCAACGATCGGCTATTTGTTTGTTTGCCTTTGTTGGTGTTTTTACATCTTACCGCTAGATGGCAAAAGATCTCAAATGTAAGTAAATTTTTTGAATATTCTAGTACATATTCTTATCACCTCTTGTGTACCAGTTTACACAATTTTACATTTTTCTTTGCTCTACGTCATTTTAAAGTATTTATTGTCAACATACTCGTTAATTAGAATTTTTTATTATTCAACAATGTATTGTTTTACGTTAATAATTTACGATATTATTGTATCAGTGTGTTTCTCCATTCATAGTTATGTGGAAGTTCTGCGAAATATATTGTTAAGAAAATAACTACATATTTAAATTGTAAATAATCTGTAATTAAAGACGTTTACCTTTTCTTTGGACACAAAGGGTTTGATGTGTGATGCTATTTCGTTATGCAACAAAAGATTGAATCATCTGAAAACGCGTTGTTACTTTTTCTTCTTTCTCATCCTAGTGGAATTTCTGTGAGTCAGAAATTGTGTGTGAAAGTAAGAGTATGGTATATGTATTCAAAATCAAAATAATCTTCTACAGTTATTCCTAGTGATGCTGAAATATCCGCTTATAAACAGGTTGGTGTGTATATAAGATATCTTTTTTTATAAAAGAATGATGATACAATTTAAACTGAAACTTTGTAGCTGTTTTTTTTTTTTTTATGTACAGGGTGATCAGCTAATACTCTAGAATTTAATAAGAAAAAAAGTGTCATATTATGTTATATTTCATATTACTAGAGTATTATATTTATTAAACAAGATGTCACTTTACTTTTGATCCGAGCTTTGCTTTCGTAATATGGTCAAGGTTAGAACAAGTTAAGGGATGTGAAAAGGGAAGTGGTCTGTTTGGAATATTTATACATAACCGTGGTATTGAAAAGAGTAAATTCAGATATACTAGATTTCCTAATGCACAGGAGCACAAGAAAGGGTCGATAGCCATAAAGCGGCAATAAACCATTGGCGTTACATTTTTCGGTAAAGACCTGAATGGTTTCATACGTCGAGTTTCTTAATAGTGCAAAAGTTAGGCAAGTATCATATTATCAGTAGGTAATTATTACAGTATCAAGAGTTTTAGTTTTTAAAGCAAGGTCTATAGTACTAAAAGGAACATGATGCAATAAAAAAAACTGCAAGACCCATACCTACTCGGCAAAACCCTTGAACTGACTGCAAGACACTGGCCACCGGCTTATCATATTAATGAATCATTAACCATTGTGCCGAATTTTACCACTCTATTGTATTTGAGGAGTTACAGGACGTGTCGATTTAATTTTGGTAAAACCGACCTGTTTTATCATCTTATTCGACATAGAAAAAATGAAAAACTCACCCTATATTTATAGTACTTTTGAATAAATAATGAGGCAAAAGAAATATAGTTGTATTATTATCGAGTTTTATTATAACTTCATCCTTTTTGAATCTTAAACACATATAAAAGTTATAGTAGGGATGAGCGATACTATCCGATATTCCAGTGTATCGATGAGCGATATATCGTGATTTTTTTATCACGTTGTGAAATGATATCGTGCTTTTTTTAACGAAACTAAAAATAAAAAACGAAAAATGCAGTTTTTTGCGTTTTTCGAGCTAATTTTGAGGTTATGTGGAAAAGTCACCGATGTAAAAGTTGTAGATTTTTCCAAGATCTACAACTCTTTCAATCAACTTTTTATTCTAGGAACTTGACTTTGGCCGGAAATCGCAATAATGTCTTTTTTCACCCCCACCCCCCCCCCCCACCCCCAAAAAAAAGTTTTTTTATCGAAAAAACATCATAACTCGAAAAATTTCCAATATTTCAATTTGAATTTTTTTTCATGGTTTGTGACTATCAAAGCTACTTTCTACTAAATTTTCATCAAAATCGAACATTTTTTAACGAAACCAAAAATAAAAAACGAAAAATGCAGTTTTTTGCGTTTTTCGAGCTAATTTTGAGGTTATGTGGAAAAGTCACTGATGTAAAAGTTGTAGATTTTTCCAAGATCTACAACTCTTTTTATCAACTTTTTATTCTAGGAACTCAACTTTGGCCGGAAATCGCAATAATGTCTTTTTCCACCCCCCAAAAAAAGTGTGTTTTACCGAAAAAACGTTATAACTCGAAAAATTTCCAATATTTCAATTTGAAATTTTTTTTCATGGTTTGTGACTATGAAAGCTACCTTCTATTAAATTTTCATCAAAATCGAACATTTTTTAACGAAACCAAAAATAAAAAACGAAAAATGCAGTTTTTTGCATTTTTCTAGTTACTTTTGAGGTTATGTGGAAAAGTCACTGATGTAAAAGTTGTAGATTTTCCCAAGATCTACAACTTTTATGATCAACTTTTTATTCTAGGAACTCAACTTTGGACGGAAATCGCAATAATATCTTTTTCCACCCCCCAAAAAGGTGTTTTTTACCGAAAAAACATCAAAATTAGCAAAATCTCGGATCGTTAACGTATCGATACTTTGAGTATCGATAAATTAATATTCGATATTCTACTGTATCGATACTTTACGTTCCGATCCGTATCGATACCTAATATCGATACTTTCTAGTGTATCGCGCAGCCCTAAGTTATAGACAAAGTGAAGCTACAAATTTGAAAATTATTTTCTAATATACGGTTACAGCATATCAAAGTTATTTTTTCTCAAATGGAACACCCTATATATTATATTGAATTTCAATTTAGTGCTCTTTATAAATACTTGAAATTGTTTTTTTTCACATTTAAAAAATATAAATAAAAATAGTGCCTTCGCTTTAATGTTTCCGATGCACTTGTCATCAATAACTTATATCCAGATTTAAATGAAAATAACCCATAAATTTATCTTATCCTTCCAATGTTGATTCGCTACATCTGTTCATCTATCTAGACTCTGGGCGTGCTCAATAATATTTTATAGGGATGTTAAAAAATTAGTTGGAAGTAATATCGCAACCGCGAAGGTAATTTTTGAAAGTAAACCAAAAAGCATGAGATTAAAAAAATTTGCTTTTGATATTAGTACAGTCTAGGTCTAGAGGGATTATGACCTTTAAATAAGTTTAACTTCAACAAAATTTTGTAGAAGTGTTGAAGAGTTGAATTATCATTTTTCCATGTTTTGTATACAGATTGCGTAAAATCTTATCTCGACATACGATTTGCACAGGTGCGACTGGGATAGTATGAGCAACGCTGCTTGAGGGAGAGAGAGGAATTGTTCGCCCATCTAGAACAATTCCTCTCTCTCCCTCAAGCAGCGTTGCTCATACTATCCCAGTCGCACCTGTGCAAATCGTATGTCGAGATAAGATTTTACGCAATCTGTATGTGCACCATTGCAGCTGGGAGACTATCCTTGTCTAGGTATAAAGATTAGTGAACTTAACGTTCTAAAGTACATCAACAGATGTCACTCTCTTCGTGAATTTTTGGTAATATTACGCCAAGCAGAGATGGCAAAATTCAAAATTATTGTAGATATGTCAATTGTATCAGATCAGATGATATCACATTAATATTTGACAGTTGTTGAAAACCATGAAGGCTTAAGAATGAAAATAGAACAACTATCTGAAGAGTCATAATACAATCTTCCGTTAAGTATTAAAACTGGAGCTTTACTGGATATCCTATAATTTTACAGATCGAATAAAAAGGCTCAGTTAGTTGCTGAGGAGGAATACTGAAGAATCTCAACCCCAGTAACCGTAGCATATTCAAGACAATAAGGTACTTCTTTTTCTTATTTTTAAACAAGTTATCATTCAAACAACATTGCTGTTTAGCATTTACAATCTCATCTAGATTTTATATTTTCGTCCAATTTTATAAACTTTTACTTGGCAGTCTTACTCAGTAAAAAAATTTGAGTATAAAAAATGAGTGTGAATGTGTAGAAAGACTACGAAAAACAAGAAGGAATATTAGGGAAAGGGTCGAGAAGGATCCGTTGGGATTAAGAAGAATGTAGGAGGAAGAAAATTCTTTCAGCTAAAAGTAGAATGGGAGAGAAAATGGGGAAGATAATATATCGTAGGATCTGACAGAGAAATTATAGATTAAAGAGGAGGAGTTTGTGGAGAAAAATAATAATAATAGCTTGGGTTAGGGCTATAATTAAAAAGGATCGGCAATAGTATTCCAGTTAGAAATAGACCAGTAAAACCTCTCACTAGGAAGTGGTCCAGCACTCTCTTCTTCGCTTTTATGGTCTTCCTCGCATTCTTGTTCCTGATCAATTGTTCATTCATTCATTCCTTGTTTTGGGTTGTGCTCAACAGCCCAGGCACTTAAACTTCCATTCCAGAAGCTTCGAGTCTTCTATAAAGGCCACCAGTTTGACTGGAGGGATTTTCAATAGCTGTAATGGTTGTATTAATTCCTCTCCAAAGTGCTTCCGTCTAAGTACTTGTAAGTTCTCGCAGAAGCAGAGTATGTAAGTAGGTGTTTCATCATCAAGTTCAGGTTTTCTGCACATAAGTTCACTAACTTTGCCCATTTTGTGCAGAAGTTTTCTCATGGTGCAGTGTCCAGTCACCAGGTCGGCTCCTTATCTACCTTGTTCAGTAAACTCTTTGTATGGAGGTGCCCTTGTATCAACCCCCATTTGACTTGGTGTTCCCTATATAGCCAGTTTCCTATTTCCCCTGATCAATTGTTGTTTCTTCCTAGTTTTACAAGGAAGTGCTGATCTGAGGACTTCATTTATGATTCTATCGTTTTTCCTTGAATAATATTTATTGCTTTAACAGTAGAAAACTGTACGCAAAATTTTCAGATTCAAACAAAATACCTACTGATGCAAAAAATTATATAAAATGTGCCTCTGTTTGGATAATAAAGATTTGATTGGTCTAAAATAAAAAAGGATAGAAACTTTTATATTGTTATCGTCGGGATTGGATAAATAAATAGGTGCTACTGTTTTATAAACACTATCCGTGCATAGGCGTCCATGAGAGGGCATTCATCCCACAAGTGTGATAACCAAAATATTCAACGGTAACTGTTTTAATTTCATTGTTGTGCATTTTATCGTTTTTTTTTAAATGATAATGGTTATGTTTTACTTTTTTAGTTATTATTATTCTTTTCGCTTTTATTTAATAATTTAATAAAATTTTTTGTTGGTTTTGGAAAAAATCTGTTTTTTATGTAGAATATTGTGGTACAGTCAATAAAAAAAAATAAAAACAAAATATAAAAAAAAATAAAAATATTCATTGATTATAGGCATCGATGCTGAAATTGCTCTTGTTTTTGGGTAAACCGATGCAATTTCTCGAATGAATAAAAATAAATACTTTCTAAAAATATTTTAATTTTTCATAAAATAAATACCAACTTTTTATATCGATTGAACGAAGATTATTTTTATATTCTCTAAAACTGGAAAATATACGAGGGCTGCGTGTTTCCGTCTTCGAAATCTAACTGTAATATCCTGCCTTATCCTGATTATTTGCTGTTCTGTAAAAATATAGGATCATTTACTTTTTAACTACTAACTGAGATATATATTTATTTCATGCACTAGCTATGAGAGGAAGACTGAAAAAAAATGTGCACTGCTCTCTCTTGCCCCTACAGTAATACGCAACTCTCTCTTTTTCTATCTTCACTAACTCATATCTCTCTCTCTCAACTTTCGTTCGCCTCGATCAATCACACTTTCCGTAACGCTCTCGGCTTACTCCCCAAGTCAAGCGTGCGTAAAGAATTTTTACTTCAAAAATATCCTTATTGTTTTTATAACCGATTATACTTAATCATTATTCGTGGAAAATTACTCTAATAATGTGATAACATGTTTGTATACGTTTTAGAGAAGGTCAAAATATAAAATTTACATCGCCACCAAAACGTCACGACTCGTCGTAAATAATGTATCCAAGAAAATATGTAATTGTTACGCCACTGTGTTACTTTATTATAAAACGTGTCTAAGCAGTAAGCACTCAATGAAGTAGTAACATCTCAGTCACATCACGAAGAGTAGACCTTCCTGGTATAATCGAAGAGTGCGAGGTTCAAAAGACGTCGTAGAACTCGACGAGAATCAACAAAGATAAACTTTGTTATTTTATCGACGAATGCTGGACATATTTGTTTAAAACACTCAGTGTTAAATCGTAAATAACTACCAGTCAGTGCGTATGATTTTTTTCGTTGTGGAATATATTTATCAATTGTTTTTGTATTGGTTTTGACAGTGATAGTTGTAGTGGTGAGTAGAAAAATTTTAAAAATAATAGCTTTTACTTTCGCCGATATATTTTCAAGGGTTGGTAAATTGTTATCCCTCATCTAATATACGGAGATGCTAATCTGCGAGTTTAGTTACGAGCTAAAAAAATATCTATTTTATTTCGGTCAAAACTCACTCTGGAATAGCTCATAATGAAGATAACAAATGACAATATTCACTAAGATTACTTAAAATTACCTAATATTACCACAAATTACTCCATATTATCTAATAAAACCCTATATTACCCAAGAGATTACCTAATATTACCTCAAATTACTCCAGATTATCTAATACTACCCTATATTACCTAAGAAATTATCTAATATTGCTCATATCACCTCAAATTACTTCAGATTATCTAATACTACAGTCTGTTTGAAATAGACAGAGAGAAATAAAGTCTAATTTAAGATGCAAAACCCTTACCGGGTGGGCAACTAAAACACCCGAACTCTAAAATATTATAATTTACAACAACAATAGAAATCGTTTGTAATTGCGGGCATAGGCGTAGAGCTGTCAGTGTGCATGATATTAAATGAAAAACATGATTGCGACAAAGACTAGCCATATAATGGTGAAAAGAACTTCACATGATTTTAGGATATTGCTTAAATATAAAATTCACAATTATTAAGATTTTTAGAATCACAAGCAGGTACGCCCTTGGAATGGTCAATTTATTGTTCTCTGCCTTTTTCAAATAGAGTATACCCTATATTACCCAAGAGATTACACCAGATTATCTAATGATACCCTATATTACCCAAGAGATTACCGAGTATTACCTCAAATTACACCAGAATATCTAATTCTACTCTATATTACCCAAGAGATTACCGAGTATTACCTCAAATTACTCCAGATTATCTAATACTACCCTATATTACCTAATAAATTGCCTAATATTACTCATATCACCCAAGAGTTTCCCTGATATTACCTCATATTACTCCAGATTATCTAATGCTACCCTATATTACCCAAGAGATTACCGAGTATTACCCCAAATTAATCCACATTATCTAATACTACCCTATATAACCTGAGAAATTACATTATATTATTCATATTACCCAAAGTATTACCGAATATTACCTCAAATTGCTCTAGATTATTTAATGCTACCCTATATTACCCAAGAGATTCGCTAATATTACCTCATATTACTCCAAACTATCTAATACTACTCTATATTATCCAAGAAATTACCAAATATTACCTCAAATTACTCCTGATTATCTAATGCTACTCTACATTACCCAAGAGATTACCGAATGTTACCTCAAATTACTCCAAATTATGTAATACTAGTCTGTATTACCCAAGAGATTCGCTAATATTACCTCATATTACTCCAAACTATCTAATACTACTCTATATTACCCAAGAAATTACCGAATATTACCTCCAATTACTCCTAATTATCTAATGCTACTCTACGTTACTCAAGAGATTACCGAATGTTACCTCAAATTACTCCAAATTATGTAATACTAGTCTGTATTACCCAACAAATTACCGAATATTACCTCAAATTACTCCAGATTATCTAATGCTACTCTATATTACCCAAGGGATTACCGAGTATTACCCCAAATTACTCCAGATTATCTAATACTACCCTATATTACCTGAGAAATTACCTAATATTACTCATATCACCCAAAAGATTCCCTAATATTACCTCATATTACTCCAGATTATTTAATGCTACCCTATATTACCCAAGAGATTACCGAGTATTACTTTAAATTAATCCACATTATCTAATACTACCCTATATTACTTGAGAAATTACATAATAATATTCATATTACCCAAAGGATTACCGAATATTACCTCAAATTGCTCTAGATTATCTAATGCTACCCTATATTACCCAAGAGATTACCGAGTATTACCTCAAATTACTCCAGATTATCTAATACTACCATATATTAACCAAGAAATTACCTAATAAAACCGCAAATTACTCCAAATTATCTAATACTACTCTATATTACCCAAGAGATTCCCTAATATTTCCTCAAATTACTCCAGATTATCTAATACTACCCCATAATACCCAAGAGATTCCCTAATATTACTCCAAATTATCTAATACTAATCTATATTACCCAAGAAATTACCGAATATTACCTCAAATTACTCCTGATTATCTAATACTACTCTACATTACCCAAGAGATTACCGAATGTTACCTCAAATTTTTCCAGATTATCTAGTACTACCCTATATTACCCAAGAGGTTCGTTAATATTACCTCATATTACTCCAAACTATCTAATACTACCCTATATTACCCAAGAGATTGGCTAATATTACCTCATATTACTCCAAACTCTCTAATACCTAATATTACCCAAGAAATTACCGAATATTACCTCAAATTACTCCTGATTATCTAATACTACTCTACATTACCCAAAAGATTACCGAATGTTACCTCAAATTACTCCAGATTATCTAATACTACCCTATATTACCCAAGAGATTCGCTAATATTACCTCATATTACTCCAAACTATCTAATACTACTCTATATTATCCAAGAAATTACCAAATATTACCTCAAATTACTCCTGATTATCTAATGCTACTCTACATTACCCAAGAGATTACCGAATGTGACCTCAAATTACTCCAGTTTATCTAATACTACCCTATATTACCCAAGAGATTGGCTAATATTACCTCATATTACTCCAAACTCTCTAATACCTAATATTACCCAAGAAATTACCGAATATTACCTCAAATTACTCCTGATTATCTAATACTACTCTACATTACCCAAAAGATTACCGAATGTTACCTCAAATTACTCCAGATTATCTAATACTACCCTATATTACCCAAGAGATTCGCTAATATTACCTCATATTACTCCAAACTATCTAATACTACTCTATATTATCCAAGAAATTACCAAATATTACCTCAAATTACTCCTGATTATCTAATGCTACTCTACATTACCCAAGAGATTACCGAATGTTACCTCAAATTACTCCAAATTATGTAATACTAGTCTGTATTACCCAAGAGATTCGCTAATATTACCTCATATTACTCCAAACTATCTAATACTACTCTATATTACCCAAGAAATTACCGAATATTACCTCCAATTACTCCTAATTATCTAATGCTACTCTACGTTACTCAAGAGATTACCGAATGTTACCTCAAATTACTCCAAATTATGTAATACTAGTCTGTATTACCCAACAAATTACCGAATATTACCTCAAATTACTCCAGATTATCTAATGCTACTCTATATTACCCAAGGGATTACCGAGTATTACCCCAAATTACTCCAGATTATCTAATACTACCCTATATTACCTGAGAAATTACCTAATATTACTCATATCACCCAAAAGATTCCCTAATATTACCTCATATTACTCCAGATTATTTAATGCTACCCTATATTACCCAAGAGATTACCGAGTATTACTTTAAATTAATCCACATTATCTAATACTACCCTATATTACTTGAGAAATTACATAATAATATTCATATTACCCAAAGGATTACCGAATATTACCTCAAATTGCTCTAGATTATCTAATGCTACCCTATATTACCCAAGAGATTACCGAGTATTACCTCAAATTACTCCAGATTATCTAATACTACCATATATTAACCAAGAAATTACCTAATAAAACCGCAAATTACTCCAAATTATCTAATACTACTCTATATTACCCAAGAGATTCCCTAATATTTCCTCAAATTACTCCAGATTATCTAATACTACCCCATAATACCCAAGAGATTCCCTAATATTACTCCAAATTATCTAATACTAATCTATATTACCCAAGAAATTACCGAATATTACCTCAAATTACTCCTGATTATCTAATACTACTCTACATTACCCAAGAGATTACCGAATGTTACCTCAAATTTTTCCAGATTATCTAGTACTACCCTATATTACCCAAGAGGTTCGTTAATATTACCTCATATTACTCCAAACTATCTAATACTACCCTATATTACCCAAGAAATTACCGAATATTACCTCAAATTACTCCAACTTATGTAATACTAGTCTGTATTACCCAAGAGATTAGATAATATTACCTCATATTATTGTAAACTATCTAATACTTCTCTATATTACCCAAGAAATTACCGAATATTACCTCAAATTACTCCAGATTATCTAATACTACCATATATTGACCAAGAAATTACCCAATAAAACCGCAAATTACTCCAGATTATCTAATACTACTCTATATTACCCAAGAGATTCCCTAATATTTCCTCAAATTACTCCAGATTATCTAATACTACCCCATATTGCCCAAGAGATTCCCTCCTAATATTACTCCAAATTATCTAATACTACTCTATATCACCCAAGAAATTACCGAATATTACCTCAAATTCCTCCTGATTATCTAATACTACCCTATATTACCCCAGAGATTCGCTAATATTACCTCATATTACTCCAAACTATCTAATACCTAATATTACCAAAGAAATTACCGAATATTACCTCAAATTACTCCTGATTATCTAATGCTACTCTACATTACCCAAGAGATTACCGAATGTGACCTCAAATTACTCCAGTTTATCTAATACTACCCTATATTACCCAAGAGATTGGCTAATATTACCTCATATTACTCCAAACTCTCTAATACCTAATATTACCCAAGAAATTACCGAATATTACCTCAAATTACTCCTGATTATCTAATGCTACTCTACATTACCCAAGAGATTTCCGAATGTTACCCCAAATTACTCCAAATTATGTAATACTAATCTGTATTACCCAACAAATTACCGAATATTACCTCAAATTACTATATATTATCTAATACTACCTAATATTACCCAAAATATTACCTTAAAGTATTTATAATTACCTTAAATTTTCTAGAATTACCCGAGATTTTTCTAAATTTACTTTGATCATCCAAGATTATACATGTACATAAAGTATTATTATTTATAGAATATCTGTAGAATATAATAATAGGTACTTCCAGAACATTTATCGCATTTAGAATTCCAAAAAAATGAAAATTTCGCAAACCTAATATGTATTATCTGTACACACACAAAAGTGCGTTTATGGTAAAACTAGGGTGTACATACTCGCCTTGAAAATAACCCACTCTTCCAATCAAAAGACAGTTATTTATTTATAATAGCTTTGCTTTTCCCTTGAAAATATTATTAATCGCACGAATTTTTTATGCTATGCCGTACTAGATATCAGCAAAGAATATTATTTATAATGATGACTGTATATTTATAAATTTTACGGTTCACCTAAATATTACCATTTACCATAATATATCATTATAGCTTAACTTATTCTTATTATTCTTATAGGTCAGTGAAATTAACAAATATATAAAGTTATTAATGATACCGGTGATAATTTATAAAATACCGAGTGTTATATAAAAGCTTCATCATAACATTTCCGTATTTACCAGTGTAATTGATAGAAATAGCAACCAAAAACTCCGATTCTAGGACGATGAATGAGACTTTATTCTGCATATTTTAGAGCAAATGTCAAATGTTTTTGACATCAGCGTCTAGCGTACGGCCGCCATCTTGAATTATTTGAAATAACAACCTAGGTCGAGTGACGTATCACAAAGAAGCTTATTTTTTTCTCTTTCCAAAAATAACTTTAATACAAAATGTCTTATAAAATATCATTTTTATTTTTCCAAATTAAATTGTACTGTACTAATAATATGACCTTGAAGGTTTTTAAAATTGAACAAAAAACAATAGTAGGCATTAAAAACGTCAACTACATCATTATTTATTGTCAAAACTGATACTAATTTCAAATTAGCACGAAGTTTGAAAGTAAATTAAGAATAATGGCACATTTATCGGAAAAACAACGAATCGAAATATGTTAGTTGGATATGGTGATCGCAAACGTTCCCATGACGAAGCAGCTCATCTTTTTAACGATTTAAATCCTGAATGTCCTCCATGGACGCCATACGCTAAACGCTGACGTCAAAAACATTTGTCATTTGCGCTAAAATATGCAGATTAAAGTCTCATTCATCGACCTAGAATTTCATAACTTTCCCTTTATCAGTTTCATGTGGTGGTGTGAGACTTTTCACTATCACAATCATCCAAATACAAACATTATGCTTTTAAGGAGTGTCAAAATTTTTTTATACATTCTGTCCGAATTCCGAGTCGAGCATTGTATACTTTTATACTTATTGCTACATCTAATAGAACAAGAAACGTATATTAACAGTGACTGTATATTTATTTAATTATCTTTCGATTATACGCATTCCATACCATAAAAGTTTGACAGTAAAAAATTCACGGTTGAAATTCTTCGTAAATAATCAAAGTTCATAATTTATAACAACAAACATAACCTTCAAAATAGCTCCTGAAGACTAATTAATTGTCTACCTTATATTGCATAATACTTTTTAAAACAAAACTTATACCAACAAGTGTTTTTCCTTGTTATTTATTCGATACATATATCTAATTAAAATCTAGTTGGCGCCGATTACACAGCTTTCCAGAAACGCTACGACCAGTTTGACTGGTCGCTGCTTGTTATTATCAACAAATTGAAAACGTTACGACTATTACAGATAATCTAGTTCAGTTAATTAGATAGTTACTTAAGTGCTTAGAAAACCGTAAACAGTTTTTTAAACTCGTTTGCGATTTATATGGTTGTCCTTTTATCCTTAAAACCACTAAAGGATGATTTTTTAAAGTACCAAGAATGAATGACCAGCGCTCCGAGATTACTTAACGGCGTTTAAAATGGGAAGTTCATATTGCTACTGCAAATAGAATAAGAAAGACTGTAAAATTTCACCTTTATTACGAAGGTAGGATATAAAAATTCATTGATTACAGTTTAAAATCACCAGTTTATTATAGATACCATAAAATTGCTTATTACCGCTAAAACTATTTGAATTTAATTGGTTAAGAAATTTTCCCATGTAAATCTGACGAATCAAAACACTTGGGGTCAGACGATAAAACCGCTTAAATTTGAAATTCACATCTGCACACTGGTAATCTTCTTTTATTGATGTGTATGTAGTATTTCTCGTAGATAGTCATACAGCTACTATCAAATTTTTCTCGTTTCTCTTCCTAATGCTCGGAAATATCCAGTCAAAATGCACTCATCTATTATGTTAAATTTTCCCCTGAATCGATTGGTTATAATAACAACGTTCTAACTGTTGAATTGTAGATCCGCTTAATTGGGGTGGACCAGTCCCCGTTATACGTTTAAGTTCTTTCACTTATGTCCCTCCATAATTTCCTATTTTTTGCTTTTTCTTTCCAGTTTGCTACTCCTGCTCTAATGAGGTCTGCCTCTACCTCATTTTGCCACTTTGACCTGGGTCTACCGGGTCTCCTCCTTCCTCCTGGGTTCAACTGCAAGATATTGTAGGTTACTCATTTAGCTCCTTCTCTCCATACATGTCCTAGCCATTTAACTCGTTGTACTTTTATTCTTTTTACAATGTCTTCTCCTTTCTGTTCGTCAAAAATTTCACTATTCGTTCTAATTCTATATTCATTCTCATTTATTTTTACAGGCCCCAATATTGTTCTCATGATCTTCCTCTCAGTTATTCTTAATTTTTCCTCTTCCTTCTTCGTTAACGTCATTGTTTCTGCTGAGTACATCATTATTGGCCTTATTATCGTTTTATATATTATTTGTTTGTTTCGTTGACATTTTGCTTTTAAGTAGTTTCTTATTAGCGTGGTAGGCTCTATTTGTAGCGATTATCTTTTCTTCAATTTCAGTGCTTCTATATCTCCTGTGTTGCTAATCATGTCCCCCAAATATTTATATTTTTTAACTTCTTCAAATCCATAAGCGTTGATTTTTCTTTTTTCTTTTTGGCTTAGGTTCCCCAGTCTCATTAGCTTTGTTTTACTTTCATTAATTTTTGGCCCCATTTTTCCTCCTTCTGTGACTATCTCCCTCAGCATATTTTCCATGATACTTCTTCTTTTGGTTACAAGCACGATATCGTCCGCATAGGCTATTATTTGGCTGCCACTTGATCTTAAGCTACCCTTGTGTAGTTTTCTCATTGTGTATTCTAATGATAGATTAAATAGCGTTGTGGACAATGAGTCACCTTGTTTTACCCTTTTATTAATCATAAATTCATTTTTTTCTCCTTATAACCCTTGTATTCATTGTCATTTTGATTAGCCTTTTTAGTTTTGCGTCTACTCCTTTTTCTTTTAATGCTGTCATGAGTTCACTTCTTTTGATCGAGTCGAAGGCTTGTTGAAAATCGATGAAGAGCATTTCTATGTTGAATCTGTATTCATGGGCTTTTTCCATTATTTGTTTTAATGTGTGTATAGCATCAGTTGTTGATCTGCCCTTTGTGAAGCCGCATTGGTACTGCCCTATCACCTCCTTGGTACTTCTTACAAGTCTTTTGTTAAATAATGTTGATAATATTTTATATGCAACGTTTAATAATGTGATTCCTCTGTAGTTTTTACATTCATGTTAGTCTCCTTTTTTATGTAGGGTGACAATTTGTCCAATTTCCCATTCTTCCGGCATCCTTTCCTCGTTCCATATTTTTTTAATCAGATGATATATTCTTTCATGTAGAGTATTCCCTCCATATTTAATTATCTCTATGCTTATTCCATCCTTTCCAGGGGCTTTTCCATTTCGTTTTTTATTTATTATTTCCTTAACTTCCTCAATTGTTGGTTCTTCTATTAATGTCTGTTGGCTATTATCTTCTATTGGTTCTTCATCTTCATCCAAGTAATATGGTTCAGTTAATAGTTCCTTAAAGTGCTCTACCCATATTTGTTTATACTGGTTTTCTTCTTCTGTCAGCTTTCCTTCCTTGTTTTTTATTCCTTTTGTTTTGCCCTTATATGTTTTGTTGTTTTCGTTAATTTTTTTTAGTAATCTTTCGTGTTTCCCCTCGACTCTGTTTCAATTTCACTGATATTATTATCTCTCCACTCTCGCTTTCTCTTTCTAATTATTTTATTGCTTTCCTTTCTTTTCTTTTCGTATTCTTGCCTGTCCTCAATATCATTAGTTTTTATCCATTTTAATTTTGCTTTGGCCTTCTTCTCCACCGCACTATTGCATGTCGTGTCAAACCACTCTTGTATTTTCCCCTTTTTCTTCTCACCTAACTGTATTTCCGCTGCTGTTTCTAAACATTTCTTTATATTGCTCCATTCCGACTTTACTGTTTCTTATTGACCTTCGTCTTGTGATAGAAGGTTCTCTATTTGTATTGTATATTCTTCTCTTATGTTTTCATTTTTAAGCTTAATCACGTTCCATTTCTTGTTTTTGTATTTTGTATCAGTTGCTTTTCTTATTTTTTGCTTTATTTTAGCTATTACCAAGAAATTATCGGTGTCTGCACACGCTCCTCTGTATGTTCTGATATATTTTATCGATGTCTGTTTTCTTTTGTTCACCAGTATGTGGTCTATTTGGGAATACACATTTTGGTCTGGTGATATCCAAGTCATTTTATGATTTTTACTGTGTCGGAATTTGGTGCTGCTTATTACCATGTTTTCTCTCGCTGCTTATTACATAACATTTGTCCGTTGTCGTTCGTTTTCTCGTGTATCGTCTCTTTTCCTAATACCTGGCTTATGTACTCCTCTCTCCCTATTTGTGCATTGAGTTCTCCTAGTATTAGTATAGTGTCTTGTCTAGGTATTTTTTCTAATTCTTCTTCCAATTTTTCATACAGTTCGTCTTTGTCTTCTTTACTGCTACTTTCTGTTGGGGCATACACATTTAACAGAGATATGTTTTGGTTTCGCTTCAATTCTTAAATATGCTAACCTTTCATTTATTGGTCCAACACTTTTTGTTTTAGATCGCCAAAGATCATGAATACTAACCCATGTTGTCCTTGTTTTTCATTACCTGAGTATCCTTTCCATCTTATTTCATGTATTGCAGCAATGTCTGATTTGTATTTTTTCAGTTCTAAACCCACCTCTTGCATCTTCCCCGTTATTCAATTATATGATGACACTATTTGAAGGTGAAGTAGTGTTTCTATCAAAAAACTAAGTCGACCAGGGCCCCGATTCTCGATTTGACTCCTATGGGAAATATGGCGGCTTACCCATGATAATTTCGGCATCTCTCTCGTAGGAATATTTTCCTACAAAAAGCATAGGAACCCATTTACATGGTCCTAAATTATGGGAAAATGCAAATCAGTCACCAAAGCGCATGCGAAGAGGAGACAATTGTATTGTAACCATGGATGAAATCGTTCTTTAGAAGAGAATAGGCCTGACAGAGATTATTGGTCAAAATGGCACAAAGGCTGTCCATTTGATTTCATAAGTGATCGACAATTTGTAAAACTGTGTGTAGGCTGCCCAAACAACTTGTTTTAAATTTAATTGAGGAGCTAGAGTGTCTGCATTACCAAAGAGCATAAAGGTTTGTATTTTTAAAGCAGTTTGTTAAAGTTGGTACCTATATTGTTGAAGGTCCTTGTAGCACTAAAATTTTATGCCACCAGCAGTTACCAATCTGATGTGGGTACTTGCAAATATATAGCTGTAAGTCAATCTTCAGTTAGTCGATGCGTTGCAGAAGTAAGCAATGATTTGAATGAAAATGACAACCAATGAGTTGCTTGTCTATCTTTTTTTGTTACCTATGGAGAAGACTAAAGATGGATTTCCACAGATCCGTCAACCGATCCGATCCGAATCCGTAAGTTTTGTGATTGGTGGAAAAATTCAAAATTGACAAGCCGCCATATAAATTTGTCCGAAAGTTTTAACTTTCCGTCATGGGAAAAAGTTGAAAAAGGTTCAACTTTTATCCGTCATCGGATCTGATTTAACCTAACTTTTTCATGATCTCCTTTTTTTGGGATATTATTTCAGAATAAATAATAACGCAACGAACAGTTTGCTGTTAATTGCAATAGTGTGTAGAAAAAGTTTAAAAGTGATATGTCATTTTTTCTGTTACTAAAACAAGCAATGAAAATAGACAAGTTCTATTCAAGGCAAATGCTGCCAACATAACGAATAAAAAAATACTGAAAAAGGTTAGTCGCATAAGGAAGTGGTTTTTCCGATCAATTTTTGGTTTTTCTTATATATTCTGAGTCTCTGTACCACCCATATTGTACCCGAAAAGTTTGAAGTTGTAACCGAAGATTTTGCAGGTCTTTTTAGTTTGGGGAATTTTACATCTTACAGTTGATGAAAAACTAATGTCAGTTGTCAACACATATACGTATCATTAAGGTATTAGGGATTATTCACTATTCTTTGTTTGTGCTTCTGGACTTTTTTATACAGTGAGGACATAAAGTCCGTCCCCTCCCTGTAACTTTTTAATCGTTGGGCAATTTGGAACGATAATATATGACCCCATATTGCATTTTTTAACACATCAATAACAGCTCTGAATGTCAAAGTGACAGCTGGGCGGGCATTTGGAATATTTTTTTAAATGGAAATGGGGGTCGAGTAATACCTCATTTTGAAGGTCTTTTTATGCTCAATATATTCCCCAGAATTGAAAACATGAGGTTCGATATTTTCAAAATAAAAACCAGTAATAACAGTTTATAACAATCTTTGTTGATTGTTGCTGTCATGTTTTTTAATACCTGCATTTAGGTTTGACAGTCAATTTTAGCTCGAAATTGTCTACAATGGCTGGTTCCTTACAAGTCAAATTTGTTATTATTTTTGGCGAAGCTAATAGAAATTACCATTCTGCTGTTCGTATGTTCAATGAACGTTATCCTGAACGCCAAATATACAGAAAATTCTTACTTAAGTTAATATCAAAATATCAAGAAACTGGTTTGGTGAAAGACCTTGGAGCGTCCAAAAATTGGGTAAGAAGTAAAAGTCCAGGTTTTAACTGAAATGGTTGTTAATCCCCAACAGCCATCGAAGCACGTGGCCGACGCATGCAATATTTCGAGTACTTCTGTCAAAAATATTTTAAAATGCCAATATAATAATGATGGCTGTTATTCACGAAGGTGCTCTTATGTGATATAAACACCTAAGTAAATATTAGCCATTATATGCGAGTAGAATACTATATTTTGTCCACCTCTATCAATTACCTGTATATAAATGAATTTATTTTTTCTCTTTTCTCCAATTTTGGAAGGGATTATAGGCTTTCATGTATCTATAATTTTTTCGAATTTTCTGGCAATATACTTAAGGATACTATTTATTCTGATTCGCTTTCCATATTATATTTTCTAGTAATTTCAATTTAAATTCAATATAACAATTAAAACTTTTGAAATCAGCTACAAATTATTTAAAACGTCACTTTCTTATTTTGACTTCATCATACGCTTTATATACAACAGCTTGATAAATTATTATATATGTCTCCGTAGCGGAATTGTTTAGGTCTGACTGCGTTAAACGAAGAAATGTAGGCATACTGTTCGAATCTTGGTCGCGGTGATAATTTTTATTCATTATATTGTGACATTTGTATATAAATAGCCTTCAATATAGGTCCTATTTATCCGTGTCATGTGACCTGCTCATTATCCATACCTATTATTCACTAATGAATAAGGAATGTCATTATACTCGAAGAAGCACACGTAAAATGTAAACATTATCAAATAATCGTGGACAAATATATTATTAAGCGGTATTTGATGAATAAAATAAATTTTTAAGATTCACCGGAAACATTCGAGTATTAAACTTCGATTAGTTATTTATTTCAAAAGCTATATTTACGCAGAAAAATGAAGTTGCTCTTCTATTTCGTGAACAAACTTGAATAACCGATCCACTCTAGCTTCATTGTGTAGACCCTATAATCAATTTTCACTTTTTAAGCAGATATGTGACAAGAACGTGAATTTTCCTAAACAATTTTTTTCAGTACCTATTTTATCCTGTTTTGTCAGCCATCCAGAGTGATTTATTTTGTAAATATCGTATACTTTCCCGCAATGTATTTATATTGTAGTAACATAGTTAATTAATGAAATTGCATTACTGATTTAGTATTTATATTAAACTTGAGTATATTTTAGTTAAATCCAAAACGTTTACATTCCAAACATTTACTTTCAATAAACAAAGTATAGTCATTGATAGTGAATTACGAACTTTGCTAGAGAAGGTTCATGTGAGGACATAATATAAAGAGTTTAGATTCGAGAGATTAAGAAAGTCAATATAAATAAATAAATATAAATTAATCAACAGGGATTCCATCCAAAACAATGAACTAACGTTATATATTATGAATTAACCTTTTATTTGATCAGTGACTCACATTATTTATAATAATAACTTTATTGCTTCAAAATAAAAATAAAATCGACTGAATAAAAGCTTAATACAACACAAAAGGCGACATTTTAATAAATTCCGAGTGTGGAGAATTTATTTTTGGTCCTTCACTTAGTCTTTATATCCCTAGTACAAAATACTTATTACTTTACTCATAGAGGCACTGATCTTTATTTGAATTTCAAGTATCTATTAATAAACTAATAGATTTATATTTCCTACGAAGGTTTGCTTGCCGATACCTGATAACGTAAACCCTCCTTAATGACCATTGATTCTTAAAATTTGAGATGACTAAATTCAAATAAAGTATTGGATAAATAAATACATTTGCTTCTATTTGTACGACCTACGATAACAATGTAATATTTTAGAACAATAAATTCATATTAAAAATGTGAAGTTCGTTTTCAGTATTCTGTGTAAGTTTGTGGTCATTGCAACTAACCAGCATTTTGAAAGACTGGGGATATAAAAGGAAGAAAGCTAATGGCGATAATTATAAAAATAATGTCTTGAAAAAATCAAACTGTCAAACTCCTTCCCAAAGTAGAGGTATAAAGGAAGTACTTATAAAAAATGAAATAGGCGGTCATTTTGGACCGAAATTATAAATAAATGATCCCTATTAAAAATTTGAACGTATGCCAATGGTTTTTAGAAGTAAATCAACCCAAAAATTGATCATATGCCGTTGATTATGAGGAAAAAAATTAACCCTCTAGAAAAATGTTTGTACGCCAATGATTTTTAGAAACAACCACCTTAAAATTTTTTTAATAGGTACACCAATGATTTTTTATGAAAAAGTTCACCCTCTTGAAAATGTTAGTCGTACGCCAATGAGTTTTAGAAAAAAAATAACTCCTTTGAAAATTTTTGTCGTACGCCAATGACTTTTAGAAAAAAATTGACCCTCCTGAACTATTTTAGTGATATTTTTTTATATTGGGAGCATGAATCAATTTTATTATACACCCGGAAGTCCAAAAGTTTCAATTTAATAAGAAGTACATTTTTGTAATATTTAAACTAATTAAAATAATTCATATATGTATTAATTATACAAATAATATATGACTAAAAACACATGTTTTGTTATTGTTTAAAAGACTGAAAACCAGATTTTAGTTAAAATTATCCATGAACTGGAAGGATATTTTACACGTCGACAGTTGGGATTAATATTTCAATTTTGTCAGTATAAATGGAATGTGGAGATTGGGGAAATGTTTTCACACTACAAATTGCATATAACCGGATATTAATAGCGCCCTGTAAATGCTACCTGGATTATTATGTTTAACCAGAAATACGGGGGTTATTATTTAATTTCAAAAATAATTTTACATGATGAAATAAAACAATTTAATTTGTTTAAATCTTCATTTTATTTTGAACTGACGTTCAAATTAAATTAGTGACGCGGTTCGCTACACAGTAGCTTTTTCAAACTAGTGAAGATACAATGAAAAACTTAATACGGAATTCTAAGATATTGACAAAAGTATTATAATATGTTTAAATGGGGATAAAGTACAAAAAATGCCTAAATACGGAATTCTACTAATATTACAAATATATTGAAAAAGATTACCTGGAACATTTATTCACAACTATCACATCTTTTAGGTAAAAAGGTTTAATAAGGGAGAATGATTGATATCTATTTGGTCGTTAAGAAGATTACCTGAATATTTGTTTTTGTTAATCTCGAAGGCTTCTAAAAGATTTAATTTAAAGGATTTGGGTTCTACATGCAAAATTTCAAAATTTTAGTCGAAAGTGTGTTGGTTTGTTAATAGATGATTTGAATAGTTGGAATCTAATTTGTTGTTGTTTGTGTTTTGAAATTCTAGTTTTAAAGTTCCTAAAAGTTCTACCCATATAAATTTTGTCACAGTTGTCGTTGCCACATTTTAATTTATAAACACCAGATTTGTTTAATTTTTAGGATTTAGATTTGTTATTTTTAATGAATTTAGATAAATTGTAATCGGTTTTAAAGCAAATATTCATATTTCAAGATTCTAAAAATGATTTGATTTTTAAGGATGGTGTTCCAAAGTATGTTAAGCTTTTAAATTGATTATTTTTATTTTTATCTGAAGGATATACTTGTTCTAAAGTGCGTTTCTTTATCTTTTCATGTATGATATTGTCAATTAAGTTTGGATCGTAATTATTATTAACTGCTATTTGTTTTATGATATTTAGTTCTTTGTTGAAATTATTAGTGTTTAATGGGACTGTTAAAAGTCTGTGTAATCATACTATTGAAAGCTGCTAATTTATGACTGAATGGGTGGACCGAACTATTATGAATTGTAATGTCTGTATTAGTGATGGTTTGCGAAATATAGAAAAATCATGTTTATTGTTTACATTTGAAATTGTAAGGTCTAAAAAGTTTATAGACTTATTTTCTTCAAGTTCTACGGTAAATTTTATATTGCTATGAATTGAGATAATGTAAGTAATGAAGCTATCTAATTAAGCTCGCTAAAATGTCATCTACATATCGGTGCCAGTACATAAATTTTTTACTAAGGGGTTGTTTATGAATGATTTTTTCTATGTGTATGTATGAAAATTTCTGCTAATAGGAGACTGAGGGGGTTGCCCATAATCAAACCATGTTTACTGCTATAAATCTCTCCATTGAAATGAAAATAATTTTGATTTAAGCACACTTTTAATAAATTTATTATATCTGAATGAATTATAGGATTGACATTATTATACGTGAGCAAGTTATCAACAAGAGTTAAAGTTTCTTTAGGAGGTATACTAGGGAATAGATTTGTTACATCGAACGATATGAATTTAGAATTGTGAGGTAGTTTTATATCTTGATTATTATTAATTAATTCAGTTGAGTTTTTAATTGAAAATCGAGGTTTGAAAGAACAATATTTAGAAATTATATCTATGAGAATCTTTGAAACTTTAAATGAAGGTGCTGTGAAAAAAGAAACAACCCCTCTTTATGGAGTTTCATTAATGAATAAAGGTCAGGGTGTTGTGGATTGGGTAAAATTAATGTATATTTTTTTGTCGCTAATTATTGATTTCGCGTTATCTACTGCTAATTTTATTTCTTTCTCAAATTTACTAGTTGGGTCTTTTTTAAGAATCTCAAAATTGCCTGTCTGTATAAAATTGTTGGTTTTTAATATATAATCATCTTTATGTAATGCTATTACCGTATTCCGTTTATCTGCTTTAGTAAAAATAAGACTATTTGACTTTGATTTTTGTTGAATTGATTTGGCGACTGATAATTCAAAGTTTGGTTTGTTAAAATTGACGAATTCTTTTTTAATACATAATATCGGAAGCTTTATGTTTTAGATTTGAATTATTTGGGAAATTGTATAAGTTAATTTCTGTTTCTATACCTAGTTTGTTGAAGGTATCAAATGAACATGTGGGTTGAATATTATGTTTAAAACCTTTTTGTAATAATTGAATTTCTTTATCTGAAAAAACTGTATTTGAAAGATTTACGAATCTAAGAAAAAATATATGTTCTGAAAATTTGGTTTGTGGGTTTTTTAATACTGATTTATTATCTAATAATGACTTTAGTTACGTTTTTGAACTTGGTACTTTTTGTGAATTATTGATCTAATTTTATCTCTAAAAAAAAAGTTATATAGGTAGAACTTTTAGGAACTTTAAAACTAGAATTTCAGAACACAAACGCAGCTATGACAATAACAAATTAGATTCCAACTATTCAAATCATCTATTAACAAACCAACACACTTTCGACTCAAATTTTGAAATTTTGCATGTAGAACCCAAATCCTTTAAATTAAATCTTTTAGAAACCCTCGAGGTTAACAAAAACAAATATTCAGGTAATCTGCTTAACGACCAAATAGATATCAATCATTCTCCCTTATTAAACATTTTAATCTAGAAGATGTGATGGTTGTGAATAAATTTTCCAGGTAATATTTTTCAGTATCTTTGTAATATTCGTAGAATTCCGTAATTAGGCACTGTTTGTACTTTATCCCCATTTAAACATATTATAATACTTTTGTCAATATCTTAGAATTCCGTATTAAGGCACTATATAAATTAAAAGTTTTTCATTGTATCTTCACCAGTTTGAAAAAGCTACTGTGTAGCGAAACGCGTCACTAATTTAATTTGAACGTTAGTTCAAAATGAAATGAAGATTTAAACAAATTAAATTGTTTTCTTTCATCATTTAGTATGGATCTTCATCAAGTAAATGCCTCATCTATTCAATAATTTTACAATGATGAAGATATATAAATATGCCAAATATAGTTCGGATTACCAATAACACTTGATAAAGGTAGTTAAATCAAACAAAAACCAAAATAAAACTACTTTTAATAATACCCTATTGGAAAATTATATTTTTAATAAGATTCCATTAAGCAACTCACTATTTTAATGTTTATTTATACGTCCCTACTTCTTTTCCAAGCTTTATAAGCATTAACCTCCCATTATCACAATTTAATGTACTTTTGTATTAATCGGGAATGCCAGTGCTTGTTTTAACTTGTTATCTTTCGGAACTCCAATATATAAATTTCGGTTTTACAGTGCAACAAAGATTGTTTATAAATTTTTCACGATTTATATGTAAAATGGAAATAGAAAATCAACTGATTAAAGGTAATTTTTCTGTTTTATCTATATGGTAAAAAAAAGTTCTCAATATTTAGAAAGGTTTAGCAAAACTATTTGACATTTTTTTATTTGAGTTTGCTACTTGTTTGTCAATACATATACCCACTGAAAAGTCTGTTTTGAAATAGACAGAGAGTAATAAAACCTAATTTAACATGCAAAACCGTTACCGGGTGGGCAACTAAAACTCCAGAATTTTAAAACGATTTACATTATAATTCACATCTTTATTCTTTTATTTGCTTACCCAACCCTGTACAACGCCGGTAAACAATAGAAATCCGATCTTCGGGTCGCTTGTAATTGCAGACATAGCCGTACCTTTAGGTAGAGCTGTCAGTAGACAAAGACTATATAATACCATATCAATTAATAATAATACGTTCATTACAGAGTCAATTATAATAATATTTATAATAATCAATTATTTTTATATTATGATTCACTAGAATTATAGAACTTATTAACAACACGGGGTTATTAATATTATTCGAACACGAAATACTAGTTATCGGAAAATGAAAAATCTGATGATTTTTCATCTTTTTCCGAGCTTTATAACTATTGGCTCTATGGATTTGAATTGTCTAATTTCCAAATTTGCTGCTCTTCTTTGATTACATGCTCTATGCATTTTCGCCATCTCTCTGCATTAACTTTCTCCAGAACTTCTTCAAAATGTGCAAGGAATTCTTTCATTTTATATGTGGTATTAGAATCCGGTTTTTTGCCATTTCGTCATTAGTATATCTTAGGAAACGATATTTATGTATTAAAATGGTATCAAATAATTAAAATAAGCATAATAACAAAAATAGGGAAATTGGGAAAGAATAGTGGGGAAATACCAGTCAATGATGATGTGATGAGACTTGAATCAACTGTGTTTATTCTAAAAAGCTTACAATAAAACCGAATGCAAGAATTAAATCTTTATAAAATATCATTATTTATAGAATTCATAAATGAGAAGGAAAGACTTACCTTAATTTTGATAAAAATCTAATAATTCTTTATACAATTATTTGAAATAACAAACAAATTGATTTCATAATTCTTCATTTAAATGATCTTGATTAGGAAAAATATTGTTTAATCCCAGAAATGTATAACCTACACCTGAAATAAAATTATTAGAAAACATAATATTTTATCATGAAAATTTGAAAATATAATTTGACAGAATTATAACCTGAATTATGGCTGAGTTGTCACTGTCAAGATGACATCAACATCAATGAATATTTGTCATGCTTTGAAAAGACCGAACGATTAGCCAGAATCAAAGAATTTTAATATCAGAAATTGTTGTTTGCAAATAAATAATGCTGTGTTGTGATTGGAAGATTATTATAGAGTTTTTTAAAAAAGGTTCATAATAATAAAAATTATTTAAGACAAGTAATAGTATAGATTCATTGGGTATTTTTTAAAAGATTACATGGTTGCAAATTAAATTATTGATTGTAGATAAGTTTGTATCACATGTTAAAGATTAACTCATATATCAGGGATTTTTCTTAAAGGTTTAAATTTGTGAATTTATCAATGGTATAGGGTAAGAAGAAATAAATTAGTGAAAAGACAGATATTAAGGACTATAAGAGACATTAAAAAACAAGTAAGAAGAAAAAAAATCAAGTGATAAGAAAAAAATTCACTTAGCAACGGGGATTATTGAGTTTAAAAAAGGTACCTAGTTGGGAAGGCCAAATTTTAAAAAGGGGCAGAAAAAGTTTTTGAGAATTAAAAAAAGTACAAAAATTAAAGAAAAAGAGTGAGAAAGTAAAAAAAACTGAGGTTGGTGCATTAAAAAGTCAAGAAAGAAAGTGAAAGTCAAAATTTAAAAAAGTAAAAAAGATGTAAGATGACGTGGAGTTGGTCCTGTGTTCCAGGAGAATTTGAATTCCCAATATTCCAGTCTACATTGCAATCCTGTAAATTGAAAAACCTTCATCGAGTCAGTACTCCGAATGTAGTGGAAGGTTAGTGATATTTATTGGTACCAATAAAAGTAACAGAATCAGAATTTAATCAGATGTACATCTATAAAAAATATTAAAATCATTAACAAGCTTTATTTCTAAATTTCTAAATTATAACTTACCTCGAAATCGAAAGAACCATTTTATTTTAGTTTAACTTTGTTTCTGTGTTCTCATTGTTTTTCTTTGTTACATTATTAGTTAAAGTGGAATTGATAAATGATAAATGCACTCATAGTATTATTAAATTGTTTAATTGAGATCCATTGCATTTTATTTTATCTAAATAGTGAAACTATCATTTTGTTCAGACAGACCATTAAATCACTTCAAACTAAACTGTTTGCAACTCACAACACATATCATAGATATTAAAATTTTAAAACCTGTGGTCAGGTTAAAGATAGTGAGGAATGCTTTCCATGGGCGTAACAAAAATTCTTTTCTGATACATAACAAATATAGTTGATTCAAATTCTTAACATTTATATAAAACAAAATAATTCAGCAGCACCGGAACCCAAAGAGAGTCAGAGTTTCATGTTCCCGAGTTATAGGTGAGCTAGCTTAAAAAAGGGTAAGTTAAAACAATAAAATAAAGAAAATAAAAAAAAATTTAATAATAATTAAAAAAAAATAAACATAATAGTATATTTACAGTTGCCACCAGTTATTTTTTTAACATACCCTTTTTAAATGTAATTTCTTCATCTAAAAGCCACTGAATGATTTCCGCCTTTTTCCAAGCGATGGTAGACAATTTCTCACATTTCCTTGAATGATAAAGAGCGTTGTCCAAAACAATTACCCAGTTGGGCGGAATTAGAGTTATCATTTGTGAAAAAGAATCACAAGCAGGTACGCCCCTGGAATGGTCATTTTACAATGGTTTATTGCTCTATGCCTTTTTCATATAGAGTATAAGTGTTAAGATATACTAGAATATGGATATTCTTAAGCAATTTCCATGAAATACATTTTTCTTCAAGTTTATAATAAAATTCTTCTAATTGGAATTATTTAGGCAGAATTCTATCTTTACCTTTTCTACCAGCGGGGACGGTAATATTAGTATAACGACTTTTTAATTGAGGGCAGATAGGCCAAAGTAAGGCCTTTTTAATAAAACTAAACTTGTTTATTTCCATCCAGCCTAATTCAATTTGGACAAAAAATTCCCACCATTTACACGTTTCTTGAAATATCTTGCGGTTTTCCCCAATTTGCTGCTATTTTAGCCTACTTTCATATTTCATTCTTTATACGGTATGCGTCTATTTAATATATTCCAAAGAGAACTAGATAAAAAAAGCGCTCTCTATCGAGCACTATATAACACTTACATTTTAGGAAAGAGCTCTTTTGAACAAGACCAACTTTGCAAAAATCGGTTAAGTAGAACCAGAGTTATGGGCTTTCTTTATAATATCACAAGAGAAAAAATTTTGTCGGCAAAATTTCCGAAAGGTATGAAAGTTTGTTGCTTGGCAATTTCGCGAATGACATTTTTTACAAAATCACCAGCCGTGAGGCGTTATTTTATCAAAAATTTCATGACCTTTCCCCGCAGAATTTTTCGAAGGATACGATAATTGTTTTTGCATACTCCTTAATTAGGTAGATTTTGCAAAATTTGGCTTTTTAAATTTAATTACGCACTAGCGGTGGATCTACAATCCTGTGAATAATTTCGAGGTTTTTCTCTAGGCCATTTTTGTTATAAAAATTTTCCCAATAACGACCGTGCTTATTTTCCCACCCGGTACAAAATTATATCATTTAACAGGACTCACGAAAAATCGACATAAAATAATCTTTAGATTTTGCAGAACGTTTCTGGACGTTCCAATTACCAAAATTACTCATCACAGAAATTGAAAAAAATAGAAAACGTTATTTCATTTTGTACCTTCATAAACTTCCGCGTCTTGTTACAAAAGTTTAAAATGCATTAAAATTTTAAGTAAAGAATTCAACTTTGAAGAACTTGGAAGAGAAATGAAAAACATTTCACAAATACTTAATTCGTAGTCTAAACAAATACTAGCACGACACAAATTTTCGAAACGCATGTAACAAGAATATAATTAGTCTTCGATTTCCGCTTAACATCGTGGAGGAGTAAGACAATTAGTAAATTGTCGTTAAAATCCCCCCAATTAAAATTTATCAAATATCCGGGTACAATATTAGTCAAATTACTTCCGTCTAACTTAAAAAAAACAACTGGAAGCATACAACCTTTGAAACTTCTCCAAAATTTTCGTTGTGTCCAGTGGCGGACATATTCTACTGTTAATACGGAACTAAATGAAATCTAATACGCGCTACTGTATCATTTATAGTTTATATTAATTTGTTTATGCATGTACCGAAAGTCCTTGAAGTAAGAACATAGTTATCTCTTCCATTTGATTGTAGACATACAAAAACAACACTGATCGATCGTAAATGTATAATTGAATAAGGAGTTTTGCAAAAATTAAATATTTTCTCTTAGGGGTCATCAAAATGTAAGCAAATAGGCCTATTGTCAAATTGTATTGGGGTAAACATTGTATTTATCTAATGACGTTATGTAGGTTATCGCTTGATTTGAATTTATGTGATTTTTTAGGATAATCGCCTTCAACAAACTAACCCAGTTTATTTCATCAGTGAGTATATTTTCATGTACAAAACTCGTTCATGTGTCATATGTATATAAGCTCAGTAAGCTTAGTTTAGTCTGTCGAATGCCTTTTGGTAATCAATATAAGTATAAGTCGTCTGAATCTCTGAAAATGCTAAATAATTGACAATTCACTATAAATTGACCTACCCGTGTCTTCTTTCTCCATTTTGTGTACCTTTCTTGATATTTTCATTAATATGTTTGTCTGAATCGACTCTCTTTATCGGGCCACAATCACTTCTTCATTTATACGCTGTCTCAATATCGTCAAATCTCTCCAACCCAGTCCACACCGTGTATGAATGTAGGCTTTCTCTTTTCGACGAATCAACAGAAACTCCGAGATCTCCGTCCACGCCACTGAAGATGGCTACCGCAGTTGCAGCCGAAACGTTTGGGAGATCAATCAAAAGAAGACCACGGAAATTATCAAACACTCACCCTTATTTCCGCAGTGTCCAGTTTCCTTAATATGCAGCATTCACACTGGCGAACATTTTTCCAGCTTTAAAAAATATAACTGCTTCCAGCAAACCAACTGGTTCTGGTAAGGTTAATGGAAAAAGGACTTTCAACCCACTCCAGAGAGCGTCTCTACCACCAACTTAACAAGTAGAGAAGCAACAATCATTAGAAGACTTAAAACTAAACTCATAGATCGCAACGGCATCAACTCCAACTCTATAGGGACAAGGGAACTCTTGGACAAAAACTAACTGTCAAGCACCAAAGAATCTGTTCCGAAATTTCATAGAGGGACTTGGTATCGTAAAATAACCAGCTTCGAAAGATACTAGAAGCGTCTCAAAACGAAACGTATCCTCTGAATGAACGGATGCAATTTATTCCTTCCACACCCTAAAAACATTTTTTTTCGGGTCGAGATGGGAAACTCATGTTCGAATGGGTCCAGGACCCAAACAGTGCTGGACTCATCCCTAAGGGGATGCCTACCAACCAAACCCACCTCAAACTCGCCGTTACCCCCCTCGCACACTCTCCGGTCTCACCGTCGTCTTCTCCCTAACTATCACTCCTACGTCTCATGCCATATCGAGTCCTTCTCTCCCCCTAACCATGCTCTCTACTACGCCACTCACCTCCATCCATTCCTCTTCCCCCCTCAACATGTTCTCCCAATACACCGCCTCCCCTAGTTTCCTCTCCAACTTCTTCAGCACTTCCTCGTTCCTCCAGCATCTAAACACATGCCCCACATCATCCTCCACTTCACACCTCTTGCACACTCCAGTATCTCTTTTCCCAATCTTGTGGAGGTACCCTACTGTCGACTTATGTCCAGTGTCAAGAAGTAGTTCACCTCCCCGAATAACATAATTTAACCTAAACTCACACATGACTCCCTTGTGATCTCAGGGGATTCTCCCATTTTCCTAGTATGTCCAAATTATTACTTGTTCCATCCCACTCAAAATAAGGCAGTCAGACTGTCGTGGGCCAAAGGCTATGGTAAGTCTAAAAGTAACCACACGGCTAGGAAGGCTGCAGCTGCAGCTTCGCCAATGTAAATACTGTGAACTAGCCAAGGAATTACTGTACTATTGAGTTGACGTGCCGAGAGGGACTTCCAGGAGGATGCACAAAGGACCTGATTAGTCCTAAGTGCTGTGGGGGTTGCTCTAGCCTCCCAATTGATCAGATAAAAGATCTTCCATCCCACTTAATATTATTTTTGATTCTAATAATTGCTTATATTGGTTATGCACATAATTTTCCTATAAGGCCCGGTAGTTATTTATCGATAAAGAAGTAAACTTGAATGTACCAACTCAAATTAACCGCTTACAACAAGAAGCAACAACGTATTAAATGACATGACTTTGATCTCTTGCCAGGTTTTATTTTAATTTCCAGATTTGAAACACCGGCTACTATTATGTCGTACACGCAATAATAATTCTGAAATGAAACGCAAAAAAATACTTTGAGCAAGAACGTAAATATTTTTAAAAACTATTTTTTCCGATTACAAAACTAATAAAAATTCACCAGATTAGATTAAACAGCAAAAATTTAGAAATAAGATTTAGTTCGTGCCGATAAACTAAAAATTTAAAATGTGTGTTTGGAACCATTAAAATCTCTACGAGCAAAAATGTTTCTTACATGAAATCATACCGTGACTAATAAATTTTTTTGAAAATTACTTAGTTATATCTATAAACATGCTGGAGAATAGATTTACAATCGGGTTTGTAGATTTGTAACAGTTTCGTGAAATAGGGTGTACGTAGATTAAGTTTGAGCGTGTGTTTAAGGCCGCGCTCAGTTTGAACGCGTTTTCGTACGAATTTCGCTCGTGCGTACACGTACAAACACGCACAAACAATCCCGACCTTAAGGCTATTCGTTCCACAAATGACCTTGAAATTTCAGATTTCGAGAGTAGCTGTCAAGAACAACAACAAGTAAAGATGCTACAATAAAATGCGGTTGCCCCCGTCAGGATTAATCGTGCTTCCGCGTAGATTATTCATTTCAGAAAAGTTATGAAAATACATAAAAAAGATAGACCAACTGCACCACATCTTGATATTGAAGATATTAATGATGCCTCTAAATTATGGGTAAAGAAAAGTCGTTACTAGTCCATCACTACCATGAGATAGCTGGTCATATTGGAATTGAGACCGTAGTAAATAATTTGAGGTTGCAATTTTGGATTATAAAAATTCGATCAGCTGTGAAAAGCTGTTTTAAGAAATGTTCAGGAGTGTAGAATCAGAAGATGCAAGCCATTGGTCCCTGAAATGGGGATGTTACCAGAACAGCGTCTGGAACTTTTTGTTTTTCCTTTCACCTACACTGGAGTCGATTTTGCGTATCTATTGGAAAAAGACTGGAGAAAAGATATGGCATGCTGTTCACTTGTCTCACAACTCGAGCAGTTCACATTGAAATAGCTTCTAGTCTTGACACCAGTGCCGCAGTCGAATAGTTTCGTTTCTAGAAGAGGACAACCGTTAGAAATTTTTCCAATAATGGCACCAACTTTGCTGGCGCTGATCATGAGCTCAGGTAATCTATTAAAACTATATCAACCGAGTTATCTCTAAAAGGAATTTCATGGAGGTTCAACCCACCAAGAGCTCCACACATGGGAGGAATTTGGGAAAGGATGATAAGAACAATCAAAACTGCCCTGAAAATATCTCTTAAGTCAGTTCACCCCAAAGAGGAAGTTCTCGCCACATTGCTCGCTGAAGTAGAATACACATTCAACTCAAGGCCATTGTCTCACATATCCGTCGATTCCAATGAACCAGAGGCCTTGACACCTAATCATTTCCTATTAATGAGACCTGGATCTGTACAGAATCCTGGTTTGATTGAAAATGAGATGTTGAGTCGAAAGCAGTGGCGAATTGCAGAAAGTCTGACCAATACGTATTGCCGACGGTGGATAAAAGAATACCGACCAACACTGATATGTAGGTACAAGTGGCCAAAACTGACCCTATCAAAATAGGAGACATTTGTATTATAGTCGATGAAAAATTCCCCCGAAATGATTACAGAAGTATATCCCGGAAGAGACGTAATCCAGTGGACAAATGGCATCACACATTTTGAAGAGTCATCTAAAGTTATATCTTTTGACATTTCAAGTGGGAATAAAAAGCGGGTATTTTATGCGCTGAAATACTTGAGAACCGTTAAAATTCCCATATCCGGCTCGAAGGACCAATGTAAAATTATAAAACTTCGTTTTCAGTAACTTATCTTGTTATAATATTTTCTATTGACATACACTGACAACTCAATCGGGTTTGTAGATTTGTAACAGTTTCGTGAAATAGGGTGTACGTAGATTAACTCAATCGAAAAAATCTGACAACAAAATTTACATCAAAATACAAAGTGTATAAATTAAAACCAATAATGACTTCAACAAAATGTTTCTAATTTTTACTTATATCTAAAAATTCCTCATTGTGTTTACATGATTTGTTCGCTTTTATTACTGTATTCATAACACTCAGAGTCTCCGTGTAAGTTATGTTTAAAACAACTAATTAGGTATAGATCATAAATATCAACATTTTAAAACCAGATTGTGATTACCCGCATTATTATTTTATTACATAAGTTCACCTACTTGACTTTCACATTCTCCATTTGAAACACTTGTGAAGAGTGTGAATTTGTTATTGAATTACTACCAATCAAAACAATTAATTGTTGAATTGGAATTAATTAAAAACATTCTTTAGCCGAGTACGAAATGTATGTTATATTTTTCGAACCGATATTATTGGATAAATTAGTTTGTTTCGACAAATTTCCCACTTTTACAGACATTCGATTATCCTAAGCTCAATAGGATGACGTTAACGTATCTTTCTAGTACGTTCACTCTGTGTGTGTTCGAAATTTTCAGCAGTGGTTTCCATTGCTTAGAATTTTACATTTATGGTAAGTTTTTATTTTATCACCTGTCCATCCAAGCAACGGAGTTTTCCAAAACAGTATCATGCATAGTGCACGAGATCTCTCCGACTCTGTACCAATGTACCAAAGACAATGAATTCTGCCGGCCGATTGCAGTTGAATCCGATTGGCCAGCGTAGGAGGCATATTTATTTTAGCCAAAAGATGCAAAGGCGCCTGGTGATCATACTTCGATCACGCATCTATCGTTGTTTGTTCGATGGATTTACTTTAGTACTAAAACAGTACACTTTATATTTTTATAATAATTTATCTATTCCTTTTCAACACATTGTCGCTTACGACGCAAGTTAAACTTTCATGAGACCAGAGCTCCTTCCTCGTTATGTATACCTCAGTGATTGTATTAAATAAAACTAAAAATTTACCACCGCTCGCGCTCATTGGTCAAATCAAATAGCGCGCGCTTCACTGACTTCCTGTTACACACTTCCGTCCTATTTCACGAAATCACTGTCACAAATTGCAGGGAACCGTGCGGAAAGATTTTACACATCAATAAGAACTGTTATATAAATTAACCCGATGTTTTGTAGCTTTAAAATAATTCGTAAATAAACTTATAAAGTTTACGGTATATATATATTGAATTAATTCCAAGAAAACCTTTTAGACTTACTGTCTACACGATTCGAAAACAAAATTAATGGAAACTACTTTTCAATTTAAATCATAGCAAACAATTTAAGTGAATCTCCGCATTCGAAAAATATTGTCGAAATACGAGGGGAGGTTAAGTGTTGCATAGCTAGCGCCGTCAAAAAATATTAAATGTCAAATTTAACTGTCATGTTCAGTTAACTTAACGCAAAGTTTCAGAGCGTTTCGTTTAAATCTGTACCTAAATTGAATTTTTAAAGTTTATGATTCAGTTGAAAAATGGAATTAAGCCGAGAAAATGTTAGCGCTATAATTTTTTGCAATAGAGTACACGCATATTTCATATTTTGCTTAGATATTAATTTGTAATAGTAACGTTGATATCAAAAATAACTAATAATAGGAAATAAACCAGTTTCCATTGGAAATTACTTCCAAATTTTAAAATAATATTCAAATTTTAATGCACTTTCCGACCACCACCCGAGGATTTCCGAACGCTACCGATGATTCGTGTGATGTCATACCATTTGTTTACTTTTGTCAATATGGCCGGTATTGCATTAGGTTCTGTGTAGTTTTGTGTTTATATTGTATTTTAATTAACTATTAATTGCTTCATCGACGTAAAAATATCATTTATATGTTTGTTTGAGACCATAACGTGTTTGTGTGTGCTTTTTTTTATTTCTAAAAGTCAACGTAAAGTGGAAAGTGGACATAAATATTCGATATTTCCGATGATATTTTAAAACTTTTAGAAGAAAATATTTTATTTACTAGTTCAGTGTTCAGTGACGATTCTTTCATATTTTGTGAGTAAAGATATGGCTAGCGAAGGTTTTATAAAAGCACAAACTGATAACTTGCCCAAAGTAGACTCACTTATGCTGCTTGAATTTATGAAGTCAAACAGCTGCTTTAATGCAGAGGAAATAAGAGGAGTTAAAGCAATATCGTAAGTACGATGTATTATATATAATATATACCAACCATATTTCGATGCCATGTTGGCCTGAGTTGGTAAGAAAATAATGTTTTTATGGTTGATTCCTAGACATATAGGTACATAACCTCAAACTATTTAAGAAGAAAAATTATCAACGTAGAAGTAGGTACTTACATTAAAATGGTCTTCACAAACAAAAGCAGTAGTATTTGTCGAAATATCGTCTTTGTTTCGACGCATAGCTTGCAACCACAATGCCCTTCTCTTAAGTGCATTTTTGCTTGCGCCACCAGGTAAAGTAACTAATATTTTGTCTGGAGTTTTAATAGACGTTGATTTACACTCTGGAACAATGCAATACTTGGAATACAAAGTTTTTTTTCGGCTTTATCCATTTTTAAAGCTTTCAGAAACAAATTAGGTCACAAAAACTCAGAGCGTGATACACGAATAAGAACGTAAACAAATGGAGTGACGTCAACGGATGGGGCAGCCATTTTTATGACGTAAAGCGCGTTTTGGCGGACTTTCAAATTTTATGATTTTTAAATTTTTAAAGTCGTTTTAAAAGTAAAGTTTATATTTTTTTGAAAAAATAGGCATGCAAGGTGGTAGGAGACCTGATAGAGCGTCAATTCCCACCAATAGCAAAATTTATGCTTGTACCCTATTGTCTCAACAAGAATGCCTTGTCGAGTTGGTTTCTGTCTTCGACAATCAAGCACCACATCAGTCGACAATTTCTCGTTAGGTTAGGTTCTCGTTAGTATGGAGAATTTAAACGTGGACGGATTAATCTTAGCGACGATCCAAGAACAGGTCCACCAACAATGGCAGTTGAAAGCAATTAGAGTCAATTGGTGTCAAAAAACTCTAAACCGGTTTATCGCAGGAAATCCTTATGAACCCGAAAATAAACCTCATTTGGCTGTTTGGGTGTTCCAAGATGTACCAAAACCGACGAAAGTTATCCGTTCTCATAGTGTTTCCAAAAAGTTGGTGGTGACATTTGTCTCAAAAGCGGGTCATGCAGCAACAATTCCTCTGCAAGATCAAAGAACTGCTACTGCTGATTGGTACATATCGATTTGTTTGCCGGAAGTAATTGCAGAGCTTCGAAAAACCAACTCTCAACGATAAATGATCCCCCACCAAGACAATGCAAGTTCCCACTCAGCTCGAAAAACAATTGAGTTTTTAAAGCACTATAACATTAAATTGTTGGACCATCCTCCATACAGTCCCGACCTAAGTCCTAACGACCTTTTAATTTTTCCTAAAATTAAGAATGAACTGCGTGGTCAAATGTTCCAGTTCCCAGAAGATGCAGTCAACACCTCCAAAATTTCTATTTTGAATGTATCAACAAGTGAAATAACTGCTTCCAGAATTGATACCAGAGGATACAAAAATGCATTTATCATCGTGGAGAATACTTTGAAAAGTTACCTACTGTGTTTTTCTAGCTCATATGCAAACTATAAAAGAGAACCCTCGTATATGTTTAAAAAACTATAACCATAATAAAAAAAAGGAAAGCGGCGGCGTATGTAGTAACTTAAAAATTGATGGATATAATATGTATATTCCCAGACGTTCAGTCTGAAATGGATTAAAAACATCTCAAGTGTAGGTCATAAATTTGATTTAAAAAGTAAAGCGTATAAAGAAACGCCAAAAAACACTAGCGAATGTTTCATCTGCTTGTGAGATCCTCCTATATTTAGAAAATTATATATAATATTTGGGTTTTTTAATTTTGTTCCTTCTTGTGCTATATTGGCAAATGTGCAGAAATCATTCCTAGCCATATATCACTGTGTTATGAATATCACTGGATGGCTTCAAAGAAGATTCAGGGGCCTTAATCTGTTTCTGTGCCATAATCTCGACAGCCTCCGGTTCTATTGGCAACGATGGTAGAAGGTTGTGATCCTGGTTTGGGTCTGGGTTATCAGCTGTGGAAACTATTGGCATATTTGTTGTTTCAGCTGGTTCAAAAAAGTGATCAGGAAATATGTCTGGATTAACTGGCCACAGTCCAGTGCTTTTGAAACCATTGCGAACTGATTAAACAAATATCCGATCTGAAGAGCTGTCACCACTCTTCCTGGATGATTTCTCAGCCAGACAGAAATCTCTTGGTTAAAATATATCTTGAGAGGTCCATAAAAGCACACGTCGAGAGGCTGCATACGATGGGTGCAGTGAGGGGGAAGACAAACAATTTCGATTCCTTTCTCCTTCGCAAAGTTCAAAGCTTCGAATGACTTATGGCTGGCATAAAAAGCTTTGAAAATGCTGGAGCCACACCGCTTTCTTGAGCTACTCCAACCGTGCCAGTTGGTGCTTCATCCACGAGCTCGTTTTTCATATTTTTTTCTCGGGAAAATCATGAAAGGAGGTACGTACGACCCAGCTGCGTTCATGCAGCATACTACTGTCACATTGGATCCCCGCTCCGCGCTTTTTAATGGCACCTACTTGCTTCTTGCCAGAGGTAGCCAGGATTTTTTGAGGTCTTTGGACAGTAGACATCACCGATTCGTCCGCATTTTAGATCCGGTTTGCGTTGAATTTGTATTTGTCTATGTATTCTTGATAGTTATCAAAAAACTTTTTTAACTGGGGTCTATTAAAAGCTTGGGCGCTGGCTGCGGAGATAAGCTCAGGTTTACGTAAAGATATGTCTTTATCACGTCTTCAAAATCCATCTATTCACTCCTGGCCAGCTTTACCCTTATCTTTATTAAAACTGTGCGCAAAGCATGGTTCATTGTACTCGTTAATCCAAACATGCGAGTTTCAAGTAGCTTGAAGTGCTCAACCAATAGTCTCTCGATTTCAAGAGGAAATGTTAGCTGAAATCGGCCCAAACCTTTTGCTGCAGGTGAAATTGTTTTATTTTGTTCTAAAGCATGCCGCCTTAGTGTAGCTTGTGGCACTTTGAAGATCTTAGAAGCCAGAAGCCAACCCATTTTTTCTCCGTTGCAGCTTCAATAGCTTTTTTCATCGCTTCTGGACTCCATGATTGCCGATTACTTGTCCGTACTTGTACTTGTACGTACTTCCCCTATTTTCTTTGCCTGAATTAACAGATCGAAATCGAATCTTTTAGAGCATAGATTGTTTCAAGCAAAAGTTGAAAGAAGAAAACCAAAAGTTGATAACGAAGAGTTGGAAATAACAGTGTTAGCTTATTTTCGTGCCTTTCCAAATCCGTCAGTGCGGGACGCAGAAATTAGTTTAAGAGAGTCTTTTAAAACCATTCATAGAATTTTATTAAAACATAAATGGAGGCCATTTTCTTATACTTTAGTTCAACACTTCAAACCGGCCAATCTGCCCCAAAGGGTAGAATTTTGTGAGTTGATGAAGAAAATCCAGATTTTTTTAAAACGCATTACTATACCTTGTTTTTAAACTAAGAGGAGCGATTTGAATTTAAGTTGGTATTTCTGCTGCCTAGTGATTGGCCAGATTGTAGCCCGTTTCACACAGCTCTGACAACGACATTTGTCGGTTTTGTGTTTATTTATATGAAAATATTCATTACTTTCAATCTAACTGTACCACTTTCTTGCGTTTGTTGTTTTATTTTTAACACAGTATTATATTCTAACCAAGTTGAGTGCTATTTTTATTAGGGGAGACTAGGGAGGGTTGATACATTTTTCACAAAAATGTTCATACAAAATTTGTTATTTACATTTACCCATCCATTTATGTCAGAGCTCAATTTAAGGACCTTGCTTATGAATTTGGCAATAATAAATTACTGAAAATTGAAATTTTAACCTTGATTATGAATTTTTGGAATTGTCAATGCAAAGTGTCTCAAACCTCTCTATACATGGGAGGCTTGATACAATAAAGGGGAGGTTTGATGCAATCAGAAATTAGGTATAAGCAATAATAGAAACGCAAACTTTAATTAACCTAATCGATACATAATTCGCAAGTAAACATTTTTATGTTACAGTTAACACCTGCACATGCCGGTTGGCACCATTTTAGACATTGTTGGCAACGAATCCATTTTTCTCGAGAACGAATTGCAGTAGATGCAGGCGGCATCCTCATCGTCATCTGAAACAAAATATGGATCTTTCTCATTTTCGACCTCAGGGTCCGAGTCTTCGCACACACCTCTTTTCGTTTTTGTATTTTTATCCAATACTTTTCTTTTTAGGTGGGATTCACTACAGCCTGCATGGTGTTGTTCAAAATGG
This sequence comes from Lochmaea crataegi, assembly GCA_947563755.1. Taxonomy (NCBI): domain Eukaryota; kingdom Metazoa; phylum Arthropoda; class Insecta; order Coleoptera; family Chrysomelidae; genus Lochmaea; species Lochmaea crataegi. The sequence continues at coordinate 11,728,455 of OX387427.1, forward strand.
TCTGTTTTTTGAGTTTCACCAGTTATTTTCCGTTTGAGCTGTTGAATTTTCGTTTTCATCAATTTTTTTGGCATCTTTTTCCGGGGTATCGTTTAAAATTCTGGTCCGACCAGGCTTTCGGCCTCCTTTTTTCTTTCGTGGCAGTGCCATGGGATAAGGACGAACTTCTTCAGGATCAGGACTCTTATATAAAGCAGATGTGCTGTTTGGTATAGTGGTGATATTTTCAGGGTTTTTGCCCACTTCCTGATACGGTCTGTTTGTAACTTCAGCGCCTGCGAAATCGATATCTTCAAATAAATGTGGGTTGAAGGGATAAATTCCAGTGGTGGAAAATCCTTTGGTTATATTTGAAGGTGAGAACGCTCTGACATAAGCTAATCCAACTAATTCTGGTATAATTTTTATTGAAATTGTTTGTCCTGGATCACTGACCATCCATGCGTCTGCCTCTTCATTATAATATCTCTTAAATGGTCCAAAAACCGATACGTCTAGTGGTTGTAATCGGTGGCTCGTGTGAGGTAGTAAGGTTAACAAATGGATGCCGTTTAACTTACACATGTTTAAGGCTTTGGGTGAAATGTGGCTATCGTGATTATCAAGGACCAATATGCATTTGTTTTCTTGCGAACATTTTGCGTGTTTTATAAAGTGTTCTAGGTATTTCACGAAATTATCAGCGGTCATCCAACCGCTTTCATGCGTCACAGCCATGGAACCTGGAGGAGCACCTTGGATTATGTAATCCTACATTCTCACCCGTGGAAATATAAAAAATGGCGGCACTGAATTTCCCAATATATTTATAGAACAACGAACTGTTACCAGTGTCCCACGTTCTGCAGAAGTTATTTTCGAAATTTGCTTTTGTCCTTTACGAGCAATGATCCTTTGAGGTTTGTGGGCAGTAGTCACTCCAGTTTCGTCTAAGTTATATATGGATTCTGGACCAAAAGGTTCCCGTTCCATTAGATTGCGCAAATTTTTGTAAAATTCTTGCACATTATGTCGATTGAACGCTGTAGCTCTGCCCAAGCTCGTGGATTCAGGACTCCTCAATGACAGTTGGGGATGACGTGACATAAAACCTTTTAGCCAGTCGTAGGAAGCACACTCGTTCTTCTTCCAGTTTTCTGGTGGTTTTTTATTGTTTTCTTTTCCAAACTGATACGCAAATTTCCTTGTTTGCTTAGGCGTAAGATCATAGTAAAGGTTTGCAGAAGTGAGCAAGTATTCCATCAAAAGCGATTCTTCGTGAGTCGAAAAAATTTGTGAAGTGACAAAGTTTGGTTGAAAGGTGATACCTCTATCCTCCTGGTATTTTGAAACATACCACTTCAATGTCATTTTGTTAACAATGTATTCTCTGGCTGTAGCCCTAAGTGCTTTATTTTCATTCACTACTTCAAGCACTGCTCTTTTTAAATCATCTGTTGAAAAAGACAGGTCTAACAATCTGGCTGGTCACTCTCATGTTTATATCAATTTACTATAAGAAAACGTAGAATCAAGGTCTACCGGCTATCTCTGAAACGGATGTACACAATGCCGTTAAAAAAGTTCACATACGAACGATATCGTTTAATTATAATTTTTTCCACAACTGAACACATAAATCACCAGTCGATTTCAACAGTTTTATTTTGTATCTGATTCATGACAGTGTTAAGGGTCAATAATAATTTATAGGGGATGACCTGAGAATATGAGCGTTATAGCTACACTGACAATATTTTCAGTAGTAACATAATATTGATTTTCGAACACGTAATTACAGGCACTTAAAAGCACTAGGATATCTCACAATTTTACGAGTGGTTGTCGTAGATGCTTTCGGGAATCACAAATATATTGTCGGACATCCCAGCGTCTCTAAAACCTTTACAAGACTCAGCTGGGCTTCAAGGTTCGCTTGGGACTGCAAACAAAAAGGTAAACCATCTAAAATGTAGCCCATCTGCTGATTGGATAGAAGTGGTTTTGGTAGTAAGGAAGTAACAGTAAAGATGGATTCATGCAACATCAACTAAACTAAAACTAATTTAAGATTAAGATTAAATTTAAACTAAGAATATTCAGCTGTTTATGCAACATGAATCAAGAAATAATTAATAAACCAACCGGACATGTAACACAATAACTTGACAAAAATAGTGGCTGTTCGGCAAGTCCAAAACCAGTAGCTTGACGCATGCGTTGTGTAGAAATCATGTATAAGTTGAAAATTGGGCATCTCTTTTTGTTTCAGTTTAAATCTTAGTTTATTGCATTAAGGCGCATTCACATTATGCCGCGATTTGCCGTTGGCAAAGCCAGCGACTGTAAAAACGTCTACATAGTTGGCAATCATTTAGTTTAGTCGCACAATGTTCACAGAAGAGGACGATCCCGGTATAGATTTATCAAATAAAAGGCCGTTTGACATTGAGCAATACAATTTGCAAGAAATCGCGGCAAGTTCTTGCAAGGTCAGTATATTGCAAATGATGAATATGCTGTTTGACATCATGCAATTCTCTTGTCATTGCAACAATGCTGCCAACCCAACCAAGAGTAGAAAGAAAAAAGTAGACATTAACTTCAAAATATAATTCATTCAAGCATAATATATAAAGTTATTTATTATTATTTAAAATGAAGATAGCGAAAGTTAGGAAAGCTCCGAGAAAAAAACTAAGTGAATCATTGTCGATCATCAAATCACAAATGAACTGTCGATTATCAAATCACAAATGACATAACGTCGTCAGTCACCACAATCAGCTGATAGGTATCATTTGATTGGAGATAGTTAGTTGGTTGGTAACACAAAAGAAACTAGATTTCTCCCTAGAATTGCCTTGCATGCAATAGAAATGGCACCAAACCGATACATCGAATTGCAGAGATTGATCAGCTGGGTATCAACTGCGCATGCTTGCATCTTGCATTGCACCATGTCAAGCAGCCTTAATAATTTTTTCGTTCGTCCACTTCATTTGAAAGCACGTGCTAACTGGCAGACAGTCTGAATCACAACTGAAGCCGCTAGAGGCCAGTGGTTGGCACGTCCCCACTCTCCGTTCTCATTGGCTTCCTTTGAAGGAGACCGATACTTCAGCGGCTTATTTGGCACCTACCAACGGTCGCGGCTTTACCAATTGGCAAACAGCGGCATAGTGTGGACGCGTCTTTACATTACATGGTTTTATGTTCTTAGTATTAGTTTTAAATTCATTTGAGTTTTAATTTTTGCTTGCATGAATCCACTTTAAGATTACTAAGGATAGTAGGAAGATTAATTAGAATGCAGGGTAGTCCGTACTCCTGTTCTATACAATTATGATATACCTTCATTCATCAGCTGAGTGTTTTGAAAATACTGTAAGCTACAACTAAATAAAATGGAGAAAATCTTATAACATACAAAATAATTGTTGTTAGTGATGACTGATTAAATGTTAAATAACATTAAATTAAAATAAACAGTCTTGATTATTTTTAAAGTAATTTAATTATTTTGTTTGCGTGATTTAATGGTCAATAACGATGATGAATAGATAATAAATAGAAAATAACAGATTTTATTTACAAATGCCGTATAATATTTGGATTTGTTCAATTAAACGTCTGTCGCGACTCTATATCACTTTTTAAATAGTTTAAAGTTATGTTTTACCAGTTTGAGACTCGGTAGAAGAAAATTTCCGCTTCAACCAAATACTTCAAAAGGTATAGTTTATACGAATACAAAAAAGGGTCGCTTGTCGGTTACAAAAAGCTCCGACAAACGGTCTCATTGAAATCGTATAAACTATACAAGTGCGCTGATTGTTTCTACACCCAGACCATAACTACAGATTAAATAATAACAAGAAGTATAACTCTCCGCCAGAATTCGTATTTTGGTCTAAACTGAAATGGTCAGTGTAGTAACTAGTGTTGTTATAACCTAGTTCAAAATATATCATTGGCTTCTTCTGCCATAAATTAACTATCCACTTAAGCCTCAATGTGTAAGCCCGATAATAAAAGCAAATAATAGCATTAATAGTTATTTAACCAACAAGTGTATTAATGAGGGCCATTAACAATTGAGATAATTTAACGTTAATGTTCGAGATTGTTAATTGCCCTTTTAATACTCGTGTTAGTTACAAAGCTTTTCCGTCGACAGTATCAGTTGTATTCGTTTTTCTCAATATTTAAAAACTAAAAATATTTATATAAATTCGGCATACGTTTTTTCATACAGACTTCTGCTCTTTTCTGGCAGTAAACTAGATGATGCTGAATTAGCACTTTCTGCAACTTCTGGCGGAGTTAATGTAAAATGTTCATCAATTTCTTGGGAGAATTCAACACTAATTATAAACACAAAACACTGTACAAGTTGTACTCTTTTTCCTTGTACTCACAGCTTGTACTGTCAAAATTAAATAATGACATTGAAATGTCACAGAGATGGTCGCTGGTTCAAATGTCACTGTTTTCGTTTTTCTTAAATTCTTTTTTGGATGTCTTAACACTAATAATTATTATGATTTTGTAGAATAATAAAATAAAACGATAGGTAAGTCAAAAACTAGAAGTATTCTATACTAGGATTCATGTTTTGAAGACTTTATTGTATGTTTGATTGCCTACACCTCAGGTAACTGTCAATATAAATATAATGTATAAGATGTGCGTTGGGTTGCCTGCAGAAAATCGTTGATTAATGTAGGTAAATCATGCATTAATGGGGGTCATTAATGTATGATTTTGTCTAATTTTGAGAACGTTAATAGTATATGTTAATACACGGTCGATGGAAAAAAGGATTAAAAGGGGTTCAAACTAATTAAAATAAATAATATTAAAAACAGTATTTAATCTAAAGACTTAAAAATAATCCTCTAGAGGCCGCACTAGGCGGGGGGAGTAAAAATACATTTGACAGCAACGTTAAACGTACCCAATAAGAATACTTAGTTTTTTGAGTTTTTCAAAAATGCATTTTTTTCTCCCCAATGACAAGAAGTAAGAATTCTTATTGGGTACGTTTAACGTTGCTGTCGAATGGAAAATCAAAACATATTTGTACCCCCCACTAGTGCGGCCTCTTGTTGATTATTTTTAAATCTGTAGACGAAACAGGTTAATAAACTGTTAATTACTCTTAATTCTAATTACTTCGTTATATTCTGTCCAAAACACATGAAATTCGATTAAAGTCAGTGATCAAATAAAGACAATTATGGTGTTTTTCCAGTGCATTTTTATACTGGCCTATGTTCGAAATCATTGTGTAATTATTGTTTTCCGTATCCGAGTTAAAAAATTATCGGTACAGTAGCAAAAGGTCAATGTAACTGAATCACAGATTTCCATCGAAAAGCACGGGTCGTCTATCTTTGTTATTTACACAAGATCTATAATACTAATAAAATAATATCAACGAATAATATCATGAGTTGTTCTCCATAATTGGTAATGAGTATGAGTCTTTCGAAATTATAAACAAATTTAAAACTAACGCTTAACAATGAAACGGCATCAAATGAATTTTTATCTTCTTCCAGACATTAGAATAATTGAAAATTTTGCACACGTACAGACATTGTTCAATAACCTTCAGTTTAGTTAACAAGTTGGTTGCGAAACGTAAAATTTGGCTTTCAAGTAATTTAAGGGCGTTAGATAGGGATATCCAGGAGGCCACTTTCTTACCAGATCTCCAAATCAGCATTTCGTAGGATATTTTAATTAATAACATTACAAAATTTTATAGTTAGTACAATAAATATTTAATTTAGAAAAATTGTAGAACACTAAACTTCACGTACACGGTCACAAGCTGTTATTGAAATTAGAATAACAGTCTTGAACTTTAACAATGAAACTAAATATACTTAAACATGAAACTGATTGTTTTTTCAGCTTAAGTATGTATGTATTTACAACTGTGAATTAAGTAATAAATTTGGTTCTACGACTACCGGAAACTCTTTTGTTTTACATATCACTGGTAGCTGTGTATTTTCAGTAAATTGTACTTCCGTTTTGTCATGCTTCTAATATTCTTCAAACATTCCACATCTCTCTTATACGTGGAGGTTTTTTTATACTTGGAACTACTATAAAAAGTATAATTATTGAAAATCCTTCAAAGTAGTACCGACTTTTTGGATTCAAGTACCTGGACACCCTGTATATATACAATAGCTCCACAATGATAGACTATTCTTCTCCGTTTAACTCTATCTTTTACTTTTTCCTTCCAGTTTTGCATTTCTATCTTTTTTAAATCTTTCTCTACATCCTACATCTACCTCTTCTTTCCCTTCATCCTATCACGCTTCTTATTATTTTCTTCGGCATTCTGTGAGGTTCTATTCTGACAATATACCCCCAATCCATCTTATTCTTTGTGACTTTACTATTTCTGGCTCATTCCATAATTGTCTTAAATCTAGATTTGTTTTTCTTTCCCATCCCTCCTGTACTTTCACACCTCCAAAAGTTTTTCTTTATCCAATTTAGTTAATAAATTGCATCGCAAAGGTTAGAGAAGTTAATAATCGTTTGTCATTTAAATTGTCGCAAAAATTTATGAATAGTTTTTACATTTTAAAACTAATTTAAACATTGCATGTAACTTAATATCTCCGGTAATATGCCATTTCCTCTGGGCTATTATTTTTAAATTATTTATATTGCTTAAGTAAATATAAGATTTCTGAAATTATAATTTAAAAATAAACCTTAAAATTATTATCACATGCGAAAACGTGCTTTTTCACTTTTTAACTAAATCACCAACGATTTATTTTAAGATCTAATATTTTTAAAAGTATTTTTTTTTATGACTTGCGAAAAAATTAAATACGAATTCGACTACGTATAATATTGCAGTTACAAAACCATCTAAAAAACTTGGTTGACTCTCTTTATATACATCGTATTGAACTTTTAACGTTTTAAAATAAAAATTGTGAAAGATATTTTAAATAGTGGACCCTATTCATAAAACTGCGATAGTGAAAGTACAGAAAAAGATAATGCTACAACCGAACTGCAGTTCATAGCAGATGAAATTGCAAATGCCCCCGTGATTTTGGAAAAATTTCAAACACCAAAAATAAAAGCTAGAAAAGATAAGGCTATTAGAAATGTTACCAGGAAGTACGAGGTGACATTTGGTAAAGCACTGGATGCGAAAGGCTTTTTAAAGAAAATAAACAATATGAAAGGAAGGTTGAAATATATTTGACTTGAAAAAAACTGGAAATAAAGCAATCAAACTGTTGGAATGTTATTGTATCGAACAAGTAGAGTTCAAAGAGAATATTGAGAAATTGAAGAGAAAAGTTGGAGAGGATGAAGCGGGAGGAATCAGCAGCAAATATTGTTAACGAGGGGGTTAAAAAACTACAGTCCATTTAAAACCCAAGAGGAGTAATTTCAAAAGCCTTATTCACAGCACTAAAAGTTACTAGATTAGTTACTAAAGAGCGTGTTCCGTAATAGTGATGTTCAAAATCTACTAGTAGAATGATCCATAATCGCAGCAATTGAATTGAATTACTTGCTGGAGTTCTGAAAAGAGCTAATAAGTATAAAGAAATAGCGTGGAAAACTGAGTGAAATGAATGAAGACGATGATGAAAGTAAATATATTATATATGTCAGAACTATCAAATTATTGCAATATCAGAAAATATAAATGCTAAAATGTACTGTTTGAAACTGGGTGCATTCTGACCAATCAGAGGTCTACAGAATTGCCAACTTAAATTCAAATTACTCCCCCTAGTTTTTAAACGAGGTATACAATATGTAAACAATTTTCCAAAATTTCTCGTACAACCTATTATATTGACAATATTATATTATGTTAGGTACTTATTATTTTTTTGTAAGACTAGGGGATTTTGAGTATTTATGTTTGATTTATTATTAATATTATTAAAAACTTTGTAATAAAATAAAAATATAACAGTTTGCGTTAGTGAATAAACTTAATAATTATTCGAATTTTGTTTTTTAAAAATCAAAATGATCTGGTGGCGTAAATAATAAAACTAAATTAAATTTAAAATTCTATTTTACACAGTTTTATACCTACATTTAATTATCACAGTTGTTTATTGCAATGCTCAAATTTCTTCTCACTTCTTGTCCTTGCTGAAGAGGTAGATCAACTTCGTCATTATTATCATTGTCATCTTCTTCTGGCACTTCTTCTTCAGGTGCTTCAAAATCGATGTCTTTCAAAGTTTTTGCCACGCTATGAAGCGCAATACAGGCAACAATTATTTTTGGCACACTGTCCAATTTCACTCGGCAAACATGTTGCAAAATAGGAAATCGACGTTTCAGTTGGCCAAAACAACGTTCAATTATCACTCTTTCTTTTTTCAAAAGTTTATTATAATTTAGTTCAGCACCTGGAGCGGGATTCCTGAATGGAGTCATGAGCCACGGCTCTATTCCTTATCCATCACCAGCAAGTAGTTTTTATTTTGTAAATGAACCCTCATTTGTGAATTTCTCCATATTCTTGAATCGTGGTCCGATCCAGGCCAACTAACGTCCATATTAGTGAACATTTCTCTTGCATGCCTCACAAGTGACCTTCACATTCAGTGTAGGATGACCTTTTCGGTTGACATACTCATCACCATGGCGATTTGGTCTCAGTATTCTTACGTGGGTACAGTCAATTACGCCAATTTCTGTCGGAAACCTATACTTGCTTTCGCATCCATAAGTTCATTATTGGTAGACGGAAACTTTATCCAGTAATTTGATTGCGCCACTATGCTGTCAATTACGGCAGTCACTGTACGAGATACTGTAGCTTGACTTACACCCAGTTCTTGATCAATGCCTTTCTGATACCCAGAGTCACTGAGATAGCGTAAACATATATACATTTTTAGGAGGGATGATAACGCACCTCCTCGAGTTTCAGCTTATTTACTCCCAAAAATCTGTTGGCAAGCCTTTGCACATTTTCCTCTTCAAACCGATATAATTCTTTGTAATCACGAACAGGTTTTTATAAACGTTGCTTGTAGTGTTTAATCTCTCTCAGTTCCACATCTGCCATCGCTACAACTGATCTGATCACTACACAACTGAGTCTACCACTGACCACACTCAACATTATTGAAGGATATCCTTTTTATTTAGAATAAAAGGTAACATTTATGGACGCACTTACGGCACTAAATGGGGACTTAGACCAAGCATGGTACACTGGTTGTACAAAATGGTTGTCATCCCCAGGATTACATATGCATCTCTGGTCTGGTGGCCAAAGATCAGACAAACATCTGCAATGCTAAAACTAAGCAAGGTCCAAAGACTTGCATGCATTGGCATTACAGGGGCAATGAGGACTACTCCTTCAGCGGCGCTGGAGACAATGCTAGACCTTCCTCCGCTACATTGTGTCATAATGTGCGAAGCAAGGGCAGCTCTAACCCGACTGGAGAAAGCATCAGACCATGACGAGGCACATGGGAGAGGACACACAGAAATAAGGCATGTGGATGACGACATCTTTAAAATGCCAACAGACCACATGACCACCAGATATATCTTTCGCAAGAACTTCGAGATTGTCATCAAAGATCGAAAGGAGCTTGAGGAAGAGAATGCACCACCACTCAGTAGAGCAAATGAACTGATGTGGTACACAGACGGATCAAGGAATGAGCTCGGCACCGGAGCGGGCATATACAGCAAGTCGAGCAAATATGAAGGAATCGTCTCGCTTGGAAAATACGCCTCGGTATTTCAAGCAGAGGTCTATGCAATACTTGCATGTGCAAGGGCAAATAACATGAGAGCCTACAACAACAGGCAGATCAGGATCTACAGTGACAGTCAAGCTGCCCTTAAAGCACTTCAGAGCTCTAAGGTAACATCTCGACTGGTATGGGAATGCGGCGAAGACTGGCGACTCGGAACAGTGTAACACTGGAGTGGGTCCCAGGTCACAAAGGAATCGCTGGCAATGAAAAGGCTGCCGAACTCGCAAGAGCAGTATCGTCAACCCTGATGAACTGACCCGAACCAGCTGTGGGCATTCCCAGATGCTCAACTAGGTCATGGTTAAAAGGGTGGGTAAAAGAACAACACAATAAACACTGGAAGAATACGCCCAGGCAAATACATGGGAAGAAATTCATAAAAGAACAGCAGGAACAAACTACGCACCATAACGGGGCTACTTACGGGACATTTTTCCACAAAGGAGTACCTGAATAAAATAGGGCTGTATAACGGAGACCTTACATGCAGAAGATGCAAAAAGGATACCGAAACAGCTCTGCATATACTATGCAACTGTGAGACGCTGGACCACAGGAGGCAGAAACTGTATGGTAGACCCAAAATGACCCCAGAAGACTTCTACAACCAACCAGCAAAGAACCTGTATGAGCTAATACAGGGAACGGATTGGCTGAATAGGCTGTAGTCAGAATACTAGGAGTATCCACAATAAGCCCAGGAGGCTGAGGTGGCGCCGGCGAAGGGACGGCTCCTTAAAAAAAAAACGTTTATGGATAACCAAATACTTTTTGTGAAGGATATGCTCATCTCTATAAGTATAAGGTTTTACTCGGAATATTATAAATGTGAGCTGAAGGATTTCCTTTATATTCTGGAAGTATAAGCATAACCTTTTTTTATGAATACGGCACAAAATGTAGATTGAAGTTGTCTTCAATGTCATTTCTTTTCTTTACAAATAATTTTTTGGTCACTGCTTTGTGCTTTAGTAATGCACTATAACCAAAATTTTTCATCGTGCCTAGTTGGTTCTAAAAGAACAAAAATATGAAAACAAATCAGCACATACAACAAACGAACAATATTCAAGGCCGATGTATAAAATAGTGTACGTATTGGCCCATTGACCTCTTCCACTTTTATTATTCATGTTGTCATAAATTTCTAGACTTCCTATTATCAAACGTTTTCTTTCTTTCGGAGAATATGTTTATTTTTCCTAGAATCATTATACAAGGTGTTTCGGTTATAAGTATTTTAAAAGCCTTTTAAAAAAATATATGAGTCACCTTCATTGACGCTCGTTGTTTATTATTATATAGGTACAAAAAAATTGTAAACGTTGGTTAATTAATGATTTGCTTACAATCGTTCCGACCATTCGTGTAAGCAGATCTAATAGAAACAAATTTCAACAAATTTATAATTTTTATAAATGATACTGTCACAACTGAAGCGCTAATAAATCAAGTATTCAACGTAGTGTTTTTAGACCGGTAAAAATACTGATAAAATATTCATTAGAAATAAAATTTTCATTTATTCTATTTCATTTTTTTTTGTAATAAAGAAAGTTTGTTTATTCCTTATCCGAAGATCTGCGACTAAAGACGACCTTATAGAGTGGATCCACTTGTTATAGTTGTCCCCAGTTGAAATCCCAACTCATCTTTCTATAGATATGTCGGGTCTTCTCCTGGGTGGGTCTTCTTGAGATTCTCTATAGCTGACTTTAGGCCATTAGATGAGCTAACAGTCTTGCCACCTGTTCGATAATCTGTTGTTTCGTCGGTGTGGGCGTCGTAGTCTTTTTGGATGTCGCTTAGGGGTAGCTGGCTCCTGGCTTCGTTCCTTCAAGGGCTGGTTTCCTCGTCTTCCTGTTATTTGGGGCCTGTGGGCATCCCTTATAATTTGCTGGGTGTTCTCCCTGGCAGTTTGCGCAGGTGGCTGGCTTTTGTCCCTTGGTCTAGTGCTCTCGTTGGAGCGTTGTGGTCCTCCGCACTTGACACACTTGGTGTTTACTCTGCACGTCGTCTGACCGTGGTGATATCCTTGGCAGTTGTAGCACTGCGTCGGTCCATTTCCTCGCTTCTGTTCTTCCCATCTTATCCTCACTTGTTGTATATGTTGGATTTTTCTTATCTTCTCCTTTTCTTTCACGTCTAATTCCACCATAAAAATGGGTAGTGGTCTTCCAATGGTGGGTGCTCCTTAGGATGACGGGTGGTGGTCGGTGTGTTGTCTTCTTTTTTTCTATCATTTTTTCATCGGCTTTCCTATTTTATTTGTATTTCATCGTTAATGTAAGAATTGTGTATATTTAGTATTTGAGGACAATTTATACATTTATACTATAGAATGCGGTAGTGATTATTACGTCAAATTTTGTTTGACTGTACAATATTTCAACAAGAAAATTCTCTCATTATACATATTGGTTAAATGTTGAAGTAAAATTTTCAAACATAATTTAAAAATAAATAGATATCAAGTATAGTAGTTAATATTCGCCTTATTTAATTTGATTTTTGCGTGTGTGCGATAACTGGTCTAATTTAGCTGTGGCCATTTGCCAAAAAAACAGCAGATGGAAATTTACATCCATCAATAAAAGTAAATATTTCAATAATCTAATTTATTATTTTATTTGCAGATTTCATCCTATATACGAAGCCGTCTCTAGATGTGTTGGATCAGTATATTATCATCAACCGGTGTGATCATACGAAGAAGAATAAGAGTGCTCGCATCAACGACGTGGTGTCCTTAATATGACTTAAATATGACAAAAAAATACATTTTAGTGATGAATATGTGGAAGTTCGTGATTATTTTAGTTCTCTATTTTTCGTCTTGCTCGTGTTATCCCGCTAAACCCTTAAACGAAAGGTCTCCGGATTTAACTTGGGAAGCGTGGTTGTTAGTGGATGATCAAAATCAACATAAGCAACTTCCAGACGGAGTTCTACGCCGCAGAATCACCCCGAAGTCAGTGTTCATAGCACCAACTTTCAGTCCCGAATCTTTACCTGCCTGCGCCGAAGGATACAGCTCAGATCAATTGGGCAGATGTGTAAGAATAATCAAACTTGACGAATCAGCTCACTATAATTTTCTCATGGAAAAACTAAATGAAAAATTCCACGTGGATTATGACGATGATTATTATGACGAAGAAGTACAAACTACAGGTCCTTATCAAGTTAATATTCCCCTAGGTTTCCAAAATGATGAAATGATCGAAGAATCTGACGTTGCTATTGTAGTTTCTCCTACGAAACCTCAATTTATCAATCAACATAAAGGTAATGTTGACAAAAGAGATGACGTAGTTGAGCAAAAACTACAGGAAGATTTGTTGAAGCATTTAGTGAAAACTACAACATCAACGGAACCAACAACTCAAAAAATTACGACTGAAGTTACTGAAATTACTGATGCAATAACTGATATAACAACCGAATCTACTGTTGTCACAGTTACAGACGGCACTACGTTGGCAGAAACTACCACGAGCTCAGATTGGACTGAAGAGACTAGAACGACAACGGTTTCTCCAAAGGTTGACACTTTAGTTCCCTTCGCTTCAGAATCGAACATAGTGCGGTTTCCCAACGAACCTGAGACAAGTAATATACGGTTTCCTAGTGACGATGACGCTCGGCCTTCCCAAATTCCCCCTCCTGTGAATCATCACAATCCTAGAGCTATCGCCGATTCCAGACAATCAGATGATCTTATTAGATTTGATGATTCTACTTCCCGTGTACCGGAAGAAACTTTAAACAGAAGAAATCGCGAAAAAAGTTTATTTTTTTTACCACCTCGATGGACTGACAGCAACTATCAACGACCGGTGGTTTTGAGGTTTTCCAGGAAACATGCCTATCTGGATATGGAGCAGTTCAAAAAACCTAATTATTATAGGTCGATTCCTACTGATGACTTTGCTTATTTGTTCAAATTTAAACACAAACAATCGGATCAAAGGTGATTTTACATGTGATTATAGGTATTTATCTTGTGTATAGATTAGATCGTTTTACTGTATCAGTACTTTATAATTGTATATCCTTTTAGGGTGGCCCTTACTTGAATATCCTTCAATTTTTTAACGTGCACTCGTGCAAAACTCGTTCTTAAACTTTGAAGAATAAAATTTCCTTCTAAGATCACTTCAAAGGTGGCAGGTAAAAACCAGAAATGTCCACGCGACCAAGTTTTGAGTAATAACAGTTTTTTGTTTAAAAACGTCATAGCTTCATTTTGTTAAAAGGCAATAAAATATTTTTGTTTAAGAAACATCTTATATTACTGGAGAGTCAATAAACAATGAAAAATGAACTAAAAATGTAACTTCTTTCAAAAAAAGCAGTATTACATGGAGTAACGACTGATTTGTTTGGGTGAATTCAGAATTTCGCAATGGATTTATTTCTTGGAGAAAGACATTTTTCACTGTTTTTTTTTTGTTACCTAAGAATGCAAAGTTTTTTTTTGTAGTAAGCTTCTTCTTGGATGTACATTTTCTTAGTTTCTTTCTTGTACCAATTTCGTCTTGATTGCTAGAGAGACCTGCACGATCGACAGATTTGCTTGTGCGTTTACGACTTGATCTTTCAGCATCTGGAAGAGGGGTACAAAGTTGCTCATCCTGTTCGTGAGATAGGCCTGCACGATCGACATCAATAGATTCTGATCTTTTTTTTAGTCTTCGACTTGGTTTTTTATCATCGAAATGTTTTTTTTGATAGTCCATTGATATGGCTTCAAATTATATGTCTCTTCGTAGGGTCTTTCTCAGCTGCTTCAATTTTAACCAAAAGCTGATTGAACGATATAGCATTTTTAAATAACGTTGTAGAACGTGACATCGTTTTTTTTTGATATGTTTAAGGCATGGGAAAATACATAACTTTTGCAAACCGATGACACGCACATCTAACTCATTTTAGGTAATAAATGGACAATCCTGGTTTTCACCTGACACCCTTCACTTGTACTTTAGTACAAATGTACCAGATTTGACCTTGATTAAAGTTAGAAAACACTGGACAAAATTTTTAATTTTATACAGTTAATAAAAGTTCACCCTATTAATTCTGAACATTTTAATTTTCGAGTTAACTTGATACCTACCGGTGTGTATTTGAGTCCATTTTAAAGGCCTGTATCTCAAAAAGTATTTCAGATATTAAGGTCTGGTTTTTACCTTTAAAAGTAAATAAAGTTTAGCATGTCAAGTTTGTACAGCTTCTGTGAGTTTTAAAAAATACTTCAACAATGTATGTCATGTCAGTTCTCAGACCTTTCTGGTAATCTCACTTGAAAATGACAAGAGTTGAAATCTTCCACCCACTGGTCATTATTTTTCGAAAAATCAACAATATTTTTATATTGCATAACTTGAAAAAGGCTAACGCGAGCCATCTTTGTAAAAAATATTTTGAATTTAGAGATTCATATTGGACCAAAATCATTTAAATGAAGTAAGAGGTTGATTCATAATTAAGTGAGGTGAAGGAAAAAACAAATTCAAGTATAAAAGACAAAAATATACCATACCAAAATGGCACTTAAACGATATTAATTAATTACGAAAAGAATATATTTTGGTATCTCGTTAAATAAATAAATAACAGTAATTAAAAATACATTTATAAATAAATTATTCATTTTTCATAGTCGGCTATTAAATTGTTTATTTATGAATACAAACATAACAAACAGTCCACTATAATGAACACTAAAGTATGGAACAATCCAATTGCTCATGAAATTTGGTTGGTAATTCCGATTTTTAAATAGCATCTGCCTTGTGTAATTTTTCCCACAATACTACTTACCTAAATATATCAAATACATCCTCTGCATTTTGGGATTCTTAAATTGCGTAGCACATTCAGAATATGTTTTTCATTATTCATAAATTGAAAGAAATTATTGAAATTGCATCATTCCATACATCAGTCTCACGCTATACGTAAATTTGAAAGGAATTTTTTGCCTGATTTTAAATACCTGGGGCCACCCTATGTAAAATTCGTATTGTTGTCGTTGTCGTAACTGAGCTTTTTTAATATTTAATTTTGTCATCTAGCCAAGAATATTTATTAACAACCGCATTGCCTTTTACTTGCATAACATAAAATTGTAATTATAGCATAAGTTCCGATTTCGTTTTCTAAATAATGTTAATTTTAATTGAATCTTTTTTTAAAATTTTGACTTTTATAGTTTAATATTTCTGGTCACTGTATTCACAGGTTAACTATGTTAACCAGTAATTATGGTTTCTTGACCAAAGATTTCAGAAATTAACATTATTGTAGATATCTTAGGATAGGAATGAACGAATCGTAAGATGTAGTTGCACCAGTATCGTAAAACTATCGAATAACAATAAAAATACTGAAAAACGAATGTATATAAACAAATATTTGGTACATCCTTCTTGAGCGATAGTTACCTTATGAGCAGCAAATATACCATCAGCTGTTAATATGAATTTACTAATTTCAACTCTATGAAACCTTCGACATCATGTCCATCTTGCAGACCAACTATTTATTAACTTTTCAGATACTGACAAGAGTTTTAGGGCCGATTCTACAATGCCAGTATAGTTATTCCTTCGATATTTTATATATGTACCTAAAGACAATGGATTTCTGGTACATTATTCCGAGAATATCTCGCTGGTAGTTCCAATCAACCAACGTTTTGACTCTTTGAAAAGCGGGAATTTCTGACATTTTCTACCATAGCCCAAATTTTTTGGCTTGTTTGAATTCACGCAGGGCAAAAATTTTATAGTGGTGCCACCTCCCTTCAGTGTTTGAGAAATACTGTTAAAACTGACAAATGAGTAGTATTTTTTGTGACCATTTGTGAAAATAATAATCTTTTAATAAATTTAAACTTTTTATTATCTATTATAGCTAATAACTTTCATTTGTGACATAAAACAGAAAAAATATTTAACCAGGAAAGACTACAGCTTTACCCGGCGTGCTTTCTTTTCTGCGAAAGAATCTATTAGCTGAATTAGCTCCTCAAAGTCCATCGTATAGGTAGTTTTGTTTTCAATGGCTAGGATCGCGCTCCTGACTCATTGTTGAACGTAGATAAGTTTTAATTATTTTCAGTTTGCTGAAGCTTCGCTCACAGCTTGCAGATGTTGTTGTAATGTGCAATAAATTCTTAAAGCTAAATTAACATTGGGAACGTTTCTTGCAAGTCATGCTTGTTCAGATGTTGTAACAGGTCGAAAGGCACTTGATTTTTCATTAATTTCATGTACTAGCTCTTTAAATACGGCAAGTTCCTGGCAAAAACCAACTGCATTCAAGTCTTTTGAATATTTTAAAGCTAGATCGGCTCCATTTTTTTGTTGATCTTCTGTCGACAAAATATTTAAAAACGCGTGGCCACTTAGGAAGACGAATTTTTCATGTGGACTCTTTGCACTCTCTACTCTTGTCTCAATTTCTGTTAAAATTTTGTCAAGCACTACTTTTATATCTTTGAAAAATAGCCTAGTCGGATCTAGCATTCTTGTCGTCTTCACAGATTTCGTCATGTTGCTTTTTCTTTTTGGAAATTCGTTTGTTTTTAAGAACCGGCTCAATTTCCAACTTTTCTGATACAGGCGGGGTAGCTTCTTTGATCCAGTATTCTACCGGTTTTTCTCTCATTTCTTGCAAGATCTTAACAAGGCCTTGCAAATTTACTTGATCTCTTGAGATGCGTTCATAAATCACTTAGTATGTGTAACAAAAACTAACTGGAGATACAAAAGTTTGTTTTTCAAACATATTTTATTAAGATTCGATTACTTGATAAAAACCTATGAGATTGTAGGAAAAGAGACTTCACTTGTTCGATATTTCGAATTCTTGAATCAAGGATGTTGCGCCCCCGTGAAACTGCCGCCCGGGGCAAGTGCCCCGATTTTCCCTCCCCCCTAGATCCGGGGCTGCTGTTACTATAATACTAGGGAAGAATAAGGCCCTCAGACAGCATGTCTGTTTCTGCAGCCAAAAGCACTGAAGAAATTCCTGCTCATCATATTCTTTAAAATAATTATGTCTGATATGCAAATTTTTCAAATTACAAACATCATTCAGTTTATGCTATACTTTACCTAACTTAGACTACACGACAGCAATGTTGGTATTTTTACGCAAAACCAACCAATAGAAATGCAGAATAAGTTTATTCCTCGGTTTTATCCTCAAACTGGAATAGATACTTGGAATAAAGATATACCTATTTTAGAACGCAATACCTAGTCACCCGTTATCCTTCGTATAACGAACGTTTTATACTCAAATTGTAGAACCGCCCCTAACAAGGTCTCGTCAATCACCTTCGATATTTATACATATTAACTAAAAATTCTAGAAAGAAAATTTCACTAAAAAATATATGTGGCGTATTCAAAATATTAGTCTACAACGAGAATGACGTGTTCTATCCCGGTCCAAAAGAAAGAACACATTGGTGTATATCGCTTGTAAACTTGTAATTTAGGACTTACGACACTTGCCTATTTTTCACTTCCTTGTGTCATGTTCCTGGTCCTAGTGATACAGTTTGTTTCATAAAGCTTCCTTTTTTCTTCCTACTGGACATCGTTATTTATTTCGAAAAAGTATCATCTATGCCCTTTTTCATAAATTTTTTTGAAGTTCTAGTACCACATGGGACGATTTTGGTATTTCAGGTGTCTCATTTAAAAAAAAAACAGACAATTTTCTACTCGTATTGATAAAGTTAACAGTGTCTTCGCGTTTATGAAATTCTGAGATGATTGAAACAAAATCTCCGAAATGCTATCATAATCAAAAATAACTACCACTTATATATTTGAAGATGTCTTTAGTAGAAATATTTTTTAGATACTTGTATTTAAAGTTTGTTCAAAATCTGTTGCAGAAATTTAAGCACCTGTTAGGCTTAAGCAGATCAAAGGAAAATGTGCTCAAGCTATTGCAATTGATTTTGTATCAACTTTACCCGTAATTGAGAGTTCGTTCCATGTACTATAACTGTAAACTTATGCTAAAACTTTATCAACAATATTGTTAAATAAAAGTGTTCAATTCACCCATTTTTTACATTACATTTTGTTTCAGTATTAAATTTGTCAAACATCACATCATTATTTATATAGGCATATCTCGATATGTATAATTTAAAAAGTAAAATGTAGCCAAACTCGTAAATATTTCAATGTACAAATTGTATAGAACATAAATATATTAAATGTTAGATGTATAATATAATATCTGTAATGTAAAAATATAAAATATGCCAAGTACAACATTCAGTTTAATTTTTTCACATTTGTACCTTTGATATCGAATATTGTAAGAAAACTAAAGGTGTAATGTATTTTATATTTTTAAGTATACGCCAGGGCGGCTTAACTGTACTAAGTAGGTATTATTTATTGTTATATAAATGTTTTAATAAATGTAATTATCGTGCCAGTATATTCATCTGAAAAATGTACATTAACTAACAGAGTTTTATTTCTCCTTTTCATTATGTGTTGTTATGCTAAGCCGGCGGCACAAACTACAGACGACGATGGCATTCCATTAGAGTATATGGCCCCTTAAAAGTATTATTGATAATAAAACGCATAAGAAGCGCAGGTTCTGAGTACAGCCTAGTTTCAATAGAAACGTTTACAGAGAAAGTGAACTTTTACGTAAATTAAAAAGGCATGGTTATGGTCTAGTGCCTGTCCTGGCTCTTCACTGGGACCAAAAACAAAAATCACAAACGTGGAGTGTCCTGAACTACAAATAACAAACTGGCTATTGGTTATTGGACAAAAGACATTTTAACATATATGTTAATACATTTACCTATTTACCAAATTTACATAATATACAATAACAAACTAAAGTGATCATTTACTTAATTACAGTTAGTAAAGCGTGTTATCAATAAATGTCGAAGATAATAGTTTAAAACTATTATAATGCCTTACAAAGTTTTTGAAAAATATTTTTCAAAGAACAGAGACCAGTTTTGGCGTATTTGCGCCTCATCAGTACAATGTAGATGTCATCCATCTGAGAGCATAATCCTGGACTGGAGACAACACTAAAACCACATCAATATATTAACCAAACTCGAGACCAAACTCTTTTAACTTACAAGTGTAATTCAATGTCTGTCGGGTCATATGGCCCGAGAAGTAGTTGTTTGCTTCTTAGTGAACAGTCTGTTTTTTGAAAAGTATTTTTCAAAAAGTTTGTAAGGCGTTATAATAGTATTAAACTATTATCTTCTATATCTTTTTAAGTGATCATATCTAATAGCTTCAATGAAAAAAAGTATAGAATATTAAATGTTTGTATAATCAGCAATTCTATATAATACTTTGTAAACGTCTAAAGAATACTTGAAAGATTTCTATAATTTCGGAGTTTCAAATTGGTGGATGTTCAAGTCAGTATATTAGTGACTATAACCAGCAACTCAAAGAAAAAGTAGACACTTTTCAAGTCATCACAAACCTACCTAAACTGTATAGGTCTGGATAAGATACTGCAATATTTGTTGACAGCTTTTAGTTAGAAGTAAATCTGAGAAGTTGAAGCAAAAGTAAAATGACATTTTGTATTAAGTAAAATGAATTAAATAAGCTGTAGACATGATCAGTTTTTCATTAATACCAATTTAGCAGAAGAAGGTTAAGATCTATTCAGAAACCCAAGACACATAAGTGGGAAATTAAAGTATGTAAATATTTTTTTTATTAGTTAAAATATATTTCACTTATTTACTTAAGTACCTAAATACTATTATTTGAAGTTAAAAAATAAAAATATAATAGTGATACAAACCTAATGAAATTTCACAAATATTGAATAGTCGAAATAATTTCACACATGGGTACTAAATAAAACAAAAAAAGTTAACAAATGCAATTTTTTAGATCACTAATCAGTCAAAAAAGTTAACAGGTTATATTAAAAAGAACTGACATTTCATTTCAATGAATGTAATTGAGTCCAGAAACAAAAATACGAGAATAATACAAATTTACAAAAAATTATTCATTTACATATTGTAAAATCACACATTAAAGATCTGAAAATGTCTTAGACTGGATTATAATATAAATATTTTAAGAATAAATTAAGAAAACTATAGATATATTTTCAACATACATTACACTGCAATATTGTGGTTAAATAGGTCTGAATTAAAGTCAAGTGGCAGAACTCTCAATTTCTGTTTTGGCTATCCTTTCTAAATCATCTAAACTAAGACTTTCAGCTTTGGAATGAAAATTTCTCATAAATTCATCTACAATAACTTTGCACTGTTCCTCAGAGTAGTATTTTCTTAAAAATATGTGGAGTGTAGTGCTGAACGATTCTGGTTTCTTTATTACAACGTATAGCTTAGTCCCATCTTTTATTTGAGGATAATCACTTAAACATTTATCGTCTTGCAAACATTTTCCGAATAAAATTAATGTTTGTTGGAACACTGGTATCTTCATATTTTTTTCTACCATTTTTTTAAGTTCTAGTACTGTACTGCTTTCGCTAACATCTACTAAGGTACTTCCACCTTTTAAACATTTTACTATAATCTTCATTTTTCAGTTTTTGAATAATATTTATAATTTTGTAAAACGTGATTACTATTTCATGAAAATAATATTATTTGACGTTAATGTCATATGTCAATGTCATATTTTCGTTCTGTTTAATTTGAAAATGCACCCATGAACAACATCTCCCAACTGTTTACATTTTCTGTTTTTTTATTTTTATTGATTTCTACGATTACTTTGTGAAAAAAATTGGCCCCATCATTGAAAGGAGATTCTTGTTATCCGTCATTTACAAATTTAATTCCACCTACTTCCAAAACTTTCGCTACTTTATGATTGGTTTACACTACATTGTACGAAAATATATTTAGATCTATGGATTAAATTTAGACAGTTGTGACAGTTCCATGAATATGATTATAACCTAAAAATATTTGAAAATGGGCAGTACTAAATTGCTCAAAAATTTTTCCACTTATACACGTCTACAAAGAAAAGTGGCACCCAATTCTCTTAAATCTAAAACTAAAAATATCAGTTCGCAACAATGGTTGTCTAGACAACTCTCAGATCCATACGTAGAAAAGGCTAAACTAATGAACTACAGGTGTCGAAGTGCTTTTAAATTACTAGAGATCGATGAAAAATATGATATTCTTAAACCTGGCCAAATAGTTCTAGATATAGGTGCCTCTCCGGGCTCCTGGTCTCAAGTAATAGCACATAAAATCAATTCAAATGGCAAAAATAAACAACTACCACTTGGTACTGTAATATCAATTGATAAACAGAATATTTATCCAATTGAAGTAGGTTTAAACGGTTTTTTAAGAACTATCACCACTAAATATTATTTGTATTTTAGGGTGTAACAATTGTTGGTAACATGGATTTCACAAGTAAAGAAGCACAAACCAGATTGTTGGAATTTTTAGACAACAGAAAAGTAGATTTAGTTGTATCTGATATGGCTCCAAGTGCTACAGGAATAAGAGAGATGGATAATGAAAATATGTTGAAATTATGTTATAGTGTGTTGAGATTCTCATTAGAAATTTCTAATACTAGTGGAACTATATTGGTGAAATTGTGGCAATGTGGAGATACTAAAACATTGGAAAATGACATTGCTAAATTTTATAATAAAGTCAAAGTAGTTAAACCAAACTCTAGTAGATCAGAATCATCTGAAATTTACTTATTGGGCAGAGGATTTAAGGGTTTAAAAGTTTAACTCTAGTTGAGTTGTGGGTAAATGTAAATCTACGTTCTGTTATAGAGGAGTTGATATATGAAAATACAAAGTGGATATTTCCAACAGAAGAATGGAATTGTTTCCATTTATGAATCTAGTCTGTGATATTGACACACACACATACATGCATCTATTCCAGGAAGAGCCTTGTCCCTCCCATCTCAGTTGAGCCTTAATCTTATTTGCTGGGCTATTCCATAATCCTTTCCTGGCTATTCGAAAGCTTTTGGCAGTATTTTTTTCTGGGATAGTGCCATGCAATTTTCTCCTGCTGGTGTTGTTAGTATTTGAACACTCACGTTGCAGCCTCTAGAAGGGGCGAATCCTTAGCCCATGTACTGCTATTAAAGATGACCTAAAAGAGTGGCTCCACTTGCAAAAGCTGTCATTCAATTTCCTGCTGGAGTTTGCAGAATGTCATTTAAATGTTTCTTACCTTTGTGTGTATGTATATTGGGGGCAACATTCACTGAGATCTCGTCTTTCTACTCAGTTCCTGCATCTCCGAGACTAGTAGTCTGTTTTTAGCTTTGGAAACTTTTAATTAGGTAAGATAGTTATTAAAAAGTGAGAAGTTAAAGTTCATAATAGATATATTTTCTATTTACAATCTTCAGATATTTTAGACAAGCATAAAACAGTGTTTCAATACTGAAATATTTCATTCAATATTTAAATCGGCATAAAATATTTCTGTATGAGTTTTCTTTCTTTACAGTTTAATAAACTTTTTGAAGGGCAACACCTTATTATTATTTAATATAAACAGAAAATTCCAATCCATTTTATTCTTAAAAATAAACAACAAACACCAATCATATATGACCAGGCAGCAATAAAAAATTATTCAGATTTTATATTTGTAAATATATGTATATAAATTTCCTCTGGATATTTTTATTTTGTTTCGTAATGTCCTTCAACCTTTCAAAAAAATGATACGTTGCTGTATTTAGAAGACAAGTTGAGAATTGGAATAATCTGTGAATATATAATTATATATACAAAATATAACAGTCAATATAATCTATTTTTTCTCTTAACAGTAGCATTTTATAACATTTGGAGTTTGAGGCTCTAGTGCATTAAGACAGTTTTAAGGATTGCTTCTCTTAGGTTAATTGACAGGATCAGTTACATTTCATAATGCTAAATACAATAATATTTAAGCTTGTTAATTTAAATTACAACAAAGCAAAAGTGTAATTGTTTAAATTTACATGTTTTCTTGTCAGATTTGCCAGAGTTTTTTTATTCAATTTTTCTATCAGTTGTTAAAAACAAGAGCTAAAATGGCACTAAAGTTGCTAGTTATAGACATTATAAAAAAGGAAGTTTTAGAAACACTTGATAAAATATAAACATATAACATTCATTTTATTAGAGTTCACTTGCCAAATCAAATTCCCAGGTGTTAAAGTTTGTCCAAAATCAATTGCAAAAGCATGTCTTCATCTCCCTTGTCGAACTCTTCCCTTTGATCGATTTCGCCGCAATTTATGTAAAATGATGCTGTACCAGGTGATTGCGTTGCATAGCAATTTGTATTCCTGTACTCAGTGCTTTTGAAGTCCCATAGACGTGCCCGACATAACTTTCATAGAGTTGCCATTGTTGTCAGACCACTCTGGATAAATACTACTTGCTCGTACGAATAACTAAACTTTTCATAACATTGTTAAATTTTTTTGCGAGTCCGTCGGCGATCGTCTAGCGATACTATTGTTTGGGATTTCCATTTGACAAGGCTTTGAACTCATATACTATACAAAAATAATACCAAGCATACATTTGTTCAACATTTACTAACACAAAAGATCTATTTTATTAAAATATACATTATAAAAATAAATCTATTCTTAATAATAAGAACTATAAAGTATCATCAGTCATTTCCAAGAATTGGGCACAAGTTTCTCGGACATACTCACCTTTAATATTAAATACAAACTTATAGTAACATCCATCACCGCATACAACTGAAAATAAAAAGTTAATTTGAAGTAAATTTTCTTAAGTGTGCTTACAAGTCAAACTTCATACTTACCAATAACGGAGTTATCATCAGTCCCAAAAGCACATACACATGGAGGACCATTTGGGACAGAAAATTTACAGAACGACCAAGTAGATGAAAAATATTTGGGCAGAAACATGGCATTAGCTAACGAGGATTGCTTATTTAATTTTGGATCAGCTAGGGCAAAAACGTGTACAGTTCCATGATCTGAAGACACACATAATGAAGTCGAACTTTTGTTAAAGTTGATGCAGTAAATGATTGCCTGAAAAATAAATAAAAATACAATTTGTAGTTTTAGGTAGCTTATATAAGTAATAATCAGAGCTGGGATCATTACCAATAATAATAATATATGTATTGCTTCTAATTGATACAAATCAATATAGCAAGAATTCTGGTACAGTGTCTTTAAATAAATATATAATACTTGCGGCAAAGTTACAATACAAATAAACAACAAAAGAGAAAATATGAACACCAAGCTATTCGTTTATAATAAATGAACGAATTTTGAGTACACCAATGAAATAATTTGAAATTTGTTTAATATCCACCAAATAAACAGTATTCAATAAGGCAATAAAATCATCAAAATTCTGCAGATTTTTGATAATTTGCATTCTAATACAATCATATATCCTACGTTGAAGCACAATATGTTCAAGTGTTTCATTTTGACCAGAGTTGCACATAGTACAGATGTCTTCTTGATTAATGGTATAAATACTTCCCTTGTAGGTTAACCTAACAAAAAAATTTGATCGGCAGTTTACTAGTTAAATAATTTGCAGGACTTGAAGTGACTGTTAAATGTTTATGAATTACACAGTAATTACTATCAGTTAGGCTTTTTAGTAAACCAAAAGAGAGGTTATTCCACATGTCGGTTAAACCGAGATGTATAAAGATCAGTTTCATTTGTAGAGCCCAATTATATCAAGGGTTGTCAAAGTCCTGTAACTCTAGAAGCTTGAGAAAGACAATTTTTGGCAACCTATGGTTTATAAAGGATGAAATTTTTAATAACCAACTGAGGCACAATTTGAACACTGTATAATCAAGCCTAACAATGCCCGCCTCCAGACGTACTAAATAATCAGGAGTGTTTGGCGGTATTAGGAGCAATCTTTTGAAAAAAGCAACTTGTGTTTTTCAACAATGTTAAGATACCGGAGGCCCCAGACAGGAACCGAATTGGCAAATGTATTAATTATAATGGAATGATGCAAGGTTATATGCAATTGCCAGGAAGTTATTTTTGAACATGAGAGCATATTCATGACAGAACATATGGCTTGTTTGCATTTGAAAAACAATTCATTGTCTGTTTGCAAAATAATGAAGAGCAAGTGAGATTTGGAATTGTTACCAGTTTGTTAAGGAGATTATATTGTTCAAGAGTGCTTAGTTTTCTGGCCAGATCTATTTTAGAGTCAGCAAGGATAACCAAATCATCCGCATATAATAGAAGTAACAAATCATTTCTATTATAAATATTAATTCCAACCATTTTCTGAATAAGTCATCAATATCAGCAATGAATAGTGTGAAAAGTAAGGTTCACCCTGCAGAACACCCTCATTTATTGCAAAGGATTTGGAGAATTCATAGTTAACTTTAACACAAAACCAAAAAAAAGTAGCGTTAGTCCCAGCTCTGGTAATAATGCTGTATTCAATAAAAAGTTTCTATTTAGTCAATATACCTGATTACTTCCTCTTCTCAGCTCTGTAACTTTCTGTCCACTTTGTGTATTGAAAACTCGTATAAGAGTTCCTTTTTCGCTTGCTGTTGCTAATAGTGTTCCTTGTTGATTTAATGAGATACAGTTGAGGTTTGCCTCATGAGCAATAATATCCAAAGGTGCTTTTTCAGTTTTTGCTAAATCTACCAGTTGCACATGTCCAGTTTTTCTACCAGGAAAGGCCAAAATTGAATTGTTACTATTTGGGCATAGGACACACAAACCTTTAGGATTTGAGCTTGTTTCAAATACATGAAGCTGTTGAGGACTTTGTGTAAATGTATACACTTTTATAACTCCTTCTGTAAATAAACATACAGGTAAAATGTATTTTTTATTCAAAATATTGTTATTACCTACCTAATACTACAACTATTCTATCCCTTCTTAATCTGACTGCTAAAACTGGAGCATTAAACTCTAGAGATATAGGAGATGTCTTTTTTAAATCATCCCAGACCATGACTTTATTTGTGAGATATAGCGGTCTTGGTCCACCACCAACCAAAGCAAGGTAGTTGCATCTAAATAGCATCTCAACAAAACCAAGTCCACCATTGTCAAAATCTTGTCTTTCTTTCTCTTTTAATGGATCACAATTAAATATTCTAAAACCAGTGGTAGTGGCACAAGCAAAACACCCTACAAAATAAAAACATTTGTTTACAAGCATAATTCTTTTAACATAAATTAAATTAATTTACCTACTTAATAACTGTAATTTAATAACATTCAAGAGTTAATGACATCCATTTTAAAGATCATTGTTGTCCTTAAATGCATTTATGTTTTAATAAACATATTGGGAGATAACTTACCATGATCTTGGTTAAAGCCTACATAATTTAACCCATTACTGCAAGAGTTAGTTGAGCTTAAATTCATTTCGTTTATTGTTATAATTTATATTATTTAAGCGATTCATACAGAAAAGAATATTTTACATGAAATTAAAAACACTTAAGACATAAACTGACAGCCATAGCTACGGTAAATAACCTATTAAATTAATTATTCTTCTTTTTTATTTTTTTTAAAAATACTAGATACCCAAATTTATAAAGCTACAATTTCCAATAAATCATTTTTTATGATAAATAATAATTTTTAAATCGAGTTTATTAAATAAATTACTTTTTAGTGCTACTGATAGTATACTCTATTAAATAACTTGAACAAACAACCAGGATTATTTTAATTTTTAGGTGGCTGCCAGCAGTAGTTGATCTGTGGCTGCCACATAGTATAAGACCAGTAACATCAACGAATGACCATGAAAATATTTTAGAGGTTAGATTTACTTTAAAATTGTTTTTATTTTTTTAAATTAATAATTAATAAATATTGTGTATAATCTTAGCATGTGCGAAGTGTTAAAAGAATTACGAGAAAAGTCTCGCAAAAGAAAACTTTTGCTTGCACAAACTGTAAGTAATAAATACATATAATTTTTGTAAATTTCTGTACAGTTTTTCATTTACTATATATTCATAGAAAGCTTAAAACTTTTATAATGGGACTTAAATCATTTTAACATTTTAGTTTGGTGTGTCTGGAGCTGAAGAATTAAGAAATGTTTTGGGAACAGCCGAAACTTCCCATGAAAAGTCTGTTAGTAAAGAGAGTACTAGCGAAAATGAGAAATATGATTATAAAAATAAAGATTATTCCGACGAATTAATATATAAAGATTCATCGTTATTTTTAAAAGTAAGTAATTTTCAGCATATAATACTTCATTGAAATTTAAAAAAAAATGTTACAGGGTACACAATCTTCAAATCCACACAATGATTACTGCCAACATTTTGTGGATACTGGCCAGCGCCCACAAAATTTTATCCGTGATGTAGGATTAGCAGATAGATTTGAGGAGTACCCCAAATTAAGGGAACTCATCAAACTCAAAGATGAACAAATTCAGGAAACTGCCACTCCACCCATGTATCTTAAATGTGATTTAATGTCTTACGATTTAAAACAAACTAACTGCAAATTTGATGTGATATTGGTTGAACCTCCTCTAGAGGAGTATCAGAGGACAATGGGAGTAACAAATATGCAATTTTGGAGTTGGGAACAAGTGATGAATTTGGATGTTGGGGAAGTAGCAGCACAGAGGAGTTTTGTGTTTTTGTGGTGTGGTAGTTCAGAAGGACTTGATATGGGGAGAGTTTGTTTGAGAAAATGGGGGTTCAGAAGGTACAGATTTATGTTTTAAATTGTAGCTAGTTAACCCTGGAATACTATTGCTAGTAACCAGGCGCATAATACTATTGACACGTAAAATTTACACACATTAAAAAAATACTTGCCTCAAAAGAAAATGAAAAACTTTCCATTTGGGCATTAAAAATACAAAGAAAAAATACCTTAACAAGTAACTACAAATATTCTATATATATTTTAACCTGATGTTTCCCACAAATAGGTTTTTTGCATTTGGACAATAGGTAAATGTCATACGTTTTACGTGTTGGCTTTTAAAAGATCAAGTATAACAGTGCGCCCAAAATTTTTATGCAGACTAACGTTGCGTGTTATAAATCACGATAGATCGCTCGAAGCACTGCTGAAGTTTGGGGTGGGTAGTGTAAGCAGGAGTGGAATTACTGGCTTAGGAATAAATTTTACAATAGTACTCCAGGGTTAAATAAGGCTACTCTTCTAGATATAGGTAATATGTAAGTAAAATACAATAAGAAATGATAACTAGTATTGGTAATTAATAAGTTTATAATACATAATAATAATTTTAATTTACTTCCTTATTGTATTTTATTAGCTCTATTTATCAAAGAATGTCAATTTACTTAGGTTATTGACTTTTTTTAAAATCATTGTGGGCATTATTTTCTCTAGGTGTGAAGATATATCCTGGATAAGGACAAACATAAAAAATCCTGGTCATTCCAAAACCCTTGATCCTAAGGCAGTTTTTCAAAGAACTAAAGAACACTGTCTTATGGGTATTAAAGGTACTGTTCGTAGATCAACTGATGGTGATTTTATTCATGCTAATGTAGATATAGATTTAATAATATCTGAGGAAAACGAATATGGAAGTTTAGAAAAACCAGTAGAGATTTTCCATATTATTGAACATTTTTGTTTGGGTAAGAATTATAGAAAGTTGTAAATATATGAAAGATTTTTGGAATAAACACATAATTTCAATCAAAAATATTTTGCTTCAGGTAGAAGAAGGCTGCACCTATTTGGAAGGGACAGCACCATTCGCCCAGGTTGGCTCACTATAGGACCAGAACTGACAAATTCCAATTTCAACTCTGATTTATATTTAAGTTCCTTTACTCCTATTACACTTACGACTGGTTGTACAGATAGAATTGAAGCTTTAAGGCCTAAAAGCCCTCCAGCGAAGGGCAAGGGTAATGCTAGTGGTAGGGGAAGGACTAATTTTCAAAGGGGCAGAGGGAGAGGCCGATAGTTTTTTTTACTTTTTTAATTTTGTATTTTAGGAATTGACATACAATGAAGTTTAGTTAATATGAATTAAATAAACATGACGTTGACAGTGTCTATTATTCAAACATACTTCCTTGCAGCGCCGATTTAACCTTTAGGCAGACTAGGTGGCCGCCTAGGGCTCGGTAACTTAGGGGCTATTCTTTCGTCTATATTCTTAAATATTTCCAAGGATATCAGTGAATAAACGGGAGCTAGTGCTGAATCTTCAGATTTGTTGAAAAGAAAAAAGTGGTACAGTTCTCTCAACATTTAGAACAGTGTAATTCCACCAGTAAAACATTGGAGAATCCAACCCTAAATCTATCTGATGCTGCTAACTTACTCAAGTCACTAGTTACTTGTTAATTACTTTAGAAATAATTATTTTATGTCAATAGAAAGTGAAGCAGTAAATTTACTTAAAAAATCTAATGCTAATGAAAATAAAAGACAGTATGAAGATGAGAATGAAGTTGCTGGAAAAATAAAATAATTTTTTGACGTACAATAGGCCAGTATATAAAAATAAAATTTAACCTCGCACTAAATTTCCGATCCAATGTTTTTTATATAAGGTTTAGGATCACTTTACTGAGTATAAAATCACAAAATTCTGACCGATTCCGGTGGAGCTTCAAGCGCTATCTTGAAAAAACGTTTTTGGCCGATATCTCGGAAACGATGCACTTTATGGCTCTTGTAAGCTTCTTTTTAAAACTTACCCATTACGATTTATGGCCCATTTAATGAACTGGTTTTTCTATCTCTGCCAATAACTCTTAAAATATTGGATTAATTAATAAAATGCATCTATCCATTTTTAAAGATCAAGATCTTAAGATCTACCACTTTTGTTTAAAACTTTTTTTCTAAAGTCCATACTTTTTGAGCTATAGGACGTTCAATGTTGGACTACCGGGATTTAGTGCGAGGTTGGCCAAAAAAAAACGGCTATTTATACTGGCCTACACGTCATGGAGTGACCCCTCTGGTGACGAAATATTTAGGGTTCAGTATCTGTAGAGTGGGGAGGGTGAATTTAGGCCCACAGCACGTAGGCCACATGTGACCCATTGTACATCCTCCCGAGGAGTTGTCCTCCTAGGTCATCGTCCATCCTTTCCAGGAAGGTGAGACATCTCCTTTATATCGGCAGGTGTATATCCCGGAAACTATGCACTTTATGGCTTTTGTTTCCTGTAAACTTCTTTGTAAAACTTACCCATTACGATTTATGGCCCATTTAATGAACCGGTTTTTCTATCTTGGCCGATAACTCTTAAAATATTGGATTAATCAATAAAATGCATCTATCCATTTTTAAAGATCAATTATTAATTGTCTACCACTTTTGTTTTTTTTCTAAAGTCCATACTTTTTGAGCTAAAGGTCGTTCAATGTTGGACTACCGGGATTTGGTGCGAGGTTGACAAAAAAAAACGGCTATTTATACTGGCCTACAAGTCGCATGGAGGGATATGAACCAAAAATGGAATATTTAGGGTTCTGCATGTATCTGTAGAGTGGGGAGGGTGAGTTTAGGCCCACAGCACTTAGGCCACAAGTGACCCATTGTACGTCCTCCCGAGGAGTTGTCCTCCTAGGGCATCGTCCATCCTTTCCAGGAAGGTGGGACAGGTCACTAGGAGATCTCCTTTATATCGGCAGGTGTAGGCCAAGACTCACAGAACACACACTGTTTCATTGGCGATAACTCCGGGCACCCGCATAAGACATTCCTGACAGTATCGTCTTCCTGTTCACACATATCCTGCATAGAGGTGTGTCCACTAGCCCCATTCTATGGAGGTGCTTCTTTAGCTGACAGTGGCCAGTCAGAAATCCTACTGTTAAACGTAGGTTCTTCCTGGTCATCGCCAAATATTTCTTCGACGCCAGCTTCCCAGGGTGATCCTGGCAAGACTGAATCCCTTGATTTCATCCCGTTTCTTTAGGGATTGAGTATGGGTGTGTAACGTTTAGCTAGTTCTGCAATTACCGAAGTCGTCAGGCCGTAGGTGTCGCTGAGTCCTAAAAGTCTTAGTCCAGCCGCTTCCCTGGCTAAAGAATCGGCAATGCGGTTGCCTTTACGCCTGTCGTGTCCTTTAACCCACCTCAGGATAATATTATTATCTACCGAGGCGTTAGCTAAATCTTGATGGCACTCAAATACTAGCCCTGATGTAACACGTTGTCTGTTCAAGGCTAAGGGCTTGTCTGCTGACAGTGCAGATTATTATGTTTATGCCAGAAATTCCTTTTCTGGTTAGTGCTTTTGTGGCAATTGAGATACCAGGCAGTTCTGTTTGAACCACGCTGGTATTTTTTCCCATTCCCCACTTAATTCTTTAGGCTTAGTGATCTGGAGTAGACTCCACATCCTGAGCCTTCTTTGGTTTTTGAGCCGTCTGTGTATATGTATATGCGTATAGCCTGCGATAGTCTTCTTTTCCTGGTGAAAAGGACCATCATCTCAGTATTCTTAGTGAGTATTCGCGAGTATTCGCATAGTGTGTTCTCAAATTTGGCGGTCTGCAAGATAACTTTGTCATCTGCGTATGCAATTGTGTAGAATCCATGCATTGTTGAGGTGATTAATTTTAGGGTATCCAGGACTATGTTTCAAAGGGGGGGGGGGGTGATATTTAGGGTTAAAACTTTCAACAGTATATCTGATCCTTTGGAAAAATAAAACACGTACAAATATTGCTTTCCCAGTTTTAAAATCGGTTTTCAATTATTATGGGTCACTCGGTAAAATTTATTTTGACCATTTGCTAATTCTATTTTAACATTTTAACAAAAACAACTGATAACGGCAATAGGTAAAAAGTGGCTTAGTATGAAATTTGGCGGTCTGCAAGATAACTTTGTCATCTGCGTATGCAATTGTGTAGAATCCATCATTGTTGAGGTGATTAATTAGGGTATCCAGGACTATGTTTCAAAGGGGAGGGGGGGGGGGGATATTTAGGGTTAAAACTTTCAATAGTATATCTGATCCTTTGGAAAAATAAAACACGTACAAATATTGCTTTCCCAGTTTTAAAAATCGGTTTTCAATTATTATGGGACACTCGGTAAAATTTATTTTGACCATTTGCTAATTCTATTTTAACATTTTAACAAAAACAACTGATAACGGCAATAGGTAAAAAGTGGCTTAGTATGAAATTTTATTAATTTATACTACTGGTATTTAGTAGCGTTTAAGAAGTCACCTACAATTGTAAAATTTTATAGAACGCACTCAAATTCACAAACATAGAAAAAAGTAAAGGTGACTCAATAGGTAAAATACGTACAATATTTTTTTTGAATGTGTTTTGTGTAGAAAAAAATGGCCTGTAATTTTTTACCAAATCGGGTACTTGACGTCAACAAAAATTCCGATACCCTTTCGGAAGCATCAGAATGTGGTACTACTACCTCAGAATGGACCTCCAGTTGGGACTCTAAGGAGGAACTGAGAGACCTTCTCGCGAAACTGGGACTCAAAGAAGTATCTGACTTGCATCAGGACCGGTTTAGAGTTGACAGAAAAAAATTGGAACAGATGTTAACAGGTAAGTAGTTTTTTAATGATAATTTCTATTGAAAGCATTAAGTGTAAAAACTACGTAAGATAATCCAAAATGTTTTTTATACAGTTACAGTTGGAAGATTCCAAAGAATATGTTAAATTTAATTGCCAAGAACCTAAAAACTAATTATATTTTTTGCCCTCCGAAATACATTAAAAATAAATAAAGTGAACTAAAACTTAAGGCTATAAGGATCTGTGTATGAATGGCATTGGATTTATAATAGGACCATACCATAAATTAAAAGATTTTTCTACTATGGTTTGGGCCGGTACACTGAAGCCTGTCATTAAACATGATATTTTAGAACGTTTTTTATTTCATACAGTACTTTTTTTCGATTTTCTGATAATTATTTTGATCCATTGTCTAATAAATTGAGATTTTTGTAAGTTTCATTCTAAAGAAACAACAACTAAAATTTATTCAAATCTTACTATGTTTAATATATCCATAATTATCAAATAATAAAGACTTCATCCATAACAGAAATATAGCAAATATCACTAGACCGGTTTAATAAACTACAAGATTTGCATCATCAGGAGTAGAAATTATAAAAATAAATCATTTTTATACGTAACCTACGATATGTCATATTAAAATATTTGATAATCAAAGATATCAGCCATTCATACATTAATTATATGTTATCTAAAAGAGAAACTAACAATGGAGAATGTAGAGTATCTATCTGTTCATTTACAAGAGTATAATGAACAGCTTTTTCAAATATATTTTTAATTTAATGATTGTTATAACTTCAGTTACTGATAATTTTGACAACTATGAGAATGACTGTCATTATTTAATGTGGAGTGATTATTATTTAATTCGTTAAGTGTTTAGTATCTATTATCTGGTATTTTTATCATGAAGCAATGAAGATCTTATTTCAATATAACACACTTTGGCAAAATAACAACTTAAATTTCAAATATTATAACATACAAATGAAAGAATAATATTAAATTTCGTACGCACAAAATTCTTGGGTATTATTTAAAAATGCTAAAGAGAAATAAACTATTTGCAGTTCATGAAATATCTTAATATGATATATAAGTATACAAGAGGTAACTTGGGGCATCTTAGTTGCTTGCCTATTTACATCACTTTATTTAGTTTATACATTTAATGATGCAAATCTTGTAATTTGTGAAACCGGTCGAGTAACATATTATATATTTCTGTTATGGAATTTGTTAATTAATGGTTTCATTATTTGATATTTATGGAAAATAAGAGTAATATTTAGATTGAAGCAAATTAATAGCAAATGCAGATTTTTAGTTGGATTGTTTTGTTCTTTTGAGGTGACAATGAAGCCCTTATTCCAGCCGACGTATTTTTTGCAAAAGTAATGGAAGATACAGACACATACATAACTTGGCCAAATAAGTTGAAAATTGGAGCTAAATCAAAAAAAGGTAATTTATTTTTTGGAATAATTTAATACTGTCTCTTGTTGTAATGTATTATCTCCTTAATAACTGGCAACCAATCCTACAAATATATTAAAGGTTCCTCTCCTTATCAATCAAAATTGGAGCTTATATCTGCCTGAAACCAACCCACTAGTTTACAGATTTGATTTTTTTATTGACTATTTCACCAGAATGTTTGTCACTGGCAAAATACCTTGGCAACGGCATCTTTTCTATTGACAATTTAATTCATGTATAAAAAATCCCATAAGCCGCGTGATTTTGTCATTATGACAGCGAAAAAAGTTTGCCCTAACTTTTCCAGCGACA
Organism: Lochmaea crataegi; assembly: GCA_947563755.1. Classification (NCBI taxonomy): domain Eukaryota; kingdom Metazoa; phylum Arthropoda; class Insecta; order Coleoptera; family Chrysomelidae; genus Lochmaea; species Lochmaea crataegi. The sequence goes on from OX387427.1 coordinate 11,763,650, forward strand.
ATAACGGAACCTAACTTTTGAAAGCATGACAACCAGCATTGTAAACAAATTTTTGATGACGTATGTCAATTTTTCTCAAACTTGCGTTGTCAGAAAAGGTTTCATTTGTGGAAAGGTCTGAAAACAAGCTATTTTTAATAATTGTGTTTTTAATAATTGTACTTTTCCGTTAAATTGAATAAACTGATTTACATCTCATTTTTTAATTTATTGATTTACATATTCATTAAGTTGTCTTACCGAATTACACTCTAGCTTTTTTTTGAGTCGAAGTAACTTGACATTTATAATTAGATTTTTGTTGCCATTAGGTAAATCAACTCGAAAAACTGCCAGAAAAAATTACGAGTCCTACGGACTCGTAATTTTTTCAGAGGCAGTTTTTTTCGTTAAATTGCCAGGCAACAAAATTCTTATTGATACATGTCCAGTTTTCTTCGACAAAAAAAAGCTCTCGTGTGATTATAAGTGACAAAATTCACATGTGATTTTTACAGCGACAAAATTTTAATTTTTTAAGGTGCGTTGATCAAAGCAAATTTTGTTATCATGGTGCTGATATTTATTTTTCATTATACCTTACTGAAAACCCTATCTTGACATGCCTATTAAGAGTACCGAAAATGTTCCCATGCCAAGTCTTTGAAACCTTATTTGCATTGGACTCTGAACATCATTTAAAATTAATTGAAAACTTAATAGAAAAAGCACCAGATCATGAATTTTTTCTCTTGTGATATATATAAAAATAAATATGCTATTAAACAATTATTATTTGTTTTCTATCTCCCAGCTAGTATTGAATTTATATATTTTTTAATTTCTTGTAGATCCTCATGTCAGAATCGCTGGTCGACCTCAAGACGTGAAAACAGCTAAAGAAAGAATTATAACTTTGTTGGACACCAAGGTAGGTATTTAAAGTTCGGCTTCCTTTTGTATCATAATTTATTTCAATATAAATACAAAATTGATCAACTTTAATTCATTGAAATTAAAAAAATCTGATTCTTCTATTTTTGTATAACACATAATATGTATATTAGTATACATGTTACTAGGCAAAGTCCGCATTGCTGAGCCACTAATGGTATATTCCTTTCCCTTTTTAAAAACTTGATGTGGAATACCAATTATTTGATATTTTTTTCGAGAAGGGGAAGGGAATATACCATAAGTGGTCCTTTGCCTAGGCAAACCTAGGTATGACTGCATACCGGACTTTGCCGGTAACATATAAATAAAGTTTACTTCGATAAGAACCCGAATTCAACACATTTCTAACTGAATAAATTTAACAAAAAGAAAAAAAACCTTGATATGATTGGAACCAACACACCTATAACTGCTATGCGTGATTATGTATCGCCTTATAGTGCAGGGCATAGTGGCGCATTCGTTTGCAAAATTGTCTTAATTCGTAACTTCTTTTTTAAATGTTTTTTTAAACGAAAAATTTAAAATGCTTTAAAAAATTTTGTTGCAATGAATTATTTTTTTATATTCATAAGACTATTTTGAATCAAAAAAGTTCTTACACTCATTACCCTATTCTCAACCTATGAATTTTTAAAAATTAAAAATCGTTGAAAATCGTTGAAAAAAAGATATACCGTGATTGCTAATGTTTTATCAAATATTTAAACTATGGTATACAATATGGAGTAATCAGATTTCGAATATTTTATTAATTATTATGTTTATTATTATTAATAACAATGTTTTATTTTAAATTTAATAATTTAATTTAATTTTTTTTAAATGTCCTAAATGTTATTAAATGTAAGGCCGAGTCTATTAATACGGGTACTGGACAAACAATTTATTATTATTCGTACAGTAGTCGGTCGAAAACTCACTATATTTTTCGCCATTTCATACTATTTTCCCCTACATAAAAAAAACAATACATTCTCTCTTCTATAATTTCATCCATACTACGCTCAAGCTAGTCTCTCCCGTCATCGGGGAACTTGAGCACCCCTCGAATTGAACATTAGACAAACGATATATATATATATATATATGGGCGTGTAGGGAAAATTTTTTTGAAAAAAAAACGACATCGATTTTTACGCCCCCCAACGTACACTCTCGGACCACATAGCTTTCTCCGAAACGCTCAGACATGAAAATTTGAGACCCCAAAAGGGATCGCATAAAAGTATTTCGGCTGCCAAAAAAAACGCCCCCCCCCCTACCTCGCCACCCCCCTTCAAAGATCCATCATCCAAGCGGAACGACTTTACCATTTTCATCAGCAGCTTCATCTGAATTAACAACTTCATTCGCGTCTTCTCCGTTTTGGTCTTCCTCTTTGCCTTCATCGTTTTCGTATTCTTCTTCATCAGAAGACTGATGGTGTTCATATTCTTCTTCGGAATCTGAAGAATATATCATCAGTATTAAAAATAAAAAAAATTCTATGTTAAGAAATAAATATATATTTTTAATTAATTGAATAATTACCCATTTTGTAAGATATTTTATACTAGATAAATAAATTCAAATTGAATTATTTTATTATGAATACTTTATGACAGAATGACAGAAATATAAACAAATGAAACTTTTTTAGAAAAATAATTATTTTTAATTAAAAAAAAAATCGTTTACCTTTTCCATTCAAATTTATTTCATTGATTTATTTTAACATAATTTACAATATCAATTATTAAAATAAAAATTGAGTATTTAGATTATAATTACCTCCTTTTGTTCACCAATCACAATATACATTCCACCAATCACGTCATAATTCCATAGGGTGCGTTCCACTAAGAACACAACAATCATACTCACGTTTATTTAGAATAAATTAATTATTTAAAAAAATCGTAGTAATAAATTTAATCATAAAAAAATATCCGTATGAATATACTCATTCCATCCGATTCATTCTTAATAAAAAAAAATTAATACATGTACGAATAAATATAATTTATTCGTCCAGTACCCGTACAAATAGTCACTTCGTAAATTTAATTTTTTTTAATGTATAATTCCGCACTATTGTTATTTAATGTTTATTTCGGATTTAAATAGCTTTAAAATTGTTCCTAATTTTAATAAATTAAAAGTTACTTCCCTCGATAACTACTTCCTCTCACTACAATTTTATTTCTTCATACCATGAAGCTCTTTATCAATTATTTTTAATTTTCCTCTTTTTCTGTTGAATTTATAAATCCAACTGTGATTCTAACATTTTCTGTTCTACATCAATCCCATCTGATTATTTTTAATTTCAGTTTATTTTGTTTTATTTTTACTTTTATTATAAATTTTTCTGACATCTAAAAATTTTCACTAGTAATACCACTAGAGGTCAATTTATTTCCGGAAATTTTTTCGAGCTCAGGAATATTTTGAAAATGTTCCTAAAAATATTCATGAACGAGAACAAATTTCCGGATTTAATCTGACCTAGTGTGGTATTCGGTAAGAAAATTCCACACCAAATTGTGTGTGAAATAATTAAAATTTATTTTTCGATTTCCAACAACGTCACAAACTTTCTACTGTTTTTAGTAGCTCAAAAGTGCCATTTTAGGATCTAAAATATTATATTTTCTCATTTTATAGTTACTACAAGTGGTAGAAAATCATAATTTATGAGGTTTTTCGGAACGCTGAATAAAAGATTTACAGCGCGTCATAGATTTGGCAGCAATTTAGACCTTTTTATTGTTGATTGTAGTTGCACGAAAATACCATCTCAAGACACAACACGGTATATTCTTTACTTTTACATAAGTTTTGAGTAACTACAAGTGGTAGAAAATTGCTTTTTTGCAAATAAAATGCAGACGGTCACAAAAATATTATGTCATTATAAACGTCAAAAGAATTTCCAGTATAATTCGCTGTTGGGTACCCACGAGGAAAAAATTTCCGCTAAAATTCATCCGTTGCCATGATCTGTAAAAAAAACACGTTTTGATTGGTTAAAAATTACAGGTGTGGAATTTTTAAAAATTAATTCCATTTTATTTTTATCGCAACGCCCTTCAATTTTTCTTTTGGGCACCCCTTTTTCAAATTTAAAATTTTTTCATTGGTTTATTCAAAATTTTGACTTGCGTTAACATTTGGATTTGTCTTTATCCTCTTTTTTAAATATTTGACGAAAAACTTCATCATCTGTCTTATCTAATAGATCAATTACATACAGTTATATTTATTTTTTATAGTGACACATTTATATATAAAAGGAAACTTTTACTCTAAATTTTCTGTATATACAATTGTTATTCAAGAATAATAAATATAATAATTATTAAATATTAGAAATCTGATTACGCCAAATTGTTTATTATAGTTTAAATATTTGATAAAAAAATAGAAATCGCGGTATATCTTTTTTCATATGTACTATTTAATTAAAAAAAATCACGATTTTAGACGATATTTAATTTTCTAAAATTCATTAAAATTCATGGTTGAAAATACGGTACCTAATGAGTTACAGGACTTTTTTGATTAAAAATGGTCTAAGGAATATAAAAAAAATAATTCATTGAATTTTTAATTTTTCGTTTAAAAAAAAGGCCAAAAGATATCAAATGTCATTTTACACTTTTATAATCAGGAGAGCCTCCCGGACATTTAAGAAAAATTACGAATTAAAACAATTTTGCAAACGAATGCGCCACTTAGGCCAGCAGAATATACAATTTTTTTTTCTCTACGCCATATCTTTGTGACTCAACTTTCTCGTTTTTACGTTCCAATTTTTTTCTATTCTAGTTTGTCCCTTTTTTAACAGGCGTTTATTACCTCTTGCGTTATCAATGTTCGGTACATTATTTGTACTGCTGTTTACGTATATTTGATAATAACATTTTTTTTTTAATATTTATTTTTTGTGACACCTTATTTCATATCTTTAGTCTACATTACTGTTTATGATCATTTCAGTGTTACCATTACTCTTTATTTTACAATATTACTTTTATTTTATTTCCATCTTTACATTTTGTTTTGTTTTAGTGTAATAGAATAACGATGAAAATGGATGTAAGCTATACCGATCATTCTCATATCATAGGAAAAGGAGGTTTGTGCATAAAACGTGTTATGGAAGAAACTCAATGTCACGTACATTTTCCCGATTCTAATCGGTCTAATCCCACTGAGAAAAGTAATCAAGTTTCTATATCGGGAGATATTAACGGGGTTGAAAATGCAAGAAGTCGTGTTAGAGTAAGTATAGCTCTAGATTAAATTGTTATTGAATCTTCCGTCTTAATACTTAAAGGAATTTTGATCTCTGAACCAACAACTTGCTTTAAAGTTTGTTGTTTTCTTGAAGATGGTTTTACTTAATACTTGAGGCGTTAGCGGCTCCCCTTCTAACAGCAACTTGCACCGTTACTCTCTTAAACGGCGGTTTGTTAACTACCGGTAAAATTTAAGGACTGGTTACAAATTGTTTGGTTTGCACCATGTCGGAGATTAGTTAACTAACCTTAGATTTGAAATTGATCTGGCAACCTCGATAATTCAGTTGACTGCTGTCATATCATACATTGATTAGTTTGACATTGTTAATGTTTCTATTTGCATTGTAAAGTTCAAGAAGTCGTAAGGAAATTAATAAAATACTTATTATTTATAAATCAACGTAGTTTCACACTTCCAATGACATCAAAAAAGACTCGGGGATCTAATTTTACTGCCGATGAAAAGTTGTTGCTCAGGAGTATAGTAGAAAGATTCAAACACATTATCGAAAACAATAAAACTAAACAGACCTCTACAGATGAAGAAAATTGTACTTGGTTGAAAATTGAAGAAGAATTTCACCTTCATTTGGAATTGGAGGTTATTTTGTACAAACCGGCTCTTATATCTCGCGAAAATTGACAGTTTAATTAGACTAGAGCTAAAAATTAAAGTATGGTTAACTCACGGTGCAAGGGTATAATCGCAGTTTAACGTTAAACTGTCATTAAACGTAACGGTGCAAATGAGCATAAGTGCAGTAAGTCTATTGAAGTCATTTTTTAGTAAGAAAATCTTAGCTAAAAATTAAAGTCTGGTTAACTCACGGTGCAAGGGTATAGTTGCAGTTTAACGTTAAACTGTCATTAAACGTAACGGTGCAAATGGGCGTAAGTGCTGTAAGTCTCTTGAAGTCATTTTTTAGTAAGAAAATCTATGATCAGTCTTGGATCAATTCTGTTAACCTTGAGAAACTTTTTTTGTTGTGTCACGACGAGTTTACACGATCTATAGATTGGAAACTACCAACACGATTTTTATGAAAATTGGTATATCTGTCAAAAGTTATGGCGAAATCATAGAACTTATTTTGACAGACATAACACTTCCGGTTATACTGGAAGTAATCACTAGCTTTGTTATTTTAAATAATATTGTTATGATATTCTTGTGAATTTTATAGTTGATTTGTTTTTAATAATATTTTATAGAATTAATCCCGGGCGCCATTTTTAGTCTGATACCTGTATTTACCTCTTATTGTACCTTTCCTTTTCACAGCTCAGTTGGATCAGAACACAAGATATCTCTCTCTCTCTCAGGTGGATTCCGTCGGACGTAAAAACTATTATGAATGGATTAATGAAATATTACCATTTAATTTTCAACTGTGCAAATAAATATTAATAAATTATATTTATCAGAAAATAATAATCATACATAATTCAATTTACAAATTACTTATAATCTAAGTACTTAATTCGTTTCTAATTCAAATAACTCAATTTTTCTAAAAACTCAACCTGAATCTACTATTATTAAGTTATATTTTATTCTAACATTATTTATCTATCAAATATTCAATTAACATAACCTTATTACATACAAATTGAGAATTTCTGTCTTTACTTCTATTAATTTTCAAATTTCTTACTAATATGCACTTTAGCCTCTTTTAATCTATAATTGTGTGTCACGAAAGGAAAATTTAAACTGTCTATTGGTTCCAAACACTATTATGAATTTATATGCCGGTGAAAATGAAATTTAGTTAATTTTGAAATTTAGATATCGTCGAAAATAGGATTCTGCTAGTCTTAGAATGAAATAGGTATATTGGATTTTACCTTGCTAGTCTTGACTTCCAGTAACTTTCCAGTTCATTAATTGGATTTTCGGTAATATTTTGATAATTACTTTGGTTTGGCTTTAAAATAATTTTGATTTTATTAACGTTTTTTCTTTTCAAAGAAACTTTCTTCTCCATAAATCAATATCAATCAATCAATGTCAATCTCAACGTCCTCTTACTTGATTATTTTAAAATTTTTCCTGCTTCAGTTTTCACCAATCACAATTTTTATATTTTTCTCATTCACTATTTTTTTACTTCTAATAGCTATTTATTGCTAACTTATCTATAAACATTTCTATTTATATTTCTTTTACCTTTTACCTATTTATTTGCATTTTTTTTTAATCAAAAATGTTATCTGTCAAGTCCTATTTTTGACGTTTTTTTCTTTCTGTCAGTAGGTTGTTAATTTTTTATAGGTTACTGTTTTGATAACTATACTACTTTTGCTATGTCCTGACTGTAGAATTCACCTTTTATCAAAATTCTATGCTCTCTGGTTTTGCATTACTATGAAAAGGATATCGCACAAAAAATATGTCAACCAAATCTCTTTTCTAGTGACATTTTAATATTTCATTTATTTTTACAAAATTTATTCTATAATTTTAATGACTAATGTTCAAATTTTTCATATCATAACAATATATACTCTGTATATTATTTAACTTTTTGAGTTCTACGTTGAATTTTAATGCCACATTGTGTAGAATGTGTACCTAAAATGTATACTTTTCGAGATATTAATTTTTTTAATGAAAAATTGACAGGGGCAGACTTTTTCATTAAAAATTCTAGGTGAACAGTTCTAATACCAAAAAAAATTGCTTGTCGGGTTGATTAGTAGGAAGGTTAAGGTACTTGGTGAAAAGTCATAAACTGCTTTATTGTATATAGGGTTCGTAAAATAGCGATGAAAAGTTCAACTTCAAAAATCGAATACCTCATTTTTTTTGAATGGATCTAGCATTTTTTTAGCTACGAGCTTTTATATACATAATTTTTTTTAAGGAACTTATTCCCTTGATTTTTGGTTTCGAATTGCCAATAATGACGCAAAACATCGATGCAACCTCTACTTATATTGTCAAAGTTCAAGAACAATACAAAGTTCAGGTAATGTTTAAAACCAGACCAAAATTGCATGCCACATTGGTACTAGTGAAAGGAGTGGAATGGGAAGTCGATCAAGTGAAGCAAGCTACTATTTTGCTTATGGAGTATATGTGCGAAAGTTTAGCGGTAAGTTTATATTTTATACAGCAATTTGAAATAATGAAGCGTTAAACTAAACAAAAATTTGATGTATTCTCAATACTTTGTAACGGTAAATGGCTGTAACCTTAAAGGGCACCAGCTCGAAGGGCTCCGGCTAGAGACTCCTCTCAAGGGTGATTCGACCCCAAGTTTATGCTGCACAAGTGTTACAGGAAGGTTGTAAAAGTTGAGGGCGCCACTACCTTTTTGACGATAAAAAGTACTGAAGAAACTAATGCCTAAAAGGTAGAAACGCCTTGTGGAATTTAGATAAAAGTTAAAAAATTACTTAAAAACGGATCATTCAAATTTTACACCCGGGCGATGTCTCCCTCAACTTTTATAGTTGAGGATTTAGAAAAAAAATAAAAGATAGAGTTAAAAACAAATTTATAATTTATTCTGCCACAGGAAATGAACAGTGAGGAATTTGTACTTTTATAGGTACTTAGCTTATATGAAGTGGTTTCCTGAAGAAGGTCTTGCCTCTACGATGTCTTAAGAAGATCTTGAAGAAGATAGGTAGATAGTCTTGATCCTGCTGTGCCCTGGTCTAGGGCGGTATTTTGGTCTAGGGCTGTATCCTTGCCTAGGGCTTATATTATAGCCTAGGTCTTAGGGTTATATCCTTGCCTAGGGTTTGGGGTTATATCCTCGGGCTGTGCTTACCTAGAAGTACAGGTGGATCAGGGATATGTAGGAACTTGAATGTAATGGCACATTATGTTGGTCAGCTTTTCAGGTTAAAAAAGGAAGGCAGTTGTTTGAAAGTAAAAAATGTTCAACTTACTGAAAGCTTTCCAACATTATATGTCCCATGTTAAAACAGTAAAAATAGCAATTATCGGCTAAATTAAAAAAATATACTAATGATCCGAAAGAAACTAATCATAGCAAAAAGTTATTTAGTTATATAAAAAAATATCGTGCTTAGGAAATATATTAAACCGGCACTGGTGTTACGAAAGAATATTTTATAGGTTAACAGATTATAAAAATGTTATATTTTATAATTAAAAGAGTTATTTCGCAACTGAAAAAGCTTGAAAATGTTTGTATAAAAGTAAAACAGTGAATTATAAAAGAATATTTGGTTTAAAACTACCATATTAGTATAAAAGAACAGTTTATGACCACGTGTTGAATTTAATTTCGTCTACCTGTGCAAAAAAATAAAAAATGCATACAAAAATTATATCAGACAGTACTTTAGAAGAAGCTTATTAATTATAAATTATGATTTTGAACTTACCACAGCAAAATTCATAAGACACTTAAAATATGAAAGATAACAAAAGATGGCCTTTCCTCGTAGGCAGTCGGTAACGAAAAGGGGTGTCTCTCGTGGCATTGGAAAAAATGGAAGCGTCCGTTGGCAGACGTCAATTGTCTTATGATCAGGGTTGAAATATTTGGGATCACAGAACTATAATTGGAAGTGGCTAGTGACGACGAGTGGTAATTAAAAAGATTTATTCTGTAAAATCGAAAGAGGTCGATAGATATGTTACAACTTATAGTTACTGGTGGACAAAATCATAATGGGGAATCAATTATTTTTAATATTTTTATTCTCATAAGGTTTTTATGTGGATTAGAAAATTCAACTTTTGTAAGATTTAAATAATTCGCCATTTATGCTGTGACGTACATAACCTAAAAGAGAAGTTAGCTACATAGGGGTTGACATAGGATCATAATTCTGTCGTCTTCTTTTTAAAATCGGGATGAAGTATAGGTTATGATGCTTTTATATTGAACTACTTAGGACCTACAAACTGTTTACGAGGCCTTGTAACTGTTGTGTTCGTGCAGTATGAAACAAAACAAGATTTATATGATATTGACATTATTCTAGCCTGAAAAATTGTGTAGTGTAACAAAAAATATAACTAGTAAATATTAAAATTACCAGTTTCACAACGTCTGTTTGTAATTCCACAGAGTAAGGGTTAAAACTAACTACACTTAACTAAAAAAAATATTAACATATTGCTTTTATTTTATTATAATATTGAATCGTCAAGCTCGTATAAACTGTAAACAAAAACAAAACAGTCATATATATTATATACTTTGACAGTTCTTGAAACTTCAAATTCGAATAGCCTTTTTGTAACTGGCTATTAGTTCATAAAACATCTGAGCAGAAAGCTGCTAACTTCATCTTTAGTTATATGACGTTTTTGTAATGAGAGTTGCAAACATTTAGGAATTCTTAATTTCCAGTTTCTCCCAAAATAATCGGTTTAATTTTTGCAAAGTAGTACCAATATACTAAAATACAATATACTAAAATTCGAAAAACCGGATATCGGTTAAACACATTAAATCAATATTTTTTTAGTCCAGATTAACCAATTTTAAACAATTTATTAATTCAACTCTTCTTTAAATTTATTTTTCAGAATCAAATTCCAGTCCAAATGTCAATGGAAATCTCCCCACACCATCATCAAGTTGTACTTGGCAAAAATCACAGCAACTTAAAAGTAATTATGAAATACACCAACTGTCAAATTATGTTTCCCGATGCACAAGATCCAAATATTCCTAATTTGAAAAAAAGTAACGTAAACATATCCGGAAACATTCATGATGTTTATAAAGCTAGACAATTACTTTTGGGCAGTCTTCCATTGATCATTATCTTCGATTTGCCTGAAGAAAGTACGAACTTAAGAACCCGGCCAGATCAGATAACTGACGTCCAGAATAACTACGATGTTACAGTTACTATTAGACAGAAAGCGAAGCAAAATACTCGCGCATGCGTCATCAAAGGTGTGGAAAAAAATGCTGGTAAGTTTCTCTAAAGAGATTTATAACATAAAACTAGTGTCTGAATTGGGATTATATCTAACTGTTATCAATTTTCTATTTTTCAGGTCACATTTACAAAACTCGTAGCTATATACTTGGGTTCGACGAACCGTACATGAATGCTGACATACCCCCTTCTTATCATCTCCCTCAAATCTTACCAACTTTGTCGAACTCAAATCCGAATCTGACGCTTCCTCCACCGGCTACAAATAACATACGTCCATTATCTCCTATGATAAGCCCGCTTATGTCGCCATCTTGGCAACATCCAGCTACTCCAACAGGACAAAATCCACCACCGTTCGTTGGAATGGTGCAACAGCCGCAGTTCATGTATAATGTGTCGCAGCAGAATATGAGCAGTGGGTAAGTTGTCAAGTTTTATGATTTATAACAATTTACGTCAAAAATATACTCAATTTCTAAATAATTTATTCAATGAGTAGAATTGTCGATAACGTTACTAGAAGTTCCAAAAGTTAGGATTAAACGTTTTTCTCTATCGATGTTGGTCCAAATAATTTTGACAAATTTCAGTCTACTGACTCGCATATTTCTTCACCCAAGGCCTCTTTTGTCTTTTATCTTTTCTTTGTAATATCAGTTGGAAAAATTAGTATTTTTTGTTTGTTATAACGTGCGTTAAATTTTCTAATTATAACAATATCTAACCCTCCGTCGGGCGCAATAGTAGATTTTCCGAGTTTGGGCGCAATGCATCTCTTAGATTCATAAGCGAAATTTTTTTCGTTTTAATTTAATCAGGGTGAAAACTGAACTGTAGAATATTGAATTGTTTTAATAAAGAACTTTTTATAAAAATACATACAAAATCATATTGTGGTTGTTTGGATTGTATAGTCTTTGACGTCTCTCCATTCTTGTAAGGTTTCTAGTAAGGAACAAAAAACACTCACTGCAAAGTACACCTAGAACAGCATAATTGCGACTGTTGAATGCACACAACCTACTTGCGTCTAGCCGTAGCGTTTCATTTTGGAACCCGCAGGCATGCATGCGCATTTCATGATCAGTGTGTTTCCTAATTTATCAAGAAGGGTAAGGAAAATCATTGAAGAAGCTATACAGAAGGGAAAAAAACAAAACAAGTATCAGTTTCTAATTATTCTAACCAAAAAATTCAAAATGACAAGACGAGGCGAACTGATCACGAGATGCGCATGCGTGCCTGCGGGCTCCAAAATTAAAGGCTCCGGTTAGACGCAAATCACATAACCTTAGGATAAGTTGCGCCACCGCAATGTTCGCTAGCCTGCGTATTGGATGAAATACATTAAAATTTCATCGGTATGAATCTGTGAGATTATATGCGCCCGACGGAGGGCTAAAGCTATCTATCCTATTCTTTTGCTTACAAGTAATTCATATGTATGTCAGTTGCAGAGTGACCTTTAAAACCATTTTCAAACGTAGCAAACAGTGAACAAGCACATTTTAATTAACCTAATATTATTTATTTATAGTAATACGATTGATTTTCTTTTCTAAAATTGCGAACAATATTAGTGAGAGATTATCTTGGTTAAATTATAAAAATATATTACAAACTTTCATTTGTAGCAGAGACTGAATGGAGCGAGTGCTAAAACCATTTCTAAATTCGATTTGCATTATATTATAAATAAACAGTGAACAGAATTGCACAGAATATGTATTCGCACAGATTGTAGATTTAGAGAAGAAGTTTTGCCTCTTTTATACATGTGAACATTTAGTGGGGCGATAAAATAAAAATAAACATAACCTATAAATAATTCATTTATTTAATTAAATAACTAGTCTATTGGTTACTTAACTTTATAATTATCACATAGTATAATAAATATATTATCACAAAATATTTAAATTGAAAGTTATACAGTTATGCTGCTCAAATTTATTTCAATTTATTTTTGAGAACATTTCATCACCTCTTCAAGCTTCAAGTATATATTAATGAGTTTTCACAACTCACGATTTCAATCTTTTTGTTTTCATTATTCAACGAAGGTTTCAATTGGACCCACTTAGGTGTCACCCTATTGTGATTTGCTAGTGTTAAGAATTATTGAAGGCAGTTCCAGATCTGATGGGGGCATGGATTTCAGTGCTGCCTGACTATCGGTGTATCTTTTGTTCCTGGTGCACCTGGTCTTAGCGCCGTAGAATCCAGTTCCTGTTCCTCTATTAGTTCTAGATCCGTCATTGAACAACACCAAACGTTCCATCCTGGCTGCTTGCTTTTAACCCATTCCAGTTTGACTGGATGTTGTATGGATGGTTGTCATTAAATTTTGGCCAACATTTCAATAAGTGAGTTTGTAGTGATATCCGTTATTCTGGAGTGACTGTGTGTCTTGGCTCCTTTGTATTCCAGCCTTTTCCCTTCCGCGTTAACTTAAAGAATTGTTTTAATGCTAGTATTTTTGAAGAATTGCTTTGTGAAATCAACGCCTTTATTAATACTTTTGAAGCCCAAAGAGATTGAAGAACTGTACATATAAACAAAACACAAACATCTTAGAATATACCTAAGTTGATTTGAGGTACTCCGTTTTTTACCGTTTCACATATGGAGCCAACACTAACGAATTTTTGATTAGATGAATTTGTAGACCTACTCTCTTCGATCCGCTTAACTATCAAAAGAAGAACTACCCAATATGCAGTCTTTATCAATTAATTTATAAGTTCCAAAGTTTAAGAGCGGATACTCACTTAAATTTTCTTCGATCCATTCAATTACAGAAGAAGGCGTATCCATAACAAACACTAACGATTTCCTAAACCCTCCCTCTATTAGACCGTATTTAATTATAGTAGCACAGTTTTTGTGTATCAAATTGTATTTATTTAACTTATCATCTTCAATAAGATTATGCCACCAAGACCTAATCCGGGATTCGTTGAGGCATTGACTTGGAATTTTGACAATGACGTCTGCTGGCCGGTTATATTCTGCCTCTATGTCGTCTTCGTAGTTTCTACTGAATTTTCCAGGTTTTTTTAACGTTCTCGACTTTCGTTTGAAACTATTTAGATCGGGAATTTTACACTCGTAGATTTTCCTGCACTTTCCTGGTTTTGTAATAGTTTTTGTTGCTTGTTTATGTTCTTTAGGCCAATAACTAATGTACGTACCATCCGTTAATTGCATGGAGAGGTGACCCACGCACCTGAACGACCTAAAATCCCACTTGTAAACTGTTACCATAGCTTCAGAACACTTTTTTTATTGGATTTGATTGCGATTGCAATATACATTTCCAGTTCTACAGCAATAAACTAATCAATGTTCGTTGGTAAATTCGATTTATTTTTAAAGTTTATTGCACATAAAATAACCTATGAAAGAATAACAATGATATATTATTTAATAAAATTAAATATAACCAAATTAATAGTATGACCTTTAAACGATATAAAATGTTTGGCTGTCAGAAAATTTATTGTCACCATCTTGTCCTGTTTTCGATAGGATTACGTCCAGCTGATTTTCCATTATTTTCAATTACAGATATGTCTAAATAAGTGGTTCGGGCTTACATTTTGGCGTCTCTCCGCCCCTTCATCACAACGATTCACCATTCTTTCAATATAATACAACGAATAAAAAAAGTATTCTTAATTCTTAATAGCATATGCGATTTTTTATAAACAAATTAAATTAACCCAGTTAAATTGACAATGACATTTTAGGTACCACTCCATGAACCAGTCGCAGTTCACAGCAAGTTCTTTGGTGCTTGAGCAAGCTAACGAAGTCAATGGTTACTCTATTTCAAGTAATAACTCTTCGCTCTCGACAGCTTCTAGTCCAAGAAATTCTACTCCACCATTTCATAAGCAATATGGAGATTTCCAGAATCAAAGAAGTGGTGAGTACAGATTGGGTATAGGGGAAGGTATGGCATAATGACATACAATCTTTTGTCTAATGATTGTTGAAGAAGCGATCGTTAAAATATATAGATGTTACTTCCCATGGTTCCAGATAAAGTCCTGGTAATATTCCAGATATAGGTAATGATATCCTGGATACAGTCCTGGTTTCAGATGGAGTCAGTCCTGGTTACAGTTCCAGGTAAAGTGTCCCAAGTAAAGTTCTTGTCCCAGGTAAAATTCTTGTCCATGGTAAAATTTCGGCTCCAGGTAAAATGCTAAGGAACAATAATAGTATCAAGAACAAATTTACCCAACTTTACAAAATCCAGGATGTCTGAAGTATGAATTTGATAACAATGTTAAAGAAAATTATTTAAAAACGTGGTTCATACATCCTGTATTTTAATAAAAAAAAATAATCAAAGAAATCCAATAAAAAAACAATAAAATCGAATACTTAACGGTAAATATAGACATATATTAAATATGTATTTATTTTAAATAGGTTTGAAATATCTTCAAATATATTCAAAGAGAATCTGAAAAGAAATATGAAAGAACCAAAAAAAAAATCATATCGATATATATTCCTGGCACTGGAACGACATTGCTACATAAGAAAATATGAAAGCGGAAAACTGCTAATAAAGAATAGTTAACATACATTTAAGCGAAAAAACTTACCATTCACATGAATGCACTTTTTCAAGTTAAGATATGTTTGCTTGTTTGCTTCAATAGCACATGTTCACAGGAAAGAAGAATGAAACCTCTTCGCCATTGTTTAAATACAGGAAATCATATGAAAGATAACAGACTTACGTCTCATGTTCATGTCAAGCTCAAACGCCTTGTCCAGGAAAGGAATTTATATTTCAATAATGAATTCTTAATTCATATTTAATTAATAAGTGGTAGAAGAAGAGATAAGAACGAGGTCGAAGTGGGAATATCAAAATAGCAGCGGGTATTTTCACGACAGACGGAACTCGATCGGCCCGTATGGAAACGTTGATTTCGACTCTCGTCGACAGTGAATATATTCAGCCTTGAAACATTTCTCGGTGTTGGGTATGAGAAAGGACTGGCTATTCGCCGCCCATACGATAATTTATTATTAATTAACTGGAGAAAAGTAAAGTGAACGAAATTAACGTTACATAAAGGCAAGATGACATAGACCTGAAAGAGATAAAATACAAAATTCTTATGATTAGCTTTGAGGAATTTTTTTCATTTTTTAATATCAATTTTAATCTTTGCAAACTTCACAAGTAGAACTTTTAATTTTCATTGAAACCCCAGCACATTCTGCATGTGCCCATTGTCTGCATTCCTGGCACCGAATCCACTTCTCTCGAGAACCACATTGACTGAATACATCGTTACAGTAGATGCATGTCATATCTGAGTCGTCCTCATTGTAGTTTACATATGGTTCAGGTTCATCAACTGATTCCACCAATCGTTTAGTTACTCGAGCTCTATTACTCTATCTTGTTTCTTGTTCTCTCTTTTCAGCTTCTTTTTCTTTCAATTCATTGACAAATGTGCTTGATGTCAAAATGCTTTCATAGCTACTTTTTGTCCTTCGACGCCCTGTCGTATTATTTGCTATCGGCATTGGCGACAATACTGTCAAAATTTTATCAACGTCTGGGATTATGTTAATAGAACTCGAAGAATGTTGGTTAGATAAACTCGTTGAAGGCTGGTTATCAGAGCTCGTAGAAATAATCAGATAGATTAGACCAACTTGTAGAAGGAAGGTTTGATACCGAGTGATTGATATCTAAATTACTAACCAATTCATTACTTGAAACTTATTGGTTATTAGTTTATGTCAGTACCTGAGCTGGGTAAAACCAAGTAGCCTGGGAAGATGTTTGGATTGAAGAGAATAATACCGGTAGCCTTGAATTCACTGAGAGATATTTCAACGGTGGCAACTTTGCTGTAGGCCTGTTCAAATAATGAATCAATTTGATAAATTGAAACCGTCCGACCTGGATGATCCATGATGTTACTTCTTGGTCATAGTACTTTGTTAGCGAGCCAAAAAATGCGACATCAAGCGGTTGAAGTCGATGAGTGAAATGGGATGGCAAACAAAATAATATGATTTTGTTTCGCAAATTCCAAGGTCTCCAGGTGTTTGT
Source organism: Lochmaea crataegi (assembly GCA_947563755.1). Classification (NCBI taxonomy): domain Eukaryota; kingdom Metazoa; phylum Arthropoda; class Insecta; order Coleoptera; family Chrysomelidae; genus Lochmaea; species Lochmaea crataegi. The sequence goes on from OX387427.1 coordinate 11,780,858, forward strand.
GGCTTGCGTGATCAACAAGGATGAGCAAAGCTTTGTTACTGCAGGTGGGTCTAGCATATTGCACAAAATGTTTGATCCACTCAAGAAACAGTTCTCCAGTCATATAGCCTGATTCGTTATATAAGGAGCACTATCATAAAAAGTCTCGTCCAATTTTTTTCTTGGAAAAACTAAACCTGGTGGGACAAAATTTCCTGCACTACTGACGCACTGACCTACTGCTGTGGCATGGATTCCTTTTTCAGCGCTAGTTATAACACCGACTTGTTTTTTACCCTTTTTGAGCAATAACTTTTTGTGTTTTTTTGGACCGTAGTTAGCCCAGTTTCATCCATATTGTAAATCATCGTTGGATGAATATTCTCCTTTTCAATGATCTCTTTTAATTTTTTAAAATATTTTTCAACTTGTGGCTTATTAAAAGCCTGAGCTCTGGCAGTTGACGTGGCTTCTGGGATTCTTACAGATATGGATTGATGCCGGGATAAAAAACTACGAAGCCATTCCCTACTAGCAATTTTTTCTCTCTGTTGAACTGATGTTGTTGTCCTCTACGCTCAGCAAGTTTGTACGCCAGTAATCGTAATTCTCTTGGAGTTACCCCAAAAAGCCGAGACTCTAAACCTAAGATGTGATTAACCAAACCTTTTTCCATAAATTGACAAAGCGACTTTCGTTATCGCCCTAAACACTTTTTTACACCCCGAGCATGCATATTTTTCTCTTGGGAACTTCTACGTACATTAAACATCTTTGACGCCTTAAGCCATCCCATTTTGTAAAGCTTAATGGCCTCAAGCGCCTTTTCCATGTTAGCAACTGACCATGACTGGCGACTACTTATCCTTTTATAATTAGACACCATCTGAAAATAAAAACATCTTGTAAGAAATAAGTAGATAAAATACATTACAGGCAAAATGACATACATGCTATGTTCGTTGAAATTTTAAACGTAATTTTTGAAGTTGAAATGTTCATTATAGTACAAAATTTTAGCATCACGGTGAAGCTAAATGTTCAATTGATACAGAAAATTGAGGAGGAATAACAAATTTACTCAATTAAAACTCGCCTTTCACTCCTCACCCATTCCGGATGATGATGAATTTAACCTTGAACAGTCTGATATGTCGTTTTGCCTGCTATGTCGTTATGCCTTGCCTTCCCCTACCACGTTGTTTTGACAGTATAAAATCTCGAAAACTGTTCACATGACAAGTAAGAAGTTTGACAGCTATAAACAGTTAAAACTGATCGATACATTTATTAAAAATAAATTCAAGGATACCTACCATACTTGTCATCATTGGGGTTACTTGAAAAGTCTAGTTTATGTCACATCTCTTCTAACCTTCTTTAGGATGAATTGAGAGATAATATATTTATTTACAGAATTATCATCAGTATTGTCCGAAATGAATTTTTCTCCTGGATATCACGGCACGTCAGTCGATAAACGACAGGATAAAAACAACTTAGTACCTATGGATTTAGAAAGCAAACGAATGATGGGATTTAGAATAATGCAAAACAAAAACGTAGCTGGAGCGTCCAGACAACCGAATAATTCCTGGTCTGGTTATTATATCAGCCACACAAGCCCCACTCCATTTTCAGACAGTTTAAAACACAAGAAAGAAGATGATGTCTGGAGCACGCCTCCAAAACGCGGCAGTGATAGTTATAGCAGCAGTGGTGCTTCATTCAACACTAGTAATATATTGGATCACACTCCAAGTCACATTTTGAACAATTTAATTACTTCCGATTGGCCTGATTTACCAGCATTGTTGACTTCGTTAGGACTGGATAGATATATTGGCATATTTACAACACACGAAATTGATTTGACGATATTTTCTACTTTGATTGACGAAGACCTTGTTGAAATCGGCATCACCCCGTTCGGTGCTCGAAGGAAAATAATGCTGGCTATAACAGGTATGATGTCTATTTTTTTTATATTCTCACTCATTCGTGCAAGTGCTCAGCGGTATTTGTGTATTTTACCACGCTTTCTTGTATGTCTTGTATATGATCTTAAACTTATTTTCCGATGTGTTAGAGATTTAAAATTATCAACATAATTCAGAATTGGATGGGAATAAAAGAAAAAAGCAATGTGTGGTTTTATGAAACCACGATGCAAGTGAAACTTTTTAGGATTGTTGGCAATTTACTGAAAATTTTCGGAAAATTATTCTATTTAGGGTATTAAATCGCGTTTTTAATCTCAACTTAGTAATTGGAAATTTGGAATGATAATGGGAAATCAATAGTAGACCAGAGAGGAATCTGCTCCACTGAATACTTGAGAAAAGTATTTAATATTGACATATACCAACCACGAGATATGGTACTACGATCGATGCAGTTTTTTCTAGATACATTGAAAAAATAATATGTAGGCCATTGTTTACTTATTTTAGTTACCAAAAAATATTAGTCATATTTATAGACTGTGAGACTCAAGGCGAAGATGAAGTTATTGATTGGTTCGGCACCACCAGTCAGAGGCTTAGAGACCTTGGCACCTCAGCCTTTAGGCTTTTTGTGCTCTTGGTTATACCGTTTATGTGAAGAGACCAGGCTCAGCAGTCTTCTCACTAGATCCTTCTTGGAGAAATCTATTTCCTCCTCTCCCATGCACAACCGACAAATAGGATCCTCTCTATATATGCCAATTGTATGCATGTGCTCTTCCTTAGGGTACAGTGACCGGTGAGTACTCCCGTCACTTTCCTTATCTGGTCCCTGCTGAGGTTTAATATTTCGTTAGTCAGACTCCGAGGGTGTTTTGACCAAGAGTTTGCTGTGTTCATGTTTTGGCACGTGTCTCCAGTGCGTCTGATGTTTAGTTTGAAACCACGTGCAGCAGATTTTGATATTCCAAATACTGCAAATGCAGTTTCAGACCCTTTGCTAGGGTATCTGCCTTTTTATTGCCTACAATACCCTTGTGCCCCGGGTCCCAGAGTTATTCTTTTATGGTTTAACAGGGTTAAAAGTTTTTGTAGGCAGTCCCAGACCAGTCTAGATCTGATCTGGGGACATGCTAAAGATTTCAGAGAGTATGAGGATCTTTTGGCCTCTTTTACCCCCTTTAGATGTTCATTTGCAAACACGTGTCGATAGCGTAGATGTTTGCCTGGAAAGCAGATGCAAACTTTCCCAACGATGCGTGGACATTACACTTGTGTTCCTATGTCAGTTTTAGATCCGTCAGTGTACAACACCAACGTTCGTTCCTGACTGCGTGTTTCCAACCCATCCCAGTTTAGCTGGATATGGTATGGTTGGTTGTTGTTAATTGTGGCCAACATGTTATCACTTCTCATTTCAAGAAGCGAGTTTCTGATAACATCTGTGATTTTGGAATGCCTATGGGTGTTGGTTCCTTCGTGCCAATTCCCATTGCATTCCAGCTTATATGCAGCCATTCTCGCTTCCGCCTCTACATGCAGAGCAAGAGGCGGAAGATTGAGAATGGCTTCCATTGTTGCAGTCGGGCTACTTCTTATCGCACCCGTTATTCTCAGACAAGCAAGCATCTGAAGTTTTCCTCTGATCTGTTTTTGGCCACCAAACTAAGGCTCTATAGGTAACCATGGGTCTCACCACAGTTGTGTACATCCAGTGAAAGATCCGTGGATTTAGTCCCCATGTGTTTCATATCGCCCGTTTGGCAGCCATTAGGGCCCCTTTTTTTGGTTTTGTCATGTAGGTGTGAATTCCAGGTTATTTTTGCGTCCAGAATTATGACTAGATACTTGACCTCCTGGCTAAGACACATCTGCACGTTGAAGAGGCTTGGCAGGTATAATCTCTCAAACTTCCTTTTTCTAGTGAAGGGAATGAGCGCAGTTTTTGCAGGGTTCACCCTAAGAGATTCCCGCCTAAACCAAATCTCCACCATTTCCAGAGCGCTGCATCACTCCGATGTAACATTAGGGTATTTCCCCGCTGTACAAGTATTGCCAGATCATCTGCATACCCCTGGGTATATATCCTCTTCATGTTCAACTTCTTCAGGAGTTCGTCTACGACAAGGTCCCTCAGCAAAGGTGATAAGACTCCTCCCTGTGGGCATCCCTTCATTATCGATACCTCCATGGAATCTCAAAATAAGGTTATCGTTGCTGTCCTGTTGAAAAGCATGTTTTTCATCCACCGACATGTGGTGTCGTCTGCTCCACGCCTTGCAACAGCAGCTATCATGGAGTCAAAGAAGGGGTGGTCGAACGCTCTATATCAAGAAATGCTCCGAGAGCTATTTCTTGATTTCCTAGGCCAGCCTCAATTTTCGACACCAGTTGGTGTGAGGCTGTTTTACAGGATTTTCCTGATTGATAGGCATGCTGGTTATGAAGTAGTGACCTTTCAATGAGAAAGTTTTCCCTAACATGCCTATCAATAAGTTTCTCCATTATATTCAACATGAAACAAGACAGAGTTATTGGCCTGAATGACTTTGCCTGGGAATAATCCTTTCCTTACCTGGTTTGGGAATAAAGACGATTCGGGCTCTTTTCCTAGCAATTGGAATGTATCCAGTTGCTAGTGATGCTCTGAAGAATTTACAAAGTACTGGAGATAGATGTTTTTGCCCCTGCTGCTAAAGCGCTGGGTCCAGGAGCTTTGTATGGCTCAACCTCAATAGCCCAGTTCACCCAATTTGCACTGGGTTATTACTTTATTAGCCGCACTCCAAACCTCTTTCTTCGCACGAGCAGCGTTGAGGCGTTTATCAGACTAAAAAATATTGCGCGAGTTGCCTAAAACTAATAAGTAATTCCACAGATCTTGCCGTTGCAGTTGGTATAGAGTTAGTTCAAAGTTTTCCAGTTGGGAGCATTGATATTTTTAATTTTTGGGAAAGTAGTAATTTATAAATTTATTGTCCGTGTCCTTTAATTTTTACTCACTAGTTTATTTTGTGATATACCTATTTTATTTCAGAACTTAACAAAAGGTCCAACTCTTTTTTGGCGGCTCCAGGTGCTGAAAGAAAAAATTCACCGACAAAACCTACGAATAATTATCCTACACCTAACGAATCAAAGTGGTAACGTATAGATAAATTGAGAAATACGAATAGGGTGCTAGAAAATTTCTTAAATCTTTATTATTGTAATAAGCAACGGTGCGTTGTTTAAAATTGAAAAATGGGGTTTTCTTCCAAAATCCTAAAGTACTCAAAAATTGCAATAAAGTATTATTATTATTGTTATGTTATCGAGATTAATCTGATTACATTTTATTGCAGTTGAATTATCCATTAATTCCAGTTAAAATTTTTAATCTGTAAATAAAAATTATAATTCAAAGAAAATGAGGGACTTTCAATGCTTTGGCAGCGGCGTCTCAATATATATTTTGCTGCAAATTTTGACGATTTAGATTTGCGGAAGTAAAATGTCCCTTTTGTGGTGACGTTTATTTATTTTTTATAAATTTAAGCTTTATATAAGTTTTTGATAATTATTTGTATAGATACGTTAACGTATTTTAGGCTTTAAAAGCTATTAAATTTACGATTTCGCTATAAAAATGTGATTTTGTATTATAAAATATATATATTTTTTTGATCTTACGGTTGAAAATAGGTTAACTATTTCATCATCAAATTTTAAAATATGTGCCACTTTTTTATGAGCTGCAGTTACCGTTAAATCAAATTTGACAGATTGTTATGTCTTAGCCCTCTTTCACACTTACGACTATCTTATCGTGACCGTGTACGGCAACGGTGCCGTGTGTATTTTGATTTGTGTTCACACGGTAGTAGACGACGCTCAGTTTTTGTATTAAGTGCACCAGGATGGGTGAAAGAAAAATATGTTTGTTAATATACTTGTTTACACTTGTTTGTTTTTCTGTTGTCGTACATGGCTACGGCACCGTGCCGGGCTGCGACGTGTACGATTTCGATATCAATCCATCTTGTGTGAAAGCTTTCATTTAAGACAATGTACTATCATTACACACGGCACCGTTGCCGTATACGGTCACGTTAAGAAAGTCATAAGTGTGAAAGAGGGCTTAGGGCTCGTTTGCACGTGACATTAGAAATTATGCTCGGTTAGCGTCAAGCGAACGTTTGTCTACCGGCAGCACGTCATACGCAGTCAAGGTCATCCCGTCCGTCAGACAAAACTTCAAAGTTATCCTACTAGTTTTATTTCTATACTATGATATAATGTCGAAACTTTATGTCACATGAAAACGAACCTTAAAGCATAACGTATCGGTCATATTTAATCTAGTGATACCTTCTGCTTATAGAAGTGGTCATTGGTCTACATCATTCATATATGACAGTTAATGACTGTGTAGACATGTTCTATAATTATGTTTGCCAATTATGTAAGAATTGTTTATATACCTACTTTAAATGTTTTTTACACAACAAAATTTATATCTAATATTTATTTATTCTAACTTCTATATTACGAGTAAGCAATGTTTTTGTGTTAAGTCATTTTTTAATTTAAAATTAGTACGTATTAAAATGTTGAAGGTCATAGTCATAGAAATTTAAGTATTTCTTGTCAAATACATTTTGACGACATTTAAATGTTTATCCACATCATATATTTTCTGGTAGTTTATAAAAACTAAATGTACTGGTACATATCAAATGTACCATTACACTTACAAGTACTTATACTACCATTTCCATATTTGAAGAATTGTGGTTATTTCGGTTATATAATGACGTCATCCTATGACCTATATAAAATGAAGCTCTTAAAGTAAAAAGACTTTATATTTATATTTTAAATTATCGCATTAAATTAAATTGTTAAAAATTCTTGTCAATTATTTATTAAAACATCAATATTTAGTGAGTGTTTTAAATAAATAATGTTTGTCTGATTTGTTTATTGACAGTTATGTTTGTCTGGCGTTTTTTACTTATTTTGTTATTATTTATAAACTTTTTTACACTAAATGATTGTGATATTTTATAGGCATAAAATATTTTTCTATTTATTAATATAATTATTATTATTATTCATATTTATTGTACTGGTAGTAGATTTAAGATTTTATATATATATATTATGATGCTGTAAACAAAAGTTTTAATTTGTGTTCCACTTTATCTGATGATTAAATTAATATTTTTTATTATATATGAATTGAAACTTTTGTCAAACTAATTAAGTATTGAACGAATGTAAAAACGTAGGCTTAAGAATTATTACTTCCATATTGAATTAAATTATATTTGTTAAAATTTTGTTTTTCATTGTTTCCTTTATTCCTTATACAGTGTGTTGCAATAGTACACACAATTGTAACTGGTACTCAACACATCCGACACCCCAATTTATGTGTTCAACTAGCATTTCAATTCAAATTTCTATAAATTCGCCAGTTATCCTAAGGCTTATAAAAAATAACCATGTAGGTCTTACTACTCATCCTTAAAAAACGCAAGCGCCATCTGTTGTCAGCGTTCCCGCGAAAAGCTTCCACAACGAATGTGACCGACGTAGCCAATCATCAACCTTCTATCCTACCCTATAGGCCGGACACACAAATTTCGGCACTTCAAGTTTTACCGGAAAAATTCCTTCCTTCATCACTTTGATGCAATATTTAATATTTATTTAAGGCCTAATGTCTGCTCTACATTTACCAACCTTTTTTTTTCTTTTCGGGTCGAGATGGGAAACTCATATTCGAATGGGTTCATGACCAAAACAGTGTTGGACTCATCTCCACCAGCAAAACCCACCTCAAACTCGCCGTTACCCCCGCCTCGGAATCATTACCCCAGCATACTTCGAGACGGGCGGCGGTCCTGCGCACACTCTCCGCTCACACCGTCGTCTTCTCCCTATCTATCACTCCTACCTCTCATGTCATATCGAGCTCTTCTCTCCCCCTAATCATGCTCTCCACTACGCCACTCACTTCCATCCATTCTTCCTTCCCCAATACACCGCCTCCCCTAGTTTCCTCTCCAACTTCTATAGCACTTCCTCGTTCCTCCAGCAACTAAACACATGCCCCACATCATACTCCACTTCACACCTCTCGCACACTCCAGTCTCTCTTTTTCCAATCTTGTGGAGGTACCCTACTCTCGACCCATGTCCAGTGAGCACCTGTGTCAAGAATTAGTTCACCTTCCCGAAGTACCGGTCCAATCCAATCTCTCCTACGCCAAATCGCTCCTTTTAGCACGCTCTCATACTCCTCCCACCTTCTCGCCATTTCCATATTTATTTAAGGCCTAATGCTTGCTCTTTCCCAACCTCAAATTTCAAATGTATTTAAAAAACCTTTTGTTTCCCATTTTCCCCTACATTCACCTAGCAACATCCGATACCGGCATTCATTCGGTGAAGCTACATAAATGGTTGGCCTTTTTAAAAAATGGTGATATACATACAATGAGGTAAGCATCTTGAAGAATATAGCAATACGTTATAAAAGTTAAAAAAAACAAGTGAATTTTATTAATACTCATGTGCAAAGGAAACCATAATGAACAGAATTTGCTGAGCTCATTTCTTACAATGCTGGCTGAAGAGGCTAGACAAGCCTATAGCGGCCCGCTTCCCTTAAGGGGGAATAATGAAATACTGTCGTCGTCGTTTTTCGAAACCCAAAATATCGAATGCCAGACTTGCTTAATATGCCACTGAGCGCAAGAGCTAGACAAGAAAAATTATACTCGTATTCGAATTTTGGTTTGTGACTTAGAGGTGAGATGTCGCTATTTTCGCAACCAAAATATTTCCGTAACTGGACAATATGTACCGTTGTTGATTATAGTCACATTTCAGTCCGGGATTAACTCTCGGACGATAACATATACCTTGTACTGATGAGGCGCAATACGCCGAAACCGGTCTACAAGTTATGTTATTCCTTCTAGTTGCAAACCAGAATGGTTGATTTAAATCTAGATTTAAATCTAGATTTATCAACCCCGTTTGACTTAGAAGTGTAATTCAATGTCTGTCGGGGCATGTAGCCCGGGAAGTAGTTGTTTCTTCTTCGTTGAACGGTCACTGTTTTTGGAAAAATTATTTTTCAAAACTTAGAATAATATATTTTTATTCTTCGACATCTAAAATTATACTCCATGAAATTATCATTCTACGTAGCTAACGGAAGTAGTTTTTTTTTATTGGCAAACTACGTAGATTTACGGCTCGAGAAACTTCTGGAGTGTGTTTACAAAATGTTTTCTATATCTAATTCTGTACATTTTGATTGAATGCCAAGTTTGCTGTCAGTAATATATAAAACTCCGTTACCACTTGTCGGGTTAATTATAGTGAAAAAAGTAACAGGACTGTTTCTGTCAATTTGAAGTGTGATATGAGTGAAACGGTGAGTGTTATAACATTTTGTTTCTAACGTAAATTTAGGTTTTTTGAAGTTCTTTAGGCGCGTTGAGCACTTTTTTGGGTGAAAAAAAAAAACATGGATTCGCGCTTTTATGCAACACACAATACTTTTGGTTATGCAACACAATTAACAATGAAGCGTATATAGTGTTGCATAAATCATCGTCACGCTTTCCATGAGCTATATATGTATACTGTGTATATATGTGTACTTTTTTTATAAGGGGTTAATAATTTAATTGTAAAAATTTCCTTCTACGATAGGCGTAAAAATTTTTTTTAAAGGGGATTCATTTATTTGTAAAAATTTACATCTACCATGGGCGTAAGAAAGAATTTTTAAAGAGGGTTAATTTATTTGTAAAAAATTCCATTTACGGTGGGCTTACGATAAAATTTTTAAAAGGGGTTCATTTTTGGTGTTTTCACTTCTGTCGGCAGACCCATGTCTGGACTCTACGTTTTTTTACAGTTGATATAAACTGATAGATTTGTATTGTAAAAAATCCATTCAAAAGGTCCGATTTGATGAAAACATGTTAATTTTTTAGTTTAATTTACTGAATTTAAATTTAATTAGTGTGGCAAAAGTATAAACTATTATTTAAAACACTCAATCAACGTAAAAATATAATGTAACCATGATTTTATGGCGCATTCATTAATTTCCAGGATTTGTTTGATATTCAGCAAAATGATAAAATTGGAAGATATGCTGTTGCCAGACAAAATTTAAAAGCCGGAGATGTAATTTTCTCAGAAAAGCCCTTTGCATACGGACCCAAATCAGGTATAATATTTTAACATAAATTTATTTAGGATGTGAGTTATAGCTTTACATTTTCAAACTACTTCATATGTCTACGTAGCGGAATGGTTTAGAGGTCTGACTGCGTGAAATGAAGAATTGTAGGCATGGGGTTCGAATCCTGGTCGCGGTGATAATTACATTTTCGAACTATTTTGTCTCGAAGTATGCTAGGGTGACTTTTTATTATTAAACGTCAGTTCTTGTTTCATTGGATTTTGTCTATTAACATTATTTTTTCAATTTCTGAATATTAAAAGATGAACACTTTTCCATATATGTTATGGGTTTCCTTCAAGCCGGCAACGTCGTGCGAAAATCAATCACCACGCCCTCCTACTAACTCAATTGGTGAATATTTATCGAAATGCCGATGCTAAGTAACCACCTGACTTCTTATTGGCTAGCGCGTGCGTGTGTTCTTCCCTGTCACTTCGACAATTGACTGACATTGATTATCCAGTGGCGTTTATAATGTCAGTAATTTACCTTCGTATTTTCAGTTTTACTTGGTATCTCATTATTTCGTATCCATATTGAATTCAAGTACGATTTTTAACAGTATTTGTTTTTAACAAATAGGTACCGTGTTTTGAAAAATACCATACCTTTAAAGCAAAGCATAAATCAGTTTCTATATATAATTATTATTTTTAATACTTTTATAAAATAGGTACCGTACGCCATTGTTACGTTTATGACAGATATCGTCCATGTTTCCTCACCCTTTACCGATGCCGCGTAGCTTCAGATAGACTTGCCAAACTATACATTGAGATTGTTCTACAAAGTCTGTCTGACAACCAACTGACTTACAGCACATGTCAAAACACACAAGCTTCTGTTCAAGATATCAGACTTATAGAGACGTTTTTAAGTGAGTCAGTTGTTGTAATTTGTCAGAATAAAATAGTGTAATTGTCAATATAATTAAAATTGCTATAAATCTAAATCCCTGAACGTAATTTCAATACCGGGGAAAGTAAAATTGGTTAGAGTGAGATGTACGTCCGTTCCTTTAGACAGTTTTCTAATTGCTGGTTAAGTTCTTACAATTTTTGGCTTCAACTCCAACTGATCGGTTGTCCTTCAGAACAATATGGCCGACCTGTTAAAGTCAGGTGTTCTGGAATGGTCTATAGGAAAAAAATATAGAAATGTAAAAGCTTAAAAAGTAAAATCCTCAATATTTTATCATTTGGAGTGTTCTTCAAAAGTTTGGGATTTTTATTAGCGCTGTTTGTTTATAAATATGTAAAAGATAGTCACACTTCCATATTAACAAAATCGGTACAAAGAACTAACGGCAACAAAACAGAAATAAAGCGAAACATACTCTTTACGAAAGTAACAATATTGTAACGTTTATTCTAATTTATATTTACAATTAATTTATATTTACAGATTTATATGTAATTCAGTCCTTATTTAATAATTTATGTAATACACTAAACACACTAATTATAATTTATATGAGAGTCACTTAATAAACACTTTATCGAGGAGCGATTACTTTCCTTCGGTATCAACACTGGCTGATTGACTAATTGACTGCAGCGATGCTTGTGGCGTATTTATACTCGTGCGCCGTAATTCTAGAAGTATCTCGGCGTTCTCGCGGGCGCATTGGATATTCTCGATATTCTGGCGGATGCACCCGGGTGTTCTGGATGTTTCTCGAAGTTTGGGCGGAGGAGCCATAGTAGTCTCATACGGGGATTTCACTGGGGGCACTAAGTGAGAATATTATTGCAGTAGCTCGCGTAACAATATGATCTATGATCTACAACTAGTTAAAATCATTCTATTTGCCGGTTTGCCACGCTTTGGGAGACGTTTGAAATAATGTTGAATGGCGCGTAATTTCAAATTATGTTTACCAAGTTATTATTGATTAAAAACAAATTTGAGAGTTCCCTATTCTATTAAATAGAAGTTGTGGAAAAGGAACCAAGTGATGTGTACCTAATTTGAAAGAGAGATATTTAACTCGGCCAGACTTCAACTAAAATGGGATTGAATTAATTTCATTTTTTCACTTTTTAGATAGTCCATGTGTCTGTTTGGGTTGTTACACGTTCATAGTCGGCACGAGCTTGTGTTCGAAATGTTCTTGGCCGGTATGTTCCTCCGAATGTGAAAATAAAAAGGCTCACAGAGATTTTGAATGTGATGTATTTAGCAAAGCAGGGGTAAAGTTCCAATCGGTTAGCGATCCATCAGAAGCATGCTTACAGTATGAATGTATTACACCAATGAGGTAAATTTTAGCATTTTGAATATAGTTGATCCACAAAAGCAGAAAGCATATAGACCGGTAGCCCATGACACATGTAGGCTTCATTATTTCGAATGGTTGCCGTTTTCACCTCCAATTTTTACCACACGTTCTTCTGCAAGTTTTTTGTGGTCTTCTGTTCCATACAAGCCTTTGATAAACTCTTAGGTACTTTGCTTCCTTGGTAAATGGAGTCAATATTTCTCCTAGCACCATTGGCCTTGGGGCCTGGTAGCGTTTTATTATAATAAATATCGGTTTTCAAAGTACTAAACTTTTTATTAAAATATTCATTAATCAATTATGACAAGTAATGAAAAGAACATTCAAATATTAATGACATCTTACAAGTATGATAAAGTACATATTTATTATACGATAATATACAGGATGATTTGCTAAATAATAAAAATAAAAGGTGAGCGTTCGTCGGACCGCTGACAGAAGCTTGCACAATAGAATGACCATTTTTCGAAAATTTTGACCCTTTTTTTAAAATGTTGGCAATTTTTGACAATTATTGACTATTTTTTCAAAATTTTTCCAAATTTTAACAATTATTGATCCTTTTGGACCATTTTTGACAATTTTTGACAGTTTTGACAATTATTATTAATCATTTTTGACAAATTTTCAAACATTTTGACAATTTTTAACAATTATTGAGCATTTTTGACAGTTTTTTTATAATTATTGACCATTTTTTCCAAATTTTTGACAATTTTTTCAAATTTTAACAATGTTTGATCATTTTCCAAAATTTTATCAATTATTGACCATTTTTGACAGTTTCTGATAATCATTGACCATTTTTGACAAGTTTCAAAAATTTTGACAAGTATTGTAAATTTTTCAAAATATTCAACAATTTTTGATCATTTTCCAAAATTTTAACAATTATTGACTATTTTTGACCATCTTTTAAAATACTTAACAATTTTTGACAGATTCTGACAATTATTGACCGTTTTTGGCAATTTTTCGAAAATTTTGACAATTTTTAACAATTATTGACCATTTTTGACAGTCTTTTATAATTATTGACCATTTTTTCAAAATTTTGACAGTTTTTGATAATATTTGACAATTTTTGACAACTTTCCCCTTCTCAGGTGGTTGGACATTGCAATTGATAAAAACATTGGTAATTTACAAAAAATGATTCAACGAACTCTCTTCTGACCATAACCCAATACAAATTTTAATCAAACTTAAAAACAAAATAAACATATCAGACAAGACTTATTTTGACTTTAAAACCACCAATTTGTCACAATTTATAAAACATATAAATAACACACACGTTTAGTTGACAAAATTGGATCAAAAGACGAACTCGACTCACTATTAGCGTGGCTACAATCAAATATTATTTCAGCAAGAGACCTGACTACAAAAAAGGTAACACCTCATTACAAAACGGACAAACTATCTGAGTAATACTTGACAAAAAAATGTGAGCGACAGAAGCTTGCTTCTTATGCACTATAGAAAAAAAATTTGACAATTTTTGACAATTGACCATTTTTTCAAAATTTTTGACAATTTTTCCAAATTTTAACATTCATTGACCAATTTTGACGATTATTGATCATTTTTGATAATATTTCAAAAATTTTGACCCTTTTAGACCGTTTTTCCAAATTTTAACAATTATTGTCCATTTTTGACAATTTTTGAGTATTTTTAACAGGTTCTGACAATTATCGACCATTTTTCAAAAATTTTGACAATTTTTGACAATTATTGACAATTTTTTCAAATTTTAACAATTATTGAACATTTTTGACAATTATTGACCAATTTTGACAGTTTTGACAATTAATGATCATTTTTAACTATTTTTCAAAAATTTTGACCATTTTATAGACCATTTTTCCAAATTTTAACAATTATTGACCATTTTTGAGCATTTTTGACAGGTTCTGACAATTATTGACCGTTTTTTACAATTTTTCAAAAATGTTGACAATTATTCACCAATTTTGACAGTTTTGACAATTATTATTGATCATTTTTTACAAATTTTCAAAAATTTTGACCATTTCTCAAAAAATTTGACAATTTTTAACAATTATTGAGCATTTTTGACAGTTTTTTATAATTATTGACCATTTTTTCAAAATTTTTGACAATTTTTTCAAATTTTAACAATGTTTGATCATTTTCCAAAATTTTATCAATTATTGACCATTTTTGACAGTTTCTGATAATTATTGACCATTTTTGACAAGTTTCAAAAATTTTGACAAGTATTGTAAATTTTTCAAAATATTCAACAATTTTTGATCATTTTCCAAAATTTTAACAATTATTGACTATTTTTGACCATCTTTTAAAATACTTAACAATTTTTGACAGATTCTGACAATTATTGACCGTTTTTGACAATTTTTCGAAAATTTTGACAATTTTTAACAGTCTTTTATAATTATTGACCATGTTTTCAAAATTTTGACAGTTTTTGATAATATTTGACAATTTTTGACAATTATTGACCATTTTTAACAAAAATCAAATTTAACATAGTGACCTGTGACTTGTGTGTTTAATAAAAGTAAAAACTCCAAGAGGATGGCTCATTCCAGTTTTTTCACTTGCACAATAAAGTCTGAGAAAAAGTAGTTCCAATATCGATAAAGTAGGGAGTCAACTTACCTTGACATTTGACAGGAGGACATTTTGAAGTTTAAAAGTGAGGTAAATTTAAAATTCTTCACGTGCTGAGAAATCAACAAGATTTCGTTTAAAAATCTCACCAATTTGAATAAATACGACAAATTTTTCTTCCTGAAGTGAAAAGGAAAGAAAATAGATTGGAATCCGATGCTATTTCCCTGAGCATCTAAAGAAGAAGGACTAACAAAAAAAAAGGTACCTAATTCTTTCTTCCTACAATATAAAAGAAAAAGAAAGTTAATTATTAAATAATAACAATAATATTCTAAAAAGATCTGCTGTAGCTAGAAAAATAACTTTAGATAGAGGCCATAATAATAATAATAAAGACAAACAAAAACAATAAATGCATTTAAGTTAAAAAAAGCAATTAAAGAAGATTTGACATATTCATTATTTACTGTAGTATTTATATTTTTATGTATTACTATTAGATTGTAAACATCTATTTTTTCCTTTTTGCTTATATAGTCTAAACAAGTTTCTAGTTTTTCTTTATGAATAAATACTTTACTAAAATTAATTTCCACTTACCTTGTTGGTCGATAAGCAATTTTCATCATTGATTTTGTACTTATATGATAACCATTGTTTTTTTGTAAACACTTCTCACTTGCAAACTGATTTCTTGAATTTAGCAATTATTTTTACTATTCTTCAAGTGTGGAAGGGATGGTAATACATCATACATAATTTGCCACTGTGTTAGATTTTGTTTCTCAATAAAAATATTATGATATTTCTTCGTTTAATTCAACAACTTGTCTATTATTGAACAGCCATTTTGGAGATAATTAATAAGAGTGCGTAGAGCGTCGACTTCAAACACAACTAACGAATCCGACTGAGATAGGCAGTTTAGTGCTTTATCAGAGTAAGTTACAGGGTTGTACTGAGAAAGAAAGGTCAGGTTAATTTAATAAAATTTTGAGAAACAAAAGGAATAAGGCTATTCCCCAAGCCCCAAAATGAATAATCGACGTTACAGTGGACATTGAGCATTTTCTTGATCTTAATTATAGCTTTTACATCATATTTGGAAAAGTATTAATAAATAAAGTATTACCGCATTCTACTTGGTTTTCACATGAAACTCGATGGTGAAAACGACTTCCATTCGAAATAATGAAGCCTTCATGTTGAATTTACTGTTTGGGCCCTTACTTTGTGGAATCTTCTCATATTAATGTTATAAATGAAACTAACTGTTTCATCGTCAGAATGACAGATATGTCAATATCGAAATAATTATCAATATCCTTTTCATAATTTTTTCATTAAATAGTGGAATTAATTAGAAACAGTTAGTTTCATTTATAACATTAATAAGCCTACATGTGTCATCGGCTAAAGGTCTAATAGTATACTTCCCAGATAATGATGTTATATAAATTGAAATTATACATATGAAGTCGACGAAACAATTGTTTTTAGGGTTCTTTTGGCAAAAGAGAAAAATCCCAAGCGCTGGGAGGAAGAAATTCAACACATGGAAGCTCATACAGAAATTAGGAAACAAAAACCTATTTGGGAACTTAATCAGCACAATATAGTCGAATATCTTCGTTCACCTTGCAAATTAAACAGATTTTCTGAAGAACTTATTCATCAAGTTTGCGGAATATTAGACATTAACGCGTTTGAAGCAAGAACTCCAGAAGGATTTACCTTGCGATGCCTCTATCCCAAATTGGCCATTATGTCCCACAACTGTATTTCAAATATTCATCATGCTATTGATTGTAATAGAACTGGAGATTCTGATGATTTTATGTAAGTTCAAGGATCGATGTCATCCAGTAGCTTCCCTTACGGATACTTTGTCTATATTGTCTCTATGGCTAAAATTCGTCCTCAACGGGTATTTTATGATAATTTTTATTTTGTTTAAGAGTTACAACAAGAGCTGCCATAGACGTACCTAAAGGAAAGGAGTTGCACAGTAGTTACACATATTCTTTGTGGCCGACATTGGTTCGCAGAGAATATTTAAGAGAAAGTAAATTTTTTGATTGTACGTGTAAAAGATGTTGCGATAAATCGGAATTGGAAACGCACTCCAGCACACTTAAGTGTCAGAAATGTGACAATGGCGTCATTATGTCCACCAATCCATTAGGTAAGTGAATTAGATTAAAAATGTGCCTCGTACACACACGGCGTCCTCACTGATAAGACACATTTTTGTAGATTAGTCGTCATTAAAACGTAAGTATTGATTATTTCTGCTGCGTTTATTGGGTAATTGCGTAAAAAAAACAAGAAAAAAATAGATTTTGGGACCTGCAGATTATTAATTTTGTTTCCCACCACTTATTTTTCCATGTTAAATTAGGTAGCAATCTCTGCAAGTGCATCACGCCTCATATTCCTGTATTTATAACTTTATAATTTGCTTTCCCACAAATTTCGTTCTCCCATTCTATTTTGGCTGCTGATTAGGGATGCGCGATACTATCCGATATTCCAGTGTATCGATACTTTTACTTCCGATACTCGATATTTTGTATCGATACTATGCTTTTCGATTCATTCCAAGTATCGATAAATTTGTAGTGTATCGATACCTTGCGATACGGGATTTTTAGTGGTAGCGGCAAGTGGCGTTATCTATAGTGATGAGCGATATATCGTCATTTTTTTATCACGTTGTGAAATGATATCGTGCTTTTTTTAACGAAACTAAAAATAAAAAACGAAAAATGTGCAGTTTTTTGCGTTTTTCAATCTAATTTTGAGGTTATGTGGAAAAGTCACTGATGTAAAAGCTGTAGATTTTCTCAAGATCTACAACTTTTATAATCAACTTTTTATTCTAGGAACTCAACTTTGGACGGAAATCGCAATAATGTCTTTTTCCACCCCCCAAAAAGGTGTTTTTTACCGAAAAAACATCAAAATTAGCAAAATCTCGGATCGTTAACGTATCGATACTTTGAGTATCGATAAATTAATATTCGATATTCTACTGTATCGATACTTTACGTTCCGATCCGTATCGATACCTAATATCGATACTTTCTAGTGTATCGCGCAACCCTACTGCTGATGAAATGAGACAAGCAACAACAATGGTTCAAAGCTTTGCCGATTCTGAATGTCGTAAGCCAGAACGCGTCCACATTATTATTATAAGATCTTTGATCTTACCGACAATCGACAATTTTTGTCGAACGATTAAATCGATCGATCGATTATGCCGAACGACCGAATCGATCGATAGGGTCGCAACTTTAAAATTGTAATGTTATTAGAATTATTTGTTTCAGATAATCAATGTGAGTGGACATGTACACACTGTGATTTCAAAACAAATGCAGTGGCTGTTCGCAAAATATTTGGAATTATCCAGGCAGACTTAGATAAAGTTGAATATCTGTTTGGACCTGAAGGTACATAATTCAACGATTATCACGTCACGTCTGTTAACTTTGATAGTTGGTAACTGATAATTTTCTATTTTTAGGCATACAAGAACGAGAAACTTTGTACAAGAAATATAAATCAGTATTACATCCAAAAAATGCCTATATGACCATATTAAGAAGCGGATTGATACAGTTGTACGGAAAAGCGGAAGGATATACAATTGAAGACCTACCCGATATCATCCTAGAGAGAAAAATTGAGCTCTGTTATAAATTACTGGAAGTTCTTGATGTAATAGAACCAGGAAATTCCAGAATTAGAGGTACCACAAAAACACCACATTTTTGTAACTACTTGTTTCTTTTGATATCAGAAAGTAATTTTTTTGATGATGGATCCTTCTTGTGTAACTAGGCAAACTCAATGAACTAGACGAAAACAATATAGTAACCTTACTGTTGATTCCAGAACACTCTGGAATGGAAGGAAATGAAATAGCAGATATACTACAAAATAGAGGAACTGAAACACCCTTTTGGGGGCCGGAACTCTTTTGTGGTATCAACTCCAATGTAATAGGTAACGCCGAAAAGAAGATCTGACCATCGGAAAGATCTAGTAGGGCTTAGACAATCAAATATACTTCTGGGTGACTACAACCAGTTGAAAACAATTGGATGCCTAAGCCATAGTAAAATTGCATCAAGTTTTAACAGGTATCCCAACGGCACACTGTCGCCTTAATGGGCACCTGAAAAAGCTCAAAATAGTGGAGAAAGGAGAATGTAGATTCTGGGGTATGGAAGATGAAACCTCCATCCAGATACTTGCGAATTTCATAGCAATTCAGAATCCTAGGGCACAACATCTAGGAGACTACTGGATAGAAGAAGGACACTTACCTTAACTAAAGCCTGTAGATATCCTAGAATTCCTTCGGGAAATTGGTCTAAAGGAGCTACCAGTCTGTGAGACTTTCCTCAGGAACTAAGTAGAAGAAAGGGGGCACAATAGATGTTTTAGGTCTCAGTGAATGTCACCCCAATATACATATATGCCCAAATACCAGATAAATTCCTTTTTATTTATGTAGAAATGATGTGCGGTAAAGGAGCTGTATGAGACATCCTACCTAGACATTGTAACTGAGGGCAAAAAGATCTGGAAAGTATAGAAATAATTATCTTCCGTATAGCCATTCTGTGAGTGAAAGAGAGAAAGCTATAGAACAACAGGGAGACAATAGGTCGTATTTATTCGAAGAAGTTCGGAAGTCGCACGCACGTGGAGTACGTCTTTTTATACACTTTTCGTACGCGTACGGCACCACATCCGCCATGGGAAATTGTAATTTAACAAAATCGCTGAAACTAAACACCTTTGCACTCCAATTGCGAATAAATCGTTAATACTTGCCACAAAAGCTGAGTTTGTTGATAGTAAAAATTTTGTCATAATGTATAAATTATAGGCCAGTCGACAAATCGTATAGAATAGCTGATAGCGGGAGCAATTCCGGACAAGCTGGAAATAAATTTAACTTATTTGATTTGGTGTTAAATAGCACGTATTAAATTTGCACCCCCCAGAAAGCCCGATTTTGGACGCCATCTTGAAAAAAGGGACTTCATAATTTGTCAACAACTTGATTCCTATAAATTTTAGAGCAAAATATGTGGTTACCAAAATTAAAGCAAATTAAATTGTCTATAAAAAAAAGTTCTATGTGTATTTCCGTGCAACTACCTGTTTCGAAGTTATATAGTCATCAAAAGCTGGATATATTATAGGCATTTATTATTCTAGGCATATTTAAAAACAAACTACTATTATGCTTTCATAATTGCATTCATATTTAGACGTCAAAAAATAATAGTTCAATATTATTTAACGCTTTACAAAATTAGAAAAATAAATTTCCAAAGAGCAGACCATCCACTAGGAAGCAACAACTACTTCTCGGGCTATATGCCCCGACAGACATTGAATTACACTTCTAAAGTAAACGGGGTTGGTATATTTGTTAAGATAGAACCAACCATTCTGGTTTGCGATTAGAAGGAATAACATCACTTGTGGACCGGTTTCGGCGTATTGCGCCTCATCAGCACAAGGTAGATGCTATTCGTCCAGAAGCTCTGAGAGCATAATCCTGGACTAGAGACTACGTTGATACTGCTGAGCGGCCGATTAAAGGTTGGTTCATCTGCGGAAATTCATTTTGATGAAAAAATGACAGCAACTGTGTCTCAGGGAAAATTCTTGTCAAATGAGAGGAAAAGATCTCGAATAATCTCAATGATGTGTAATCGTTTGACGAACGAAGGTTTCAGAGTCAAGCAGGCTGATGAAGATGCTGACACATTAATTGTCAATACTGCAATTGAAGAATCAAATCACTATAAAACGGTAATTATAATCGGCGAAGACACCGATTTACTGGTAATTCTTACCGCCTTAAATGGGTCTTGCTCTAATTTTTATTTTGTAAAGCCAGGCAAGGGAAAGTCGGAAAGTAGAATGTATGCACCCCATAATATGAATTTGGATGCTTCAATAATTATGGACAAGATTTATTTCTACACGCATTTAGTGGCTGCGATACTACATCCACATTATACAGGCAGGGAAAAATGAAATTCGTTAAAGAAAGAAGAAGAATTACGGAAAGCTGTAAAAATATTTAAAGATCCAAACGCATCCCCAGAGGATATAGACAGTTGGGGAACAATTTCTTCTTCATCTGTATGGATCCAAAAATTGCGACTCATTAAATAAATACAGATACCAGTGTTCCTTACAATCTATTACCAAAAGCTTACCAAACCTAACATCGTTACCGCCAACCAAAGACGCAGCTCGCTTGCACTCCTTCCGCACCTACAATCAGGTACAGCTATGGTATGGAAATGAAAAATCAGCTTTAGATTGGGGATGGAAAAAGTCAAAGAATGGGTTAATGCCCATTGCTACTTTACAAGACGCAGCTCATCAAGAATTACTGAAACTTATTTCTTGTAAATGCGCTAAAGGTTGTAATGTAGCTTGTAGCTGCCGCAAAGCAGGTTTGTATTGCTCAGTAATGTGTGAAATTTGCCAGAGAAAATCTTGTTCAAATACTTTGGAAGTGGTCGAATTAGACAACGAAGACTACGAGGAGAATTTACCTATCCATATAGAAAGAGATATAGACCAATCAATAGAATATTCTGCACATTATGAACCAGATCCGGAATATGAGACAGATGATGAAGAAATTCAAGATGATATAGAGGGTTATATTGAACAACAAGTAACATCAAAAAGGCGAAAAAACTTTGATGAGCCCTCAACCTCAAAATAAAGTTAGCTAAGCATAGTGGATTAGTCCTATAGGGAAGACCACTTAAAAAAAAGCGCGCCGGGTACTTCACCTCTAGGTGGTGTAGAAACAAGTACAAGTATATGACATGATTTTTTTACTAAATAGAAATGTATATCACCAAAAAGCAATTGAATATATTTAAGAGTGCCTACAAGAAGAAAATTATCAAGTGCTCATAGAATATCCAGGTTTCGAGGGTTCGACGCCAATAACTTCAAAAGAGGTAGTCGTACCAAAAAATATGCAGAACGTTTTCAATAGAGTATCTACTGTTCTTTAATTTTGATAAGTACATATTTCGCTCTAAAATTGATACTAATCAAGATATGTACTAATATTAAGAAAAAATTAAATTTTTGGCTCATTTTTTCAGCATAGCGCCTAAATCCTGTTTGAAGGTGCAAAATTAATAGGTATCTTGTTGGTCGAAAGAAAACAGATTAAAATTTATTCCAGCTTGTCCGGATTTCCTCCCGCTATTAATGCACTTATCGACTGGCCTATTACGATTATACAGAATTTTTTTTGTTTTTAGGGGTTACACTGTATGAACTACACGGTCCTTTAATGATCTTAGCACGACATCGGTTTCAAAACGATGTCATAACAAAGGAAAGATTCGAACAAGAGCTGAGAAAAACTATAGATATACTAGGAGAGTCTGCTAGGATTTTAAAACAAGAACCAGCCAGTCTACCGGAAGGACAGCTTGCCTTTATTGCAGCACAAGCTTACGATCAATTAAATAAAAACTTTGATAAGTTAGTAGAATCAGCGTAATATTTTTTATATTGTAAAATACATAAACTGTTTGTTACATTTATGTAGTTTTTTATTTAATGATTTTATAAATTTTTATTATTTTATTCCAAGGATGAAATTTAAGATGTACACGATGCCTGCAGTCTTCGCAGCACAATCTCCTTTTCCTCAAGTTCAGCTTGAGCTTCACTTGGAATCCAGAGAGTGGCTTTCGTCGACTTAGGACGTTTGTCCACACTCACGAACGCATGAGTCGCAACCTTCCAGGCCCAATTCCCTTGATCTTATTTCAACAAAACATTCGAACGTTTTAATATGATATAAATAAAGAGTAGGAAGGTCATCGAATAAGAAGTCAAGTTCAGAGCGTGAAGTAAACACAAAACAGTAATATGTTTATTTAATTTATTTGAACTTGACTGGATGTATAAATATACATTCAATATTTATCATGGGGGAATTGATTCAATATAATTCAAGAATACCATTCTATATAGTCGAGTAGTAAGAGATCAGTAAGATGATCTAATCATCAGCAATAATTAACCTTTAAGTATAAGTATGCTATACGGCTAGGTACTTATACATATCATTAGTAATAGTAAGTAGTGTAATGTATTATAGTAAAGTAGTGTAATAAATCAAACATATCCCAGTGCTAGAAGTAGTTGTTTCATTCCCTTAAGATGATCCTCCAAGTGACCCGCAACACCACCTGGACCTTTAGTCTACCAACGTTTCCATTGGAGACGAAACCATTACAGCGTTTGCCTCGTCCATGTTTTCTCTCCGTGTACTCAGGTGAGCGATGGCGCTCAAATTCAGTGTTTTCAATTTAATTAGTGTTATCCATATTTGGTCCCAAGAGTAGCGAAGGGAAGTTGGTGCGCCATGACAGAGCCCCGTGGATACAAGGCGGTGCCGCCTGGTGCGTCCAGGGGATCGTTCGAGACTGCATATTAGACCCTACAATCAGCCCTCCGCACGAAACCTTCCACCTTGGCTTGGGTCTGGTCTTTAAGTCGCCTTTTACGACAGGGAGACCATACCAGGGTTCAATTATTTTACCCCCGAATACCCAGATCCATTGTGTTCCCTTCCTTTTACTTAGATCCTAAGGAAAGTCTTAGATACTAGTAGTTCCTTTAGACCTATTTTCCGAAGGAATTTTAGGATATCCGCAGGCTTCAGTTTAGGTAAGTGTCCCTGTCCCGATGGACACGAAGAACTAAGGACGTTAATTTTCTAAGGAAATAAATTATAGCATATTCTAGAGATTTGCACGTAGGAAATAAAAAAGAATTGTTTGTTTTAGCATGTTTCACCATTATAATGAATGTGAATAACTGAAAAAAAAGGTAAAAAGGTAAAAAGAATAAAAACTATTACTGCAAGCGCCAAACGTGATGGCGAGCGATCGCGCAGGTATAGACTCTCCCAACTAAATTACTATTGGATTACGATAAGCCCCTTGCCGGTCAGTGTCGTACCTATAATTAGTTATAATTAGGGTAAAATGGAACATGATTTCTTTGTAATTTCTTTTCATATTTTATTCAGTATTATAGGTAGTAGTACAGTTCATTAAAATGTTATATAATGATACACTTATTAAAAAATAAACTGTAATCAGTCACTATCTGAATACAAATTTTCTTCATCTTCACTGCTGCTTGTGCTTGTGCTGCTATCGTCATTTAAATTTATAATCACTGGATTTACCTCTGTTTGAACATCTGTGAATGTTTCATTTTCCCAATATTTCCGCTCTATATCTACTACATGTCGGCAACGCTTTTACCATTCCTCGGAGGTGATTTGATCAAACTCGTGCTCCGCCAGTTTCCTCATATCTTCCAACTTGAAAGTTACATTCTTTTGGGACACATTGTTTTTGACAGTAGCCCAAATGGGTTCAATGGGATTCAAATCCGGATGGTAGGGTGGAAGTCGCAAAACGTTATGTCCGTGTTCAAGCATAACCTCATCAAATTTGTATCTAATATGATGCTTTTTAATTCTCTTTATCAACTCGTATAATTCGGGTTTGAGCATGTCAGGGGTGAACGAAATGTTTTTTTCGTGCAGCCACTTCCCCATGTCAGCCTTCCTAGAATTTGTGTTGGGGGCTGGATTAATTTGAATATTATGGTATGGAGCATTATCGGTCACGACTTTCGAATTCACAGGTAAATTTGGGATCAACTTTTCTTGTAACCATTTACCATAATTCTCAGAATTCATTTATGAATGATAATCCCCTGATTTTGTGCCTGTTTTAAATATAAGCCGACAATTAGGTAGAAAGCCCATGTCACCTCCTCCACGGACAATAATGAGTCTTGGTCCCTTCGAAATATTTTTAAATAACCCTTTGGTTGATTCATCCGTCCAATTCTTAGAAGATGTATGTCCACTATGAAGGTATGTTTCATCAAGAAACACAATTGGTCGCTGTTGGCTACGAAAATAATTGATTTTTTGTAAATCTTGATCCTCAAAATTTTTCTATTATTTTCAGTCCTTCTCCATTTGAAACCTATTTTCTTTAAAATTCTACGAAGAGATGTTCCGGAAGCCACAATTCCTAAAACGTCATTAATTTTCTGTTGTAACTTTTATACCGTAATACGACACCCTTCCGTCTTATGAAAGTCGTAAATAATCCGTCTAATATTGGAATACTCATACTCGGGAATATCAGTTATTGGTGCTCTTCTAGGCCGCTTCTTTCTTGGGGTGGAAAATTTTACTTGCACGTTATTTGCAGAAATTAATTGCTCCTCTTCTTTAACCACTCTTTCAATGGTTCTTATCGAAATACCTAATACAAAATAAATATTTGTGTTGAAATAGTTATTTTTGAAATTTATTTAATGTTACCTGTAGCGAGAGATGTTTTATTTTTCACATTTGATAACGTATCCGACTCACATTTGACACTTTGAAAATAATTGAACACTTTAAAAATTATTTCACGTGCCTGACTCTTGATAACTGGTTTTTTGTTAGGCGATGACATTTTTTCAGAAACAACACAAAAATTATTCAGACAATGCCAAACGCCAACAGAATTGGAGGACAACTAATGATACGCCTCTGTACAGAGCATTTATATGTCTTGCAAGAGCTGTACTGGGAGGTGACATTGAAAATGAGTTTGTGCGCAAGGGGGCGGGCTCGCCATCACGTTTGGCGCTTGCTGTATCATATTTTGTCTACAGAAATATATTAAAGTTAAATTACATTTATTTGAATGTATAAACCTCATAAAGACTGCAAATGTTTCAATACAATTCTAAAATTTGAAAAATAAAATTTTTGTACTCAGGTTTTCTGAAACAAAAAAGAGTTATCAATATTTTGAAAATTTTAATTGATCGATGTTAATTTATGTGCTTCTGCTTATGTCGGCATATGCATAATCAAAAGTATGGAGGGTAGAAGGAAGGAGCACCATCTCAATGTATTAAAAAGTGTCCATCGAAATGAAGCAAATTAAGGTGGCGCCATAGTAGCAAGTGGAAAGATTTTGAAAATAGCGCCATGAATTATTAGATATGGAGGGTAGAAGGAAGGAGCACCATCTTGTATGGGTGACAAGTTGAAAAAGTGTCTACCTGTAAACAGCAAATTATAATTCGAAGATTCACCGAAATGGCGCTCGTGTAGCAAATGGAAATGATGTGAATTTAGGGTTATAAACCGAGTGAAGTGTGCTGGGTTGAAAAATTTAGTATTTTTCGTGACTTGTGTAATTGAGAAATAAGCAGTATTTAAAATCTCAATTATTTACGTAGTATTTCCTTTTTTAAGTTTGTATCTTACTCTAATAATTCATGGCGCTGTTTTTAAAATCCTTCCACTTGCTACTATGGCGCCATCTTAATTTGCTTCCTTTCGATGGACACTTTTCAATACATTCAGATGGTGCTCCTTCCTTCTACCCTCCATATTATTAGAGTAAGATACAAAATTAAAAAAGGAAATACTACGTAAATAATTGAGATTTTAAATACTGCATATTTCTCAACTACACAAGTCACGAAAAATACTAAATTTTTCAACCCAGCACACTTCACTCGGTTTATAACCCTAAATTCACATCATTTCCATTTGCTACACGAGCGCCATTTCGGTGAATCTTCGAATTATAATTTGCTGTTTACAGGTGGACACTTTTTCAGCTTGTCACCCATACAAGATGGTGCTCCTTCCTTCTACCATCCATAATCAAAAGAAAAAGTCGGCACATGCGTTCGTCGCTTCTGCAATTGATTTTGTATCAAGTTTACAATAATGTGAATCGTTGCTACATATTATTTTAGCTTCAAATGTTATAAGGTAGCATCGACGGATATGACGCGACTGTCCCATCTCTGTTATGTAGTTATCTATGGTCTTTATGATCAGATCATCCTTTTTTCCATTGCCGGTAACCACCATAACCACTTAGGCAGCAAGGAGTTCAGTCAAAGTCAACCGTCAACAAGACAGCACGCAATTTCGTCGTCTGAATCAGGCGAGCACACGTAAAAGTTTTTTAGCGCCATTTTGAAAGCTCTGTTTTATGTTTCCTTCTAGATTTTTAATTGGTTTTATTAATTATATCGCATTGTATGCCTTCTAAAATTAATAATATATAGTTAATTTAGTCATGTGAGTCTTTGTTATGATTTAATTATTTTATAAATAAAATGGTGGCTAGCTAGTGATACGACGCACATTTTGTGATCCAGTGATATGACGCGCGATATATCATCCCCTTCTCTTAGGAACCTAAGTATCTATTTTTTTTACTTTTTCAGAAATGCCAAACTACAAAGCGAAGGGGCTGATAGGGACTTGGTCGGAGGAAAATCTTCTTGCTGCTGCCCAAGCGGTTGCTGATGGATCATCCATTAGCGAGGAGCAGTAAAAGCGAATAGAATACCTGAAAAAACTCTACGCCATCGTTTAAAATCAAATAATCTCGTCAAGGGAAAGCTAGGACAACCACCAGTCCTTGGTTGGGATGCAGAGAAAAAAATCGTTGTAGGTACACGTGAAGAGACTGCAAAAGGCTGGATATGCCCCAACAAAAACTGCTTTGTGCAAGATGGCGTAAAATTTGGCAGAGAGTATTATGGGCAAACCATTCACACATTTGTGTGAAAAAAAAATGAACAAACAGGAGGTCGCAGATTATTTTGCCATTTTAGAAAGTACTCTCGCAGAATACAACTTATTCAATAAACTTGCTAATATTTACAACGTAGACGAATCGGGTCTTCAACTAAACAACCCACCACAACACGTTATAGCTGCGAAAGGAAGCAAATCTGTACAATCTCGACAATCAGCAGAGCAAGGGGAAACCATAACAGCAGTAGCTTGTTGCAACTTTTCTTCCTCCCTTCATTATTTTCAAGGGTGTGAACAAGCAACAAGCGTGGCTAGATAACCTACCTAATGGCGCAGAGCTGGTAATGGGAGGAAAATCAGCGTACATAAACGAACAACTTTTCTTAAATTGCCTGGAAAATCACATTATTCCCAGAAAATTAGCAGGTCCGTGTTTACTCTTGCTTGATGGACATGGATCGCACACCAATTCGCCTGAAATCCTAGAAAAAGCCCTGGAAAACGTCGTGCATGGCCTTTGCCTCCCTAGCCACACTACACATTACTTGCAACCCCTCGACCGTTCTTTCTTTAAACCACTAAAAACGTACTACCGAAACGCAGCTATTGAGTGGGGAGTTGCAAATCCTGGGAAAAAATTAGAGCGGAGACATTTTGGTCAACTCTTAGAAAAAGCCTGGTCTCAAGCGTCAACAACATCGACGGGATCAGCAGGCTTTCGAGCCTGTGGGGTACTTCCATTTTCTCCATCAAGAATTCCAGAGCATGCCTATCTTACAGTTGAAAGTAACGAAGTGACAAGAACATCCAAGAGTCCTGAAAAACCTAGTACGTCAGGTACTTCTAATGCAATAACTCCATCAAAAGTACTTGATATCATATCCCTCAGAAGTGAAAAGGAAGCAACATGCTCAAGTTTTGACCACTGCTGAGAATATCGCCATCAAAAAAGCCAAGAGGGATGCAAAAGCAAAGAGAAAAAGAGAATAAGTCGATGTTAAAGTTGGTTCGCAAGCCTTTCAAGAAACGAATTGCTATGATGAAGATGAACTTCCTTGGTCATCAGGAGGTGAGTGGGATGAAGAGTCATCTCACGATGAAAGTGAAATCGATGAAAGCAAATTTTCCGAAATGGTTGAAAGCGTTAATGTTGACGATTACGTTCTCGTAGAGTTTGTGGGAAATGTGAAGCCGCTGTACTATGTTGGTGTTGTAACGAAATGCGAAGGTCAAGACGTCACTGTTAATTTTATGAAGAGGGGAAAATTACAGTTTACTTTCCTCCAAGCAAAAGACGAATCAATAATACAAATGAAGAGTATTAAAAAAATACTACCCCATATCCAACAGTACGTCGTGGCCACATCACATTCCAAGTAATTTTCCCTAAAACCATTACAGTAGTTTATTTGTTTGTTATTCTATAAGTTTTTCGTCGGATTATTAAACTTTTTTACCGACCATATGTAAATTGCCATAAGCAATATCTCCAACCCTCCAAGCCCAACCCCATAGGGAATATGACGCGAAATTCAACTTTCATAACCAATTTAATTAATACCTACTAGTTAGGACAATCAGAATCACCTATACTTCCTGCTTATGATACAATAAGGTTGTAGGTAGATAAAAATTCAATGAGCATGAAAAACTAGTTAGTAATAAACTGAGAAATTGATATATTTCAAAACGTGCGTCATATCCCTCGATGCTACCTTATTACTAGGTAATTATTTTTTGAATAACGTAAAATTACATATTTTATTTTACGCAACTTTAACTTTCATATTGTTAAATACAAAATAATATTGATTAGCTATTGACATTGAATCTAAACTTACCCAATCCTAAGGTAAAATAATCTTTTCTAGCACCATCATCGGACTTTCAAACAGTAACACCCAAAATATTGACACCACAAAACTACATATTACGAAACCGCAATATGAGTAAGCCTGAAAATAAATAGGATTAATCTTTGTCGCTTAAAAAAATTACTTTTATATTATTTATCAAAATGGGAATTACAGCATACAGAATTTGTCAAACTATATTTTTAGGTTAAAAAATAAGTCATTTTTTAAATAATATTCATGTGTCCATATTTTATTTATTCTGTTAAATTGTAATTTATAGTATGTCGAATAAGCAGAGCCGGATTTAGCTAGTGGCTTGGGGGGTCTATAGTCTCGGGCCCACAGGGCCCCCTCCTATGTCATCATATCTTGTGACTTACGATGTTTTCCAAAATTATTCATTATTTAACTATCACCCGAGTTTTTCTGGGATTTCTAGTTCCTTAAGAGGGCCCCGCCGTTTTTTAGTCCCGGGCCTTGGGAGAGTTAAATCATACTCTGCGAATAAGATAAGAGTTTAAAGTTTAAAAAGAACAAAATGTGTAGATTTATGACTACCAGTGTATACTCACCAAGTTAAACATATTAAAATAGATCGGTGTCCTTGTTGTAAACATTATATAGTTCACAATCATCAAATGCAGGAGATATACGCTGTATATAAATTTGTTGAGTAAATTGAATATTGGCAGAGACAGGAAAGTGTGTATTATACCTAAAATAAGAAGAATTAAATGAATTACATTAACAGTATTAATATTTTCTGGAACTAACGGGATTCTTATTAACAGCTTTTAGGGAAAATAGTCATGGTAATTGTGAGCAGTGCAGTAGTCGCCAATTACTTAGATGTACTGGAAAAATGAGGTAGCGATATCGATTGTTTCATATCGACGGCTATTTATTTATCTATTTATTTAACCAGTAAAAAAATACATAGGTATAGTACAAGTACTTTCCAGTGTATTCCCACAGAGGTAAGCACAGTTACCTGTTCGTGGGACTGGTTGCTTAAAACTAAAATTAAAAATTAGACTTAAAACTAAATCAATAAGTAATTCAAATTTGTTACTTTTGATTATTTGCATTTTTGAGTGATCTTCTTTTGTTTTCATAGTTATTTTTCTTTACTTTATATTTATGTCATATTTCATATACAGATTGCGAAAATCGGGATCTCGCTATCCGACTTATACAAGTACGACAAGGAAAATATGAGCAAATATACGTGAAAGAGAGAGAAGACTTGTTAGCCCAGCGATCAGTCTCCTCTACCAAAACAGTTGGGAGTGTGCTCAGTCCCCTCCTATTTATTTTAACTGTTGTGTTGCCAAATGTACTTATCTGTAAAAATTATTCCTAATTTTTGTCTATCGTTGTTTTAAAATTTTCAACGGCATTTCAAGCGGCAACACTGTTAAATACCAATAATTGTTAAATCGAAAGCAGTGTACGGATTTTATTTATTGCAGATTGTAAATTGCCCAAATTTTTTCTTGAACTCCGTTATTTTATTCTTATTTGTGTTGATCTCACTTATTTTTCAAAAGTCATTAATATTACCAATCTCGATTTTCTCCCACTAAATACACCGATATCCGGTGTTAAAAGTTAAATGCAAAATAAGTTATTTATTAATTAGAAAGTACCAAACATTCTAAACTGGCAACTCTGCTTTAACGCTGCTTCTCTATGTAAAGGAGACTGTTGCCGAATGAAAGTGTTTAATTTTACCTAATTGTGCATGAGCTCGAAAAAAAGTTAACGATAACGAGACAAAAATATCATTTGTACAAATTAATCTGCGCTTCTGGCAACAGCGGTTGAACACTCGCCCAACTGTTTTGGTAGAGGGGACTGATCACTGATCCATGAGCTAACAAGTCTTCTCTCTCTTTCACGTAGTTTTTCTCATATTTTCCTTGTCGTACTTGTATAAGTCGGATAGCGAGATCCCGATTTTCGCAATCTGTATATCACATCATTAATTAATTTTTTCTGTTATCCATTTTTTCTGTTCTTTTCAGTTTTAAGATCAATATGAAGTCTGTTAAAAATAAGAATTGCCTTTTACTACTAACTGTTTTTGATATTTTTAGTAGCTGAATACTCTTAAATCTAGTGACACTTGTCGAATCAGTATACGATTTTCAAAAAGTTTCATAATAGTATAGTATAGACTCAAGGGCAAACTGTTGTTCAATGTTGCACGGAATTTTTTCATACATAAAACAATTTTTATTGATTATTTTTAATAATTTATATTGCAATCTTTGTAGTAGTCATTTGCGTTTGCTAAGCACCCCCCCAAGACATAATTCCATAACTTAGAATACTATGGAATGATTAATAGTATACTATCATTAAAGTTTTCTGTTGCATTATCTTAGATAATTTTCGAAAAATAAAAAATTAGGTATTTTGTCTTTCTTAAAATCAAGTCTATATGATCCCATTTTAATGTATAGTCCAAATTTAAACACAGGTATTTATAATGTTCAACCCTTTTTACATCTTTATTTTTAATTCTTATTTGCAAGTTATCTGGTACACTGTTACAATAGTTACCAAACGTTATAAAAACAGTTTTTTCAATATTTAAAGATAGCTTATTTAGTGCTAGCCAGTCAGATATTTCATTTAATTGAATATTCATTTTTTCTTCAACTTCAGCCCAATTTTTTCCCTCTGTTATTGATATAGTATCATCTGCAAAAGATACAATTTGTCCATCTGGTGAATCTATAAGTAAATAATTTACATAAAGGATGAATAGAATTGGTCCCAGAACAGTTCCTTGTGGAACACCCATATTCACCTCATCAAACATGCTACCAACACCATTTACTCTGTCTTTCTGCAACCTTCCTTTCAGATAACTCGATATCAATTTTTGAAGCAAAATTTCATGGTCCATCGTATCAAAAGCCTTTGCTAAGTCATGAAATGTGATGGCAATAGGTTCGCTTCTTTCTAATTTGTTGAGTAAGTTATCAATAAAATTTAAAGCATCTTTAGTGCTTTTATTTATCAAAAACCCATATTGTTTACGTTCTTTATTTTGTGGTTTTTCTATTTTATTCGCTAACTCTTTACCTATATTACAGAAATGGTAGTTCATTTTTTTTTTGATATTTCGTTAGAGTCTGTTATTTTTACATTATCATTTTTTTCTATAATATATTTGATATTTTCTTTTTTGTTCTTAACTTTACCTAGTTTGTTATCAATAATCTGTCATAAACGCTTAGTATCATCAGAGTTATTTTCTATTTCTGTGTACTCATACTTATATTTAGCTCCCTTAATAGTTTTATCTAAATCTTCGACAAAGTTTTTGTACTCGATTTTCAAAGTTATATTTGTTACCTTTTTTTCCATTTTCTATACAACATTTCTTTTTTCTTACATAATTGTATCTCCAGTAATCCAATGATTTCTGGAGCAATTTTTGTTTCTTTTTTTCTCTTTTGTTATCGATCTTAATATACACTCATCCACTAATTTGAACAAAAATTTGATTGCTTTACCAGGGTCATCCATTGATAAGATAGAATTCCAGTTTGTTTTTTCAGCTTCTCTTCGTAATTGTGTATTATTCAAAATTTCTAAAGTCTGTTCTTTAGGTTTATATATGTTTGTTTTGCCAATTTCGAGAAAGCGTGGAAAATGGTTATTAAAAAGATTTTCTAATTTAATTGATTTAGTTTGAAATGATTTAATTTTACTTATTTACTTACTCACTTTTACTGTTAGTAAAGCTTATTCGAGCAAACGCCCAACCAGTGTAATAGACTCAGTAGCGTGCAAGCTATAGTCGTGTTATACTATATTCATAAAGAAGAGAGAGTAATAAAAATGCAAATTTGGATAAATTTTGTACTGAGTGATCAATCACTTTTTCTTCTCTTTTAAAAATTTTCTAATGTACCTCAGGTTTATATTTATTTATTTATTGAAGCCCTAACAGGTCTTACAACCTAATTATAAGGACAGTAGCTCATTTAACAATTTTAACTATTCCATATAATATTTTTAGTTTTATATAATCATACAAATTCAAACTATAATGTACCAAATACAAATATACAAAATATACAATAAATACCTCACCCTGTTCGACCGGAGAATACAATAGAACCCAAAACCGAGAACAATAGAAGGCAAGGGATAAACTATTCTCATAGGCGCCGCAATTGGGGGAAACTTACATTTCAAGTACCGTTGTATATAGGTATTAGTAAAGAAAATAGTAAATATGTAAAAAGTAAAAAGTGTATGTTTTTTCTGTAAGCCACTTACAAACATCAGCTTTTCTCCATGCTGAGGTTGGTACTTTTTCAAGGTTTCTGGAATGGTAACTGGCGTTGTCCATTACTATTACTGAACCAGGAGGTATTAGGTCTAACATTTACTGAAAGTATTCTTCAAATGTATCGCCATTCATGTCCTCGTGATAATCGCAAGTATGGTTTGACGGAAAGACCAAAAGACCTCCTTTTACAAACCCTTTTTCATTGCCAATATGGACAATTATCAAACGTTTTCCCTTTCCTGACGGCGGGTTCATCCCTTTCGACCAACCTTCCATGAATGCTTTTCACATTTTTGTCTTGCCAGTGTTTGCCAACAGTGTGACCTTCATTTACCCAAGTTTCATCAAGAAAATATATATTTTTGCCCTCACTTCGAAATTGCCTAATTTCTTCTTCTTCAAAATATATTAGAAATACTTACTTACTTTTTCGCCAAAAAAAGTTTTAACTTCGATAACACCAAAAATCGGCTTAATGGCGGTATGCGACTAACTTCGCATTGAATAGTCGATAGTGACATACCGAATAGACTCCGTTTCACGTAAGAAGATCCCACCTGAAGTTGTAGTCGTATGCGCGAACTTGTTGTCAAAACCAGCGTCATATTGTAAAATTGACATTCGACTTCAAATCAGTAGCGTAACGTTTCCACATTTTCGGACTCGATAAAAGTTGCAACGTTTTCAAGAATCTATCGGCCTTGACTGTGGATAATTTTTCCTTTAACACCAACAAGTTTTTTAGGAGCCATGGCTTTAGATCAAATAAAACACACAACACTCGCAGATTAACTAGCTAAACGTCTTAAAATATTCAAAAATCAAAAATATTCGACAGTAAATGATTGCTGCTGTCAATAATAAAATGGCTGTCAGCATGAAAATCGTTTGAACGCCAATGGCACGAAACGGTCTTTACGAGGCGACATAGATAAACAGGACCGATTTTGGTTTCTGCGCAAGTCAGTTGGCAAACTTCAAGTGGTTTCTTCTTATGTGAAACGGGGTCTACCATAGACAATAGCATTTATGATCGCGCAAATATCTGAAATGAGCCCAATGGCCTAGGTACACATAGTGCCAAGGTTCCATACGTATTGAAACTATAAATGTAATTACAGTTAGACACAGTTAATCACAATGCAATCAATAAACGACATATTAGTTTATTTGTATTGATTAATTAATTACCTCCATTATTAGTTGCACAAGCCCATATCACCCAGGCAACAGCTAGTGCAAATATTGGTCTCGAGAGGGCCAAGTATAAAGCACTTTCTAATACATAATTTTCAGTACTTCTTGTAGTTGGTTGACCGCCAAGTACAACAAGAACCATCGTTGTCAAACTTAATGTCCAAAGTGGTAAAAGGTATTTCTGAAATTAGATAAGTTAGAGAAAAAAATTTAAAATTTAACACCTAGAAAGTATATTCGTTGCATTTGTTATCGCTTCTTTATTAAATATTCTATTGTCTTTAAGGGTTAAAACTAAGAACGGCTAAATCTAAGTAAGAGACCCAAACGTTATACTGATCTGGTAGACAGACGGGTCCAAGACTAAGGAAGGAACTGGTGCTGGAAAAATGTACGCTTTTTTGTACTGTGCCTGAAAGCTAGTATGAACCCAAAAGTGACATCAAAATTTGTTTGGAAATGTTCAGAAAAACTAAGTGTCCTCTCAGAACAGAACAGAATAATTCTGGTGTGGGTTCTGGGACACTCTGTCACCGAAAGCAATGAAAAAACTGATTAACTTGCAGGGAGGGTTCATCAACTCCACTAAATTTTACAAAAATAATCATAATTTTGCTGTAAAAGTGCTAAAATTTAATAATTTACCCAGAAGTTAACTTTGACTTTGATTAACTTTTAGAGGAGTAACTTTATCGAAAAGTTTTAAGAGACCTTTTTTGTAGAGCGTTCAATTCTGTACAAGGATATGAGTTTGTCATTGCTACGAAAAAACGAGTTCAA
This sequence comes from Lochmaea crataegi, assembly GCA_947563755.1. Taxonomy (NCBI): domain Eukaryota; kingdom Metazoa; phylum Arthropoda; class Insecta; order Coleoptera; family Chrysomelidae; genus Lochmaea; species Lochmaea crataegi. The sequence goes on from OX387427.1 coordinate 11,816,767, forward strand.
GAAAGAAAAAAATGTTTGTAAAAAGTGGCAAAATCCCATGTAATTTAAATGGACAATCTTTGGGGCAAGCTTTATTATGAATATTAAGGGCTTATGATAGTCTGATATATTTAGGGCGTTGCAATTTCGTAAATAACGGACACCCTAGTATGTAATCTACTACTATTCTGTAAACGTGTTTTAAATATCGAGAATTTGATTCCACCTTTTTTTAAACAAAATTAGTATACTTGTCAGTGTTAAAGCACTTATATAGGATGTGAATGAAAACAACATACCTTTGATATTGGATAATTTTGATATTCCTTTTTGGTCAAAAAATAACCTAAGATGGTTCCCATCAGCCAAGGAGCTGCCCTTGTTTCAGTTTTGAAATAGTCGTTATCAAACATACCAAAAGGATTTCTAAAATTCAATAATTAAGTAATTATTTAACAAGAATAATTGAAGCAAATTTATTGTTTCAATTCTTACTACGTAGAATCTTTATCATAATTATTAAATAAAATCAATAACTAACAAATTCCACAACAGAAATATAACACATATTATTCGATCGGCTTAACAAATAATATCTGCATTGTCAGGAATAAATTATAAAAATAGATATTAAAAAAATTGAAAAAAAATTAAAATGAGAATGGAGAAAAATTAGAAAATATGAAAAAAGGTAAAAATTAAAAATATCAAACAAACAAATAAAAATAAAAAACTAAATGAAAAAAAATTATAATTAGGAGTAAATTATAGAAATTGATAGATTAAAAAAATAAATTAAAAAAGAATTAAAAAATGTAAGGAAGTTTAAAAAAATGAAGAAAATTAAATAAAAGAAAAAAAAAAAGAAAAAGGAATTAAAAAATAATAATAATAATTTACTACTGACAATGCAAATGTCGAGTAATATTTGTTATTTTTCTGTTATGTTATTCATTGATTTTATTTAATAGAAATTGAAGCATCTAAAACATCTTGCAGTGATGCTCGGTGATTTGTAGTATCCTGCAGCCTCTGTAGCCGATTAATTTCGTTTTACAAATTTATTGGTCAAACGAACTTATTTCTGAGTGCTAATTAATTTATAATGTATGATAGAAATCACTCTTACGTTGAATGAGCTGCTCCCATCTCATTAAAATATTCTCTTCTAAAATATAATCCTATCGAAAATAAAGCTGCAACGGTTATGGAAAATATCCCTGTTTTCGTATATTTCTTCAATAGCCACAAAATAATAGGGGAAATCAAGTACAATTGCATATCAACGTTTATATACCAAGAGTGTCGAATGCACTGAAATAGAAGTTTAAATTTGAAAATTTCAATGAAAATTTCATCCACTACACTTACCATTGTGTCCACATTATTTTGATTTTGGAAAAGTAACAATGCCGACCACCAATACTCTTTACAGGTCTCTCTCATTTCTGTGGTACCGTCGATCCATAGTGGTCCTGTATTCATGTACTTGAAAATTGTAATTGTAAATATTATCACGCCCAATAAAGCTGGCATCAACCTGAAAAAAATTAGAGATGAAAAAATAACTAAGAACACGCAATCGCAGTAAAATTATATACTCCTAATATTTAACTTGTGTTAATATAAAATATATATGATAATTATAAAGATATATGAAGATATTGAATTTACTGTTTGGACGATGATATGTCAATATCGAAATAATTATCAATATCCTTTAATAATTTTCATAAATTTTGTAATTAAATAGTGGAATTAATTAGAAACAGTTAGTTTCATTTATAATATTAATATGAAGATATAGTTTTGAAATGGCATCAGAATGCCCAAACAACTTTTGAATCTTGCAAGAATCGTAATATATCGCGGGTTCAAGAACACACCGGAATAAAAGTAAACGAAATGGCATATGAACTAGTTATAAGTGGTAGGTAAATAAAATATTACTTACCGTATATACCGATGAAGATAATACTTAAAAATTCCTCTTAAACTTGATAATTGATTTCCCTTATCTTTTATGAAAAATACATAGGTAACCAAAGTTCCTCCTACCAACAAGAACGTATCACAGCCTAAGCCTCCTCCTATGAAAAATGCACTACTCAGTTGACTGGTATACTAAAAATAAAATAAAATATATATTGAAAACGCGGAATAAAAACTATTTAAAAAATGTCATTCAGTATTTGCAAATAATCTTTGTGAAAGCAATTTAATTTTATTTCTAGCAGCTGAAAACTTTTTACTTCTTGTGGGACATATTAAAAACTTCATCTCTTCTAGAGCCAAATTTTCAAACGTTTGTACGGTTGTTCACTCAAAGTATCCTCATTATTTTTGGAAAGTTTTCACTACATGGTTTCTGCTGTCCGTGTCTACGACCAGAAATCTAAGACGGTCATAAGCACTTGAGTTATCAGCAGGCCGTCGATTCTACGCAGAGCTGTACCTTCCTAGCCATTAAATTTTGTTTTAAAGGTAGGTATAGTGATATTGGGTTAAGATAATTATTGAGAAAAATCGCTTGAATATAATTGGGAATTGTTTATATATAGTACCTATATATATATATGATATATAACACAAAAATATTTATAAACATTACGATAATGAAAGCGATTATAGTTCAGAAAGTTTATGATATACAAGTTGTTTAGAATTAAATTTAATGTACCTACACATACTTGTGAATTTGCTGTTTTTTGTATATAAAAATATGTTTTTAAGTTAAAGGTATTTATAAACAAAATCACTCACGAATATCAGATTCACTTTCACTGTCGTCATCCAAATTGACAATAAACTTTTCTGTGGGAATTTTCTCTATATCCATATATGGCTTTTCCACCCTTTTAATATGGGAAACACAGTTCGCTCAACTGCTCTACGGAGTGTTTGCAGTTTCTGTTTAAATAAGAGCTACCAGCTACACAGTTGAGTCTCCACTTCTTAAGGCGCACAGATTCCATTATGATTTTTTCTGCTACTAGTGAGTTTTTCAAATTTAAATCCGCTTTGTAAAAGAGACTCCCTATCCTTTGCAATGGATAACAATTTCATTCTTTTTAAGCCGTTGCATTAAAATATTTATTGATTTATTTATTTGAACCCAAACAAGTTTTACAACTTTATTACATGGATTTCCTTAATTGAGATTCTTAATTATAAATAATTAAGTTAAAAAGAGACCATCATGTTAAATATTATCTGTCAGAACTGTAGAGTCACCTTAAATTATACAGATATTTATAGTATGTAGTTTACAATTTGTTTATAAAGCATACAATGAGATGCACTCCAATCTATAACTATCAATTGGTTAAATTGATTAACAAGCTTCAACATAGCTGCAAGAGGTGCCCTTGGTATATTAATATCCTTCGATATATTAAATACTAATATATTACGCTTGTGTCGAGAGGGTACATGAAAAGGTAATAGTTTTAGTACCTCTAGCGAGTCAATTTTATTGTTATTAATTTTAAATATAAACATTCGTCTTTGATCTTTATTAAACAATGATCTAACGCTATAATTTTAAATTTAGTTCTCAATTGAATTGATCGAGTCTTATTATAATCTGGCCACTGCAATATCTAATGTAGGCATATACAAAGACATATATTGTTCTTCGAATTATATCTACATCATTCCTTGAAACACCAGAGTCTTTTTCGTTTCTTTCTTTTTAAAATAGGGTTAGGTTAGATTTGTGGTGAGTGGGTGAGGATGTATAAAAGCCTTTGAATGAACCAAACCTGATATATTATGCCAGAAGTCTAAAGCTCTTCTTGCTGTTGAGGTTTGTTTGGCAAAGCTTATCGCGATGCTAATTGAAGGTTCTGGTCCGATAAAAACGCGTGCGGCACCCTCCCTTGCAAGAAAGTCCGCCTTCTCATTGCCATCCATGCCAGAATGGCCAGTGATCCAGACCAGCGATGCTCTATTGAGTTCTTCACCTATTGAGGAGTCTTTTTTGGCAGTCTAAAACCAGTTTCGACGTTACACAGTAAGAGCTAAGTGCTTTCAAAGCCGCTTGGCTGTCCGTGAAACTTTTTATTGATTAATGTGTGAGGTTGGTTTGCTCCAATCTCTCCACACATGAAGCAATGGAGTAAATTTCCGCCTGAAATACGGTTGCATAGGATCCTAGAGAGGTTGAAATTTCTGTCCTAGGTCTGCGCCCGTATACACCTGCACTAGAGCCTGAGGGTGTTTTGATCCATCTGTGTACCAACAGCTGTCTGCTCTTAATAAATCATCCTTACTGAGGGCCCATTCGTCTCTATTTGGAATTAGGAAGGTATAAGGCAGGTCGTAATTTACTGTTGGAGGCATTATGTCAGAGGTCATTCCCAGAACTTTCAGGGAAGGGAAGTATAAACATTTAATATAATTTGTTTCCCATGAGGGTGTAACATTTGTCGCCAAGTGGTACTACGACCACCAATTGAAGGACTAGCTTCAGGATGAGTCCTTGGACGCCACAATTTATTTTGTAACCGTAAATCGTTATAATCTCGTTAATAACCTATTAGTACTTAAAGTCTGGTGACCAGGTAAGTACATTTTATTATTTACACACATTTAAACATATCCTTACCAAGGGCTCTAAATCATCCTTAGGAGATTTTTTATTATCAAATAAATTTAAAAACAAAACTGACAACAAAAGCGAAACGAAACCTACTTTATATTAGAATAATCGCATTTCGTATAAAAAGAGGCAAGCGGCAAATAAACTTTTGAGTAATATAAAAAGCGTAATAAGAAGAGGTAGCAAGTTATAAAGCAGTAAGAATAGTATATTCTGTAACAAGGTTAGAATGAAAATTCGATGCGAGTGGAAAGTTCCGAGCGCGAGCCGAGGGCGAGCGTGAGGAACCACGAGCATCACGAATTTTCATTATAACCGAGTAGCAGACTATACTTTCTCCACGACCAAAGATTTTAAATATATATTTCTAAATAGAAATGAACAAAAATAATTTATATTACAGAACTCAATCACAATTATTATTATATTAGGTAAACACTCAATGAAGCAAGAAACATTCTAGTTTGTATTAATTGTTATATTTCTAGAAATAAAAAACTGGTGCATTATTGGAGGAATTTTCAACAATTGCATCGTTAGGTTAGGTTACGTGACAGCAATAATTTTGACACTTACTCAAGTTTTGACACTACGATGACAATCAACTGCGTCAAGGCTAATGTTATTATTGTAAACCAGTGTGAGAATATTATTCTATCACTAGAGAGAGAATGTAAATACATTTAAATTGCATGGGGGCAGAGCTGTTGCAGAATATTTCTTCAATCTCAAGAGAGAGAATTCCAGCATTCTGTAATCAAATTTGATTTCAGAATTGTCAAATTCCGTGATGATCGTGGAGAAAAGAAGTTCCTATTTATACAATTACTGCAATAACCTTAATATCTAAAATGATTCGAGAGCCTAATAAGACCGGAACAGATGGAAAAGAGATTAGATTCAATTAGATTACAAGGAAGTCGATTGGCTCGTTGCGACCTATAAGATATTTTTCAGATCATCGCACAATTTGCATGTTCCACTGTCTACTTGATGGTATTTGAGTAAGCAGTGACAATTCCTATAATTAATCTAAGATCAGATTTCTGAAGATCGAAGAGCGTGGTGAGCAAAAGGTCGTAAAAACCTTTTCGCCTTTTTCCCATTTTCGGACTTCTTCCACGATGCGGCTTTTTCGGATACCTCAAAATGGTTATAAAAGGAGTACAAGCTCCTTTTTTTGCCACACCACTAGCAATCTCACTTCCGACAATTCCTTTAAAGTACTCTGGCAACCATAACAAAGTTACTTTGTTGTATTCAGCCAGCTGCTTAAAGGATTGTTTTCATTCCAGACTGTTTTAGTCAGCCTTCAAAGCAGCCTGGCTATTAGACACAATAAATATTCATACTGAGTTGAGGAACTTTTGAGCTCAGTGCTCGCTTGGAATATTGTTGGAGAGCTTTCCAGGACTAGTATTATGTACAGAGGATCGCTCTGAAAAATACCTACAGGCTAAATCTTTGAAACCCGGCGATCCAACGGGACGTCCATGAAGATGCCCTCAGATTTCATGACTAAGAAACAGGATTTCAAACTTACGCTAGACGGAAAAGAAATAGTCGAATAAGTAAAGTTGATTAAGAAACCAGCAATATCGAAATCTATGAGTAGGATTGTGAGGAAATGGAAAAATTAAATAAAAACTATTAAAGGAATAGAGGAGCACAAAGGAAAATAATAATATGGAATATTAATATCTAAATAAAAAGAACAAATCAAGGAGCACACAGAATAATTAGAAAGGAATTGGAATTTATTGAATCATTAAAAATACACATAATTGTTAACTCACAGATGTACCTAGTTTTTCTGACTCATTCGCCGAATCTGATACCACATTTAGAGCATTAACGACGATGTTTCCACATTATAAAGATTGAAAAACGAATTAAGTTTTATATCCGGTAGGTGATGTAATGTTTATTTTGGTGGACTCTTTATGAAAGTGAATCAATTAAATGTTTTACTGTTTTGTATCTGATTATATGTTTGTTCTTCGTGTTCAGTGTCTTTCTTAATAAACAAATGAAAAAAATTAAAAAAAAATTAGTGTTATGTTTTGAAAATGTCTACTTACGCTACCCACATCTTTGGGATTGCTAAGTGGTTGCATTGTGTAAAGCATGAATAAGTGTAATGCCATAATCCATAAAGTGCTAAGGACTCGCACTCCATCTAAACAAGATAAGCCCGAAGGTCGACTCTGTACTCCAAACAAACGCTTGCCATTTGTATAGGCAGAAAAGCTGAGATAAACTGGTTTGATATCTGAAACAAGTAGTAGAAAATCCTGGAATCTCGGTAATTTTAATCCAAACTGATTTCACTATCAGCATAGTGCAGATTTAAAAATGTCTATTTCGTATTTCACTCAATTACACTTGATTTAATTCACAGGACAATGTGAAGGAAGTATTATTAGATAAATACATAGCGGTCAAAAATCAGACCAATCCATATAAAATTTTAGCGATTTTTATGTACATTTTGTAATTTTACACATTGTATTTAAGTATTTTAGTAACATTAATATAATATGGATCAGCACACAAGATTTGCTGCAACTTCTGGCATTTAGTTATCGTCGACAATATTATATGGGATTACGTTGACATCAACAATCAAAGACGGATTGACATTAACAGCAAAGATGATTTTCCCGCCCTGAGACTCAATCAACACAAAAGAGGCCAGAGCCAATCACTACCATTCCCCACCAGTCAACACATCACACCCAGCCCATCCAAGGAGATGATATCGACAAGATGTTACATCTCAACAACATGTTCATCAAATTAAATGAAATTATCAATCTTGATGAGATGACGGATGTCTACAACGAAATGCTAAGGGCAAGTAGTAAACTAGATAAATTTATTATATATAATAGATTCGCTCAGAATATAGACAGGTATAATTTCTAAGGCTATGTGGGATACTGTAATATTGATGGCAATCTGAATTTAATTTACTCTAATGTTAGGGGGGCTAAAAACGAAATACATGATATTGTACATTTCCTAAAAAAGTACAAACCGGAGGTATTTTTCTTAGCGGAAACTTTCCTAAAAGAAACTGATAACATTAAATTCAGAAATACACTTTATCGCGTGTATCGAGAGGATAGATTAACTCAAGGTGGGGGTTTGTTAGTTTTAATGAAGAAAAATATTAGTTTTAAAATCCTCAAAAAACAGTCAGCGATTATTGAGCACATATCGATTCTCGTTGAAAATAAATTGGTAATCGTGGGAGCATACAACAAAATCTCGGACAACGACCTTACCAATTTATTAAGTCAACACAACAAAGTACTTTTAGTAGGAGACCTCAATAACTGCACGCGAGCAAATGCGAATGGAAATGATCTTCGAATGTACTGCAAAAATACCGATTTCAATGTCTTTTGTACTCCCAATACAACTTTCTTCCCCTTCTCAGGTGGTTGGACATTGCAATCGGTAAAAATATTGATAATTTACAAAAAATGAGAACACTCAACGAACTCTCTTCTGACCATGACCCAATACAAATTTTAATCAAACTAAACACAAAATAAAGATAACACACATTTAGTTGACAAAATTGGATCAAAAGACGAACTCGACTCACTATTAGCGTGGCTACAATCAAATATTATTTCAGCAAGAGACCTGACTACGATAAAGGTAACACCTCATTACAAAACGGACAAACTATCTGAGTAATACTTGACAAAAAAAGGTGGACAGACAGCCGACAGGAGCTTGCTTCTTATGCACTATAGAAATTTTTTTGACAATTTTTGACAATTATTGACCATTTTTTCAAAATTTTTGACAATTTTTTCAAATTTTAACAATTATTGACCATTTTTAACAATTATTGACCAATTTTGACAGTTTTGACAATTATTGATCATTTTTGATAATTTTTCAAAAATTTTAACCATTTTAGACCATTTTTCCAAATTTCAACAATTATTGTTCATTTTTGACAATTTTTGAGCATTTTTGAGAGGTTCTGACAATTATCGACCATTTTTCAAAAATGTTGACAATTATTGACCATTTTTTAAAATTATTGACAATTATTTACTATTTTTGACAGTTATTGACCAATTTTGACAGATTTGACAATTATTGATCATTTTTGAATATTTTTCAAAAATTTTGACCATTTTAGACCATTTTTCCAAATTTTAACAATTATTGACCATTTTTGAGCATTTTTGACAGGTTCTGACAATTATTGACCATATTTTACAATTTTTCAAAAATTTTGACAATTTTTAACAATTATTGACCATTTTTGACAGTTTTTTATAATTATTGACCATTTTTTCAAAATTTTAACAATTTTTGACCATTTTTCAAAATATTAAGAATTATTGACCATTTTGACAGTTTCTGACAATTATGTACCATTTTTTTTAATTATTGACAATTTTTAACCATTTTTTAAAATTTTAACAATTATTGACCATTTTTGACAATTATTGACCAATTTTGACAGTTTTGACAATTATTGATCATTTTTGTCTATTTTTCAAAAATGTTGGCCATTTTAGACCATTTTCCCAAATTTTAACAATTATTGACCATTTTTGTGCATTTTTGACAGGTTCTGACAATTATTGACCATTTTTTACAATTTTTCAAAAATTTTGACAATTTTTAACAATTATTGACCATTTTTGACAGTTTTTTATAGTTGTTGACCATTTTTTCAAAATTTTAACAATTTTTGACCATTTTTCAAAATATTAAGAATTATTGACCATTTTGACAGTTTCTGACAATTATGTACCATTTTTTTTAATTATTGACAATTTTTAACCATTTTTTTAAATTTTAACAATTATTGACCATTTTTGACAATTATTGACCAATTTTGACAGTTTTGACAATTATTGATCATTTTTGTCTATTTTTCAAAAATTTTGGCCATTTTAGACCATTTTCCCAAATTTTAACAATTATTGACCATTTTTGAGCATTTTTGACAGGTTCTGACAATTATTGACCATTTTTACAATTTTTCAAAAATTTTGACAATTTTTAACAATTATTGACCATTTTTGACAGTTTTTTATAATTATTGACCATTTTCTCAAAATTTTAACAATTTTTGACCATTTTTCAAAATAATAAGAATTATTGACCATTTTGACAACTTTCAAAAATTTTTACAATAATTGTATTTTTCAAAATATTTAACAATTTTTGATCATTTTTCAAAATTTTAACAATTATTGACCATTTTTGAGTATTTTTGTCAGCTTCTGACAATTATTGACCATTTTTGACAGTTTTTTTATAATTATTGACCATTTTTCCAAAGAGGGAGAGGGAGAGGGAGAGGGAGAGGGAGAGGGAGAGGGAGAGGGAGAGGGAGAGGGAGAGGGAGAGGGAGAGGGAGAGGGAGAGGGAGAGGGAGAGGGAGAGGGAGAGGGAGAGGGAGAGGGAGAGGGAGAGGGAGAGGGAGAGGGAGAGGGAGAGGGAGAGGGAGAGGGAGAGGGAGAGGGAGAGGGAGAGGGAGAGGGAGAGGGAGAGGGAGAGGGAGAGGGAGAGGGAGAGGGAGAGGGAGAGGGAGAGGGAGAGGGAGAGGGAGAGGGAGAGGGAGAGGGAGAGGGAGAGGGAGAGGGAGAGGGAGAGGGAGAGGGAGAGGGAGAGGGAGAGGGAGAGGGAGAGGGAGAGGGAGAGGGAGAGGGAGAGGGAGAGGGAGAGGGAGAGGGAGAGGGAGAGGGAGAGGGAGAGGGAGAGGGAGAGGGAGAGGGAGAGGGAGAGGGAGAGGGAGAGGGAGAGGGAGAGGGAGAGGGAGAGGGAGAGGGAGAGGGAGAGGGAGAGGGAGAGGGAGAGGGAGAGGGAGAGGGAGAGGGAGAGGGAGAGGGAGAGGGAGAGGGAGAGGGAGAGGGGGCGGCCGAGAAAGAGACGAAGAATGAGTCATCATCGCGTGACGAACGCTTTTTCGTAACATCACACGTTTCACGAGTTCACTATCCTTCCCAAAAGTTCTATGTCGTGCAATAAGAAGCACTTCTATTTAAATTTCATTGGGTTAGTGGATTATTCAGGAATCTGGCAACACTGTTGCGTGACGAACGCTTTTTCGTAACATTAGACGTTTCGCGAGTTTACTAGCCTTCCCAAAAGTCCTATGTCGTGCAATAAGAAGCAAGCTTCAATAAAAGAAGATAATAAATCTAGGAAGGAATGACAGAGGACATGTGAGCCGATACACAAAGAACGTATGTTAGAATTACAAAGACAAATTAACTGGGAAACAACAGCTTGGCGTAGGTTACAGTAACTGGAACAACTACTTACAAAACGCATTAATCCGGGAGACACTAGCTTATTGGGTATAATGAACCGGATTAAAAAGAAAAGAAAACCAGCAACACAAATAGTTAATAACGGAACTGTCAAAACGACATTGCACGAGCTTTCGGAGAGCAGTTCCAATCAAATTTCACAAATGTATAGCGGCTGACAACTCAGTACATACGGAAATCTTAAAGGAGTATGAGGGACTTACGCTACTCAAACACAGGATTCCCAGTAACTCTCATACTTCTTTAAAATAAATTTACCAAATAATAGGAAGGCTTAAAATTAAAACTGCGCCCGGTTGGGACGGGATTTATAATATATTAATTAGAAACTTACCACCTAAGGCGGCTTCATTACTAGTAATTCTAAACAACTACATATTAGAAACAGGTTACTACCCGGAAGGACTTAAAACGGCTTATATGATTCAGGTACCTAAAACGCCACACTGTACACAGCTGCATTGAGAACTACAGGCCAATATCACTGCTTATTAATTTAGGTAAAATTATAGATAGAGTAATACTAAATAGACTGGAAAAGGCGGCTTCCGCCTTGAAAATTATTCGGATTCAGGGCGGAACACGGCAGCCCTTCACAACTCGTAAGGGTTATTAATTACGCTCGTGAAAGGTTTAGATACAAACCCCCATCCATTTTGGTATCTTTAGACATACATAAAGCTTTTGATTCTGTTTGGCTTCCCGGATTAATTCCCAAGCTTGGCAGAGCTTGGCATTCCGGGCTATTTAGTATTACTTTTGAATTCATATCTTTTAAACAGAAAATTTCATATGAAAATAGGGAACGCTGAAATAGGACCATATATTACGAAGGCAGGAGTACTGCAAGGCTACCCTGTACTCGCTCTTTACGGCAGACTTCCCCGTATGCAACGCTAACTTAACGGCCTTGTATGCGGACGACGTCTGTCTAGAACAAACCGAGAGGACAGCGGATTTAGCACTCCAAAGAATTGAAAATCACATTAATAATAGAATCATCCCGTATCTGGTTAAGAACAAGCTGATGCTAAATGCTTCCAAAACGGAATATATGGTTCTACGAGGCCAATTTCGGAAAAATACAATCATCACTAGAAATCTTAAGCTACAAGATCAAATTATTCAGCCTAAAACATCTGTGAAATACTTGGGTTATATTATCCAGCAAAATACGCTGAACAACTTGCATATTAACGACAGAATCCAGAAAGCCAAATTAGCAATAAAACTTCTATACCCATTGATCTGTCGTAATAACCATCAGTGAACATCAAATTGTTGCTCTATAGACAGGTGATACGACCGACAATAAATGCCTCAGAATGACAATCTGCAATAGGGTTGATGTTAATCACTCCCCTAGGACTACCTGGCTTCACCAGAAGTCTCAAATAGAGTACATTAAGCCATACCTTACTGCTTTGGCAGTACACTATTATGATTATTGTCTCCCAGACACATACAAACATAAAATTAAAAAACAACGCGCAAGACGACACAAACATGCAAACATCTTAATGCAGCTCCAAACAATTTAATTTTGTATATACTTGTACATTACACCAACAATTTTCTTTTTTCAAAAACCTGTAATTAGACCTTAGTATAAATGGAGGTGGATGAGAGAGCGCGAATGGGGTTGTACAAAAGAATGAATGAAATATGAAAGGGTGTATATTGATATGGTTTTGATTTGTATTGTAGAGTTATATCAATTCCATACCTTATTATAAATAAAATTTTATTTTTTTTGTTATTTTGGTTTTAATACTTATCTTTATTTATTTATGAGACACTTTATTATATTATTTTGTAAATTTATTTAAACTATCTCAGGGAATTATATTTTTGTTTGTGAGTTCAAAATTGTGTGAGGCCAACTCTGTCCTTTGACCTTCAAAAGGTTCCAACGTTGATACCCTGTGTTGATTGTAAAATATATCATAGATACAAAAACAAACACATTCAATTTTAAATAAATGTTCAACAAATGAAACGTTTAGTTTATTGTTTAACTCTGCTTAACGGCCTAATTAACTTCAAAAATCATTAACACTATTCATTTCTTATCTAAATTTCATTCACTCTCTCATTCACAACAAAATTAAGATTATACTTATCAGAGTCTATGGTTTTAAAACTACAGAAAAGATGATTAATTTTATACGTGAAGAAATGACATTCGATAACGTTCTAGAATAAAATGGAGTCAATGATGGTTAATACCTTCTTGATTATTTTTATCAGTAAGTATAATCTCATGTAATACTTTTTAAATTTGAACAATTTAAATTTTATACACCAATAAATTCAAAGTTAAATTATATAGTTAAATGATACCTGATTGTCTTTCGTAGTTAAAGTATTAATTTACTTTCTTCTCTTGAAGGTCACACTGAATTCAATGTTCGGTGGCCCTGGATCAAAATTCTGGGTCACTTGGAAAGTTTTTTACTGAGCTGGATAAACGATTTCAATATTTTTCTGCTTTTCACTCTTGATTTATTGATAATATGCCTTGGATATGGGTATATTATATGGCTTATACCAGTGTTCACTTAGCAACAAATATTTTATGGTAAGTATTACCTTTCACTTACTTATTTATTGGTATATTCACTTTTTATTAGTTTAGTTAACTTTATATTTACAAATTTTTAATTCTTTTTGAATATTTCTGCATAAATTTCAATTTCAGTTTCCTAATTCGAACATTCTTCTCCTTCCTTCTCAAAATCTCAACCCGTTGTTGATTTTTTCCTTTGTTTTTTTCAACAAACGCGCTTAGATTTTATTTTAAAATTATTTCTACCAATGACTGTCTTTGAAAAATTTAGTTACTACATTATTATTTCTACTTTTAATTATGTTAAGTTATATGATTATTTTTATTTTATCAATTTTAGGTTATAATTTTCTATATTGTGGTGTTCATTTTATTTTTATTTCAATTTTACAATCATCACTTTTTTAGTTGTTATTCTGTTAATTTTTTTATTTTAAAGTGTGTGTTCCTGTTTTTACTGTTTGTCATTGTATAATTATTCAGTATACAGGTTGTATCAAAACTAATTTTACATATTATTCTTTTCCTTTCTAAATAACTTTTGTATGTTTATTTTAGGCTTGAGACGAACTTATTCAATATATTTTACATTCTTCCACTATGGAAAATAAATAATTCTGAATATCAAATGATAGAGTTGGTTGTACAAGTATCAATTAAATTATATGATTATTCAATATTTTAATTTATTATTAGGTAACTATTCCTACCATAACAATATATATTTTAATCATTTTAACCAAAAGATTTTAATTTAGAATAGTCAGATGCCATAAATATGTGACCCTGTTTTTCAATAGCTTTTCAGGGAAAAACAACAAAATCTCTGAGGGAATGTTAGCTGTCAGGTTCGACCAGATCTATTATAGATCATAAATCTCGATAATAAACGGATAATGCTTCAACGCAAGGAGCCGTAATGTTAGTAGAGATGCTTTCAATTTAGTTAGCAGATTAAGTAACGAGATTTTAATTTGAACCGTACCACGAAAAGGTTATGTCTGTGGGACACATTCCATGAAGATGTCTATACTTGATTCAGCACCATAAACAATACTTATTCATTGTGAAAAATGTAGAAAAGAAGAAAAAACGAAAAAAATGGATCGACTAAATTGTAGTAATCTATAAAAGGACGCTATGGAAGCAGCAAGTGATTAATAAAGAAGCTCTAATTAGTTTTTAAGTAAAGTTTTTTTCAACCAGAAATACATTTTAAAAATCTATATATATTGATGTATCGAAAGTATTTTCAGGTAAGCTTGAAGCAATATTTTTTTCAAATTCAAGTCTGCTACACAATGGATAATTAACCTATTGTTCCATTCACAAATATTATCCTTTACTTACTTTATCAACATCTTTATAATTTATAACTGGTACTATGAAATATTCCAGTAATAAATGCAGTGATACAATCCACAACATACTAATCACTCGTAATCCAGCCAAACAAGATAAACCTGAAGGGCGACTTGGTACTCCAAACAAACTTTTGGAATTGGAGTAAAGAGAAAAAGCCACATAGAGAGGCTTGACATCTGAAAAAATTATCATACAGGATTACTGAATTTTTATCCAGTGTACTTGTCAGTGTACTAAAGGAAATAAAGAGAAAAGAGTAATTTGAGTTTAAGTGTATGTGAGTTTGAAGAAAGTAAGAGTAGCCTGTTATCACAGTTAGATTGCCTTTAAGTCGATGTTCTAGACTAGGCTTCTTGAGATTTGTAAATTAGATTAAAGTTGAGTTAATTATAATAGTGTTTTTAGATAAATTTATGTTGTGAATGAATTATTGTTTTACTAAAATAAACAATTTTTCCGTTATAATAAGAAAATGGTGGTTACCAGGTGGTTTCACAACTTGTGTCGATAAGTCACCATTTCGATCTTCAGTTGAATTATCAACGGATTTAACAAGTGGTTGTTTATCTTGCTGCTTAGTTCGTTTGGTCCTTCGGGGTACTGAAAATATAAACACTCATTGAAGAAACATTGACAATTGTTTTAAAACTACTATTACTTTAAATCGATTTAGTACTATCCTTATCTACAAACAGGATTGTATGGTAAGGTATGGGAGAGAAACCACTTCACAGTGTAAGCTTGCGTGTTATTGGGCTCTACATATAATAGAGATAAAATAATTGCAAGATTTACACTATTAAACTGTCTTCTTAAGTATTCCCTACTGAATTGGAAGGCACACCTGGAAAAAATTGGGTGACTAGGCTTTTCGGGCAATGCAGAAGAGTTATGGGGAAAACCTGGGGAATACGACCTGAGGTGGTTCACAGGCTTTACACAACTGCGATAAGGCCAACGATCACCTCTGGTGGAGGAGGACAGAAGTGTCCTCTGCAGTTAATATATTAACTGAAATCCAAAGACAAGCCCTTCATTACCGGGGTAATGAACAGCACGGGAAAGGCATCAATGGAAGCCCTTATTGGACTTCCTCCTTTGGAATTTTCTATAAGGGCGGAGGCAATGATGGCAATTCTTAGGCTGAAATCGGGAGACTTATGTTCACCGAACAATGTTCGGGACAACTGGGACAATACTAGATGAACCAATGATGAGTTTTGATAGCATGACACCCGAGAATTTATTCACTGAGCGAGTGAACATCTTCATCCAATCTAGGGAACTTATGATGCACCCAGGTAATTCTGAAGAAATCATCTGGTTCACCGATTGATCCAAAACAAACCATGGCACTGGGGCTGGTATAAAAGTACCTAGAAAGAGAATGTTCTTCAACCTCGATCGATATACGACTGTATTTCAAGCAGAGACGATTGCCGCCATAGCTTGTATTGATGAAAACATCAGAAGAGGATATATACCGGGCAAAAAATTAAAATATTCACTGACAGCCAGGCTCTCCTTAAAGCTATCAGTAATCTAACATTTAGGTCTAGACTAGTGAATAACTGCAAAGAATCCCTTAACAGGCTGGCAAAAGACAACAAATTGAGGGGATTGCAGGTAATGAAATTGCGGACCAGTTAGCTAAAGAAGGCTCTAATGGTGACTTCATAGGTCCGGAACCGTTTTGTGGAATTACAAAAGATTGCATAAGAGGGGAAATCGGGAACTGGCCAACTCAAATGGAGGTCATATCCATACAAAGAGTAACTGAACAAGGTAGACAAGGAACTCTCAACCAGGCTAATGAAACTGGGCAACAGACATTTGAAGACAGTTACCGACCTGGTGACTGGACACTGCAGTTTGAGGAAACATCTGCACAAAATGGTCAAAGTTAGTGAACCTATGCATAGAAAATGTGAACTCTTCTTCTGCGAGAGCTTACAAGTATTTAGACGGAAGTACTTTGGAGAGGGATTAATACAACCATTACAACTACTGAAAATCCCTCCAGTCAAACTAGTGGCGTTTATAGAAGACACGAAGTTTCTGAAATGGAAGTAGATAACCTGGGAAATGGTACAAGGATTCAGTTAAAGTTCCTGGGATGTTGAGCACAACCCAAACGAATGAATGAATGAATGTCTTCTTAAGTAACAATTATAAAGATCAGCAGATATAGCTGCACAATTATACTCATCTTAAATGGGAAAAAAGAAATCCTGGGTATCCCCATAGGGCTAATAATACCCAAGCTTTAATATTTGTAATATCATATCCTTTTTTCTATTCATATATATATATATATATATATATATATATATATTATTTTATTTTCTTTAACCATTATTATAATAATCGCTTGATTTGTATTTATTGGGTATGGTTAATGTGAATATAATGAAAAATTAAACGATCTTTGACGTTTCGCTTTCGTTTGAAAGCTTTTTCAAAATGTTTATTTTATATGTCAAAATGAAGTAAAAAATATATATATAGGTACAATCACGGACAAAATGATTGCATATTTTATTTTAGGTCTTTATTTTTTTTCCTTTAGCACTTTTGTGATTTCGGTTGCTAAGTCTGTTACATTGGAGTGTTCTTACAATTTATTACCGATAAATTAATGTTTAGACATAGTTTTTATAACTGATTAAGCGATAACGTTAAATAAGCGGAAAACTATAAACGCAGCATAATGTGCCTTGACGAGTAAAACAATGGCTTCTCTTTATTTGACGTTGTCAGAATGACATTTTCAGTGCATTATTTCTCCAATCTATAGTTTCAGTTAGTGAAATGCCACGTTTAAATGAGTTAGTTTCGGTTAAAATTGTTTGTTTAATCAATGAGGGGTACAGATATTGCACACAGATTGAATGTCCATCAATCGACTGTTTCTCGCGTACTAAAACGTTTCAATGAAACTGGAGGATACAAAAGGCGGACTGGTCAAGGACGTAAAAGATGTACAGCGCCAAGGGATGAGCAGTATTTAAGAATCCAATCTTTGCGAAATCATACACTTACTGCTCCGTATCTAAAAAATCAATTACTAAATGCAAGGGAAGTAAATGTTTCCACCAAAACAATAATAAGGAGACTTAAGGAGGTCGATTTGAAGCCAAGTCGTCCTGCTAGAGTTCCTCGGCTTCTTCCACGCCATATAATCGGACGGTTACAATTTGCAAGAGCACATGCTGACTGGAATGAACATCAATGGGAAAAAGTTCTTGTTACAGACGAAGCAAGAATACAATTATGGAAGCCTGATGGACTTAGTCGAGTATACAGGTCAGGAGAACGTTTCGCAGAATGTAATCATGCACATAATCTTAGCTTTGGTGGTGGTTCCATTATGCTATGGGCTGGCATTAGTTGGGAGAGTCGCACGGAGCTCCTTGAAGTGAATTTAAGGATGAATGCTGACTGGTACATACGCAACATCCTTGCAGAACATGTTATACCATATGCCGGATTTATTGGATATGATAACTTTGTGCTAAACAGTAAACCAGTACATTGAGGATGTCGGGATTGCGAAGCTAGAGTGACCACCATACAGTCCTGGCGCAAATCCCATAGAACATGTGTGTGATATCCTAAAAAGATGTATTCGAGCACGGAATCCAGCTACTAACTCAATTGCCGAATTAAGGATTACTGCACAGGAAGAATGGAATCGAAACCACAAGAAACCATCAAAGATCTTTTGCGCAGTATGCCTAGGCTATCGTTAGAGCTAGAGGAGGAAATACTAAGTACTAAATTGTTTTTAATTTTTCTTAAACTAATGTATCGTGTAGATGTTGTTGTTCTTTCCTAATTAAACGTTATTATCAAAAACAGGCCATTTCATTAATTTCTCCACGAATCTGTTGTAAAGCTTCAATATGTAATCAATTTGATTATTATTAACGTAAAAGACTCTAATGTAACATATTTAGCAACTTAAATCACAAAAGTGTTAAAGGAAAAAAAAATAAAGACCTAAAATAAAATATGCAATAATTTTGTCCGTCACTAGGTCACTACGTCACTACTTGGTCTAGCCAAAATATTAAACATGAGGTAGGCACATCAAAAGTATCTTCTGTCATTCTGACGAATATGTCAATATCAAAATAATTATCAATAAGAATCTTAGAATTTTCATAATTTATTCATTAACCCTTTCGCTCATGGCGTCCTAAATTTTATACACCATTTATTATTAATTGCAATTTACTCTAGGAGACTGTTTTATCCGTATGTTCATGTTGTACTAAATTTAGAACGCTTATGCTCCATACTCAAGTGGTCTGTTTTCCTTCACATATCTGAATAAATTTTTAAACAACTTAACTAATTCAAGGGGTAAATAAAGAATAATAAATTTAGGACATCGTGACCAAGCGAAGTGGTAAATAAAATACCGCTTTTAGTTAATATTAATGATACAGGGTAGTGGTTTCTAGGATTAACAAAAAATGAATCGTAAGAGATATCTAACTGAAGAACAACTATTTGAACTCATAGAACAAGGACCGTCGGACATTGAAAACGTGAGCGATGATAATGATGATGACAACGATTATGGATGGGAAAGCGACCGAGGTAGGATTATAAATAAAATGTTTGAGGTAGTTGTTTAAGAAGTGATTTTTATATTTTAGAAACGGAAAATGATAGTGACTTGCTTAATTTAGAAGAAGAAGAAGACGAAGAAGAGCATGGAACTGAAGAAGAAAATAACGAAGAAATAGAGAAAACAGATACTCCATGTGAAATTACTCCGCAGCCTGGAACCAGACGTGAACAAAGAGCCACAAAGACTTACTGAAAAATTGAAAAATACGAAACTCCACACACGATACGTTGGTATATAGAGGAAATCCAGAATACCAATTTAGAAAATCCTGCATATTTCTTCAATCAATATTTTACAAAACATTTATTCGAAATGATGGTTGAAAAAACCAGTTTATGGGCTGTGCAACAAGGTAGGAGATTTAATCTCACAGATACAGAAGAGCTCAAAGCTTTCGTTGGCATGCATATTCTTATGGGCAATTTTTATTATCCGCGAATACGCTGTTATTGGTACTCTGCGCTCAATATTCCGAATATATCACAAACGATGCCAATAAACAGATTTCATTCTCTAAGGCAAAACTGTAACCACAGAAAATAATGCTGGCGACAGATTATGGAAAATTCGCCCATTATACGATACCCTTAGAGCAAGATGTTTATCGCTGCCTTAAGAAACGTGGTACCATCTGCGATGAGCAGATGGTACCATTCAAAGGTAAACTAAACGTGAAGCAGTATGTACCGAACTAACCTAAACCGTGGGGTACCAAAATATTTGCTATCTGTGGTGTCAGTGGACAACGGCAGAACTCTGAAGACAATTGGAATTATTCGGACAAGGAGCCGCAGTAGTTTTAAAACTATCTGAACGCATAAATGAAGAAAACGTCCAGTTATATTTTGACAACTATTTCAGTAACTACAATCTGCTGCAGTATTTTCGCCATAAGAATATATTTGCAGCATGCACCTCGGGACTTGACAGGTTTCACAAACCGCCAATTACTTTCGATAACGACATGCGAAAATCTGGAAGGGGAACGATGGAGCAACTAGTCAGTGGTGATGGAGAAGCTGTAATTACTAGATGGTTTGACAATAAATCAGTCAACATGGCGTCAAACTTCATGGGAATAGGTGATCAGGGCAAAAAGGCAAAAGAAAGATTTTTTACATCTATAGTTTATTTCAGAAAGGTATAGAGTAATAAAACCTCATTAGGTATGCAAAGGGAGCACAGAGTGACCAAACGAATATTTAAGCCACTTTCATAGTTTGGCAATGATTTCATTGTAAAATTCTTTCTTTTTATCAAGTGCAGGTAGTACTACCCGGGTTGGGGTCAATATATGGGTTTAGCCTATTGTTATCCATTCACAAACACTGAAAATAGTGTGCCAACGGCGTGCCGGTATTATACTCGTAAAAAGGAAAGAATTTTATTTTAACAGAATAAAAATTGGGCATTATGTACATAGTATTAGGTACACTTATTTTTTATTGAACATTATACAAAAAATACATTATACAGAAATTGAATTATAAAAAATCATAATATTCTTCGTCATCTGTCATGAGGAACTGTCATCTCCTCTTGACGTTATAATTAACGGGTCGACGGTCCGATCGATCAAGTAGTCAAGATCCCACATCTTCTCCTCTTCTTTAATGACATGCTGGACTGCTTTTCGCCAGTTCTCTGGTGTCACCTCCTTAATGGCTTGATCAAACAGTAGCTTAACGTCTTCCATTTTGAATGTCGTGTTGTGTCTTGCTACAAATCCTTTCACTTGCGCCCATATAAGTTCTATAGGATTTAGTTAGCAATGATATGGCGGTGTGCACAGCACAGTGACACTATGTTTTCCTGCTATATCTTCCACGGCGTATTTCATAAAACGATGTTTGTGTAAATTTGCTATAGCTAATAGTTCTTTTTTTATCAAATTATCTTCAAATTCAATACTTTTGGTGGTTAACCAGTCAATAAATAATTTCTTGTTTTCTCCAAGATGAAGTTGGAGTCTTCTCTATGCGTCGAGAATGATAACTCGCGTTATCCATAACTACTACTGAATCAGCCGGAAGATATTTTATCATTTCACCAAAAGTCTTCAAAAACATCCGAATCCATGTCCTCGTGGTAATCTCCCGTACGGCACGACTGAAAGGTTAGCAAACCTTCTTTTAAAAATCCTTCTTCGCTTCCAATATGGACGATTATTAGTCTTTTCCCTTTACCTGAAGGCACCTTAATGCCCGTTGACAGGCCTTCCATGAAAGCTTGGCGAGCACTGGTTATATTTTTGTCTTGCCACATTTTTGGTACTGTATAACCTTCATTGATCCACGTCTCATCAAGATAAAAGATTTTCTTCTGCTCTGTTCTGTACTGCTTTATACTTCTTAAGTATTTTCGTCGCCAGCAAACAATTTCATCGCTTTCCAGTAAAAGTGCTTTACGGTTATGCTTTTCTCAAAGTGGTCCATAAAAGTTTTTTAGTTATCAATGGAATACTGTCATCCTGGCCAAGCTCCATTAAAATCTTATCTAGGGTAGGTATTTCTTTTTTAAAATAAAAAGAGTGAACTTTTCTTCGAATTACACTTTTGGTGTCTTCATCAAGGACTTTTACTGGTCTGCCTGGACTTTTCTTGGGAGGCTCCACTTGGCCTGCTATCTTTCTCCCCCGCAATAATTTAAAAACGGTGGACTTTCCAGCTCCAGTCATTCGGGAACATCGGTCGACAGTTTCTTGTACAGTAAATTTCGGGTAATCGTATTTTATGCAATCGTGTACATTTAAAATAATAAGTTTTTCATTCACTGATAGTGGAGAATTATTGGAACATCTTTTCGTTGGTGTAAATGTCGCCATTTTATTACTAATCTTATAATACTGTGAACACTATTTACGGCTCAACAGCAAATACTGATGCGTTAAACTAAACAAATATACTTATAAAGGTCTAAAAATTTTGGGTAAGGCACCTTGCGGCACATGGTTGAGCCGAATCTAAAACAGGGTTGGAATTAGGCAGAGGCACTAATAGAAAGTTAAACGGTACCCGTTAAACGCAAAACGTAACTGTATGATCTACTACCTAAGTAATCCCTACACATTATTTCGATATTGACACTTCAGGCCAGAAAACATACTTTTCCTAATTCTCTTACGCAATTACTTGAAATTTTAATATTACAAACAATACTATTTCAAGACCTACGCCTATGGCCGACACCGAAATTGAACCGAACTGGACAGAATTCCCCATTTTATTACTCTATACCTTTCTGAAATAGACTATAGCCCGTCCCGAGGTAATAAAAAATTACAGCATGGGACGGGTTGACAAAATGGATTTCCTGATTACACTTTACAGAACATTTAGCATTAGGAGTTCCAAAAAAACAGGTTCTTGACCTTCTCCACTTTCGCAGTTACATTGCGGAAGTTCTGATAAAATCTAACAAAACCATAACAAAAAAAGGGGGCGACCTTCAGCAGATATAGTAAATGCGGAAGCAGCCCCCCCCCCCGAAGAAAGCCAAAAAACCAGCTGTTAGAAGACCTTTGGCAGAGGTACGTCTAGATGGGCTGGACCACTTACCTCAGGTAGATGGAAGTTACGCAGACCGCTGTAAATTACCAAATTGCAAAGGCAAAACTTGTTTTAGGTATTTTAAGTGTAACGTAAATTTGTGCCAATAAAAAAAATTGTTTTTTTAAATACCATACCATAAGATCCTTTGTATGATTTAATAATATAATTTTCTTAAATTGAACATTCTTATTTACTTATATATTTTTTACCGTTGAATCATAATGTCCTAAATTTAGTACAAACTATAGTACAAAAACTAGCAATAGTAGCAACTTGAGTATAGTACCAAAAAATTGCAAAAAATAAACATTGACATAAATGTCATTTCATATTTTTATATTAATAAATGAAAAATAATAATAAATAATAATGAAAGTGGAATTAATTAGAAACATTTAAAAGAGTAATAAGAGTAGATTCCACAAAGTAAGGGTACAAACAGTAAATTCAAGCTTTAGATCCAGTAACACCTTGTATAGTATTATAAAGTACCACTAACTATAAGACTGATCAAATAGGTCAAACACATTTTTTATTAATTTGATACCGATACCGATAATAATCACGTGTCGGCGTATATTTATAGATAAACTATTTTTTTTTTCGTTTAATCAACCTTTTTCTGTTATCGATACGATTTGATAACAAACATCATTGACTTTAATTGTTAGTGTTTTTAATAACAGTATTTTGTATTACCTGTCGGTATGTACGAATAATACAAATCCATTGTTGTAGACGCTACCACCAACAAAAGAAGGATACCGAAAATTGTGCTAGAATAAAAAAAAGTAGGTTAATTAATAACATAAAACGGTTGTTGGATGTTAAGAATAAACGACCATCTTACATTCCTATGATTCCATCTGTATCTAATGCTGGAAAAGCATCTTCTGAAGTTTGGCAACTGATGGAAGCAATATCAAAACCTAATTCATTTGTTATATTAATCATATGTATTGCATCTTCATTTGAACAGTTATTGGGCAAACAAAAAGCCCATTTTAAATTGCCATTTTGTTGCATGCCTTCGTGTACTCTTAAAATAAGACTTTTTAAGTATACCTGAAAAATATATTAATTAAATAAAAATTTTTAAGTTCCTAACAGTATTGGAAAATATGTATATTCATTTATGGAAGCAGCTTACGGGCTTTTCCAAATATTCAAGAGGATTATTAATAGTAGAAGTAGTAACAAACATGTTAGCCAGACAATACTTCCCCATAACATTGTCTCTTTTAGATTCAATTTCTATACACTCATCATAATTGCCAAGTTCTTGGAAATTGTAGCTCAGCAGACCGGTTGGCATTTTGGCAGTAGAGTCCAACACTGAAATATATCCAAATAAAATTTATTGTGATTGATTTTTTTATACTAATCTGGAAGCAAATTAGACCATCAAGTATCGTTTGACTATTTCAGAGTTCGAGGGGTTTTCTTCCAACCTAGATAAATTCTTTCAATATTTCTCAAGAGTCAGAAACCAAATGTTGTATATATCTCCAACATAACGGTTAAAATTACAATTTGACAATAGAAGTACAAAGAATAATCTATCTTCTAAGGATGTCTTCACTTACGATCGTTGGCTTCCTTCTATTTCAACATTCACTTGCCCGTTTTAAACTGGTAACTTAGCTACATAAAAAGCAGTTGTTGTTTATAGTACCATCTTACAAATTCTACTTTCAAAAGATTACCTCTCCAACTAATAAAGTATTTACTTACTTTGCAAAGCCCAGATATCATCATCGTTCTCATCATAATGATTGAGCTTTTCAGATAGCACTTTCAGAGCTTGTTGACATCCAGATGACAGTATATGAGCATCTCCAGATTCCTTTAAATTTAAATATTTCAAAGTATAATCTTCATATCCATAACACACATTGTAAAAAATGTAAAATATCAAATGTACAAACAAATAAGTTTTCATTATTTTTTATTACAGTATTTTATGTTTGTTAGTGTTTTACGGTCGAGTTGAAACGTGAAGATTCCTTCGATTAATCTAGAACAATAAAAAATTATATTCATCAAACAAGAACATAGAACGTAATTTATAATGATAGAAAATTTAATAAAACTACTTTTTCGTCGAAAATTAGTTATTTTTTATAAAGGTCGACGAAAAAATGCAATATGTACCTCGGCCAAAAACTGTCTAGTGTCTCGTCTGCTTGCTAGCCTCGGCTGCACCTCGGCTATTTTTTCTGTCAGCCTGGATGCAGTAACGGCACTGAGCTGTGGACTACTCTTAAGCCAAAAGGAGATCAGTTACAGTTTATAGGCCGGGACCCACCACTGGGAATCCTTTTAAATCTGGCAAAGAGAACTACAGTATTCGCCAGCTAACTTGATGTCCCAGAAATTACCAACTAAGAGAGACAGAGTAATAGTGCCCTGCCTACTCGGCTGCTATTGGTGGTAAAATTTTGACAAACGCCAATTGCATCGAATCTTATCAGGTGTTAAGATTTTCAGTAGCGTAGCGTCACACAGTTATTGTTTCTTCTTTGTACAATAAAGTGTTTGTAAAAATGTCAGCCGTTAATGAAGAAAATCGTAAATGTACTGATAGAGAACTTCAAACAGATATATTTTATGACGTCAAACCTCTTGTGATTACTCTAGATGACAATGATTGGCAGTGAGTCAGATTCTTCGTAAAGGTAAAAACTGTTTATACCTATTCTTAGAAATATACCTAGCTTAAATAATTTCCCATTATCTTGTGTTTCTTTTATTCTCATTACTACCTGGAGGGAATTATTTAGTTTCTAACAAATTTTAATTATAGTCCGTCCGGAAATATAAGATCCTAACTTTATAATCTTCAATTAGATAAATAACATGTTATTGTAATGGGTACCTTATTGTTAAAATATTATTTATGTACTCAGAATTCAGGTATAAAGCAGATCCGTTTCTATTAAAATCAATATACCAATAATTATAACAAATAATTAAATATTATTTATTAAGTTATTTCCGGACGGACTTTACTTTATTAATTGTAGAAGTTGTGTTAATTTGTAACGGAAAGCGTATCCTCAGAACTTGCACGGCACTGTTTACAGTTATCGGATGGGCGGCGTCAATAGCTCCCTAGAAAGCATTTAGGACATCAAGTTAGCTGGCGAATACTGTATGTCTAGATGAGAGAACTATGATACCAGCCTCACTGGACACTGCAGGTTAAAATTATTCTCTGGGCGGAATAGGGCTGGTCAAAAACACCAAGTGTCGTCTCTGCATACCAGAAGAAGAATGGGCAAAACGAGCCAGACTAAAGACCCTAGAAGCTGTGCGTGTAGATAGATTTATCCCTTCATAGCTCATCAACTTCCTGGGGAAAATTGGGTAATCTAACTTAAATGTCGTGCGTTATGGTTTGTTGACATCGGTGGACTCTTGGAATTGAATAGAGTGTAGCATACATTGAAATTCTCGTATTGGATTGTAATAATTGATTCAGATATTAGTTTATGAGCTGGAGAGTGAATTATTCAACTCATCTCTTTAGTGATTGAAGAAAAGAAATACGTGCTGTAAAAATCAATCTGGAGTTATCAAGAAAAAATAAGCAAGAAACTAGTGAGATAAAATGAAGAAGACAGAGTATTTTGTATGGATAATAGTATATAATATTACTAGTCGTATTACGCGTTGAGTCCAGAAGTTTACTGCCGATGTGTTTGCCGAGGCTGTGTAATCTGAGCGAAACATGAATAATGAAGCCTTCTTTTCCATGACACTATTTTTTCTTCAACCGTTAAGATAATTCAAGTTATATTGTAATTCTTGAGACATACGTCAAATTAAGTATTAAAATGACAGTTCCCACCAACTCGAATACAACGCCCATAATGGTCGCGTTCATCCCAATGAAGCGCTACCGGAGCTATAATCAATTTCCTGCTGAACGCGTGTTTTGTCAACTGATGTGAGCACTGTGGTAGCAGCATATTATTATAGACCATTCCAGAACACGTGACTTGGACAGGTCGGCCATATTGTGCTTGATGGCAACCAAATCGATTAGTTGTTGTTGAACCTTGTGTGTTTTTGCATGTGCTGTAATAGATATTTACGATATAAGAGTCGTAAAGATTCATATTACGATATGAGATGGAACATCGATTATCGTAATATGAATTTACGATACAAATATTGTACAATATTTTGCTGGTAAAGCTGTAAAAGAAAAGCCGTCTTCACTATGGATACACTATAGTATGCTCAGAACAACTATTTCTATGAAGAGAAATGTGGATATAAGTAATTACTCACAGCTGGTAACTTTTTCAAAGCGAAAAAGTGAAAGTTACAAGACGAGGAAATCCATGATTTTTTCGAAAGAAAATATACACACATTTTTGGAAGAAGCTAATGATGATCGTTTCTTGATGATGAAGGTAACGTATTATACATAAAAATAGTGATACATGACTGTACTGAATGTTTCAAATATTGTCGGTGTGTTTTTTTAGCTGGCCGTAGAGAAGAGTTGAAAACTTTGAAAATTAATGACGTTGTTGACGAAGTGACGTTTATTACCATCAGAAAACCGAACACGAAAACTAAAATTCAAAGAGAATTTGTAATTACTCGAGGAAACATCGCCGACTTTGACTGCTTGGAATCCTTCCGAAAATATTATCATCTTCGTCCTCAAACCAAAGTCCATGATCGTTTTATTATTTTGTTTAAAAAAGGAATATGTTATTCCCAGCCAGTGGGCATAAACACTTTTGGACGCATTCCAAATGAAATTGCCAAATTTTTGGAACTACCAAATCCATCACATTATAAAGGTCACAGTTTTAGAAGATCTTCTGCATCCCCGCTTGCTGATACTGGTGATGATTGATTTTAAAAAGCCCAAATTTGACATTACGTCAATTTCAATAAATCCATCATAAACTCTGTTCATATTCATGTTCCACTATCGTAATGAAGTAGCAGTGTCGTAATGAACCTCATTACGAAACTCATATCAAAATCATTATGATTGTCATTAGAGTTGGTTGCCAGACAAACTTTGTAGAGACTCGCTTCGGTAAAACAGCTGAAGATTGAAAAAAGATACCTTATCTCTTTGTCCCGCATTCCACACTTAACAGCGATACAAAACTATGGCATTTTAGATACGGTTAAGAACTAATTGTGAATTAAAGTATAACTATTATCCGTTGTTGGCCTAAAAACAATGAAAACTAAATAGATTGTGTGCCCTCCAGCACAATATGTCCGACCTGTCAGTGTCGTCATTCAATTCTACGGTTTGTGTTGCCGAAAGTAATATAGTTAGTATTATACGCTTGAGGAAATAGTCATATATAGGAATATAGTTAGACTCACGATAAGATAATGAACCATATCAGTTCAGGCTAACAATACTGTAGATACATCATTATTCATTATCAGTTGGTTGGGTCTGTTTGCATTTCTATCAGTTCAATTTTTTTTATTTCAACGTTAATTAAGGAAATGAACATATTTCAGACTCGATATCACATCGTCTTAAATTAAACTGATAACGAAATTTTAATCACTCATTGATTAAAATTTTTTATTATCAATTTCAGGAAAAGCCTACGGTATTAATGGAAGTGGTTTCTACAAATACGAGAATATCAACTGATAAAAATTTCTAAAATATTAAAAATAGCACGGTACAAAAATACTCTTATGAGAAATGAGTAACCAAAGGCACGCCGTACTTTATTTCCCCCTTTACAATCAACGTCTCTGTCGTAATAATCATTTCAGCATGATTTTGTATCCCCCATTACTTTCTACGTAATACCAAAAATTCTTGTCTCTGATGTGTAAAAACAACGGACAAAAATAATTTTATAACAAAACACCCTGTATCTCTGTAAAGAGGAATATTTTACTCAAGTTAGGATCAATGTGTGTGATTTTCAGTGAATCCCTGAAAGGTTTAGGTTCACAATTGGTAACAGTAGGTGGCGCTACAATCTGGTTCACACTGAACTCCTCTTAAATATATGCACCGATTTTGATGAAAGGACTATGCTTCCATCTTATGGAAAATAAAAGACCACTCAAATGCGGATATTTTGATACCAACTTATTCGTCTTGAAAAATAGAACATTTGATAACATTGCGCCAATGTTGTAATTTAATTAATAAACCCACAATTAATGATATTATTTTTAAAATCGCTTAGGGAGATTGTATGGGTAAGACAGAGAGAAAATACGTAAATAGGCATGTATTACAGATTCCACGAAGTGAGGATATCAGCGGTGATAAGAAATGAATAAATAAAACCAGACAGGGTTGAACTGACCTAATTTTATCAGTTAATTTTTATATGTTGTTTTTTCTTTGTAGTATTTTGTAGTGTATTTGTTGGCATCGGTAACTCTTTAAAAAAAAATAGGATAGGGATGCGGAAAAGATTTTTTTATATGCAAGATGTTAAATGTCTATTAACTGTTAATACAGAAATGGTTGTGAAATGTGTGTAGGTAATGAACCCGACGTAAAGGGTGATACTAAAAGATAATGTATAATTCTTAGAGTATCCCCTTTTACGCGCTCCACCTTCCCCCCACAGACAGTGCCTGAGGACCTCATTACCTTCTATCCGCGAAGTTTAGCTGAAAAAAATTTTTTTATTGGTCTAAGCCGGTTTTTATATTTTTTTGGTAGCTAAAGTCGCCTTTTTGCTTTATTAAATTTTTTTGATGGCCGAAGCCGGGTTTTGTTTAATTTTTGTATTTTTTTGATAGCCGAAGCCGGGTTTTGTGTTATATATATATTTTGATGGCGATGAGTGTTTTCCCTTGCGTGACATAAAAAGCACTGTTAACTGAAATCTAATTTGCATCATTATATTTCTTCATGATTAGGTATAGTTCGATCAGCAGCGTCAACTACAGTCAACCAGTCTACCTGTTTTATAATTAGGATACGTTAAGCCGTCACTCGAGTTCCCGTCAGGGTGAAAACTGACCTGTCTAAAAGGTGTTTATGGTAATTACGGTAAATTCTCTGAATCATCTGATATCTAGCTATGTATTTATTGCAAATTGTAATAAGTGAACAGTAAAAGTTTTAAGGGAGGTCCGTTTTCAGATGTATGAAATAAGAAATAGTTATAAATGTCTTATGTTTGGCACTATTACATGATATTATTTTATATGATATCTTTATTGGAATAAAATACGGAATTTTAATTCTACAATTTTATTGCGTATTACTACTGAACTGAGTCATAAATACATACATGTAAAGAAGCTAACCTAACATATAACCTAACCAGAAAGGGTTTACCCTTTTCACTTAGTATTACTTCAAGCATTTTGTGTATCACTATAGCGTACGACAACAAACGTTCGGAAATATGTATATTAATAAACTGCCGTTTCGAAAATGACAACTTAATATAATAGAAAATATAATAGAAAAATATATTCATAGCAAATAGTACTGACAGACCCCCTAGCCACCCCAATAGGTTATTCAAATTTTTCATTAGAATTCAGGATTACGAATAGGTATTACGATTTACTGGAATTTTCAAAATTATTTAGTTTACCTGTAAGCGGATTAAATAAACTGGACGGCAATTCGAGTGCGGGATTAAGATACCTGCAAGTGTCGGACGGGAACTCATGTGTATTTTATAGTCATTAAGAATCCTGACGGGAATTCGTTTGTACCGGAATTGTTTACGAAATACGTGTCGGTCAGTTATTAAATGTACCTATTATAATTTTACTATTATAATATAGAAAACGTTATAATAAACTGCTATTACAAAATGACAAACTTATTTAAAGATGTTAGATTGTCAATTGAGAGATGTACCTTTTTTACATAATTTGATTGCAATCTATCATATCTTTATACAACTGAAAAATATAATCCTATTATTTTGTTTCAACGAAACTGGTATTCATCGTATGTACAACTATATTCACAAGTCCGACTCTGTTTCACAGCAGCAGGTGGAGTCCTATTGAATGGTTAGATTTTGTAATCGAATCGAAAATGTCTGACAAATGAACTGATTTTGTGGGTTTATCAATTAAATTACAACATTGGCGCAATGTTATCAAATGTTCTATTTTTCAAGACGAATAAGTTGGTATCAGAATATCCGCATTTGAGTGGTCTTTTATTTTCCATAAGATGGAAGCATAGTCCTTTTGCATAGCGAGGTTTTTGGGGATAGCCCTATTCCAAAATATTGGCATGTCCGAATAATTGGAGGAAAATTCATAAAAAATCAGATTTTCAGGAAAGATATTCCTTTTATAAAAAAAATAGACATGCTTGACGGATACTTGGCCCTAAAATAGATACCAATCTGATATTTTTTCCAAATTATCAGAAACAAACTTGAATTCTGAATTCTCTAGAAATATTTGACATGTCCTTTTTGAAATTGTTATTACGTCAAAACTGGATCTACGAAAGAGGTCGCCGACGATTGGTCGCGCGAAATAATGTCGCGCACAATTGGGCGCGTAGTAAAAGCGCCGACGAAAAAAGATCGCATACAATTGAAATCTATCGCGCGAGAAAATGTCGCGTAAAAAATATACATATGTAATAATATACATCGTAGTTATTTGTTAAGTTATTGATTTGTAAACAAACAGATTAACGAAGGGATGTCATTATCAGGGCAGGTATAAGTACAAGTCACAATCATGTTGCAGATGCATCCATATTATAAGCAAAGGGTACTTGTAATAGAATAAACGAAATGGCTCATCAAGTTGAACTTACAACACAAGGTATAGTAGCAACTGTTTCACAAGAAATGACTGTAGCTGCAGCTGGGCAGTTACCTTCCATGTCATCCCTAAAGCGAACAATTCAACACCCAACAAAGAATAGAAGCTTTTTGATTCAATAATTGACAAGGTTGTACCTACATACATGGTTGAAATTAAAAAAATTATTTTCATGACATACATTCCTTAAAAAAGTGTCCCGCCTACACCTATGGAATTCAAGCGACCTAATAAATATATAAAAACAGTAGAAAGTCAAATTTCAAAAATATACCTATCCCTTAAGGGCTATTTAAATACGAATTACAGAAGTTGAAAGTTTTTGAAAAATTTCTTAAATTCAAGAACCCTTGGACATAAATCCAAATATAAATTTTTGCAAAGGGGGGTTTTTGGTACGGTTATTTCAAAAATTCGCAGAGAAAATTTGTTTGTCCGCAAAATTCAAGAAAGTTTAATTTTTAGTAAAGATATTCCCAGGATTTTATTATTATAATGTTCTTGGCTCACATATATTTGGTTTGATTTTGTTATACGTACCTAACCCCACATATTTACACAGGAAATTAACAAATAATAAGATTTTTAAGAAAACTTTTCAAATTGTTAACAAAATAAATCTGATGGAAGAAATAAAATAAGGCACAGAATTACAGTCTGGCAATATCCACTTTCAATGTAAATACGATTGATTAAATATGTATAATTTTAATCTTGAAGGTTAACAAAACATATTTAATAAAAACATTAAGGTAGAAACGATTAACGTGAAAAACTTACTTTTAACAAATTTAAACATCTACGAAAATATTAATTTGTGAAGACTGAAGTAATTTTTCCCAATAAGTTTGTTATTCTTTTTCTCAATTTTTTTTAAGCAAATAGTACCAGGAATTTATACAATTTATTAGAAATATAATAACCTATATACAATAGTACAGGAAATTGTATCAATTAGTAGAGGCACGTTTTAAAAAAATATATTTCAATGACGAATGCAAATCACAAGGTCATTTGACACAATTCACATAGATATTTTTATTTACATTATGTAACACAAGCTCATGTAAACAAAAACAACACAAATGGCGATAAGGTCAGAATCAGTAGGTGATCTCTGGTCAAGACTTGACCACTGGACTAATCTCACAATAATGAGTTCAATAGTCACATTTTTCCCTGGGGAATATAAGACATGTTAGAAATCAGCGGTTGTATTTTTTATTTGACGTCGGTTACCTTAACAATTTTAATAAACATTTTAACGGCTGTCAATCGTTTCGAGTGAGAAAAATAATAAAATTAGATATTTGACAATGTAAAGTTTTGAAATTAGAGTTAAAAAGAGTTACTGACCGGTAATGATATGATATAGTATATTACAAACCTAGGCCAGTAAAGTAAGAAATGTAATTGACAAACATATGATCTGACGCTTTCTTATTTACTGGCCAAGGTGTGTATACTATTTTTCTGTTCGACGGAGCCGGAAAGCGGCAACTTCGTTTAGCGCAGCGTCCTGAAAGTTGACGCTTTTCGGCCGGAGGACAGAAAAATATATTGTGTTAAGCCAATTATATATCAGTTGCAATGTCAGAAAGCTTATTAAAGCCGACTAAACATTCAGTTTTCTATACAAGTTATATTTATTCAAAGCAATTACATCCCTGGCTTTCATATTGTTTTTGTATTATTTTTTTTTCTCAGACTTTAAAACTCTTTCAATTTTTTTACAGAGAAATAGGAAACGTCCCAGAAATGAAAAGAGAAAATTAATCGAATAAGTGATTCTGTCTCTTTTCACTTCCATACGCGTTTCCTTTATCTATCAGCTCACCCCAAAAAACTCAAAACCACTTGCAAATGACACGTGAGTTATAACTGACAATGGCATTCCAACTGGCATACGTTACGCTTATTTTGAATATTTCTTTGTTACATTGTTATTATACAATATAGCATATAGAAATATTTGGAAAATTAGATTAAGAATTGCTATTTATTATCGAAACGAATTTCTATTTATTATCGATACAAATGGTAAAACCTGTTGATGTATACAGGGCTATCTGTTATTAATAAGGGCTCTGAACCAACCTTTGTAACTAGAAACAGATCAGAGGTATTAGACTTAACTATCAGCTCAAACTTTCTGAGCAGTAAGATACAGCATTGGGCTGTATCTACTGAACCTTCGTGTTCAGATCATAGACATATTCAATTCAACATTGAAATAGGCCAGAGGCCAGTAGTGGAATATCGCGACTCAAAAGCTACTGATTGGAGTGGATATAAAAATTCCCTTCAACTGTACATTGAGGATGGTTTCACCACAATTAACAGTTGTGATGCGGAAAAACTTCGCGAAGCAGTGATCTTCTCCTATCATGAAAACTGTCCACTCAAGACTAAAAGAGATAATCGCAACTCTACTTGGTGGAACAAATGCCTAGAAAAGCGAAGAAAAGAAGTTCGACGACTATTTAACCGAGCTAAAGAGTCAGGCAACTGGGAGCTTTATAGAACTGCTCTAACAAGTTACAATAAAGAAATCAGAAAGGCGAAGCGGGAGTCTTGGAAAAAGTTCTGTGAGAGTATTTCTGATATACCTCGTAGTACTAGAAACCACAAGATTCTCTCTAAAGAGTCGATTGCCGAGATTGGGTCGATGAAGCGACCTGATGGCACTTTCACGACCTCTAGAAAAGAAACGTTAGAGCTTTTGATTAAAAATCACTTTCCTGGAAGTTTGACTCTGGATAACAATCGACCTCCGCTCTTTGAGGGCGCAAGGCGGCCAAAAAAGATCGATTGGGAGGCCGCCAAGGAAGTTATCACAGCACCAGCAGTTGAATGGGCAATCAAATCTTTTCAGCCTTTAAAATCTCCTGGTGAGGATGGAATATTTCCAGCTCTGCTGCAAAACGGACTGGAATTACTTTTACCCATCCTCATTAAACTGTATAGAGTCTGGCGTGGAATTACATACCACCCAGTTGCTTGACGGCTAGGGTGGTATATATACCGAAAGTGGGCCGCACAGACCCACACCCTAAATCGGTCAGACCAATTAGTCTAACATCTTTCCTGCTTAAAGGACTTGAAAAAGCACTGGATTGCTACATTAGGCGGGTAGCTTTATATAATTCCCCCCTGAGCATCCACCAATATGCTTATCAAACTGACAAATCAACAGATGTAGCATTACACAACCTTGTTGAGAAAATCACACAATCCCTTAACAACAAGGAGATTGCGGTGGCCATATTTCTTGACATTGAAGGAGCATTTGACAATGCACTACCGACCACCATTGGTTCAGCTTTGACTGAAAAGGGCATCAAACCAACCATTACCGGCTGGATATATGCCATGCTCACTAATAGGACAGCCACTACATCTCTTCAGGACGAGACCATTAGCTTTAAGGTTTCCAGGGGCTGCCCACAAGGTGGAGTACTATCTCCCCTACTATGGTCACTCTTGATGGATAACTTGCTTAGCGCTCTCGAAAGAAGAGGGGTAGAACTGCAAGCGTATGCAGACGACCTTGTCATCCTGGCAAGGACCAAGTCAGGAAGGGTAGCATATAATACTCTCTAAAAGACGTTGGACGATGTCCACAGTTGGTGTCAGAGGGAACAGATGTCTGTTAACCCTGGTAAAACTGTAATAGTTCCCTTCACTATGAAAAGAAAGTTGGAGGATATTCCACCACTTTCCTACAATGGTGAGGTTATTCCATTTGCAGCGGAAGTAAAATATTTGGGGATTATCCTAGATATGAAACTTACTTGGAACGCTCACTTGGAGAAAGTTATCCATAAGGCCAGACTATCCTTGTGGACATGTCGTAGGATCTGTGGAAAATCTTGGGGCTTGGGACCCAAACAAATCTATTGGATATATGTGATGATCGTTAGACCAATGATCACATATGGAGCTATTGCCTGGTGTCCAAAAGCTTTACAGCGAACGGCACAAGCAAAGCTCTCTGGTTTACAGAGACAGGCTTGCCTGGCAATTACTGGTGCTATCAGCTCCACACCGTCAGCAGCCATGGAAATTCTTCTGGACCTACCTCCTCTCCATATATTTTTGGAAAGAGAGGCTAGATGGACAACTTACAGAATTGTGCATATTTCTAAATGCACAAATCAGGCTTATACAGAACGAAGCAGAATGCTAGTGGACACTGAAAGTCACAGTATTCTGGGAATGACCTCTGACATAATGCCTCCAACAGTAAACTACGGCCTGCCTTATACCGTCCTAATTCCAAATAGATATGAATGGGTCCTCCGTAAGGATGAACTATTAAGAGCAGACAGCTGTTGGTACACAGACGGTTCAAAAACACCCTCAGGCTCTGGTGCAGGTGTATACGGGCGCAGACCTAGGACAGAAATCTCAACCTCTCTAGGATCCTATGCAACCGTATTCCAGGCGGAAATTTACGCCATTGTTTCATGTGTGGAGAGATTGGAGCAAGCCAATCTCATACATAGAACAATAAAAATTTTCTCGGACAGCCAAGCGGCTTTGAAAGCACTTAGCTCTCACCGTGTAACGTCGAAATTGGTTTTAGACTGCCAAAGAAGACTCTCCTTAATCGGAGAACTCAATAAAGTATTGCTGGTCTGGATCCCTGGCCATTCTGGCATGGAAGGAAACGAGAAGGCAGACTCTCTTGCAAGGGAGGGTGCCGTACGTGTTTCTATCGGACCAGAACCAATAATTGGCATCGCAATAAGTTTTGCCAAACAAACACTGAATACCTGGACGGCAAGAAGAGCTTTAGACTTCTGGCATAATTTACCAGGATTGGTTCATTCAAAGGCTTTCATACATCCTTCGAAGAATGTCTCCTAAAAAATGTTAGACTATAGCAGGCATGACCTACGTTGTCTAACAGGTCTTTTAACAGGCCACTGTCATCTGAATCATCATATGCTAAAACTTGGACTGTCGGAAGATCCGACCTGCCGTCTTTGTCTGGAAGATGATGAATCAGCAGAGCATATAATTTGTGCCTGCCCCGCCGCGGCTCGAATCAGGTATCTGATGTTTGGCAGGGATTCTCTCTCGCCCTCGGACCTGAAATATCATTCACCAAATAAACTAATTGGCTTTGTTAAGAAGCTGAATTTGTTTGGTGAAATCTGAATAGGTATGAGCCACAATCGACTCTTGCGAGTCGCAGTGGAGGGCCTTATAGACCCACTCATCAAAAACCTAACCTAACTCTAACCTATACAGGGTAAATTACGGACAACGGGACGGAAATTCATATATAGTTCATCATATCAAAGTAAATATATGTCGACCTTAAAATAATAAAGCTTTAAAGAAAAGTTAATATCTACTAAACCAAGTACATCTTAAGCGGGGTACAGACCAAGTTCGCGAGCTGTTCTCGAACAGTTCCGAGCTTGGTATGTAGGCGAGTACACGTACAATTCTAGAACAGCTCGGCAGTTCGTTGTGGGTTCCGAGTCCACTCGGTAAAATCAAAGGGTTCGTTCGTGAAAAGGTAGCGAGCTTAGTATGTATGCGTGGACGTTAACTATTTCTTGAATGTTTTTAAAATTATTTTGGAACACTCTAGCGAACTCGACGAACTGTACACGGGTGGGAGGAATTAAAAGAAACTCTTCTGGTGTGAACGTACGTGTTTGCGAGCTGATTGGTTAAATCGGGCGGGTTCGGGAGAAGTTCACGAGCAGCTCGCGAACTTTGTATTTTGGTCTGTTGGGCAATTGTTAAATGCGTTCCATGATCGAGTATTGAACATTTTTTTACAGAGTGTTCAAAATTTACAGTTCCAGTATTAGATCATTCAATTATGTAATATGAGGCTTTAAATGAACCAGCATGTATTTTAATAATTTGACATAGCTAAGAACACTCTGTACTTAGGTACAGGTATAGCTTACTTTTGATAGACAGAAAAGTCCCATAGAAAAATATAGCTTTAATATGCCACACTTTATTGGGAAATTCTGTATATTTCCAAATAATTTTATAATGTAGCCAATAAACAGGGGGATTTATAAGTAATGGGCCAAATTGTAACTACACGTTCAGAAGACAAAAATAATATTTCACTCAACAATGAAAGACAGTATATCTACATTATTCCTCGTGTTCATTGGTATAATGCCTGCAAGCTATGATATGCTACTCACTGCTACTCACCCTAGTAGTCTGAAGTGTTTCGCTGCAGGCTGTACGACACTACGAAGGTGTTTCCCCAGTGGTCACCCATCCAAGTACTAACCTCGCTCGACTCTGCTTGGCTGTAGTTATTGCATCAGAGGCGTTCCAATCACTTTTTCTTGACAGTATTTACTGGTTTTAGTGAGGGCGAATAAGAATATCTGGAAAGTTTTGAGTTAACTCGAAGATGTCTCCACATACGCCATATTGAATAGTTGAAATTAGCTACACATTTTTTGTCACTACAGCTTCATCATTTCTGCGTAACAGTGATAGTTTTTAGACTTTCCCCGCTAGAAATCTCAGCACAGTTGATCGTAATTCACCCTGTATATTGTTATTCAGTTGTTTCCCTAATTATGAAATTTATATACTGGTATGATATAATTTGACCTTGAAATACCTAAGTGGGTATTAAGGGTTATATACTACGTCAATGTACAGGCGAATGTGTTTGTTTACAAATAAAAGGCTTGTATAATAGGCCAAACAATAGAGCATGCAAGTATAGTAATTTTTGACAAAAATCCTAGTAGAAAACGTATGATGCCATTATATAAAAGACATCACGTAGTATAATTTTGATATGTTTTGGACACGCAAATGTTTTTCAGTAATTTGTTATAAACATTTAAAACGAAAAAAAAAACACCCTTTTTGGTGTTTTTCATATAACGTAAAAAGTACTCAAGCAATCTCAATGGTATGTATGGATAAATCGTAGGTAATTAAAATACGAACAAAATGAGGGGTCGAGCGTGTTAATCGGATAATTAGGAAACGAGAAAATTTGGAAGAACCGAAAAATATAACAAATTACTGAAAAACATTTGCTTGTCCAAATTATATAAAAATAATACTGTAAGACAATTTTTTTTCTCACCCAGTTATTCTTAAAATAGTGTTCGTAAAATAAATTAAATTATGGGTATACCCTAACCAATTGTCTGAAACAGATAAATAAAGTATCATAATGTCACGTCGGCGATAAAGTAGTCTTCGAAGCCACGAAAGGGGAAAGAAAATTTTAAGAACGATTCGAATTTTTAGATCCTAGTATCTACCTGAAGTGTTCACTTGAGCCAAATAAATCTGTTTGTATTATTATGCAGTGTATTATTATGTTGCTGTACTGTGGAGAGTTTGTGCCACTTGCAGTGTATTATTATTTTGCTGTACTGTGGAGAGTTTGTGCCACTTGCAGTTTAACTCACATAACTATACTGTATTGTGGAGAGTTTGCGCCACTTGCGGTTTGTCCATTCCTGATACAGGGTTACTTCGAACGTCACCCATATCTCCTTCCACCCCCCTGTATTGTGGAGAGCTTGAGCCACTTGCAGTGTAACCTTATTTTGCTGTACTGTGTAGAGTTTGTGCCACTTGCAGTTCAACTCACATACCTATACTGTATTGTGGAGAGTTTGCGCCACTTGCGGTTTGTCCATTCCTGATACAGGGTGACTTCTCACGTCACCCATATCTCCTTCCACCCCTCCCCTGTATTGTGGAGAGTTTGAGCCACTGGCAGTGTAACCTTATTTTGCTGTACTGTGGAGAGTTTGTGCCACTTGCAGTTTAACTCACATACCTATATTGTATTGTGGAGAGTTTGCGCCACTTGCGATTTGTCCATTCCTGATACTGGGTGACTTCTCACGTCACCCATATCTCCTTCCACCCCCCTGTATTGTGGAGAGTTTGAGCCACTTGCAGTGTAACCTTATTTTGCTGTACTGTGGAGAGTTTGTGCCACTTGCAGTGTATTATTATCTTGCTGTACTGTGGAGAGGTTGTGCCACTTGCAGTTTAACTCACATACCTATACTGTATTGTGGAGAGTTTGCGCCACTTGCGGTTTGTCCATTCCTGATACAGGGTGATTTCTCACGTCACCCATATCTCCTTCCACCCCCCTGTATTGTGGAGAGTTTGAGCCACTTGCAGTGTAACCTTATTTTGCTGTACTGTGGAGAGTTTGTGCCACTTGCAGTGTATTATTATTTTGCTGTACTGTGGAGAGTTTGTGCCACTTGCAGTGTATTATTATCTTGCTGTACTGTGGAGAGTTTGTGCCACTTGCAGTGTATTATTATTTTGCTGTACTGTGGAGAGTTTGTGCCACTTGCAGTGTATTATTATTTTGCTGTACTGTGGAGAGTTTGTGCCACTTGCAGTAGTTATAATATTGTTTGTGGAGGGTTTGTGCCACATATTCCTTACATGCACTGTGGAGAGTTTGCGCCCCTTGCACCTTTCCTAATAACCCTAAATATTCACTATTAGGCATTTATTTTTGATCAAGTGAAGTTTTAACTTTACTTTAGTACTGATATGCATAATCACAGTTCAACCACATAAGATGCATCTTGTATATTATTAATACTTTTATTAATTTTGGGGATTTCAACTATACTAATCGTTAGTTAAATAATTAATCATTATTTATGGCAAATCGAATACTCAGAGTGTTTTTCTATCTAATTCCAGGTACGTCATATCGGTTGTTCAACCTACTTGGACCATGTCCATATTGACTGATTAATTAAATCCAGGCATCACGCCCAGTGTCTTGTAAATAGTTATTTTCAACATTTAGATTTGTTTTATTATCTATATTATAAACAATATAATGTAAGTACACAGTAAGTAATTAAAAGATAAATTCTTATTAAATATATCAATCTTTACAAATCACTCATTCTCATCCTCAAGTCAAGTTTTTCCCTCCTTACAATACTACGTAATGTCTTTTATAAAATGGCATTATCCGTTTTCTACTAGGATTTTTGTCAAAAATATTTACCTATTGCTTGGTCTATAATAGTCTTAGATTTATTTAATATGAGTAGGTGGTAATATGTCAGTTGGGCCAAAAAATCAGGTAGTTCCTAATCCTACCATTCAGTTGGGCCTAGAATATGAAATCAAGAGATTAACTACCTGCACCCTTAATAATCTTTTAATGCAATGTTAGGTAGGGTAGGTACCTACCTGTTTCAACAAATTGATAACAATAAATATTTCTAGTTTAAGAGTCTGTTTTCATTAATTCAGTCTTTGATTAAGATGGAATCATTCCCAGTGAATTTAATGTTTATATAGTGAGACAGGTTGTGAGTTATTGGTTATGGATAAATTTAAATTTTCTAAAGCAAATACATTAAAGTGCGATAAGATACGTTGGAGATGTGTGAACCGCAAATGGGTTAGGTTAGGTTAACGCAAATGATTAAGAGGAACTGTTTGTCTCGTTTTAATTTTATTAAATGTAATATTTACCTACTTCTTTGGAATAAATTACTATTTAGTGGATTTGTATTATTTTTACCTGTTCAGAAATTGGACCAACAGACCTATAGGATTATATTGACCCATGTTCAGCAACGGATTATAGCAGGTATTTTGGCCCAACTGAATGATCCCCGAGTAGGTATATATTTATGTGAAAAGCGTGAATAAAATACAAGAAACAGTAATCAATCATTCTACATCTCGATTAACATTTGATTATTTTACATTACATTTGATGCAAATGGGAATAATAATATATCAAGTCAAATTTCTTTTATTCATTGGAGGTTTTTACAACTGGAATGACCTGCCCAAAGAAATAATATTATTCACTCTTTTTGTTAATATATTCAAGATCCTGTGTGACAATTACGTTCAGTTACTACCTACCTGATTTTATATTGTATTTTAAGATTACTGTAGGAATTTATTCCTTAAATAATCTTATCTATGTTAATAATAATAACAAGAATAACATGTTGTGAATACACATTTTATTTAAAATAGGTAAATGGGCTATTACTTCACAAGTATTCAATC
This sequence comes from Lochmaea crataegi, assembly GCA_947563755.1. Classification (NCBI taxonomy): domain Eukaryota; kingdom Metazoa; phylum Arthropoda; class Insecta; order Coleoptera; family Chrysomelidae; genus Lochmaea; species Lochmaea crataegi. Next base: position 11,858,639 of record OX387427.1, read on the forward strand.
AAATATTTATGTACTTCATAATATGCCGATAGTGGTTTATTCATACAAAAATAAAAAAACATGTTAAAGCATGCATATGTTCAAATTTTATAAATTCTTGAGAATTTTTAAGAAAGTATTTTGAAAAGATATACCACGTTGTATTAATCAGATTTTTAAGTAGTTGTTGTTGGCACTTCATTTACCTTCGTACTATGATAACTTGCATTAACAGGTTCACTGCGGACGACGCGGATCCGGATCCATGATCGGTAGTTCCTATGCACTAACAGCGCGGATCCTCGCTTTAGACACTTGCTCTTTCATTAATCTATATGATATTTGAATAGCACGAGATTTGCACACGTATTTTCTACATTAGCATATAGGAGTAGGTTGTGGTAACGGAAATTACGTCACAGTTTTCAATATTGTCACGTGTTACAATTTTGTTCCTGTTATTTTAATTATGTGATACTTAGATTGTAATTTATTTTCGTTACTTTTTTAATGTATTTATGTCAGTTTTTGTTCTTTTTTTTTAATAAATAGTACTTGTTTTTCACTTTGAGTTTTTATTTCAATATTAAGGCGCCCGTTAACATATGATTGAAAAATCCGTAGTCAAGTGCTAAAGCCGCGGATCCGCGTCCTTTTCACAGTTACTCCGAAAGGACTATGCTTCCATCTTATGGAAAATAAAAGACCACTCAAATGCGGATATTTTGATACCAACTTATTCGTCTTGAAAAATAGAACATTTGATAACATTGCGCCAATGTTGTAATTTAATTGATAAACCCACAAAATCAGTTCATTTGTCAGAAATTTTCGATTCGATTACAAAATCTAACCATTCAATAGGACTCCACCTGCTGCGGTGAAACAGAGTCGGACTTGTGAATATAGTTGTACATACGATGAATACCAGTTTCGTTGAAACAAAATAATAGGATTATATTTTTCAGTTGTATAAAGATATGATAGATTGCAATCAAATTATGTAAAAAAGGTACATCTCTCAATTGACAATCTAACATCTTTAAATAAGTTTGTCATTTTGTAATAGCAGTTTATTATAACGTTTTCTATATTACAATAGTAAAATTATAATAGGTACATTTAATAACTGACCGACACGTATTTCGTAAACAATTCCGGTACAAACGAATTCCCGTCACGATTCTTAATGACTATAAAATACACTTGAGTTCCCGTCCGACACTTGCAGGTATCTTAATCCCGCACTCGAATTGCCGTCCAGTTTATTTAATCCGCTTCCAGGTAAACTAAATAGTTTTGAAAATTCCAGTAAATCGTAATACCTATTCGTAATCCTGAATTCTAATGAAAAAGTTGAATAACCTATTGGGGTGGCTAGGGGGTCTGTCAGTACTAATTGCTATGAATATATTTTTCTATTATATTTTCTATTATATTAAGTTGTCATTTTCGAAACGGCAGTTTATTAATATACATATTTCCGAACGTTTGTTGTCGTACGCTATAGTGATACACAAAATGCTTGAAGTAATACTAAGTGAAAAGGGTAAACCCTTTCTGGTTAGGTTATATGTTAGGTTAGGTTAGGTTAGGTTAGGTTAGCTTCTTTACATGTATGTATTTTTGACTCAGTTCAGTAGTAGTACTCAATAAAATTGTAGAATTAAAATTCCGTATTTTATTCCAATAATGATGTCATATAAAACAATATCGTGTAATAGTGCCAAACATAAGTTATTTATAACTATTTCTTATTTCATACATCTGAAAACGGACCTCCCTTAAAACTTTTACTGTTCACTTATTACAATTTGCAATAAATACATAGCTATACTCGATAGTCGAAATTCTGTAAAGTGAGTCAGAGCTATCTAATCAACACTTTGGTTAAAGCGCAGTTGCCATATGTATTCTAGAGAGAAATGCTGTATTTTATAAATACACTTCAAATCCATTGTGTCAATATTTCAGGTACAAAAGATGCAATGTAATTAAGTCAATACCAATTTAATATATTTATTTCAAATTTCAAGCAGACTAATAATAATTAGTTTACTTGAAATGTGAAATAAAGTGTTTATGTATATTTCTTGAACGCAAAGTTTGTTGTGAAAAACTCGCCGATTTGACAATGTTGGAGAGTCGCTTCAATGTTCCGGCTTTGAGAACGAGATAGATAGATCGAGCTACGCGAATGAGACAGTGATAGTAAACAGTTATGTGAGGTGTTTATTCTCTTCATGAACGTAACATCAGTATTTGTGTTGTGGTTTTGTGTGATAAATCGGTTATTATTGGTATTTATTGTAATATTTATATCGGTATATTTAGTGACGATAATGGCGGAGTGTAGCGGTGTTGGCTATAAAAAACGGCGTCGTAACAATTTAATTCGGGAAGAAAAAGTCCTCATATTAAATGTGTACGAAGGACTGCGTGCCATGGACAAACAGTTGGGTGTTAGTGACGCTGTGATTAAGTGCAGTTATTTAACTAAAGTTTCTGAGAGTACTATATACAATATTCTAAAGAAATCGCGGGACGGATCTTTGACAAGAGAACGAGGTGAAAACTGTAAACCGGAAAGTAGGGGAAGAAAGAAAATTGTTTTGGACGACCAAACACGGAATGCTATACGTAGGGAAATACATTCTTTTTATTTTAGGAATGAAATCCCCTCGGTAGCTAAATTGAGCAAGGTAATAGAAGCTGATGATACTTTACCAAACATCAGTGATAAAGTTTTGAGACGAACTTTAAAATTAATGAATTTTCGTTACCAAACAAGAAGTAGAAACAGTGCCTTAATTGAACGAAATGACATTGTGGAATGGAGGAGAAATTATTTAAAACAGATACGACAGTTTCGTAACGAAGGACGGCACATATATTATCTTGACGAAACATGGTTAAATGAAGGCCACACTGTGTCAAAAGTGTGGCAAGACATGAATATACGAAGCAATCGACAAGCCTTTATGGAGGGTTTCTCTTCCGGTTTAAAAGCTTCCTCTGGGAAAGGACGTCGACTGATTATCACTCACATTGGCAGCGAGGAAGGATTTGTAGAAGGTGGATTACTAAGTTTTCAGTCCAAAAAAACTGTCGATTACCATGAAGAGATGGATGGTAACCGGTTTGAAACATGGTTTAGATCAATTTTAACAAAGGTAACTCCTGGTTCAGTGATAGTTATGGATAATGCTTCATACCACTCTCGTCGACTGGAGCAAATACCTACTTCAGCTAGCCGCAAGAGGGTTATAATTGATTGGTTAGAGAGTAAAAGCATTCCGCACAACGAGGCAATGCTAAAAGTTGAATTATTATCTCTCGTACGGAAACATAAAAGCAGTTATATTAAGTACGTTGTCGATGAAATGGCGAAAGATTTCAACGTCTCAGTTGTTAGACTTCCTCCCTACCACCGTGAGTTAAACCCCATCGAGCTGGTTTGGGCCCAAGTGAAAAATTATGTTGCGAGAAAAAACAGTACATTCAAAATGGCTGACGTTGAGAAACTGTTTGACGAGGCGCTGCATACCGTTACTGCTGAGAGTTGGCGTAAATGTATTCAACACGTATTAAAAGAAGAAATAAAGTTTTGGGATTTAGACATACGTGTAGAAGTAATGACGGAACCACTCATTATCGATATAGGAGGAGAAAGCGATGATTCTGATGAGTCGTCAGGGAGTGATACCGCTTCCAGTTAGTCAGACATTTTACAAGTGACCTCGCAACATACCTATACTTATCGGTAATTTATTTTGGTCTTGACAAACAACTTTCTTTTACGTAATGATAATGCCGGTTAGCAAATAACGAAAATGTTACCTCAATTTTAGTTTTAGTAGTAGTAAGTTGGAATTGACTTTTAAACATTTTTTTATTTTGTTTTAACTTACTTATGAACAACTTGTGATAAGTTATTATTTCAAATGTTAAAAATTGAAATTCCAGATATTTCAGTATTCGCACCCTTAAACTATGATACGCTCATGGAGTTCACTTTAAATCGGTAGATAACCGATGACGTCACTTTACAGAATTTCGACTATCGACTATAGATATCAGATGATTCAGAGAATTTACCGTAATTACCATAAACACCTTTAAGACAGGTCAGTTTTCACCCTGACGGGAACTCTAGTGACGGCTTAACGTATCCTAATTATGGAACAGGTAGACTGGTTGACTGTAGTTGACGCTGCTGATCGAACTATACCTAATCATGAAGAAATATAATGATGCAAATTAGATTTCAGTTAACAGTGCTTTTTATGTCACGCAAGAGAAAACACTCATCGCCATCAAAATATATATAACACAAAAACCGGCTTCGGCTATCAAAATAATACAAAAATTTAACAAAACCCGGCTTCGGCTATCAAAAAAATCCAAAAATTAAACAAAACCCGGCTTCGGCCATCAAAAAAATTTAATAAAGCAAAAAGGCGACTTTAGCTACCAAAATAATATAAAAACCGGCTTAGGCCAATACAAATTTTTTTTTCAGCTACACTTCGCGGATACAAGGTAATGAGGTCCTCAGGCACTGCCAGTGGGGGGAAGGTGGAGCGCGTAAAAGGGGATACTCTAAGAATTATACATTATCTTTTAGTATCACCCTTTACGTCGGGTTCATTACCTACACACATTTCACAAGCATTTTTGTATTAACAGTTAATAGACATTTAACATCTTGCATATAAAAAGATCTTTTCCGCATCCCTATCCTATTTTTTTTAAAGAGTTACCGATGCCAACAAATACACTACAAAATACTACAAAGAAAAAACAAAATATAAAAATTAACCGATAAAATTAGGTCAGTTCAACCCTGTATGGTTTTATTTATTCATTTCTTATCACCGCTGATATCCTTACTTCGTGGAATCTGTAATACATGCCTATTTACGTATTTTCTCTCTGTCTTACCCATACAATCTCCCTAAGCGATTTTAAAAATAATATCATTAATTGTGGGTTTATTAATTAAATTACAACATTGGCGCAAGGTTATCAAATGTTCTATTTTTCAAGACGAATAAGTTGGTATCAGAATATCCGCATTTGAGTGGTCTTTTATTTTCCATAAGATGGAAGCATGGTCCTTTGATAAAGTTGACTTGTAATGTTTAGGCTATCATATAAAATACCCCAATCAATTTTTTTTACTGTTTGTTAAAACCTGTTAAACATAATTACTGTGGCAGGCTCTTCCAGGTTCATTAAAAGTTGGTATTCAGACGATTTATGGTTGTAATGCTTGGTTGCAAAGCTTCTGCAACTCTGTAAAATATAATTTAATTCATAAAAGAATATCACCAGTTTTAATAATCTAACCTCTGTATTTAAAACCATTCAACTTTATAAATCTAAATATAGAACATTGGTATTGTTAAATAATTGAGTATATGGTATTACCCACGTCTCTTACGACAGTAAACGGGCCCCATTGTAGCATTCTCATTAAATATATTTTATCAGAGATTTGACCATCTCTTGGCATTTACTGTTCCACTACTTGGACATTTTAAAGCGGATTTGTCTGCATATCAGAATAAATATAAATTTACCGTAAATACAATTTATACTTAATGGCCAAGGCAATTTTCAGCTTACGGGTTGGCAAAACCTCAAGTCAGTGTCAGCATGACAGCAAACAATGTACTTTAGTGAAAAGCCAGAAATAAAATATTTTTAAAGAACACACTGAATATTACTACAGCACTGAAAGGGGTCACCATTTACCTTACTTTTGGGGTGTTTTGGTTTCTAATGTTTACCACAAATGTCACAGGTCAGGTTAGCAACATTGTCAGTGCAAGCAACATAGGACTAGCTTTAGCTTGGCATTTGCTTTCTTTGTTATTAAATTTTAAAGACATATATACAAACGGATAAAGTTTATAAAAATAAAACCACGCTATGACGCCAATGTTATGACGTTGACTTTGACAGTTAACAGACATTTGCCGTAAGCCTTAAAAAGCAAAATTCCCTAACTTAAAACGAGCTTTTTATCATTCGGGTACAAGATATATTGCATAAAACATGGTTTATATCTGAAATACTGAAAAATTAAGTTAATAGGTGACCCCTTTCAGTGACTCCCATTTCATATGTCATTTGGATCATTTTATTTTATTGTGTTGGCTACATTGACCTTATATAGAACTCTTCTATTGGAAAAATTCAGCAGTATTGACACAATTGAGGTTAGGTTTAGTATGTCATTCATTGTTTATTAACATCGATCATCGTCTTTTCAAGTTTTTCTGGTGCTCCTGAATCCATTGTTTATTCAATATTGAAAAAATAGTTATTTTCGTTACTAATTAAATAGGCAAATCTGCAGTTAAACGCATTAAAATGCCCAAGAAGTGGAACTTTTCGCATAAATATACACTTATATTAAATAAATCTGAAAATTTCACACCTCTACTTTTTAACCAATAAGATGCCTCAATTTTGACTAGTTACCATGGCAACTAAAAAATTTCCGGAAATTTTTTCGTGGCGCCACGATATTTAAGTGGAAATTATTTGACAGTTGAAAAGGTAAATTAAATTTAATTTATTTAAAATGTCAGGTTGGATTAATAATTTTTTTTCCAAATTATAGTGAGAAATTTTCTTACCGAATACCACGCAAGCTTTCCTGGAAATTTTCTTTCGGGCACGAATATTTTGAGAAAATTATACCTCGTGATAATTTTCAAAATATTCGTGCCCTCAAGAAAATTTCCGGAAATAATTTAAATTCCACACCTGTAATTTTTAACCAATCAAAACGTGTTTTTTGACACATCACAATGGCAACGGATGAATTTTAGTGGAAATTTTTTCCTCGTGGGTACCCAACACCGGAAATTTTTTGACGTTTATAATGACAGAATATTTTTTTGTCAGTCTGGTTTTTTTTGCAAAAACGCAATTTTTTACCACTTGTAGTTACTCAAAACTTATGTAAAATTTAAGAATATACTGTGTAACTACAACGAGTAGAAATCAACAATTTAAAGGTCTAAATTGCTGCCAAAACTGTGACGCGCTGTAAATCTGTTCATGCAGCGTTCCGAATAACCTTTTAAATTCTAATTCTCTATCACTTGTAGTTAGCCCAAGTAGCTATAAAATGAAAAAATATAATATGTTAGGTCCTAAAATTGCCCTTTTGAGCTACTAAAATCAGTAGAAAGTTTGTAAACTGCTTCCATACACTTGACTTCGATTTCCTAGTATTCGCTTAATCTCCAGGCGAAAATTGACATTGTGGAAATAAAATAAATTTTAATTATTTCAAACACAATTTGGTGTGGAATTTTCTTACCGAATACCACACGAGGTCAAATTAAATCTGGAAATTTCTTCTCGTTCATGAATATTTATAGAAAATTATCCCTCGTCTTCGTCTCGGGATAATTTTCAAAATATTCACGAGCTCGAAAAAATTTCCGGAAATAATTTGACCTCTAGTGGTACTACTAGTGAAAATATCATACAATCCTTTTATTTGTAACTAAACACCTTCGATTTATGCCTTACGAGGTACAGGCGAATCAAATACGAGATTCCAATATCGCACAATATTTTTATGCACTAGATCCTTGAATAACAGTCAGTCTTTAAACGTTATATAGTCGGCAGTGAAACAATCTGGAAGACTTAAGAATTGACTAATAACAGTAATAACAATCCCACTATTTTCCAAAGTTGGGTAATAATCTCCAATATTCTTTTGGTGAAGGGAATACGTTCCCAAAATAAATTAGTATATTTGCCGTTGAACATGAGTGTCATTTTTGAACAATATTTTGTTTGATTTATCGCTTACTATAAGTTATAAAGTAATACTTAATAATCTGAATACAGAGGTCGTCTTGCTGAAATAAAATATGTAGTTCATAGTACAAAATTTACCACAGCCTCTAAATTGCTTCATTCTCTGAACAAAACCATCGGCATAATTAGTTGGAGTTAATTTTTAAAGCCATATAACCGTAAACGCTGATTCAGCCAGGGTCTATTTTACCACTAGGCCTACTAGGGCCCAATGATCAAAGGGCCCGGAACGGAGAGCATAAAATCATAAAAAAATGCAAAAAAAATAATACTATAAGAAATTTTAATATTAGTGTAAAAATATAGAACACTTTTATAATATGGATGTCGATGTTCGTGATAACTTAGTGGATGAGCTTGTACACTTTAAGGAACTGTGCAAATCAAATAACATTTCCCTGGATTCACAAAAAATGTTTTGGATTGACGCCAATCGTTCAATCTACGTTTTCAAATGTTGAAATATTGTTACGATTATATTTAACAATTCCTATTAGCAACGCATCAGTTGAAAGATCCTTTTCTACTTTAAAACGAGTCAAATATTATTTAAGCTTATTTAATCTTACTTAGCTGTTTTAAATGTTCAAAGCGATATTTTGGACAAATTAAACATAGATGGGATAATCAATAAATTCTCCGAAATAAAAGTGAGGAAGAAAATTTAGACAATTGCCTATGTAGTTATTAACAATGTTATTAAATCATAAATACTCGGGTTCCTTTATTTCTTATTAGTCATGCTTAACTTTTGAATGAAAGTTTTTGTTTTCTTATTTGTTTTATGTACCTAAATATATATATTTTTCAATTTTATTTTGTTTTTTTACATGGATGTCCTCATAACAAAAATTAAAACAGAATCTTCAAGCCTATTGGTTACATTCCAATATACGGAGCAAGACAGGACCCGAAAATTTGATGGTGCCTGGGGCCCATCTCAGTTGAAAATAGGCCCTGGATTCAACACCAAAATGTTAAAGTAGAAAGATCAGTTGAAAATAATGTTCCTATTTTAATTATATTTCTATTCATTTTCGATATTTAAGATAACTCATATAAGTTTAAGAAATATAAAACTTAAAATTATTGAATTGTAATTCATTTTTATACTGCGTTTTTGAACATTAATAATATCCCTTAAACAGAAAATATTATTAAAATATTTTTAAATTCGCAAAAATTAATGAAAAAAAAATCGGCAAATAATTGTAGGAATGAACGACTTTTTAACAACTTTATAAAGATAAGAACTTTCATAATTATTATCTGTATAGTAGAGCATTTAAAACTAGTTATAAAAAAAATATTTTAGAGAATATCTTAAATTCGTCTATTTAAAATTAATAAAATAATGGTACCTTATTACACCTAAATATTATTTGACACAAGCAGTACGTCTTCTTGAAACACTATTAACGGATTTTTTGACACTAAGTTGGACACGGCTTCCTTTAATAGTATTCCTATGCGATTTCCACCGACTCTATTATCCAGATCAACCGCAAATGTCGTTCAAAACCTTACGCTCGCTTTTTATCGCATGTGTTCTTGTTTTTAATCACCTACTATATTTAGTAACTGCGATAAAGTACGCCCAAAATGATCTAACATTGTGAAAAAATGTGTTATTGTCGAGCCACTATATATTTAAACACTAAAGCATCAAGTTGTGCTAGATGTACTGCGAGTACTATTTGCATTTTAACTATGGGAAACTACAACCAGGTGAGAACAAATGAATGCCTAAGCCAGAGGAAAGCTGCACTAAGAGTTTTGATCCTGACAGGACGTTGCCGCCTGAATGTGCACCTCTGAAAGGTCAAACTAGTGGAGAAAGAAGAATGTAAATTTTGAGGAATGGAATTCCTTCACATACCTGCATAGGGCACATCACCTAGAATTTTTTCGGGAAATAGGTCTGAAAGAACTACTAGGAAGTGGGGATATTCCTTTTATACTGAATATTGTGAAATAGTTTAAAAATGAACAGTAGATCTCAATTAAAATTATTTTATTCTACTCAAATAAGTATAAAAATCAATAAATATAATAATATAAGGGTAAAATCAGTCATCAAGTTGACATAGAGATGCAACTCCACGATTTATCCAATGCTTTTCAGGCAAGTTTGAATTTAATGTAATAAACATCACAAAATTAGTGGAGTGTCCTGTTGTCGACAAAACTCCTCTTCTAGCACTTGTCTTATAAACGGGACACTTATAGCATTGAGTGGGTACAAATTTCGATATTTCAGCTGGTTTCATCCACATAATAGGGATCGTGTCGAAGAGTACTTTTGGAAAGGATTCGTTTATTCTTCTTAGTTTTCTGTCCCATCTTGCACCTTCTAGAAACAGTCCCTGAAATAATTATACTTAGTATTAGCTTCCATTTTGTTATGATTTTGGTGGTTATTTACTTAGGGCCGGATTTACAAGACAGTTTCATACAAGGTATAAATAACAGTATAGTTATTCTGGGAGTTATACCAGGTATAAAAGTAGTTGGTTTTACTATGCTTTTTTACACCAATATAGTGTTGCGAGGTCACCAACTCAAAGCCGGTCCTGTCCCTCGATTATAAATTTTGGCGAATGCGCTTTCCAGAACCTTCTGGTTTATTGCAGTATTTACGCATATGAGGAGCGTCATAAAATACTAGAACTTTCCAGAACCGAAAAGGACTATATATACGCGGGTTCCCGAGTGCGTAAAGAGTTAGTTAGTTAGTTAGTTCGAGAGAGTTAGTGAAACGGACAGTAAATAGTTAGCACACAGAAGTTCTTAGTAATCGGACAGTGAATAAAATAGTGAAGACAAATAGTGTAATATTCGAGTAGTGAAAATAAATTAGAACTAATATACCGAGTGTAAATAAATTAGTAGACATTAAGTAGAGCGTGTATATAAATTAAGTTTAATATAGTGTGTGTGTGTTTCTTTAAATAAATAGATAGTAATTAGCCATAGTGTGTATAATTTTATCCCACAAGTAAAAACTATTTAAATGAATAATAAAAACATTACAATAGCAATTTTAGGAGTAACGCGAAAGTAGTTCATATAAATTGATATCTCTTGTCATTTATGTCATATTTTTCTTCGTTAACCTTACAACTTAAGACAAAAAGTGTTTTTATTGGTTTTTATCAGTTTTTTTTTATTATTGTAAAATGGATTTGAACGATCTTCCAATATTTGAATCTTCCGATGAAGAAGATATGGTTGTGCTAAGAAGGAAGCCAAAAACTACACGTGAAAGGTAACTACTCAAAATTTTTTCAAATTATCAATTTTTTAATAATTCATGTTTTCGAAACCTTAGATAACAATGAGTTTGTGGCCAGATTTAGGTTAGAAAAGGAAACGTTTTTACATATTCTAGAGCACATCAGAGAAGAAATATCAGGTTCGTTCCAACTGGCGATAGAACCGTTCGAGCAAGTGCTATATTTCTTTCGCTTTTCAACTGATTGTAGTATCGTTCTTGGTATGGTACAAAAACTACCTTCTGGAAGGGGTAATAAAGTTGATCCGCAATGATGTGTCAATCGCTAATTCGAGTTTGCGCACTATATAGTACTCTATACGATTCCAGAATGTTTCCTAAATACCAGTTGGAACAATCCTATCATCTTTTTCCCAAAGCAATCATGCTCTCACTGCTGAAACTAAATTACTACAACGCGCTCTTTTATCAAAATTTACACATTCACTACAAATAAAAATGGAAGTTTAAGCCTACAAATGTCAAACTAGTGTAAACAATCAGCGTATTTGTCACTTTTTAAGGTTATTCGTAGAGTAACCGACATATCTGTCTGTTCGGTGATGGCATGGCTTATTCTAGTCTTTCCGAGAATCTTATTCCATTGTTTAACTTATAGCTGCTTTGTAAAACGCTAGAATACATCCTATACCGAGAGTAGTCTTACTCTTAGTTTATACCGCTATTGTAAAACCGGCCTTTAATCGACAAATTCTTTCGTGAAAAAAATTACGTTTTTCTGGTGGAAGCATTTCTTTTAAATAAAAATTATACATTTATCTAAATAAAAACAATATAAATATTTCGTGAAACTTTATAGAGGGTACAATCGAACCAAATCGCATTTAAAATTAAAAAAAAATCAACAGAAGTTATGGATCCTATTTCTTAATGACTCCGTAGCTGTTTATTAGTCCAGTAAATGAAAGATGAAAAGTAGGATGAGTGTACAAAAATCCTGCCGGTCCATTTATTTTCCGTGAAGGGTAGGGTTTGACTAGTAATTGAACATCCAGAAATTTCACGAACCTCATCGCCATTTTGGGGGGGTAAGTATTCCCGGCCCAAAAGTTCCAAAAATCGGTTTTCCTAAAATATTATCTACAAAAATGGTCCTCATGATTTTTTTCGCAACATTAATATTTTTCGCAAAAACCGATGTTGAAAAATCCATAATTTTGAGATCCAGAAAAATGGCTGTTTCTTGCACAACCAAAAAGGAGAAATACCCAGCTTTAAAATGACGTACAAACCTTTAGACAGTGATTGTTCGCAAAATATTCCCAACCTTGAAAAACAGCAAAAATTTGGAAATGAAAACACCAACTGAAAAATCAAGGGGCAAGAAAGATGACCAATAATAAAGACCTTTAAAGGACCCGTAATAACAAAAAATCGAGAGTAAATGTCTATTATTAAGATAAATATAAGTAATTTCCCGACACTCGAAAAAAAAGTTATTACAAAATCTTTGACCCATTTTATAAATATGGTGGAAATATAAAAATGGGCCTTAAATCATCGGATATGATAGCTGTGGGTTTCCCCTTTCATCTGAATTTTGATTCGTAAAAAAATATGCATTTTTACCCGAGATGTTGAATAATTTGTTCGCCCGGTCATGAGTAAGTGCAAAGAACCCGCTCTTTCAACTCCGGAGCGGGAGCTCAACATAAGGATCCTGCTTGAGGACCATTATCTCGAAAACTATCGAGTTTGCCATATTTTACGAGATATTGGCGGGAAACCAATTTTTGGAACTTTGGGGCCGGGAATACCCCCCCAAAATGGCGCATTTTTCAAAATGTGAGTGTTACAGACATTTGAAAGAAACTCTGGCTTGTTCAGTTAAGAGTTTAAGTAAATTTTTCTAAATTATAAAAAACAATTCTATGATCGTAGTCATTAATTTGTGGTTTTACCTGTGCATTTTGAATCAAGTGCTAACTGAAAGAAACTGTAATGGTATACTTACGTCAATGAAAACGCTAAATTCTTCTTCATCCTTTTTTTGCTGCGTATTAAAAATTTAGTTCTTTATATAATAATAATGTAACCACAGAAAGATGTAAGTAACTAGGTACCCAATTTGCTGATGATTATATGAGGTAAATAAGTGGACTTTCTTAAAACATTTAACAAATTACTACTACCAAATTACAATCAATTCGTAAAAATATAAATTAGAATTATGTGCAATAGAATAATTTACTATTTACCGATGATTACAGGTTTTTTTCTACAATCGTCAGACGGAAGGAAACGAGAATAATGTTTCGTAATGCTGTGGGTAGACATTTATGGAGGAGAGTAATATTATTTCTTTCTATGTATAATTGAAAAATCTTCAGAAACCGCCCTAAAAAGTACTCACGCCGGTGCTAAACAGTGAAAAAGTGCTAGTGATCCCAATTCCTATTAAATTCCCTTCCAAGCATGCCTAAATCCAGGCCCAAACATAAACACGTCGACACTTTTGAGGAATTTCCTCAACTTCTCTCTACTTCTAAAACCCCAAAAAACTCCAAACCACGCCTTCTAGTGTAAATTCCTGGAATTCCCGAATTTAAACCGAAATCTTCAACCTCCAAGACTTCAACCTCCCAATCATCTGCCAAAAAAGCTTCCGAGACACCCTCCAGCAGCTCCAAAATACCCTCACTTATGGAATCTTCGATTCCACGTCCCAGATCTCCGTCTTATGCCCAGGCTGCAGCCCCCTCTTCACACTCTTCACGCTCCTCCCAAGCCTATTCAATCCATGGAGAATCCATACTCACTCAAATCAACGAAGAAGCCTCAGTTCAGACTTCTACTTCTAATCCTCCCTCCCATACATCATCATCTACAATTCCATTACAAACTCTGAACCTCCGAAACCTCCCACCCAAACTATGCTCTCAGAAGGAACTTTTCATCCTTCTTCATTCTCAGAGGTAAAATCTCCTATTTAAAAGCCAATCCGAATGGCACTGCCCTCCTCAAAGTTCCGAAGGACATCTCTCCTAAGGAACTTCAACTCAGACTTCATAATGCAATCGGAGACATCAAACTGTTATGCCTACCGCTCCATCCAAATACTTCTGCCTCCATAAACAAGACTTCAGCCAACACCAACACTCCAAACTTCTCCTTCGTCATCAAAAATGTTGACAAAAACAGCTCCAACCAAGAAGTCTTTGATCTTCTCAAAGACCTTCAAATAAACTTCTTAAAATGCTGGAGGATCCTCTCCAAATCCACCAATTCTCCAACCTCCCTAATCAGAGATATCACTAACTCTGAAACCCAACTTCACCAGGCTCTCTAAAAAGGAATTTTCCTTTACGGCCTAAACACCCGTCCCAAAATATTCTACACTTTGTACAAACATAGGCTCGATATCCGAATGTAAAGCCAAGCTTTACACCTGTCCGAACTGTGGAAGTCACGAACACAGATCCGATAAATGTGACGAGGCAAAAAAGCCTTGTTGCAGGAACTGTGGTGGCGACCACGCAACCTAAGTCCCCAAATGCCCCAAAAGGCAAACTTCCACCTCAAAACCCGAGGAAACAGCTCCCATCACACTTCCAAAACCACCCATGCCATTCGACTTCCCTTAGGAAGTTCAGAAAATCCTCGAGAATCCCTTCCGCCCGTAGGATGGAGAAAGAGACAGAAAAACTAGCAGGTGATTTAAATAACAAAAAATGGATAAAGCAGAACAAGTAAGATGGTGAAGAGTGGGAAGAAACAACTTGCATTTGATCCTATATATAAGCTATGTCTAGGTCCATTTGAACAAAAAAGATGGATAAAACAGAACAAAAAGAGAAGGAGGAACCAACAGTCGATCCTCTATAGTGAGCAGAACTATTTTAAGCTAGGTCTAGTTCTAGAGTGAGGAGGTATGAGACGGAGGCTGGAGTGCTCCAGGGCTCGGTTCTTGGACCGACGCTCTGGAAGTGTGGGTTTGATGAGGTTTGTGGGATAGTATGTGAAGAGGAAGGTGAGATCACGGTTTATGCGGACGATGTAAGGCGAAGGGAGAGGCGGAGATAGAAAGAAAGGCGGAGAGAATGTGTAGGAAGATTGTGGAGAAGATATAGCGGTGCGGACTGGAAGTGGCGGTGGGGTTGCTAGTGAAAGGACGGAGCAAGACTAGGGAAGGGGGGGGGGAGATGGTGAACGGAAGGAGAATTCGTAAGGAGGAGTCTGTGAAATACCTAGGGGTGTGATTGGATAGTCGATTATCCTTTAGAACGCACATGTTAAAGGCGACAGAGAAGGGGAAAGTGAGGGTAGCATGGCTGGGGAGATTGATGTGTAATGTGAAAGGGCCGGGAGAGTGGAAGAGGAGGGTAATTGGTAGGATGGTAGAGCAGAGTAAGCTGTACGGTACGGAGGTGTGGGGTGAAATAGTGGGGGTGATTGCGAGGCTTAGGCCACTCCTGTGGTTGCTGAGAGAGATACCGCTGAGGGTGGTGCGGGGGTAAAGGACAGTGGGTGGACTGGCAGCAGCGGTGCTGACAAGGTCATACCTATTGGAGCCAAGAATAAACGCTGGAGGGGTGCAACCAGAGAGGAAGTACGGGAATGGATGGATGAGGAAATGGAGAGAAGGTGGGAGTAGTACAAGGGCGCGCTAAAAGGAGCGATGGGGAGTAGGAGAGATTGGATGGACCGGAAATTCGGGGAGGTGACACATGTGCTCACTGGACATGGGTCGAGAGTAGGGTACCTCCACAAGATTTTGAAAAGAGAGACTGGAGTGTGCGAGAGGTGTGAGTGGAGGATGATGAGGGGCATGTGTTTAGATGCTGGAGAAACGAGGAAGCGCTGAAGAAGTTGGAGAGGTAACTAGGGGAGGCGGTGGATTGGGAGAACATGGTGGAGATAATGTTGAGGGGGAAGGAGGGATGGATGGAGGTAAGTGGCGTAGTGGATAGAATGATTAGGGGGAGAGAAGGACTCTATATGGCATGAGAGGTAGGAGTGATAGATAGGGAGAAGACGTCGGTATGAGCGGAGTGTGCGAGGGGCCGCCGGCCGTCTCGAAGTATGCTAGGGTAGTGATTCCGAGGCGGGGGTAAGGGCGAGTTTGAGGTGGGTTTGGTTTGTAGGCATCCCCTTCGGGATGAGTCCAACACTGTTTGAGTCCTGGACCCATTCGAACAGGAGTTTCCCATCTCGACCAGAAAAAAAAGCTAGGTCTAGTTGTATTTAAAGCTAGTTTACATATGATTTTCCTTCGGAACTAATCAATATTAGTGGTAATACTAAAATGAATTTTGAATAGTCTCTCCCTATAATTCATGAAATTTTAGTTTAGTGTAGTATAAATGAATTACCTTACAGTATACGCCTAAAGGACATGTTACATTCGAATTATCTGGCTCGTAATCTGTGACATAATATTCGAAATGAATCCAATCG
This sequence comes from Lochmaea crataegi, assembly GCA_947563755.1. Taxonomy (NCBI): domain Eukaryota; kingdom Metazoa; phylum Arthropoda; class Insecta; order Coleoptera; family Chrysomelidae; genus Lochmaea; species Lochmaea crataegi. The sequence goes on from OX387427.1 coordinate 11,875,164, forward strand.
ATCGGCAATTTTCGTTTCCTTGCAAAATTTTGCAGGACTCCCGTCAGAAACGACTGTGTGAAGAAAAATCCTGACAACCAATACACTTTAGGTTCTCCTAAATCTATCCAGTCTTGAAAAATTTTCAATCTGAAAAGTTATTATAATGAAACTATTTCTTTTATCGATATTTGTTATAAAACTACCTTGCAATTAAATCGTTAACATAAGATCCTAGTGGCTTTAAACTGGGATAACTTTTGCTTGCCCAGCATTCTGGAACTCTTCCCACAACGAGCGCTTCACAAGTTTGTTCCAATTCTATAGACATTACCACGAGTCCTTTTACGGCTTTTATCATATCACTAAGTGATTTTTTGATGACAACGATCAACCTATTGAATCTTATCAATTCCTGTAATAAATAACGACATTATTCCCAGTAGACCAAAGATAGATAGCAAACACTGGGCCACCACTTGGCACTTGCAGTAGACAACTACCCCGGATCTGGGACTCCTGGTCTTTCGCAAAGCAAAAGAAGGTCCAGATCACGATTACAACTTACTTGCTTTAAAACAGTATTCATCGAATTACTATATAGGACCGGATATTTTTCATCTACGTGTTCAATATCGAAAATCCCGGGTACTTTGCTCAATATATCGTTGGCAAGATCGATTACCATCGCTTGTGTGTCGTCACTACCTCCTCCAGCTGTTATCATTGTTTGAGTTAAAAGTATTCCTGACAACAACTGAAATTATAAAGGGAAATATTTTTTAATTTAATTTTTATATAGCTATATATATTATATTACCAAAGAAGTTTCTTGGTTATCTTTAGTAATATCAGCATTTTCATGGAGCCCAAATACTTCTGGCTGTGCAATAATCGGCAAAGATTTGATGTATTCTAAAGATCCGTCCCAAGTAGTGTTTGCAGGTAGAAAGTAAAGTCCACTTGGAGAGAAACGATATCTAGAAAAGTGTAATAATATACAGGGTGTTACATTTAAAATAAGAAAGTTGTCGTTCACTTTCGGTTGTAACAGGAGATCCTGTTTCTCTGCTCAAAATAATTCGTTTTGCTTATATATTACCTATTTTAGTACCTCTCGAGCCATCTAACGGCAATGCCTAGGAACGCATTTAACTACATTTAACTATAATGTCGACGCACGTTAGATTCCTTACTTATGTTCTCATATCTTTTCTGAGAGGGCACTGTTAAAGATTTAAAACATCCGAAAATTGTCAGAAATGATGTGCGCAGGAAAGTTTGTTGGTAATTAGATACCATTTTGGAGACCGGAAGTGACATGTTCTCTATCTATGCCAATCGTGTAAGCAGTTTCCATAATATAGATAGTGTAAGCTCGTCGTATATTGGCCATAATATTTGAATTAAAAATTCTTTTTACCCTGCTTGAGTAACAACTTCGGGAGTATAGAAGGTGGAGAGAAGGGAGTTTAATAATCTTCTATCCTTGTCATCTGTAACACGACCACCGTAATTGCATTCTCCTGTAAGGTAAGTCAGTGCATCATACGGAACATCAAGATATTCACTAAGGAACATCTAAAAAATTAATTAAACGATTGGCGATGGTTTAGCTAGAAGTCGTCGTGATTTGAATGAATTAAACGTTACCTGCAATTGAAGGACGCATATTCTAAGGTCTGATTCGTTGAATTCGTATGGAATGTTCCATCCGAGAGGTCCGAACTTTCTGCGCTCTTGGACAATGGCATGAAAGAAGCAAAGTGAGAATAGCAAAGGTCGGAAAGCTTTTTGGTTAGTGCACAAATTGAAGAATTCCATGTCTGATATAGGGTCAGAGGAGTAAGATCTTAGAAGATTTTGTCGTAGACCTTTCGGGGCTTCATTTGTCATTTTCACACCTGAAAATACAAATATTGATTCCCTTATAATTATTATACAGTGTTCGACGAAGTTTTTTTATATGATAGGTAATGCAATCTATGAAGTCTTTTACTTTACCATTTTGTAAAATAGCCACAGGAAACGCTTTACTCGGATAACTCGTTAACCACAATCTAAAATTAGTATTTGTATTTTCTGGAATGATAACTTCGTCGCAGATTCTGTCCAATTCTCTCATCCAACTTTCGGCTAAGTGACAATTCTGGAGAACGGCCCATTGACCCGTTTCAAGTCCAGTTGCTATCATATTGGATGCTATGGGCCCCTAAAAAATATAAATACTTGTAATAATAAAAAAATTGCCACCCTGTTGAAATGAAAGTAATTTATGTACTGCTCAATACTTTTGCTTTTTCAAATGTTTATTACCTGCCCTTGTCCTAAAGATACTGTCATCAAAGCAGTCTTACTAATTCCTTTATCAGCTGCAAAACGTACTAATCCTGCCATCGGATCTGAACCAGGTGATAATATAAATATCAACGGCGAACAGCAGTTACTATCATTATACGATTCTTCTAGATTAAATTGAGGAGGCTCTAAATATGACGGTCCCATCTCTTCAACGACGTAGGTCTAAATAAAAACAGAAGTCTATCAAAAATGACTCTTATACTTCTTCATATTATGTATTTTAAAAAAGAAATATGTATTACTTGAACTGCTGGTACCACTTTATCCGGTCGTATGGCACGGATCAGGATCAACCTCAGTAAACCATGGACATTATCGAAAGGAGAAGGACAAGATGTCTCGTTAGGATTTGAATTGTCATAGAACTTTCTCCAAGCTGAATTGTTCTTTTTGACTGACTCCATAAAACCTTTTAACCTTAAACAAGTCAAAAAAACTGAAACAAACGATCCATTATGCATTGTTTAGATATTTAAGTGGATCAACATTGATATGACTGAAGATATCTTTGATGTAATGTTTCGGGTGTTTATTCATAAAACAGCTTTATTAGGCATACTGTTGTGAGGTCACCAACTCAAAGCCAAAGCCAAAGAGTTAGTTCACAGACAGTTTACAGAAGTTCTTAGTAATCGGACAGTGAATGAAATAGTGAAGATAAATAGTGTAATATTCAAGTGGTAAAAATAAATTAGAACTATTATACCGAGTGTAAATAAATTAGTAGACATTAAGTAGAGTGTGTATATAAATTAAGTTTAATAAATAAATCAATAGATAGTAACTAGCCATAGTGTGTATAATTTTATCCCACAAATAAAAACTATTTAAATAAATAAGAAAAACATTATAATACTTACCCATCCAAATTACTAGCTCTGACGATTTCCGACCAAGATTTTTCCGATAACCAGTCTGGAGAAGGATTAGGAATTGGATTATCCAAAGCAACTCCACCAGTTAAAAAGAAATTCCAGACATCTTCGTTAATTTTTCCCTGGAATGATTTTTTAAATTTAAATTTCAAATTTTCATGGTCAACAGCATGTGGACTAAAAGAAGAGTTCTAGACATCTGGAAAAGTATGTCAATATTACTCTATTACAAGGTTTTTATATATACTTCAAAAGATGCCATCAAACAATTATTAACTTATAACAGGATGGTCATCTTGAATGAGAATCATTCAATAAGTCTTGGACTGTCTGAAGCATAGCGATGATGAATCTGCTGCTCTGATATCAATACTATTGAACATCTCTGGAACCAACTGCAGAGACGCATGCGCTGCTGGCCCGCTATGCCAGACAAGGTCTTTAATTTTCCAAAAATAACAACAATAATAATAAATATACCACAGAGAGCACACAGAAGATATTTCGATATATCTAAGGCTTATGACTTTCTGGAGTAACAGTACTAGAGAGATTAAGAGAATAACAAAAAATGGCATTCAATATAATATTCATTTCATCTAACCAATTACTTACATGAGACCTGAGTATTCCTACAGCCAATACCATCGAAAACAATAATTTATCTTTTTCAAACAAAGAACGACATACGTTTCTGTAAATACTATTTGTGAAATAATCGTTCAAATACGACAGTCGTTCTTCTAGCACGTTCGATTTTCTACTCATAACAATAGATTGAACATACAGATTGATGAACCAAACTAAAGAGTATTGATACATCGGGTCTATGTTTGTTAGATCGGATATACAGAAAAATAATACTGAAGAATGTTTGGAAACGGGTACGTAACCATTACGAGCGGTATCTATTTCCTTTTCGGTAATAGTGGCCAATTTTTGTTTCTCTTGGATTTCTTCCGAGAGGATCTTACTACTGGATAATATTTTAATAGCTGTTTCGTCTTCTAGGATGTTACCTTCGGATGTTGATAAAACCTGCAAGTAAAACAAATTTATACAAATGGCAAAAGGCAAGGCAAAAAGTAACCATGGTACAAGCCAGGAAAATTCTTCTTTCATTAACTCTGACCATGAAAGTTTAGATTCTTTGAAAACATAAGAAATATGAATACCTCTAATATTTTGTCTTCAATCTCTTTTAACATCTTCTTATTATTAGCGCTTTCCACGATCATTAAATTTTTCTTCTCTTCTAATTCAGGTTTTTCTCTAGCTACCACGATACCCAATAGTTGGTCTTGTAATCCCTGCTGGGTAATCATGAAATTCACCAAAGTTACTTTGACTGCTATTTCCGGTAAATAATGAGGATTTCTCAATCGCGTAGTTATGTACAACCGGAAATCAAAAGAGTACTCTAGAACGTTATCACCCAATTTCAAGTACCATACACCTTGACTCTTAAAAATTGTTTTCACTAGAACAGGATCTAAAATTGCATCGATATCTTCGTTGATGTTTTCCAACAGTACAGGGGTACCAAAGGTGATCGCGTTCTCAACAACTCTTATGTAGTTTCCATCAGTTAGTTTGATCACTTGCAATCGATTGCTCTTTTCCATGTTCTTCACCCATTTATTTGCTTGACCTTGGAAAATATTCAATTATTTTGTTGTTAAAATACCCTTTTTAGACAATCGAGGTACTTCTGGACATAATACCATAATATACCGATCGTCTAATTACTGGTGGAATGAGGAAATAGAGGAGCTGTGGAGGGAGTGTAAGAGAGAACGAAGACGGATGTTGAGGGGAAGAGGAAGGATAGAGGGAAAAGGGGGATACAAAGAGAAGAAGGAACTGGAGCGTAGGGTGGAGAGGGAAAAAAGAGGGAAGTGGGAAGAGTTACTGGGGGAACTGGAAAACAATCCATGGGGGAAGGCATATGAGATAGCGGTGAAGAGGATGGGTGGAAATAGGAACGAGGTGCTAGAGGAAGATTGGGAGAAGGCAAATTGTTCACAGGGGGAGAAAGCGGATTTGGAGGCAGGATTTGAGATGTCCAGGATACTAGAGGGGTAGGTGAAATGAGGAAGATAAGGCTGGTAGAGAGGGGTGCGACCAGAGAGGAAGTACAGGAATGGATAGAGGAGCAAATGGAGAGAAGGTGGTAGGAGTATGAAGGCGAGCTAAAAAGAGCGATTGGGAATAGGAGAGATTGGATGGACCGGAAATTCGGGAAAATGAACTACTTCTTGACACAGGTGTTCACTGTACATGGGTACCTCCACAAGATTGGAAAAAGAGAGACTGGAGTGTGCGAGAGGTGTGAAGTGGAGGATGATGTGGGGCATGTGTTTAGATGCTGGGGGAACGAGGAAGTGCTGGAGAAATTGGAGAGGAAACTAGGGGATGCGGTGTATTGGGAGAACATGGTGGAGATAATGTTGAGGTAGAAGGAGGAATGGATGGAGGTAAGTGGCGTAGTAGAGAGCATGGTTAGGGGGAGAGAACGACTCGATATGTCGATATGGTATGAGAGGTAGGAGTGAAAGTTAGGAAAAAGACGACGGTGTGAGCGGGGAGTGTGCAGTGATTCCGAGGCGGGGGTAACGGCGAGTTTGAGGTGGGTTTGGTGGTAGGCTTTCCCTTGGGGATGAGTCCAGCACTGTTTGGGTCCTGAACGCATTCGAACTTGAGTTTCCCATCTCAACCCGAAAAAAAAATATACCGATCGTCGAACATCATCCATCATTTCTTACCACAACAAAAATCTTTCAAAATTGCTATTCATTATTATTTTATTAAATATATATGAATTGAACACTATACGACAACAAAGAGTAAAACTGACAAATTATTCGGTGTTCCCCGGCTGATCAGTACAATCTACCCAGTAGAAGCATGAGGGAGCCATCTTTCTTTTGACGTTCGATAGAAATGACGGTCAAGAATACTATTTATCCATTGTCGATAGAACCACGCCTTCTTTCTCTTGGTTGTTCTACTGCCAGGTTTTCAAGAGTAAGACTTCCCTATGAGTTTTGACAGGTGTCCTAACAAGACGCTGTCGCCTGAATGGGCACCTCGTAGAGCTCAAACTAGTGAAACAAGAATGTAGATTATGTGGAATGAAATTCAGATACTAGCGGATTGCACAGCAATTCAGAATTCTAGGGCACTACTGGATAGAAGAGGGATTCTTACCTAAACTGAAGCCTGCAAACATCCTAAAATTCTTCCGGGAAATAGGTCTAAATGAGCTACTAGTCTCTGAGACTTTCCTCAGGAAATAAGTAGAAGTAAGGGGGCACAATAGATCTTTTAGGTCTCATACATACCTTGAGGATCGATCATCAATGACCATCTTCTAGCTGTAGTGGCAATTATACCATTTTCAATACTGTAATTATCAACCGGAAGTCCGGCGATATTCCAAGCTCGGATGATAACGGGCTCTCCCATGGTCACTACTAAGGAAAAATTGTCTGAGCATGGAATTCCCAAATTTAAAGCATATTTATTCCATTTCTTCAATAGAGCTATTCTAAAAAATACAGTTACAGGGTAAAAAAAGATGAAGATACAATTTTAAATGGGAATTGTTTGCGTTAATCTAAAATCCTATTATGGAAAGAAGATATTGAATTTATAATACCTGTAGCTAACTGTAAACGGTCCCAAATAAGCAATAGCTCCTGAGGACAGAAGAACATCTACTATAACATTACCAAGTAAAGCTTCGCATTGTTTTGCTGTTGCTGACCATCTTGCTTTTTCCCCTCCAAGACCTCCTATAAGCTTCTCAGCTCTGTCCAATTTTTGAGCGCAAATATAGATTTGGTCTTCCAAATCCTTCTTTTTCTTAGTTTCTGCCGCAAATTCATCATTAAGAGCTTGAAGTTTATCCGCAACCTACAAACAGTTAACCTAAAATATGGAATTTTCCTTCATTAATATTTACCTCTTTCAATTGTGCTCTTTTGGCGTTTAATGTATCCATTTGAACGGCCAATTCGGCCTCTGCTTCGGCCAATCTAGCTTTCTTTGGGGCAACTATTTTTATTACTCGGTCGTAAACTTCCATGGCTCTTACCCATTTGCAAAGACCTTCACAAGCCGTGGATATGGTCTTGATACGTTCGGGATCAAATTCTCTATCTGGCATATATCTTTAGAAAAAACATAATAAATGCACATCCACACCTCACATTAATTATAAATTACCTTTCTCTAATTCGTTTCATAACAGGAAGTGGTATATTATCTTTATCATAAGCTTTTAAATGTTCCAAAAACTTCATATCTCCCAAAAGTTTAACCGACGAGGACCAGAAATCTTCTACCATCTTTCCGGTGGAAACATCTGGTTTTCTTTCCGGTTTAACTTGCTTCATGACACATATCTAAATAAAATTACTTTATTAGACTATTCGACCTACAACGTTATCTCTTTTGACCGCAAATTACCTATATGTCTATCTACAGATCCTAATTTTAGTATAACCGCATTATTCAAACCTGGGATTACTTATGACGAGTTTGAATTAGATCAGATCGGTATTTTACTTTCTTGTACGGACAATTCTATATTTAAAATCACAAAATTATTCCGATGCTTATGAACTAACTAACAGCAGATAATTTTGTCACCTGCTACATTACCCAATAAAGCAACAAGAAGAACCTGACCTAACCTCACTTACTACAGCATGATAGTAGCAGGTGTCAGTTCGGCGGCGACAGGCGTCTGTAAATTTCACCCTTACCAAAAACTACTCAACGCAGTTAAAGAAGTTTTATTGGACGAAAATAAGAATTTTATACCAAATAAACTGTAATTATTTACCTAGAAAACAACAAAAGGTGCTAGTTCTACAAAAAGTTGGGTCAACTTACGGCTTCCATTACAAGCTTCACTCCTGATGGCGGATTTTTCATAGATTTCACCACAGTGATATCAGCCGGTTTTAAAGTGTTCAAAGCATCAATAGCTGCCTCTAATGCAGGAATAGCCTCAGATAGATCTGATTCGCAGTCATCTTTAATCGCTTGAGCAGCAGCAGCTGCCTCATTTGCCACAGCTTCATCAGCTCCTACAATCTATAGGAAAACTCTCAATTATTAATCAATTACAGCTACTTTTCTTGCATGAGTTACAACATTTAAAGTTATCATCTTAATTGTATGTGGATAAAAACTATACTTATATAACTTGAATCACTCAAATTACCTCCTTTTGTTTCTCAACAATAACAGTGTCTTGTTCAATTTTGACCATCAGTTTTTCAGTCTTGGCGGAAGCAACTATTAACTGTGGTTGCAATGCCGTTAGATCGTCTTGCATCAATCCAACTTGTCCAGCTGCAAAATCCAACTTTTCTAAACCTGTTTCATATCTGCAAGATCAAATCGAATTTTAAAAATTACTTGCTCATAAATATTTTATTTGTCAGTATATACTTAGCAATTTTATTTTCGTGAATTAATACAGTTTCCTGTAAAATTGTCGTATTTAGTAAAGCGTTTTAACAATAGATGTCGAAGAATAAAAATATATTATTCTACGCTTCACAACTAGTTTTGAAAAATATTTACAAGATTTAGATTTACCAACCCCGTTTGACTTAGAAGTGTAATTCAATATCTGTCGGGGCATGTAGCCCGGGAAGTAGTTGTTTCTTCTTCGTTGAACGGTCACTGTTTTTGAAAAATATTTTTCAAAACTAGTTGTGAAGCGTAGAATAATATATTTTTATTCTTCGACATCTAATTTTATTTTCATTTAAAATTTGAGTTATGTTTACCGTCTTTGTTGCAATGTGATCTGTTCAACTTTTAATGCAAACAGTGATATGAAAGTTTGAATTAGTTCCAAATATGCTGTTGCAGTGATGTAAGTTTTTCGTTTTTGTTCAGTGTAGAACAAATCGGAAACTTCTTGGACGGTAACGTGAAAATGTTTACAGATTTTAACGCAAATTTCAGTCATTTCGTCACCTATATTCGTTTTATGCAAAAACATGTGTGCCACCTGTAAAAATTACAATAAAAAATATTTATGATACTTTGAATTTCACACTGACTTCATTATAAACTATAGCTATGCTTACATTATTTTATTATAAACATAATGTATCTTACCCTTTCCAAAGCATCATCAGGCCACTTTTGGAACCAATCAATGGTACAACAATTAATTAAAGATGGAAACATTCTACATCTAACTCTAAAAGAGTCACCTATTGGCGTCAAACATAGAGCAACATGAAGGTTTCTTCTGATTCTTTCAATAAAAAAATTGTAGAGCGCCAAAGGAGTGGCTTCCATTTTTTTACCCTAAAAACATTTTCTGTGCAACAAATTTAATATTCTAAAATATGATACGTACAGTCTCTTTGAGTACTCCTTGCATTTTTTCCAAAATTTCTGCTTTTTCATCGGGTGCATACAAATTGGGTACATCTCCAGTATTAAGAATTGTATTAATATCTTCAACAAAACCTTCATCGGCCACTTGAGTATCACCAAATAAGAATAAAATAGGTTTCCCTACAATTCCAGCGGTGGTTAAGAGTTTTTTCAAATCATCTCTCCACTCAGTAGTACCGTAAGTTCTTGTAAGTTCAATCTAAAAATAAAAAAGGAATTCCAACCTACCATTCACATAGGTACGGCTGTTAGAATAAATAATCGATTATGTAGATGGTTTTCATTATTTGTAACTATTAGAAGCCATAGAAAACAATACAAGCAATACTATCGAAAATCTTATTTCTTTAGGAAAAAATTATATAGGTCTTTGGTTCAAATTGCTACTACAGAAGAGGTTTCAAAGAAAAAAACTTTACAGAGGATTTATTACCAACTGTATGATTTTCTTGGCAAGAAAGAATTGATTCACTTATGTCAGAGTTACTGCTTCATGAGGAATTACCTAACTGTTTAAAAATTGGTATGATGTGAGTAAGCTTACTAGGTAGGTAATAAAATAGTGAAGTTTCAATCTTGGTCAGTTCAGTGAAGCTATTCTAATTGTTTATAAAATTTACCTCAAATATTGAACATTCAGCCATAAAACTTGCTAACTTTGCAGAACTATGTCTTCCTGAACCTCCAACGCCTACCAAAAGAGCGTTACCGTTCGGTTGCGTTATTACTCTTGATACTCTAGAAACATGTTCAATTGCAAATTTGAACATTACCAGATTCATCGGTGTTTTTGATATCATATTGTATTCACTTAAGTAATATTCCATTTTTTCTATTAGATCATCCATATCTAAAATCTGAAACGCAGTATACTAGATAAAGTGAATGCATAGGGAAGAAGCAAGATTAATAAACACTATAGAGTAATCTAGGTTTGTTTGAAATCAATATCATTCAAAACTTGCCTCATCGTAAATTTTTGGATCTGCATCCGGATAGATGTAATTCCCATAGAACAAATTCCTCAAGTGTTGAGGATTGATTCTTTCATCTTCGGGAACAAAAACGGAGCAAACCTTATCAAACTTTTGTCTAAAACCTTGATAGCAAGATTCTTTCACGATGTCGAATAGCTTATTCCTAAAAAATATTTCATTGAATTCAATTTTATAAAGGTCCTTAATTATTAAAAGTATACTCAAAAGGAAATAGTTCTAATGTACTACCACCGTAGAAAAACCTAACCCTCTCTGTGTTGTCAGGGAGTACGAACAATTATGGTAGACACGCTCATTGACCTAGGGATAATGGAGATAGGAGATAATGGAGAATTTCTGTGGATTAAAAACACAAAAGGAACGATTTAATGTATTCATTCGTTTGGGGTGTGCTCCACAGCTCAGGCATTTGAACTAAATTTTTGTACCATTTTCCAAAAACGTCGTGTCTTCTATATAGGCCACTAATTTGACTGAGGGGATTTTTGAGTAGTTATAATGGTTGTATTATATCCTCTCCAAAGTGCTTCCGTCTGATTCCTTGTAAGTTCTCAGAGAGTATGTGAGTAGGTGTTTCATGCCTTAGTTCACATTTTCTGCACTGACTTTTCCCATTTTGTGTAGATGTTTCCTCAGGGTACAGTGCTCAGTGACCAGATCAATAACTGTCTTCAAATGTCTCTTATCATGTGTGTGATTAATATTAAACTGGTACAATCAATGATTTACCTATCATCATCGTCTATAAGTCGATCATGAAACACTCTGTAAGTTTCGTGAATCCACAGTCTAATAAACTTATCAGGATCGTCCATACGTTGTGGAGGTGTGAGAAGAAGCCCGTTGATTACTCTCGAGAAATCTCTCAAAGAAAACGTATAATGAGACTTCGCAGGTGTTGGTAGAAAGTGTTCTATTGCTGCTTTATAAACTTCTGATGTCGCAGCACAACAAAACTAAAAAATAATTACATATGTAAGTAGTTAGTTGTAATATTTCACAGTTCTCACCTTGGATAATCTTGCTACAGGCTCAACGTAACCTTTAGAAAAATGCCAATCTAATATTGTTGTAAATATTTTACTTAGGGTCTGGTCATCGAACGAATCAATGGTAATTATCTGCATGTGTCTTAAAAATCTATCGCTGACTTCATTTCTTCCACCTCCTGGGACTCCCATAGCACCGACAAATAACTGGAAATAAAAAATGCTTCGTATACCTTAAATGAAAACATATTTTTGTTTGGCAATTATTTAACCAAGTTTCCTAATAGATACACCCTCCGAACAATGAACAGACTAGAAGAGTAAACAGACGTATTATCTGATGCCAACATAAACAATGTAAAAGTTTAACTATTTATTTTGCTTGATTCCACAGATGTGGCCATGTCGTGTTATTTAAATGTAATAATGATCCATTTTTTTTGTGGTTTCTTTAAATAAATCCAATCACAGGTAACCAGCAAGTTCTGAATAATTCTACAGTTTTACAGTTCTGAAATTACCAGTGTCGTATCATTTGATATAATATAAAAATACCATTTACCAATTCTAATAAAAATACAAATTTATATTATTAACAGAAAATAAACAAAGTGTAACTATACATGTTTATAATTAAATATTGGCGGCAACTAAAATTGATTCCTCGAGTAATAAATAAATCCAAGATAATTTAAATCCTCACAGCACGGCACTGTTATTGGAATTTGTGTGTATTCCTATCCTTGTTTTGGAATGAGAGAATCGATTTGGATGTTGGTTACAAACAAAGTGTGTTGTCAGTATAGCGGGTTATTCATCTAGTCCGTTTAATGATCGAAGGATACACAGATCGCTTAAAACATTTCACAGTTATCTTGTAGATTTATCAAATAGTACTACACCGTTAACAAGATTTTACTTACTATGTCAACTAGAAACAACATAGATGTATCTTTTTCGAACCAATGTCCGTGATCGATGAACTGACGCAAAAGTTCGACAGCTGGTTGTGCTCCCCAGGTTTCTTTCTGAGGCATCCCAACGTCATCAACGAAAAGAATACATTGTTTCCCCATCGAAGGACCGAAAACGCCTCTTCTTCTTTTGTCTAATTTCGACATAACCATCTCTTGAGTCTAAACATATAATATTAAAAAATTAATCAATTCGTTAAATACTGGTAATCATCCAACTTCAATGTTTTTGGTGTTCCTATACACTGTGCTCATTTGAAAAGGACCCATCCTTAATATTTCAAATATGGGACATATTAGAAAGAAATGCCGAGACACGCCAACTTTTAACTTGAGGGGGACACTTTTTGGCGCTAATGTCATAAACGTCAGATTCATCCCCTGCCTTTTCTGGAGATATCCCTTACATTTTTTCAGATGGCATTAGGTATCAAGTCATACATCATTTAAAAGGTCTGGTAAATCTCTATTCAATCATTTTGTTTCGCCTTTGATACCACCCTTCCATTGTTATTTAATCGTTGTTTAAAATTGGCTCTCTTTCAACTTTTCGTATGCCCCCGTATTAAGTTATGACAGAAAGACTCTTTAAAGAATAAAAAATTCACTTATAGTAAAAAGACAACTGTTAACAAGAAAAATCTGCTATTTAATCATGTGTTCAAAGTGACCACCGTTAACATTCAGGCAATAAAAGTTGAGAGAGAGCCAATTTTAAACAAGGATTAAATATTAATGGAAGGCTGGTATCAAAGGCAAAACAAAATGATTGAATAGAGATTTACCAGACCTTTTAAATGAGGTATTACTTGATACCCAACGTCATTTGAAAAAATGTAAGGGGTATCTCCAGTAGGGAGGGGGCGAATCTGACGTTTATGACAGTAGCGCCAAAAAGTGTCCCTCTCAAGTTAAAAGTTGAAGTGTTTCGGCATTTTTTTTCTAATATGTCCCATTTTTGAAAGATTAAGGGTGGGTCCTTTTCAAATGAACACAGTGTATATTATATCCTTCAATACAATACAATATGTGAAAAAAAATTTGACATTAGGATTAGAAAATCTTATTTATACATAAAAACATAAAGCATCTGTCATTTTCTTTACAAAAATTACTTATGTATTTTGCAGTTTTTTGTTTGTACTCTTTAAGAAAGATGTTACGTACTAAACTGGAAGATGTTCTAGCGCTGAAGTTAACAATATTCGGTAGATATTTTTCCTTCGGCAGATTTAACATATGATCGATTATTACTGCTGATTTTCCCGTTCCAGTAGGTCCAACGAATAAAATAGGTATTTTGTTGTCCAGGCACATTTTTAGGAAGAATCTCTGGCAACAAGATTCACTAGTTTGTATTATCAACTCAGTAGCCTAAAAATAATGGAATAAAATTCTCTATTATTTACACTTATAAAATGTATGAAACAAAAACTTGAATTGAGGGGTCCAATGCAAGAAACGGCCAAGTCCATTTATATAAAATGTTCAGGAGAGCAAAAATAAAAATCTTGAATTTAGGATATCACTTCTTTTTTTAATACATTTATTTGGTTGCAAACACTAACTAATAAAGAATATGTAAGTTTTACAGGTTGACATTAAGGTAAATATGGACTTTTTTCGCAGTATTTTGGATTCATATTTTTGGAAAAAATCAAAACAATAGGTAAACACTACATGTTGCTTATTTTTCAAAAACATTTTAAAAGAACTTATTCTATAACCTGGAACATATTTTTAGTTATTCGTCACTGCTATATTCGGACATTGAAGTGTCCTTATCAAGTACAGCAGAAGATTTATGATATTCATCTACATCATTATAAAACCATAGGTCACATTGAGGGACGTAGTTTTTTGCCAGGGTCATGACATGTTCAAATTTTTTTTTTTTTTGAGTAACGAACGATGTCAAGAATTGCACGGGACGGTTGGCCGGTTCTTGCATTGGACCCCTCAATTATCAGAATAATTTTGAACTCTCTCAAACATTCTATCCGAATATATGTTGATATAGTTTGCAAATTTGTATAGTTTGCAGCAATCAGAGAACATATTATTCAAAAAAATTGTCTCTAGATTGCAGTTGCCGGTCACAAAACAAAAAGATAAAACCTGATTTAAAGAATTGTGCATGTGTAGCCCTAAAATTTCAAAAATAGCAACAAAATTTCAATAAAAAAGAAAAAAGTTAAGTTAAGTTAAGTTAAATTTAATGTTAAATTAGTTAAGTTGGGTTTACATTTAGAAAAAAGTGTACCAGTTTTATATGTGTACCAACCAAAGGTTTTGGATGAGACGTGGTTTTCTAGCAAATATCAGGTGAGAAAAACACTGTTAGTTCAAGAAAACTGGCGAGGGTTCAAGATATATAATCGTACATATAGGAGGAGAGGACGATTTTGCTGAAGATGCAGGTATAGTTTTTAAAAGTAACCCGACTACGATGATCATAAGAACTGCGAAAACTTTGAAGAATGGTACGATTATTTATTATTACCTTTGCTGTAGCAGGTATCTTATCAATTTTTTCAACGGTATCGGTCCAATTGAGCCAGGTTCCATTGTTCTTCTTATCGTACACCCAATCGAATACATTAGCACGGTCGGGAAAAACCTGACTCTTTGTTAATTTGAACGATTTCGGTTTGGGATGCTTTCGGTTGTCTCCATTCAGTAATTTCCTATAAAAATTATCAAAATTCTGCCTACCTTCCGACGTTAGCGTCGATCCCAAGCCCCACAACAAACAAAAGATTAGAGTGCACTGTAACCATACTGTGCTCACTTGGTTTTCTTCGCGTATCATACAAGTGAATAATCTTGTGAAAGACTAAAATTAAACAATTATTATAAATTAAAAATCGTTTAAATAAGAATATATGGTGAAATATCATTATATATTGATGTGAATTGTTAATTTATATTGTTAATATGTGTTTTAATTTATTTATTGTAATATATTTATTTGGGCGCCAATTAATATGAATTTTAATTTAAAAATTAGTGATATCATACATCATTCACCTTTTATGATGACTCTTCACCTCAGGTTGGGTTCATGGGCCTAATGCTCACTTAGTTTCTTTTTTTATTTTATTATTTAACATATCCTCAGGCCGGTCCTGTGTCCTTGCCCTTGAATAATAAATAGGAACTATCCAACTGTGAAACAGTTTTGCCAACTTAATAGGAAGAAAACTCTTTATATTAGAAATTTATGAAATATTATTTAATTTATTTTTTAATGAACGGCGTATTTATATAGAATTGATAAGTAAATACATAAGAAACAATTCAAAACACTTATCTAAATGATCTTTCGCTCAACGTTCATACTAAATGAAGTTCTTATATCTAATAAATATATGAAAATTATGCAACTCTCTTAACCTGTAACACTAATAACCAAAGACAAAATAGAACATCTGTTTTTAACAGATTTTATATACAAATTTGACGATATTGTAATCGTAACGAAGATGAATAAATATTAAGTTCTGGATTTAATCACACGCACGTAAGTTTAATAATTTAACTTATAGTTTATGAAATACCTTTTTATCTTGTATTATTTTCGTAAGATTTTCTATATTTTAGACCTTTCTGGGCCTTGGAGTCCCTCGTAGAAGTGGCTTCAATATGGCTTCGGGGTCGGCTTGGGAAGATTTTCAGTTTTGTTTACCTCTCGGAACCTTCACTCATGGTTTGTTTAAGGAATTTCATATTTACAGAGATTATTCAACCTCTGTTTTTAACAGGAACTTGTTAAGGAAAGGTTATCAACACCAAATCACTTTATAGTTTCACTTTTAACACAACGTAGTCTAATTTTAAATAAATTTTTAAACATGAAAAAGCTTATACTTCTCAATTCTGTATATTTTTTGTAACTAACTGTTTTCTAATCAATAGCAACCAATATCCAATTTTTCTATCTTTTCAAAATCCATATGTCTCTTTATTTTTAAGTTTTTCTATATTTGCTGACCAATCAAATTCATTTAATAATTTTTGATTTCTGTTATTTGACATGATTGTTTTATAATTTGATCTTTTTCTGATATGAAAGTTTATTTTTAATGTCTCCAAATAATTTATTATTGTTTTTATCTTTTAGTTAAAAAATTTTAAAATTATTTGACATCTGTTTTAATTTCAGTTGTCATCTCCTTTCTTCCGTTCGAGTTGACAAATCTAGATTCACACTTTGTTAGATATGTTCATAAGTATACTTCTTCTATTTTTACCAGTGTCAGACTTTATAACCTAAATAATAATTTTTAATTTTCAGGTTCTTTCTTTTTAGATTTATGATGAGCCAAGAAACTTTTGCAAAGCTTTTGAAAATTCTGAAACTATGTGATAGGATTTCAATAAATTAGAGAGAAGTTATAAAGATTCCCGTTTAAAGTTTGGGTTGTAAATATTTGTCAGGTGATTTGTTTATATTTTATTTAGATTTTATACTGAAATAACCCTTGTTTGGTGTATGTGTTGTATGATTTCACTTTCCATATCAATATATATATATATATATATATATATATATATATATATATATATATATATATATATATATAAACAAAAGGGAATTCTTGACGGTAGATAATTCAATAGGTTGGGTAGTAAATAAGAGTTTAATTCAGCCCTCCTTACGACGGAATCCCTAAGATATATAAAACCTATATATATATATATATATATATATATGTATGATTTTATCCTGAAATGTGTAGATGTACTTGCAAGTTGGCAGAAAGGCAGTATTTTAAATGCTATTGGCCCAATGTCGGCTTCATTATAGGTCAACGATTATAGTATACCGTACAATGGGCCGATGTTTCTCTGCTGCAATTTTGCCAGTGCCAGCATTAAGCCGACCAATCCTGCATTGGCCCAGAAGGCGGCAAGAGATGCGATGTTTGCTGGGTGGTTTTATAATCGAGAAATATAGGCACAAAAATAATGTAGGTACTTACGTAAAATAAATGTATATCGGATGTCTCAACGAATTTCTTCGATTTGTTAACTTGTCTTAACATCGTCGGAACCAGCCATTCCATGCATTCAATGAGTAACTCCTGTTGTTCAACAAGAAGATATTTCGCTAAAGTATTCATATAGGAATCCATGAAGGGTTTCCAACCCAATAAGGCTGGTTCCATGTAAATCATACCGCATCTTGATACTGTAGCCGGAGAAGCTTGTTCCAAATCAGCTGGTTCAAAAATCAGGTTCATTTGTGGTGACATCTAAAAGAATTATAACAAACAGAATTTCAGAAACTTCGGATATAGAATGAGGATATCTATTCTGGCATCAGCAGTTATTAACATACATGGAAAAGGTCAAACTTTAACTGTAGACCTATATGTAATTTGTCTACTACGCTAACAGAGATACAAGGTGTTTTTTCAAATGGATCATAGCCACGATTCTGGATATTGACCATAAGAGAAATAGGTTCATAGATTCACCAAACATTCAATATATGCATGGAAGTTGCAGAAAATATTGCTCTAAATGATTAGTTCTTATTGATATTGGATTGATTTTCACCTGAATAATTTCTCCAGACATTAAGCACAGTTTTTTATTATCATCTAAAACAGTATTCATGTTTTCAATCCAAACGGCATCAACTGGACCATCAAAAAGAATCCACTTCCTGTCGCTGGTGGTACTATTAGCATAATCCCTAAAAATTTACGAAATTTATTTCAAATCGTTGGCTATACTCCATCATGAACACATTTTACCTACAGAGTCTCTTAAGAAGAAATTGTAATAATAGCTGTGACTTTTGTATATGCTATAAAATTTTACCATCATATTATAATATTAAAAGTGATTTACCTAAACGTTGTAGCTAAGACTCCATCAGACCACTCGTGTGATGCAGGATCAAACTGACCATACAGTTGACCCATAGAAATAGCCTTGGGATTTATTATTTTGTATATAACTTCATGTTCAATTAGAGCAGCATCCGGTTTATTAGATAAAGCACCTAAGCCACCTGCCAAACTCTAAAAAAACGAAGAAGATCTTCAAAGATCAAAAAAGTACCCACATGAAAACAGCTGAAGCTATGGAATAAGTTCTTACCTGGTAAGCTGAAGTTTTCCCACCCATCGGTCTTCCAACTATCATCAAACCGTGCCTCACGAGTATCATTTCGTAAATCTGCATACATTTTTCAACAAACCAAGGTGTCGGCTGCAAATTTCTTCGTTGAATTTCATTTACCAAGCACTCAATAAGATCGGCTCTTTCGAATTTCGGTATTTCAATACCAGGAAATAGATCTGAATATATACCCTCAAATAAAGGTACGTCCTGTGAGAAGAAATTAATTGTTCGTGATTCGTGATTCTTATCGTTTTGAAAATCGTACCTGAGCCAAAAATTTCGGTAGATTCACGTCAATAATTGCTCTTAATACAATTTGAGGTTCAGATACGTCTGGATAACCCCTTTTCAAAGCTCCGGCAGCAAGCAAGACGGATTTAACAGCTCTCATTCCGTAATCATAGTGATTCTGAGACGATAGCTGCTCAGAGCATAATTTGTAGGTGTGGACGATTTTCTCAGCCAAGCTGAAATTTACAATTTACAGAATTATCTATATATTTTTTTACCGACCATAGGAATTGAAATGTATGGGCATCGCAGTGCCAACTTGTTCCAACTGACATTTAGGAACCGTTCTGGAATCGTGTAGAGTACTATATAGTGCGCAAACTCGAATTAGGGATGGACACATCAACTTTATCACCCCTTTCAGTAGTTTTTGTACCGTACCAAGAACGATACTATAATCAGTTGGAACGCGAAAGAAATACAGCACTTGCGCGAACGATACCTAAAGTATATCAATCGAACAAACAGAGCGACCCAAACAACGATAGATGCGTGATCGAAGTATGATGACCAGGCGCCTTTGCATCTATTGGCTACAATAAATATGCCTCCCTACGCTGGCCAATCGGATTTGACTGCAATCGGCCGGCAGAATTCATTGTCTTTGGTACATTGGTACGGAGTCGGAGAGATCACGTGCATTATGCATGAAACTGTTTTGGAACACTCCGTTGCTTGGATAGACAGAGTATAGAACGGTTCTATCTCCGGTTGGAACGAACCTAATCTGTCTAACAAACCGCTATACGTGTGTTCAACACGAAAATCTAGAGGTGGGAGTATTATTCGTTAAATAATTAGAAATTTAACTGCTTGCTTTTAAAAGGGATTTTTATCTACCTGTTAGCTTGTACAAATCCATACGAATATAGAGATATTGCTCCAATCATGGCGTAATCTGGTACCATCATCGCAACTGTTCTGAATAGTACTTTGAGGTTATCTGGTAATTCTTGACGTCCTGCATAGCTGAAAAAATACAGTTAAATTTTTTTACTGATACTCAAGGTAATCTCGAGCAAGAAATTAACGTATTGACTAGTTTTTAATGAGAAACTGAAAAAAATTAATGGGTTATGAATGTCGCCTGTGAAAATTCTTCATTTTAGCAATTTATGTAGTGACCTGAAGTTGAGGCTTCAAGGATATTTAGAAAAAGTATCTTACCCTGGATTCATTGTAATAAAAACAGTACAAGTTGCATCTAAAGTAATTTCTGTTCCTTCAAAAACGAATTTGGTTAGTTTTGCGGCTACTGCCATTTGTATACTTAAAATTTGTTGTGCAACTACAGACAATACTTCTAGCTCTATTCGATTAAACTCATCAAAGCAAGCCCAAGCTCCTGCTTGAGCCAATCCCTAAAAATAATAGTAGATAAAAAAGTACTAAGAAATGTTCTTGAAATATTTTATCCAATTATTAATATTAAATTACTTTGAAAAATTTTCCAAGTGCCTTATAATCCAGTCCATCTGAACAATTGAACACTACGCACTTTTTGGCTACTGCTTTAGCCAAATCTTTGCAAGTTTCAGTTTTTCCTGTTCCAGCTGGTCCTTCCGGAGCTCCTCCAAGATTTAATTTTAGTGCCCCCATTAAAGTTCTGAAATTATAAAATTTTACAAATATTTTCGAGGAACCTCTTACTTGGGTTGCTATTTACATTTAGGAAAGATTTATTACTGAGCATGGACCTTTCAAAATATAATTTTGAAGCAATACGTGTTGTTACGTTGGACCTATACTGAGGATATGTAGAGATCCCTAAAGAAAAAGAAGAAGACATACATCTGAAATCATCTAGAACTGTCATCGATCATCAGGGAGTGCTTCTACTTGCCAGTATCCACCCTTCAAGTCCAGGGTGGAGAACCTTTTCGCACCTGATAGAGTATCTAATGTATCGTCTATACCGGACAGTAGATAGCTATCTTTTTGTGTAACCTGATTTAGTCTTTGATAGTCTACACAAAAGCGAGTGGATCCATCTTTCTTAGTCACCAGAACCACGGATGAACACCAAAGGACCAGAAGCTTCTTCAATAATATTTGCATCCATCATGTCTTCTATCATATTTTCTACTTCTTTTCGTTTAGCAAATAGTAATCTTCTTGGTATTTGACGAATTGGTCTTGCATCTCCTGTATAAATTCTATGCTGTACTAGACTGGTTAGAGAGTTGAGATCTGTTTTCTTATAGTGAGACGTTATTAGTATTGAATTGTTAAAGTTAAAGTTGAAGAAATAAAGAAAGTTCAAGAAAGTTGAAGCAGTAACAATATAATCACTGCTCTAACAGTACAGTTGCCATTCCTCAGAAAAAATAGACGACCACCTTCAGATTCTAACGCAGCAATAACAGGGTTACCAATTCCCGTAATATAAATAACAAGTTAACCATTTCATGGTTCTAAAAAATAATTTGGACTATTTACAAACAAGAAGCTCAGGCAAACACGTGAACATTATTCTTTAGCAAAAAGGGTTTGGCAGTACTAAAAAAATTACAGCAATAATTTTTTACAAACATATCACGTACCTGTAACACCTGTCAGTTAACGGAGTGGCAACAAGGCGTCCAGTATTACCTAAATATTCAAAACCGTACATGACTTCGGTGGTTATCATACAGACTCCAACTGTCCTATCTTTCCAATAGTATCGTAGTTGTGAGATCCAATTGAAATCAGCGATAGATGCTACTTTTAATTCTTTCAATCTTTTTACGATGTCTCTAGCTGCAATACAAAGATACCTCAATCAATCGCTTGCTGTGATGAAATGCTAAGAACATTGAAATGTTCTTTTTCTACAGTCGCTCGTAAAATGACTGTATTCAAATGAAATCGTAAAGTCGACAAAAGCCGAGGATTGTTACTTTACGCTCTAGCGCAAAAAAGGAATCTTTTTCGCTCGCTTATTTAATCAAACCATGCCCTCCGAATTAACTCAATTGGTGAATATTTAACAATTTATCAGATTAAAAATCAAATAAAATTATATGAAAATTGTCAAAAATTTTGAAATATGGTCAAAAATGGTCAATAATTGTCAAAAATTGTCAATAATTGTTAATTATTGTCAAAAACTGTTAAAAATGGACAATTTTTGTCAAAAACTGTCAAAAAGGGTCAATAATTGTCAAAAGCTGTCAAAAATTGTTAAAATTTTGAAAAATGATCGATAATAGTCAAAAATTTAAAAAAATGGTCAAAATTTTTTGAAAAATGGTCAAAAATTTTCAAAAATTGTCAATAATTGTCAAAAATGGTCGATAATCGTCAAAAACTTTTTAAAAAATTTGAAAAATTGTCAAGGACTATCAAAAATTGTCAAAAATGGTCAATTGTCAAAAATAAAAATAAAAATTTGAAAAATGGTCAAAAATTTTCAAAAATTGTCAAAAATGGTCAATAATTGTCAAAAATGGTCGATAATCGTCAAAAACAAATTTTTGAAAAATTGTCAAAAACTATCAAAAATGGTCAATAACTGTCAAAAACTATCAAAAATGGTCAAAAACTGTCAAAAATGGACAATTATTGTCAAAAATGGTCAAAAATTATCAAAAATGGACAATTATTGATAAAAATTGTTAAAATTTTGAAAAATAGTTGATAATTGTCTAAAATTGTTAAAGATTTTGAAAAATTGTCAAAATTTTTGAAATATGGTCAAAAATGGTCAATAATTGTCAAAAATGGTCAAAAATTTGGAAAAATGGTCCATAATTGTCAAAAAATTATCAAAAATGGTCAATAATTTTTATAAATGGTCTAAAATTTTGAAAAATTGTCAAAAACTATCAAAAATGGTTAAAAATAGTCAATTATTGTTAAAAACTGTTAAAAATGTACAATTATTGTCAAAAACTGTCAAAAATTTTGAAAAATATAGTCAATAAATAATACGAGCCGTATAAAATCAATTTACTAAAAATCGATAACTAAAAATCCATTATAAGAAAATAATAATCGATTTATATAAAAATCAATTATTTTTTAACATTCCTAGTCAGTAGATCTTTGTAAAGTTAATCATGATGAATAGCGAAAATTACGATTATTCTAGCACTCCTATTATAACCTAAGATAATATAAAAAACTGTTTTAATTATTAAAAGGGCGACTGTAGAAAAAATTATGTGTGTTTGTGTGTGTGTGTGTGTTTGTCTGTGACGAAATGACAAGAACATTGAAATGTTCTTTTTCTACAGTCACGCGTAAAATGACTAATTACTGTATTCAAATGAAATCGTAAAGTCGACAAATGCCGAGGATTGTTACTTTAGGTTCTAGCGCAAAAAAGGAATCTTTTTCGCTCGCTTATTTAATCAAACCATGCCCTCCGAATTAACTCAATTGGTGAATATTTAACAATTTATCAGATTAAAAATCAAATAAAATTACCTATATGAAAATTGTCAAAAATTTTGAAATATGGTCAATACTTTTTTTTTTGAAAAATTGTCAAAAATGGTCAATTGTCAAAAATTTTAAATTTTTTTTGTAAAATGGTCAAAAATTGTCCAAAATGGTCAATAATACTCAAAAACTATCAAAAATTGTCAAAAACTGTCAAAAATGGACAATTATTGTCAAAAATGGTCAAAAATTGTCAAAAATGGACAATTATTATCAAAATTGGTCAAAAATTGTAAAAATTTTGAAAAATGGTCGATAATTGTCAAAAACTATCTAAATGGTCAATAATTTTGAAAAAGGGTCAAAAATCTTGAAAAATTGTCAAAAATGGCCAATAATTGTCAAAAACTATCAAAAATGGTCAAAAATTAACAAAAATGGACAATTATTGTTAAAAATTGTCAAAATTTTGAAAAATAGTTGGTGACCTTCAAAAATTGTTCAAGTTTTTGAAATATGGTCAAAAATTTGGAAAAATGGTTCATAATTGTCAACAATTGACAATAATGATCAAAAATGGTCCATAATTTTGAAAAATGGTCTAAAATTTTGAAAAATTGTCAAAAATGGTCAAAAATGGTTAAAAATGGTTAAAAATTGTAAATTATTTTTAAAAACTGTCGATAAATGTCAAAAACTATCAAAAATGGTCAATAATTTAGAAAAATCGTTAGAATTTTCGAAAAATTGCCAAAAATGGCCAATAATTGTCAAAAACTATCAAAAATTATCAAAAATGGACAATTATTTTTAAAAATTGTCAAAATTTTGAAAAATAGTTGATAATTGTCAAAAATTGTTGAAGTTTTTGAAAAATTGTCAAAAATTTTGAAATATGGTCAAAAATGGTTAAAAGTTGTCAATTATTGTTAAAAACTGTTAAAAATGGACAATTATTGTCAAAAACTGTCAAAAATGGTTAAAAATTGTCATCATTTTGCAAAATGGTCATTAATTTTGAAAAACAATCAAAATGGTCAATAATTGTCAAAAATAGTTAATAATTGTTAAAATTTTGAAAAATGGTCAATAATTGTTAAAATTTTGAAAAATGGTCAATAATTGTTAAAATTTTGAAAAATGGTCAATAATTGTTAAAATTTTGAAAAATGGTCAATAATTGTCAAAATTTTAAGAAATGGTGAATAATCGTCAAAATTTTGAAAAATAGTCAATAAATAATACGAGCCGTTTCCGAAAATCGATTTAAACACGTAATTTATAAAACGATTTACTAACAATCGATTAATATTACTATAAAAATCGATAACTAAAAATCGATTATGAGTAAATAATAATCGATTTAAATAAAAATCGATTATTTTTTAACATCGCGTCAGTAGATATTTTTAAGGTTAATCATGATGAATAGCGAAAATGACGATTATTCTAGCACTCCTATTATAACCTAACATAATATAAAAAACTGTTTTCATTATTAAAAGGGCGACTGTAGAAAAAATTATCTGTGTTTTTCGAGCGTAAAGTAACAGATTGCCGCTTTCTAAAGATCGCCGCGCTCCGCTCCGCGTCGCGCGGCAACATTCTTTCTCAAGCGGCAATCTGTTACTTTACGCTCTAAATACACAAATACCTAACTATTATATTCAATAATTCACTTTGTATATATCTTACAATGGACATCAATAACAATAAGAGCTTCAATAGTCACTTGCGTATTCGGTTTTAATTTCCCCTGCACCATTTTAACACTTTGCTCAATTTGTTCGGTACATAACTTCTCCTGTGCTTCTAAAGCTCCACCAAAAATGGCATCAGTTACTTCAGTCGTCCATTGGATGCAATCCACGCATTGCACTATTTGTCCAGGCCAACTTAGTATCCATGTCGGGCGGTCTACAACTGGATAATTGTTGATCGACTCTCGCATAACGTCTTTGAGGGATTGTATCATAACTGCTTGGACTTGAACGAGCCATTTCTCGACCATTCCCTACAAATTAGATGTTAAAATACTTGAAAGTCAAATAAAATTAGACGGAGTGACTACCTTTGCGTCAGCTGGAGTAATTTTTTCACTAAACGGAACTTTTTCTCTTTCAACACTGATCATACCAACAACTTCTTCATCTCTGGTGAATTCTAGTTGATGAATACCTTCGAAACATTTCTTGAGATGAGGTTGGACACGAAGAGGATCTTTTGTTTCGGATAATATTTCCAGTAGCTCGTCATTCGATAGGAAGAAGAATCTACGAAGTGAAATGAGAAGGTATTCAAGTGACTGAAAATTCACTATTATCATAAAGTAAAACCACTACTCTTGGAATTCCGGAAGAAAAGTGTAGCGATACAGGAAGTAGCCTGGTATACAATCGGCTCATAAACGTTGGAAGGCTTAGGAGTCGGGGTGGTAGGGATGAAACAAGGGATAGTTTTCCCAGTAATCCTATCGATATATTTACCGAAATTTAGCGACTAGACTTACCTAGGAAAGAACAGTCTTTTCTTCTCCAAATAATCATTTAATCCTTTTTGAATCTCATCCAACAACCTATTATTTTCTCTTAAAAGGGCTAGCATATTTTTATAATCAGTAGCAACTAGTACTCTTGTATCTTTAGTAGTACTATTTTGAACAGCCCTCCAAACTCGATCAACTAGTTTAAAATTTCTGGCTTCAGTTGGCATTTGTCTCATTATATCTTCGGAACTGAAAATTGGTTCTAAGTACATCCAGGTTGCTTGGCACTAGAAACAACAAATGCCGTCGTCAGATAAAACAGAAGATTTATCTGCAATTATTACTCACAATAAGCCATTGTTCTAAAATGTCTTGCATCGAAAGTAGTTTTTCTTCCCAACCTGCCATTTCCGCTTCAAAAGCTTTAACGTATGGAGATCCTCTCATAGTTTGGGCTTTGAGAATATGATCGTCCATCATGACTTGTATGTCGTCAACAGCAGTTAAGATATTCACGCCAGTTTCTCTGAAAACAATAAAGATATTGTCGAATATAAAAATAACCAGTACTTTTCTCTTTAAAAATAATCTTTTCTATGGAGAATGGAGGCATGAAGCTGCCCGAAGAACATTAAATAGAAAATGTGTACACAGCGCAACATACAAATGGATGTCGGAACTGCTCACCACTAGAGAAGCAGAGACGATGATGGGTTAAAACATCGTCTCCATCTGCATAACCAGGGGATGTCCACAAGGAGGAGTAGTCGTTAATGATGGGTTGACGAACTACTGTGTGGTTTGATTGACCATTAAACTTGATGGAAGCGAAGTTGAAGTGAGAAAAGAACTCAAGTATCTAGGTCTGAACCTACTCAGTAAACTCCTGTGGAACAAACACGAAAAGAAGATTACATACAAAGCAAAATGGCTCTAATGGTGTGCCGGAACCCGGCAGGGAAAAATTGGGGTTGTAACTCAAGGATCCTGAGGTTGATGTACACAGCCACTGGAATTTTCAACCCGAAAGAGATACCTGAATTACCTGTAAGGTGTTAAATCAAATCTAATATCCTCCCATTCTTCTTTCATTCGGGCTAGATTTACTTGCAGAGCATGTTCTTTGGTAGCACCAGCATTGATTTCTTCAAGTTGTGTAGCAAATTTGGGTAGCCCCGCGTCGATCATATCACTTAAGGTTGAATCTTCGGTTATTGCCAGAGGAACTCCAACTATTTCACTTATCTAAAAAAAAATGATAACATTTTGTCAGAAAAACGATGGAGTGACTACAATTGGAGTTGGGATAGTAAGGACGGACGTCTACAGGTGCGATGAGGAGTGAACTGATTGAATTGAAAGATATCTGGAGGAGATTAAGTCCAAGATTAGATGGATAAATATGGGGCTCAAGTGCTTCTAAGAGACTCTCCACTACGACCTTTGTAAATCTATTGTGTAAACACTCCTGTTATTCTAGAGTTCCTTGTCTAGACCCGGTCTGATTGAATTGAAAGATATCTGGAGGAGATTAAGTCCAAGATTAGATGGATAAATATGGGGCTCAAGTGCTTCTAAGAGCCTCTCCACTACGACCTTTGTAGATCTATTGTGTAAACACTCCTGTTATTCTAGAGTTCCTTGTCTAGACCCGGTCTGATTGAATTGAAAGATATCTGGAGGAGATTAAGTCCAAGATTAGATGGATAAATATGGGGCTCAAGTGCTTCTAAGAGCCTCTCCACTACGACCTTTGTAGATCTATTGTGTAAACACTCCTGTTATTCTAGAGTTCCTTGTCTAGACCCGGTCTGATTGAATTGAAAGATATCTGGAGGAGATTAAGTCCAAGATTAGATGGATAAATATGGGGCTTAAGTGCTTCTAAGAGCCTCTCCATTACGACCTTTGTAGATCTATTGTGTAAACACTCCTGTTATTCTAGAGTTCCTTGTCTAGTCCCGGTCTGATTGAATTGAAAGATATCTGGAGGAGATTAAGTCCAAGATTGGATGTATTAGCTATAAAAAGAAAACAAGAAGAGGGAGATGTCTATGGAAAACCTTCCATTGTCAAAAATGAGAATGTTGATAATTAAACTTAGCTAACCTTATCCCAGTGCCTCTTTTGTAAACCTTTGTTGCAAATAGTTTGTAATACTGGTAAAAATTGCTTGAACTTCTCTACTTTCGCTCGAACCATTTCAGCTATTCGTTTAGCTCCTGGATTGTCACTAAATACTTTGGAAAGTTTATACAAAACTCTCCAACAATTTTCTGTGTATTCCGTAATCTCGTCGGCATCAAGACCCAAGAATGGACCGTAATACCTGAAAATAGGCGATAACATTACCAATTCGTCTTAGATATGTCAATTTAAATATAATTACTTACCACAAGTCGTAATTTTTGTGGAAATCGTAAACACTATGCCAAAGTTTATCGTACGGCTCTACAACTTGTAACATTTTGTAAAGATTCATGAATGGAGATGGATCCATATCAAGCAACTAAAACATAAACATTGAAAAAAATCCAAAAACATTCTTATATTTATTACTTTTTATTGTTATTGGATTTTTTATGCATACATAGATAGATGATGCATATAATTATAATGTGAAAACTTTATCCGAGTTAAGCGATTATTGATAGGGTAACGTCACCGACACGCGTTACCGTCATCGCGTCACCGATATGCTAATAGGTTCTTTCTTTTCATGTTCTGAAGCACCTCTGAACGACTCCAGTGCACAATACAGTCAACGGAAACTTGTTGTTCCTGACCTGCGCCGGTTTGCTTTCCCTTTCTCCTAATGCAATACCAAAATAGGTGCGGCTTCGAGCTCTCTGAAGCTATGAGCAATAAAATGTGAAATGTCAAAATAAAGACATGGCGCATTCCCTATTCCTTTTTAATGTTCCATTCAAGTGCTGCACTGAGCTACATAAGTTTTAAGGCGCAGAGGTCTCGCGCATCTGAAAGGGAAGCAGTAATTGCGACGTACTGCACCTCAACTATACTTGCTGAGCAAAAATTTCCATCTACCGTGGGCATACGATAACATTTCTATAAGGAATTGATTTATTTGTACGAATTTATTCATCATGGGAAAACGATAAAATTTTCAAATAGGGTTAATCTATTTGTAAAAATGTATATTTACCACCTCATATAACGACAGATAATCCAAGTAAATAACCATAGAAAATGTTACCTGCTCTTCTTCATTAATTTGTTCCGCTTCCGCTTTATCTTCAGCCAACCTCTGTACAATAGTTTCCACACCTGCTACACTCTCTTCCATTTCTTCCATGGTGAGTATCGGCGGATCTTTTTTCTTGAAACCAACCAACATTTTTTCGTGTTTTTTCAATCTAATATCGAACGCTGCTCGTCGATTCTTCAAATTCGTTTCGGCTTGATCGCGCTTCATATTTAATCTTTGTATGGCTATTTCTATCACCAATTCCATATCCTTTGGCCATAAGAACACTCTAGTATTTAACATAATGTCATCATCTGCAATTTGATCATTATCCATATTTCAATAAATTTAAAAGGTACACTTTGCTTACACACAGGAGTGATTCATTCAGGCATGTTTGGTGGGACGGAAAAAATATATACTTTGCTTAAGCGAGGGATTACCACAACCTTTACTATCTACTTATTACTCAATACAATAACTGTAGGTATATGAGGTTAAGGTTGTGTTGAGTGGGAATATTGATAGTTTTAATGGTGACCGTTTTTCGGGGCAGATCGTGACGCTATCTAGCGGTACGTGTCGAAAGTAGAACAGCTGAGTGCGTATATCTAAAATATGTGAAGTCACGTCATTATTTTTGAATGTTTTTTTTTCTATGGATTTCTTCCCTTCCTTAGTTATGAAACTAGCAAACATTTTATATTGCTTGTGATCATTAAAGCCAGTATAAAAATTAGACGATGAAATTAGATTAGATTAGATTTGATGAGGTGGCACACATTCACCAGGCAGTTGCACTTGAATAGGATGTGCTCTGCAGTTTCCTCTTCTAGGTGACAGTATCTGCACATGGCTTCGTCTGTCCACCCCATTAGTTTTGCGTGCCTGTTAAGCTTACAGTGCCCCGTTTACATACCTATTACGGTTTTGACAGTTTTCCTATCTTTGCTTATTAGGTCTGCCATAAAAGTGGGAGGGTGTCCTCTAATGAACTGTTTCGCCTGTCTCTGTCCTGGTGAGATTTCTGTGCCACACCGCAGAAGGGTTCCGGTCCAATTAATGGCATGGATGAGCCTTTTCTGTTCGTTTCATCCGCCAATTCGTTACCCTTATGACCCAATTAACGATCACATTTTTCTACAATCATTTTGGGTTTAGACCTACTTCTGGCACTTACTGCTAGATCGCGCCACGATATGCTCCCCAGCATGATGGCCGCCTTTAAAACCATCAATTAGGACTTCTACTGCGACACGTGAGATTCTATTGTGGCTCACAGATGTTCATATTTCACGTTTGTTACTTACAAGAAAGATGTGCAAATTCCATGAGGAACATAACATACTCCGCAGTTTTTCTAATCTTTTCTTTCAAGTTGTACATTGTAACGTCTCGACAGTCTATTACATACGCCTGCAATTGTACGATTTCTGCTACTGTATCTGGATTGCCGCTGGCTTTTTGCGACATATCGTCAAAAGTATCACATATCCTAGAAAAATTACAATTACCTCCTTTGCTCAAAAAATATAATTAATTTATTTAAATAATCAGGATGCGAATGTGTTTACATATATTTTGGGTGGAAATTGGTAGGAATGAGGGTTTTAGAGTAAACCAGCACGGGTTTGCGTACCTAGGGGAAATCATGCATCTCGGCGCTGGGTAGGGTGATGGGCTTGGTGGAAAGGGCTAGGGAGGGCAACTGGAGGAACAAGAAATTGGTCCTGCTCGTATTCTTCGACGTCGGGAACGCGTTCAACAGAGTCAGCAAACGGTCGGTGTTGAACGCGTTGATGTGGCTTGGAGTAGGGGAGGAGTTGGTTAACCTAGTAGAGGACTACCTGACGGGACGTGTGATAGTAGACTCTAGAGGGAGGAGGTATGAGACGTTGGCTGGAGTGCCTCGGTGCTCGGTTCTGGGACCGACGCTATGGAAGTGTGTGTTTGGTGAGGTTTGTGGGATAGTATGTGAAGAGGGATGTGAGATTACGGTGTATGCGGACGATGTGTGTCTGGTATGTACGACAAAGGGAGAGGCGAAGATAGAAAGAAAGGCGGAGAGGATGTGTAAGAAGATTGAGGAGAAAATAGAGCGGTGCGGACTGGAAGTGGCGGAAGATAAGATGGTGGGGTTGCCAGGTGAAGGGAAGGAGAATTCGTATGGAGGAGTCTGTGAAATACCTAGGGGTGTTGTTGGATAGTCAATTATCCTTCAGAACACACATGTTCAATGCGGCACAGAGGGGGAAAGTAAGGGCAGCATGGATGTGGAGATTATGTGTAATGTGAAAGGGCCGGGAGTGTGGAAGAGGAGGGTAATTGGTAGGACGGTAGAGCAGAGTATGCTGTACGGTGCGGAGGCGGGGGTGAATGCAAGAGTTAGGCCACTCCTGCGGGTGCAGAATACTCCTGAGGGTGGTGCAGGGGTACAGGACAGTGGGTGGACTGGCAGTAGTGGTGCTGTCAAGGTCCTACACATTAGACTTGATGGCTAGAGCCAAGAGCAAACAAGAGGGGTACGACCAAAGAGAAAGTACAGGAATGGATGGAGGAGAAAATGGGAGGAGTATGAGGGCGCGCTAAAAGGAGCGATTGGGAATAGGAGAGATTGGATGGACCGGAAATTTGAGGAGGTGAACTATTTTTTGACAAAGGTGCTCACTGGACATGGGTCGAGAGAAGAGAGACTGGAGTGTGCGAGAGGTGTGAAGTAGAGGATAATGTGGGGCATCTGTTTAGATGCTGGAGGAACGAGGAAGTGCTGAAGAAGTTGAGTGAGGGAGTGAAGTGAGAGGAAACTAGGGGAGGCGGTTTATTAGGATAACATGGTGGAGATAATGTTGAGGGGGGAGGAGGAATGGATGTAGGTAAGTGGCGTAGTGGAGAGCATGATTAGGGGGAGGGAAGGACTCAATACAGTGTTGCCACCTCTACCGATTTTTCGGTAGATCTACCGATTTTCTTCTCAATCTACCGATCTACCGAAAAAGCACATAAATCTACCGAAATTTGATGGAGTGAATGTATGTTCTGATATTCTAGGAAATCATGACTCTTGCGATATTAATTTGAAGGTTTCCTTACCATAACATAATTAAAGTTATACGTTGACAAATCTATAACGCAAAGCATACTACACGTAATACAGATTTAATTAATTTTTTGAATACCTATTGATTTTGTTAGAATATTTATTGTTTGTTCAAAAGTTTGGTTTTTCAAATATTAATTTTTTAAATAAATAAAATCTATTTTCAATTTTGCTTCATTCGTAATAACCTCCATGTCCAATATTTCGGATAAATAGTATTTAAGCTTGGATAACCCATAAAATAGTTGAAAAGGTATGTATTTAAAAAATCTACCGATTTTTTCCGAACTTTCTATCGAAACTGTAGGTACGGAAGGTGGCAACACTGACTCAATATGGCATGAGAGGTAGGGAGAAGATGATGGTGTGAGCGGAGAGTAAGCGAGAGACCGCTGCCCGTCTCGAAGTATGCTAGGGTAGTGATTCCGAGGCGGAGGTTATGGCGAGTTTGAGGTGGGTTTGGTTGATAGGCATCCCCTTGGGGATGAGTCCAGCACTGTTCGAACATGAGTTTTCCATCTTGACTCAAAAAAATGGAGATGAGAAGCCACCGGCAAGAAATTATATGAAATATTCAGTCTCTAGGCTGATTGACTATTTAAAAAGAGTCGGGCTGAAGAATGTAATCTAGATTCAGAAGACCACAATAGATCTTAAAAGGTGGCAGTGAAATAGGCCGATTAGCCATCTGACACCAATAAACCAAGGACTAGGACTAAACAAATTCAGTTAAGTCAGATGTTACTTCTCTCCTTAACTTCATCTGCATCTTTTGGATCCTTCAGTTCTTCGGTTAAAAAGTATTTTTACTTACAGTCTATTAAGATTTCTCGTTTCCAATATAAAATAATTGACAATTTTCATTCGAAGGTCGTCTATTATGTTGTACAAAGTTTCGTTTAATTCACAGCAGTCCAAGTTGAACAAATTCATTGGGATCATTCTTCTTAAATTGATAAATTCCACTTTTAATTCGTCGTAGTATTTAATTTTTTTAGCGAAATCCTTAAAAATGTAAATAACAAAGCATTAGATATAAACATACACTGACCGTCCGATGGGGGCCAATAGTAAATGATTTTGTGTATAATAATGTAGCTGAAAAAGGCACTGTCGACGGAAAAAGTATCTGAGAAATAGTATAGTTATAAATTTCGATAGTTTTTGATACCTTCAGAAATGGAATTGGTTCAGTATCAAAAAATTCATTCAATTCTTTCTCTGCAGCTCCATTTAAAATGTACAAATATGGATGGTATACCGAGAGATACTGCTGCGGACCGATGGCATTGGGAATAAAGGCATCAATTATTTCCTGTTGAAGATCTAAAACAGGCTCCTCTGATCGGTGCACATGATGTAAAAATCGTTCTATAGTTGCAAATTCTAAAAAATATATAAACAAATCATTGTATTGAAGAACTTTTTTAGTTTTTTTCATTGAACACCTCTGTTATAAGTACAGTGATAAAGCTGCAGTTTCTTACCTGGAAACATTATTATTTCTATTCTATAAATGTTCCTATTAACTTCTAATATTTTCGCAAAACATCTTTGTAATAACAACTGAATATCTTCTAATGTTGGACTAAAAGTTAACTGATCCGTACCCAGATTAGGTTTAACCGTTAAAGTTATCAAAGGGATGTTTATTAAAGTCAAATCTTGATATTCGTCTTCAAATTCGTTACCGTTCTAAAATTTTTCAACAGAATTTAATACAATAAGCAAAATTATAATCACAAGAACCACTATATATAATTTCCAGCATACCTTAAACTTTACGAATATCTCTTTAAAATGGGCAAGACTTTTTTTTACCAACCACCTCAGCTGCATCGACAGCAGCAAGTTGACACAATCAAAAAATCTCTCAACGAGGATTGTCGGTTCTGATGGTGATTTCGGTATGTACTGTTTCCAATGTACCCTGTATTCTAAGAAAATATCTGCGCATGCTGGTAACCATTCGTTTAGAAGTATGCTTCGGCAACGATCACAGATTTCATTAACTGATTCTTCCAATTCTGTCGGAGTTAAAGATTTGCCGTCTGAGTCTAAGAGGCTTTCTTGAGGAACTATAAGCATATCGTCGAACCTAAAAGAATTTAGTAAATCAATATTTTTTTGAGATAGACAACTCTCATGTTCTTAATAGTACAAACAATATTGTCTGTTAGTACCACAAACAACATATGTATTGCGAGTTTCTTTAGATAGATTCAGGTCAAATTGGTAGCATGATGATATATCGAACTGCGACCTGTGCCAATCTATTTTACCAACTCCTTATTCAATAGCATTTTTGTTCTGCCAATCTGAATTAATAACAATGACATTTGCCTATGCAGTATTGTTCATTTGGTATTTTTTCACCAAATCAAAGAAACCTTAATCCGTCCAGAGCTTCACAAAACCTTAGGACATCGATTAAGGCTCCTTTTTCACTGCAAAAGCTGTTACTCCTGCTAAATGTATTAAACTTATGTGTATCCTTAGACACAGAAGAAGAGAATTGAAGAAGAATTGTCGAGGCTTGGTAGAAAAACCTATAGACTTTGGTCGGAGTGCTGCTTAGGAATGTGACACCGAACGGTTTAGTTGATTTAAAAAGGTGTTCTAAAAAATTTGTTAGTACTCACTTATCCCACCAAAGATCTCGAATTTTTCTAACAATAACGTTACCGTTATAATAATGTTTTTCCATTAATTGACTACTTAGACAATACACAGTGTGCCAAGGTACGGGAGCTCTTACCAACATAGTGGGATAGTCCGAAGGAAACGTTTGAAATCTCAGCCTGAA
Source organism: Lochmaea crataegi (assembly GCA_947563755.1). Classification (NCBI taxonomy): domain Eukaryota; kingdom Metazoa; phylum Arthropoda; class Insecta; order Coleoptera; family Chrysomelidae; genus Lochmaea; species Lochmaea crataegi. Next base: position 11,910,168 of record OX387427.1, read on the forward strand.
ATTATTACAAAAAAAATTAAGATGCAAATAAAAATAAAAAACACATTTCAATATCTTATTAACTATCGTTGACTATAATATGTCGCACAGACATGTACATATAGTTTAATTTACGCTTTAGACATGACCAATGAGCCCAGTGGTTTTTTGCCATGCCATTTTGCGTGGACTAAAAGTATTTTTTTAAATAATAGTCTCGGTTTGGGCGTCGACCCAGCTCTGTAGTGGAACGCCTCTGATACGATAATTACAGTCAAATAGAGTCGAGCGCGGTTAGTTCTTGGATGGGTGACCACTGGGGAAACACCGTACAGCCTGCAGCGAAGCACCTTAGATTACTAGGGTGAGTAGCATATCACAGCTCGCAGCTATTATTCCAATGAGCACGAGATATAATGTTGGGCTCGATAAAGATCCTTACCACTGGTTGGAACACTAGTGGATTCGGCAAAATTTCCGGTTAGGGGTAGAGTGCTCCCGGCGTCGGTGATTAGCCGGGAGCAGAAATAGACCGACGTTAAATAACCGAATGAAAAAAAAAATAGTCTCGGTCAACTCGCTGTCACTGGCTCCATTAAAAATGTATTTACGGAACTCAATAGTAGAAAATGCGCCCTCAAAGGACGACCCTAAATCTCTGGTTACGCCACTGGAATCTGAAGAGCTGAGAAAAGTGAAGTTTTAAGTGTCTTTTGCCTCCCATAAAGTAACGTCCAACCAACTTTAAAGGTATCAGTATAATTGCTTGCACCTTACATTGATAATTTTATAAATATAAACATAATGACTGTTTCGATGACTAAAGCATTTTAAACACCTTTAATTCTGCTTTTATCAGCCGTTTACATATTTTTTTTACAAATAATATTTTTATGTTTATTTTAATAACTTTTCCGCTTCATTACTCTATTTGTAATTACATGATTCATTTACATTATCTTAACATTATTGTAACAAAATATACACCGTTTTTCACTTATATTCTAACAAACAAAATGATCCAAGGGCATGGAATCTAGTATACTACGTTCCAAGATATTTCGTTTTGTCTTATGCCAACATGATTGATTCAAGACCAAAACCCATAGCAGATAGTCGTTAATCCGATAACAATAGCACAGTATCGTACTCGTTTCTTCGAAAAGCGAAAAGATAATGCCTAATGCTAATAAAACCAAATGTACTGACCAAATGCAAAATGATATAATCCAAAGAACGATATATATGCAGATACCCTGTATAGTACAAAATGTTTTCAAAATGTGGCCATTATTAAACTACATCTTTTTTATTTGAAACATTTTTTGATAACATCTGCCAATTAGATGAAATAAATCAAAGCGTATACGATTGGTTACCCTGTATGTTTCAACAGTTTAATTTGTTCAATTCCAATTAATAAATATTAATAAATAAAAGTAAAAGTAGATATACTAAGCCGGTTCTAGCCCATCGGAAACCCACCCACCTCCCACCATGTAACGTTTGACGTAGCACGTGACCCTTGACGTTTGATGTACCACTTGACGTGGCGCGTGACGTGGTGGGGGTGGCTTTGTTTTGGTGAGCTTTTCAGGAGCGCATGCGCATTTCCGCTGGGCTAGAACCGGCTTTGTATATCTACTAGTTAAATTTGTTATTAAAAAATTCAGTGATTTTTTTCATAAAATAAATGTTATTTATGATTTTAGTATCTAAATGTTACCGACTAAGGATCTGTTACTGTTTACTGTACAATGAGGGATTTATAAACTTTTATTAATAAATCCTTAAGGCCAGATGCCGATTCAACGAAATATTGTGAAACGTTCTATACTTATTTTTGAAATAGGACATTTAATACCTTTTCCTACTTTCTTACTAGTAAATTGCATACTACGTACTATTTGGATGCTAAGTAAATATATCATAACAGCTACTGACACGTAATGACTAGCACGCAATAAAAAAAATTACGCTTCAGTTCTATAAAAATGTGTAATATATCATAATATAAGCCTTGTAAGTAAAAAAAATAAAATAAGTTCATCGAATAGTGAAGATTAATTTAGTAGCCCACCACCTAATATTATACAGTTAGCTGCGAACACTACCGAGAATCTATTACCAGAAAAATCAAGAGGAAGTGAAAATAATGATTCCCAAAAATATTTTTGAAAATTGGCAAAATTTAAGTATTTTCTTTTTTTTTTTTTTTGTGAAACTTTCTCACATTTAGTTTAAGATAATAACCTTTTCAGTTTAAAGTGAAAATATTCGTCAAATAGCATTAAATAGTGTTAAAAAAGTATCATTTTTCGAACTAAATTCGTGATTTTTAAATAATCCAGCGAAATTTTTGTTCTAACCTGCTCTATTTAAGGTAAGCTATCAAACAAATTTAAAATTAACATAAAATTCCGAGGGTCGCGAAGTCTACCCCAGAACCCATAAATGTACCTACTTATACTTAATAATTTTATTTTAAGGTTATTGCAATTGTTGGAATATATGGAGCTTGTAGGAAACACGATTTAAGAAATCACAAAATTAGTGACATTGATGATTTAAGTACCATGTTATTAGTTAAAATACCTGATACGAAAACCAAAGTCTTTCGTAATTTCCGGAAATTTCTATAAAATCTGCAAACAATATATAGAGATTCGACAACAAATTAGCGATCCGCATATAAATAAACTATCAAAAAGTGGTAGGATTAAACAAAATAGGCGGTGTTCCTAAACAAATAGCCGAATATTTAAAGTTACCAGATCCCAAAATGTACTCACTACACAGGTCACTGTTTAAGACGAACTTTTGCCACTCTTTTAGTTGATGCCGGTGGTGATTCAATGGCTCTTAAACAACATGGCGGATATAAATCTTCAATAACATGTCGATAAATTAATAAATAATAAGACGTCAACAGCCAATAGAATTATAAATTCAATTCAAAGTAATTTACAGACCTTTACATACATTGATGAAAATACCAATGTCCAAAAAGAACACATCGTACAGTTTACGTCATCCCACCATTCACCGCGTATTATTGAACAACAGATAATGGTATAGTTATAAATAATTGCCAAAATTTTACAATTAATTATTATAAATAAATGTTTAAATTAAAGTTTTCCCGAATGTTATTAAATAAATAAAAGTTACTTGTTAAGCCTTTTATTTTTATAAATGAAAATAATCGTAGAAAAAGTATAGTACACAACTTGAAATATAAGCTTATTACATATGCTTGTAAAATTACTATTCAACTTTATTACTCGCATGTAATAAAGCTTCTTACAACTCTCGATATGTAATATACTATTAAATATAAAACGAACTTTATTGCGAATGTAAGTAGTCCATCGCACAATTTGTCGGCACTCGGCAATTATAAATATAAACTCCTTGTTTCAAATTTGCTATTATAGTAACAAAGGTATGTAATTTTTGTGTTTTACTTGACACCCACTACAAAATTATAAAACAATTAATAACTAAAGTTAATAATTAAAGCATAAAGCATTTATTTTCTCCTTATCAGTTAACTCGATTATTTCAAACAGTTGATTATTATAAACAAAATATCTTACCTTTTCCACTCCGCCGGATCTTTAAGTACATACTGCAACAGATGTTTTCTCATATATATGCAAAAGAATTTTCGCAATTCCTTGTGATCCGATTTTATTAAAGGTTTATATTTTTTCAGAGCTTTATACTTTTCTGGAATCTTTGTTAATGCACATTTTACAAGTTCATCGTCATACGGTGGAACATGCTGTGGAGAAATTCCCTACAAAAAATTAGTTTTGTTTAAAATCAGTAGGTAATTAAAAGTTGAGATATCGTGATTTTGCGAGAAAAACATCTTCCTAAAGGAGTATGTGAAATAAAGTCCTGTGATTTGAAAAGGCCAAATGGATCAAGGTCTTTGAATGAACCAAACCTAGTAAATTTTGCCAAAAACCTAAAACTCTTCTTGCTGTCCTGTTCTGGTATGATAAAATCACCTTTGCAAGGAAACCTGCTTGTTTATTGCTAAATGCTATCCATGCCAGAATGACCAGGGATCCAGACCAAAGACACTTTGTTGAGTCTTTCTATCGAAGAGTATTTTTTGACAGTTTGATATCAATTTCGACGTGACACGGTAAATGCTAATTAGTAAGTTCAGCAAAAAATTAAATTAATATCACCCCAATCTTGCTGATAACTGCATTAATAAGAATAAGAATGTTTTCAATATAGTGATTGTTTGGTTGCATACCAACAGCTGTTGATAACATAATAAATTAAATTAAACTCAATAATTTCATATGAGTAATTTTATTATACTTTTTAAGTATATTTAGATAGTTGCTAAATAATAATCGTCCACACCCTCTTTCACTCGAAATCGTTAATTCCATTAATTTTAAACTAAAGAATGTATACAGTGATAAATATACTGCAATATCTGCACCAACTGAGTATTGTGTTGCCTATCCAATAGATATGGTAAATATGGATTCTCAAGTGAAAGTTGTAATCGATTTCAAGGATCTTTTTATAATTTATTGTAGTTTCTGTTTACGTTTAGAAAATAATACAACCTACACATCTATAAAGTACACAACGCATAAAATTAATTAACTTATTTGTCATAATAATATATTGTTTTTTACATCAGAGTGTTTTTCAAATAATAAATATTGAGGAAATGTCCATTCATTTTTTTTATAGTTTCGAAATAATTTTAGTGACAAAAGTATCTTGATATAGGTAATATATCTTTGAAATTATCTCTTATAATTTAAATAAAGAATAGCTACATACCTATGTTAAGTAGATAAAAATGGCGTTGAAATAATACTTCACTGTTCATTTAGCAATGAAAAATATGGTCAAGATGCCCTTTCCTTACTAGTAATTGCTCTATACGAGCAGCCCTTAGAAGCTTTTAGATGCTATTAAAGTGGTGAGGTGTTATTTTCCCATCCTGATGATAAATTGATAATGTTTTAGTGCTGCTGCTACCTGCTCGTAGTAAAAACTGGTTTGTTTTCATTTTCCAGAACGAGTATAGAGCTCATATGAGATTTAAGAATCTAATAATTATCCCTTGTAATTTCCTACAACTTAAATTTTTTTCGAGGTGCGAGTTATCTTGAATAATTCGGCATCGAAAAAAAAAATTGTCAAAGGCAAAGTTGCGCATTTAAGGAAACAATAATTAGACGCGATCAGATTTCAAATATTTTTTTTCGTTTTCGAGATAATTGGAAACAAAAATGATTTCTCGGACTTTTTTTGTCGAGACATTTGAACAGATATCAAAAAACAGTTCACACTTCTTCATTGTAATTTTTTATTGTTTTTAACATCATGGCATCTACTGACGTTTCGGATTCCCACATTCATCATCAACTTAATTTTTTTTTAAAGTGAACCTAGTTTTTTTTAACTTTACAAGAGATTGCGAAAATCCCTTTCTTACAATGCGACTTATACAAGTACGACAAGGAAAATATGAGCAAAACTACGTGAAAGAGAGAGAAGACTAGTTAGCCCAGCGATCAGTCCCCTTTACCAAAACAGTTGGGCGTGTATTCAGTCCCCTCCTATTTATTTTAACTGTTGTGTTGCCAAATGTAGGTACTTATCTGTAAAAATTATTCCTAATTTTTGTCCCGAAATTATTAACTATGTTCAAAATTGTTGTTCGTGAAGGAATTTGGCGATTTTCAAATGCCACAATAAACAAATGGACTATTGCATCAGCCGTATGACCTCCAAAATACCATTTTATAATTTGCACTTTTTCGCAGGTTTCGTATTTTAATGTGGGCATTGTAAAATGTTTTATTTTCAAATACAACGTCGTGCGCTACCAACGTGTGGAAGATTTGTAGCGAAAAGATGACATAAGTTTAAATGTGAGTTCTCTATGTAAAGGACACTGTTGCCGGATGAAAGTGTTTAATTTTACCTAATAGTGCATGAGCTCGAAAAAAAGTTAACGATAACGAGACAAAAATATCATTTGTACAAATTAATCTGAGCTTCTGGCAACAGCGGTTGAAATAGTGGGGCGATGAACACACGCCCAACTGTTTTGGTAGAGGGGACTGATCGCTTGGCTAACAAGTCTTCTCTCTCTTTCTTAGTTTTTTTCATATTTTCCTTGTGGTAATTGTATAAGTCGTATTGTAAGAAAGGGATTTTCGCAATCTGTATATGACATAGTGTCCAAGAACTACGAATTTAAACTGTCGAAACTACTTGGCAAAAAGCAAAATCAGTTTTTAATCGATTTAAATTTATAGGTCGATGGGTATAAGGCTAGATTATTTCCTGAATAACTTAGATTGAAACCAACAACAAATAATTTTAATGATAATAAAATTTGACAATTTGTAGCATTTTTTCAATGAACAATAAATCCTAAATTTAATATTTTTGGTTATAAGTAGAAGAAATAGAGAAAATAATCATTTTTGCTTCGTATCCGTACAATTGTAATAAAAATGAACATCGAAAGGGGGTATAGAGGCCAAAAGATCCTTATACTCTCAGATAGTCAGGCAGCACTGAAATCTTTAGCATGTCCCCAAATCAGATCTAGACTGGTCTGGGACTGCCTTCAAAAACTTTTAACCCTGACAAACCACAATAGAGTAACTCTTAAGTGGGTCCCGGGACATAGTAGGCAATGAAAAGGCAGACATCTTAGCAAATCTAAGGTCTGAAACTGCATTCACTGGTCCTGAACCAGTATTTAAAATATCAAAATCTGCTGCTCGTGGTTGTACATCTCGGTGGATTCAATCTAAACATCAGTCTACTGGAGACACTTGTTAAAACAGGAACACAGCAAACTCCTGGTCAAAAAACCCTCGGAGTCGCTGACTAACTAAATAATCAATCTCAGCAGGGGCCACTGTACCCTAAGGAAACATATGCATACAATTGGCATATATAGGGAGGAACCTATTTGTCGGTTGTGCATGGAAGTGGAGGAAACAGCCTCTCGCATTATCTTCTAATGTGAAGCACTGTCTCATTGGAGATATAGACTCCTAGAACTAGAGTATCTAATGGAGGATTTCTCCAAGAAGGACCTAGAGAAAAGACTGTTGAGCCTGATGAGGGCTACTTGTCTCTCCACATAAACGGTATAACCAAGAACACAAAATGCCTAAAGGCTGAGGTGCCTCTGACTGGTGGTGCCGAACCAATCAATCAGGTTATAAATGTTTGTTTCTCGTTTCCTATCTAAACAGATTTCGTTCAAAAAATGGTGGCGTCTGATTTGTCTATTTCATGATGAGGGAAATAAATTTTTTAAAGCCGAAGAAAATCTGTTAGAATTTCGAAAAACTTTCATTAATCTGTATCCCATTTGGTTTCTATTGATACTGATCGATAAAAGTATAAAACTATATTTTCAGAAGCTTCAAATGCTTTAATAAAATTCTAGATTCAATAAGGAAATCTTTCTTGAATTTAAAAGCAGCCAAGTCAACAATTTTGCAGATGATGATAACCTTGCAAAACAACATTATCCTGACCTCCAAATTGAAAACCGATAACGATTCTTTTTTCTGCATCGCAAGCGTAAAAGTTAACAAAACAAAAAATACAATAGACAATACTGACGTTAATTATTTCGATAGAAAAGAACTATTGTTGAGCAATTGTTCAAAATGAGTAAGAAAATTATTGATTTATTATAAATGAAACACATTTTTAAGTAAAATTCAGATATATTTACTTTATTATTATTTTCACATCTACAAGTATATATTTATGTATATGACCAAAAATTACGTTATTTAGCCTAATTATTGGTCTACACTATTCTGGAGCAAGTTTCCCTGAAATATGAGTACAGTGGCGCAGCAAGGGGATGGTTTTAGGGGTTAACCCCCCCCCCCCCCCCGAGACGGACGCTTAACACAAATTAAAACTGTTAATCTTGGTAAAAAAAGCCTAACACAAATTAAAACTGTTAATCTTGGTAAAAAAAATATTCTTGGCAACACTTCGCCACACCCACATACCAAGTCCTCCATTATAATGGATAATTGTCAATAAGGCGGTCACATAGTTCAGTTCAGTCTTCAGTCATAACGAAAATTATAGATACACTGGATGATGGATAAATTTGTAATAAAAAAACCGAAATTGGACTCTATTGGTATTGGTGCTATAAAAGGAGAACTGACACTTTGAGGCCAGTTTATGAAAGATAAAACAGAAAAGCCACAAAATGCGATTGAAGCTTTGGAAAGATGCAATAAAAATTTGTTTCCCACAATTTATGAACTTTTATTCATAATGGCAACTTTACCAGTTACCAGTTACCACATGCTCTTGTGAAAGGTCATCTTCTTCCCTAAAATTTCTAAAAAAATATTTGCGAAATACTATTGGGGACAATAGATTAAACGGCCTTGCTTTGATGTTCATACATCCAGATGGAAGACGAAGTTCTTGATGTCTCATCTCTCCAATCTCGACGTATTGATATTTTACTATAATTTATGTAAATTTTTATATTACTCATTAATATACAAATTATATCATTAATAATTAATGATAAACTTATTTTTAATTGTTCTTATAATGTTGCTTTGTTTTTTGTTGTAATTATTATTTTTTAAATATATTTTATATGTACGCTATCTTAAGTATAGGTACTTACTCCGTCCCTGACTGTTTTTTTTGTTTATATTACTTCACATGTTGGTTGCGTTTTGTGCAATATCATATATTATAGATTTTAAAATTCTTCCCAATTTATTTTCAAAACCCCCTCTAATACAAGATTCTTGCTGCGCCGCTGTATGAGTAAGTTTCAATTACAAAAAAAAATTATTATAGCAAGTTATAGGAACACCACTAATGCCACTAACGAAATGTGTGAATCTGAAGCATGCATGTATGTATATTGGGGACATTCATTCAGACCTAAAAGATCTATTATTGTGCCCCCTTACTCCTACTTAGTACCCGAGGAAAGTCTCAGAGACTAGTAGCTCCTTTAGTCCTATTTCTCGGAGGAATTTTAGGATAACTGCAGGCTTCAAAATAGGTAAATGTCCCTCTTCTATCCAGTAATCTCCTAGGTGTTGTGCCCTAGGATTCTGAATTGCTGTACAATTCGCAAGTATGTGGATGGAGGTTTCTTCTTCCATGCCACAGAATCTACATTCTTCTTCCTCCACTATTTTGAGCTTTTTCAGGTGCCCACTCAGGCGATAATATCCTGTTGGGATCCCTGTTAAAACTCTTAGTGCAGTTTTACTTTGACACGTATGCATTCATTTGATCTCAAACAGGTTGTATTCACCCAGAAGAATCTTTGATTGTCTAAGCCCTACTAGATCTTTCCAATGGTCAGATCTTCTCTTTTTTTCGGCTTTGCCTATTTGTTCTAATATTACATTGGAGCTAATACCGCAAAAGGGTTCCGGCCCCCAAAAGGGTGTTTTAGTCCCCCTCTTTGCTAGTTCATCTGCTATTTCATTTCCTTCTATTCCAGTGTGTCCTGGAATCCATAGTAAGGTGACTATATTGTTCTCGCCTAGTTCATTGAGTTTGCCTAGGCATTCCCACACCATTTTGGAACTGATTACACAAGAGCTCAGTGCTTTTATGGCTGCTTGACTATCCGACATTATGATAATCCTTTGCCTTCAATATCCTTTATCAATATTGAAAAAAATATATTATAGCAAGTAATAGGAACACCACTAATGCCACTAACGAAATGTGTAAATATGAAGCGTAGACGACGATTTTCTGAGCTGCGTATAATATGTTAAAAGTTAATCGTTTCCTCGATTAGTTAAAACAGGAAATTTGAAAAATGATACTCTGACCCTTTCAACTCGCAAAAAGCAAACTTTCCAGCTATTACGCTCCTTTTCTGTTATCACTAAATACTAAAAATCAAAGTCAAAACTATTCTCAAAAATTAAAACACAAAAACTTATAAAGAAAAGCTTTGTTCGTCAATCTGCAATGGGTACAAATAAAAAGGAAGAAAATAATATGAATTAAGTGAAAAAGTAAAGAAGGGGGCAAAATAAATTGTGTTTAAGAAATTACAGACACTAAAGATGGATTCATGCAACATCAACTAAACTAAACCTAAAACATGAATTATCCTTAAGAAAATGAAACATTAATAATTTCATCCCAAACATTACAGCATATATTTCTGTATCGCCATGTCCTTTTTTTATTAAACCAAGGCTGTTTTTAACTGTATTTAAAAAGAAAAAAATCCACTGCCCTGCATACAAGTTCTTTGTTATCTCCAATACAATGTCAAACACACCCCATTCAAAAACACCTGATTACGTGTCGTTAGACGCTTTACCTGTTTTTAAGTCGACCTGACCCTACATCCGAAATCCCATTAAATACCCACACAAACAATTATTCTCAGAAATAGTAACAGTTTACGAAGAATATATTAAGCGACCCCTGCTTGGAGTATTGAAAACATGAAGATCCCTGAATAACCGGTTTTATAGTTCTGGTTCTCGTTTTGTTTGGTTTCGTCTAGTCGAAGAACTATTTTTATTATAGCTTTTAGGAATACTTTTAATGTTTTAGGCTATAACCATTAGCGTCAGTCTCCCTTTGGGATGTCTACAGATAAAAAAAACCTTTATTTAAAGTACTAAAAATACTTTATGCGTTTCCAGAACCATTTCATGTAAAATTGAATTACAAACCGTTACGAAGTAGCGAACAATATTCACTATAGGAGAGACTATAAAATTTCCATAAGACCTTTTTTTGTATACATGAAGTACCGGAACAAATAAATATTTGAGAAACTTTTGCGACAGCTGTCAAGAAATATTGTAAACCGTTTTTCTAATGTGAGAATCTCAGTTACCGAATTGAAATTTTATTATTTGGAGTATAGATTTTTACACACAGACAGAGGCAAAGAAAAAACTCGAACACACATTTGTAAATTTATGTAAAAAAAATCGTGTAATGTGTACTGTGTAATAGTCAGTTGTAGACAGTCACACTTCCTCAAAAACTTGTGCCACAACCAATTGAAAAAGAAATTTCTACAAAATTAACACATGTTTACTATAACATTTTATTATACTTAAAAAAAGGAACGATCCTACTTATGTAAGACATTTTTTTTCTCTCACCCTGTTATTCTTAAAATAGTTTTCGTTTCAAGTAAAATAAATTAAATCATGGGTACACCCTAATATTTCAGAAATGCATTTCTCGACAATTATCTGAAATAGATAAGTAAAATATCATATTGTCACGTAGCCTTCGAGGTCACGAAAGGGGAAAGAAAGGTTTTAAGAACGATTTGGGTTTTAGTTGCTAGAAGATAACTAAAGTGTTCACTTGAGTCGGATAAATTTAAATATATAAAATATAGTGTGTATTGTGGTGCATGTCAGAAATTAAATAGGTGAGTCTATCTCACAGAGTAATTCAGTTTTGCCTGTTATTTGATATTTGAATTTAAAAGATATTTTATCACATAGGGTATGTATATTTGCCAATTATTTTTAATAATAACTTTGTTTAAAGTTCTTTAATATTCAACGTTATCAAGCACATTAATTTATTGTTGCATTTCCTATTCATCCAATCCTACTGTACTGTGGAGAGTTTGTGCCACTTGCAGTTTAACTCACATACCTATACTGTATTGTGGAGAGTTTGCGCCACTTGCGGTTTGTCCATTCCTGATACAAGGTGACTTCTCACGTCACCCATATCTCCTTCCACCCCCCTGTATTGTGGAGAGTTTGAGCCACTTGCAGTGTAACCTTATTTAGCTGTACTGTGGAGAGTTTGTGCCACTTGCAGTCTAACTCATATACCTATACTGTACTGTGGAGAGTTTGCGCCACTTGCGGTTTGTCCACTCCTGATACAGGGTGACTTCTCACGTCACCCATATCTCCTTCCATCCCCCTGTATTGTGGAGAGCTTGAGCCACTTGCAGTGTAACCTTATTTAGCTGTACTGTGGAGAGTTTGTGCCACTTGCAGTGTTTTATTATTTTGCTGTACTGTGGAGAGTTTGTGCCACTTGCAGTGTATTATTATTTTGCTGTACTGTGGAGAGTTTGTGCCACTTGCAGTGTATTATTATTTTGCTGTACTGTGGAGAGTTTGTGCCACTTGCAGTGTATTATTATTTTGCTGTACTGTGGAGAGTTTGTGCCACTTGCAGTAGTTATAATATTGTTTGTGGAGAGTTTGTGCCACATATTCCTTACATGCACTGGGGAGAGTTTGCGCCCCTTGCACCTTTCCTAATAACCCTAAATGTTTACAACTAGGCATTTATCTTTGATCACGTAAAGTTTCAACTTTACTTTAGTACTGATATGCATAATTAATCACAATTCAAACACACTAGATTCACCTTGTATATCAATAACACTTTCATTAATTTTTGGGGATTTTAACTATACTGATATTTATTTGAATAATAATAATTATTTATGGCAAATTGAATACTCAGAGTGTTTTTCTATCTAATTCCAGGTACGTCATCTCGGTTGTTCAACCTACTTGGACGATGTCCACATGGACTGTTCAATTAAATCCAGGCATCACGTCCAGTGTCTTGTAAATAGTTATTTTCAACATTTAGATTTGTTTTATTATCTATATTATAAACAATATAATGTAAGTCCACAGTAAGTAATTAAAAGTTAAATTCTAATTAAATATATCAATCTTTACAAATCACTCATTCTCCTCAAGTCAAGTTTTTTTTATTCATTACACTTAGGCCAGAAGTTTACGGTTCGGATTTATTTTATGAACAATGACTAGTGGACTTTTACGTATACACACTTATGTAACGGTTCTTCTATTACCTCAACACGGTTCTTAAAATGACATTATGACAATGAAAGTGTCCGATAACCGTAGTTTTTATTATCTACATTATCGTTTTTCAACGGCGTTACTAATTAGTAGAAAAATAAACTGGCACCTTTCAAAAAAATACATTTCATATGCTTTTTAATTTCTTTGAACTTGGTAACTATTTTTACTTCACAAACAAGTTATAACTAACCTATTATTGTGGATGAAAAAAACGATAAAAACATTGATAAGAAATGGCTATAACAAATAATTAGTTGACTATACCCGATTCACGGCTTACCTCATGCTAATTAAAGTAAAGCAATAATTGTACTGTACACTAAATTATTTACCGAGTGATCGAATAAGAGAGAATGTCGGCAACTTTCAACAACGATAGACGAGTTAATCTCCATAACAAACATTATTGATCACCAACTAAACCCCACTGGACACAGAAGATACAAAATTAGGGCTCATTCAGTCATTCGTTCGTTTGGGTTGTGCTCAACAGCCCAGACACTTGAACTGATCTTTGTACCATTTCCCATGTTATCTACTTCCATTCCAAAAGCTTCGTGTCTTCTATAAAGGCCACTAGTTTTACTGGAGGGATTTTCAGTATTTGTGATGCTTAATGCTTTGCTTAAAGCTATCAGGCTAACAGGCTGACAAGAGACAACAAAGATTGCAGGTAATGAAATGGTGGACCAGTTAGCTAAAGAAGGCTCTAAAGGAGACTTCATAGGTCCGGAACCGTTTTGTGGAACCACAAAAGATTACATAAGAGGGGAAATCCGGAACTGGCTAGATAGGGAACACCAACTTAAATGGAGGTTGACACAAAGGCACCTCCATACAAAGTTTATACTGAACAAGGTAGACAAGGTACTCTCAAACAGGCTATTGAAACTGGGTAAGAGATATTTGAAGACAGTTACCGACCTGGTGACTGGACACTGCACCCTGAATAAACATCTGCACAAAATGAGCAAAGTTAGTGAACCTATATGCAGGAAATGTGAAGTTGATGATGAAACACCTACTCATATACTCTGCTTCTGCGAGAACTTACAAGTACTTAGACGGAAGCACTTTGGAGAGGAATTAATACAACCATTACAACAAAATTAGGGCTGTTGTTTGGTGTGGCGTCATATGAGGGAGAATTATCACATTTTTTTGGAAGGTATACTGAATGGTGGAACCTGTTTAAACTTCTTAGCGCATGCTGTTAGATGTACATTTCGAGACAAGGATGTTTCAGTTTGATGGTTGCCTAGCCTATTTTGCTTTTAACGTTCAAGAATTTTTAAATTTGACTGGCGGATTGGAAGGGGAAGACTATTTTTATGGCCGGCGAGATCGCCGGATCTTACGTGTATAGATGTTTATTCATGGAGGAGAATAAATGACTTAGTTTTTCTACCACAACAGATAAAATAAAAGAGAGGAATACTTGGTTTGTTGTAAAAATTAAAGGTTTTGGTACAAGTATCATTCACAGAGAGAAGTAGAAGGAAAACTCCAAATGACGGAAAGCAATTTGAAGATCTTACAGCACATTTCTGAACAAAATTTGTTTTAAATTTTACTTTGATTTCGAATTTGTTGTTAATTATGTGTTACCATTCAAAAAAACTGCAAACTTTTTTAGGTGCGAATTTAAGCACCTCTAGCGACATATACCAATGAATGGGAAAAAGTATCTTTTCAATGAGCCTTTGAGTTTCAAGATCGGATAAGCGGATGGTGATTTATTCGTAAATTTTCAAATCAAAGTTGAAAACGTCCTCCACAGTTAATTTCAAGAGATCAAAATATTACGTAAGAAAGTTATTTGGAATCGAGTCCCGAGATTTATGAATCGTCGCGTTCATCCCAATGTAGCGCTACCGGAGCGATAATCAATTTCCTGCTGAACGCGTGTTTTTCAACTGATTGTATGAGCACTGTGGTAGCATTTTTCACAACAGAATTGAAATACGCAACACTACCGATTAATGATGCATTAACTATCATTTATGACAAATATCATGTTAATAAACATATAAAATGACATAGAATAACATAGATATTTTAGAAATTTTTAGCTTGAAAATGAATGAACACCAGTAGGAACTATCAAACTAAATTGAAGTCGAATATGAGTAATTATTGAAGTCATACATCAAATAAAATTAGGTTATGTTGTTATATCAAGCCCAGCACGTTTAGCAGAATTAAGAAACGATGGATTACTCTAAAAATCGCTACCGTAGAGCGGTGTGACTTTGCACCACTTTTGATAGTTCTCTTGTTCTAATTTTTTCGTTTTTTCGTTAAATGAGTCCTCCATAAACTATGTATAATTTCAACATTTTTGCTATCGATTGCGGTAATTAGAAATATTTTAAAAAATCCGCAATATTTTTATTAATTTTTGAATATTTGGCAAAGTCACCCGCAAATTGGTGTGATATTGCCAATGCCTTTAAAATGGACTTCTTAGCAATTTTAGGAAGTGTAAAGGGTGTCTTTGCATACAAAAGGTGTTTTAAAAAAGTTTGTTGAAGACAAGGTAGGTATTAGAGGCGAATAAAATAAGCTAATTAATATTATATAAACTTAAGTCAATATTAAAACAAAAGTATCCCCTGGAAGATGTTGGTTTCTGTAATTTCTTGACAACATCCATTTCTTTTACATATGATGTGTCCTCAACATTGGGATAGACAAATCCATTTTTCTTTCTTTTCAGATACTTCACTACGAACCCATCATCATCTATTTCTATAACTTCTCCAACATAATGTTTGACAGATTTCTTAGTCAGGAACGCTACTATCACAAAATCACCATTGGAGGTTTTTTTCTGGTTAATGAGTGAAATAAGAGGCAGGTCATCTTCTTCAGTTGCATCTTTCAAAACCTCCGAACTGTTGTTTCTATCCAACATTTCATCCTCCAAAAAACTTCCAGATTTGCCTGGCTCACAGATGAAGATGGTGCGTTTTCTTTATTTGAATCATCAATGTCTTCCATGTTGTTACTATGTCTCAAAAAGTCATCAGTTCCCACTGATTTGCCAGGTTCTACCCTTAACATTTTTTTCCTTCTTGGAACTGTAGATGCAGATGGCGACCTGGTCTCTTTCAAGTATTGTAAAAAAGTATCACTTACTGTTTGGCTTAAGTTTTCTTTAGTTCGTTGAGTCGTTTCTGTTAAATGGAATGATCCCCGTAGCCCTGAAGGCACTTTTTTAATAGCTCATCTTCTCTGTGATGATCAATAGAAAAATGGAAAATAGAAGAATTATAAGTTGCTTGGTGTTTTGGATAATTCGTAGATTTTTACCTAACCTTATTTGACCCTGAGATAATAGACTCCAAAATTCCCCTGCACCTATCAACATGTCAATACCAGTGGGCTCATAAAACTGAGGATCTGATAATTTAATATCCTCTACAAGCTCATGTAAGGCCGCGTAGCACTCCAAGCAAAGCACACCAGACAACTGCGAACGTCGCAACACGTGGTGATACAGTCTCGGTAAAAATTCCTCCTCGTGCTGTTACGGAGGTTTAGCCAACTCACAAAAATAAAATTTAGATTTAAAATATTAGGCGGTTTGGCAAAGTCACCTTCGTTGGCAAAGTCACACTGCTCTACGATACCTGATCAACTTTGTGGGGATGAACGCGACCAATGATCCTATAATAATTAGACCTCCTAGCGGCAAAGTCACGAAATTGTAATTCATTTCTAGCAAGTTCCTATAGATAGATGTTTTCATATCAGTCTCTTACCCAGACTTTACAATGATTAGTTTCTGAGATACACCCGACGTAAAAGTATCTTTATATCTTTCCTATTTTCCATCAAAACCAAAATTATTTATCCTTACCTCTGTTAAATAGTAAATCATTCTCTCTATGTCTCTTTCTTTGATCATCTTATTCATTTCTTTCTGAGCTTCATCGTACATATATTGTTTTTGTTCGTCTGGGCTTTTTGGTAATATCGCTTGTAATAACTTAAGTTGTCTAAAACCAAAAGAATATTGAGTAGTTTTCTTTATAAATGATGAAATAAAACAATTTAATTTGTTTAAACCTTCATCAAATAAAATGAAGATTTAAACAAATTAAATTGTTTTATTTCATCATTTAGTATGGATCTTCATCAAGTAAAAGCCTCATCTATTCAAGTTTTCTTTATCCAAATTTTAATAATGAATTAAAATAAACCAATGACAGATTTCGAGGAATGTAACAAGTGAAGGAGCAGTCAGTAAAGGTTAATCAACTTCAAATGCATGCTGCTGTTGAAGGTAAGATAATTGGTAGGGAAAAAAGCACAAAAATGAAGATGAAAGGAAGAAGGGAAAAGGTAGTAACACAAACTAAAATATCAGTAGTCGATTTACAGAAGGTACACGCTTAAGCAAAGTTTTAAATATAACTAGAAGACCTGACAGACGTTGTCCTGTCTTATCATTGTCTTGTCAATAGGATATTATGCAAGCGGTCGTTTTCTGCCCGCTGAGTGGAGTGACAGAGTAGCTTTTGTTTATTTCAAACTTCTATAAATGCCATCCTTATAATTAGCTAATCTCCAAGTAACCATATCTATATAAAAATTTTAAATTTTAATTTACCGCCATCTTTTGTCCAAAGTAGAATTTTTTTAAATAATATTTACCCGCTGAGTGGAGTGCCAGAGTAGCTTTTATTTGTTTCAAATTTCTATAAATGCCATCCTTACAATTAGCTAACCTCCATTAGCTCTTATATCGTACTACAATTATTATATTCGATTGCCATCTTGCAAAAATAAAAATCGCGATGGAAAAATAGGGGTTGATCGTATAAGGGTGGAAAAGAGTATTATTAAATCTTTTATCCTAAGTCATGACAAAATTAAAGTTTATAATTAACAAATAAAAAATAGGGGTTGATCGTAGAAGAGTGAAAATTTAGGGTTGTATATATTTTTGAATGCTGTATCATAAAAAAATAAAAACAAAAAATTTTCTCTAAAAAATAAAAAATAAAATTAAGGGGTGGACCACCCTTAACATTTAGGGGGATGAAAAATAGATGTCCGATTCGCAGACCTACCCGATATGCACACAAAATTTCATGAGAATCGGTCGAGCCATTTCGGATAATTAACAAATAAAAAATAGGGCATGATCGTAGAAGGGTGAAAATTTAGGGTTGTATATATTTTTGAATGCTGCATCATAAAAAAATAAAAACAAAAAATTTTCTCTAAAAAATAAAAAATAAAATTAAGGGGTGGAACACCCTTAACATTTAGGGGGATGAAAAATAGATGTTGTCCGATTCGCAAACCTACCCGATATGCACACAAAATTTCATGAGAATGGGTCGGGCCATTTCGGAGGAGTTTAATTACAAACACCGTGACCCGAGAATTTTATATATTATTCATTAAACACATGCATGTTTTCGTTTTGATTTAAAACTATTTCCAAAAAATGTAAAATAAAAAATAATAATAATAAAAATAAGGGTTGATCTTATGAGGGTGAAAATTAAGAGTGATATGAATTTTTTTATTCCAAGTTTTAACAAAATAAAATTAAAAATCTTGCCAAAAAAATTAAAGTTTATAATTAAAAATAGGGGTTGATCGTAGAGGGGTGAAAATTTAGGGTTGTGTATATTTTTGAATGCTGTATCATAAAAAAATAAAAATTAAAAATTTTGTCTAAAAAATAAAAAATAAAATTAGGGGGTGGACCACCCTTAACATTTAAGGGGATGAAAAATAGATGTTGTCCGATTCGCAGATCTACCCGATATGCACACCAAATTTCATGAGAATGGGTCGAGTCATTTCGGAGGAGTTTAACTACAAACACCGTGACCCGAGAATTTTATATATTATTCATTAAACACATGTATGTTTTCGTTTTGATTTAAAACTATTTCCAAAAAATGTAAAATAAAAAATAATAATAATAAAAATAAGGGTTGATCTTATGAGGGTGAAAATTAAGAGTGATATGAATTTTTTTATTCCAAGTTTTAACAAAATAAAATTAAAAATCTTGCCAAAAAAATTAAAGTTTATAATTAAAAATAGGGGTTGATCGTAGAGGGGTGAAAATTTAGGGTTGTATGTATTTTTGAATGCTGTATCATAAAAAAATAAAAATTAAAAATTTTGTCTAAAAAATAAAAAATAAAATTAGGGGGTGGACCACCCTTAACATTTAAGGGGATGAAAAATAGATGTTGTCCGATTCGCAGATCTACCCGATATGCACACCAAATTTCATGAGAATGGGTCGAGTCATTTCGGAGGAGTTTAACTACAAACACCGTGACACGAGAATTTTATATATTATTCATTAAACACATGCATGTTTTCGTTTTGATTTAAAACTATTTCCAAAAAATGTAAAATAAAAAATAATAATAATAAAAATAAGGGTTGATGTTATAAGGGTGAAAATTAAGAGTGATATGAATTTTTTTATTCCAAGTTTTAACAAAATAAAATTAAAAATCTTGCCAAAAAAATTAAAGTTTATAATTAAAAATAGGGGTTGATCGTAGAGGGGTGAAAATTTAGGGTTGTATGTATTTTTGAATGCTGTATCATAAAAAAATAAAAACAAAAAATTTTGTCTAGGAAATAAAAAATAAAATTAGGGGGTGGACCACCCTTAACATTTAGGGGGATGAAAAATAGATGTTGTCCGATTCGCAGACCTACCCGATATGCACACCAAATTTCATGAGAATGGGTCGAGTCATTTCGGAGGAGTTTAACTACAAACACCGTGACACGAGAATTTTATATATTATTCATTAAACACATGCATGTTTTCGTTTTGATTTAAAACTATTTCCAAAAAATGTAAAATAAAAAATAATAATAATAAAAATAAGGGTTGATGTTATAAGGGTGAAAATTAAGAGTGATATGAATTTTTTTATTCCAAGTTTTAACAAAATAAAATTAAAAATCTTGCCAAAAAAATTAAAGTTTATAATTAAAAATAGGGGTTGATCGTAGAGGGGTGAAAATTTAGGGTTGTATGTATTTTTGAATGCTGTATCTCAAAAAAAATAAAAACAAAAAATTTTGTCTAAAAAATAAAATAAAAAATTTAGGGGTGGACCACCCTTAACATTTAGGGCAATGAAAAATAGATGTTGTCCGATTCGCAGATCTACCCGATATGCACACAAAATTTCATGGGAATCGGTCTAGCCATTTAGGAGGAGTTTAACTACAAACACCGTGACACGAGAATTTTATATATTAGAAGATTAAAATGGAGGGAAGGGAAAAATTAAAAAAAACAAAAATACTCATCGGATACAGCATAGGTATGAATTATTATTGATAGAGCATAACATAAAGAGAAACACTAGATTGACAGATGGACTGTAATGAAAAAAGAAGGAAGCAAAATTATTAAAGAGAAATCTCAATCTTGGGAAAGAAAAGTTATCTTTAAACAGTTACTGTTTTTATCAACAAGAAAATAAAGTGCGGTGAAATATTTTGTCAATAAAAAGGATGCATATCAAAAGTATTTACCGTTAGGCCTTCACACTCATAAAGCCAAAATCAAGAATCTGAACATAATTACTAATTCCTACAAAAGAAAAGACAGTGAAGCACCGTCAAAAATTATTCTAACAGAACTGCACAAATTGTCGAAAAAAACAGAAAAATATGTCGAAAATAGTAGAAAAAATATTTACAGCAAACGATTAAAAGTATTGCCAGGGCCGTACTCCAATAACTGCTGATGAGTCTAGGACATGTTAATAAAGTAGATAGGGAAGGATAAAGATAATATGTTAGGAGACTTAAACATCGATAAAGGATGGGTAGGAATGATTATTGAGAATGCACAATGTGGTGAAGAATAATTCAAGTCGTTAATACTGTATCAAGGATAATAGCCCCAGACAGAGTAAAAAAAGAACGACTTTTGCATAAATCTGCAAGACATTGCAAGTAATTTGTTTTAATCAGATGGATACATCTACGTTTTTCTATCAATTTATTATTCAATGAATAAATATATATTTATGTAACAAGCTGTTTTTTGCAGCACATGTGGAGATTGACATTGAAGATTCAACGTATTGTATGCAAAACACGCCATATGATAATAAAATAATGTGAAGTTAAAAATAAAAGTACTGTTTTCCTTTTTTTTTTGTATGAAAATTAAGAGGTGTTGCCGAGTAAAATATTCGTATTTTTTTCTCTTATAGAAATGTAGTGTGTGAAATATCAAGTTTTTTTTAACACAATAACAAAATTATTTCCCATTTCAACACTAGGTACTGATAAAATCAACATTTTGACAACGGGGATTAATGTCAACATAAAGATTTTTTATATTTGAATGACAAAAAAACAATAATTATACTACAAAAAATTTAATCCCACAAATCCTTCAACAAAAATATTTATTGTAAGATATAATTGAATGTTTCATGAACACTATACGCTCTAGTGGTGAGTCATGAGTCGATCGATTACCATTATCATAAACAACTCTTTTTTTTTGTAATTTAATGATGTTTAATTATTCTGTATTTATACAGTCAATAACGCATTCTAATTTTATAGATCAGGTAATATAAAAACATATCTAGTTAAACATTATTTTAAATTACTATTATTATTTTTTATAAATCAAGTTTTTTGTCCCAATAAATGTCATAAAAATGTAAATTTACGATTCAATTCTGTAATAAACAGTCAAAGATCTTATTTTGTAATTTTCGTACAGTGACTTTCAATAAAATTGTTTACAAACATTTTTCAAAATTTATTTCCAATAATTCGTAATTTATAAACACATAGTAAAAGAAAAGACTAATGTTTCTCATAAATAGGTTAGTAGAATTGTATGTATGGAAATTACGACACGAGCCACAGGAGAGTTTAGAAATGAATACGAGTATCTTAATAGCCCTTAAATGAGAGTTGCATATACTATTTTTTCTACTTCCATACTTCAATTTTATCATTAGATATGCAGGAAAGAGTCAATTTTAGACAACTGTCAAGTTTTATTAATTTTAAATCGGATAGCTAGGTAGTATTAATTTCAGATCTGGCAGATAGGTACTTGAATTTTAAAACGTATTACATAAAAACCAGATTTTTAATATAAACCATGTTCGATTAAAGCCTGTTTATTAAAAAAATATTACTATGCTGAAATATAGTCATCTATCATTTCAAATGCTTCGTTGTTAATTTGACAAGTGTCAAAGTGCCTCCATGATTTTCTGGATGTTTTATAATCGCTACTTTTCCGGTAATCCCAATAAAAAATTATCCAGAGGATTGAAGTCGAGTGAAGGATGAGGCTATTCAACACTACATTACTACTTAGATAGGTCATTATTTTTGAAAGTTTTCATTTGAAGATGAATATGAATTATTTAATTTTTTTCTTTAGGAACTAGAGTTCATAAGTTATTGTTATTCTTTAGTTACCCCTGAAAAACAGCTGTAAAACAGGGTCACAATTTATTTAAGGTAATGGATTTGAACCTTCTATATCGTGCTCTCTTGTTATGCTGAAACGCTCAAATTTTTCTTGATAAGAAATGGATTCAATAAAACTTTTTTTCAAAATTACACATCGATATTTTCACCAAATCATAAGACGCTATTCGTAATCGTTGTCAAGGCAAAGAGAAGCAGATTTTGGTATAGGCAGCCAAAAATACAATAAAATTGCATGTTTGTATGATTAGATGTATATATGAGCAGTTGACGTGTGCCACTTTTCACTGGGACATCGTGTGTTAGTGCATAAAAGACTTCACCACCAGCCGGCAATATAAGTAGGATGTACTACAAAGTGTATATAAAAATAAAAATAAATGTTTACAGTACACGTCGAAGTTTTAAAGGTGATGTATAATAATCCCAGTGTACTCATACATTTTTTGATCCGACTCGAAGTGCCATGCCGGTGGGGAATTATTGATAATTAAATTTTCGTTTTGGATGGGTGATTTTTTGGTTCCAACAAGATGGTTCCTATGCACACAATTACGGTCTTGTTACCGAGTATTTAAATAATTATTTTCCAGGCCGTTTAATAACTGTTATCTAAACTGGTATATTATCTTATGTCTCCTTTGGATTTCTTCACAGTATTTATGGTTTTAACAACAGGCCTACTACTTTACTTACTCCAGCAAAGTTATCAAATATACAACAAAATAAAAGGAAAAATCATTACTTTTAACTCAAAATTATAGCAAAAGGTTAGAAAGTAGAAACATTAAATACCGGTTATAATATTATGAAAACCGTGATAATTCAAGCACAAATAACATTTATATTATCTATAAAAACGCCATCTATGAAAACCAACAACTTCCTCATACTAATTCACATAATTTATTATTTGAAATATTATTAATTGTACGCATAATTAACAAACAATTTCACGAAACTGGATGAAATTGTTTTCATTTCCTGATTAAGGATAAACTTCCTATTAATCAGGCATTGAACATAATTCGTAAGCTCGCTGTAGTAGCTGTCAACCTGCTTACGTAGGTATCCGACGACATTATACAGGGAGTTTCATTGGAAAAGAGAAATACTTAAACTGCAAATAGAGGACTGTGAGGTGGTGAGGAGAAATGAGCAAAATCGACAAAACACACTGTATCTCGGTTACAAAGGTCGTAAGGACCAATAAATGGGGTAAATTTAGAACACTCTCTATTCGCCGTTTAAGTGCTTCTCTTTCCCAATGAAACACCCTGTATATTTCAACATTTCTACCACATTTTCTGGAAAATTATTATCAACCCCAAATTAAATCGTTTTTTCAACTTATTTAACCCATTATTGCATCGTGTCCCTTGTAACGGTGAGTGGCTGTAACCTTACAGGGCGCCAATTTGTAACGGTAAGAGACGCCCCAGCTTGAAGGGCTCCGGCTAGAGACTCCTCTCAAGGGTGATTCGACCCCAAGTTTATGCTGCACAAGTGCTACAGGAAGGTTGTAAAAGTTGAGGGCGCCACTACCTTTTTGACGTTGATAAAAAGTACTAAAAAACTAAGGCGGAAAAGGTAGAAACGCCTTGTAGAATTTAGATAAAAGTTAATAATAAAAAAAGTGACTGAAAATTACCTCGGGCGATATCTCCCTCAACTTTTATAGTTGAGGATTTATAATGAAATAAAAAAAGAATTTAAAAAATTTATATATTTATACTGTCACAGGAAATGAACAGTGAGGAAAAATTTGTACTTAGGTACTTAGCTTATGAAATGGTTGTTTCCTGAAGAAGGTCTTGCCTCTACGATGTCTTAAGAAGATCTCGAAGAAGATAGGAAGATAGTCTTGATCTGAACTGCTGTGTCCTGGTCTAGGGCGGTATTTTGGTCTAGGGCTGTATCCTGGGGTTCTATCCTTGCCTAGGGCTTATATTATAGCCTAGGTCTTGGGGTTATATCCTTGCCTAGGGGCTGTGCTTACCACAGCAAAATTCCTAAGATACTTAAAATATGAAAGATAACGAAAGATAGTCTTTCCCCGAAGGCAGTCGGTAACGGAAAGGGGTGTCCCTCGTGGCGTTGGAAAAAATAGAAGCGTCCGTTGGCAGACGTCAATTATCTTATGGTCAGGGTTGAATTATTTGGGATCACAGAACTATAATTGGAAGTGGCTAGTGACGACGAGAGGTAATTAAAAGGATTTATTCTGTAAAATCGAAACAGGTCAATAGAATGTTACACCCTTTAAAGGGACGCCACTGTTTTAGCAGGTAGATATGTTTCTAACCTCATTCTCCAGATATTCAGGTGTTCGTCTCATAACTAAGGACTGTCCAGCTTAGTTTGCAGATAAAATTTGAAGAGTGTAAAGGGTAAGTTTTTATTTATTTTTTTCATTAGACAAAATAGATATTTTTTATAATTTTTAATTATGAATAGATATAGTTGTTGGTTATGTAACGATAATTTTTTGCATATATTTGAGTTTTACTTTAGACAGTATGACTGTTTTTTTCTGTTGTCCTATATAAGGGACTCTATGCAGATCAGACGATTTTTATACACATATTATACATTTTTTGCAGCTTGCCTCTACACGAACTCTTATCTTCACTTGAAGAGGATGAAGACCATCCAGATGTAGAAATATTTATAGAACCACCTGATGATCGTGGAGTAGATGCCGAAGAAGATAGCGACAAGTCGGATGACGAGCATATTGGTACCTAGTATAAATCATTTATGTCGTGGTATACTGAAACAAAATTGCGAAGTAAGACTGAGGGAATATGATGATAATGAAGAAGAACAACCAACCTCGTCAGCACAACTTTTTCCAGAGCCGGAAGCTAGTGATTTCTCCAAGGCGAAAAAGTTATTAAAAAAAAAGAAAACGTACAAATCACAAATGGACTGACATTGCTTCTCATTTTTCTTCAAACCAAACTTGTAAACCAAAAGAACCTTCCCCGGAAGCTAAATTAGCGCAAACTCCAGTAGATTTCTACAATTTATTTTTTGATGAAAATCTTACATCAAAAATTGTATTGAGGAAACAAACCGATTTGGACAACAAAAAAACAAAGATTTACAGTTCAAAAAAGAAGAGTTATATGTTTCTCTTGGTGGAATGTTCTTTTCAGGATATGCGAAGTACCCCAATAAAAGGATGTACTGGAATACAACTGAAGACGTGTCAAAAATATTGAGTAATAGTATGCGTTTGAATCGATTTGAAACTTTACTGAAGCACATACATTTCAACGATAACGCTAAGCTTGGTCGCAATGATAGACTCTACAAGATTCGTCCTCTAATAGATGCCCTCAACAAAAATCTTAAATACCATGGAGGATTAGAGGAAACTTTATCTATTGATGAAAGTATGATTCCTTATTATGGAAAGCATCATGCTAAACAATATATAAAAGGAAAACGTATCCGTTTTGGATTTGTAGTAGCAATGGGTATATGATTTCTTTTGAGATTTACACCGGAAAATCAGATTCAGAAATGGTTTTTGGACTTGGAGGAGACGTCGTAATATCACTGCTTCAGAAGTTCCTGCAAACAGTGGCTACAAATTTTTTACGAGTCTCAGTTTATTGCAGCATCTGTCTGAAAAAAACATATGCTCTACTGGAACTGCGAGGCAAAATCAAACCGAGAAATGTCCATTTCCTGGAGCAAAATTTTGGAAAGATATATCAAGGGGAACTTCTTACTTTTTACATTGCGAAAACGCTTCTTTTGTGTAATGGAAGGATAATTAAGTCGTTGCTGTTGGAACGAATTTTGATTCTACCGATTTTGTAACAACCTCAAGATGGTGCAAGGAATCCAAATCTGAAAGGCAAGTTCCTCAACCCAAAATTATTGCAAACTATAACAAAAACATGGGAAGAATTGTTAAAGTGGACGGACTTATTTCTCGATATAGAACGAGATTGCGACAAAGAAAATGGTATTGGCCAATCGTTTCATTTTTGGTCGATGCTAGTGTGACAAATGCTTGGATTCTAATGAAAAAATTGATGCCTAATGACCCAAAATGTTCTCTATGTACTTGTTTTTCGAAGATATATAGCTCTCAGTGGCATAAAATATTTAAAATCATAGAGAGAATATGGGAATCAGAAACAATGCCGTATGAATGGTCTACTGGAATGATTATGCCAATATTGAAGAAAGGAAATCCTAATATTTGTAGCAATTATAGAGGAATTAGTTTACTCAATTCCGCATATAAAATATTAACAATGATAATAAATGAAAGACTAAAAAAGATAATGGAATCAGAAATAGGGGAATATCAAAAAGGTTTTCGAGAAGGAAAATCAACAGTAGATGCCATACATACTATAAATCAAGTAATAGAAAAATGTTATGAACACAATATTGGAGTCCAAATGCTATTTATTGACTTTAAGCAGGGTTTTGACAGCCTGAAACGGAGAACAATTATAAAAGATATGGAGCAGCTAATTGTACCACGAAAGATAATACGGTTGGTAAAAATGACGATGAAAAAATCTAGAGCAAGAGTAATGACTAGGGAAGGTCCATCGGAGGAATTTGAAATAAATGCTGGTGTAAGGCAAGGAGATGGGCTATCAGCGGTACTGTTTAATATAGCAGTGGAAGGCATAACTAGGACTTGTAATATCAAAGGAAGCATAATTAATAAGTCAAAACAAATAATAGCATATGCTATAATAGCGAGAGACCGAAGGAGTCTTGAGGAAACACTAGAGAAAATTGTAAAAGAGGCGGCAAAAAGAGGACTAAGAATAAATCAGGAAAAAACAAAATATATGGAAATGAAAAGAGAAAAGGAAGTCTATCAACCAGAAGCAGCGAAGTTAAATGAATTCAGTTTTGAAGTGGTTAACACCTTTAAGTGTCTGGGAACAATTATCAGTAACAAAAATGAAACAAAAAGCGAGATAAGGCAAAGAATTCAATCAGGGTATAGAGCATATAATAAATTTAAAAATATCTTGCAGAGTAAAAGAATAAGCCGACCAACAAAGTTAAGAGTCTACAGGGCTGCGATAAAACCTGTAGTAACCTATGCGGCAGAAACTATGAGACTTACAAATGAGGACGAAGAACAACTAAGGATATATGAAAGGAGAATAATTAGAAAAATTTATGGACCAGTGAAACTAGGGAATAACGAGTACTGAAGACTTATGAATTATGAAATTAGGAATATATTAGAAAATGAGGATATGGTAAACTCTATTAAATCGAAAAGGATACGTTGGTATGGACATGTTAAAAGAATGGAGAAAGGACAGGAGGTAAGGAGAATTAAAGAATGGAGACCTAATGAGGAAAGATTAGCAGGAAGACCAAAAGCTAGATGGGAAGATCAGGTCGTGGAGGATATAAAAATTTTGGGAGTACAAGGAGGGATGAGACAGATGCAGGACAGAAGGGCGTGGAGAGCAATTGTTGAATCTGCAAAAACATCTAGTAAATTGTAGATATGCAGCAAGAAAAAGTGGGCTGACCCCCCACAAGATACAGGGTCAAAAGAGCGCAAACTGAGCGGTTACAACTCCAACTGGAGTCTATAGCCTCGTATATATATATATATATATATAGCTCTCAGTGTGCTTCAATCTTATGGCAAAAAATCAAGCAGAGGAAAAACGGCACCGCCATATCCACTTGCTTCCAGATTTGACAGTATAGGTCACATGATTTCTTACAATGTAACAGACAGGAGGTGTCAAATGTGCAAGAAAAAAAGTAACTTTATTTGTATAAAATGCGACTGTGGATTGCATCCTTAATTTTGTTTTGAACTTTATCATAAAAATTGAAGGTATCCTTCTTTTTATAATGTAATAAATAATATTTTTATTTGTTCAATTAGCATAGAGTTCCTTTAAAGGTACACTTAAAAACGAAGAAATAAAAAATATTCAAAAATTTTTCTTTTTTTTCAAATATATTATTCAATATAAAAAAAAATCAATTTTTAACTTTATGCCCTATGGGTAAATAAAAAATATGCTTCATATTATTGTAATTAAAAAAATTACCCGAACGATTTGCTGCAACGATTTTACAGTTAAACGGGTTTTTAATTAAATATATCTCGATTACCTATAAAAAATATAATTATTCCTAGAATGCGACGTGATGTACGACATGACAAAATGATTTCTAGATTTACGAATATTTCATCACATAAATCTTAATTTCACTTTCTTATACCTTATTGTATATTTGAAAAAATTGATTTTCCTTATATTAAATTGATTTGAAAATTTCATCATCCACTTTGCAAATTGATTAGTAGAGAAAACACAAGAAATTGCATCAGCTTTATACGGTGGTGACTAATAGTACGGCGATGATACCGATTTTATGAAATATGTTAATTATTGTTTTAATTTATGCCTTATCAATAGGAAATTTAAAGGATGTTACACTCGCCTTGCGGTTGGTTAAATGTGTTATGTTTCACCGACCTGTATGTGCAATTGTGGGTGGCTTTTTTTTAATTCCGGTAGAGTTTGTGATAACGTTGAGTACGAAGAATACAGATATTAACCGCATATACCTAAATAAAAGTATAAGTTGTAAAATAAAAGGATGACTGAAGCTTATTCTACGAATTTGGATATTATAAAAATTATAATACGTTACAATATATAATAAAAAATTTTGGAATCCCTCCTCGTTGGAGAAAAGCACCAAATAAATTCCCAGCTCGGCATGTTTCTACAGAATGATCATTCTTAAGTCTCTATTATTTGAAGAGGCAACTCTGCAAACGAGTTTAGCAAGAAAGAAGCGAATTAATTGTTTATACTTATTAACAATTAACATTACGTCCGTTTCCCATCGAGAGTTTTCTATAACCTTGAAAACTAGAACACCATTCGAGAACCCTAACATCTACATGGAATCTTCTCGACGTTCTGTCATTATACTGAGTGTTTTTTGTTCGAGCATGATTTAACTTTTAAACATCATTTAATTATTAATTGAAATGCAAATTTAATTGTATTCCCTCTTCAGGGACCCAATTCATGAAATAAATCCGCATACGGATTTGGCGATATTCGTAAAAAATTTGAATGAAATCGAGTATTTGTATTCTTGAAATCGGTATGCGACTTTTGTTATACGAATTTGACATCGAATGGGTCAAGCTAGGCGAAGTGGATTTTCCGTATACGAATTGAGATATTCTAAAACCTCTAACCACACTTTTACATATGTTTGTTTATTTTTATTATTTTTACTCGCTTTCTTTTGTATATTTACTTTTGAAAAATTTACAAATATCTCGGTTTAGGTTTAAAAACGATTTTGCGATCAATATCAGTGAGCAGTGAATGAAGACTTTCTTTTGGTAACGAACGACGAACTAAAATGTAAGACTCAAAAGGATAAAGTATAATAAAACTCCATAATAATACAACTATCTGAATTTACTCTTTTCGATAAGACGGCCATGTATTGACTGCCCATTCCACATCACTTCCCTTTTCAGATTCCCTCGAACCTTGGCCATGTGTATAAGTTACAAGAGATGAGATTAACAAAACTCGGTTCAACATTCAAGTGACATCTTTGTTAATGGGTCCTGTCTAATAAATAAACTTGTAACATGTCTATCGACCTGTTTCGATTTTACAGAATAAATCCTTTTAATTAGCGCTCGCCGTCACTAGCCACATTCAATTATAGTTCTGTGATCCCAAACTCTTCTACCATGACCGTAAGACAATTGACGTCTGCCAACGGACGCTTCCATTTTTTGCACAACGCCACGTTAAACACCCCTTTTTGTTAACGACCGCCGAAGGGGACACATCATCTTTCGCTATCTTTCATATATTAAGTACCTATCTTATGAATTTTGCTGTGGTAAGTTCAAAATCATAATTTATAATTAATAAGCTTCTTCTTAAGTACTGTCTGATATAATTTTCGTATGCATTCTTTATTTTTTTTTCAGAGATAGACGAAATTAAATTCAACACGTAGTCATAAACTGTTCTTTTATACTAATATGGTAGTTTTAAACCAAATATTCTTTTATAATTCACTGTTTTACTTTCATACAAACATTTTCAAGCTTTTTCAGTTGCGAAATAACGCTTAATTATAAAATAACACTTTTATAAACCGTTAACCTATAAAATATTCTTTCGTAACGCCAGTGCCGGTTTCATATATTTCCTAGGCACGATATTTTTTCATATAACTAAATAAATAACTTTTTGCTATCATAAGTTTCTTTCGGATCATTAGTATATTTTTTTATTTAGCCGATAATTGCTATTTTTACTGTTTTAACATGGGACATATAATGTTGGAAAGCTTTCAGTAAATTAAATCAATTTTTTTGACTTTCAAATAACTGCCTTCCTTTTCTTTAACCTGAAAAGCTGACCAACATAATGTGCCATAACATTCAAGTTCCTACTTATCCCTGATCCACTTGTACTTCTAGGTAAGCACAGCCCCTAGGCTAGGATAGAACCCGAGAATACAGCCCCTAGGCTAGGATATAACCCAAGAATTTAACGCCGAGAATATAACCCTAGGCTAGAATATAACGCCGAGGATATAAACCGAAGAATTTAACCGGAGAATATAACCCCAAGAATATAGCCAAGGATAGAACCCCCAAACTACCGCCCTAGAACAGAACTCATCAGTTCGGATCAAGACCTGACTTCTTCTCCAGGAAACCACTTCATCTAAGCTAAGTACCTATAAAAGTACAAATTCCTCTATTAAATTCCGTTATTCATTTCCTGTGGCAGAATAAATTAAAATTTTGTTTTTAATTCTTTTTTTATTAAAATCCTCAACTATAAAAGTTGAGGGAGATATCGCCCGGGGTAATTTTTAGTAACTTTTTTATTTTTTAACTTTCATTTAAATTTTACAAGGCGTTTCTACCTTTTCCGCCTTAGTTTTCTTAGTCCTTTTTATCGTTAAAAAGGTAGTGGCGCCCTCAATTTTTACAACCCTTCTGTTATCCTTGTGCGGCATAAACTTGGGGTCGAATCACCCTTGAGAGGA
This sequence comes from Lochmaea crataegi, assembly GCA_947563755.1. NCBI lineage: Eukaryota > Metazoa > Arthropoda > Insecta > Coleoptera > Chrysomelidae > Lochmaea > Lochmaea crataegi. Next base: position 11,941,613 of record OX387427.1, read on the forward strand.
GTCTCTAGCCGGAGCCCTTCGAGCTGGTGCCCTGTGAGGTACAGCATTTACAAATTGGCGCCTTTACCGTTACAAACTAAGGTGACATATTCATTAATGGGTCTTGTCCAATGAATATAACACGCTAGAAATAAGGAATATAACAAAAACTTACTTTGTTCATATTTTCTACTTATGATTTTATTTATATAGAAGGTTTGCTTATGGCTAATTTGGAGGATTTGGCACTGTTGGGGGCGATTGGAGCATTGAAAGAAGCCGAAATTGATGGCAATTATCATATATTTTATTTGTGAAATCAAACACTTGCCATGTGATTGAGAACTAAACACTTTATTTCCAAATTCAGTCAAGTCTAATGTGGTGTTACTTTTTATAATTAGGCCATAGGCGGCTCGTTAACATCATAAAAATTATAACATATTAATGATATAAATGTTAATATGCCACAGCAATAATCGTCGTATTTTCAGCATAGGGAAGCTTTTCAAGAACTTCGAGAACAATCAGTTTATTAAAATTTATCGGCTATCGAAAAAGAAGAAAATATGCTGAGAAAATTATCCGCCGGGATAATACCCAAAAAAGAAAAGAGAATTTCCAAAACTGTTTATTTGAATAAAACATCCGTATACGAAAATGTTTCCGCATACCATTCAAGAATTAAGATTGACGTTTGTGTTCGAATCTTTCGTTCGAATTTAATTCGTATGCTACTGACATCCGTATAAGTTCAAGAATTGTGTCCCAGGGTTTGTTCTGAAAGTAAGTGACTTTATGGTCGCGGAAAGGACAACTGTGACTGTGGTCATTTGGTTAATTGGCACAGCTCCGATCATTGCGCCAATTAAGATGCAGAGAAACCACAGAAAACCTGCATCCATCATCCCGGATAGTGAAATGGAGAAAAATGACACAATAGTTGTTTTATTTCGATTTTTTTCATAGATTGAAATGTAATGGACTATAAAAGTCTTTTTGATAGGTTTATTTTTCCAGTCAGTGCTTCTCCTAGCCTTGGAACGTCAGTTTTTGCCTTTTCGGCGGTTCGTCGGTTGTTTTTTATGCTAAGGCATTTATGTACAGTTTTTTCAACGTGGATTCCATACAACCACTTCGTTCCTGTAATTATAATATCGTACACTATACTAAATATTGAATTATGCCAATGTAACTCAAAAGTCTAGGGTAGCTTGTAGAATTCTGCCACTAAATAATAAGGTCTTTCAAGCAGAAATGCCTTTGTCAATCTTCGGAACTGAGTAATTTTTTGGCATTTTATAGGTGATGGAATCAGAGATGGGCATTGTTAAATAAATATCGGAATTTTTTCTTCTAGTAGGGTAACTATGAATTGGTCTCTCAGTTAAATTGTGAAAGTGTTTTCGAACCAAAAAAAAACGGATTCCAAAATGAATAGAGCGGGAAGAGTTAAAATTTTGTAAGTTGTTAAAGCAGTAGAGGAAGAATCAAGTTGTTTAGACACAGATTTAATGGCACAACAAGCAGAGGATTTTTTCGCTGAAGTGTCTACATGTACAGACTATTTAAGGGAACCGTCAATATAGAGACCAAGAAACTTAATCGAATTTGAAGTCGTTGTTAAGTTTGAGAGGTTGCAGAACTAAAGCTTTCTCAGTGTTAAAACAAAGCCAGTTCGAGTCAGACCAGGACTTAATAGTAATGAGATCTTTGCCTATGATAGAATGTAAAGTTGGTGTATCTGAACTACTCCAGGTTACACCAGAGTCATTAGGAAATAAAGTGAATTTGCCATCAATTCGTAAGTCTGTGATATCGTTAATGAATACCAAAAAGAGAATTGGACCTAAAACTGAACCCTGGGGTACACCACTGCTAATTGGTAAATTTTTCGAAACTACCATTTGCTCGTACCAGTTGTTTTCTACACTTGAGGTACGGATACCATAATATTCTAGTTTATTTATCAGAATTTCATGACGTTAGAGTTCATATTTAACAAATAATTAATTTTAACTTTTTCGAGGATTTTAGGATTTTAGAGTAAGTCAAAAACAGCTATTAAAATATTTTATGAATCAATTATATAGTCTAGATGAAAAAGGGCTCATCCGTGCAATTTGTCCAAAGCCGGATTTTTCGCAAATGTCAATTTCCATCGAAATCCGTAGTAAGAAAAATGTTCTTTAAGCGCAGTGAAAACGTATTAAAATCTATAACTTAGAAGAACATCGGCCCATCTATAAGAAGGTCATATACGTAATTTTTAAAATATTCCAAAAACATATATTGGGAGGCTAGTGGCTTTTCCTACCCTATCGTCGAAAACCTTAGCATTGGCATACCTTCGCAGCACTATGTGTGATGAGGTTTCCTCATCTTCTTGACAAAACCTGCATATACTTGTGTCTACCAATCCGATGTTGTTCATGTATTTGTTGAGTCTACAGTGCCCTGACAAGATCCTGGTTGTTCGCATATTCTTGCTTAGTAGGTACTCCCTGAATTTTGGCGATGGTTCTTTGATGAACTCTTTGGTCTTTCTTATTCCAGGCACCTTGTTCCGCCATTCTCGAGACTGCTTATTTGTCCAGGTATGCTATTTCTCTTTTGGACCAATCAGAGCGCATCGTGCTCGGGCTAGAGAGTCTTGCTCTTCATTACCTTTATGATCTGAGTAAGGTTTCGCGATACACTAGAAAGTATCGATATTAGGTATCGATACGGATCGGAACATAAAGTATCGATACAGTAGAATATCGAATACTAATTTATCGATACGTTAACGATCCGAGATTTTGCTAATTTTGACGTTTTTTCGGTAAAAAACACCATTTTGGGGGGTGTAAAAAGACATTATTGCGATTTCCGGCCAAAGTTGAGTTTCTAGAACAAAAAGTTGATCATAAAAGTTGTAGATCTTGGGAAAATCTACAACTTTTACATCAGTGACTTTTCCACATAACCTCAAAATTAGCTCGAAAAACGCAAAAAACTGCATTTTTCGTTTTTTATTATTAGTTTCGTTAAAAAATGTTCGATTTTGATGAAAATTTAGTAGAAGGTAGATTTGATAGTCACAAACCATGAAAAAAATTTCAAATTAAAATACTGGAAATTTTTCGCGTCATGACGTTTTTTCGATAAAAAACACTTTTTTTGGGCGGGTGTAAAAAGACATTATTGCGATTTCCGGCCAAAGTTGAGTTTCTAGAACAAAAAGTTGATCATAAAAGTTGTAGATCTTGGAAAAATCTACAACTTTTACATCAGTGACTTTTCCACATAACCTCAAAATTAGCTCGAAAAACGCAAAAAACTGCATTTTTCGTTTTTTATTATTAGTTTCGTTAAAAAATGTTCGATTTTGATGAAAATTTAGTAGAAGGTAGCTTTGAAAGTCACAAACCATGAAAAAAATTTCAAATTAAAATACTGGAAATTTTTCGCGTCATGACGTTTTTTCGATAAAAAACACTTTTTTTGGGGGGGTGTAAAAAGACATTATTGCGATTTCCGGCCAAAGTTGAGTTTCTAGAACAAGAAGTTGATCATAAAAGTTGTAGATCATGGGAAAATCTACAACTTTTACATCAGTGACTTTTCCACATAACCTCAAAATTAGCTCGAAAAACGCAAAAAACTGCATTTTTCGTTTTTTATTATTAGTTTCGTTAAAAAATGTTCGATTTTGATGAAAATTTAGTAGAAGGTAGCTTTGATAGTCACAAACCATGAAAAAAATTTCAAATTAAAATACTGGAAATTTTTCGCGTCATGACGTTTTTTCGATAAAAAACACTTTTTTGGGGGGGGTGGAAAAAGACATTATTCCGATTTCCGGCCAAAGTTGAGTTCCTAGAACAAAAAGTTGATCATAAAAGTTGTAGATCTTGGGAAAATCTACAACTTTTACATCAGTGACTTTTCCACATAACCTCAAAATTAGCTCGAAAAACGCAAAAAACTGCATTTTTCGTTTTTTATTATTAGTTTCGTTAAAAAATGTTCGATTTTGATGAAAATTTAGTAGAAGGTAGCTTTGATAGTCACAAACCATGAAAAAAATTTCAAATTAAAATACTGGAAATTTTTCGCGTCATGTCGTTTTTTCGATAAAAAACACTTTTTGGGGGGTGGAAAAAGACATTATTCCGATTTCCGGCCAAAGTTGAGTTCCTAGAACAAAAAGTTGATTATAAAAGTTGTAGATCTTGGGAAAATCTACAACTTTTACATCAGTGACTTTTCCACATAACCTCAAAATTAGCTCGAAAAACGCAAAAAACTGCATTTTTCGTTTTTTATTATTAGTTTCGTTAAAAAATGTTCGATTTTGATGAAAATTTAGTCACAAACCATGAAAAAAAATTTCAAACTAAAATATTGGAAATTTTTCGAGTTATGACGTTTTTTCGATAAAAAACACATTTTTTGTGGAGGTGGAAAAAGACATTATTGCGATTTCTGGCCAAAGTTGAGTTTCTAGAACAAAAAGTTGATCATAAAAGTTGTAGATCTTGGAAAAATCTACAACTTTTACATCAGTGACTTTTCCACATAACCTCAAAATTAGCTCGAAAAACGCAAAAAACTGCATTTTTCGTTTTTTATTATTAGTTTCGTTAAAAAATGTTCGATTTTGATGAAAATTTAGTAGAAGGTAGCTTTGATAGTCACAAACCATGAAAAAAATTTCAAATTAAAATACTGGAAATTTTTCGCGTCATGTCGTTTTTTCGATAAAAAACACTTTTTGGGGGGTGGAAAAAGACATTATTCCGATTTCCGGCCAAAGTTGAGTTCCTAGAACAAAAAGTTGATTATAAAAGTTGTAGATCTTGGGAAAATCTACAACTTTTACATCAGTGACTTTTCCACATAACCTCAAAATTAGCTCGAAAAACCCAAAAAACTGCATTTTTCGTTTTTTATTATTAGTTTCGTTAAAAAATGTTCGATTTTGATGAAAATTTAGTCACAAACCATGAAAAAAAATTTCAAACTAAAATATTGGAAATTTTTCGAGTTATGACGTTTTTTCGATAAAAAACACATTTTTTGTGGAGGTGGAAAAAGACATTATTGCGATTTCTGGCCAAAGTTGAGTTCCTAGAATAAAAAGTTGATCATAAAAGTTGTAGATCTTGAGAAAATCTACAACTTTTACATCTGTGACTTTTCCACATAACCTCAAAATTAGCTCGAAAAACGCAAAAAACAGCATTTTTCGTTTTTTATTATTAGTTTCGTTAAAAAATGTTCGATTTTGATGAAAATTTAGTAGAAGGTAGCTTTGATAGTCACAAACCATGAAAAAAAATTTCAAATTAAAATATTGGAAATTTTTCGAGTTATGACGTTTTTTCGATAAAAAACACTTTTTTTTGGGGGGGTAGAAAAAGACATTATTGCGATTTCCGGCCAAAGTTGAGTTCCTAGAATAAAAAGTTGATTATAAAAGTTGTAGATCTTGAGAAAATCTACAACTCTTTCATTAGTAACTTTTCACATAACCTCAAAATTAGCTCAAAAAACGCAAAAAACTGCACATTTTTCGTTTTTTTTAGTTTCATTAAAAAAAGCACGACACGGAAGTAAAAGTATCGATACACTGTAATATCGGATAGTATCGCGCATCCCTAGATCTGAGTGGCCTGGCCCCAGGCTAAGACAGTATATTTTAATTACTCATGTAGGATTTCTAAGCAAGTTTGAAATTTGTCTGCATGGCTTGTCTTATTATTTCGACGAAATGTGTAGTTTTAGGGATTTTAATGGTAAAATAAAGCATTGTAATGTTTACGTGTGAGAAGAGAAAGAAATTTGACAAAGTTGTATGGAGAAAACTGTATCAATCCGATCAACGCAGGGAAACAGAGGGCGGAAAGCAAAATAGACCAAAAAGACACATTGCATTGACTTTTATTTACTTTATAAGAAATGTTAAGCGATGGTTACAAGTTATGTTTGTGAATGGATATCTTTGTTAGTTATTTTCTAGTTGTTTCCCTACATTAGCATAAGAAATTACAAATGAATTTGTATTATTAAAATTATTTGTAATAAAATAAAAAAATACCAAAACAATTGATGACATTTCAATAAAGAATTTTACATTAATTTTAAAAATACCTTAACATTTTATTGCAAAATTTATTATGATTGTTAATTTTGAATTCGTAGATAAAACCTGACTCACTTTAATTTGATTATTTTAATAATTATCTGCAGATAAAATTCAATATTTGATTGCCTATTATTCATAGACAACTGATGACATTTTCACTGATATTGACGAAGACACTTGAGCTCGGTATATGAACGATGGATGATGAAATACTCCATCGTTTTATCGATTTCTAGACAGGTAAAGCGTGAGTCAGTTTATTGTAAAAAGCGAACAATAAAAAAAAATAATGTATCGAGCAGAACATAACATCCCTATCTGAAAATAGATAATATATTTTTATGTAGATAGACCTCCCAACATCGACTTGAACGCATTTAATATTTTTAGAAAACATATTTTCAAGTTCGAAACAGTTATCTCTATTAGGTTATTTTTTGTTTTCGTGAATATGGAAACAAACCCATTACGATTATGCGGAAAAAAATGATGAAATTATTGATATGAGAGACGACGATGGAATTTACAATACAGGAAAAAACAAAGCAAATGAATAATTTAATGCAAGATCCGATATTCTAGAAGTTTCTGATTGACTGCAAATAATTTATAAGCCATAGTTTTACTGCAAATTTTCTTTTTACATAATCTATACACGTAGAGCAGTATAAAGTTTTACTTAATTACGATATTTTGAATATAAGAACCGTCAATTTTGTAACAAAGCATCTGCATACCACCAAAAATAATTTCGTTTTGACAACGACAACTCCTTGGGGAACACATTTTTGAAAGCTGCCATTTTTCCTGCGGGAATTATGATTAATAATGTGTGCCCTCATGTGATGCTAGAAGTCCTTGTCTAGACCCGTCCTTATTACTAGGCTTCGCAGTCCTCCATATATTGGGAGGGTTGTGGTTTTTCCAACCCTATCGTCGAAAACCTAATCATACCTGCGCAGCAGTATATGTACAGAGGTTTCCTCATCTTCCTGGCAAAACCTGCATATAGCCAATCCAATGCTGTTGAGTGTACAGTACCCAAACAGGAGCCCAAACAGGACCCTGGTTGTTGACCTATTCTGGCTTAGTAGGTACTCAGTAAATTTTGGCGATGGTTCTTTGATGAACTCTTCGGCCTATCTCATTTCAGGCGCTTTGTTCCACTGCTTTGCATTTCATTGACCAAATAGCTTCTGAATATACGAGAAATATAACTAAGATTCAATGCTCTGACATAATTACTACGTTTTCATGCAGAATTCAATTCAAATTGAATACACTTTCCGTATTAAAAACCTCATGAAAACAGGTATTGAAATCGAATTGAGTTTCAAGGTCGATACTGCTTTTTTGGGATCGTATGCGCATTCTGTGACATTCGCTGTCAAATTTATGCCAGCTGTAAGCCATATAACCTTAAAACCACTCAAAACATAAAAGTTTACTCTAGCTTTCTTGTAACATTTTGTGCAAAGACATCAATGAGGAAATTAAGCCAAAAGTTACAGTTAAAAGGGCACTTTTTTGACATTTTGATTATTGATCATTATGTCTACTAAAAAAAATCCCAGAAATCAATCAAAAACACGACGGCATTTGACACTATTGACAGATAAATGTCAAATCTCAAAACGATTAGAAGTGTAGAATTGAATCGTGATTGAATCCCTATCATGAAAACAGAGATCGGTATTGGATTCAAAATGAATTCAGTACTCCATGAAAACGGAGTATATAATTTATTTCAAGGTTGGTCTATTTTTAAAATGTTATGCAATTTAAAAAAATAAGTAGAACAAATGAACAAATAATGAAATTGATTGTTCAAAAAAAGTTATACCAAGAAGTTGAAAAATATGCTTTGTTTCGTTATTGAAATAAATAAGACTGCATTACGAATATTTAAAATAAAAAATATACGAAATGATAATTATTATTTTTAATTGAGTCATATCAGTTACCTAAAAAATGACGATGACTAACACAATATGATATATTTATACAAACTTGAAAATTCCAAGGTTACGTTTTATCTTTTTAGGTAGGTGTCGATTTTTCTAGAAACTTTCCTTTGTAAAGGGTACTTATTATAATAATTTGTTAAAGTGATTTCACGTGTTTAAACTTTACAATTTGCTTTAATTAGTATTTGCAAATTTGTATTAGTTAAGTTAAAAATTCTTAAAATATGTCAGTGGCGGGGACAACTGGGACATTTTACCTCAGGCTTCAAAATTCTAAAAGCACCCTTAGTGTGAAGAAACTAAACAAACCTAAATTGTTTTGAAGTTGGCCATTGAAGTCTCGTTTAAAAATCTACTTAACCATCATATTACAGTACAATTTTTGTTATATGCAATTATTTATCAACATTATTATTTATTACATCATAGACATTGTTTTAAAAACATTTTTTGCTTTGAATGGGTAAAAACTGCCTAGACATCGACAACAATTGAACAAAAACTTTAATGGCAAGAGCGTACTTAATCAAAACCAATAAATAGGTTGGACGAAGGAGAAGGCCACCTAGGCTATTCTGCTGTTGTACTTTTCTATAGGGGTTATCTAAATTCATTTAAATGTACTGTTACCCAGATATTGTCATATCGTATTATTTAAAAAAAATAATCAGCTAATTACTTCGACTGTCGACTTCCATATGATGAATAAATGTTTATAAAAAGCATGAAAATCTGAGTATTATAAAACCAATTAATTACAAATTTCACGATAGTAAATTTTCATAAATTGTTCAAATCTTATTTAGATAATGGTAATTAGCTGTGAAGTATGCAAAAGGAAGTGCAAAAGTGGTGTTTAGAATAGGGGAAGGGAGCTTTTTTTTTGGGTACTATAATTTTATAATTTATGGCCAAAAAAATATTTTTATGTAGGAAATATATAAAAATGGAATAAATAAAGTAAGTTTTCACAAAACCTAAACGGTTTTTCTAATAACAAACGAAAAAGTATATTTTAAAAAGAAGCATGGTATGCCATCTCATGAAAGTAACTATTGATGAGATGGCATAGTATTAAAAAATATATAAAACTAGGTACAAATTTCACATTTGAACATTTTTGTCTTTCTGTCTACTCCAGCACATTCTGCACAGATGTGACACTGGAACCATAATTTCCTTGATAGAGACCAGGAGTAAAGTTCATTACAAAAAATACAAGGCGAGTCCTCCTCATCTAGGTCATCTCCTACGTCAAAACCCTCGGCTTGCTCATCTTCATTCTCATCCTCCATATCACATTCATACACATATTCATACTTCTCTCCGACTTTCTTATCATCCCTTATTTTTTTTGTGCATCCTCGTCCTGCTCAATCTCTCCACCAATTTTCTTCTTAACAGTTCTCGCCGCCTTTCTCAACATCACTTCTTTCTTTTGTGCTTCCTCATTTTTCAATTTTTCAATTTCAGGGGTTGTTGTGAGATTACCATATGACCCTTTTCTTCTTTTTCGTCGCACTATCTCTGCGACTTTTGGCATTGGTGAAATTTCCTCAATTGATAGGTCAAGATTTGTTCCTGGAAATATGTTTTGAGAACATGATGAAGGACCTGGCAAAACTAGAGTTTCATTGGTGTTTTCGTTAGAGACCTAGGTAGATTGGAAACTTGGCACCGAGTTTGTCATGACGTTGACTTTATTTAACTGACCATCTTGTATTTGATTTTCGTCCCGATTGTCATCCTCTTCAGCGTTAGTTGCTTCTGCGGCAGCAAACATCCAATCGGAGAAGATGTTGTCGTTGAATGGTGCTATGCCAGTCGCCGAAAATCCGCTTAGAGCATTGGGAATGGTTGCTGCCTTGATATATGCTGCGTTGAATAAAGAAGCTACTTGGAAATGAGTTACTACACGTCCTGGGTTATTTTTAAGCCAATTAGTTAGTTCTTGATTGTAGTAAGCATTAAGAGGACCAAAAAAGCTAACATCCAACGGTTGTACCTTATGGGTACAATGTGGGGGAAAACAAAAAAGAATTATGCCATTTTCTTTAGCATATACAAGTGCATCTAAGCTTTTATGGCTAGTGTGTCCATCCAATAACAGCAAGACTTTATTTTGCTTTGATGGTTTGGCATATTTCGCAAAGTGCTTCATCCATTTAGGAAATATGTCACTATTCATGTACCCATTTTCCTGGGTAAATGCCACAGATCCAACAGGTGCTCCATCCATTAATTCAGCTTTCATGTTTTTTCTTGGAAATATGAGAGCAGGAGGGAGATATGTCCCTAAAAAAAAAATACATAACGATTTTTTATAGGTACCTACTTTAAAATCATAAACTTAGGTACCTGCTGCGTTCATACAACAAACGGTCGTTAGTCGCTGACCTCGTTCAGCACTACTTAAAACACCTACTTGTTTTCTGCCTTTGGTGGCCAAAACTTTTGTATTCTTCGTTCTATTATCACCCCTTCCAGTTGGTACAGTTTTTGTTCCGTACCAAGAACAATACTTAAGGTTTGTTCCAACTGGCGATTGATTGATTAGTTCGGCACCACCAGTAACTTAAAGACCTCGGCACTTCAGCCTTTAGGCTTTTTGTGCTCTTGTTGTACCGTTTATGTGAACAGACCAGTAGCCCTTATCATGCCCAACAGTCTTTTCATTAGGTCCTTCTTGGAGAAATCCTCCCTTGGTTACTGTAGCCCTAGGAGTCTATATCTCCAATGAGACAGTGCTTCGCATTCGCAGATAATGTGAAAGGCTGTTTCCTCCGCTTCCATGCACAACCTACAGATAGGCTCCTCCCTATATATGCCAATTGTATCCTTGTATGTGCTTCCTTAGGGTGAGTAATCTCATCACTTTCCTTATCTGCTGAGGTTTAATATTTCGTTAGTCAGCGACTCTGAGAGTTTTTTTGACCAAGAGTTTGCTGTGTTCCTGTTTTGGCACGTGTCTCCAGTACGTCTGATGTTTAGTTTGCATTCACCGAGATGTACAACCACGTGCAGCAGATTTTGATATTCCAAATACTAGTTCAGGATCAGTCAATGCAGTTTCAGACTATAGCTTTACTAGGGTGTCTGCCTTTTCATTGCCTACAATACCTTTATGATCCCGGGACCCACTTAAGAGTTACTTTATTATGGTTGGCCAGGGTTGGTCCCAGACCAGTCTAGATCTATTCTGGGGACATGCTAAAGATTTCAGTGCTGCCTGACTATCTGAGAGTATGAGGATCTTTTGGCCTCTATACCCCCTTTCGATGTTCATTTGCAAACACGTGTGATATAAGACGGTTCCTTGCTTGACCCTAAAATTGGCGGAGATGACATGCGCAGTGGATGTGTTAGTACAAGAACCATCCCTAATTCGAGTTTGCGCAATATATACTACTTTCAGAATGGTTCATACATGCCAGTTGGAACACGAAAGTAATACAGCGCTTGCGCGAACGATACCTAGAACAAACTTATCGCCAGTTTGAACAAACCCTATATACGTTTCATATGTGAACAGGTTCTGAACGGTTCTTAACTTGGAAACAAAGTATGTTGGCAGTATTGTTTGCTATTCATCTAATCTGTTTAGTGATCGAAGGTATATAGTGTCTATTTAGACACCAATCTTAATTATATTGTTACTATGCAAGAATATTTTGTTTAATAGCTTTTCTTGGCATTTAACTTAAAAAAATCAATCACCGTTGGCTAAAACACAAATTGTATATTATTTAAACTAAACACATTGAAACAACGATTCCAGGAACAAATATTTTGGCTACATTCGTTACATACATCTATTTTCGCCTTTGCGAAATGATGAAATAATTATGATCATATCATAATCGCTAGACCCAATGAAATTGTTAGACTGCTTGACGGACACCGAGTGTAAAGAACCCAACTCTGGTGGGTGTGGAAAAAAAACTCGCTTCAATCTCCACCACTTCAATTTTAGATATGAGAACATAAACGATTTTTTTTTGACTCTCAAGTAAATTAAAATTTCAAAATAATTAGTATGAACGTCATATGGTTTAGTTTTTTTTTATCGATGAATTTGTACATGGCACCGAAGCGGACCTAGTAACAGAGTTTGTGTAGAGTTTATTTTAAACGAACAAAGAGATGTTGAACAGATGTTTTTTGAGTTGCCGTAACTATAAGTTCTCGGAAAGCAAGCAATAAGACAACACTCACGAGCGTACGCTCTTTTCATTTTTTAGTTACAGATGTAACAAAACTGGGTCTTTTTAAAAGTTTACGATTTTAAAATCATTTGTTATTTATTAGCAAAACTTTGTGAAAAAATCCTGGATAACAGACTACGACCCAAAGTAGAAAATACACTAAACGAAGCTCAAAGTGGATTTCGTAAGGGCAGAAGTGTACAAGTTCATATATTCACCATTAAACAAGTAATAGATAAAGCTATTCGTCAGGACTCAAAAGTTATATTTGGATTTATCGACATCGAAAAAGCGTTTGACAAAGTTCCAAGGGAGAAAATATGGGAAAGCTTAGAAAAAAGGGCAATTGACTCAAAACTGAGAAATGCAATCAAGAGTTTGTATAAACATAATGTCAACTATGTAATTAGTAAAAACTTAAGGTCGGAGGTTTTTATAACTACAGAGGGAGTAAGACAAGGAGGTGGATTGAGTCCTTTGCTCTTCAATATATTTATGGATGATATAATAAATATATGCACAAATAAATCTAAAAAAATATGTGTGGGATATAAAGACTTGCAAGCCGTTAGAATATCTGAGGGAGTATATGCAGATGATGTAGTCCTAATGGCTGAGCACCCTCGAGATCTACAGAAAAATTTTGACATCTGGAACAAAACTCTAAAAGAACACGGAATGAAAATGAATTTGGAAAAGTCTGCTGTTATGGCAGTGAAACAACAAACAGTGAACATAGAAATTGAAGGTCAGAAAATTAAAGTAGTTAATACATTCAAATATTTTGGAACAGAAATCGAAGACACAGGTAATGAAGATGTAGAAATCAACAGAAGATTTAATAATGCTTTAAAAACATACTACAGTATGAATCGTAGTTTTATCAATAAAAAAGAAGTCTCAAGGAAGACAAAACTAAATGTTTACAAAGCAATTTATAGACCCATATTGACGTACGGCTGTGAAACATGGACACTTACAAATAAACAAAAAAGTGCATTGCAAGCTGCAGAGATGAAATATTTGAGGCGAGTAAGAGGTGTGATGAAGATGGATAAGATGACTAATGTGGAAATTCGAAAAGATCTTGAAATAATGTCACTTATGGAGTTCATTGAACAAAGGCAATTGAGTTGGTGGGGTCATTTACAGAGGATTGATGATTCAAGACCGGTTAAGAAAGTTTGGGAGTCAAAAATAGGTAAAAACATAAAAAGTGGAAGACCTAAAGCATCGTGGGATAAATGTATTGGAAAGATATTAGAGGCTAGAGGAATCACCTGGGGCGAAGCCAAAAGAACAGCAAGAAATAAAAAGGAATGGACTAAAATTGTTAACAATGTATAAAGTACATTAATGTACTTCACCATACACCACTATGTGGTACATGTGGATATGATTATATATATATATATATATATATATATATATATAAAAGTTTGTTGCTTGATAGTTTTTTTTTATATCAGTTTTTTTCTGAGATTTCTTGGGGGCAGCTTTTGTTAACCTTGAACGGAATCGATGAGTTTAATAGATTGTTTCTCGGCTATAATAAGTTAGTGTCTTTTGAATAAAAGGAACTAGATATTCTCAAACTCTATCTGTAAGCTCATTTAGAAAGGACTTAGCTATAAAATGTGTAGAAGCTGTAACGAAAGCAAACAGGATCCTTAAAAAAATATTCAATCTATTTATCAAAGTTTCAGATAGGTATTTGAGTTATTGGAAGAAGGTGGACTACTCTAGAAATTAAAGAGGTATCCCAAAGCCAATACGTCCATTGGACGTCCATTTTATGTTCAATTCAAGTCCAAACGTCTACGGTTATTGGATATACGTCTATTTTACGTACAAACATGGATGCTTAATAGATATACCGAAATGGACATCCACTCAACGACCATTTCAAATCCAAACATTAATTGGATTTTGATGTACATCCATTGTCAGTAGAAAGGTGATGTACTCTGGTTGTTACAAATTAAACGCCCATTAGTCGTCCATTTGACGACCGTATCAAGTAAGAACGGGCTTGGACTTCGAATGAGCATCAATTTATTGTACGTTCAAAGATGGATATGCATTGGATGTTTCAAATTGTTAGTTCGTTGTACTACTTGGCAAACGTAGGAAGACCAGCCAGTCTCACTATCTAGTTAAAATGCAGAGAGCTCATATATTGTTATCCTTTACACAGCTGAGTTCTCTGTTTATCTTCTGCGCATTTCATGGGTCTTCCTTCGTTTGCCAAGCAGTACATACAAAGGTGGACGTACACTGGGTGTTAGAAATTAAATGCCCATTGGTCAAATAACTAATAAATACACAATGCAAATATCCCGAATTAAAATGACCTCTTCTAGATGCTGATTGTTTTTTATTTATACTTATTATTTATCTGTTTTAAATTATTATTTCAATAAAATTGCTTTTTCAAATTCAAAAACAGGTTCTATAATCACTGAGCGCTCTACTCAGAATTCAGCGCCTTTTGTTCTGGACTGATCAACGCAGTTTTCTTAAAGTCTCATGTCAATAGCTGAACTTTCGCTAATACTTGGACGAGACTAAAAAAGTCTCATTTGTAAGATTCGACTAGAGGCGTGCTCAAGACTCAAAGCGTACTTCTCACTGAGTAGATCACGAATTGAATTATTGTTTCTTTCTCTTTATAACAGTGGTCTTGCTGGTTAAAACCAGTACGATGTTTCTTCTTTGGCCATCCTGTACAACGTATTTTGCTCTGTAACTTAAATTCAAACATCTCTAAAATTTATTCCATAAATATTTACAATACACATATAGATCGGAAATAGATGAAAACAAATCTTGAACAAAATGTAGTCTGCTGGGTGAAAATAAATTGTCTCTGTTTTCCAAGTCCCATGAAATATTAGCAACACTCTCGACTGTTCGTTTTAACTGACGTTTTGGCAGATGTTCCAACTGTTAAGCTGGATTTATAAACTCTGTTGTTCCCGTTTTTTGTTGCTCGTCGTGTTTTCTACGTTGCTGGCGATTCGTTATTCACGGTTGTTCCCGAAAAAACTAATTTATATTGGTTTTTCGTTGGTGGTAATGTTGAAATTTGATTGGTCACAAAAGTGACGCATGTAGGGTGACCAGGCGTCCCGATAAAATGGGAAAGTCCTGTTTTTTCACGTTGCGTCCAGTTGCACAAAAAACTTCAAAATGCCCCGCTTAACTGCTAATTTAGAAGAAGTACAATTAGGATATGAAAACAATGTCGAGTTATTAAGAGTTTGAAAATATACTATCAGAAATCGAGTAAAAGTGCCAAGAAGATGAATTAGAAATACAAGAGGAAGAAAGAGAATTCTCTTACAATAGATATTAGAGAGTAGATATATAGCCTATATGAACAACTTTTTATCCAAAACTGTCATTGAAAATTTAGAAAACAAACGGCCAAAGATTCACGTCAAAATTTCTTGCTACCAAAAATCAAGTTATCCCCATTCAGTGGAGAATATGAACAGTGGTTGGAATTCAAACATTTTATTTATTTATTATTATTCTTTGAAAAATTAGAAAATTATGTGCTTTGATAGGCTTGAAAGAAAAGAAAATTCACACTATAACAGTTTTAAAAACAAGTTTAGACACTTGATTTTTATTATTTCTGTAGGCCTTATTCCAGAACCCCACCCATAGACCCCAGCCCCGGTAGTGCTTATTATATAAGGCCCCTTGTCCACGGAGCAGCCCCACCCATAGACCCCAGCCCCGATAGTGCTTATTATATAAGGCCCCTTGTCCACGGAGCAACCCCACCCATAGACCCCAGCCCCGGTAGTGCTTATTATATAAGGCCCCTTGTCCACGGAGCAACTGGTTTCTGATGAAACTGTTTTAATACCGTAGTAACAAACCAGTTGGGTACTCATTTCTCGTACACGTAAAGACGCTAAACGTTATTAGAAAAATATCAGTATCCGATAGTTTATTAAAAGGCGAAGTACTTTTATATTTTTGCTGTGTGTTGTGATAAATTATGGATGATTTGGATGAGATGGCTATTTTGTACTATTACAATCGGAGATACAGACGCAGAAGAAGACGATTCTGGGTTCATCCCTACTTAGAGAGATATTTAAACTGTAGATTATTTGTAGCCGCCTCAGAATTGAAACTAGATGATGCCAAGTTTCATATGTTCTACAGAAAGACGAAAGGAACCTATAGACTCCTTTTGAATAGAATTCGTCCTGAACTAGTTAATAGGAATACAAATATGAGGGAATGCGTTAGTTCTGAAGAAATGATAAAAATGTATTTATTCGTTTAAAGGAATATTCATTTTTTCATTTTTTAAACCATTGACATGGAAAAACATTTTGCCCAGTACAAGAAGTGTTTTGCAACGATGAATCAGGAGTGATTTCTGTGCATGTGGAGTATGTATCAGTCTGATTATTGTTGGAGAGAAAGGAAAGCTGAGAATTATTTGAATAAGATGGAGATATTGTAAATATAGATTCCCTTGAAAGACCAGAGGATGCCCGCAAATCCCTTTCAAACCGATTTCTATACGTTCTTGCTGGAGTCATGATTTCGTCTATTACATTAAGTGTACTTGTTTTAAATAATTTCCATTGTTGATCTGACATGCTGGTCACTTCATCTAATAAACTTAGAAAATACATTTTTCGTGTCTTTTCGGCTTTGCCGTCTTGCCTTTGCCTTTCCTTTGCAGGTGACGAAAGTATTAAAACAGACAGAAACCAGTTGATCCGTGGACGAGGGGCCTTAGTGGTTCGTTTCATAAGACAGAAAAATTGACGCTACAGATTATTTAGGTTTTGTTATTGTTTTTCGTATTTGTATCTATATCAAGAAAGTAAGATAGTAATCAGTTCTTTAACAGCAAATCAATTATCAAAATATGTGAAGTTTGACACGATTGGCAGATATCAAGTCACGTGGCACTAACTTCAGTTTTCATTGGCGAAACTGCGAATCACGAATAACAGGATAAAAAATTTGGTTACTTGAGAGCAACGAAAGAAGACGTGGAAACGACACGACAACAATGATTTATAAACGCACGTATAATATGTGATATCAATGTTTTATTTTCGAGCAGCGGGAATCACGAACAACGAATAACGAAAAACAGAGTTTATAAATCCAGCTTTATGATCGCACAAAGGTGTTTTTTATTTGAAACGTTATTAACCTGCGAAATTAAAAACATCTTTAATTTAAGTTTAAAAATAAAAAACTTTTTTTCCAAATTCTATTTTTACAAGAAAATAATTATCAGATGGTCTCTTATTTGTTAATTAAATCTGTAACCACTTTATTTTTAGACTTTATCATAAACATTTACTTATATTTATTAAAGGTAAAGCCATTATTAGTTCATTACAGTTAATTATTTTCAGACCTCTACGTTTTTATTGCTTATGGAGTTGTTTATATCGACTCTTTTTACGGAGATCTGATAGACGACCATGACCGATTCGAATTAGACTGCCCTGTTTCAACAAACATTGCCATCAAAAACAAAATATAAATCTAAAAGTGCTACACATTCCCGTTCCAGAGCTCATCTAAATCTTTTATTTCGATGAATCACATCGCATTTTCATTTTCGCTAATCACAGTTCGGTTTGCGACATGATTTTAAATAGAATGTATTTTGAGGAGCAAAAAAGGATTTATAGTTACTATACACCTACTATACACTAAAGTTTGTTAACTTCAAGTACACTGTGCATAGAAAATACACATTAGAGTCATACCAGACCAAATTTGACAATAATTACTACTTATCCGGTCAATTTAGACATACAAATGGTGGTCAAATAACAAAAACTCCCGGAATTTCACGCACTCAAAAACCCGCGTATATATAATTCTTCTCAATTCCAGTACCCTCCGCGCTCGTCCTATGCACAAACAAAGCCTTTTACTCGAATGTTCTCGAAAAGGGCGCAGGCACCAAAATTTACAGTCGAGGAACAGGGCCGGATTTGAGTTGGTGTCCTCGCAACAATATGATGCCGATTTTCAGGATATGCGGCGGTCATTTATAAAAAACTACCTTTTTTATCGATAAATGTCTGCTATGTTTCCTGGTATATTAACCCAACTGCGAATATTTCAAATTGTTTTATAATAAACATTTCTGTTATTGCTCTTATTATAAATAATCGATAAGTATATGCGTTAAATTTTGTTATTTTTTCAAGATAAACTTTAAATTAAAAACCACTCAACAAACAATATGGTATCTGTATTAAAATTTCATCATCCTAACTCGAACAGAAAAACTATATTTACATCATTCGTGTGCCAAGATATACGTAAAATAAAAATTAGTAATAAAAATGATGCAATCGATAGCCGACTTCTAGTAAACAATTTATATTATTAAATAGTTCAATTTTAAGGCGGTTTACTTTAATACTATTTAAGATGTTGGTTTTTAGATTAAGTACTGTTTTAATTTTTTAATCCCTATTTGCATAATATGTTTTTTTCTTAGTTTCGAACACCTTGTAGGTTTTATTTCTCTTCTCAATTTGATCATTATTCCGTTAAATTTTTCACACTTTTGTTGGATTTAATCCAACTTAAATAATAATAAAAGTGGGTACAACACACATATCTATACACTGTGTCCGTAAAGTATGGCACAAATTCATTTTTAGCTAAACAGACCATTTTAAGAAATAATCCTGAAACACGTCGATTTTTGATTTTAATTTACCGTATTTTAAAATAATAATCTAATATACAGGGGGAATTACTTTCGAGTGATGACGTCACCGTCATTTTTTTTAAATAGAACACCCCCATTTTGTCTCAATTTTCGGATTACTCTAGCTGAGCTGATTCCAAAAATGTATCACATGTTAATTCCAATTGGTACAGGGTGGACAAAAATACAATAGTTTTGTGTGTGCTCATAAAGTAACGCGTAACATTCTTTATTAGTTAAATTAACAATATTATCAAAAATAGTTCGAACTGCAGCCCTTGCTGTATTTGACAGTAACCCAAAAGGTGTACAAATTCTTGTTGAACCTTGTTTATTGTGTCTTGAGAAATATTGTTTATTGCTCTCCGAATTCTCTCTTTTAATTCTTGAATATTTGCTGGTTTCGTTTGATACAAAACATTCTTCAGATGGCCCCACATAAAATAATCCAAAGGATTGAAATCTGGTGACCTCGCTGGCCATTCAATAGGACTACGTCTACCAATTCACCTGTTCGGAAAAATTTCATCTAGTTACCTTCTAACATCTACAGCATAATGTGGAGGTGCACCATCCTGTTGAAACCATAAACTTTCATCAAATCCGCCAGGATTACGTCTGCTGGGAAACAAATTTCGTAAAGTAGGTACGAGATACCCCCTTAAAAACTCAAGGTACGTTGCCCCGTTTAAATTACCTTCGATAAAGTAGGGTCCGATGATTCGATTTCTTGCAATTCCAGCCCATACATTTACCTTTTGCTCACGCATCCAGTGGGGGTTTTCTTTTGCCCAGTATCTACAATTCTGACGGTTAACCTCGCCATTTAACGTGAAAGTGGCCTCATCAGAAAAAATAATGTTTTGTATCAAGAGAGGGTCTCGGTGACATTTATCCATCATTTTTTCGCAAAATTGGATTTTTCTATCGGGATCATCTTCGTTTAATTTCTGCACAAGTTTGATTTTATAAGGATGCCATTTTTCAAGCTTCAATAGTTTGTGTGCCGTTGTTTTGCTAACACCGATATCGCGACTAACTTTACGCACAGCAGTGTGCGAATCTTCTTCAAAACTAAGTAAAACATCTAATGCTGTATCAGCATTTGCAGAGGGACGACCTGATTTGCGTACATTTTCAACCGTACCAGTTTCTCGAAATTTATTTTCATTCTTACTGACTGTTGAACGCGTTATAGGTCTTTCTGGATATTTACCATTAAACAAATTGCACACTTCCATCTGAGTTCGCGATCTGTCTCCTTACCCAATCATCATAAGTATTTCAATTTTTTGTTATACACTTAACTCCATTTCTACTTCAAATTAAATCTAAGCAATAATTAAAACATTCACGAATACCAAAAATATTGTAGTACTAAACTGTCACTGTACATCAATAAATTACTAAACAAATAATGACATTTCACAAAAAACTAGACGACTATGTTTTTTTGTTAAATTGATAAGAAATAATTTCTTTCATATTCTGTCTGCTAGACCACAAGTACCAAACATGTTTGGAAACTACAGGGTATTACATTTAAACCAATTGCCGCTAGACAATAAGTATTTTTGATAATATTGTTAATTTAACTAATAAAGAATGTTACGCGTTACTTTACGAGCACACACAAAACTATTGTATTTTTGTCCACCCTGTACCAATTGGAATCAACATGTGATACATTTTTGGAATCAACTCATCTAGAGTAATCCGAAAATTGAGACAAAATGGGGGTGTTCCATTTAAAAAAAATGACGGTGACGTCCTTTGAAAACAAATAAAAACCTTGCCTGCCCATACCGACGTTCCGCCTATGACTACTCGCCGACAAGCAGTCTAGAGAGAATAATATTTTATTCCTGTGTAGTCACGTAGGCAGTTCTCGAAGTTGACGGCTTGCCGGCTATTTACAAAGAAAAAGATAATTACAGTTTTCCATTATTTGATCATTTCATCACTTGCAGACTATAGAATAAGTATATACCCTTCCACATACTGTTAATCTATAATTTATTCGACAATTTGATATGTTGGAGTGTTTAATGTGTTTTAATTCGTTATCTTTCAATGTCATGATACTCTTTGTTCAGGACAGGCCTGAATAGCAACAGCGTCTCTATAGGGGAGACTGGGGAGGGTTGGGCCACTTTTTTTCTGTCGTTTTTTAATAATCGCATAAAGTTTTTTACATATTAATTAACTATTGGTTTTAATTTTTTTAAACAATAGCAACATTATTTTAAAAATTGTAATTTAAGCAAAAAATAATTGATTTAAGTACCACATACCTCCCTTATAAAGAGAGGCTTGAGACAAGTAAAGGGAGGTTTGAGGCAGGCGTAGGAAGGTTTGAGACAAGATTAGTAACGATAAAGTCTCGAGTTAAAATCAAATTTATTGAAGACAGTTAACAATTGTTTAACCCTTTAACCCTTCAATAATAATAATTAACAAAAAAACACGTAGGTACTTGGAAAAAAATAAAAGAATACAGCAGTCATAAAAATATTTGCCAAAAAAACTAAAATAAATTTTCATATTTGAAAAAATCCACTGGAAAAGAAAGGGTCCTATGTGTTCTTGCTGTTCCTTCTGTAAAGGAGGGGTTTGTTAACTTAACCAGATCGTCCTTAGGTGCACAACATTCATCGGCAACATCGGGAAAAATAAATTTGTATCCCTGAGGCTTTAGTCTCATGCCTAATAATCGTAATCGTTGCCGTCAATATTTATGACCTTAACGTAATGTCGAAAAGTCTTTTTTCTACAGTCGCGCAAAAAATGACTAATTACTATATTCAAATGAAATCGTAAAGTCGACAAATGCCGAGGATTGTTACTTTACGCTCTAGCGCAAAAAATAATCTTTTTCGCTCGCTTATTTTATCAAACCACGCCCTCCGAATTAATTCAATTGGTGAATAATTAACAATTTATCAGATTAAAAATTAAATAAAATTATATGAAAATTGAAATTGAAAATTTTGAAATATGGTCAATAATTGTCAAAAATTATCTATTATTGTCAAAAACTGTTAAAAATGGACAATTTTTGTCAAAAACTGTTAAAAATGGACAATTTTTTTCAAAAACTGTCAAAAATGGTCAATAATTATCAAAAATTGTCAATTATTATCAAAAACTGTTAAAAATGGTCAATTTTTGTCAAAAATGGTCAATAATTGTCAAAAATTGTCAATTATTGTCAAAAACTGTTAAAAATGGACAATTTTTGTCAAAAATGGTCAATAATTGTCAAAAATGTCGATAATTATCAAAAACTTTTAAAAAAATTTGAAAAATGGTCAAACATTTTCTAAAATTGTCAAAAATGATCAATTGTCAAAAATTATTAAAATTTTGAAAAATGGTCGATAATTGTCAAAAACTATCAAAAATGGTCAATAATTTTGAAAAATGGTCAAAATTTTTTGAAAAATTGTCAAAAATAGCCAATAATTGTTAAAAACTATCAAAAATGGTCAATAATTGTCAAAAATGGTCTATAATTATCAAAAATGGTCAATAATTTTGAAAAATGGTCTAAAATTTTGAAAAATTGTCAAAAATGGTTAAACATTGTCAATTATTTTTAGAAACTGTCAAAAATAGACAATTATTGTCAAAATTGGTTAATAATTGTCAAAAATTGTTAAAATTTCGGAAAATGGTTGATAATTGTCAAAAGCTATCAAAAATGGTCAATAATTTTGAAAAATGGTCAAAAATTTTGTAAAATTGTTAGAATTTTAGAAAAATGGTTAAAAATTTTGAAAAATGGTCAAAAATAGCCAATAATTGTCAAAAACTATCAAAAATTGTCAATTATTTTTTAAAACTGTCAAAAATGGACAATTATTCTCAAAATTGGTCAATAATTGTCAAAAATTGTTAAAATTTTTAAAAATGGTGGATAATTGTCAAAAACTATCAAAAATGGTCGATAATTTTGAAAAATGGCCAAAATTTTTGAAACATTTTTAAAATTTTGGAAAAATTGTCAAAAATTTTGGAAAAATGGCAAAAATTGTCAAAAATGGCCAATAATTGTCAAAAACTATCAAAAATGGTTAAAAATTGTCAAGAACTGTCAAAAATGGACACTTATTTTTAAAAATTGTCAAAATTTTGGAAAATATTGGATAATTGTCAAAAATGGTCAAAAATAGGGAAAAATGGTCTAAAATTTTGAAAAATTGTCAAAAATGGTCAAAAACTATCAAAAATGGTTAAAAATTGTCAATTATTGTTCAAAACTGTTAAAAATGGACAGTTATTGTCAAAAATGGTTAAAATTGTCAGCATTTTGAAAAATAGTCAATAAATAATACGAGCCGTTTCCGAAAATCGATTTAAACACGTAATTTATAAAATCGATTTACTAAAAATCGATTAATATTACTATAAAAATCTATAACTAAAAATCGATTATAAGAAAATAATATAAGAATCGATTATTTTTTTAACATCCCTAGACAGTAGATTTTTTTAAGGTTAATCATGATGAATAGCGAAAATGACGATTATTCTAGTACTCCTATTATAACCTAAGATGATATAAAAAACTGTTTTAATTATTAAAAGGGCGACTGTAGAAAAAATTATGTGTGTTTTTCGATCGTAAAGTAAAATTGCCGCTTTCGAAAGATCGCCGGCCATTCTTTCTCAAGCGGCAATCTGTTACTTTACGCTCTAAATACACAAATAACTATTTGCTAGGAAATCGTACAAGAACATAGTCATCCTTACAAACTTCTTGATTCATAAAGATTTCTCTAGCATTTTTTTCCATCTGTTCAAAAATGCTCAATAATTGCCAAAAATTTTGAAAAATGTTCAAAATTTTTGAAAAATTGACAAAAATGGTCAATAATGGTCAAAGACGGTTAATAATTGTCCTAACCAATCAAAATTCGTCAAAAATTTCGAAAAATGGTCAAAAATTGTCAATAATTGCCAAATATGTTAAAATTTTTGAAAAATTGTCAAAAATTGTCAAAATTCGTCAAGAGCTGTCAAAAATGGTCAATAATTGTTACAATTTTTTAAAAATTGTCAAAAATTTTTAAATATGGTCAAAAATTGTCAAGAATTTGGAAAAGTCGTGAAAAACTGTCAAAATTTTGGAAAAATGGTCAATAATTGTCAAAAATTATAAAATTTTTTGAAAAATGGTCAAATTTTTTGAAAAATGGTCAAATTTTTCGAAAAATTTTCAAAAATGGTCAATATTTGTCAGAACCTGTCAAAAATGGTCAATAATTGTTAAAATTTGGAAAAATAGTCTAAAATGGCCAAAATTTTTGGAAAATTGTCAAAAATGGTCAATAATTGTCAAAGACGGTAAATAATTGTCAAAATTCGTCATAAACTGATCTACGTCAGCCTATATTTTTTCGCTTGGAAAAGAGAGAAAAAAAAACTGGAAACGAAGTACAGGTATTTTCAAACCTTGATGGGAGGTTTGATCAGTGTCTCAAACCTCCCACATGAAACCTGTTCATCCCTCTCCTCGTACCAGCAAGCACAACAAATTACGATTTTCAAGTTAAAACATAACCTAACAAATAATTTAATACATGAAAGTATGTTAAAATATTATCTTATTCTTGTAATTCATCCATATATTTCCAAATATAATAATGCGAATAAAGAATCCTTATAAATTTTGTTGAAAAACTAACATTGTTTAGCCTCAAAAACAACTTTTCATTATAACTTTCGTAAACACCTTGGATTTGTTGTTAAACTTAGATAACGTGAAAGTAGCAATAAATAAGCATCCACTGAACGGAAAAGTAAATTTATTTAAGGATACGTTACCGATCCAACATTTATGGTTCAAACCTCCCTCTGGCTCAACCCTCCCCAGTCTCCCCTAATATCGATAATGAACATATAAATACGTTTATTTTAATAGAATTGAGTGCAATTGAACAAAAAAAAATTAAATTTGACATTTTGCTAACGACATCTTTCGTTTTCGTTTAATTAATTTCCTATTACTTTCCTTTCCTACGATTGCTCCATTCTGGTGGGGTTTTGAACACTTTATTTCCGATAAGAATGACATATAGAACATCATATACTTTTCTCATTTACTTAGAAATATACCTACCCATATTATTAAAATGTATTCAAATCTAGCAAAATATCTTATTTGCAAGTCCGAACTTTTTTGAAATTCAATTTTTCTAGTGATGGATGGGTGCGTAGAGGTACTTGTTCATGATCCTATTATGCGACCTGCGCCAAAATTATCATTCCTGGTAATGACCCCTGGGTCACCAACACCTATTTTTTATTCATTATCGAATTTATATTCCAGGCATTCCATGCACTTCAACACAAAAGTATTTTAGATCCTGTTTTATGTTCTGCTAAAATTCTCACAGATGAGATGTTATGTTTATTTTTTAATTTCAGTGCTCCCAGAACATTTTACAAAACTACAGAACGATAAAAATAATAATCATCATCATCACACAGAGTTGGCAGTTGGTGTATTCCTGTAAAAGCCTTATTATTGACATGCAGAAGGACCTGGAAAGAGAACGTGGCTCGTGGAACGTTTTTTTGACGTGCCGTACCGTGCCGGGCAAGCCGGACAACTTTTACTGTGAAATAGACTTAACATCCCTATTGTTTACGAATTAAATAAATACATTTTGATAAAAAAGTGTGTAGCGCATGATAGAAATTGAAAATACCGGTATGACTCTCGTTATATATTCTGTACAAATACAAAGCAAGATTTTGGTAAACAACTTTACACATTCAAGGCATTGACATTGCATATGTGTAACAAATCCTTCTTTACATTTCAATGTTTGATAAAAAACAGTTGTTGCAGAAACATTCAACGGGCAGATGTACTTTGTTGTTGGAGTTCACATGTTGGATGTATAAATAGATTTAACAAACACAAACAGGGTCGGCGTAAATGTGTTTAAAAAGTTGTTTTAATCGAACGTTGGAACAACAGGCAAAGTAATTAAGGTTTTCCAGATGTGGCTGCAGAAATTATAAGTAATTTAAATGCAATAAGTAGATGCAGATGTACGAAAAACATTAAATTTATCATTCATTTTTCGTCCATTCAAACATATAGAATTTTGCTAGTTCACTTTGTTAGGCTTTTTGGGGAAAAGTTGGTTGTCCGAAAGTAATGGTGAGTTTATAACGTATTGCAATGTTTTTCTTATTTATTTAAATATTTTTTACGGGTGGGATAAAATTATACACACTACTATGGCTAATTATTATTGATTTACACTTTACTTAATATCTGCTATACTGGGTATAATAGATCTAATTTATTTTTACCACTTGAATATTACACTATTTATCTTCACTCTTCCATTCACTGTCTGATTACTTAGAGCTCTCTGTACTGTTAACTAACTTTTTACTAACTGTCCTTTCACTCAAAAACCCGCATATATATATATATATATATATATATTGTACTGAAATTGAGATGATGATAAATGAAATGAAATGGTTACTTTTAGAGATTGTATCATATGTACATGGGAATCTTATGTTATGTCCATCATTTTTAACAATAACGTTAAAAAGATTAAATTAAATACTTTCTGTTAAGATATTTTATGTACCCTGTATAAATCAGTTGATAAAGTTGATATTGGAAATGTCAGTACAAAAACATTGGTTGTTATGGACATTTTTATTTGATTAAATAATATGAACTGTCAGTAACTGGATTTCAACAAAAATTAGTAATTTCTTTAATAAATAAAGAAGAAACAAAAGAATATTCGTTAGCAACGGGAAGGAAGTTTGTTAGGTGATAAGTAACTAAGGGGGAGACAAAAAAGTAATGGACGTTACAAGTTTAAATGCACGAAAACTTTAAATAAAACGGATAAAAAAAGATATAGTGAGTTAGAAATATCTTACATAACTTACCTTCGATTTGAATGCAGTAAAGGTTGTTCAAATTCAAGATCAAGAGAGATCATCCAGCAACAAACGATGGTAATGTAAATAATTTTATATTAAAACTTGTACCTAACAGCTGATTGTAAACCAGTACCCAGATTCGAGACGTTTACCAGTAATCTTTCCTTTGCGCAACGCAAAGTTTCTTCGCTTCAGAGAACAAGTCGTTTTCTATTTAGACAATACAGCTACCGGCGGTGTTTCGACAAGACATTGAGAGAGTTATTTTGTTTGTGCGGAATTGTGTTAATTTTATTTTAATATAGGTTGTAATAGGCTAGGAGACCATCCACGGATTGCAATCTGGAGATAGTTATTTAATTATCATTAATTTAATTTTGTCGTTGAAGGTTGTTACATTTCAAATTTTACTCCTTAAATTTAGACAACTCACTTTACCCATATCATACCCTGAGATCCACATGCATATGATATA
The DNA here is from genome assembly GCA_947563755.1 of Lochmaea crataegi. Classification (NCBI taxonomy): domain Eukaryota; kingdom Metazoa; phylum Arthropoda; class Insecta; order Coleoptera; family Chrysomelidae; genus Lochmaea; species Lochmaea crataegi. The sequence continues at coordinate 11,969,034 of OX387427.1, forward strand.
GTGTTAAATGTCTAATATTTCAGATCAATAAATACAACTTAAAATATAAAATTTGTTTGATTTGAAGTTCTGGTTGATACTGATACTTGTGGTATATAATACTATTCAATAAAATTAAATCACCACACATTGAATTATTGTATACCATAACAATATATATATAGTCTTTATCAATTCTCGAAAATTCTTGTATTTTCCACGCTCGTCATATGCGTAAACAAAACGATCTTCCTAGAAAGTTCTCGAAAGCGCCTTCGCCAAAATTTATAGTCGAGTGACAGGGCCGGCTTTGGGTTGGTGACCTCGCAACAGTATCTTTAGTCCTAACTTAAGTCCTGATAAGTTAAATGATATATTCGGCGTTATGTAGTTTCCAAGACCTGACCTTGAAAGTTCCTAAACTTTAATTTCTAGGACAAAGAATAAGGTAATGAGCTAGCGCAATCGGATTGAATGAATATGTTTCCAGTTGTCATTCTATCAGGCTGTATTTATCTTTTTTTGCACTGTGCTAAAGACTGAAATAGACGATGTACTGACCGATGACTTTGACGGTGGCTAGCTGATATAATTAAAGAAATATGACTGGTGCTATAATTCTAGGACTAGCTTAGCCTAGCTATAGCTAGTTAAGAACAAGACCAAGCTAGGAACAAGGATTTTTTTTAAAACTCACCATAAAGCTGGTAGTTGTAGAACAATTACATGTTATATAGAGTGGCCAACCAGTTTTTTCGATAGTATAATATCTCGAAACGTTTTATCGAAATATCATTAACGACAACATTTTATTAATAGGCAAATTACCGCGAAGTTCACCTACAGGGTAGACCTTGAGTGTTCTTAATAATTACTATCATTATTATTATAATTATTAAAATCTATATAACATTTAGTTACATAGTATCAAATTAGTTTTAATTGGTCATAGTGGGTAATATTTTTGAAGATAAAACTACGAATATTTAAAAGAAAACTGTTAGTTTTAAGATTATTAAAATTAGTGAGTGAATAAATTTAATTCAATAGAAATAAATAACACCAAAAGTTAAGAATAAATGATACGGTTGACAGATTGACACACTTAGGAAGAGTGAAACTGTTGAGCGTGACTGTTAACTGAAACAAAAACTAATCCATTTTTAATTGGTGCTCCGTAAAAAACATGTATTTCAACACTTAAATTTTTTTATTTAACTAATAAAACTTTATAAAGCACATCTGCATAGCAAATTTTCAAATAGTCAAGGTTATAAGATGAACAAACAAACAATTTTATTATCATAATTTAAATTTTCTGCTTAAAAGAGACTTTCTGGTGATATAGACACTCACATTTTATTATTTCGTTAAAAATTGTCATAGATAGATAGTTTACATAACCTACCAACAGGGCTATTTAAAACTGAGTGTTAAAATGACAGTTTCTATGCACTCGATAACAATGCTCATTTTGAGAGGTCGCTATCGTTTCTCATTATTATTGTACTAGTATAATATTAAAAACTCATTAATTCAGCATTAAAATAATAAGCTATTTCTACGCGAGTAGTATATTATACACTGTAACATGTATATCGACCTGTTCGACTTTTCTATAATTTATATCCGAAATCCCTCTTTAATTTCCGCTCAACGTCTTATTAGCCACTTCCAACTCCCTAGCCCTGAACATAATTTTGGCAACGACGAACTTCATCTGATCTCCACGAGCAAAGCCCTTTAAGCAATCGACTGTCTTGAAGGCAAGAAGTTTATTTCTATTTATCTATATTTTACTACTAATTGTAGCAATTGCAATTGCTCTGGTAAATACACCTCCAAGAACTTCTACAGGGATACCTCCCAAGATACCCTCCAAGGATACCTCGAGGACAACCCTCAGGATACCTTGAAATAATTTTTAAGGTCGCACCCTAGAACTCTTAACAACCTATCACTGGAATACCTCCAGGTCCATTATTGAAACTCTACCCTTCCATGAAGAACTTAAATCCAACATAAGTACCTAAAAAGTACAGGCCTCAATTAATGTTTTGAATTTTGCTTTTAATTTTTTATTTACCCGGCTATAAGTTTTTAATTTTTTAAATTAATATTATCTTTACCAAAGTTCAACAAGGTGTTTCTACCTTTCTCACTTCAGTTGTTTTCTTTTATTTGAATTCATATTTCGTTCGTCGATGTCTAGAAGGAAGTGGAAGTCTCATGCCGGCATCATTCTTGAGTGGCCTTTAGGGAATGATATACCCAAACCACACGCCTGTACGGTCTTCGTACAGGATGAAGACGGGGAGCGCCTAGATTCCAACAGAATAAGGATAAGTAACCGCGGGCTCAAGACACACCTTTGGACAGTCTGGGGGAAAATACCCTCAGACAAAGGAGTGCTATGGACCTCCTCCATGGATTCTGATTCCAAGGAGGAGCTCCTAAAATTAAAATTAGCACCCTTCATTGGGATAGGGAAATTAACCTTCCGCCAAAAGGAGGAAAAACCCAAAACTTTGGAGAAGGAAGAGTCCTCAGAGCAAGAGCAGAAGAACCCTTCACCCCGGTAAAGCAGCATGCAAAAGCCGCATCGGCAATACTGGTTAGGAGATTGGATCAAGGAGGCATTGACGTGACCCCTCCTGGCGGATGGGTAGAAGATTGTTGGCCTATCCACTAAACAAGGTAAAGTATTATACATAGCAAAGGCCACAAAACCTAGAGCATGTATAATTCACAGTAATAGGGTAGATTGTACACTGATACCGGTGCTCTGCACCGATGATGTTGTTACAGGTATTCTAACAATACCCACGGAAGAAGGAGAGAAGAGACTGGTTGTATGCTCCGCCTACTTTCTGGGCGACGAGGCTGAAGGGCCAAGCTGCACTGAAGGCACTCGATTCCATAGAGGTCAATTCTAAGCTAGTATGGGATTGCATAGGTGCCTTATTGGAGACTATTGCAAGGTTATGGTAGCCTGGGTACCAGGACACGAGGGTCATAAGGGCAACAGACAAGGCTCATCAATGCCATTCATTGTACCGGAACCCTTCTGCGGCGTCGCAAAGTCGACACTAAATATGGCCACAGGGAAGTGGGTGGCACAAAAAGCTCTAGAATGGTGGGTCACCAGGACAGAGAAAGGCGAAACATTTCATTAGAGGACATTCGCCAACTTTTACGGCAGACCTAATTAGCAAAGATAGGAAAACTGTCAAAGCCGTAGTGGGTGTGTTGACGGGGCACTGTAAGCTTAACAGGCACGACCTAATGGGGTTGACAGACGAAGCTATGTGCAGATTCTGTCACCTAGAAGAGGAAACTGCAGAGCACATCCTATGCCAGTGCGAATGTGCAGTTTCTTGTACTAGGCGATGAGAAGCCAATGGTAAGAAATTGCACGAAAGATTCATAGTCTCGAGGCTGATTGGCTACTTAAAAAGAGTCGGGATGGAGAATGTAATCTAGATTCAGAGAACCACAATAGATATGAAAAGGTCTCAGTGGAATAGGCCGAGTAGCCATCTCATCAAATCTAATCTGATCTAATCTAAGACATTTAACTAGAGCCCAAGCGAACATCTAGTTACAAATTGGCGCCCAACGTGGGGCTCTGATGCTTCTTATAGTCTGACATACCGAGTGCAGCATGAGAAAAGTCTCATGCTGGCATCATTCTTGAGAGGCCTTTAAGTAGCGTTCAAGCAAACATCTAGTTACAACACCAATATTGAGAAGAGATTTTTCTCACCTGAGCTTTATTATTAATAATGAGAAAAATCTTCTCAACCTTAGGTTATATACTATTTTATCTTCTCCTATTAAATTATATATCAACTATTCAACAGCTTTTAAGCAATTAATAGTATTTATAAATAAACAGCGTGTGTTATAAACGCATTACCGCCCGATGAATAATATACTATTTTCCACTACTAGAACACTTAATCATTTTGATTAAACATCATTTTGTTGTTGAAACAGCATAAATAATGATGTCATGTCTTCTAATACTGGTAGTGGAAAAAATTATTATTTTAAGTCTGAAGAAACAATAAATTTTATTATTTTTTTAGATAATTATCAACTATTTTTCAAAATTTTGACAATTTTTAACAATAATTGTCCATTTTTAATAGTTTTTGACAATTATTTGCCATTTTTGACAATTTTTCAAAAATTTTAACAACTTTTCAAAATGTTTGACCATTTTTGATAGTTTTTGACAATTATCGACCATTTTTCAAAATTTTAACAATTTTTGACAACTATTGACCATTTTTGATAGTTTTTGACAATTATTGACAATTTTCGGCAATTTTTAAAAAAAATTTGACCATTTTTCAAATTTTTTTAAAAATTTTTGACAATTGACCATTTTTGAAAATGTTTGACCATTTTTTGAAGTTTTTGACAATTATCGACCATTTTTGACAATTATTGACCATTTTTGACAATTATGGACCAATTTTGACAATAATTGTCCATTTTTGATAGTTTCTGACCATTTTTGACAATTTTTCAAAATTTGAGGCCATTTTTCCAGATTTTTGATAGTTTTTGACAATTATCGACCATTTTTCAAAATTTTAACAATTTTTGACAAATATTGACCAATTTTGGCGATAATTGTCCATTTTTGACAATTTTTGATAGTTTTTGACAATTATTGACCATTTTTGACAATTTTTGAAAATATTTGACCATTTTTTGAAATTTTTTGACAATTGACCATTTTTGAAAATGTTTGACCATTTTTTAAAGTTTTTGACAATTATCGACCATTTTTGAGAATTATTGACCATTTTGACAATTTTTGACCATTTTTGACAATATTTGAAAACGTTTAACCATTTTTCAAAATTTTCTTAAAATTTTTTACAATTGACCATTTTTGACAATTTTTGAAAATGTTTGACCATTTTTTGAAGTTTTTGACAGTTATCGACCATTTTTGACAATTATTGACCATTTTTGACAATTATTGACCAATTTTGACAATAATTGTCCATTTTTGACAGTTTTTAAAAATAATTCACAATTTTTAACCATTTTTGATAGTTTCTGACCATTTTTTACAATTTTTCAAAATTTTAGACCATTTTTCCAGATTTTTGATAGTTTTTGACAATTATCGACGATTTTTCAAAATTTTAACAATTTTTGACAAATATTGACCAATTTTGGCAATAATTGTCCATTTTTGACAATTTTTGATAGTTTTTGACAATTATTGACCATTTTTGACAATTTTTGAAAATATTTGACCATTTTTTGAAATTTTTTGACAATTAACCATTTTTGAAAATGTTTGACCATTTTTTAAAGTTTTCGACCATTTTTGAGAATTATTGACCTTATTGACCATTTTGACAATTTTTGACCATTTTTCAAAAAAAATCGAATAATCGAATTGCTCGCTTTTTTAATAAAATATGAACGATAAATATATAAATTCATTATGATATTGAAATATGTCATATTACTGTCTATCTGTAATAAACGTAGGTGCAATAATTTACAATGGTCTAATAAAAGGAATTGGAATTGATTTTTTATAAAACCTGCTTTGGAATTACAGCATGAAAATTATTTCCATTTGATTTGCATCGTCCAACGTACCAAAGATTACAAAATAAATATAAGATATTTCATTTGTGCGAATTAATCGCGTACTGTCTATTTAAAAGACTGCTTAGCTTTTCTTTGTAAGGTCAAATGTGGGTAGCTATTATAATTAATTGCTGCATAAATTAAAGATCGTTTTGCGGTAAAAGATAACAAGTGTTGTTAGGTTCTAAGAAAAGTTTTTATTCTAGAACTAATTCATGTTGCTATCCACTATCTGGGCTATTAAAAATTGATATTTAACGATGTTTGTGAAGATTTTATATTTCCTGTTCGGATATATTTGAGGGTGTCGGAGAATCCATTAAATATACGAGGTTTTTATAATACAACTTCACGGTCAAGGTATTTTTAAGAAATTGTTATTTTTTACAATTTTAAAAATCATCTTCACCATCAAATATAAAAATAAATGTATATTTATAGTACGTTGTGGATTGCACTCTATTTTTTCCTATATTTCAATATTCATATTGTCAGAGCTAAATTAACCAAAAATTCAATAAACTGCTCGGTGACCAAAGATATTTCTCAAAAATAGACGAGAAGAAGATAAAACTTGCCATATAGCTCATATCTCATATGGCCTTTAGCTAGAGCCCAAGTGAATATCTAGTTAAAAATTGGCGCCCAACGTGGGGCTCTAAAGCTGCTTATAGTCTGACAACTCTCTGACATACCTATTGCAGCACAAGCATGAAGTCGAACGACCCGTGAGAAAAGACTCATGCCGGCAAAATTCTTGATTGCCGTTTAACTAGAGCCCAAGTGAACATCTAGTTACAAATTGGCGCCCAACGTGAGGCTCAAAAGCTTTTTTTACTTTGACAACTCTCTGACATACCGAGTGCAGCACAAGCATGGAGTCGAACCACCCTTGACAAAAAGTCTCATGCACTAGAGTCTAAGTGAATATCTAGTTACAAGTTTGCTGAGCTCCTGCTTTGACACGTGGCTCCAGTTCGTCTGATGGATCCACCGAGATGAACACCCACGTGCTACAGATATCCCAAATGCTGGTTCAGGACCAGTGAATGCAGCTTCAGATACTGCATCTGCGGCTTCATTGCCTACACTACCCTAGTGCCCCCGGAGCCACTTAAATGTCATCCTATTCTCGATAGAAGTATCTGGTTCAAACCCATATCCTTTCGCATCAGAAGATCGATGATTTAGTCACACATATATTAGCAGGCACTCAACTATTCGCCGCACCACGATAATTCATTAAAAAATAAATAAATGAGAAAAGCACTAGAGCGCATTTTTCCCTGTCAAACTGACAATTACAATGTGGTACATGCAATTTTTTATACAGAAATAGAATAATTATCACAGAATTAATATCTGTAATTTCGTGTTTCATATTTTGATTTCGTAACTCGGAATTTATTATCTCGAAAGTGCCAAGCATTATTCTCACCTGACCCTGAAAGTATGTGTATGCTTGTATGAAAATAAAAATATAATTTCATCATCTTTAGACGTGATCGCACCTCTCATCTTTTGTTTAACATAATCCAATATTTATGTGCGAATGTATAACTACATATATATCTTGATATATTTGAGTACCTAGTCATCTTATCTTCCAATGTCACCGCATAAAACTTGTCTGTTTGGTATGCAAATAATCAGTTGAAAAATAGAATCATATAATTTTTTTGATAAATTTTTAATCGTATGTTACGTAATGTCAAGACTTATTAATGAAGGCATTTTCCTACTTTTTCATAAAAGTCAAAACAGTTTAAATAAAACAAGTTTTATTAGAGTATGAACTTCCTCATGACCTTGATGATAGTTAGCATATTTTCATACCGTATTTGGCATATTTTTTGGAATCTCTAAATCTAAAATTCAATACAATCATGTATTTTCGGAGGAAATAATTTTTCCTACAACCACTATGCAAAACACGCTTTTCTACACTAATTTTTATACGCAAAGTAGGCCTTTTCTTAATTTCTTTGATAACCGTTGGAAAAGTAATGCGAAAAGTACACGCTATGGCACTTTTCCGCACCGAAATGTCAACTTTTTTTGACAATTCAACATTTTTTTTAAAGTGAATTTCTGGGTGTACAAATTTTAAATTTGAACCAAACGAAGTAAACTAATTATTTGATTATTTATATCAAATAAAAATTTATCTTTTGAGCTGTTACACCAGGCATAACAATTCAAAATTGTTCTAATTTCACTATTAACTATAGGGGACAGGGGGGACATTGGGGCGCTACAAATATAATCAACTGAGTATAGCTTGGCTTTCAATATATTGATCAAATAATGTTATGTTGTTGACATTGGTAAGTGTACTATCTATCACCATAGGCTTGGCGCTTATCCACTAATAGATGAATCAGATTTTGATATTTTCCCAAGTATCCAAATTGTCCCGATGTGCCCCTTGGCTGGGGTAGATTTGGACAGTGTAGGGGCAGATGTGGACAAAAACAGATTTCTGTATTCAAAAAGTTTTAGTCATATTCATTTGATGAATAAAGGTGGTACGATCTAAATCCAGTTCCTTTCTTTCTGAGAAAATTTATCAAATATTTTCCGTCGACCATTTCTTCCACTTCTCCAACATAATATTTTTGGGTTTTCTTCGTGCAATACTTAACCAGCAAAAAGTCACCGATTTTGATATTTGGCATCCCAGATTCAGGATCTATGATAGTGTCTACATTTTGCATGAATTCTTCGTCAGAATTTTCAGGGTCCATTTCACTTAAACAGTCAGATTCATCATCAGCGTAGTTCACTTTCTCCCCGGAATCATCTGAATCATTCGCTTGTTGCTCTACATTATCAAACAGGTTAGGTTTAACCTGCTTCTTCTTTTGCTTGGCTATTTTTTCTTCTTCTAGTCTATCTTTTTCTGGCGTCTCTGCTAGAATTCGTGATTTTCTAGGCTCTCTTCCTTTTAAATTTGATTTCTTTTTCTCTGCTTTGGGGTAGGGCCGTAATATGTCTGGAGATATGACATCCGACTGCAATGAAGTTGATGAAGTGCTACTGACCAACGCAGATGTTGATGGTGCGTCTGTTGCTACTGGATCCCTTGAATCTGTTACAGATGCAGCAGCGAAATCATCTTCCTTAAAAATACCGGTACAATACCGGTTTTTCTAAACCCAGAACATATGTTGGCTTTCTGATACGCTTTTTTTGTCAATGCTGCGATTTCATAAATGAATACCCTTTTGCCAGGATGGTTTACTAACCAATCATTGAAAGCTTCCTTTAAATCGGTTTTAAATGGGCCATATAGCCCAACGTCAAGTAGCTGAAGGTACAATGCAGGGGAAACGTAACGAAAATAATTCCGTTCTCCCTACAATATAAAATAGTTTCTAGACTGGTGTGGGACTCATGGTTGTCCAAAACAATCAATATTGGTTCATTTGTCGTACATTTCGTATGCTTCTGTATGTGTTTAATTAGATCCAAAAATAATATAGATGTCATCAATCCTCACCCTGACTTGTTGGCTAATCCAAGACTTCCTGTGGGCGCTCCTTTTTTAAAAACATCCTTAAATTTTGCTCTTGGGAACACAATTGTATTTCCAACTCCACTCAATAATTTTCGGTCCATCTAAAACAGTGGCAACGCCTGTTTAATCCAAACTGTAGGTTCGTTCTGGTGGTATCTTATACTTTTCTAAAGCTCTCTGTAAATTATCGAAAAATTCCTTCACATTGGTTTCATTAAATGCGGAGACTCTTGCTATACCGGTATTTTCTGCCTTCCTTAATGACAAAATTGGATACCTCTTCATGAATAATTTCTTCCAATCCTTTCCAGCGGATAACGAGTTATTCCAGCTTGTCGAATACTTTACATTTAGTTTTTTGACATAATCATATGCCAGTTTTTGAGCTTGTGTATATGTGAGATCATAATTTATTTTCGAACTTTGGATAAAATATTTGGCCAGTTGTTCTTCTTGAGCAGATGTGAAAACTTGTTGAGTCGAATACTTTCACTGGAATGGTGATGCAAATGATATTTGATCATCTGGATATTGTCTGCCATGGTCTCGGTCATACAGTCTTCTTTGGAAAACATCTTCAACAGCGGCAATTATGTTTTCCTCCGATAAAGCAGAACGATTGGTCTTCCTCTTGTAAGTCCATGTTAATGCCTGAAAAAAAAATTAATCACATTTTTCTCTGGGGCAGATTGGGACAGTGTACATATGTGTCCCCGACTAGATGTCCCAATCTACCCCAATCATTCTTATAAACAAAGTGATGTTATATAAATAACTAAAATAAACAATAACATCAGCACATACAGACATAGTAAGCATAAACAAGTCCAATTACCTTTAGAATTTCAACTGGGTTAATTCTAGCATCCACTTGGAAAATTTTCGATCTTAAACGATTTCTGATTTAGGCACCACAATTAAACTTCACTCCTACATTTTACTGATTTTTCTATATTTTATTTCAATTTTGTTGTTGTTGTTTCTGTTCAAAGATTAAATAAAATACCAATATAAAAGACTGTTTTTCTTTCATCAATAAATATGGTTGCAGAAAAAATATTGTGTACAACTTGTTCGCAAAGCACTTGTTGTACAAACTACTATTATTGATAACTGTCAACTGTTTGCAAAACCAAAATCTCTGTTTAAATTGTTTTAATAATGTTCATAAAAGGAATGGTAAAACATTAGATTATAAATATTTAAGTCACATATTTATGTCAAAAACAATATAAATTTAGTTTCGTTTTGCACTAAACCCCTCAATTATAAGTGACGATATGAACACGTTGACCTAATTAAACAATAAATCCGGATGAAAGATGTGATTAATAATAATTATAGTGTGTGTGAATAATGTAAAGTTGAAGTCTTTTTGAATTTTCCCGAAAATCAAAATGTTTCCTCTTTAACAACGTCTTATTTTTCATGTTATCTTTATTATCATATTTATTAACATATTTAAAATACGTCATGGAAAATCAATAAATTTACAGAGAGTTGATGTATTTATTTGATTATCGCTGTTTTAAATCAATTTTATATTGTTTTGTTTTTTTAGTCAGTGAATCAAATGGAAAAACATGTCTCTTATCACACCTAGTTATATAAATAAGACTTTTGGAAAATTTTAATAAAAAATCATCTATTTTAATATATTTCTTTACAATTGGATAACTGTGCATTGTTTTTTACTTTCTATGAAGAATTCAATAGTTTTTTATTTATATAAATTAAATGGCTGTGGTATATGTCTGTCATTATTTCTTTTTTAATCTAAAATCAGACTGTCTAAATATTAACCTTTACGCTGCATAATTTTTTGCTTCTCAATTTATTTAGTTTCGGATATTTCCATTCAAAGATTGTGTCATTTGTCATTGTATTGTCATTAGTCAGTGTTATCTCTATATTAGACATTTTAAAGCTTTAAAGCACAGATGTTCATAAAATTAAGAAACCTCTACAAGAATCTTATCACATTTTCACAGTAAGCAAAAAAACATAAACATAAACAATATCAGCGGATCCCACTATTGTCATATTTCATTTTAAACAACTTAGATTTATAAATTTGGTTAACTAAGAATATGTTGCATAATTTTATATATTCTTGAAACATATCTAGATTTAAAATTGATAGACACAATGAACTCATGGTATCAACAATTAATTAATTCAAATGGTTTCCGTATGGCAACTGCAATATTTTTTATCATTTAAAACGTCTTATTATACAAGAATTGCGGTACCTTTAAGCTCGAAAATAATTAATTATACAAGAAACGTTTATGAACCGTAATAAAAAAATATTCCGCTTCATTTTACGAGCTGGAAACTGGCAAACAAAAACTTATTTTATTGCTGCAATATATTTCGGAAATTACTGCTATTTTTGTAATTTTCATAGTGTTTGCTAAACATAAATGCATTTATGCACTACTTACTTGTGCATAATTTCAACGTGTTTACAAGATTAATTATTAAAAAAAGTTGAACTTGAAGAGGATATTGAGAAAGTGAAAGAAACAACAAATTAGACACGAAAATTGAAACAATATTTTCATTGTAGTTAAGCGGATCTGGTGAAAGAACTTTGAAAATGTAAAATGAGAAACAACAGTACTTCACATTTAGGAAATAATTTGGATTAATGAATTAATGAGTGAAATTTTTAAAATTCCGACTGTAATCTCTTTGAACAAAGTAGCAGCATATAGCTTAAGATTATTTCGAATTTTCTTCAATTTCATATATACCCTCTAAACTAGATTATGGTTGCTACATATTGTCACGTGTGTTAAGGGGGTAATGGGATTTATTATTATTTTTTATTTATTAAATTGATTATTGGAATTGTGAGTTTATTGTATTGTATAGTTGGGCGCCTATATTTATTTAAAAATAAAATAAATATGAAGTATTGAATACAGTTAATGATCTTTTTATTTTTTTATATAATTCCACCTATTGAAATTTTATTAAATTTACCTGACCTTTCTTTCTCAGTACAACCCTGTAACTTACTCTGATAAAGCACAAAACTACCTATCTCAGTCGGATTCGTTAGTTGTGTTTGGAGTCGACGCTCTACGCACTCTTATTAATTATCTCCAAAATGGCTGTTCAATAATAGACAAGTTGTTGAATTAAACGAAGAAAAATCATATTTTTATTGAGAAACAAAATCTAACACAGTGGCAAATTATGTATGACGTATTACCATCCCTTCCACACTTGAAGAATAGTAAAATAATGGCTAAATTCAAGAAATCAGTTTGCAAGTGAGAAGTGTTTACAAAAAACAATGGTTATCATATAAGTAGAAAATCAATTATGAAAATTGCTTAGCGACCAACAAGGTAAGTGGAAATTAATTTTAGTAAAGTATTTATTTATAAAGGAAAACTAGAAACTTGTTTAGTCTATAAGCAAAAGGAAAAAATAGATAGATGTTTACAATCTAATAATAATACATAAAAATATAAATACTACAGTCAATAATGAATATGTCAAATCTTCTTTAATTGCCTTTTTTAGTTTAAATGCATTTATTGTTTTTGTTTGTCTTTTTTATTATTATTATGGCTTTTAAGACTCTATCTATCTAGGGTTCTTTTTGTTAGTCCTTCTTCTTTAGATGCTCAGGGATTCCAATCTATTTTCTTTCCTTCTCGCTTCAGGAAGAAAAATTGGTCGTCCATAAACAAATTGGTGAGATTTTTAAAAGAAATCTTGTTGATTTCTCAGCACGTGAAGAATTTTAAATTTACCACACTTTTAAACTTCAAAATGTCCTCCTGTCAAAAGTCAAGGTAAGTCGACTCCCTACTTTATCGATATTGGAACTACTTTTTCTTAGACTTTATTGTGCAAGTGAAAAACTGGAATGAGCCATCCTCTTGGAGTTTTTACTTTTATTAAACACTCATGTCACAGGTCACTATGTTAAATTTTTTAATAAAATTTGTGTCAAAACTGATATACGAGGATGGTCAAAAGTTATTTTGGTATTTTTGATTTTCTTACACACACCTTTTTTACACATATAATTATAATCTACATAAAACATAATATTAAATGTACAAATCTTACATCTTAAAACCTCTTCTAGACATAAAAATCACACTTTAAAAATTTCTCATTGTCAAAATGATTTCTTTTAAATTTTCGAAAATTAAAGCATTTTAGTTATTCAAAACCTTTTATAACATGTCCTTGCATCCTTTTGTTGCAGTTTATGTGTTTCTTTTTTATTTACAAGTGTTACTATAGTTTATTTTTTTAGTCTTGGTGGATAAGAATTTTCGATTCTAGTGTTGGAGGAAGGACTTCTTAGACTTTGAATTGTTTCAGTAATTTATGAAAAGACTCCAAATAATGTGTTTCCATCCTTTTTTCTTACTATTCTCATCAATTAATATTTTTAAAAAATATGAAAAGATAATTTTGACAATTGTACCTAGTATAAACTGTAAGTATTATCAGTTACTTTATAATAAATCATACATAGGTATTTTACTATTATATTATTTCATGATAACAATCCTTAATGCTTATAATCATCAATACTTTTTATCAAATTCAGTTGCTGCTAAGTTTTTTAATATATTTAAACTTTATTTTGAATGCTGTTGTATTTTCAATCCGTTACAATATATATATCAGCTTCCAAAACATATATTGACCTCTTTAAACCCAGTACTCAACACAGCTCTACGTCATTGCTTAGGTGCCTTTCGATCTAGCCCTGCAGAAAACCTTTATTGTGAAGCCAAAGAATCTCCTCTTTGGTTGAGATGACAACAGTCATCCGTATCCTCGAATCCCTATAATCCTGTATATCCCCTTTTTATATCACCTACATCCATATCACACAACGCACATCCATTATTATCCAATAAAACCCATTTCACTAGCGCTAGCACAGCTGCTTAATGACATTAATCTCCTGCAAACAACTCTTCTCCCACTGACTCCGTTACTATTCCTCAGATTAACACATCACTTACACTGTATGACAAACATATATTACCAAGGGAACTCATAATGAGAGTTTTCAAAATCATCACACTAACAAATAAATACGATCTAGCTCTATATTCTGATGCCTCAGAAAAAGAAACAAGCTCTGTTACAACGTCCCATTCTCCTATCAATTCCTCCCTTATCCCTCTTTTATACAGCGTTCCTACTGGCGGATTATTTAGCATACTTCAAGCCCTCAAACAAATCACTTCAACAAATAAGCACGTATGCACAGACTCACTAGCCTCAATCCAGACTATCCAAAATATATTTACCGAACATCCAATTGCCCAAAATATCCAAAATACAATCCTACACCTTATCACTTCCCAAAAGGTATCAGTTACCATAATTTGGCTACCATCACACATTGGTATAACAGGCAATGAACTCGCAGATCATTACGCTCAAATTTCCTCAACATCCACTGATATTACTGACAATATCCAAATATGTAACGACTTGAAGGCTCACATCAAAAAACGAACGAAAATTATTTGGCAACAGCACTGGGATACACGAATACAGCCGTCAACCAATAGCCTTTTTCTTGCTCCTACAAAAATTTCAAGGCAAGATCTAGCCATAATAAGGAGACTACGCATCGGACATTCTAAGTTAACGCATGGTTACCTGATCACATCCAGCAACCGAACCTATTGTCAAAGCTGTCAATCGCGTTTGACAATAAAACAGATATTGACAGAATGTCACCAATTCTCAGCCAGGAGACACAGTATCACCTCTAATCATGCCTACGATATTTGCTAAATAATCCAGAGCAAATTAACAGCTTACTGAAAATCCTTAAAGATGTGCTGCTTTATAGGAAAATTTAACCAACCCTTATATTTATGACCTTATTGTATTTTGTAACCTTTCGGGGCGCTAGAGTGGCCACTCGAGACTCTTCTCAAAAGTGGTTTTACTCCATGATAGTGCTGCACTAGGTATGTCAAAGGTTGTCAGACTATAGGAAGCTTTAGGGCGCCACTACCTTTTAGACGTCGACGAAAGAACAAAATGAATTTAGACAAAAAGAAAACTAAGGTGAAAAAGGTAGAAACAAATGAAATTAATATATTTATAAAAATTAGAAACTTACTTTAGCCCGGACACGATCCCCTACAGCTCTTATAGCCGGGTGAATAAGAAATTAAAAAAATAAGTTAAAACATTTTATTCTTGCCAGGAGTTGGACAAAATGATCGGTATGTAGCCTGTACTTTTTCTGGTAGTTATCTTAAGCAAATATCTTCTCCGGGAAGAGTGTGTAGAGAAGTGGACCTGAATATATCTTGAAGGTGTCTTTGAGGGTGTCTCAATAATCTAGCAGTTAATGGTATCCTAGTTCTCTACGGTATCTTAGTTATCAGCCGTATACTAGTTTTTAACGGTATCCTTACTCTCAGCCGTATACTAGCTGCTGTGCTTACCACACCAATTTAGATAGGAAAGGTATAAAAGCGATAAAAAAATGGAGAGTCGATAGCGGAAAGGGCTGTCCCTCGTGGCGTTGAAAAAATGGAAGCGACCGTTGGCAGACGTCAATTGTCTTATGGTCAGGGTTGGAGATTGGGGTGGCTAATGAGATGACGAGCGGTAATTAGAGAAAGATTTGCGATATAAATTTAAAAGTCGAAACAGGTCGATAGACATGTTAAAGTTCATATAATACCCTTCTTGGTGTGCGTCATTGATTGTTAATGTCTTTCTAACACATTACGTTGGAAGAAATGGACAAAAAGGCAGGTCTGTGATTAATCCTAATCAAAATATCACAATAATGAACCGTTTAAACGTAGTACAAACGTTAACCCTAATCTTTGACTTACAAAAATTTGATTGGTTGATGTTTAGATTACGCGCAAACGCGACCTATCAATCGGGCGAAATTACATCGTTCAAAATACTATGCAGACGTTCCTTTAGTGTCTTACGTATTTTTCCAATGTCCAACCGACAGTTCTCGTCAGGTCTGTACTTTGTTGTTAACGGTAAATTATTATTTATGAAAAGTGAATATTGATCTTATTGTTAGCATTTTATTTATTCAAATGCAGGACTATATTTACCAATATTAAATTATTTTAATATGTAAATTAAATATACAATTTGTTTTATTTTGCAGTGTTTTCATATCCCAAGTATTATTAATTTCATAGCCTTTTCGACTTTGGCTGAATACGATCTTGATGATTTTATTTATCAAATTAAAGGTTAACTATATGTCAAAATAACAAATTAAATATCGACATACCCAAAACCCGGATATACGTCACAAACGATGACGCACACCAAAAAGGTTGTTATATGAACTATACAATTTTTATATAGCAATGTAATGTTTTGTGTAAGTGGCCATAGTAGCCGAGCACGTTAATTTTCATTAAAAAAAAATTTCATATAATATGTTTATTGTACCTAAACCTGTTTAAATATTTAGAAACGATAACAAGACACTATTTACATTAACATAAAACATTATAGGTACTTGGATCAACTTTTATACCACACGATTTAATGCATAAAATAAATAAATGCAAAACTAGAAAATAGCGAATTTGCTCATTTTGTATATGAAGATAAGAAATGTCAAAGTCACTTCATTTCAATAAAGTAACCTTACAATACGATATTTTTTATTTTAAATATTTAAATAAGTTTTTATAAATAATTGATTTCTATTTTATTTTGCATTATAAACAAATAAAAATCATAAATCTTAGATCCTTTAAGTTTGATTAATTATAAATGAGTTTACAACCTAATCCTACCGTCCTAAGTTTTTTATAATTAAATATTGGGTTTATTCTGTTTCGATAACCATCTTATCTTCTCCAGACTTGAGGTAAGCTACCAGAGTCTCTGAAGTGTATAGTGTTGGTGTAGGTGTAGTTATTATTTTAATGAAAATCCAAATTGTAGCTGTGCGCCAGTATTTAGACAGGACATTTTCAGATCGAAGGATGGGCAGAAGATCAACAGTGGAGTGGCCCACTAGCTCACCCGATCTCATCACATTAGAATTCTCTTTTATGGAGTTATTTATAATCTAAAGTCAACACTTTTTCCTTTGATCGTCAATGGCAACGATCAAGTGTTTTAGCTTTTGCAATTGATTTTGGACAAATTTTACAGAATATTGTAACTTTTTTTATCAAAACCATTTTCATTTTTTATTATCGGGGTGCTTAAAAATTATCCGGTTAACTTTTAAGCACAAGGGAGAATATTTCTCGAATAAAAATACAAATTACTGTATATCTCCACTATATTCAGATAGATAATGTAACGTCTCTAACTTAAAAACATACAATACATTTTTTCTACTCCTGTTTTATAATATACTTATTAAAAGACTAAAATCTGTATCATAATGATATTCATTATGATACAAATTTTCATTATGATACAGATTTTTAAGCCAATAGGAATGCGACATTCGCACAATATTTAATATAGCCATGGATACCTGGTTGACATTTCTGAAATTAATTATATTAGGTGACACTTAATTTGACAGCTGTCAAATAAATTTATTTGTTGAAGTTCCTTTCATTGTTCTTGTTTTTTTATAATAAATGATAATTATTAATTAAATAATTCTTATTAATCGGAGTAGAAAAAATATTGTATGCAACTTTCATGTAATGGCCATTAATACACTCGCATATTATATACGAAACTCGCTTGCGGCTCGTTTCGTATCCTACAACATGCTCGTGTCTTAATGGCTATCATTACATGATCGTTGCATAAAATACTATTTGTCAATTTCCCGTTCTATTATATCACCGAATCGATTCATGATGACCTCTAAGAAACTCTTGACGTTACACGTTTATTATTTTAACGGTGCCTGACAATGGTTGTCATGGCAACGTGGAATTATCGCTGGTTTGTCATGGCAACGTGGAATTTCCGCTGAATTTCCATTTAAAAATTTAGCATTCGTTGCATTGATACAACATTGATACAACATGAGTGAAATATTCAATATAATAATTATTGGTTATCATTTTTTATTGTAGGATTTGAGGCTGGTATCGGGGACAAATTCTGATAGCGGAACAAAAATTGACGTGAATTTATGATGGATATAAATAGATTTTCTTATTATTTTTGGCGTAATTCTGAAAAAGTGAACATATGGACGGAGATCCTGGGTGTATGTTTGTTCGGCACAGGCCGTTTTACGATCTAGTGGACTGTATTGAAATATATATTTTAAATTTTAGATATTTATTGTATAAATAATTGTTACAATGTTAACTTACTATCTACTGACAGGTTTTTTATTGGAGACTGACAAACTGTCAAATAATTACCAAACATCAAAGCGTCGTGAATGGACTGAAAAGAACTTCGGTATTAAGTTTTTAGTGAAGTTTTTACCGGACTCTTGAATCATGTAAATTACGAGTTTAATTTTACTTTCTAATACCTATTAAAGTATTTTTAGCAATAAATATTTAACAACGATCAACAAGCAGATAAAATTAACTACATCTATTTTTATTGACAATAATTTTTGAACGACAACTGTCGTGATTAGCCAGCCTCATAGAATATTATTCTACCAACAGTAAAGCTTTCATCATCATCATTACATATACCGATCATTGTTATATTTTATTCCTCATTATGCATATATGTTGATTATTAAATTTTATAGTGCCTATTAATAAACATAGCACTTACTTTATTACTTAGGCATGGCGATACTAAACACAAGGATCGTAAAATAGATAACTAAATGTTATTAGTACGTAGTTAATGAAATTTCCTTCATTTATGTGAAATAAGTGTTTCATTCATTTTTTTCTGGAATAAATAACCTGAAGAGAATTTAGCAGTTTTATAGCTACATTCTGACAAAATAACAGTTAATAATTAGGTAAACTCGAGTAAGATTATTTATGATACATTATTAGCCAACTTTATTCCATTTCAGAAAGATATGCTTAAAAAATTAGTGTGCCTTAGATCACACAACTGAAGTAAAACTTCTGAAATATTTAATGTATTGAACAAAATATTAATTTATAAAATTGTTCAAGAACGGAATGAAATTAAAAAATTATCAAGGAATCACCGTTCGTGTAACGCAAGCGAACCACTGACTGAGATATATACTTATATATTTCGTGCACTGGCGATGAGAGGAACAGAGAAAGAAAATGTGTGGTGCTTCCTCTTGCTCCTACAGTAATAGACGAAACCTAACTATCTCTCCTTCCATCTTCACTCATATCTCCCTCTAAACTTTCGTTCGCCTCGCCCGATCACACTTTTCGTAACGGTCTCGTCAAGCATTCGCCAGCTTACCCCTCAAGTCAAGCGTGCGTAAAGAAATTTTACTTCAAAAAGCTACTGAAGTTTATCAAGTCGATTAAATATGTTTGCACAATATTTGAAGCGTAGCCGATTGCTGAAAGTCACAGTACTCTGGGAATGACTTCTGACATAATACCTCCAACCAGTTATCTGTGACCCGCTTATACCATTCTAATTCCGAGTAGAAGCAGATAGCTGAAGAAACAAAAACACCCTAAGACTCAGGTGCAGGTGGAAACGGTTGCAGACGTAGCATAGAAATATCAACCTAGCTAAAGTATATCCATCGAACAAACAGAGCGACCCAAACAACGATAGATGCGTGATCAAAGTATGATCACCACGCGCCTTTGCATCTATTGGCTAAAATAAATATGCCTCCATGCGTTGGCCAATCGGATTTAACTGCAATGCGCAGTCGGCCGGCAGAATTCATTGTCCATACAGAGTCGGAGAGATCACGTGCACTATGCATGATACTGTTTTGAAACACTCCGTTGCTTGGATGG
Organism: Lochmaea crataegi; assembly: GCA_947563755.1. Taxonomy (NCBI): domain Eukaryota; kingdom Metazoa; phylum Arthropoda; class Insecta; order Coleoptera; family Chrysomelidae; genus Lochmaea; species Lochmaea crataegi. Next base: position 11,989,038 of record OX387427.1, read on the forward strand.
ACAGAGTTTAGGATACTAAGCAACTGTATTCCAGGCGGAAATTTACGGCATTGTGTGGAAATGTGTGGAAAGATTGAAGGATACCAATCTCACACATAAAAGCACTCAGCTCTTACCGTGTAACGTCGAAATTATTATTAAACTGTCAAAAAATACTCTTCTCAATAGGAAGACCCAACGAAGTGTCACTGGTCTGGATTCTTGGCACTATGGTGTAGATGTTTAACCCCGAATCACCATTTCAATGGTAATTGAAAAACAAACATCACATATGCAAAAAAGGTGAGCGGTCGTCGGACCGCGTTGCTTGCTTCTTATACACAATAGAATTACCATTTTTCGTGAATTTTCCACCATTTTTCAAAAAATTTGACAATTTTTGACCATTTTTGATAGTTTTTGACGAATTTTGACCATTATTGACCGTCTTTGACAATTATTGACCATTTTGAAATTTTTTCAAAAATTTAGACAATTTTTTCAAATTTTAACAATTATTGACCATTTTTGACAATTATTGACCAATTTTGACAGTTTTGACAATTTTTCAAAAATTCTGACCATTTTAGACCATTTTTCCAAATTTTAACAATTATTGACCATTTTTGACAATTTTTTAGCTTTTTGACAGTTTTTTTATAATTATTGACGATTTTTGACAATTATTGACCATTTTTGACAATTATTGACCATTTTTCCAAATTTTTGACAATTTTTGAAAATATTTGGCAATTATTAACTATTTTTTCAAAATTTTGACAGTTTTTGACAATTTTTGACAATTTTTCCAAATTCTTGACAATTTTTGAACATATTTAAAAATTTTTGACAATTTTTGACAGTTTTTGACGAATTTTGACAATTATTGACCGTCTTTGACAATTATTGATCATTTTTGACAATTTTTGAAAAATTTCAACATATTTGGCAATTATTGACCATTTTTTCAAAATTTTGACAATTTTTGACCATTTTTCAAAATTTTAACAATTATTGATCATTTTTGACGAATTTTGATTGGTTTTGACAATTATTGACCGTCTTTGACAATTATTGACCATTTTTCAAATTTTTTTACCATTTTTCAAAATTTTTGACAATTATTGACCATTTTTGACCATTTTTGAAAATATTTGGCAATTATTAACCATTTTTTCTAAATTTTGACAGTTTTTGATCATTTTTCCAAATTTTTGACAATTTTTGACCATGTTTAAATTTTTTTTCAAAATTTTGACAGTTTTTGACAATTTTTGACGATTTTTCCAAATTCTTGACAATTTTTGACCATGTTTAAAAATTTTTGAACGTGTTTAAAACTTTTTTTGCAGTTTTTCAAAAATTTTAACATATTTGGCAATTATTGACCATTTTTTCAAAATGTTGAAAATTTTTTACCATTTTTCAAATTTTTAACAATTATTGATCATTTTTGACCATTTTTGACCATTTTTGACCATTTTTGACGATTTTTGACGATTTTTAACAATTTTTGACGAATTTTGATTGGTTTTAACAAATATTGACCGTCTTTGACAATTATTAACCATTTTTAACAAGTTTTCAAAAAATTTAACCATTTTTCAAAACAGTTTTTGACAATTTTTGAAAATAATTCGCAATTATTAACAATTTTTTCAAAATTTTGACAGTTTTTGACAATTTTTCACACATATAGGTGTGCGAGCTCAGTGCGGCAAGAGAGATTGCGCACAGTCGCTTGATTGAGTTATCGCGTGACGAACGCTATTTCGTAACATCACACGTTTCACGAGTTCACTAGCCTTCTCAAAAGTCCTATGTCGTGCAATAAGAAATTATCCCATTTTTTCCCCGAATTTTTCTCAGGATTTTTGCTTTGCTCTGTTAACTGTCTCTTTTACTTTTTGTCTCTGGGTCTTGTATACCTTGTAGGTATCGCAATTTTTGTTGTTCAAGTATTTATGCCATAATTGCTTTTTCATTTTAATTTCCGATTTAATTTCCTCGCTCCACCAATTTGTCTTCTTTTTGTTTTTGTCTATTATTGTAGTTCCACATGTATCAGTTGCTGTTATTATTATAACATCTTTAAAATATTTCCATAGATTTTCTAGATCTAAGTTTCCAATGCTGTTATATTGCATTTGGAACTCCTTTTCTGTTTGGGCTTTGAATTGTTTAGATGTTTCTTCTTCCCCTAGCTTATAAGTTTTTATTGTAGTTTTGCGTATTACATTTTTCTCGTCGTATAACTTAATTTGTCAAATATAACGTATAATAATTGACATTTGCAAAACAAATTTTCGTATTGAATACAGCACACGGTATATTAAATGTGTTAATAGGAAGCTCGATCTGAATATCACTCATAATATAGATGGATTCAGTCACGCATCTGTAACGGTTCACCAGAAAATAAAGGTGCAATATAATTTTCCCCCAGAGTCGAACATTATTCTGATGCATTTGGTACATTAAATGTAATATTATTGACGATTAGTGTCCCTTTAAACGTTCAATGACTCATATTATTGTTTAATATATATATAATGATAACGATAATTTTACACATTATGATATTATTAACAAAATGGGTCCGTGACCTCAGTAAATAATGTGAAAATAATTATCACTCCATTGATTAACTGTTGTTTATTTTCATTATTTTTTTTAACAACGTCAGCTGATCAGGCGATATAATGGAATAAGTAGGGAGCTTAATTATATGATTGGACTATTCCTAAATAATGCTTTGATTATAAAGTTAAATTTACTCTCAAAAGAAATCGAATTACTTTTATATGCAATTAATTCTTTTAAATTACATCCAAGGATTGCAAAACACAAAAGGGGGACAAAATTTGAAAGAGACTTTCGTCTGAAGGTTCATATTCAATGGAGCATTTGTCAGGAAAAGCTCGCAATATATAAAGTGCTTGTTGTGTTCCCACTTCGTTCTGTTGTATTTTTTTGCGTTTGTTGAACCGAATATCACGATAAACTCCAAACTCTATTGACTGCTGTCGCCTTTTTCTTTATAAAAAGCAATATCAACAGTCCGAGGAAAAAAGATATTTACAAAGAATCAAAATGGATTACCACTAATGGTTTTTTTCAATCAAATAATCAATTTACTTCAAAAAATTGCCTCGAATTTTTGTTGGGAGCGAGTAAGACAAGTAACTAATTCTATTTTGAGCTAAAAACGGTTAATAGACCTAAACATTTGACGGTATTTGTATCTTAATATCCTTAATAAGTATACGAAAATTCAAAATTTTGTAACACAAGGTACATCGCACGACAACTACCTTGATACATGCTTTTCCTTTAAAATCATGTATGTATGTAAATTGGAGTGACATTCACTGAGACCTAAAAGATCTATTTTGCCCCCTTACATCTACTTAGTTCCTGAGGAAAGTCTCACAGACTAGTAGCTCCTTTAGTCCAATTTCCCGGAGGAATTTTAGGATATCTGCAGGCTTAGAGGTAAATGTCTCTCTTCTATCCAGTAATCTCCTAGGTGCTGTGCCCTAGGATTCTGAATTGCTGTGCAATTCGCAAGTATGTGGATAGAGGTTTCTTTTTCCATGTCACAGAATCTAAATTCTTCTTCCTCCACTATTTTCAGCTTTTTCAGGTGCCAATTCAGGCGACAATGTCCCGTTAGGATCCCTGTTAAAACTCTTAGCGCAGTTTTTCTTTGACTTATGCATTCATTTGATCTCAACAGGTTTTAGTCACCCAGAAGAATATTTGATTGTCTAAGTCCTACTAGATCTTTTTTTTCGGCTTTGCCTATTTCTTCCAATATTACATTGGAGCTGATAACGCAAAAGGGTTCCGGCCCCCAAAAGGGTGTATCAGTCCCCCTCTTTGCTAGTTCATCTGCTATTTCATTTCCTTCTATCCCAGTGTGTTCTGGAATCCACAGTAAGGTGACTATATTGTTCTCGCCTAGTTCATTTAGTTTGCCTAGGCATTCCCACACCATTTTGGAACTGCTAACACAAGAGCTCAGTGCTTTATTGGCTGGTTGACAAAAAATTGCCTCGAATTTTTGTTGGGTGCGAATAAGTTCCCATTTAACATCTACAAGTATTTAATTATATTTTGAGTTACAAATGGTTAATAGACCTAAACATTTGATGATATTTGTATTTGATTTTCCTTTAAAATCAATAATGAGGTGAAAAATTAAAATCGATTACTCCTCACTCTACTAATAATATAATTCATTAAATTATTTTATTTGGAAAAGTACGGAAATTTAAAAAATATATATAAATTAAAAAGTGATCAAGACTCCTTATATTAAAAACTTATAGTTTTTACTGTCATTAGAGATAATAGGTAATAAATGGATTAATGTAAGGCATCAGCAAGATAGCAAAGTTAATGGGTTTGGTCATCGTTCCTTCTAAAATCTTCTACATAGAAAAATCTCTATTTAATATCTACATTTCTCAGCCGGTTTTGATCATTATCTTCATCAATAATGTATCTTCCTTCTATATTTTGAATGCATCTTTACTCCTAACTGTTTAACTATAACATTTAACTTTCTTTTCAAATCCACATTTCCAATGTTTCAATCCCTTCTACCATTCATCAAGCGAACATCAAGTTACAAATTGGCGCCCAACGTGGGGCTCAAATTTGTAGCTCTTAGCCGCTAGTTAGTGGCCACTCAAGAAATATGCCGAGACTTTTTTCAAGGGTAGTTTTATTTTTTGGCATTAGAACCCATTTGGCATTAGAACCCTTGCATCCAGAAACTAAATTTGGTTATTTGTCCTGCAATTATTATATATTTCTGAGTAATTTGGACGGGCAGCCGCATTTGTTTAATAAATTGGATACTTATTATTATGTCCCCTATACATCATTCAAATTCTTCCTCAATGATTACAGACAAACGTTACACGCTTCTTGCCCAAGGGTCGATCAAAGCATTCAATGTACACAAGACAAGGTGGACCTCGGATTAATTGGGTAAAAATTAACATGAGGAAAAGTACAAAGGTTACAATAATAATACTACCTATATACAAATTTTTGCATCCCTAACAAAGGCTAATAGACAATCGAAAATACTCTTTTTGTGCAAGGATAATAAATCCTTGTTTATTTTTAAAATGGTTAATTTATTTGTGAGTTCTCTGGATTCTTTATCGTATTTCTTGCAATTGAAGAAAATATGGTCCAGGTCGTCGGTTTGTTGACATGTTGGGCAGAGATCGTTATCAAAGATTTTTATTTTATAAAGGTGAGCAGGATAACAAGCGTGGCCAAATTTTAATCTACTGATTGTTGTTACACTTTTTCTAGGGTGGTTGTAATGTTCAAACCAAGGTTTGTTATGCAAGTGTAGTTCAAAGAGGGTATACCTGGTGGAATTGGCGAAACAATATTCTTTCCAATTATATATCCATTTGCTTTTCTTGTCTTTTTTTAAGTCGGTCATACGTTAGTCCAGCGTTATAGAAATGTCTGTGTTAATGCCATCCAATAAACTATCTTTTGCTAATTTGTCAGCCAGTTCATTATTTACTATCTCTGAGTGCACTTTAACCCAAAATAATTTAATTATTATGCCATTTTGCTGTAAATAATATATACTCAGTTATAATATCACAAGAGCATAGACAATATTCGATTATTCACCGAGTCACGAGACGTATTTGGCGAAACATCACGAGAGCGCAGCTCGAGTGTTGTTTCGCGAAATACGTCGAGTGAAGAGGTAAATAATCGAAAAATATTGTCTATGCTCGAGTTGGTATTCGTTACGATTATATAACGAATAATATTCTAATTTTTTTTATTGATTAATATTATTATTGAACTAAGTTGGGAATTTTGGAACCGTTGGCGATACTTGACACTGAACACTGTTTACACTACCACTACACCAACACTAACACTTTACACTATCTTACGCGCGTTTCGATAACCAAGTTATCTTCTTCAGAGACTGAAGGTAAAACTTATCGAATCGCGCGTAAGATAGTGTAAAGTGTTAGTGTTGGTGTAGTGGTAGATTATTATTGAAGGTACAATTATTATAATACATATTTGATGTATTGTTGTTTTCGGAATTTGTAGTAGAATTAACTGACATTTCATTGAGCTTGCCCGTTACTATGGAAATGATCACAATATGGACAGGAGGCGAAACACCAAAACGATTATATCACGTCGTCAAGGGGTATATTCACTTATCAATACGTCGTAACTAAGGGAAATTCAAGGATTGTATTGGTTCATTAGAACATGAGTTATATAATCTTTTTAATATTCATAATGTATTGATTTTGGTAATTGGAATTGGTTTCTGTATAGTATTCTAAACTAGTTAAGACTGAGAGTGAATCAGAGAATATTATACTTTTAGAAATATTGTTATCTTGGATAAATTCAAGTGCCTTCAGAATAGCAAAAGCTTCTGCGGTGTAAATAGAGGTCGATCTGTTTAGTTTGTATTTGGTTACAGTCACATATGGTACTAGATATACACTTCCAGTTTCATCTTGGTTTTTTGACGCATCTGTATAGATGAAGATAAAATAATTATGCATATTTGATATTTGACTGATGATTGCGTCTGAGTACGAGGGTACACTGACGTCAATTTTGACAAAGAGATTGAAAAAAATTATATCTGTGGTAGCTGCATTATAGTCAGTAGTCTTTCTCAGACCTTCAAATAATGATGGGGAGTTTTTACGTTGCCAGTATTGCATGGTCAGGTCCTGATGATTTAAGGATCATAGTGTGTTGAGCAGTGGTGACCTTTTCGCTTTACATTTTAGTATCATTTTTGCAGCCAAAAATTGTCGTCTGAATTCCAAAGGTGGCTCTATGGCTTCGGCTCTTAGTGTTTCATTAGGAGTATCTTTCATTGATCCCAGGCATATGCTTAATGTTTTGGTTTGTAGAATATCCAATTTTTGAAGAGTGGTCTTCGCGGCTGATCCATATAAAAAACTTCTATAATATATGATAGATCTAATGTAAGCTCGGTACAAAGTTAAAGCTGTCTGGGGGTGAGCCCCCCACCAGGTTTTCATTGTGGATTTTAAGAAATTCACACCTTTGCTGCAATTTACTAGAGTTCTTGAAGCTTGCTTCTTATTGCACGAAATATTTATGACTTTTGAGAAGGCTAGTGAACACGTAATACACGTACACGTTACGAAAAAGACCGTCACGCAACAGTGTTGCCAGATAATAATCCACTAATCCAATGAAATTTAAATTGAAGCTTGCTTCTTATTGCACGACATAGGACTTTTGAGAAGGCTAGTCAAAAATTTGGAAAAATGGTCAATAATTGTCAAAAACTGTCAAAATATTGAAAAAATGGTTAATAATTGCCAAATATTTTCAAAAATTGTCAAAAATTTGGAAAAATGGTCGATAATTGTCAAAAATTGTCAAAAATGGTCAATATTTGTAAACATTTTGAAAAAATGGTTAAAAATTGTCAAAAATTTTGAAAAATTGTTAAAATTTTTGAAAAATTATCAAAAATGGTCAATAATTGTCAAAGACGGTCAATAATTGTCAAAAACTGTCAATAATTGTTGAAATTTTGAAAAATGGTCAAAAATTGTCAAAATTTTGAGAAAATGGTCAATAATTATAAAAGACTGTCAAAAATGGTCAATAATTGTTTAAAATTGTCGAAATTTTTGAAAAATTGTCAAAAATAGTCAATAATTGTCAGAAACTGTCAAAAATGGTCAATAATTGTTAAAATTTTGAAAAATGGTCAAAAATTGTCAAAATTTGGAAAAAACGGTCAATAATTATAAAAAAACTGTCAAAAACGGTCAATAATTGTTAAAAATTGTCAAAATTTTTGAAAACTGGACAAAATTTTTGAAAAATTGTCAAAAATGGCCAATAACTGTCAGAACCTGTCAAAAAGCTAAAAAGTTGTCAAAAATGGTCAATAATTGTTAAAATTTGGAAAAATGGTCTAAAATAGTCGAAATTTTTAAAAAATTGTCATGGTTAATAATTGCCAAATATTTAAAATTTTTGAAAAATTGTCAAAAATTTTTAAATATGGTCAAAAATTGTCTAAAATTTGGAAAAATGATATAAATTGTCAAAAACTGTCAAAATTTTGAAAAAATAGTTAACAATTGCTAAATATTTTCAAAAATTGTCAAAAATGGTCAAAAATGGTCAAAAATGGTCAAAAATGGTCAAAAATGGTCAAAAATGGTCAAAAATGGTCAAAAATGGTCAAAAATGGTCAAAAATGGTCAAAAATTTTGAAAAATATTTTAAATTTTCGAAAAATTGTCAAATTTTTTGAAAAATGGTCGATAATTACAAAAAAACTGTCAAAAACGGTCGATAATTGTTAAAAATAGTCAAAATTTTTGAAAAATGGTCAAATTTTTTGAAAAATTGTCAAAAATGGTCCATAATTGTCAAAACCTGTCAAAAATGCTCAAAAATTGTCAAAAATGGTCAATAATTGTTAAAATTTGGAAAAATGGTCTAAAATGTTCAAAATTTTTAAAAAATTGTCAAAAATAATCAATCATTGTCAAAACTGTCAAAATTGGTCAATAATTGTCAAAATTTTCGAAAAATTATCAAAAATTGTCAAATTTTTTGAAAAATGGTCAATAATTATAAAAAACTGTCAAAAATGGTCAATAATTGTTAAAAATAGTCAAAATTTATGAAAACTGGTCAAAATTTTTGGAAAATTGTCAAAAATGGTCTATAATTGTCAAAACCTGTCAAAAATGCTCAAAAATTGTCAAAAATGGTCAATAATAGTTAACATTTGGAAAAATAGTCTAAAATGGTCAACATTTTTGAAAAATTGTCAAAAATGATCAATCATTGTCAAAACTGTCAAAATTGGTCAATAATTGTCAAAAATTTGAACAAATGGTCATAAATTGTCAGAAATTTGGGAAAAAATGGTCAATAATTGTCAAAATTTTGAAAGAATGGCCAAAAATTGTCAGAAATGTGGAAAAAATGGTCAATAATTATCAAAAACTGTCAAAAATGGTCAATCATTGTTAAAAATTGTCAAAATTTTTAAAAAATGGTCAATAAAATATAAAATAAAACTTAGTAGAACGTACTGGGCCTAATGTAATTCCCAACATCGCATTCTATTGCGCGTCCAATTATGTTTTTTATCCAAGACCATTCCTAGATATTTGACAGTATTAACGGGAAAAGAAATATCGTCCACTTGGGCTTCGTCAATTTGCAATAGATTATGTCTAGTGAAAAAAACTATTTGAGATTTGTCTGGAGAGTGACTCTATTTCAAGGCGAAATAATGATTTTATCAAAAAACTGATTGTGCCAGTCGATTTTTCGGCCCAAAAAACCCTTCCTTACGAATTTTTAGCATTTTTTAATTTTTTTTTGTCGAAAATTTAGAACAAAGGGTTAGGTATGGAAATATTTTGCGATACAAATTGCTTTTTTCTAACTCCCTTAATCCTTGGAAATATCGACTCAAAATTCACTAAAATATGTAAAATTGTCCCCTCTATCGATTGGTGAAGACTAGAACGTTCTATCTTTCCTATTAGTCGAGTTATGAGTATTTTTTGTTTTGAAAAGTGGATTTTGGGCCGTCCTAGTTCGACTATGCATCTTATGATGGGAGTTGTAGTTCAAGGGTAATTTATATTAGCTCCCACCTTTTCTTCTTTAGTGTTTTTGTAAATTTAGTTAATAATTAAGATACTGAATTTATTATTGTTCCACAAGGAAGCTTCAAACTGAATTTAGCGAAATACAAACGCTTGAATAAAGTATGTTGCATTAAAAATTTTAAAAATGGCGTGTGGAAACAAACCTATTACAAATACTGACTTGACTCATTAAGTTGAGGTAAAACGATTATTGTTTGATTTTATTGATCCAGTAAATGATTCACCTAAACCAATTTCTGGAAATTATGAGTCTTTACTATATATATAAAAGCTTTCAGTGGCGTCCCACAGTCTAGAGTGTTCCTAATATGTTAGAGACGCAGTGTCTACATTAAATATTTCAAAATACAAGTACCGCATTTCATCATTTTGTTAATGTGGAAATACCTAAATCTTCCTCTTTTTTATCTTATTTACTTAATAATAAATAAAATGATAAGATTGAGTAGGTATACTTATTTATTATTCATTTAATCTTACAAAAAATAACTTCAAGGTTACTTTTATTAGTCACAAAAATATCTTTTTCCACTACCCCAGCAACAAAATTTACCAAAATCTTATAGGGTGTAAGCTGCAAAGAATTTCCTCTCATAGCAGAGCAGCTACAGAAACTATGCCGCATCTTCACCCTCATCACTTGTGTAATAAATTCTGGTTATAGGATACACCATAGGATATATAATTTAAGTAGTATCCCAAAACATAACGACTGGCCACAATTAGGGCTGAGGTTGACTCTCCAGTTTATGTTTAAAAAGGAACCTCGTGCATTCTAACCAATATCTATTTATAGTCTCTCTCGGCACGTCTACTTAGTTTGTTGTAAAAACTCAAGGTTATGTTTACTAATCAATTAATAATTAAGCCTTGGAATTATTACACAAACTATGATACTTAGTGTTAAATATATTATGTTAGAATTCACTTGCACTCTGTGATTCAAATGGATAATAAGTAACTGAAAACCTGGAACAGGACCTACAAATAAACTATAGAATACACAAACTTTTGTTTTTCAGGTGCGAAAATTTGTAGGAGTTACTTCAGTCTTCTTTCTTATTGTAGTGGTATTGGGGACGAATCCAAGAAAAAAATGAGGAAGGTTGACGTATGAATCAGGCATTTCAACCAATCAAATGCCTAAAAACATTGGATAGACCTTATCATAGTTGTAATAAAAACTAACCGAAAAATAATTTAGGTTAGGTACTTATGATTAGTGTACTTCTTAATTACTTTATAATAAACACATAATTTATCAAAAATATTTTATTGGGTTTTTTTCATGACAACGATAATATTATACAATAGGAATTCAGTATTCGTCACATTAACAATACCGAAAATAACATTTTTATCTTAATTTTCGATCTCTATAATCTAAATGTTCAAAATATACACCATTAAAGCGAAAACAAGATTCTTATCGATTTTATACTATATCAGCAGCCTTTATAAAAAACGGCTGATGTAACTGATGAAATGAAGTTTTTAATTTCAACGTTGTTCTGCAATATTCTGACATTAAAATGCTGAATGAGTAACGATAATTTGTTATTTGCTTTCATATCTTTTTTATATATACTTCCGGATGTATTGTTGGCAATTTTTTTTAAATTATAATTAAGGCAGTACTGTCAATTTTATTACAATTTCTGTTCAGAATTTCTCTGTAAATCATTTGTTATTATGGCAAAAGCTATACGGCATAGGTCTTTGCACTAAATTCATTAGAGTAATTAGTTTTATAAAGCTACTGTGTTAGCGAAACGCGTCAAAAGTTTAAATGGAACTTTAGTACAAATATAATGAAGTTTTGAACAAATTATATATTGTTTTATTTCATCGTTAATTAGTAATATCTACAACAGCGCAAATTTTAAAGTTAAAGTTTATAGTTGTAACGGTAAATGTCTGTACCTCACAGGGCACCAGCTCGAAGGGCTCCGGCTAGAGACTCCTCTCGAGGGTGATTCGACCCCAAGTTTATGCTGTCTATCGTCCTGTTTCGATTTTACAGAATAAATCCTTTTAATTAGCGCTCGTCGCCACTATCCACATCCAATTATAGTTCTGTGATCCCAAACTCTTCAACCCCGAACGTAAGACAATTGACGTCTGCCAACGGACGCTTCCATTTTTTGCACAACGCCACGTGAAACACCCCTTTCTGTTATCGACCGCCCAAGGGGACAGATCATCTTTCGCTATCTTTCATATCTTAAGTACCTATCTTATGAATTTTGCTGTGGTAAGTTCAAAATCATAATTTATAATTAATAAGCTTCTTCTAAAGTACTGTCTGATATAATTTTCGTATGCATTCTTTATTTTTTTACAGAGATAGACGAAATTAAATTCAACACGTGGTCATAAACTGTTCTTTTATACTAATATGGTAGTTTTAAGCCAAATATTCTTTTATAATTCACTGTTTTACTTTTATACAAACATTTTCAAGCTTTTTCAGTTGCGAAATAACTCTTTTAATTATAAAATAACATTTTTATAAATTACTGTTAACCTATAAAATATTCTTTCGTAACGCCAGTGCCGGTTTCATATATTTCCTAAGCACGATATTTTTTCATATAACTAAATAAATAACTTTTTGCTATTATTAGTTTCTTTCGGATCAATAGTATATTTTTTTAATTTAGTCGATAATTGCTACTTTTACTGTTTTAACATGGAACATATAATGTTGGAAAGCTTTCAGTAAATTAAATCAATTTTTTGACTTTCAAATAACTGCCTTCCTTTTCTTTAACCTGGAAAGCTGACCAACATAATGTGCCATTACATTCAAGTTCCTACATATCCCTGATCCACCTGTACTTCTAGGTAAGCACAGCCCCTAGGCTAGGATAGAACCCAAGAATATAACCCTAGGCTAGGATATAACCCAAGAATATAACCCGAGAATATAACCCTAGGATACAACCCGAGGATATAACCCCTAGAATATAGCCCTAGCTCAAAATACCGCCCTAGAACAGAACACATCAGTTCAGATCAAGACCTGACTTCTTCTCCAGGAAACCACTTCATCTAAGCTAAGTACCGATAAAAGTACAAATTCCTCTATTCGTTTCCTGTGGCAGAATCAATTAAAAATTTGTTTTAACTCTATCTTTAATTTTTTTTAAATCCTCAACTATAAAAGTTGAGGGAGATACCGCCCGGGGTAATTTTTAGTAACTTTTTTATTATTAACTTATTTCAATTTTACAAGGCGTTTCTATCTTTTCCGCCTTAGTTTTCAGTATTTTTATCGTCAAAAAGGTAGTGGCGCCCTCAATTTTTACAACCCTTCTGTTATCCTTGTGCGGCATAAACTTGGGGTCGAATCACCCTTGAGAGGAGTCTCTAGTCGGAGCCCTTCTAGCTGGTGCCCTGTAGGTACAGACATTTACCGTTACAATACAATAGAATACAATAGGTTTAATTGATACACAGAAAAATAGATTAATGAAAAAAAAAGAAAAAAATATATATAAATATAAAAGACCATAAACTTATACATTAAATAACACATAAGATAAAGCACGTATCACTTACAATAACAATTGAAAATATTTTTTAAAATTACAAAATTTGAAGTTGTCGGCGAAATTCAGAAGAAGATGTAAAGAAATCAAGATTCAATCGATTGGCCAATCTTGTGGACCTGGGGATGAACGAATTATTGCGATGATTAGTATAGTAGTGTGGTTGTGAAAAAGTAACACTATTTCTAGTAGATCTAGTTGGTGCGGAAAAACCAATATAGAACAAGAGAGTAGGACAATCGAGATTAGAATTGACTATGTTGAATAGAATGAAAAGATCCTTGCAATTCCTTCTGTAACGAAGAGGCTCCAACAAAAACTGGGAATGCAATTCATGGTAATTTAAGTGGTAGGTGTTAGCAGGATGAATTCCAGATTTATAGGCAATGAGTCTTAGACATTTTTATATGGTTGGTATAGAAGGGATTCCAAACAGAAGATGCATATTCAATAAGAGGTCTAACAAGAGAGAAGTAAAGTATTCTAAGACATTGCACGTTTCGAAAGTCACAAGTTATTCTTCTGATAAAACCAAGCATCCTTAATGCCTTATTAATTGAAGCATATATATGGGGCCGAAAAGACATGGTAGAGTCAATCACAACACCAAGATCTTTAATTTCTGTCACATTAATAAGAGGTGTTTTGTTTACGTTGTAGATAAAAACAATAGGGAGACTAAAGTTAATAAACTGACATTTTGCTGCATTCAGTTCCATGCCATTGGCAGTACACCACCGAGATAAATTGTCCAAATCTGCTTGAAGATTCTGACAATCCTTTAATGAACGTACAGACATATATTATTGTGTCAAAATCAGTGGAGATAACTAAAAAATTACTCAAGTACTTTACATGCTGAATATTGCATTTTAGTGGCTTTTTCAAAAAAGTTCTTTTTGGAGGTTATTTAATGTTGCTTTGCGTGTGCATAGATTCTAGTCTAGTGTCTAAAAGCGGGGAGTCACCAAGCTGGGCATAAAATTCATCGGCTTTGCCAACGAAATAAATCCGGCTACACCAAACTGACTGATTCAGAATCTTTTTTATACGTTAGGATAAAGCCAAGATAAACAAACCTTTGAATCATAGAACATTCTCAGTCAGTTCCCAAGTCGTTCCAACAAAATGAAGTAAATTCTGGAACTATAGTTTATATTAGGTTCTGAGCTTGTGCGCATTTTCTGTTGGAACAAACCTTCCTTTTTGCGGTTCAAGAACCATCTCTAATTCGAGTCTGCGCATTATGCAGTTGTAGTACTTTACTCGAATGATACCAGAACAGTTCTTATATCGTCAACCTAATTATCAAACCTCGTAACTCCAATTTTGGTCAAAAATGAGATTTTGGTGCCATCTGTAAGAGAAAACAAAACTACCTATGATGGAGAAAACCATTTAACTCCACATTACTTTATTTTAATAATATGGAAAGAAGAGAAAACCTCTTAACTCCATATACATCCGCGGGCCCTATAGAATACCTCGCAACTTATCTGAATTTTTTGGAATGTTTTTTGTGTTTCATGTAAATTTTGTGATTTTGGAGTTACGAGGTTTGATAATTAGGGTGACGATATGTCGGTTGGAACAAACGTTTCGTGTTTTACTTCGACCAAAGTGGTTAAAAATGAAGACTGAAAAACTGTTTTGAATATGTATTAAATAATGCAAAAAAGCATGATTTTTTGAAATTTTAAAATGAATTACGTATTTTGTAAATAAGTTGTGTAGTAATAATTATGGATCGGATATTTTCGAACCGTTAGACATTCCTTATCAATTTAGAAAAACATAATAAATCCTTTTTTATATCTTAAAAAATCCCTACTAAATACTAGTGAGAAAATAACTCGAAAACAAATTTTTTATTATTTAACAATATATCCATTCATTTGAAAGATAAAATTTGAAAAACAAGTTTCTAATCTTATCAGTATGTTGTTAAGTAAATTTTAAACGAAAATGAGATGTGTTTGTAAGTGGATGACGACATTTTCACTTATTTTAAGATTTTTATTTTAGACTACGCGGTGGAAGTTTCTAGACTGTTTGACGCTTTTTTACAGTAAAATAGTGTCAGCTGTTTTTTTTAAGCAAGCGGACGTAATTAGTGTTGCCCACGTAATTAAAAAAAAAAATAAAGCAATATCTTGTACTTCGTAGTAATAGTTATTTCATACCTAATTAGATTTAACAATAAAATTATTGGATATTTTTGACATTTCTAATGGCATGGCAATCATTCCAACCCCAATATATCCCAAACTCACCCCTCCCCTTCCAATTTTATATTGTACAATAATGCCAAATTATAAATTTTTATTCCTGTACGTAAAGCAGCAATGGCGATTGTTATATTCATAAAATAATTAATTTTTTGACATATTTCTTCAAACTTTCCAAGTTATCAAAATGAGATTGAAGGTATAAACGTAAAAGATAATGTGAAAGATGCCAAAGTTAAAAATGGATTTTTACAATTTCTCCACAAAGTCTCCCTCTACCTTTACCCAATGGTATGAGTTTTGCATATGAAAAATTTTCAATTTCAATATATACATGTTGGTAATAAATATTCTACTATACGTAAATCCGTATAATGGAGATTGCTATGTTCATTAAATAATTAATTTGTTGATAATATTTTTTCTGTATAATTTTCTAAAAAAAGTAATCCAGATTAAATTTTAGGTAAATACTTAAAAAACTACGTAGAATATGATACCAAATTTAAAAATTGATTATTTCACAAACTTAAACCACACCCTCCAAGGGCGGGGTTGGGGTAGTTAAAGTAGGTCAAAATCAGCAGATAATCAGCCCAAAATACATCCCACTAAAAATTTTTTTCACCCAATCTGGACCTATATACTTCAACCCTATCAAACTAGAAGAATTCTGTGTAGCAAATGCATACACTACATTCAATATAATAAAAATTAAACAATTTAAAATCAATAAGGCAAATCCAATGAAATCCGAAAATTGCTACTTGCTAATTGTAATAAATAACGAGAAACCTTCGTGAAGAGGCTTTATTAAGCAATAACAGAGCTTGACATTAAACAGTGAACATTGAAATTATAAAATGATAAAAGGTGTAACGTTCTAATACATATAAATATATAGTACATAGATATATAGTATACTGCACTAATGTCTTAAATAAAACAACCTTCGCGTGCTATTTGTTATTGCCATTAAGTATTATCTATGATTGCCATATCGTGTTCATACAAAGTTTGAAATCTGTAAAGTTCATTTCGTAGATACCTAGTAATGATTCAATAATCACCTATTCATAAGTGATAACGAATTGCTGCAAACTCTGACCATGAATTTCAAAATGAACCATTTTGTAGATAAATTGAGAAACTTTGGCAACTTGCGTTGATATGATTAAAATAAAATTGGATAAAATATGGCGACGATCACACATGGTGGAGCTGTAAACACAGTCGCCATCTATCCATCTACTCCATTTGCTTCAAATGTATTTCCCGTAAGCTTGGACTATCTCTATCAAGTCGGGCTCCATGTTTAGACAGCCTAGTTCTTGGTATAAATTGTAATCTTCATATTTTTATCAAATGTAAACGACATAGGTAGAGCGTTCATTCCAACAAAGTTGATTAGGTAGCGAGTAATCCATAGTTTCTTAATTCTGCTGGTGCTAATCTTGATATAACAACATAACCTAATTTTATTTGATATATGACTTCAATAATTAGTTATTCATCTTCGATATCAATTTAGTTTAATAGTTCCTAGTGTTATTCATTCATTTCAAGATACAAATGTCTCTAATATCTTCAAACAATAATATGTTGTCATTTTACATGTTTATTAACATGATATTTGTCATAGATGACAGTTAATGAATCATTGATTGGTAGCGTAGCGTGTTTCAATTCGGATGGGAAAAATAGCGATTGCTACCATAGCGCTCACATCAATCAGTTAACAGCAGGAAATTGATAATCGCTCCGGTAGCGCTACGTTGGGATGAATCCCACCATTGTTGTCAATAACCCTAAAGGTTGATGCGAATGAAAATTGAAATTATAAAAATAAACTTTTGTTGAAAACAAATACATTTAGCGGATTTATTTAAATATTAATACTTGATTTAACAATATAAAAATCAATATTTACTATTTCCTTTTAATTTATATTTAAACAACAGTAAATAAAAAAAACGAATAAAAGACATGTGTTGAACCACGTTAATAGATGCCATAAAAATGAATGTCAAAAAGGATACCTACAAAACGTGTAGCATAAACTGCGATAAATCAAACATTGTGGGAGGCATTTTAGAGGATAAACACAATTATTCCGAAATGAACATCCGACAGATCCAACACAAAACTTTCTAATAAACGAAAAAAATTATGAATTTAACAGACAATGTTTGAGGTATTTATAAATAAATATAAAAAATTTGTTATTAATAGTGATTGTGGATTATCCCATGAGCTATGAACAACAACAGCGCCGGCTGTTTTAGCGGACAGTTCGAAATAGCGATACGTGAAAAGGTGCGTTAATCGATGTCGTCGTAAATTCTACCAAAATAAATATCTCTTTGGAGGTAAAAGTTTCATGTAACCAAACAAAAATTAAGAAACACAAAATACAAAATTGTCGGTAATAAATTTGTGACAAAAAAATAAAAGTCATTACTATACGTTGCTTGAGTGTTAAATAATGTAAATGTGGACAACTTAAAGAGTGTATCGTAAATATGCAATGATAGTTTACTAAGTGCACTTAAGTAGCACTTACGCACTTAGTTTCACTAAGTCATACTTATGTAACAGTGAGGTTATGTCTCGGCATCCCAAATTGTCAAAATATAGAATGATTAGGTTATCAAATGAAATGAAATTGATCGAATTTGGTATTTGTTATTCCCAGAAATATAATTTCTGGCTATTAATAATTCTATTGAAGCAGAAATTCGAGAAATAGTACTTCTCTATCCATATCAGCATGCTTACCGGATAGGCAGATCTACTAATACTGCACTAATACAGCAGTCGGAGAATATCCGAGGTGCCTTACATAACCAGGAAACTGTAGTAAGTGCATTTTTGGGCATAGAAGGAGGTTTTGACAATACTCCACCTGAGGCTGTCAAGAAAGCATTAAATAGAAGAGGTAGAGTTAGCTCAATCGTTGTCGGAACTGCGCACCACTAAAGTAACATAAACATCTGTACAGCTAGAGGATGTCCACAAGGAGGAGTAGCATCACCGTTAATGTGGAGTCTAACCGTTGATAAATTCCAGCGTGGTTTGACTGACCTCAGAATATCCTGCCAAAGATATACCGATGACATTTGTGACGTTACGAAAATAAAACTCAACCTCAAAACCGTTAAACTTGTTGGAAGCAATGTTGAATGGAGGAAAGAAGTCAAGTATCTAAGTCTGACCTTAGATAGTAAACTGCTGTGGAAAAAAAACGAAATGGAGATTACATACGAAGCAGAAGTACTCTGATAGTGTGCAGAAACCGATGACATTTGTGAGATCTTACAAAGGGGATTTAACTATACAAATAGCTGGTGTAAGAAGGTGAGATTAATCATCAAAACCATCTTAATAGTCTCCATTACGAAAATAAAACTCAACCTACAAAACCGTTAAACTTCATGGAAGCGATGTTGAATGGAGGAAAGAAGTCAGGTATCTAAGTCTGACCTTAGATAATAAACTGCTGTGGAAGAAAAACAAAATGGAGATTACATACGAAGCAAAAATACTCTGATGGTGTGCAGAAACCTATGCCATTTTTGACATCGTAAAAAAGGGAATTTAACTATACAAATAGCTGGTGTAAGAAGGTGAGATTATCATCAAAACCATCTTAAACGAAAATAGAACTCAACCTCAAAACCGTTAAACTTGTTGGAAACGATGTTAAATGGAAGAAAGAAGTCAAGTATCTAAGTCTGACCTTAGATCGTGAACTGCTGTGGAAGAAAAACAAAATGGTGATTACATACGAAGCAAAAATACTCTGATGGTGTGCAGAATCCGATGACATTTGTGACATCGTAAAAAAGGGAATTTAACTATACAAATAGCTGGTGTAAGAAGGTGAGATTAATCATCAAAACCATCTTAATAGTCTCCATTACGAAAATAAAACTCAACCTCAAAACCGTTAAACTTGTTGGAAGCGATGTTGTGACATCGTAAAAAAGGGAATTTAACTATACAAATAGCTGGTGTAAGAAGGTGAGATTAATCATCAAAACCATCTTAATAGTCTCCATTACGAAAATAAAACTCAACCTCAAAACCGTTAAACTTGTTGGAAGCGATGTTGAATGGAGGAAAGAAGTCAAGTATCCAAGTCTGACCTTCGATAGTAAACTGCTGTGGAAGAAAAACGAAATGGAGATTACATACGAAGCAAAAATACTCTCATGGTGTGCAGAAACCGATGACATTTGTGACATTATACAAAGGAGATTTAACTATATAAATAGCTGGTGTAAGAAGGTGAGATTATTCATCAAAATCATCTCAATAGCCTCCATTACGAAAATAAAACTCAACCTCAAAATTGTTAAACTTGATGGAAGCGATGTTGAATGGAGGAAAGAAGTCAAGTATCTAAGTCTGACCTTATATAGTAAACTGCTGTGGAAGAAAAACAAAATGAAGATTACATACGAAGCAAAAATACTCTGATGGTGTGCAGAAACCAATGACATTTGTGACATCTTACAAAGGGGATTTAACTATACAAATAGATGGTGTAAGAAGGTGAGATTAATCATCAAAACCATCTTAAACGAAAATAAAACTCAACCTCAAAACCGTTAAACTTGATGGAAGCGATGTTGAATGGAGGAAAAGAGTCAAGTATCTAAGTCTGACCTTCGATAGTAAACTGCTGTGGAAGAAAAACAAAATGGAGATTGCATACGAAGCAAAAATACTCTGATGGTGTACAGAATCCGATGACATTTGTGACATCATACAAAGGGGATTTAACTTTACAAACAGCTGGTGTAAGAAGGTGAGATTAATCATCAAAATCATCTCAATAGTCTCCATTACGAAAATAAAACTCAACCTCAAAATCGTTAAACTTTATGGAAGCGATGTTGAATGGGGGAAAGAAGTCAAGTATCTAAGTCTGACCTTAGATAATAAACTGCTGTAGAAGAAAAATAAAATGGAGATTACATACGAAGCAAAAATACTCTTATGGTGTGCAGAATCCGATGACATTTGTGACATCTTACAAAGGGGATTTAACTATACAAATAGCTGGTGTAAGAAGGTGAGATTATTCTTCAAAACCATCTTAAACGAAAATAAAACTCAACCTCAAAACCGTTAAACTTGATGGAAGCGATGTTGAATGGAGGAAAAGAGTCAAGTATCTAAGTCTGACCTTCGATAGTAAACTGCTGTGGAAGAAAAACAAAATGGAGATTACATACGAAGCAAAAATACTCTGATGGTGTACAGAATCCGATGACATTTGTGACATCATACAAAGGGGATTTAACTTTACAAACAGCTGGTGTAAGAAGGTGAGATTAATCATCAAAATCATCTCAATAGTCTCCATTACGAAAATAAAACTCAACCTCAAAATCGTTAAACTTTATGGAAGCGATGTTGAATGGAGGAAAGAAGTCAGGTTTCTAAGTCTGACCTTAGATAGTAAACTGCTCAGGAAGAAAAACAAATTGGAGATTACAGACGAAGCAAAAATACTCTGATGGTGTGCAGAAACCGATGACATTTGTGACATCTTACAAAGGGGATTTAACTATACAAATAGATGGTGTAAGAAGGTGAGATTAATCATCAAAACCATCTTAAACGAAAATAAAACTCAACTTCAAAACCGTTAAACTTGATGGAAGCGATGTTGAATGGAGGAAAGAAGTCAAGTATCTAAGTCTGACCTTAGATAGTAAACTGCTGTGGAAGAAAAACAAAATGGAGATTACATACGAAGCAAAAACACTCTGATGGTGTGCAGAAACCGATGCCATTTGTGACATCTTACAAAGGGGATTTAAATATACAAATAGATGGTGTAAGAAGGTGAGATTAATCATCAAAACCATCTTAAACGAAAATAAAACTCAACCTCAAAACCGTTAAACTTAATGGAAGCGATGTTGAATGGGGGAAAGAAGTCAAGTATCTAAGTCTGACCTTAGATAATAAACTGCTGTAGAAGAAAAACAAAATGGAGATTACATACGAAGCAAAAATACTCTTATGGTGTGCAGAATCCGATGACATTTGTGACATCTTACAAAGGGGATTTAACTATACAAATAGCTGGTGTAAGAAGGTGAGATTATTCTTCAAAATCATCTCAATAGTCTCCATTACGAAAATAAAACTCAACCTCAAAATCGTTAAACTTTATGGAAGCGATGTTGAATGGGGGAAAGAAGTCATGTATCTAAGTCTGACCTTAGATAGTAAACTGCTGTTGAAGAAAAACAAAATGGAGATTACATACGAAGCAAAAATACTCTGATGGTGAGCAGAAACCTAGCAGATAAAAATTGGGGTTGTAACGCAAATATCCTGAGGTAGATGTGCACAGAGTGAGCCAATCATTATTTATGGAGCCATTACGTGGAGTAGTAGCTCTAGCCTATTGAAGACGAGAGACAGCCTTTCCAGAATTCAAAGATTAGGGAGCAATGAATGAACTTGCATAACGGAAGCCTAGTGTTGGAAAATGCTAGTGTTTGTGTATTTTTTTGACACTTTGTATTTTATTTTAATCTAGTAGTTGTCAATATTTGTCATTCTTAATTTTGAGACAGATTGTCAAAGTATATTGAAAAAAATATAAGTTTTTAAAAGATATCATCAACTCTTTGTATATTTTCAACTTCGAAACTAACTCCGGACCTTGAGGCGTATCAATTCACCGGTTAGGTGCTTTGTACGCTACACCTAGGAAGTGGTTCTTAACTTTACGACACTATATATGGTGGTGGAAAGTGTTGCAGAAAGAACAAGATACATACTAAGTGAAGAAAGAATCATAAAAAAACCACCTCCTCGCTTTTTAGAAATCAGAAACTCTGGGATGACATGCCATAGAACAATCAAAAAGTATAACCAAATATACCAAGACGCTGTATCTTTTGATGAAATATGTAAGCCACAATAGACCCTCTCGGATTACAGTAAAAAGTAGAAGAAACCCAGATATTTTTAACCTTACCTAGGATAATGATAACTGCATATGCTGTGGGGAAAGGCATGCAGAACACATACAACCTCTTTAGATGTATACGATAGGATTTAGAAAGGAAAGAGGAGAGAAGGATGGAGATTAGATAGAAAGAATTCAATTAGGACAATGGTGAAGCTGGAGGACTCATATATAAAGAGGGGGACAATACTGCCCGATAGCTCTACTTGTATGGTTCCCGAATAATGGGCCTGGGGTGGGAAAAATCTCACGCCACTGGGAAAAGGTAGGCCGGTGCCTGAGAGCATAAAAATAAGGAGTTACTTCAAAAAAAAAGAACAAAGCACTTCAATTTACGGCGGTTGTATAAAATTTGAGGTCTCGGTACCATAATCTAAGTACAGTAACTAACTGTAAAAATAATTTAATAAAATGTCGCGCGTGGAAATGATCAAGACTATAAAAACGGCACCGCACACAGCTGATTGCTTAACCAATGCATACATACATCGGTCATTATTATTCAAACAAACGTTCGAAGGAAAAAAAATCATCTATTATTCCACAGTGTTATTATCTTTATCTGGAATGAATAAAACATTCGTAATAAATAGACATTAATTAAAACAAAAAAAAAACAGCCTAGCATAACAAAATTGGCTAGTGCATAGGCGGAATAATTATGGTAGTTTGACCTTGAACCGCAATAAAATAGGTAATCGAGATGATTTAATAAACGAATGATTGCTTCTTGAATCTCGAATCGTATGTGTATGTTAGATAACTTGTTGCTGTGGCCTGGGGCTAGGAGAATTAAAGATCTTTATAAATCGAGTTTTGACAAGGGCAAATATGAGAAGCTAATGGTATATTTTAAAGAAAACTACACTATTTTTTCGAAAATCGAGTGTAGAATTTAAAATGTTGTTTAATTTTGGAAAAAAAAACATGAATGAAAAGGTATCAATATAATAAAATTCACTTACCCTCTTTCCTTTTCAAAAGAAAATCCTTCCATACTTAAGGCTTCCATTTTTTTCTTCATTCGCATTTCTTTTCTTTTCATCTTTCGTTCTATTTCCTTCTTTCTGTGGTATTCACCTGTCAAAAGATCTACTATGTCTACAAAAGCTGAAGAGTCTGCTTTTTTGCTATTTTGTTCCAATATCATTTCTTCTTCTGCCAATTGCTTTCGGGATTTCTTGGGAGGATAACGCAACTTTCCTGTAAATAACATGCAAAATAATGCTAAATTTTCTAATATTTTCACATAATTTTTTAAAATAAAAATGATTAAGAAACATCTGAGTTTTTTGGTTGATGTAAAGAGGGTGTTTTTGTTTTTTGTTGAGCTTTTGTGATATCGACGCTTAGACAGAAGTGACCGAAAAAAAAACGCAAGCAATATTTTTGTAAGCCGGCTGCGAGCCGAAGGATGAAGTGACGCATTTATGTAAACTTGAGTTGAAATGCTAGAAGAACGCGGAAAGGGGGGTCAAGAGTTGAAGTATTAAATCAATTGAAATCATCGTGTTGAGTCCCAATTTTGCTTATTATTGAAACACCTCGTTTTGCTTTTTATTGGAATTAAAAATAAGCTTCCGTTTTGTTTAAAAACTGGTACCCTCCAATTTAATATCAATTGCACTCCTTGAGGTGGGGCTCTCCAGTTGGATAAAAACATCGTCACAAATTGGATAAGAACAAAGTTATTTCAAATTATTATGATACTAATTTCAAAAATTATATGCACAATTACTCTTTTCATATTTTCATCTTTTTATACCAGATATTTGATATGTTTCGTCTTCGGTGCCGTACGCTTTATTTTTTAAAGTGTTTTTTAAAAGCCTATTTCCCTGTCTCTCATCGTAAATTTGTTCCCTATATTAAAATTCGTGGATCTATATTTCGTTCAAGTTAACCAATATTTGTACGAAAGAAAATATTATGTGAAGAATAAACACTCTTGTTTCAGATAAATTTATTTGAAAATGTTCTTGATTCAACAAAGCGTTCAAATATTAATATTCAACTACAAAGAAAAAATCATGTATCTGAAACAATCACGGGTATATACAGGGTGTTCCACCTAAAATAATCATTAGAAGTACAGGAAAATCTATGAATAGTGAAGTTACGAGAAGTAGATGATTTGCAAGAGCAATGGAATGACGTAATTTAAAATAGTTTTCACTATATATGCAATTGAATATTGAAACTGACATATGCCTGTATAATTAAAAATGTTTAACAAAACGTAAGGATATTTTGTAACCATGTAGAAAGTCTATATTTTAGTATTCTGACAAGATTTGCTCATTATTTTCTACTGGGTGTCCACAAAAATAGAGCTAGCATGAATATCATAAAATAGACCAAAAATGAAATTTTCAAATGAAACCCTAGTGTAGCACTTCATAAGCTAAGAACCTATTAAAGTACAAATTCCTCTCACATTTGCTCATTTCCTGTGTTAGATAACTAAATATAAATTTTTTTAAATCTATTTTTCTTCTAAATCCTCAACTATAAAAGTTGAAGGAGATATCGCCCGGGGCAAAGTTTTAAGTGTTCTATTTTTTTAAGTAACTTTTTTAGGAACTTTAGGAAAAGGGAAGGACTTGGCCCTCTCACGCTTCAAGGTGAACCAATACGATTGTCGGATGAAGTAAAATATCTTGGGGTTATCCTAGACCCAGGTTTAACTTGGAACCGACACCTGCAGCTCGTGGTCAAGAAGGCAGAGGTAACCTTCATGATTGCCAGACGCACTTACGGCACTAAATGGGGACTTAGACCAAGCATGGTACACTGGTTGTACAAAATGGTTGTCATCCCCAGGATTACATATGCATCTCTGGTCTGGTGGCCAAAGATCAGACAAACATCTGCAATGCTAAAACTAAGCAAGGTCCAAAGACTTGCATGCATTGGCATTACAGGGACAATGAGGACTACTCCTACAGCGGCGCAGGAGACAATGCTAGACCTTCCTCCGCTACATTGTGTCATAATGTGCGAAGCAAGGGCAGCTCTAACCCGACTGGAGAAAGCATCAGACCATGACGTGGCACATGGGAGAGGACACACAAAAATAAGGCATGTGGATGACGACATCTTTAAAATGCCAACAGACCACATGACCACCAGATATATCTTTCGCAAGAACTTCGAGATTGTCATCAAAGATCGAAAGGAGCTTGAGGAAGAGAATGCACCACCACTCAGTAGAGCAAATGAACTGATCTGGTACACAGACGGATCAAAGAATGAGCTCGGCACCGGAGCGGGCATATACAGCAAGTCGAGCAAATATGAAGGAATCGTCTCGCTTGGAAAATACGCCTCGGTATTTCAAGCAGAGGTCTATGCAATACTTGCATGTGCAAGGGCAAATAACATGAGAGCCTACAACAACAGGCAGATCAGGATCTACAGTGACAGTCAAGCTGCCCTTAAAGCACTTCAGAGCTCTAAGGTAACATCTCGGCTGGTATGGGAATGCGGCGAAGAACTTAGAAGACTGGCGACTCGGAACAGTGTAACACTGGAGTGGGTCCCAGGTCACAAAGGAATCGCTGGCAATGAAAAGGCTGACGAACTCGCAAGAGCAGGATCGTCAACCCTGATGAACGGACCCGAACCAGCTGTGGGCATTCCCAGATGCTCAACTAGGTCATGGTTAAAAGGGTGGGTAAAAGAACAACACAATAAACACTGGAAGAATACGCCCAGGCAAATACATGGGAAGAAATTCATAAAAGAACCATCAGAAAAAGTAGCGAAAGAACTGCTCTCAATGAGCAGGAACAAACTACGCACCATAACGGGGCTACTTACGGGACATTTTCCCACAAAGGAGCACCTGAATAAAATAGGGCTGTATAACGGAGACCTTACAATGCAGAAGATGCAAAAAGGATACCGAAACAGCTCTGCATATACTATGCAACTGTGAGACGCTGGACCACAGGAGGCAGAAACTGTATGGTAGACCCAAAATGACTCCAGAAGACTTCTACAACCAACCAGCAAAGAACCTGTATGAGCTAATACAGGGAACGGATTTGCTGAATAGGCTGTAGTCAGAATACTAGGAGTATCCACAATAAGCCCAGGAGGCTGAGGTGGCGCCGGCGAAGGGACGGCTCCTTAATAACTTAATAACTTTTATTTAAATTCTACAAGGCGTTTCTACCTTTTCCGCCTTGGTTTTTTTAATCATTAGTATTTTTTATCGACGTCAAAAAGGTAGTGGCGCCCTCAATTTTTTTCAACCCTTTTGTTATCCTTGTGTGACATAAACTTGGGGTCGAATAACCCTTGAGAGGAGTCTCTAGCCGGAGCCCTTCAAGCTGGAGCGCTTACCGTTACAAATTAGTGCTTTACAACATGAAATAAGCAACTCTGCTGCTTATTTCACGTAATAGGTGAAATAGGTTCTCAATACACGAAATCGTCAAAATTTAGCTAATCGCTAATTGCTAATTCATTAAAGGAATTTTGTATTTGGAATGGGGTGGTGGTTTGTTTTTGATAGAATGTTAGGGATGTTTCTATATATGGTATTTGAATGATCCATGGAGGAATATTTAATTTTGATGTTAGAGAATATTTAAACTGCTCATTGTCGTAACCTATATTTCTGATCCTTTGGTAGAAAGGTAACTTTTTTGAGGGTTTGTTTCTAGCAAAATTTATGGTGATATTTTTAAATGTGGAGGAATTTGCCAAGTTGGAGATGTTTGCTGATATTCTAGCAGCGTAGTTTAGGGAGAGCATTTGCCGGCGTAGATGGAGTGTTGGCTCATTTACTAATGCTAGGAGTTCGCATACAGGGCTAGTTCTGAAAGTACCTAGTGATGCCCGTATGGCAGTGGATTGGATGCCATAGTTTTGTTGGCTGTTTCGTAGCAGATAGCTCTTTAGTCCAGCTTGCTCCTTATCAATGATTTGTATAGACTGAGTAGTGTCTGAACCTCAAGTACTGTTTGATAGAATTTTGAGTAAATTTATTGTTGGTTGACATGCTCGTTGTAAATTTGATTAACCTATAATCAAAAGTGAGACCCAGAAAATTCATTTGATCAACTCTGGATATTAGCTTTCCATTTAGATGAATGTTTAAATTATTTAAATATTTCTTTTTATTGAAGACCATATAGAGTGTTTTCTTACGTGAGAAATGGAAACCTGAATACTTTCTGTATGTGGCCTTTTCTCGTAATGGTTACATCTGGATATTTTTCATTAAATAATTTTTGGCAAATACAGGAGTGAATGTCGAGAAACGTACGAGAGGCACGAAGTTAAAATGAGAAAGTATTCGGATGACAAAGAGGGTAATATGCGCTTGGTGAATTAGTACGGTAAATAATCAAAGTACTAAATTCTGTACCCCAGAATAAAATATATATTAAGTAACATTCTTTAATTATTCAGGA
Organism: Lochmaea crataegi; assembly: GCA_947563755.1. Classification (NCBI taxonomy): domain Eukaryota; kingdom Metazoa; phylum Arthropoda; class Insecta; order Coleoptera; family Chrysomelidae; genus Lochmaea; species Lochmaea crataegi. The sequence continues at coordinate 12,016,944 of OX387427.1, forward strand.
GACGTAAATGAAGGTATTAATAGTATTTATTACTGTTTAATAATATATTTAATAATATCTGTTTGAACAATACAAGTCTATACGAAATAAGAACAGGTAGTGGGAATTCCAATATTTTAAACTTAATCCGTATGTATGTCAGAACAGGGATTCAAACCCTTCGAAAGCATTAAAACAGTAATTAAATTAACAGTATTCAATGATATAGTAACAATAGCAGTAATACTAATGAATGTAGGTCAAAATGTAGCTCAGTCTATTTATTTTCTGATGCTTCCCGGCGCATACATATACCTGCTTGAGGGACCGTACTAATCCCTACTACCATCATCTTGTAACGCGCATTGACGGTCGTGGCTATTTCATATTCATTCCTGTATTTGCCAAAGTGTACATATCTATACGAAACATCCCCAATATCATTTTACAAGATATGTTCTTTGTTGAAGAGTTAGCATTGCTGAAACAGTAGATTATTTACGGAAGTTGATAGTCACATGAAATTCAGTGGACACCCTGTGGCTTTCCCAGAACTTTTAATGGGCGATTTCCGGTGGAACACGGTATAATCAAATATTCAGAAAAGCCCAACACATTGTACAACAAATTAGATAATGTAATACTATTAAAAATGATAGTTTCAAATAAATTTACCAAACATACATTTGATTTTTCCAAATGCCAGCCATTGCAACTTTCGTGCCAGATTTATTTTTGTACCGCGGAAGCGTGTTTTACAGTTTGTCTATTTCATTATTACTGACGTTAATAGCGAATCCATATAATATTTGGCAGAGAAAGATGTTATGATAACATTTAATAAGGACAAACTATAAATTTTTGCCAAGCTTGTTTAAAAACATTGTACCTAGTGATAGAAAACACTAAACAGATTTGATAAACTATGCAATCATTTTTAATAACTAAATCAATATCGGATGCTACAAATTATAAACAAATGTGACTAGAAAATGTAAATATTATATTGAAGAAATCGAATATAACAATAAAGAAGTGCAGTACGAGAAAAAGGAATAGGATTTTAAATAGGGCAGACCATTTGGACGTTTTTCTGAAGTATTTCCTTGAGTGTTTTTTTCAGGATATTCGATAGAGTAAAAGATAAGCAGCTGGGACGAGGACGAGTAAAGACATCGTCTCCATCTGCACAACCATATGATTTCCATAGAAATCGACTGGTGAACTCAATTTTTTGATAAAATAATTAATATTATAATTTCGAAGAAACGCATTTACAACATAAAAAGTCTTATAAATACCACAAAACTATGAATATTGAACCAAAATTTTAGGAGAGTACTCTCAAAGCATCCATCTAATGAGAAAAAAATTCACAAAACCATAACCTGGAGGGATAAGTATTTTATATAAAATAAAACATAGGTAAATCTATTATAAGTAGCAAAATGGAGACAGTTCTACGAAACAAAATAGACTAATTATTGGTACTGCAAATAATGAGCACCATTAAAATTATCTACACGTAGGCTGCAGTTGTTATTAACAATAAGAATAAATAATATCCCATTAGAACAAATCTTAAATGAGATGCTTAAAAATATACGTTGAGCCAGTGTCGTATTAGCCAAGTAGCAAGAGGTAGCGAATACTTCAAGACCATAATAAGTTTGATCTACTTTATGTAGAAGTACGGTAGAAACCAATCATTAAAAAGTAAAATATTGAGTAGAAAAACAAAAATAACTATTTATAAAACTCCGATAAGCCCATTCATAAAAAATACAAAGAAATATAAAGATATATGGAAGTCGTTTGAAGGCGAAAAAATAAATAGGAACCAACACGGGAAGATAACAGACTGGACCCAATGAGAGGGCCATAGAGAAAGTTGCAAATAAAGGAAGAACAGGATATAATGGAGAAAGGTACCTAACGAGACTAGTCAGGACAGACAACAGGATGTAAAGCAAAAAAAAATAAGAGGACTCATCCACTTCAATTGATAGATCAAAACGCCTTGTATGTATATTGGGGTGACATACACAGAGACCAAAAAGATCTTACTTCTACAGTTCCTGAGGAAAAACTCAGAGACTAGTAGCTCCTTTAGTCCTATTTCCCGGAAGAATTTCAGGATATCTGCATGCTTTAACTTAGGTAAATGTCCCTCTTATATCCAGTAATCTCCTAGGAGTTTTGCCCTAGGACTCTGAATTGCTGTGCATTCCGCAAGTATTTGGATGGAGGTTTCTTTTCCATGCCACGGAATCTACATTTTTCTTTCTTCACTATTTTGAGCTTTTTCAGGTGCCCATTCAGACGACAGCTTTGCTTTGACTCATGCGTTCATTTGATCTCAACAGGTTGTAGTCACCCAGAAGAGTCTTCGATTGTCTAAGTCCTAATCTCTCTAAGTCTCTTTTTTTCAGCTTTGCCTATTTCTGCCAATATTACATAGGAGCTGATAACGCGAAAGGGTTCCGGCTCCCAACGGGGTTTTTCAGTCCCCCTCTTTGCTAGTTTATCTGCTATCCAGTGTGACCTTGAATTCAGAGATATTGTTCTCGCCGGGTGCACCTGAACCAAATTTATCTTGAGGATATAATCCCTCACCCGAACTGCGCCATTTTTTTTTACCTGCTTACTTGGTTTAATCCTAGTCCGAACTGCGCCAAAATATTGCCATTTTTATATTCACTAGTCAGTCCTAAATTTTGAATTTGGTTTGGTTTGGTTTGGTTTGGTTTGGTTTGGTTTGGTTTGGTTTGGTTTGGTTTGGTTTGGTTTGGTTTGGTTTGGTTTGGTTTGGTTTGGTTTGGTTTGGTTTGGTTTGGTTTGGTTTGGTTTGGTCCATTTTTATACTTAATTGATTTTAAACTTTACCACCTTACTCAAACGCAAACGTAAAACTAAAAATAAAATTGATATAATTTGCTACCCTTCCTCCTGTTAGAAGACAATTAGGAGTTATCATAATATTTTCAGAAATGTTTACTTTTAAATAAGATTTGTTAATTCCTAATAAAACGATAATCCCTATAACCGGCGCAATTCAGGCAAGAGATTAAGACCTTCCATAACTGCAATTCTACCTGAGGATTACTTTGGCGCTATTCGTGTGCGTCCTTCTCGCCTAGTTCATTGAGCTTGCCCAGGCATTCCCCCACCATTTTGGAACTGATTACACAAGAGCTCAATGCTTTAATGGCTGCTTGACTATCCGACATTATGATAATCCTTTGCCTTCTATAACCTTTATCAATATTGAACTGGGCACACTTTTTTATGGCGTGAATTTCTGCTTGAATAATACTTGCGGTTTTTCCCAAGCTTTCAGAGTGTTTGGTTCCTGGCACGAATACTCCTATCCCAGTTCCTTCTATTGCTTTTGAGCCGTCTGTGTACCATTGAATGGCATTTTTTCCAAGTCTGGTAATGGTATTTGGATCTCTTCTTGTTGCTTAATTCCGTAATGAATTTCTTTGAAAAGTTACACTTTTTCATCATACCATTTTGTGGCATGTCCCAGGTTTTCTGATTTCTAAGAAGTAAGGAGTTGGTTTTTTTTCTACTTAGTATGTATCTTGTTCTTTCTGCAACACTTTTCACCACCATATATTTGGATAACACGTTGGCATTAATCCTCCAGGACTGAACGACTTGATGATGGTAATAATCTTATAAGAAGGATCGAAAGACAGTCACTCACTATATCAACAGAAAATTCAAAGTAGAACTACTAGGCAAGTCAACTACACTCAAGGTTGTCTTTTAAATTCTCTCATTTATTGTCTGCATTAGGGAGAAGCTTCGATTATCCCTTTATTGAAAACAGGAGATAAAACTGAACGTCATAACGATAGAGTTGTATCCTCACTGGACGTGACGTAGAAAGTGAAAGCAACTATCATAAAGAGGAGATTGGAGCAAGTCATGGAGCCAAGGCTAGGAAAATATCAGAGAGAGGCAGTGGTCCAAATACTTACCATGGAGGAAGCCTTAACCACCTGTTATGAAAATAACATACCTGTAATGGTTTCATTGATTTCTGGAGAAGCTTTAGAAGAACTGGAAGTACCATCAACGTAACTGAGACTAATGATAATGACCATGAAGGAAACAAAAAGTAATGTAGGATCAAAAGGGCAAACATCAATTGACTTTATTATCAGGATTGAGCGGAGACAAGGAAATCCATACAGAGATGGGAATGGAAAAGTATTAGAAGAATTGTGGGAGGTAGGAAAGAATGGATGCATGAAGACAGAATACACAAATACAATAGGGTGGAAAGTACTACCTACTATATCAAAAACGAGAAGGTTAAGAAGTAGTAATTAAGAAAAGAACTTGAGAGATTGGAGATCCAAGGCCAAAAAAAGTGGTGAAAGATCACTCAGGCCTATATGGCTTGTATAAAACTCATATATTTGCAAAACGCCTGAAAGAATTGTGAAAGATGTGCTAGTAATAAAGAAGCCAGCCAACTTTTATCCAAGAATTCATTAAAACTGGTGTAAAAATTGTATTATGAATTTACGTGAGTGTAATTGCACCAAAAGACATTTCTTTCAACATAAAAGCATATTAAAAATGAATTATTGAACACAATGGGACGTAAGCGTCTAGATAAACTCATTTCAGTGAATTACTAAAGGCTTATTTTTGTTAATCCAGTTTTTAATATAATAAATTTTAATATCTTTAAGTATTTACTTTGTTCGTAGCTGCTACATTTCCCATCCCGGCACTGCATAAAGTACGCTTTTAAAAAGAAGCCGATTTTACCATCCTAATGTAGAATGGTTAGGGATAAATTTCGGTGGCTGATGTTTAGAATGTGTAGTAGATCTACAATTTGAATTAATAGGAGTGAATCTACTGTAAAAGTATAACAAAGGAAACCGGAGTATTAAAATGTGTTTGTTACTTGTTATACAATATAAACAGTATGTAAATGCGACTCGAGAAAAAGCAACTAATATGTTTTTTAAATTCTGTTGAACTGAATAATCGTGACTGATTAAAGAACGTGTTGTCAGGAATAATTATGAGCGACTGAGCTTCCTTTGAAGGTGACATGAGACATGATACTTGATGCACTCCTATAATACAATCGTTCAGTGTTTGGGGGGTACAAAATACAAGAAAAGCATTTTAATAGTTTTAAATAAAATAAAACTATTAACAAATACATATATAGAAAATACTTTGTCCAGGTTTTTATTCACGTTAATACTGTTTGCAAGGATTTAATACAAATAGCTGCTTCCGCAGGATATGTAGTGTATATTTTTCGAAAAAATAAAGATTGAATACAGAACTAGGAAGTATATTTAAAGGTGAGAAAAAATCTATAAATAATGCATAAACGGTAGCAGAAACGATATAATAATGACATACGAGGTTTGTTATTTTTTACTTCGGTTATATACAACAAAAATAATGTTATTGTTTATAGAAATTATCTCTATTATGAACACTAAGCTTCAGGGGTGGCAAAATATCATAGGTAGGGTGAACCGAAGAAATTTTCGTAAGCAATGAATCACCTTCGCGTAGAACTCTAATTTGAGTTCTATTTTTTTACAAAGCGAGCTGAAAACATTGGTAAAGTACGACCAAAAATATAAGAAGGTCATAAATCACCAACCACTTGAGTTATCACCAGGCGGTCGATTCTACGCAGAGTTGTAGGTACCTTTACCTTTTTCGTCAGTATCACCACCGTACATAAACAAGAATAATAGGTTCACTCTAAGCTCCTCCCATCGCAATGTCTATCTCAATCGGTCTCCGATGCTACTCTTTTTCGGGATCTTGAAGCTCCCAATCGAGCGATAGACAGCTACCTTGGGTCTTTTGTAGTTTGGAGGTACGACTGGACTCTCTTTCAGTGAATTATTTAATTATTATTACGGTATATTTATTAAAAAAGAAAATGCCACGAATGTTTGGGTGGACGGTTGTAGGAGTAGAGATGGAGCACAAATATCTTTCTTCAGATTTTCCTAGGTAAAGTTTATAATATTGTCTTTCGGCATGTCTTTATCAGCGCTACATGAAAGTGCCGACGACGAGTGAACCTACTATTCTTGCCTATGTACGGTGCCGAGGGAGTGTTGCAGAAATTTTCTGTTTTCGATAACGGAATTCATAGGAATTTCCATAGTATCCCAAAATATTGCAAAATATTTAAATAAATATTGGACGTAGGTGAACAAGACAGCAAAATATTACCTTATTTCTGAATCGGTGGTAATTTCGGTAATCATATTTTTGGCTAGTATCTACAGTTTCTTCCTGAACTCTGCCACTATAAAACTTTAAAACTCCAGTATCTGGAATCGCACATCAGGCTAAAGTTCAGATCTAGACTGGTCTGGGACTGCCTTCAAAAACTCTTAACCCATAGCATAGCACCATAGCAAAGCTAGGGTCGGAAACTGCATTCACTGGTCCTATACCAGTATTTGGAATATCAAAATCTTCTGCACGTGTTTGTACATCTCGATGGATTCAAACTAAACATCAGACTTCTGGAGCCACATGCCAAAGCAAGAACACAGCAAACTCCTGGTCAAAAACTAACTAACGAAATATTAAACCTCGGCAGGGGCCAGATAAGGCAAGTGACATATCTCTGTCTCATTGGAGATATAGACCCCTAAGACTATAGCGCCCAAGGGAGGATTTATCCAAGAAGGATTTAGTCTGTTAAGTCTAATAAGGACTACAGTAATGTATGGATAATCCGAACAAAAAGTTGGCAGACCCCGTTCGGATTACCAGAACTTCCGGATTATAGAATTCATAATAAGTGATATCTTTAATCCGAACTAGCTTCTTAACCATACAAAAAATACATTTACACCACAAAAAGTTTACGCAATGGTTAAAAAAGCCTTTATTTATGTATTTCTTCTTAGAAGCATCACCTCATGCAGTGACAATTCATTTTCTTCCGCCCAACGTAGACATGAATCAAATGAAACGACCGCCTCTTTACTAGACATTTTCTGAAAAGGTTCTTTTTCGTCATTGGAGTTTCGGAGGTATCCTCCTGTGTCATTACCAATGATTTCATCATATCCTAATATCTCTATATCCCAATTTTCCTCATCATCACCTCTTGCCCATTTTTCAACCTCTTTTTTATCTATCAGATCATTAGCACGATTCACTCTGTTCACTAACTCAACTAGATCTGGTCTTTCTTCTCATAAATCACTCAAAGGTATCAAATCTTCTTCATCCCATTCATCGATGTCATTGACGGCAAGAAGTTGGAGCCACCAAATTTTTCAGGCACTTGCTTCCAAGATTCAGCCAACGCAAACACAGCATCTTTCATCGAAACATTTTTTAAACATTGCTCAATGTTTTCATCCTCTTGTAAAAGTACCTCTTGCAACAACCTTTTTCGATATATAACTTTCACATTTTGGATCACATTCTGACCCATAAGCTGAATCACAGAGGTACAATTGGGTGGTAGAAACATTACTAGAATATTACCATCATGGCTGGCTAGTTATTGGTCTGGTCTGTGAACTGAGACATTATCTAATATCAAAGGTCTTTTTTTCAAAATTGCTGTTTGGAGATGTTTTTTTACGCTTGGTACGAATTCATTGTGGAACCATTCTTTAAAGATAGCTTGATTAACCTACGCACTTTTTTGGTTTTTGTAATAGACAGGTAGGTGGATGTTTTTGAATGGTCTCGGATTTTTTGATTTGCCGATCTCAAGCAATCGCAATTTGTGTCTTTACTGATTCTGCAACCCGGTGCACCCTTCTCGCCTGCGTCTACTAATGACTTTTCAGGAAGGTAGCGCCAGTATAAAGCAGATTTATCTGCGTTATAACTTTGCTCTGAAGAAAGACCGAGCTGCTCTATTTATTGTTTCAGTTCTGTACGAAAATGTTCCGCGGCACTTTCATCGCTCGACAACTTCTCCCCTGTAACTTTTAACAAGCGAATTCCAAATCTGTGCTTGAAACCTTCAAACAACGCTCTACTTGCTTCAAAGTTGACTCCTTCACCATAATTCATTTCGGTGAAAAATTGGCGAGCCTTTTGGAGTATAATTGCTTCGGAAATTGGTGCAGGTCGAGCTCTTTGTTCTTCATTCATCTTCAACATCAGAAAATTCCGCATTGCGCATCGTTTCCCTTGTTCCCGGTCCTTTTTCAATACGCGACACATAACTAATAATTTCGTTCATCTTTTTCTTGATGTCGGATATTATTGATTTCCCTACATTAAAGCGTACTGTCAGGCTCGTGATTGAACATCCAGGCTCCAGCTTAAAATTTCAGCCATTTTCCCAAGGGTTAATGCAACAGAAGCCATTGTTTATATTTAATGTACAAACATACGCGACTGAGTGGAAACAGACCAAAACTTATATGTCAGTCATGTTACATGAAAATGTCAAAAGATATAATAATTGTGGAATTAAAAAACGAATTTGCAAGAAATGAATATCAATATCAGTGTTTTTTAAATGTGTGTGTGAGAGGAATATCGTAAAAAGTAATTATAGTGTAATTAACATTGTGTAGACTTTATAATGCATCATTTAAATCAGTTGTTATATGACAATAAAACCAGTGCAGTGCTGATCTGAACTCATCTTCAAAAATTCATAACTCGTTTTTGGTAAGAGAGCGCCGATTTCTTTTTTCATTTTCGTGTTCAGCGACCTCGAATTAATTTAAAAAAAAAGATTTCGTCAAAATCCGCGTTGGTTCACTAAACTAGACTTTTACCAAATAATGTAATAATGTAAACTTTTTAAGAATAAATACAGTTGATTCAATTCTTAACATCATTGACCGGTATTTCCCCGCTATACTCCTATTTTAATGATTTAATACCATTTCAGAATATCCCCTTAAAATATTCCTCCTATGTATGGAATGCGAGCTGTATTTTTGGGCTTAATTACTTTTTACGATTATGAATTTGTCACTCCTCCAAGTTTCGCCTATTTTCTCCAAATTTCAGCTTAATATGTGTGATGTGTGAAGTCTGATGCTTCATATAAAATAAGAAGGAATTTATTAGTGGAATTTGATATTGTCCAAGAGAATTAATTTAGTTGGCAACCCCAATTGTATCCCGTTGTTTTTCTCAATAAGAAGATCTAAACATATATTTCTGCTACCTATCTAAAAAATCCACATAAATTGCCATGTAATTAAACAAAAAATGTGGTGAAATATATTTTCCTCTTATTCTGAACTGTTTTCATTATAGTCGTGCTGAACAATCGTGAAATTGATATTAAATAAAGCATCGTAAGGAATACCAACAACTAGGAATCGCACATAGTAGCTATCTGACACACCAGTAAAAATAATATTCTACAGTCATGTCGAAATTACCGAGAATATCGCTGTCAGTTAAAACGTGCCAACACGGCGTGAAACGAGATTTACACAATAATAATCATCGTTAAATATATAAATCCGAAAGGTCATAAACGCCCTTTAGTCATTTCTACTGCTGAATGCTTGATGGACAAGAGCACCAATGTAACTTAAGATCGTGGTTACAATTTTTTACTGATGTTATTGAAGTTATAATAATAATTTATTTTAAATGGCAAATAAACAAGTACATGAGATTTTTCCACTTGAGAAGAATCAACACTCTGACTATCTAGTCTCTTGCTTTACAAAAGGTTTATTGATTTAGTTGTTGAAGGCTCGTTATCGATCGTTCTTTATGGTTTTAAAATGTCATTTGTACTTAATTTGTACCCCCTTCTAAGTTTCACTTCTTTAAAAAACAAGGCTTCGAAAATGACATCTATGGCAGAAGTGGTTTTTGTGGACTACAGGTTTGTAGCCAGGAGGGCAGCGGCGAATCTCTTTGTAGAACCTGAACCGTTTCGCGGGCTGATGCCATCAGAGAACTGAAAAGGAAGAAAGAAAAAGTCAAAGCATATCTCTGGAAAGGCCTTCCAGAACCAGTTCAAAATATATCTCGGAAACTTTAACCGAACGAGATCAAAAGCATTCTTAAGCATTAGCAGAATCATTAGCAGTTTTCTCACAGACCATTGGCACTTCTTACAAGAAATAGGAGCTTTAATTGGTCACAGAAGGTCCTCCCAGTCCTTCCATTCCATCCAATTTATTTAACTTATTGAGGTTATATACTGGCTAAATAAGAATCAACAACTCAAATGGAAGTTGATACGAGGACACCTCCAAACAAAGAGAACTGAACAAGGTAGACAAGGAACTCTCAACCAGGCTTTTGAAACTGGGTAAGAGACATTTGAAGACAGTTACCGACCTGGTGACTGGACATTGCACTTTGAGGAAACATCTGTACAAAATGGGCAAAGTTAGTGAACGTATGTGCAGAAAATGTGAACTCTATGATGAAACACCTACTCACATACTCTGCTTCTGTGAGAACTTACAAGGACTCAGACGGAAATAATACAACCATTACAACTACTGAAAATCCTCGCAGTCAAACTAGAGGCTTATCTAGAAGACACGAAGCTTCTGGAATAGAAGTAGATAACATGGGAAATGGTACAAAGATTCAGTTCAAGTGCCTGAGATGTTGAGCACAACCCAAACGAATGAATGAATGAGGTTATAAGTGTGACATTTTCTCCTCTCTCGATATAACACACTGGCATTAAGACACCAGTAAATTATTGCATGTGTAACATCAGCTTAAATATTTAATTTCAATATTTATAAAATAATAATCTTCAAGGTCAGCAGCAACACCAAGTGTTTTATTAGAAGAAATGTATATATGGCAACCTAAGATATTTTACTTCATGTCGATCAACATAATTCTGTTGTAAGCGAACTGATTTTCCGCTAAAAACAAATGTTATTTCAGTGCATCAAAATTTAAATCTATTTATATGAGTTACTTGACCAACCTTACGTCCTTGAAACAGGCTATTTTCGCGCGAAAAACCGTTAAGAGGTATAAAAAAAATAAGACAAATTGAACTTCCTAGTGAAGTGGGTAGATACGATGTAATATAAATTAAATCCAGACAAATTAAATTTTCTCTATTTGTTACAAAGTAAATATTTACAAATAAAACGATATTTAAATGACAACAAGGCACGTGTCTAGCCACAAGCCAAGTCAAGAAGTCAAATTTAACAGTAACAGTATTGTCTGCCAAACCCAATTTCCAGTTGCTAAGAACTGTACAATAACACACTTTGTTCGCTGTGATTAAAGTCAGTGTAAATACAATTCGAAAATTTAAACAGAAAATTATAACAAAATAGTTAATCTTATTTATTAGATTCTTTTATTGTGTAATCACTTCTATATCTATCTTTCTATTGAAAAGAGTTCTAGTGGGAAAGATAAAGCGACTCCTACGACCATGTGAGTCCAAAAGAATGCACGAGCCAGAATAAGACTGTAATAAGAGTTTTGACAAGTGCCCTAACCTGAGTGGTCAAACTAGTGGAGAAGGAAGGATGTAAATTCTGTGAAATGGAAGAAGAAACCTACATTCACATATTTGCTGAATGCATGGTACTACAGAATCCCAGGGAATAACTCCTGGAAACTACTAAATAGAAGAGGAGGACTAAGCTGAAGCCTACAACTGTATTAATTACTTTAAGGAATACGACCAAAAGTGCTGTTGGTTTCTGATACTCAGGTACTGAGTAGAAGAAAGAGGCGCAATAAATATTTTAGAGCACTCCACTTACATGTCTTGTTTCTACCTCCCCTTTTTTACTATCCACTCCATTTTCTCTGACATTGCATATTCTCGCTTTTTTCTTGTCACTGAGTGATATAAAATCACTTCTATGTCTAACTTTCTATTGAAAAGAGTTCTAGTATGAAGGATAAAGATACTCCTACGACCATATGAGTCCAAAAGAATGCACTAGGCAGAGTAAGACTAATAAGAGTTTTGACAAGTGTTCTAACAGTACACAGCCGACTGGGTGGTCAAATTAGTGGAGGAGGAAGGAAGTAGATTCTATGAAATGGAAGAAGAAATCTACATTCACATATTTGCTGAATGTATGGTACTACAGAATCCCAGGGCATAACACCTGGAAACTGCTAAATAGAAGAGGAACTCTAAGCCGAAGCCTACAACTGTACTAATTACTTTAAGGAATACGACCAAAAGTGCTGTTGGTTTCTGAGACTCAGGTACCAAAAAGAAGAAAGAGGCGCAATAAATATTTTAGGGCAATCCACTTACATGTCTTGTTTCTACCTCCCCTTTTTTACTATCCATTCCATTTTCTCTGACATTGCATATTCTCGCTTTTTTCCTGTGACTGACTGATATAAATTCCCTTCTATGTCTAACTTTCTATTGAAAAGAGTTCTTGTAGGAAAGATAAAGATACTCCTACGACCATGTGAGTCCAAAAGAATGCACTAGGCAGAGTAAGACTAATAAGAGTTTTGACAAGTGTTCTAACAGTACACAGCCGACTGAGTGGTCAAACTAGTGGAGAAGGAAGGATGTAAATTCTGTGAAATGGAAGAAGAAACCTACATTCACATATTTGCTGAATGCATGGTACTACAGAATCCATAACACCTGGAAACTGCTAAATAGAAGAGGAAGGCTAAGCCGAAACCTACAACTGTAATAATTTCTTTAAGGAATACGACCAAAAGTGATGTTGGTTTCTGAGACTCAAGTACTGAGGAGTAAAGAGGAGCAATAAATATTTTAGGGCACTCCACTTACATGCCTTCTTTCTACCTCTCCTTTTTTACTGTCCATTCCATTTTATCTGCCATTGCATATTCTCGCTTTTTTCCTGTGACTGACTGATATAAATTCCCTTCTATGTCTAACTTTCTATTGAAAAGAGTTCTTGTAGGAAAGATAAAGATACTCCTACGACCATGTGAGTCCAAAAGAATGCACTAGGCAGAGTAAGACTAATAAGAGTTTTGACAAGTGTTCTAACAGTACACAGCCGACTGAGTGGTCAAACTAGTGGAGAAGGAAGGATGTAAATTCTGTGAAATGGAAGAAGAAACCTATATTCACATATTTGCTGAATGCATGGTACTACAGAATCCATAACACCTGGAAACTGCTAAATAGAAGAGGAAGGCTAAGCCGAAACCTACAACTGTAATAATTACTTTAAGGAATACGACCAAAAGTGATGTTGGTTTCTGAGACTCGAGTGCTGAGTAGAAGAAAGAGGAGCAATAAATATTTTAGGGCACTCCACTTGGATGCCTTCTTTCTACCTCTCCTTTTTTACTATCCACTCCATTTTCTCTGACATTGCATTTTCTCGCTTTTTTCCTGTCACTGAGTGATATAAAATCACTTCTATGTCTAACTTTCTATTGAAAAGAGTTCTAGTATGAAGGATAAAGTTAGTCCTACGACCATGTGAGTCGAAATGAATGCACTAGGCAGAGTAAGACTAATAAGAGTTTTGACAAGTGCTCTAACAGTACACAGCCGCCTGAGTGGTCAAACTAATGGAGAAGGAAGGATGTAGATTCTATGAAATGGAAGAAGAAATCTACATTCAGATATTTGCTGAATGCATGGTACTACAGAATCCCAGAGCATAACACCTGGAAACTGCTAAATAGAAGAGGAAGACTAAGCCGAAGCTCACAACTGTACTAATTACTTTAAGGAATACGACCAAAAGTGCTGTTGAATTCTGAGTAGAAGAAAGAGGCGCAATAAATATTTTAGGGCACTCCACTTACATGTGTTGTTTCTACCTCCCCTTTTTTACTATCCACTCCATTATCTCTGACATTGCATATTCTCGCTTTTTTCCTGTCACTGAGTGATATAAAATCACTTCTATGTCTAACTTTCTACTGAAAAGAGTTCTAGTATGAAGGATAAAGTTAGTCCTACGACCATGTGAGTCCAAAAGAATGCACTAGGCAGAGTAAGACTAATAAGAGTTTTGTCAAGTGTTCTAACAGTACACAGCCGACTGAGTGGTCAAACTAGTGGAGAAGGAAGGATGTAGATTCTGTGGAATGGAAGAAGAAACCTACATTCACATATTTGCTGAATGCATGGTACTACAGAATCCCAGAGCATAACACCTGGAAACTGCTAAATAGAAGAGGAAGACTAAGCCGAAGCTCACAACTGTACTAATTACTTTAAGGAATACGACCAAAAGTGCTGTTGGTTTCTGAGACTCAGGTACTGAGTAGAAAAAAGAGGCCCAATAAATATTTTAGGGCACTCCACTTACATGTCTTGTTTCTACCTCCCCTTTTTTACTATCCACTACATTTTCTCTGACATTACATATTCTCGCTTTTTTCCTGTCACTGAGTGATATAAAATCACTTCGATGCCTAACTTTCTATTGAAAAGAGTTCTAGTATGAAGGATAAAGTTAGTCCTACGACTATGTGAGTCCAAGAGAATGCACTAGGCAGAGTAAGACTAATAAGAGTTTTGACAAGTGTTCTAACAGTACACAGCCGCCTGAGTGGTGAAACTAGTGGAGAAGGAAGGACGTAGATTCTATGAAATGGAAGAAGAAATCTACATTCACATATTTGCTGAATGCATGGTACTACAGAATCCTAGAGCATAACACCTGGAAACTGCTAAATAGAAGAGGAAGTCTAAGCCGAAGCCTACAACTGTACTAAATTCTTCAAGAAATACGACCTAAAGTGCTGTTGGTTTCTGAGACTCAGACTGAGTAGAAGAAAGAGGCCCAATAAATATTTTAGGGCACTCCACTTACATGTCTTGTTTCTACCTCCCCTTTTTTACTATCCATTCCATTTTCTCTGACATTGCATATTCTCGCTTTTTTCCTGTCACTGAGTGATATAAAACCACTTCTATGTCTAACTTTCTATTGAAAAGAGTGAAGGATAAAGATACTCCTACGACCATGTGAGTCCAAAAGAATGCACTAGGCAGAGTAGGACTGTAATAAGAGTTTTGACAAGTGCCCTAACAGTACTCAGCCGCCTAAGTGGTCAAACTAGTGGAGAAGGAAGGATGTAGAGATTCTGTGAAATGGAAGAAGAAACCTACATTCACATATTTGCTGAATGCACGGTTCTACAGAATCCCAGGGAATAACACCAGGAAACTACTAAATAGAAGAGGAAGACTAAGCCAAAGCCTACAACTGTACTAATTACTTTAAGGAATACGACCAAAAGTGCTGTTGGTTTCTGTGACTCAGGTACTGAGTATAAGAAAGAGGCCCAATGAATATTTTAGGGCACTCCACTTGCATGCCTTGTTTCTACCTCCCCTTTTTTACTATCCATTTCATTTTCTCTGCCATTGCATATTCTCGCTTTTTTCCTGATATAAAATTCCTCTAATACACTCACACTGGCATTTGTACTGTCTTCTAACTCCATAAACCTGTTTTTTACAAACTCAGTATCCTTAGTTCGTTGGCCTTTTATATAACGTCATTTAACGGAGTTTGGAATTGCTGCATTTCTTTATAAAAGAAATTATATTCGCCTTTTCTAGTAGCACGAATATAACAAGAGATGATGATTCGACTCCATAGCTCGGGGTATCTAAATACGGGAATGGATGTTTATAATAGAAAATGGCTTTATTGTATTAACCAGTTTTCTAGGAATATTTTCTTCCTGTATGTATGTAGGATGACGTTTTAAGATCTGGAAACGGACTACCACACCATGCCCGATACCGGAGCTTCACCCAACTGGGCTGTTTTTACCAGTTTTAAAATATCCGTTATGATCAAAAGGAATTTCCGCAGCAAATCGGAGAGCAATTACTGTGTAGTGGAGGAGTACGCTCTAAATTTGTGATTTTTATTTTGGTCCCAGTGGATAGCCAGGACAGGAACTAGACCATTTTAATTCATGCAAAAGCTTACTTCCACTGCAAATATTTCTATTGAAACTAGGCCGTAATTAGAACCTGCGCTTTCTGTTCTTTTAACTATGGATAATGTTTTTTAGGGACATTATATTCTAATAGAATGTCATTGTCGTCAAACATTCGTGATGAAATCCATTCAGAAATGAACTGAACAATCCAGTTTGGTGTAGTAGAATTTATTTCCGCGGCAAGGCTGCTGAATTTCGTACCGGCAGTACTGGAAATACAGCACGATGTAAGATAAATAGTCCTTTAATCCGTTGAATAGGTATAATTAAAGATCGCCTTGATTAAATGAAATATTGTAATTTTCTTGGATCCCTATTTCAGCTAGAGTTGATTCTTCTGATTATCCTAATCGTGAGGTTTTAATTACTTTGAGTAATTATTTTTATCAGTTGAACCTTTCTAGTTTAATTTTAGCCATTGTAGATGGATTATTTGTTATTTATGCTTTATTGTTTTTATCACAAAACTTTATCATATCATAGTTGTTTAATAATAAACTGCCATCCGGTGATATGAACAGTGACGTACGACAGCTTCAATAAACTGTGAAAATGTTTATTAAATAAGATGTCTTAAGACAAATACAGAGCGAGTTTTAAGTATGGAACGCCTCAATTAACTCGGAAACGGATAGCACGATTTTTATAGATTTTTGAGTGCAAGGATCTTGTGATATGGCCGATATTATGGTGGTATCTACATTGTTGTCAAATGCCACTTTTTTTATTAATAGAAACGTAAATCGGCATAATTGTAGATACTGGTCACGTAACAATCCTCGATGGATGCGTGAATCCCACACCCAATATCCACAAAAACTGGAATAATAGGCGACAAAATAATTGGTCCCTTTTTCCTTGAGGGAAACTTAAATGGTCCGGCGTATTTAGATTTATTGGAAAATAGTATTATACCTGAGTTGGCTAGGGTATTTCCAAATCCAAGTAAGTATTTTCAATTACATTTTAATGTAAAGAAATTTCATTATTCGGAACTTTCAGACAATAACAATATCCCAAACGATATTTGGCAGCAACAAGATGGTGCTCCAACTCATTATGCCCGTTGGTGAGGCAATACCTAAATAATAAGTTTCCCA
Source organism: Lochmaea crataegi (assembly GCA_947563755.1). Classification (NCBI taxonomy): domain Eukaryota; kingdom Metazoa; phylum Arthropoda; class Insecta; order Coleoptera; family Chrysomelidae; genus Lochmaea; species Lochmaea crataegi. The sequence goes on from OX387427.1 coordinate 12,033,926, forward strand.
GAAGATGGAATGGAAGACGGGGTTTTATCGAATGGCCCCCGCGATCACCCGACTTGAATCCTTCAGACTATTTCCTGTGGAATCACTTAAAAAACATCGTTTATAAAACAAAACCTGCCAATATTCAGGAATAGGATTACCACAGGGATAAGAAGAATTGGGCAGTCAGTGATGTTGCAAAATGTATTGCAAGGTTTTAAAAATCACATGGCTTGTTGTATTGAAGTAAACGGACAACATTTTAAGCATCTGCTTTACTGTATGTTTTCTAAAATTCCTAATTTTTCTACTAGATACTCAAATGTGGACATATACCTCTAACATGAAACAAACATTTAAAGATTTGTCTTCAATTGCTGCAGGTTTTCTGCGCCATGATTGGGATAAATCTTTTACTGAACCAGTTTCGTTAAACTTTTACACACAAGATCCTTGCACACCAAAATTTATACCGTTTCCGAGATAATTGAGGCGTTCCATACTTTAAACTCACTCTGTATTGAATAAGTTTCATTTATTTATTTATTTATTTTATTTTACGGACAAGCCAATTCCATATAAAAAAGTGAACATGAAAAATTTTTTATAGTAGAACTACCTACAAATACAGTATACATGATAAAATACAGTAATAAAAATACAATACAATGATAAAAATGAATACAGTAATAAAGTGACAATTTAATAAACATGGTAAAACAAAACAAAAAATATTTACATGCGTAGCATACACACTACTAATATACAGATTGCGAAAAATCTTAGCTCGACATACGATTTTACCAAGTACGACAAGGATAATAAGAACAACACTACTTGAAAGAGAGAGAAGAATTGTTCACATTGTCACACGCCCATCACAGATGGGCGTGTGCGAACCTTTTTCTCTCTCTTTCAAGTAGTGTTGTTCATATTTTCCTTGTCGTACTTGTGTAAATCGTATGTGGAGCTAAGATTTTTCGCAATCTGTATAATACAAAACATAAATATGACAATCACACCCATTGCATTCAAATGTTTAGTTGAGACAGGTGGTTCTTAACACGTTGAATGCCTTATGTATCCAACATGGATACATGAGGCACAATGTTTCTGGGGCCACAAGTATCCACTACGAATACAAACCGGTTTTTATATTGCACTTATTCTTATGGGAGCTTTCATATGGTGGCCTGAGGTACCCAAAAACCGTTTGGCCTACAGATTTTATTTCTGATTTTTATTATACAGAGAGATTCATGAATAAGTACAAACACTGCTTACTGCATGCTACTCATGTGACAAATAAACGTTCCCGAAAAGAGAATTCTCATCGCCAGATTGCATTTCTTGCTTATTACTAATTTAGCTTGTTCTTTTTCGTACGCTATTTCGAGAAATTGTTGTAGCACTAATTTACGTGGAACAAAATTACTGACCAACGCGTGCTTCTGCCGGTTCTGAGAACACTGCACTAATATTTCGGAGAACAAAGTGCAATAGCAAAAGGCTCTGCATTGTTGCCAATATTCCGTCAAGGTATCTGCGTTGGATATACGTGGGTATAATGTCCAAAAGTGAAATATTGGCCACGTGTATGTGTATCCAACATGGATACATTTTCAAAACCATGTTGCTAGAGCATCTACATTTTCCATACATTAGTTTTGTTGCATTTCAACTTCAAAATAATTTTTTTTTACCAAATTCAGAAAAAAACAGGTTTGGCAATAGAACCAGAATTATTTGGTACCATTGTGTGTTAAATTGATTAATAGAATTACTGAAATTGCTAGTCTCGTGGCTCTGGGCAAGAACGAGTGGAAAGCATAATTATTGTATCGATGGAAAGGCACATTAAATGTTGTCACCTGCCTAGTTGAGCGAGTTGGCACGGATAGGCAGATCTTATTAAGATGCTGTGGACAGTTACAAATACCATTTAAGATATTAAATAGCAATAAAAGGTTTTTTGTTTTCTGCTCTCGAGAGAAGAGATGCCCAATTGCCTTGTATTGTAATCTCGATAAGCATTAAGCTTAAATACGGTATAGCGAATCTCCTTTATGTGAGTTAAGCAAATAGATGATCAATAATCAAGATGAGAACCTAACTAACGAAAAATAAAGAACTTTTATAGAATTTATGTTGGCAAATTCACGAGTTGTTCTTTTTACAAAACCCAACATTTTCATTGATTTTTGTATGGTATTAGTGATGTGAAAATTGAAACTAAGAGAGCTATCGAGAGTACTAGTTTCGAAATGATATAGACCTAGTACAGAGAAAATAACGTGAATAAAAACCCAAAATCTTCATAAAGCATGGTGCTGCATTTTGACACCTTCTATTGTAGTTTCTAGAACCTATAGAGTGTTTCAAATTACGGTTAAGAAAAATCTTCACGTTTATGCACCCCGTATATTTTCAAATTCAACTCTACATCAAAATTGCAACAAAAGAATTGACCCAAATTCACAATAAAAATGATGAAAATAAAATGACGGGTTCAACAGATTATCACTTTTGAAAATGTGTCAAATATTTGGTGGCCGAATTGTCATATTTGTTTCCATTTATTTTATTTCAATACTCACAAGATAATTGTAGAAATATTCTGAGCAGCTGTCTGGATTTTTTATAAATTTTATGCAAATGAAAACATTTATTGATTCATAAAAAAAATTAATTTCAATAATTATCAATGCTGTCTATAATAATTGTATATATTATATTATAAAAATACATTGACGATGGAAATAAATTAGTTATAAAGTAGACATGGATCATTATACAGCCAAAGCACGTCGTAGACTGGTTTATGTTTAATCTTGTTACAATAGAAGTGACCTTCTCTCCCTTACAAAAAAGGTATAACTGGACATAGGAACTCAAAAAGTTTAGACAATAATAAGATATTTTTATATAACTTGATATGTTTGAAAATCATTTATTAACCAGAACATTTCTGAACAAACTTTAAATGCAATTCAAACAAAAGTCCAGAATCAATTTTTACTTACCATCTTTTCCCAAAGGACTTGGATTGACTATTTTCTTCTTTCTCGGTAGATCTTGAATGCGTAGTTCTTGGGCAGCTGGAGTAAAATTGGAACCTGTGAAAAAAAATTCGTGAGACAAATCATAATTTTAGATCTCCCGGTACTATTGTTTGTAGACATATAGAATTTTATGGTGAAGCATATAATATCGTTTGACCCCAATTTATGCTACACCCAGTATACTTACAGGTTGGTAAAATTACTTACTTTGACATACTAAAATTTCAAAAGAATCTATTCATCCCGATTTTTCATTAAAAGTGTGCCTGGCCCTTTTAAAACGTTATGCAGTACACTACATTAGATACATATTTTTAATTACAAATAATAATACATAATTATTAATTACGTACTGATTCAGATCAAATATACCAAAACTTTTAAAGCATTCAAAGCCAAAAGGTAACAAAATATTTGATAACAGGTACTATAATTGGAGAAAATTTACAAATAATTCCAGAATATTTTGGAAGGTTGTCTTCGATAGAATTACCAGAGGGATAATGAGCAACCTGTATATAATTAAGAACCCCACTAATAAAACGAAACGTTGCCGCAAATTCATACAACGATATTAATTTAACCTTGAATTCTTAATTTATTAATGGCACGCTACTGAAGTTAGATTTGTTACACTATCACTTATAATGTTTTTAGAATATCGCCTTAGATATACATAATAATAATAGAAACTTCCTAATTGTGCCAAATTTAACTGTTTATCTTTGCAGTGTAAATTAGATTTAGTTTCTAAATATGGGTTCATACGGACATTCTGTACGTGTATCTTTAGTTTGACGCAACATGCATATTTATTTACTGATTTAAATTAGGTACTAATTGTTTTTATTAGCTTTACTGAATTAAAATCAGTTAATCAGTTGAGAAACTACTTTTTTCTACAATCATTAGGTAATAAAAGTGACGTTTTTTTAATCGATTTTCGTATATAAAATATGTATTTGTTAAACAGTTTAAAAAGTGACATTAAAGTGAGATAAAGTAGTTTTTTTGACGCTAATTTTAAATATTATGCATACTGCACTCATCTGACATTTTACTTAGCGTTTTGTCATCGCATGACATACATAAACATTCAAATCGACGCCATTTTTAGTCCATTTAGAGAAATCTAAATAACACATTTTTTGGTTTTTGCATGCACGTAGAAAAAATATTGTATGCAACAAGTGCATAAAGTGTCTTTTTTCACTCATGGAATTGACGTGAAAAAAGCACCACCACGAGTGGAAAAGTTGTCAATTCCATGAGTGAAAAAAAGACAGTTTATGCATGTGTTGCATACACTATTTTTTCTACAATCAAGCAAATGGACTAAAAATGGTGTCGAATATTTATGTTTGTCATGATGACAAAACGCTAAGTAAAATGTCAGATGAGTGCAATCTGCATAGCCATTAGCGGAAATATTTGAAATTGGCGTTAAATAAACTACTTTATCTCACCCTAATGCCACTTTATCTCACTCTAATGTCACTTTTTTAAACTGTTTATCAAATACATATTTTATGTACGAAAATCGATTAAAAAAACGTCACTTTTATTAATGATTGTAGAAAAGTAACTATTTTTAAGACAGTCTTATTATGTCAAAATATTAGTAAATTTGACAGAATGCTAAGACTAAAGGAGGATTCATGTAAGCCAAAATGAAAACTTACATTAATTTAAAACTAAAACTAAGAACATAATACCATGTACCTAATGTAATGTAGATGTTCATACAAGAAACTAAGATATTAAGATTTAAATTAAAACTAAGAAAGATGGCCAGCTTTAAACTAAGAAATTAATTTCTTCCATTAAATAATTTGAAACAACAAGTCTTGACCATAGATCAGTGGCGGCTCCTCCACTAGGTCATTGCGTCAATGACCTCCCATTAAAAAATAATTTGAAAAAATATTTAAATAAACATTTAAAAAAATAAAATATACCTACTATACATATAGTATAAATAGTGTTCCTCTTAAATAAAATTTACCTAAAACGTTTCAAGACCCCACGTGTAAACGTTTTTCAAGACCCCCGTATAAACGTTATTCCGCATCAAGCATCAAGTACTCGGCGAAAACCAAAATTGGAAAGCGGTCTGGTGTTCACCGTTGACCTCAAGGTGTTATATGGGAACGTAATTTGCCGAACGCTGACGATCTTCGCTGCCTGAAAGAAACACGCTCGAAGTTTACATGTGATGGATCAAAAGCCCGGTTTAATATCGACGATGAATCGACTTACGTCGGCTGATTATTACACGCTTAGAAAAAAGATGAGTAGAGGGTTTGGCAGGCCGCGCTATATTTTAATTTAAAGAAGAGCATTTGAAGCGAAATAATTAGAATAATGAGCTGTGTTTTGACGTAATAAGTTGTTGCTCTAGGGCTTTGGAAGGGAACTCCAAAAATTTTGCTTTTTTAGCGATTTTAACGACTTCTGGGCAGAAATTGGGAGTGATTTTTCGAAAAACTTCCACCTACGGCGGATGGGCCTCCGGGGGTTGGTCAGTGGCGTTCCGTATTTTAAGATTTTGGTCATCACCTATGACCCAACAAACAAGTTGGTTTATGTTTAATATTTATCTTCAGTTATCTGACAGCTCTATTACTATTGGATTGACAAATGATTGAAAAGAGTGCGCATGTCCGATTGGTTTATTAATTTCTTAATATATGTTGCATGAACAGCTGAATATTCTTAGTTTAAATTTAATCTTAAATTAATTTTATTTTAGTTGGCAGCGTTGCCACGGTTTGCTCGATCGAGCGAGATCTCGCTCTTTACCTTTTCCTTTCGCTCGCTCGCTCCCCTTTTGACAAATCTCGCTCGTTTCGACATTACGACCGCGTCGAGACTGGAAGTGCAACCGTATAGATGGCGACAAGATCGCAAATCACATTCTTATTTTATTTTGTTTATTTTAATGTTCCTTGAAAATTTGGAAATAAATACCTAATTTTCAAATTAATTTTCGGAAGTCTTTAGAAACCATTAAATATATGTAGAAACCCTTCCAGTCCCCATATCTTGCACATCAAGAAGTTCGTTTCTGACATCACTAGATGACGTATTCATTTTTGGTATATCGTGGTATGCAGAGATGTGCGTTTACGCGTAAAAAATTGATTTTGAATTGTTTACGTCAACAATAGGTAAGGAATAGGTAAATAATGTAAACAATGTCAAGAATATAAACAATTAGTAAATAAACTAAAGATATGCGCAAAGTGACAATGTTCGCAACAATCGATTCAGATTAACACAAGTCAATGATATATTTGAGAAAAAGTAACAGTAATAAACACTCGCTCCCTCAACAAAAATCTCTCCAGTTTTTGAGAGAATGACTCGCCCCATCAAACGTAGGTCTGTGGCAACACTGTTAGGTAATGTTGCATGAATCCACTTTTCGACATGGGCAAATAACGATTTTGTCCTTCCTACATTTCACGCCATCGGCTAAATTGTATTTTACTAAAAAAAACACTTTGTAAATACCGAGATGGGAAACTCATGTTCGAATGGGTCCAGGACCCAAACAGGACTCATCCCCAAGAGGATGCCTACCAACCAAACCCACCTCAAACCCGCCGTTAAAGCCGTTAAAGTCATTTCATTTCAACATATTGCATATTCCTTTTAGTAAAATAATAATTATTATTATTCAAAATCTATTATTATAAATAATATATTTGTTATTTTATCTGAAATAATTCAACAATTATGACGGTATCTTCAGTGAACTGTACGTTATCTTATTAAACACACCATTGTAATATTAAACAACGTTAAATAGTAACAAAGATAATCCTTTTATTAATATAATCAAGGTTAAAAATAGCATATCTAAAACGATCCCACTTATCGCCGTTTATTACTTCACGTACTGTTTGTTAATTTGTTCATCATATAGAACGGTCTAAAATTATTTAATACTCAATTAGAATATAATTTTAAGTAAATTTTGCGGTTGAAAGGAAACAAAAATCTTTTTTGTTTATAGAATATGTTCAAGGTTTCTCTTTCATTTTCAACAATAATCATATTTTACTTTTTTTGAGATGCTGGTATTATATTTTTTCGGTTTTTCAGCTTTGATATGTATTAGATTCAATTTAATCAAGATTATGGACATTGAAAGCTTCTTTGGCTTTTCCTTTTTAACCTTTTGAGATACCCAGATAATATTAGCGTCGTAAAGGAAAATGCAATCAAAAAGACTTGGGATAAGGGCGTAGGTAAAGTATTCAATAAGCCAAAATATTTTTTAAGAAAAATTCTCTTTGGAAATACTAAAGCTACGCAGTGGCGGCTCGTGGTTAATTTGATAGGGGTGACCAAAATCTTAAAATACGAAACGCCACTGACCCATTTTTCGAAAAACCACTCCCAATTCCAGCCCAGAAGTTGTTAAAATCGTTAAAAAAGCAAAATTTGTGGAGTTCCTTTCCAAAGCCCCAGAGGCAAAAGATTTTTTTGGGCACGCTTGTTTTATATAAAAATCTTAAAAAACAACCATATTTTATTCATTTCTATACATATTAAATATGACAAACTTAAATTAAATGATAATTAGTCTTAATATTTTTAAAATTTAAGTGAAGCCTTCGATCTTTTGTATTTGCAACAACATATTACGTCAAAACACAGCTCATTATTCTCATTATTTCGCTTCAAATGCTCTCCTTTAAATCAAAATATAGCGCGGTCTGCCAACCCCTTTACTCATCTTTTTTCTAAGCGTGTAATAATCAGCCGACGTAAGTCGATTCATCGTCGATATTAAACCGGGCTTTTGACCCATCACATGTAAACTTCGGGCATGTTTCTCTCAAGCCGCGAAGATCGTCAGCGCTCGGCAAATTCCGTTTCCATATAACACCTTGAGGTCAACGGTGAACACCAGACCGCTTTCCAATTTTGGTTTTCGCCGAGTACTTGATGCGTGATGCGGAATAACGTTTACACGAGGGTCTTGAAACGTTTTAGTTAAATTTGATTCAAGAGGAATACTATACTATATGTATAGTAGGTATATTTTATTTTTTTTATCGATAACTATCGAAAAAAATCGATAGTTTTCGGTACTATCGATTGTTGAGATGCTTAGGTGAAGAATATAAATATATTTTGAAAACTGATATGGTGTGAAAATGCTATAAAAAATGGGACAGAGAGAGAGAGAGAGAGAGAGAGAGAGAGAAAGAGAGAGAGAGAGCGAGAGAGATGGGAGAGAGAGGAAGAAAGATGAGAGAGAGAGAGAGAGAGAGAGGGATGGGAGGGAGAGGGATGGGACAGAGAGATAGAGAAAGATGAGAGAGATGGGAGAGAGAAAGAAAGATGAGAGACAGGGAGAGAGATGGCAGAGACAGATATGGAAGAGAGAGAGAGAGATGGATGAGAAAGAGAGAGAGAGAGAAGGACGAGAAAGAGAGAAAGAGAGTGTATTGCGTGTGAGTACAATCATTATTTTAAACTGTCAGCATCTAAAACGGATTTGGTAACGTTCGCGACCCTCGGAATTTTGTAACGCTTTTGTTTCTTATTAGAAAGCCCCCCATTGCTTATAGAACAGTTTAAAAGAAAAAAATTCACTTTTGGAAGAGAAAATTGCTATTAAAAGTACTAAAAATCCGCCAATTTTTTTCAATTTTTGACAATTATTGACCATTTTTGACAATTATTTGCCATTTTCAACAATTTTTCAAAATTTTTGACAATTATTCATTAAAAGAAAAAAATTCTCTTTTTTGGAAGAGAAAATTGCTATTAAAAGTACTAAAAATCCGCCAATTTTTTTCAATTTTTTTCAATTTTTGACAATTTTTGACAAGTTTTGAAAATTATTGACCATTTTTGACAGTTTATGACAATTATTTACCATTTTTAACAATTTTCCAAAATTTTTTGACAATTATTCATTGAAAGAAAAAGATTCACTTTTGGAAGAGAAAATTGCTATTAAAAGTACTGAAAATCCGCCAATTTTTTTCAATTTTTGACAATTATTGACCATTTTTGACAATTATTTACCATTTTCAACAATTTTTCAAAATTTTTGACAATTATTCATTAAAAGAAAAAAATTCACTTTTGGAAGAGAAAATTGCTATTAAAAGTACTGAAAATCCGCCAATTTTTTTCAATTTTTGACAATTATTTACCATTTTTAACAATTTTTCAAAATTTTTGACAATTATTGATTAAAAGAAAAAAATTCACTTTTGGAAGAAAAAATTGCTATTAAAAGTACTAAAAATCCGCCAATTTTTTTCAATTTTTGAAAATTATTGACCATTTTTGCCAATTATTGACCATTTTTGACAGTTTTTGACAATTATTTACCATTTTTAACAATTTTCCAAAATTTTTGACAATTATTGATTATAAGAAAAAAATTCACTTTTGGAAGAGAAAATTGCTATTAAAAGTACTGAAAATCCGCCAATTTTTTTCAAATTTTGACAATTATTGACCATTTTTGACAATTATTTACCATTTTTAACAATTTTTCAAAATTTTTGACAATTATTGATTAAAAGAAAAAAATTCACTTTTGGAAGAGAAAATTGCTATTAAAAGTACCAAAAATCCGCCAATTTTTTTCAATTTTTGACAATTTCTGCTAATTTTTGAAAATTATTGACCATTTTTGCCAATTATTGACCATTTTTAACAATTTTTCAAAATTTTTGACAATTATTGATTAAAAGAAAAAAATTCACTTTTGGAAGAGAAAATTGCTATTAAAAGTACTGAAAATCCGCCAATTTTTTTCAATTTTTGACAATTATTTACCATTTTTAACAATTTTTCAAAATTTTTGACAATTATTGATTAAAAGAAAAAAATTCACTTTTGGAAGAGAAAATTGCTATTAAAAGTACTAAAAATCCGCCAATTTTTTTCAATTTTTGACAATTATTGACCATTTTTGACAATTATTTACCATTTTTAACAATTTTTCAAAAATTTTGACAATTATTGATTAAAAGAAAAAATTCACTTTTGGAAGAGAAAATTGCTATTAAAAGTACTAAGAATCCGCCAATTTTTTTCAATTTTTGACAATTTTTGAAAATTATTGACCATTTTTGCCAATTATTGACCATTTTTGACAGTTTTTGACAATTATTTACCATTTTTACCCATTTTTCAAAATTTTTGACAATTATTGATTATAAGAAAAAAATTCACTTTTGGAAGAGAAAATTGCTATTAAAAGTACTAAAAAATCGCCATTTTTTTTCAATTTTTTGAAAATTATTGACCATTTTTCAAAATTTCGACAATTATTGACTATTTTTGACCATTTTTGACAATTATTGACCATTTTTAACAATTTTTGACAATTATTGACCATTTTTGAAAATTATTGACCATTTTTGACAATTATTGACTATTTTTGACAGTTTTTGATAATTATTGACCATTTTTGACAATTTTTCCAAATTTTTCACAAAGTTGATACGTTGTTTTGAAATAAATATGTATATTTATGTATATTTTTAACATTTTGACAAAAATCGTACAATGATGTTACCAATTGTAAAACTATCCAAAATTATCGATAGTAATCGATAGTGAAAATAGCACTATAGTTTGCCCCAAAGAAGTTCATAGTTCAGTGAATCAAATGCCTTTTTGAAGTCTACAAACAGAGTAAACAATTTTCTACCTGGCAAACGCAGATAGTTATTTGTGATTACTGATAAGACATAAATATTATCCTCACAGCTTCAATTTTTTCTGAATCCTGCATTCAGGTAGCATTTCATTGTTTTTTTTAAAATTAGTTAGTCTGCTGTTAATGAGCTGTGTGAATAGTTTTGTCTTATGGTTTAGTAGTGCGATGCTGCGGTAGTTATCTGTTGGGCCTTTCTTATGGAAGTGGATCATTTTTGTATTAGTCCATGTAGAGGGTATCTTTTCTTGTGAAAGAATTGCATTAAAAAGTTGTTTTAAATACTCTACCCATTCTGTTGGCAAGTTTTTGTAGAACTCATTTGGTATTTTATCTTCTCCTGGTGCTTTGTTGTTTTTTACTGTATTCAGAACCTGGTAAATTTCAGCATTGGAGAAATCCAAATCTAAATCAGGATGTAAGTTGTCTATATAGAGGGTTGTTAGATTTTTTATTGGTGTATAAAAATTTCTGTAATAATCAAGCATTGTATTTATGTCAATATTTACATTAAGTTGTTTATCTTTGGTTAAGTTAAAGTTTTTCCAAAACTCGTTAGGGCTGTTACTGCTTTCCAATGTCTTTCTTATATTCCTCTGATACTCATATTTTTTATTCTTCATTATTTGTTTATATTCTTTATTGGTAGTTTTGTAGTTTAGAACTGCATTTTTTTCGAATTTTGATTTAATTAGATTTTTTTTAGTTTTATTCACTCTTTTTAGTTTCCCAGCATATTTTGTCAAACCACGGTTTTGGTTACATTTAAAAGTTTGCTCTTTCTCCATTTTCAAATTACAACCATATTACTACAAATTTTAACGAGTCGCCAATGATAAGTCAAAAAACACTATTTTCGGACCTTGATTAACCCAATTCCATTTCAAATTGTGCAAATTTTTTACTACCTATTGAATTTTACTAGAATAACACAAATTAAAATGGATTCATTTCAATTAATGTTGTCAATGACCTACACTAATACATTTTATTATGCATTTTGCTTTTTTAATGCATAAAGAAATTGTGCTTAGTCACATTTTTGATTACTATAAAATTATTTTCGCTGAATAAGTTGAAAACATCTTGTTTGTTTTTAATATCAACTAAGAAATATTATTCACTTAATATAATTTTGATTAGATAGTATTTTATAAAAATAGAACAATTGTAAATTATAATTTATTTGCTGAAAAGAGAGATGTTCTTTCTAAACGTATTTTCCAACAAATTACCATCTGAAAATTTTACAGTCCCAGCTACTACAGTAGTCGCCAATGGGGCATGTCTACCAACTGACAAGTTGACACTAATGTCAGTCGCCCCGAGGATAATCAATTATTTGGATGGATTTTAGATTTGTAATTTGGTACTTTTGTTTTGATTTAATAATCCTTTTTATTGTAAAGAGTCATATACACTGTGTTCATTTGAAAAGGACCCACCCTTTATATTTAAAAATGGGACATATTAGAAAGAAATGCCGAAACACGTCAACTTTTAAAATTGAGGGGGACACTTTTTGGCGCTAATGTCATAAACGTCAGATTCACCTCCTCCCTACTGAAGACACCCCTTACATTTTTTCAAATGGCATTAGGTATCAAGTCACACCTCATTTAAAAGGTCTGGTAAATCTCTATTCAATCATTTTGTTTTGCCTTTGATACCAGTCTTCCATTGTTATTTAATCGTTGTTTAAAATTGGCTCTTTTTCAACTTTTATTGCCTGAATGTTAACGGTGGTCACTTTGCTCACATGATTAAATAGCAGTTTTTTCTTGTGGCCAGTTGTCTTTTTACTATTTGTAAATTTTTTATTCTTCAAAGAGTCCTTCTATCATAACACAAAACGGGGGCATACGAAAAATTGAAAGAGAGCCAATTTTAAACAACGATTAAATAACAATGGAAAGCTGGTATCAAAGGCAAAACAAAATGATTGAATAGAGATTTACCAGACCTTTTAAATGAGGTGTGACTTGATATCTAATGCCATTTGAAAAAATGTAAGGGGTGTCTTCAGTAGGGAGGAGGTGAATCTGACGTTTATGACATTAGCGCCAAAAAGTGTCCCCCTCAAGTTAAAAGTTGACGTGCTTCGGCATTTCCTTCTAAGATGTCCCATTTTTGAAATATTAAGGGTGGGTCATTTTCAAATGAACACAGTGTATAGTGTAATGTTATGGACATTGTAAAAATAATCAAAATTATAATGTAATCATTTATATAAAATATTAGTTGAAATTTTTTATTATACATTAAAAAAAATCAAGCGACAGTTCGGAGAGTTGTAAATTTTTGAAAGGAGGTAAAAAACTAAGCTGTCAGGAGAAGATATACAGAAAGATTCTTGTTTAAAAGGAGAATTGAAATTTGTAGTTGGATTTGGAGAGCAGTTAAAAAAAAATAAAAGAGAGGCAATAATAATACAGGGGATCCCATAAAAGTAAGGAAATTTTAATAAGTAAGACTTCATTGGGCCCAAAATTACAAATAAAAAGAATACTTTCTAAAGTAAAATATCAGATCTGAATATATTTCAGAAGGGAAAATCAATATCTGTATCTGTAGAGTGGGGAGGGTGAGTTTAGGCCCACGGCACTTAGGCCAGATGTGACCCATTGTCCATCCTCCCGAGGAGTTGTCATTCTAGGTCATCGTCCATCCTGTCCTTTTCAGGAAGGTTGACAGTTTCATCTTATTATTCACACATTCTGCATAGAGGTGTGTCCACTAGCCCCATAGTATTGAGGTGTTTCCTTAGTTGACAGTGGCCAGTCAGAAATCCTACTGTTAAGCGTAGGTTTTTCCTGGTCATCGCCAGATATTTCTTCGTCACCAGCTTCCCAGGGTCGTCCAAGGTGATCCTGGCAAGACTGCATCCTTTGATTCCATCCCATCTCTTTATGGATTGAGCATGGGTGTAACGCTTGGCTAGTTCCGCAATTGTCGAAGTCGTCAGGCCGTAGGTGTCACTGGGTCCTAAAATTTTTAGTCCAGTCTGGCTAAAGAATCGGCAATGCGATTACCTTTACTCCTGTCGTGCCCTTTAACCCAACTCAGGATAATATTGTTATCTACAGAGGCGTTAGCTAAATCTTGGTGGCACTCTAATACTAGCCCTGATGTAACACGTTGTCTGTTCAAGGCTAATAGGGCTTGTCTGCTGTCAGTGCAGATTGTTATGTTTTTGCCAGAAATTCCTCCCCTCAGGACCAGTCCTCTCACTATGATGTCTTCTACATTGATACTTATTGTTCTACTAGAGAGCATTTCTCCCACTACCAGTGGTACATTCCTGGAGTTAAGTTGCTGGGTAATTGTTGGGAAGGTTGTTTTATCAAGCGCTCCCTCAATATCTATGAATATACCCAGAGTGGATTCTTTATTGTCCAATGGTCTTTCGATTCTGCCAACAACTTGGTGAAGGGCCGAATCAGTGGACCTTCCCAAACTTGAATTTATAATTAACTAGTTTTTCCTATGCCTAGTCAGTTTACTCGACAACGAATAGGATGAACTAGTTTATCCTAAAAATCAAAGTAATGTCATCAGGTAATACTGATTTGTCCTAATCTAATCAACTACAGGGTTTGCATTCCTGCTTGCTACTTCATTGCCTGCTGAAGAACATTGAAGACGAGGAGGATCTTTGAGAACATTTTGATAAAGAAAAACATGAAAGGTATGAAAATTAAGACAAGGATAGATACGAAAATATATGATGAGATAGGGACGATGACAGGGATGGAACTTCAAAATTAAGCCAATAAAATGAAAGTAGCTTCTCACATGCATCACTCCCCAGCGAAAGTTGGAGATAATAATCATCATACCTAGTAGACAGGGCTATATATACACAATGAGGATTAAGTGGATAGGTTTATGGTTATTTAAAGCAGTCGAATCAATTTCGCTACACATAAGGTACTTCTTTCATTTTACCATTTTTGCATGAAATTAACGTATCGGTCACTAAGGCATACAATTATTAGTAAATCAAAACCTGAAAGAGCCCCCTGACAGTTACAAATTATCTGTTTAGGTACATGAACAAAGTGAATTTAAAAAAGATCCTTTACCCTCATTTTCAAGCTAAAAGAAAAATATGATTGGTTATATCACACTCCATCATCGTTTATAAAAGTTTAAAGATTAAATTTCATCTCTTGGTTGACGTGATAAAAATATGCAGGACTTTCAATATATTTTTGACAAGAGATTGGAATTCTATTGTGCTCATTCAAACGTCACCTGTTAAATCCCTATTTTTTGGGCAGACCCGGTACCAATTTGCTTTTTATGTATACATCCGCACAGGGCCGCATTTTCTTTAAATCTAATTTTCTGTGTATAATAAAACTGTTCAAAAGTAAACTAATCTACGGCGTTTAGGAATAAATAATTAAGATTATTTTGTGTATAATAATGAATGATCAACGATTTAATTAAGCAACCTGAAAATTAGTAAATAATAATTTTTTTATGATCTAGTGTATTTGATAAATAACCTTACCCTATATTTCGTATACCTGCGAACAGACTTTTAGGTTCCTTTCTTATTGATGACAAATGGTTCTTCTGTTAAAAACAAAGACCATGGTGGTATAATATTTGTTATCAATTATGGCAAATGGCAATACTTTATAAATTTTCAATAGCTTACGTCGCAAAAGTTGTAGAGTTTTCTTTAAAAATTTGTATCTTTTGTAAAGAGAATGTCTTCTCTAAGGAATTTTGCTAGCTTCCATAGTCCTGGTTGGTCCATTGGTAGCTCGTCTAATCTGTTCTCTCAGTTTTTGGATCGGTTTTTGGACAGCTTCTACTTGACTTGTTCGTTGAGTTTATTTGATTCTCGTTTGTCTTCTGGTCTTGGTGTTCGGTTGGCTCGTCTTCTGGCTCTGTTTTTCTCCCTGATGAGTTCCTTCAGGTCTTCGGAGATGTTGGAGAACGCTTTGTAGTTTTCCACCTTCCTGGTTGTCGTGCTGTTGAATGGCTTCCTCCAGGTGTCTAAGTAGTTCGTCTAGCTCATCCTTGTTGTTTATGAATGGGATTGGTCCGATCAACTGTCCAGCTCTGGCTTTGAACTTCCTCCAGTTGGTATTTTAGACTTGTCTTCCGGATGTCCTTCTTCCTTCACCAATGGTAAGGATGACTGGTTCGTGGTCTGTTCCCCCTTCCCCGTTGACTATGTCCCATTCAACCGTGATGTCGTTCAGGATGGGTATGTCCAGTACGTCCGCCTCTCTTCAGCTTGGAGTGTGAGTGGGATGTGCTGGTCCGATGATCAGCATTTCAGGTCGGCTGTCAGCTACACTGGTTAGTTTCCTTCCTGCCTGGTTTGTGGTCCTGCTATTCCATTGCCTGGACTTCGCGTTGAGGTCTCCCATCAGCACTGCTTGGTGATGTTCTGGTAGTAGAACTTCAATGTTTTCCTCATTGAGTGGGTCTTGTGGTCTCTTGTAGGCTGAGATGATGCTCACTACCCTAAAGCTGGACCTAAGTCTGGACTGTTATTGTTGTAGCTTCCATCGTTAGAAGATATGGAGTTGTCGTTATATGGTGTTTTATTCCTGTCTTAGCCAGAATGGCTGTTCCTCCGCTTGTGGCATTGATGTCGTCTCTGTATATCTTGTAGTCTGACCACCTCAGGTTGTCGCCTCCTGGTAGTCTGGTTTCCTGGATGGCAAAGATGTCCAGGTCTTCTTCTTCTAAGATGGCTCCCATGAGGTTGACATTGGTGCGTAGTCCTCCGGCGTTCCATGTTCCATGATGTGGAGTTTGATGTCGAAGTTCCATTAGTTGTTTCTGGTGAAGGTCTGGAAGAAGTTCTTCATCTCCTTCACGTGGGAAGAGAAGAGCTTCATCATCTCGAAGATGTCTTGCTGCTCCTTTGGTGACACGGTGGTCTTCTTTGCTGCATTGGCATAGCTCATCCCGGGTGTTGTCCTCGGTGCAGCTGCTGGTGCTTTCGTGGGTGCTGTCTTCTTTGGTGGCTCTGTTTTCTTCCTATGGGCTTCTGGGCATCATCTGTAGTTGGCAGAGTGCTCTCCTTTACAGTTGGCACAGTTGGCTGGTCTTTCTCAAAGAAAAAATTTGTAGCCTTCAGTTTACCCTACAGGGTATTTAGAATTTACGCTACATAAAGATCGTTTCATTCCACCCGATATAATAAATTGTCAAATTTATTTTTACAAAAAAAATTAAAATGCTTGTGATAATTTTAATGAATTTCCTACAATGTGCCAAAACAATCATTTTAATAGGTTGAAAATTAAAAGAGTAAAGCTGGATTTATATACTCTGTTATTCTCGTTGTTTGTTGCTCGCCGTTTTTTCGTTGTTGTCGATGTTGAAATTTGATTGGTCACAAAGGTGACGCATGTCATACGACAGAAAAATTGACGTGACAGATTATTATTGGTTTGTTATTGTTTCTTGTTTTTGAAGCTTGCTTCTTATTGTACGACATAGGACTTTTGAGAAGGCTAGTGAACTCGTAAAACGTGTAACCGTTACGAAAAGTCCGTCACGCAACAGTGTTGCCAGATTTCTGAAAAGGCTCGTGAAACGTGTAATGTTACAAAAAGCGTTCGTCACGCAATAGTGTTGCCAGATTTCTGAATAATCCACTAATCCAATTAAATTTAAATTGAAGCTTGCTTCTTATTGCACTACATAGGACTTTTGGGAAAGCTAGTGAACTCATGAAAAGTGTGATGTTACGAAAAAGCGTTCGTCACGCGATAACTCATTCAAGCGACTGTGCGCAATCTCTCTTGCCGCACTGAGCTCGCACACCTAAAGGCGTGAAAAATTGTCAAAAGTGGTTAAAAATTGTCAAAATTTTGAAAAAATGGTTAATAATTGCCAAATATGTTAAAATTTTTGAAAAATTGTCAAAAATTTTTAAATATGGTCAAAAATTGTCAAGAATTTGGAAAAATCGTCAAAAATTGTCAAAAACTGTCAAAATTTTGGAAAAATGGTCAATAATTGTCCAAAATTTGGAAAAATGGTCGATAATTGTCAAAAGCTGTCAAAAATGGTCAATATTTGTAAAAATTTTGAAAAAATGGTCAATAATTGTCAAAGACGGTCAATAATTGTCAAAAACTGTCAAAATGGTGAAAAATTGTTAAAATTTTGAAAAATGGGCAAAAATTGTTAGATATTTTAAAAAATGGTCAATGATTGTTAAAGTTTTTGAAAAATTGTCAAAAATGGTCAATAATTGTTAAAATTTTGAAAAATGGTCAAAAATTGTCAAAATTTTTAAAAAATGCTCAATAATTATAAAAGACTGTCAAAAATGGTAAATAATTGTTTCAAATTGTCGAAATTTTTGAAAAATGGTCAAAATTTTTGAAAAATGGTCAAAATTTTTGAAAAATGGTCAAAAATAGTCACTAATTGTCAGAAACTGTCAAAAATGGTCAATAATTCTTAAAATTTTGAAAAATGGTCAAAATTTGTGAAAATTTGGAAAAAATGGTCAATAATTATAAAAAACTGTCAAAAGCGAGCAATAATTGTTAAAAATTGTCAAAATTTTTGACCATATTTAGAAATTTTTGAAAAATTGTCAAAAATGGTCAATAATTGTCAGAACCTGTCAAAAGGCTGAAAAATTGTCAAAAATGGTCAATAATTGTTGAAATTTTGAAAAATGGTCTAAAATAGTCAAAATTTTTAAAAAATTGTAAAAAATGATCAGCAATTGTCAAAACTGTTAAAACTGGTCAATAATTGTCAAATTTTTGGAAAATGGTCAAAATTTTTGAAAAATTGTCAAAAATGATCAATCATTGTCAAAACTGTCAAAATTGGACAATAATTGTCAAAAATGGTCAATAATTGTTAAAATTTGAAAAAATGGACAAAAATTGTCCAAAATTTTGAAAAAAAATGGTCAATAGTTGTCAAAAATGGTCAAAAATTGTCAAAATTTTGGAAAAATGGTCAAAATTTTCGAAAAATTATCAAAAATAGTCAAAAATTGTCAAATTTTTTGAAAAATGGTCAATAATTATAAAAAACTGCCAAAAATGGTCAATAATTGTTAAAAATAGTCAAAATTTTTGAAAACTGGTCAAAATTTTTGAAAAATTGTCAAAAATGGTCAATAATTGTCAGAACCTGTCAAAAATGCTCAAAAATGGTCAATAATTGTTAAAATTTGGAAAAATGGTCAAAATATTCGAAAAATTGTCAAAAATGATCAATAATTGTCAAAACTGTCAAAATTGGTCAAAAACTGTCAAAAATGGTGAAAAATTCACGAAAAATGGTCATTCTGTTGTGCATAAGAAGCAAGCTTCTGTCGGCGGTCCGACGACCGCTCACCTTTTTTGTATCAATATAAGTAAGATAGTAATGAGTACTTCAACAGCAAATGTATTATCCAAATAAGTGGAGTTTGTCACGATTGGCAGATATCAAATCACGTGGCACTAACCTCACTTTTCATTGGTGGAACTGCGAATCTCGAATAACAAGATACATATAAAATTTGGTTATTTGAGAGCAACGACGAACATCACAGCAACAACTATTTATAAACCCATGTATTAATGTTTTATCTTCGAGCAGCGAGAATCACGAACAACAGAGTTTATAAATCCAGCTTTATTCTGAATCAAAAATAAGCAAAATTTCCATTAGTTTATATACTTGATTACTTTAAAGAAAATTGTTTCCATGTTGATATAGGTTGATTGAATCACCCAACAAATATGAAAGCAGATAAAGTCTCTGAATTCCATTAGAAACTCTGATAATTCTAAGAATATTGAAGAGAAGGTTCAATTACTTAATTGGTTTAAAAGATTAGATTTTCTAAAGTACATTTTTTTGTCTGGTTATTAAAAAAAATCATAATTTTGTTATCTAATATAAATAATCAAAATCGTTTATAACTATTTACTTGTTTATAATACATTTAATGAATTTTATCAAATTGCAATTTAGATAAAACTTGGTAGCATTGAAAAAATGGTGCAAATAATTTTTAAAAGTGTTATCAATATAAAAATTAATTAGCGTTTTAATATCAATCGGCACGTGTTTACTGTTTAATGTAACATAATCATGGTTTCAAGTTTAATAAATAATTAAGGTCACTATGTTCCAAAAATGTTTAATATTTGAACTGAAATTAGTTATATGTATGTATAAAAAAATTATAAAAATAGCAACATAAGAATTCAGGATAAGTCAATGGTCGCGCTCATCCCAACGTAGCGATACCGGAGCCATCATAAATTTCCTGTATTTTGTCAACTGATCAGACGGTAGCAGTCGCCATTTTTTCCAACAAAATTGAAATGCCAAATATCATGTTTTAGTTTGAAGATATTTTAGAATTATAACATGATTAGACGTTCAGCAGAATTAAGAAACGATGGATCACTCTACACACTAAAAATCGCTACCTGATCAACTTTGTTGGAACTACCAATAACAATCCAAATAAAACTAGATTCTAACTAGAAGTTCGCGTTATTTACAATAAAATTGACAATTGACAGGACGAGGGATGAAGTTTAACCAAATTTTGGACAAACTTTAACCTGGGTGATCAAATATCATAGATATCTGAATTTTTAAAAAGTGACTGAAAAATAAACGAAGTTGAAAGCGTTGTTTGTTTCACTACGGATTTTGCTTTCTAAAACATCTCGCAATGATGAAAAAACCATCTGTTAGCAGCCATCTTGTAAACAAAACGAAACTAGCGCCGCGGTAGCGTACATAAACGTATTGACAGGACGTATACCCAATACGTGTACGTATTTCATTGCATTTTAAAAAGAGTTAAGGCAATTGACGCCGGGTTTGTCGTTTATTTACATTTTAATTCATTGAGAGTCCACCTAACCCAACTTTATTGTGTTATTTCCATTTGGTTTTTTCTTTATTTTGTGCCTGAGTTTTTATTTTTTTTTTGTAGAGTTTTTTCTGTATTTTAAGTAAAATATGTTAGCAATTTTAGATTTTGGAGCGATAATAGATGAAGAAAATGATGATGATTTGGATGAGCCGTTCGTTGGTTTTACAAATTCTTCATGATGAGAAGAACTTTTGAAACAGTACACTCTACTTATAATAAAAATGAAGAAGTGAAGTAAATCGTTTAAAGAATAGTTCCAACAAGGTCTAGAGTCAGTTCAGAACTTGGCGGAGCACGCGCAAATGAAAATGTTCGTTCTAACATAACGGAATCGGTTCGGAACTAAATTGGTTCTTTGTTCCAACGTACTGTTCTGGAACTAGTTCAAGGATGGTGAAAACGGTTCGCGGTCCGAAACAAGAATTGTTGAATCGATTTGTTAGAGGCATGCGCAGTGATTTTTAATTTGATGTAGATTTGGTTTTTCAGAAGTTGAGGTTAAGTTTTCTATGATATTATTTCAATATTTTTGTATTCCAAAAAGTTTAAAAAATACAATGAGTGATTCGACGAAGATTTGGAATTATTTTTTGATGTGGGCATAGTAAGGCACTTCAGGGTGAGACGAGCACATACTCACAGATTTGCAGAAGAGTATGCATACAAATAAATTGTAAACCCTTATATTATTATAAAGAAACGTACACACAGCATTTCGTTTATTTATTTTACGAATGTAGTAGATATCATCAGACCTTGCAGTACATTCATTTTTGTTAATTTTAATTTGAAGCTAAATTAGTAATGACCATAGATAAAAGATGCATTAGGTTAGGTTGATGTAATGATAGGGTCGTTCAGTTCAGTGTTCCAACCTGAAATTAGGAACCGTTCCTATAACGCGCTTTACTGGAACATGCGCACAAATTAATTCGTAACCAGTTCAAGAACTGGTTGTTGGAACGAACCTTATATTCGAGTGTTCCGAGTTCCTAGCTCGGCTCACTACGTTTACACTATACGTAGAAACATGCAAGTTCACGTTAAACGTATGTAAATTCGTCCGAGAAGTACTTACTGCGAACGAGTTCCTGTCAAATGCCACGTTTACTTCATTCATTCATTCGTTTGGGTTGTGCTCAACACTTAATCTTTGTACCATTTCCCATGTTATCTACTTCCATTCCAGAAGCTTCATGTCTTCAATAAAGGCCACTAGTTTGACTGGAGGGATTTTTAGTAGTTGTAATGGTTGTATTAATTCCTCTTCAAAGTGCTTTCGGCTAAGTACTTGGAAGTTCTCACAGAAGCAGAGTATGTGAGTAGTTGTTTCATCATCATCATCATCATCAACATCAAGTTCACATTTTCTGCACGTAGGTTCACTAACTTTGCCAAATATCTCTTACCTAGTTTACGTTAAACGTATGTAATTACGTCCGAGAAGTACTTACTGCGAACGCGTTCTTGTCAAATGCTACGTTTACTTATTAGCGTTGAGTGATATTTAATTTTTTTAAGAATCTATCAACTAGAAGTAAGCAGTTCAAAAATAGGTCATTATAGGAATTCCTCATCATTTGCACCTGCAAAAATTCAATTTTCACATGTACTGAGTGATTTTCTGATATAGTACCAGCCTTCTATAAACGTAATTCACGGAGGGTAATTTCACAGGCCAATTTCTACCATTCAAAATTAACCTTCCCTTACGCAGGATAATTTACATGAACAGGTAAAGAAAAAAAACCGTGATAAAAAATACATAAATCACGTGCACACTCATTCGTCCTTGATTACCTGTTTCCAACAAGTTTAAAAGAACCAGCATGGTGCAAGCAAACCTCGACCCTTAACCATTTTTCTACCTGCTCTAATGTCAGTAGCGACCTCAATCAAGGTCCAAAAAGACATATGGCATCGGAAACTTATTGGATGGAAAAGTACTGAGCGTTTAGGGGTAGCCGTTAGTCATCCTATGATTTCTTCAAGTTACGTAGTAGGGCAGGACTTGCCCAAAAATATTAAAAATAAAAACTGTGAATTAGTTACGATTTTTGGAGAGGTTAGGTACGAAATTAAGGGCCGGCAACTAAAATTCCACCCATAAATTGGAAAAATTATAATTTCTTAATTTAGTGTTTATTTTGCATGAAATGTGCTGCATCCATAGATTGGATTGTAAGTATATTATAGATGGACACAAAAACAAAATTTCACAAGGTTTAATAAGGGCGTACTGAGATTATACTGTCTGACTAACCAAGCAATGGCAGAGCGATTGAAATAATTTGAATTTTTCTGCATTTTAAATAATTCTAGTGGTTGTTGATGTCAGACGTTTTCATGCGATATATACTTATGGTTTATAAAACATTTTTGCTATTCAAATTTTTTTTAAACTGACCTAGAACGTGTAAGACGCAGTCGCAGTTAATGGTAGCTTATAATATCGAACAGAACATTGATGGGAACCGTCCGTAGCGCAGAGAGTTACGTAAAGTCTGAGGGGTACCGGGTTCGAATCCCGATGTTCAGAATATTCAGCTTATAAACGGTTAACCTGTTCCAAATTATTTGGTTTTTTCAAACTGGCATTTAGGAACCGTTCTTGGAATCGAATCGAGTACTGTATAGTGCGCAAACTCGAATTAGGGATGGACACATCAACTTTATCACCCTTTCCAGAAGGTATTTTTTGTACCGTCCCAAGAACGTTACTAAAGGTTCGTTCCAACAACCATTTCGAGGACAGTTCTTGAACTAGTTACGAATTAATTTGTGCGCATGTTTCAGTAAAGCGCGTTATAGGAACGGTTCCTAATTTCAGGTTGGAACACTGAACTGAACGACCCTGTGATTACATCAACCTAACCTAACGCATCCTTTATCTATGGTCATTACTAATTTAGCTTCAAATTAAAATTAACAAAAATGAATGTACTGCAAGGTGAGTATCTGATGAAAATATATATCTACTACATTCGTAAAATAAATAAAGGAAATGCTGTGTGAACCCAAATAATTACTGACATCCGAATCACTCATTGTATTTTCTGAACTGTAAGGAATACAAAAATATTAATAGAAAATTTCTGAAAAACCAAATCTACATCAAATTAAACATCACTGCGCATGCCTCTAGCAAATCGATTCAACAATTCTTGCTTAGGACCGCGAACCGTTTTCACCATCCTTGAACTAATTCCAGAACAGTTCACGTTGCGTTGGAACAATGAACCAATTTAGTTCCGAACCGATTCCGTTATGTTGGAACGAACATTTTCATTTGCGCGTGCTCCGCCAAGTTCTGAACTGATTCTAGACCTTGTTGGAACGAACCTTATAATCAGTTGGAACGCGAAAGAAATACAGCACTTGCGCGATCGATGCCTAGATCGGTTCTATCGCCAGTTGGAACGAACCCATTGTTAAAAACTAGGAAATTGTAAGTGTATTTGGGAGCTACAGCCTTGACGCTATTTAAAAAAAACATTTTATAATTAAATTAAATTTGATACATTTGCATCACATTTTAAACTAAATAATATATTTTTGATAAACTTGAAAAAATAATTAATTATAAGTTTTAATGATGTAATATTGTTATAGTTAGTTATTTAATGATTATTAAGTATGTTAATACACTGCCGAGCAAAAAATTTAGGTCACTTTAAATAACTTGAAAAATTGCAAAGAATTTTAAAAATTAAATGCATCAGCTTATCTGCAAATTGTAAATTTACCACTGCATTTTCGTTACTTTTAAATATGGAATCAGGCAACATAATTTATTTTTTTATGATTTATTCTTGAAAAACCGTAACTCTATGTTTTAAACGAAGTTCGAATATTGTTATTGGGAGCTACATGAAGGAATACATTGAAAATTATTGAAAAATTGATAACTAATAACCCCTCTTGCATTAATGACTGCTTGCAGTCGACGAGGCATACTCTAAATTAAATTAAGGATTTCATTCTGATCCATGTTATTCCACACCTGCAAGAGCAACTCTCTCAACTCCTGGGCAGTTCTTGGAGCTGGTGTAAGCCTTCGGATACGGTGCCCTAACTCATCCCGGACATGTTCGATGAGATTCATATCTGGACTGTACGCTGGCCAATTAAACCGCCTAATTCCTACAACATCTAGATATTCACTTACAATCCTCGCAGCGTGCGGTCTTGCATTATCATGCATGAAAATGCCTTGCTCGCCCATTGTAACCATGAAAGGCACAACATGATCTTCCAGGACCTCCGTTACATATCTGTGAGCTGTTAGAGAGCCATTTTCTATGAAAACCAACTTAAGTGATACCTGCCCAAACTATAACAGACCCACCCCCCAAATTTACGTCTATGGTCAATACAAGCGGGGGCGTATCTTTCTTCGGGCCTTCTCCATACTTGTCGACGTCCGTCTGGTCCATTGTGGCAAAAACGCGACTCATCTGTAAAGAGTACCTTGCTCCAGTCATCATCGTTCCATGCCAAGTGATTACGAGCAGAATCCAATCTTGCAATTCGATGCTGGTGGTTTAATGTTGGCCCTGTAGCCATTCTTCTGCAAGACAATCAATTAGCACTAAGCCTTCTTCAAGCTGTTCATTCGCTAGCATTAACATTTCTAACCTCTTCGAGCTGATTTCGCAGCAAAACTTGACATCAACAAAAACCGATCATCTCTTTGACTCGTGAATCTTTTTCGCCCAGGTTATAAGACCTCTCTCCTGGTAGCGTTGGTACACATTTTGTACAGCACAGAGGCTCTTACCAACAATTCTGGCGGTTTCACGTTGTCCTCTACCATCAATGCTACAATTCGTGCAACGACAATATGATCTAGGGGGGCGTCCATAAATTACGTGAGGTGTTCAAGGAGGGGAGGGGGTAAAGTATAATCTTTCCAAATCTCACTTGGGGGAGAGAGGGGGTTTTAACAAATATCGCGTAATTTTTTTTCAATACAAAACCATGTAAAATTGCGATAAAATAAAGTTAAATTGAAGTAAAAAAAATTTCTAGAGTAAAAATATGGCGAAATTCGACACAATAGTGTTTGTCGTATTCGCCCGAACCTCGCCGAGCAGTAGGAATGGAGAACTATCGACGGTTTATCGATAACTATCGATATTTTTGACTATCGAAAAAAATCGATACTATATCGATAGTTGAGATGTTTAGGTGAATAATATAAATATATTTTGAAAGCTGATATGGAGTAAAAATGCGATCAAAAAATGGGAAAGAGAGAGAGAGAGATGAGAGAGAGAAAGAGAGAGAGAGATAGGAAAGAAAGAGAGAGATGGGAGAGAAAGAGAGAGAGATAGAAAAGAGAGATAGATGGGAGAGAGAGAAAGAAAGATGAGAGAGAGAGGAAGAAAGATAAGAGAGAGAGAGATGAGAGAGCGAGAGAGAGATGAGAAAGCGAGAGAGAGATGAGAGAGCGAGAGAGAAGTAAGAGAGGGGAGATAGACGAGAGAGAAAGATAGTGTATTGCGTGTGATTACAATCGTTATTTTAAACTGTCAGAATCTAAGACTGATTCCGTAAGGTTCGCAACACTCGGAATTTTGTAACGCTTTTTTTTATTTCAAAAGCCCCCATTTTGCTTATAGAACATTTTAAAAGAAAAACATTCGCCTTTGGAAGAGAAAATTGCAATAAAAAAAAATTGCTACTAAAAATCCGCCATTTTTTTCAACTTTTGACAAATTATTGACCATTTTTGATCATTTTTCAAAATATTTAACAATCTTTGACAATTATTTACCATTTTTAACAAGTATTGACCATTTTTCAAAATTTTGACAATTATTGACCAGTTTTGACAATTATTGACCATTTTTTTCATAATTTGACTACTATTCACCATTTTTGACAGTTTTTGACAATTATTGACCATTTTTGACAATTATTGACCATTTTTTTCAATATTTAAACAATTATTGACCTTTTTGACATTTTTTGAAAATTATTGACCATTTTTCAAAATTTTTAACAATTATTGACCAGTTTTGACAATTATTGACCAGTTTTGACAATTATTGACCAGTTTTGACAATTATTGACCATTTTTTTCATAATTTGACTATTATTGACCATTTTTGACAGTTTTTGACAATTATTGACCATTTTTGACAATTATTGACCATTTTTTTCAATATTTAAACAATTATTGACCTTTTTGACATTTTTTGAAAATTATTGACCATTTTTCAAAATTTTTAACAATTATTGACCAGTTTTGACAATTATTGACCAGTTTTCACAATCATTGACCATTTTTTTCATAATTTAACTATTATTGACCATTTTTGACAGTTTTTGACAAATATTGACCATTTTTGACAATTATTGACCATTTTTTTCAATATTTAAACAATTATTGACCTTTTTTGACAATTTTTGAAAATTAATGACCATTTTTCAAAAATTTTAAAAGTTATTGACTATTTTTGACAATTATTGACCATTTTTTTCATAATTTTGACTATTATTGACCATTTTTGACAGTTTTGACAATTTTTCAAAATTTTGATTATTTTTGACAATTATTGTCCATTTTTCAAAAATTTTGACCATTTCTCAAAATTTTGACGATTATTGACCATTTTTGACAATTATTGACCATTTTTTTCAAAATGTTGACAATTATTTACCTTTTTTGACAATTATTGGCCATTTTTGACAATTTTTCAAAATTCTTGACCATTTTTCGAAATTCTTGACCATTTCTGACAGTTTTTGACAATTATTAACAATTTTTGACAATTATTGACCATTTTATATTTTTATTTAACAACTATTTTCGAAACGTGGACTGAATTAGAATAATCTTTTATTAATTTAAATTGATGTATTTATTATTTAATTTTATCACAGTGATTTTAAACTACGGCAATATTCTCAAATCTCAACTATACTAGTCTTTGCTAGTCTTAAATTAAAGCAATAAAACAAATTGTTTTTTTTTGTTTTATTTTTAAATCCAACGAGTTTACAGCCAAAACACATTTTAAAAAATCTCACGTGAGATTTGGGTAGGGGGGAGGGAGTAAAGGAAAATCTTACGAAATCTCACCAGGGGGGGGGCGGGGGAGTCGAAAAATCCTAAAAAATGTCTCACGTAATTTATGGACGCCCCCTAGAGGCATTGTGGCGAAGTAAATAAACACTAATGTAAGACAATTTTTTTTTCTCACCCTGTTATTCTTAAAATAGTTTTCGTTCCAAGTAAAACGAATTAAATCATGGGTATACCCTAATATTTCAGAAATCCATTTCTCGACAAAACAACCAATTGTCTGAAACAGATAAGCAAAATATCAAAATGTCACGTAGTCTTCGAGGTCACGAAAGGGGAAAGAAAGGTTTTAAGAACGATTTGGGTTTTAGTTGCTAGAAGATAACTAAAGTGTTCACTTGAGTCGGATAAATTTAAATATATAAAATATAGTGTGTATTGTGGTGCATGTCAGAAATTAAATAGGTGAGTCTACCTCACAGAGTAATTCATTTTTGCTGTTATTTGATATTTGAATTTAAAAGATATTTTATCACATAGGGTATGTATATTTGCTAATTATTTTTAATAATAACTTTGTTTAAAGTTCTTTAATATTCAACGTTATCAAGAACATTAATTTATTGTTGCATTTCCTATTCATCCAATCCTACTGTACTGTGGAGAGTTTGTGCCACTTGCAGTTTAACTCACATACCTATACTGTATTGTGGAGAGTTTGCGCCACTTGCGGTTTGTCCATTCCTGATACAGGGTGACTTCTCACGTCACCTTCATCTCCTTCCACCCCCCTGTATTGTGGAGAGCTTGAGCCACTTGCAGTGTAACCTTATTTAGCTGTACTGTGGAGAGTTTGTGCCATTTGCAGTTTAACTCACATACCTATACTGTATTGTGGAGAGTTTGCGCCACTTGCGGTTTGTCCATTCCTGATACAGGGTGACTTCTCACGTCACCTTCATCTCCTTCCACCCCCCTGTATTGTGGAGAGCTTGAGCCACTTGCAGTGTAACCTTATTTAGCTGTACTGTGGAGAGTTTGTGCCACTTGCAGTTTAACTCACATACCTATACTGTATTGTGGAGAGTTTGCGCCACTTGCGGTTTGTCCATTCCTGATACAGGGTGACTTCTCACGTCACCCATATCTCCTTCCACCCCCCTGTATTGTGGAGAGCTTGAGCCACTTGCAGTGTAACCTTATTTAGCTGTACTGTGGAGAGTTTGTGCCACTTGCAGTGTATTATTATTTTGCTGTACTGTGGAGAGTTTGTGCCACTTGCAGTGTTTTATTATTTTGCTGTACTGTGGAGAGTTTGTGCCACTTGCAGTTTAACTCACATACCTATACTGTATTGTGGAGAGTTTGCGCCACTTGCGGTTTGTCCATTCCTGATACAGGGTGACTTCTCACGTCACCTTCATCTCCTTCCACCCCCCTGTATTGTGGAGAGCTTGAGCCACTTGCAGTGTAACCTTATTTAGCTGTACTGTGGAGAGTTTGTGCCACTTGCAGTTTAACTCACATACCTATACTGTATTGTGGAGAGTTTGCGCCACTTGCGGTTTGTCCATTCCTGATACAGGGTGACTTCTCACGTCACCCATATCTCCTTCCACCCCCCTGTATTGTGGAGAGCTTGAGCCACTTGCAGTGTAACCTTATTTAGCTGTACTGTGGAGAGTTTGTGCCACTTGCAGTGTATTATTATTTTGCTGTACTTTGGAGAGTTTGTGCCACTTGCAGTGTTTTATTATTTTGCTGTACTGTGGAGAGTTTGTGCCACTTGCAGTTTAACTCACATACCTATACTGTATTGTGGAGAGTTTGCGCCACTTGCGGTTTGTCCATTCCTGATACAGGGTGACTTCTCACGTCACCTTTATCTCCTTCTACCCCCCTGTATTGTGGAGAGCTTGAGCCACTTGCAGTGTAACCTTATTTAGCTGTACTGTGGAGAGTTTGTGCCACTTGCAGTCTAACTCATATACCTATACTGTACTGTGGAGAGTTTGCGCCACTTGCGGTTTGTCCATTCCTGATACAGGGTGACTTCTCACGTCACCCATATCTCCTTCCACCACCCTGTATTGTGGAGAGCTTGAGCCACTTGCAGTGTAACCTTATTTTGCTGTACTGTGGAGAGTTTGTGCCACTTGCAGTGTATTATTATTTTGCTGTACTGTGGAGAGTTTGTGCCACTTGCAGTGTTTTATTATTTTGCTGTACTGTGGAGAGTTTGTGCCACTTGCAGTTTAACTCACATACCTATACTGTATTGTGGAGAGTTTGCGCCACTTGCGGTTTGTCCATTCCTGATACAGGGTGACTTCTCACGTCACCTTTATCTCCTTCCACCCCCCTGTATTGTGGAGAGCTTGAGCCACTTGCAGTGTAACCTTATTTAGCTGTACTGTGGAGAGTTTGTGCCACTTGCAGTCTAACTCATATACCTATACTGTACTGTGGAGAGTTTGCGCCACTTGCGGTTTGTCCATTCCTGATACAGGGTGACTTCTCACGTCACCCATATCTCCTTCCACCCCCCTGTATTGTGGAGAGCTTGAGCCACTTGCAGTGTAACCTTATTTTGCTGTACTGTGGAGAGTTTGTGCCACTTGCAGTGTATTATTATTTTGCTGTACTGTGGAGAGTTTGTGCCACTTGCAGTAGTTATAATATTGTTTGTGGAGAGTTTGTGCCACATATTCCTTACATGCACTGGGGAGAGTTTGCGCCCCTTGCACCTTTCCTAATAACCCTAAATACTTACTATTAGGCATTTATTTTTGATCAAGTGAAGTTTTAACTTTACTTTAGTACTGATATACATAATCACAGTTCAAACACATAAGATGCACCTTGTATATTATTAATACTTTCATTAATTTTGGGGATTTCAACTATACTAATCGTTAGTTAAATAATTAATCATTATTTATGGCAAATTGAATACTCAGAGTGTTTTTCTATCTAATTCCAGGTACGTCATCTCGGTTGTTCAACCTACTTGGACCATGTCCACATGGACTGTTCAATTAAATCCAGGCATCACGTCCAGTGTCTTGTAAATAGTTATTTTCAACATTTAGATTTGTTTTATTATCTATATTATAAACAATTGAATGTAAGTACACAGTAAGTAATTAAAAGTTAAATTCTAATTAAATATATCAATCTTTACAAATTACTCATTCTCCTCAAGTCAAGTTTTTCATTCCTTACACTAAGAACAATGAAACGTCACTATACACAATAAACGATAAACAATAGGTTTTAGAGAAAAAAATTACATTTACTTGAAAAATAAGCAACGAAATATGAATGTTATGTAGAACTAATTTTTGTTGTTTGACAAAGGTTGCAAAATACGGTGTCAGAATGTGACAGACGCCAACTGTGACAAGTAGCATCCATCCAACAATATAACTTTCATCGCCTACTATGACTCCCTGATTAGTTTTTTTTTAAGTATTTGCAATTTCTTAAATTATTTAAAGTGACCTAAATTTTTTACTCGGCAGTGTATAATAAATTACTGTACTTTAATTAAAAAATAGTATCCTATCTTCATGGTATTTTATTTCTAAAGTTTTTTTATCATTATATCTAAGCACCGTTTGTTTGTTGGTCGTTTGAATAATATTTTTTAATAATCGATCCAGACAATTCCAGAAGAGCCGCCTCTGCATCCTATTGAATAAACAAAGTTAATACTATCTATTTCGGAACGATCAATTCACGCTAGCCAACCAAAATCCTCAACTACAATAGCATCAGTTTAAACAACATTTCACTGGTCTACAATACGTGAACCGTCTGAATTCTGGGACCGGAACGAATCTGTAGCTTTTCAGATCTCGGTGGTTATCAGCTGATTTTAAAACGGACTACCCGGCACCTGTCACGTACACGGTGTTTTTGTCAGGGGAATTTAGGAACGGTCTTACAAAACAGCTGAAAGTGTGCATATACGTAGCCCTGAGCTAATTTTCGAAAGAGGACGGAATATTTCTAAATGCTACGATTTTTAGGTTATCGCCATTTCATTTGAATTTATGATTAAAAGTTTGATTATTTTATGTAATTTTTGTTTTCCTCAGATATCGGAACGACATCTTTTAGATCTAATTACAGTGCTGGGTAATACATACATAATTACAATTAAAAAGTACTTTTCCAAAAAAGGAATTAATTACAATTACAAAGTACATGTCGTAAAAATAGGAATTATCAAAATTTCTTGTTTTTGTACCACGTGCATCTCGTAAACACGCATTTAAAAGTAATTGTAATTAAAAAATGTAATTGTATTTGTCATTGTAATTGGAAAAGTAATTGTACTTATGAGAACTAATTGTATTTAGATAATTCAAATAATATAATTACAAAGTACAATTCCTCCACAGATTTTGCTGCAATTACAATTCCAAATTACTTTAAGAAAAAAAAGTACTTAAGTACAATTACAAATTACATGAAAAAAGGTAATAAAATATAATATAATAAAATACATGATTAATAAAAATCCTCAGTCTCCACAATTATATGGAACTGTTAAATTACATAAAGTATCGAAACCAATTAGACTTGTAGTTTCTTACGTTAATACTCCTAATAATGAGTTAGCTAAAAAACTAAACAATATACTTAATAGCTATGGAGGTATATCTAAATACTCAATTGAAAATTCAATAGAACTAATCAAAAAATTAAAAACATACAAATTACAAGATAACTCTAAACTTATTTCACTTGATGTTACCAATACGTTCTCTAAAATTCCTCCAAAAGAGTGCATAAAACTTGTTAAAAAATTGGTAAGGGATAAAAATATCAATCCGGGAATAATATCAGATATACTTAATTTGTTTGATGTATGTATTAATCAAAATTATTTTACTTTTGATAATAAGGTATATATTCAAAATGAAGCTTTACCAATGGGAAGCCCTATATCACCAATTTTAGCAAACATTTTTATGGACAGTTTAGAAAGAAAAATCTTTGAATGTAACATTTCAAAAAATATATTATTTTGGTATAGGTATGTAGATGACATATTAGCTTGTTTTGTAGGTAGTGAACGACAATTAGATATATTGTTCAATCATATTAATAATTTACATCCAAAAATTAAATTCACATTAGAAGTTGAAGAAAATAACTCAATCAATTTTCTCGATATTAAAATTCAAAGAGTCAATAATATACTTGATTTTTCAATTTACAGAAGACCAACACATACTGATGTGACTATACCATATAGTTCTAATCATATCATGTCACATAAATTAGCAGCATATAATTCAATGATACATAAAGCATTTTCAGTTCCTATGAACAAATATAATTTTGATAGAGAAATTAATATAATTAAACAAACAGCCACATCCAACGGTTATCCATTACATATAATAAATAAATTAATTAATAAAAAAGAGGAAAAAGTGGCATTACAATTAATATTTCCTGAAAAAACTAGGGAAATACAAAATTTCAAAACCATCACATATGCTGGTAATATTTCTAATAATATTTCAAAGATAATATCTTGTTCAACAAATATAGCAATTTCTTTTAAAACAGAAAACAATGTGAATAAAAAATTGTTAAATGTAAAAACAAAAATACCCCCATTAAAAAAGTCTGGAATATATAAACTTAAATGTCCAGAATGTAGTGCT
This sequence comes from Lochmaea crataegi, assembly GCA_947563755.1. Taxonomy (NCBI): domain Eukaryota; kingdom Metazoa; phylum Arthropoda; class Insecta; order Coleoptera; family Chrysomelidae; genus Lochmaea; species Lochmaea crataegi. Next base: position 12,067,284 of record OX387427.1, read on the forward strand.
GTCTATATTGGTCAAACAATTCGAAATTTTGAAATTAGATATAATGAACACTCACGAGCATACAGATTAAAACAGCCAGATAAATCACATTACGCAAAAGATCTTCTTGACACAAAACATTCTTCAACATCTAACACAGAACTAGAAGTACTGCATATTTGTGATAAGAAACAAGAACTGATTTCCTTGAAGAACTAGAAATAAGAAGACACTTAAGAGACCCACAATATGAAGTTGTCAATGAACAGATAAATCTAGGGAGCTCTCCACTATTAAATTGTCTTCTTAAGTAACAATTGTAAAGATCAGCAGATATAGTTTTCCTTGCTTTCTTATATCATTGCACAGTTATACTGATCTTAAATGGGAAAAAGATATCCAGCATATCCCCATAGGGCTAATAATACCTAAGCTTTAATATTTGTGAAATCATATCTTCTTCTTTTTTCTATTCATATATATTAAGTCAATCACAAGATAAGTCACTTACTATTTGGTCTAGCCAAAATATTAAACATCAAGTAGGCATCACATAAAATGTAACTTCTGTCATTCTGACGATGATATGTCAATATCGAAATAATTATCAATATCCTTTAATAATTTTCATAATTTTTTTTAATTAAATAGTGGAATTAATTAGAAACAGTTAGTTGCATTTATAACATTAATATGAGTAGATTCCACAAAGTAAGGGTCCAAACAGTAAATTCGAAAAAAGTAATTGTAATTATTAATTACTTTTTAACTAGGAATTACCCAGCACTGCTAATTAACACACAAAAGATGAAATTCGTGACTATCGTCAAATCGAAAATAATATTATTTATTATAAAATAATTAACTTCCTATAATATAACGCAATTGTAATGTCAAAATAGGGTCCATAGAAAAAAAGAGAAATATAATTGAGGAACAATGACAAGTCAAAAAAGAGGCTGTGTGTTTCAAATGCTTAAAAATCTTAAATACTTTTAAATGGTCATAAATTACCCTTTATAAAGTTAATATTTTTATTATTAAACTTGTTACAGACGTCCTAGTTTTGTGCTTTATTACATTTCAAGGAAATTTGTGAGCGATAAAGGACTATGCTTCCATCTTATGGAAAATAAAAGACCACTCAAATGCGGATATTTTGATACCAACTTATTCGTCTTGAAAAATAGAACATTTGATAACATTGCGCCAATGTTGTAATTTAATTAATAAACCCACAAAATCAGTTCATTTGTCAGAAATTTTCGATTCGATTACAAAATCTAACCATTCAATAGGACTCCACCTGCTGCGGTGAAACAGAGTCGGACTTGTGAATATAGTTGTACATACGATGAATACCAGTTTCGTTGAAACAAAATAATAGGATTATATTTTTCAGTTGTATAAAGATATGATAGATTGCAATCAAATTATGTAAAAAAGGTACATCTCTCAATTGACAATCTAACATCTTTACATAAGTTTGTCATTTTGTAATAGCAGTTTATTATAACGTTTTCTATATTATAATAGTAAAATTATAATAGGTACATTTAATAACTGACCGACACGTATTTCGTAAACAATTCCGGTACAAACGAATTCCCGTCAGGATTCTTAATGATTATAAAATACAAATGAGTTCCCGTCCGACACTTGCAGGTATCTTAATCCCCCACTCGAATTGCCGTCCAGTTTATTTAATCCGCTTACAGGTAAACTAAATAGTTTTGAAAATTCCAGTAAATCGTAATATTCGTAATCCTGAATTCTAATGAAAAAGTTGAATAACCTATTGGGGTGGCTAGAGGGTCTGTCAGTACTAATTGCTATGAATATATTTTTCTAGTATATTTTCTATTATATTAAGTTGTCATTTTCGAAACGGCAGTTTATTAATATACATATTTCCGAACGTTTGTTGTCGTACGCTATAATAGTGATACACAAAATGCTTGAAGTAATACTAAGTGAAAAGGGTAAACCCTTTCTGGTTAGGTTATATGTTAGGTTAGGTTAGGTTAGCTTCTTTACATGTATGTATTTATGACTCAGTTCAGTAGTAGTACGCAATAAAATTGTAGAATTAAAATTCCGAATTTTATTCCAATAATGATATCATATAAAATAATATCGTGTAATAGTGCCAAACATAAGACATTTATAACTATTTCTTATTTCATACATCTGAAAACGGACCTCCCTTAAAACTTTTAGTGTTCACTTATTACAATTTGCAATAAATACATAGCTAGATATCAGATGATTCAGAAAATTTACCGTAATTACCATAAACACCTTTTAGACAGGTCAGTTTTCACCCTGACGGGAACTCGAGTGACGGCTTAACGTATCCTAATTATGGAACAGGTAGACTGGTTGACTGTAGTTGACGCTGCTGATCGAACTATACCTAATTATGAAGAAATATAATGACGCAAATTAGATTTCAGTTAACAGTGCATTTTATGTCATGCAAGGGAAAACACTCACCGCCATCAAAATATATATAACACAAAAACCGGCTTCGGCTATCAAAAAAATACAAAAATTAAACAAAACCCGGCTTCGGCTATCAAAATTTAATAAAGCAAAAAGGCGACTTTAGCTACCAAAAAAATATAAAAACCGGCTTAGGCCAATAAAATTTTTTTTTCAGCTACACTTCGCGAATAGAAGGTAATGAGGTCCTCAGGCACTGCCTGTGGGGGGAAGGTGGGGCGCGTAAAAGGGGATACTCTAAGAATCATACATTATTTTTTAGTATCACCCTCTACGTCTGGTTCATTACCTACACACATTTCACAAGCATTTTTGTATTAACAGTTAATAGACATTTAACATCTTGCATATAAAAAACTTTTTCCGCATCCCTATCCTATTTTTTTTAAAGAGTTACCGATGCCAATAAATACACTACAAAATACTACAAAGAAAAAACAAAATATAAAAATTAACTGATAAAATTAGGTCAGTTCAACCCTGTCTGGTTTTATTTATTCATTTCTTATCACCGCTGATATCCTTACTTCGTGGAATCTGTAATACATGTCTATTTACGTATTTTCTCTCTGTCTTACTCGTACAATCTCCGTAAGCGATTTTAAAAATAATATCATTAATTGTGGGTTTATTAATTAAATTACAACATTGGCGCAATGTTATCAAATGTTCTATTTTTCAAGACGAATAAGTTGGTATCAAAATATCCGCATTTGAGTGGTCTTTTATTTTCCATAAGATGGAAGCATAGTCCTTTACTGATGGACATACAGCGATTCTGCCAAATCCCGATTAAATACAAATGAACCAAAACAATTAATAGATCTACATAGATATAGTTCTCCCAAAAGAAAAATGATAGTGTTTGGACTCTAATGGATTGTCGACCTTTAACAACGCCTATCAAGGCTAAAATAATCTAAACGCATCTAAGATTTTCAAGTCACATTCAATGAAGATTTTTATTTAATTTCCAAATGATTGGTACGTTTTCGGTTTGTTCTCTGTATAGTACTACGAGTACCATAATTTTAAAAATCATCACCATTATCTTATTTCCGTAGTTTCCAAGTAAAATGTAAAACTAGGATAAATTATAAAACTTTTTAGATTTTAAGTTGCCTACGTGACGTTCGGCGGGTAGAATGAATATCTAGAAAGTTGAATAAAATAATTATATAAAGTGACCACGAACACGGATCGTTTTATAGAGGAAGGAGGAAGGTTCAGTCCCTTTAATGATGGGCCTCGAGCGTTGTCAGTCATAGACACGAAAGGATAATTGGTAGAGTCGTAGGTTAGGACTGATCTTTAAATTTTAAAAATTACGTACCAGGCAAAATGTAAATTATAGACAATATTAATGAAAATTAAAATGTTGTTTTGAAGCAATTTATATCATGGTATTACAATTATTTATAGACGTCAAAAAATAATAGTTCAATACTATTAAACGCTTTACAAAATTAGAAAAATTAATTTCCAAAGAGCAGACCGTCCACTAAGAAGCAACAACTACTTCTCGAGCTATATGCCCCAACAGACATTGAATTACACTTCTAAAGTAAACGGGGTTGGTATATCTGTTAAGGTATAACTAACCATTCTGGTTTGCGATTAGAAGGAATAACATCACTTGTGGGCCGGTTTCGGCGTATTGCGCCTCATCAGCACAAGGTAGATGCTGAGATGTCGCCGATATCAAACTCTTAGCATTTCCTTAACTGAGGCTAATGTATTGGTGTGGTATCAACGTAGTCTCTAGTCCAGGATTATGCTCTCAGAGCTTCTGGACGAATAGCATCTACCTTGTGCTGATAAGGCGAAAAAACGCCGAAACCGGTCCACAAGTCATGTTATTCCTTCTAATCGCAAACCAGAATGGTTAGTTATATCTTAACAGATATATCAACCCCGTTTACTTTAGAAGTGTAATTCAATGTCTGTCGGGGCATATAGCCCGAGAAGTAGTTGTTGCTTCTTAGTGGACGGTCTGCTCTTTGGAAATTTATTTTTCTAATTTTGTAAAGCGAATAATAGTATTGAACTATTATTTTTTGACGTCTATATATGACGCTTTACTAATATGACAATTATTTACAGTTAACTGTAATTAAGTAATTAAGATTGATCATTTTTGACAATTTTTCAAAATATTGACCATTTTAGACCATTTTCCCAAATTTTAACAATTATTGACCATTTTTGACAATTTTTTAGCATTTTTGACAGGTTCTGATAATTATTGACCATTTTTGACAATTTTTCAAAAATTTTGAACATTTTTAACAATTATTGACCATTTTTGACAGTTTTATATAATTATTGACCATTTTTCAAAAATTTTGACAATTATTGACCATTTTTGACAATTATTGACCATTTTTGACAATCATTGACCAATTTTGACAGTTTTGACAATTACTGATCATTTTTTACAATTTTTCACAAATTTTGACCATTTTCGTCGATTTTTCCAAATCCTAACAATTATTGACCATTTTTGACAATTTTTTAGCTTTTTGACAGGTTCTGACAATTATTGTCAATTTTTCAAAAATTTTGCCCCGTTTTCAAAAATTTTGACAATTTTTAACAATTATTGACCGTTTTTGACAGTTTTTTATAATTATTGACCATTTCTTCAAAAATTTTGACAATCTTTGACCATTTTTCAAAATTTTAACAATTATCGACCATTTTTGACTGTTTCTGACAATTATTGACTATTTTTGACAATTTTAAACCATTATTGACCATTTTTGACGTTTTTTTTATAATTATTGACAATTTTTTCGAAATCTTTTTGACAATTGTTGTAAATTTTCCAAAATATTTAACAATTTTTGATCATTTTTCAAAATTTTAACAATTATTGACCATTTGTGACTATTTTTAACCATTTTTGACAATTTTTGACAATTTTTGACAATTTTTGACAATTTTTGACAATTTTTGACAATTTTTGACAATTTTTGACAATTTTTGACAATTTTTGACAATTTTTGACAATTTTTGACAATTTTTGACAATTTTTGACAATTTTTGACAATTTTTGACAATTTTTGACAGATTCTGACAATTATTGACCATTTTTGACAATTTTTCAAATATTTTGGCCATTTTTAACAATTATTGACCATTTTTGAGACTTTTATAATTATTTTCCATTTTTTCAAAATTTTGACAATTTTTGACCATTTTTCAAAATTTTAACAATTATTGACCATTTTTGACAATTTTTCAAAAATTGTGACAATCATTGACCATTTTTTTGAATATTTAACAATTTTTGACCATTTTTGACAATTTTTGACGATTTTTGATTGGTTTTGACAATTATTGACCGTCTTTGACAATTATTGATCATTTTTGAAAATTTTTCAAAAATTTTAACCATTTTTCCAAATGTTGACAATTATTGACCATTTTTTCAAAATTTTTACAAATATTGACCATTTTTGACAGTTTTTGACAATTATTGACAATTATCGAGCAAGTTTAAATTTAAATTTCATTAGATAAGTGGATTATTCAGAAATCTGGCAACACTGTTGAGTGACGAACCCTTTTCGTAACGTTACACGTTTTACGAGTTCACTAGCCTTCTCAAAAGTCAAGTAGTTGTTCAAGTAGATGAATCCGTATTGTGGCTATGTGGTCTCAAAAATCTGGGAGGTGCATCCCCTTACATACATAAGGAGGTTAACCACTCCAGAAACTTTGTGGATCCAGTAACGGGAGTGTGCACGAAGGCCACTGGTCGTGTCTTAAACAGTATTTGAGGCGTCCAGGAGGACCAGTTTATGTGGTGGGAAGTATTTGGTCCCACTCCTAGTGCTAGATTTAGTAATGTTATCGAACAAATTTCGACGCGTTTTCCTGTGTAGATCATAGTTGACACACACATTTTTATAAGACGTTTCAGGTTAAGAGTGTGCACCGATTGGTGGTGGGTTTTAGCAGGTAGGCGATCGACCATGGCTTCTTAGAGTAACCTGTCCTTGGCCCATTAAGGGTTGAGGATGAAAGCATGGTTGGTGGAATCTGGCCACTTGGAACTCCTTCCCAAGTTCTTTAGAAGATTTCCCCCATCACAAAAAAATTAGGTTAGGTACCAATCAAACTTCGGCGCGTTATCCTCTCTAGTTTACCACAATGTTGAGTTTTATTTTGTTTATAAAGTTAGGTTAGTTTTTTTTTTAATTTCCTTCTCTCATATTTAATGATATTCTAGTTATACTTTGATCTGTGTCAGTTGGTCGGAAAGCGATGTTGAATTGAATTATAAAAACTATTGTTATGATTATTATTTTTAAAAGATATGTTATTCCTAATTATGCTAATTCGGTACAAAAACTTTTTGGAAAACTTCATGTGGAATACAAATTATTTGATTTTTTTGTCTATCTATATACATACATATTTATTCCCTTCCCCTTCTCGAAAAATTTGTATTCCACATGAAGTTTTCCAAAAAGGGGAAGGGTAACCCTTTAAATCTTCATACTATGAAGCTCTTTATCAATTATTTGTTTTCTGTCGAAGTCCAAATATTTCTAGCATGTTCTCTTCTGCATCAATCCCGTTTAAATTTAGAAGTCTGAAGGTGATTCTACCATTTTATTATTTATTATTTAATATTTTAGTTGATTTTTACATTGATATTAAATTTCTCTGATTTTTTAAATAATTTTCAAAAATTAATTCCATTTATTTATATCGCAACGCCCCTCAATTTTTTCTTATCTAACCTTCCTTTTCAAATTTAAAATTTTCAATTGGTTTATCCTAAATTTTGACATGCGTTAGATAACATTTGGAATTGACTTTATCTTCTTTTTTAAATAATTGACAAAAACCTTCATCATCTGTTATATCTACACAATTCTTCTTTTTTTTTTAAATAATTAACACAAAACTTCACCATCTGTCATATCTATACAGTACATTACAAAAGCGTACTACGGCATTTACTGGAAAAGGAAAAGCATACTATGCCATCTGTTGGAAAACTGACAAATTGAACCAATCAAGAGATCAAGAATATCTACGCTTTTCGAAATCTAGTTAGAATCAACCCTCAAGCAATATGTAAATACAAGCTATTCACTCCATGTTTTATGGATGATCAAGTTTAACAAACAACCTTCAAAGGGTCGATTTAGGGATGCAAACTAACAAAGGAACATGAATGATTGTTATTTTAAAGTAGTTTTAATTTCTAAAAACCAAAATCAAAACAAATTAGAAAGAGTAAAATATTAATTGTAAAATATGATCATGTAACCAGAACCAGACAAGGGCGGATTTTTGACGGATGTTTAAAGGTATTTTTGTATACTGTGTAGATTCCATCACAGTAGATACTTAGAAACAAATCAAATTATCAGAGCTGCTAAAATATATGAATAAAATAACAGAGAGTGAAACTCTTGTCTATTTCTGTCTGGAATTGCGAATTTTGTTCGTTGCATCCGTTCCAAGCACTTGCAAATGAAAGATGATAATCAGCGAACTAGCAGGGATACATTTAAAAAACTTTTCAATCAGACAGAGGCCATCGCAAATGAAATGGGTGCAGAAATCACTGTCAGAATCACTGTCCGATCAGTCAGTTGAAGAATATTACCGACTTTCAGTATATATTCCTTTTCTAGATTATATGTTGAGTGAAATGTCATCCAGGTTCCCTCTAGCGCTTCCATGTAAAGAATCGGACAGTTGCAGAAGTTGCTGTCCCATAACTTCAGCGACGAAGATGTAGAGGATGTTTTGCAAGGTGCTGAAGTATGAGTTCGTTAGCTTTGAAGGGAGATCTAAAAATTTGGTAATAGATGAAATAAAATATCCCAGTATCTCCAGCAGATGTCTACAAGGTGCTGCCAAATATTAGAACTCTTTGTCAATTGCTATGCACTACCATTGTATAAACCTAACCTAACCTATCTTTATACAATGGCACTACTAATAGCCGAGCCATCTTTCTCCACCTTACGTCGATTAAAGTCATATCTTCGCAACAGGATGACAGAATAGCGTTTGAATGGATTGGCTTTAATGGATATCCATCAAGACGTTGCGGCAAACATGGACGCTAATGAAGTGCTGGACATCTTTAGCAGGAAACATAAAAGAAAACTGTCTTTATCAAACATTTAATTTTTCTATTTTTTTACACTTTCATAAATCTTCCTATACAAACTTGAACTTGTAGAAATAAACTTGAAGAATGATACTTTAAGTTTATTTCTAACAGTTATTGTTGATTTTTTTGACCGTCCGCCCCTTGTGTCCCTCCCTGAAAAAAATCCTGGATTCACCCTTGGAACCAGAGATACTGCTGAAATTGTATAGTATAGTGCTTTGCGGTTTCTACTATAACTTGCAACGCACTATAGCGCTTCTGTATATTTTTTTATGCAAGCGAGTATTATAAACGTTCTGTTTATGTATCTCTTAAATTGCATTCAGTTTTCTTGAAATTAAGGTCTATTGATGCTTTAGTTTATTTTCTGGAATATTGCTCATAAGCTGACGTTATTTTTTTTTCAAAATGAATGTAATGAAATTAACCTTATTCACGATTAATAAATAACTATAATTAAGGAATTCATTCTTCATTTCCTAAGAATATAAATTGTATCTCTTTTAAATTATACAGGGTGTATGATAGATCGTTAGAAAATATTAAAAATACCCTAATAAAACGTTTCTCTAACCTTCTTAGTTTGTGAGATACAGGCTGTTTTGAAGGATGCAGAAGAAATACACATTTTATTGCATATCTTCTCGGGAGATGAAAGTACAAATTTAAAATTTTTTGTAGATTACTGTCTCTTCAAAACACATCAACAGTATTAATTCTGTCAAATTCTAATGAGCCAGTGGCGTGGTACGAGGGGTTCGTAAACTTTTATCGTACCATATTTTTGAAACACCCTGCATTTAAAGCTGAAGACTTTTGTCTGCAATTCTGCAATTCATAAAAAAATGTCTTACTGCAATAAAAAGATAAAAATCTTGAAAATGGAGTGTTGTATCGAGTTCAACAAACAGTACCTTTTATGTAGGAAATTTAATAAACGTTATAAATGAAACTAAGTAACTGTTTCTAATTAATTCCACTATTTATTGAAAAAATTATGAAAATTTTCAATATCGAAATAATTATCAATATCCTTTCAAAATTTTCATAATTTTTTCAATAAATAGTGGAATTAATTAGAAACAGTTAGTTTCATTTATAACATTAATATGAGTAGATTCCACGAAGTAAGGGTCCAAACAGTAAATTCAATTTAATAAACGTTTACGAACCCCTCGTACCACGCCACTGGCTCATTAGAATTTGACAGAATTAATAATGTTGATGTCATTTGAAGAGACAATAACCAACAAAAAATTTCAAATTTATTATCTCCCGAGAAGATGCAATAAAATGTGTATTTCTTAGGCATCCTTTAACAACCTGTATCTCATAAACTAAGAAGGCTAGAGAAAAGTTGTATTTGGGTATTTTAAATATTTTTTAACGATCTATCATGCCTCTAATTTACGGTACACCCTGTATAATGTCTAATATTAATCTTTTATTTTGAACTTTTGTAATAAAATATTATACATTGAATAATATTTCGAAGTAAGTAAACAACATTTTTTAATGTTGTTTGTCAGGAAATTTCTTATCAATACTTTTATTTTTTTAACAATCCATACATTAGGTTCATATTTTTATATTTCTTCATTAAGTTTGTAAAAAAAAGTTTTATATCAGAAGCATATAAAAATTGAACTCTTTAAGCACCGCATGTCATCTTAGGGTGAATTAGAAAAGAAGGCTAGAGAAAAGTTGTATTTGGGTATTTTAAATATTTTTTAACGATCTATCATGCCTCTAATTTACGGTACACCCTGTATAATGTCTAATATTAATCTTTTATTTTGAACTTTTGTAATAAAATATTATACATTGAATAATATTTCGAAGTAAGTAAACAACATTTTTTAATGTTGTTTTGTCAGGAAATTTCTTATCAATACTTTTATTTTTACTGCACAAGAATCAAATCTTCCCCCAACCACATCCTTGTATAGCGCCCTATCTTGGTTATCAGTATAATGTTGGTAAAAAACAGACTATATTGAAATATTTGTCTGCCACAAAGTTTTATATCTTCAAAAATACCATCTGTCATTGTTGTAATGAATATTGGCGACAGGAGGTAGTCAATATACATATAAATAGAGACAACGTACTTTCTTTGTTAATCTGACAGTGACAAATAGTTGATTTTGTTGTTTAAGTTGAAAGCAATTTTTGTGTCCGAGACGTTACGACTACCTGGCACTCACTAAGTATATTCAAGTTTAAACAGGATAAACTTATAACAATCCATAAATTAGTTTCATATTTTTATATTTCTTCATTAAGTTTGTAAAATAAATTATAGTTCAAAAAAACTAAAAAACACACTTTAGAGGTGTAATCGAACTAAATAGTTCAAAATAATTCTTAATTTAAGAATAAAATGATTAACGAGAAAATGTACTACATTTATACACTAACTCTGCATTTCGGAATAGAAATAGTAAGAAATTGTAACAATTTATATTGAGCACCCCACACTATTACCACAATGACATTAATTTTCTCGTTTATCATTTTATTCTTAAATTAAGAATTATTTTGAACTTTTTAGTTCGATTACCTCTAAAGCGTGTTTTTAGTTTTTTTGAACTATAATTTATTTTTCACTTTTTAGTACTATATAAAAAACTTTCGAATTAATCTGAGCGTTTAAAGTGACTAAAAATCGAGTTTAAAGGTCGCTTTATAAATTAAACACCCTAAATATTTTTCAACACACAAAAAAAAAATTTTTTTAGCCGTGAACGGGATTAGAACCCACAACCACAATCGAAGACGCGCACCTTAGCCAGCTCGGCCAACGAACGTACTAAAATTGTTTGGATATACTAACAGTTATAATACAAGCCACTTGCTAAAAACTCACAAACTCACATAGAGGTGAAGCTAATATAAGCGAGTTAAAAAAGTTTTCAGTTTCAGAAGCATATAAAAATTGAACTCCTTAAGCACCGCATGTCATCTTAGGGTGAATTAGAAATCAAAGGGTGCGTTATGGGAACTATTAGGGTTCTTTTTTGTGTTAGTTGGGGTATCTTTGTCTTCGTTGACAATAGTCAATAGCTTCAAACCCTAACACTCTGCAACGCTTGTTGTCACAAAACGATATGATAATAATTAACAAATCACCACAGGAGGTCTTTGGGGAATCATTGGCGTAGCAATATGGGAATGTTTGATTGATGATATATGTTTTTCACAAAATTTTTAGTAAAAATATCAGCACAGTTACGTGAAAAGAAAAATAAGTCAACATTAGCAATTTTGAGATGCAGTTTGTGGCAATCTACAGAGTAAGAGTGGTAGTTTGATGGACCATATAAGCAAAATTTTCAAAATTTTATTTACATATTTGTTGAACGGTTAAACTGAAAAAAATATTTTTTTATTCTTTTTCTCAAGATTGATTGTTGAAAAATTAATTTCAACTTCCGTTACGAATTATAAAAGGATATGCCTTCAAAAATTACACATTAAAAAAAAATTTTCAATACGAACATTAGAAGCCGAGAAAACGAAAGTCAAAGTTCGCTAGGCACTGACAAAAAGGAATTTTAAGTTCGTAATTGTTTCATTAGGTTATTCAATCCAATCAGTAAATTAATTATTTTTTTCATTTTCGTTGTACCACTGCATGTGTACAAAAGGGCCAATTATTCCAGCGCGCGCAACGAAACTATAGCGCGGCAGCGATTAGGCGACATGGTGAGGTTTAATATAACCTAACAAATCAATCACGAACTTGAAATTCCTTATATATTTCTGTAAGAGTCTAGCGAACAATGACTTTCGTTTTCTCAGCTTCTAAGGATCGTACTGGAATTTTTTTTTTCAAAATGTGGGATTTTTGAAGGTAAATCCTTCAACGGAAGTTGAAATTAATTTTTCAACAATCAATCTTGAAAAAACGAATATGGTCTATTAACACATTGAGCGCCACTTCCTTCATATATGACAGACGCTGATGATTCTTGGGGGAATATGTCCGGCATATATGCATATATGGAGAATTTGAAATAAAAATAAAATCGATAAACTATTTGTTATTTGAATTGAAACACTCCAAACATATTTGAGGTTCTTCTGGGCACTTGTCACAATAGGTGTATACCATTTTTGCTCGACTTTTAGCAATTTTTCTACCTGTAGATTTGTTTAGTATGGCATAGCAAATACTACAACATCTTCTCAGTTTTTTTCCTTGCGCATTCAATCGAATTTTCAAAATATGCGCTTTTCCTTGAGATGATCATTTTTCTATTTTTTGGGCGTTTTCTTCCTTCTATTCCTAGTACTGCTCGACTAATGTTTCGCAAAAAGCGCGAATTGATATTTTCTTCTTAATAGTTTTTTTGAACACCACTGCTGGACCCAATAAAAACTCTATGCCTAGCTTTCTGTACCATTTGATGCCTTTGCGCAAAGTGGTAACATACGACGTCATCTGATCGGACAAATCAATTCCGCCTTTCCCTTTATTGTAAGCCAGTACTGCCTAAGGTTTGGTGGTAGCTTTCTTCTTCTTTCGACTCTTATTTTGGGCTTCTTTTTCAGGAACATCAATTGGTTGAGGTTTCTTCTTCTTTCGACTCGTTTTTTGGGCTTTTTTTCCAGGAACATCAATTGGCTGATCTTGGTCTGCTGGCGGAGTAGATCTGAATGGTTGGTTGTTGTTGTGACAGTATTATCGGCTTGGCTCGTTGATGGTTGGTCTAAATATGAACCAGGAATGTTATCAGGTGACTGTTGGGACTGATTACCATTCTTACCCTGTCCATTGCAACAAACCGCATCTCAAAATGGCTAATGTTGATAAAATAAAAATATATAAATAGGTAAAGTCAGCAATTTGAATTTTCAAAATTTGTTAACGCCAGACCTTTAGAAAACATTTTCTCTATAATTTCCTTATATTATCATCTTTATTTTGTCATTTTCATTATACTGCCGCTTAAATAAACAAAATTTCAAATTGTTCAACAATTTTTGAAAAATTAGGGATTGAATTTTTTTCTGAATCTACTTTTATCATGTTATAGAGCATGAGATTTCATACAATTTCAATGTCTACAATTTTTTTCTGCAAGTAAAACTAAAAGAAATACCATCGTAAAAGACTCAAATTTCTAGTTCTCTACGCTTTACTTGCAAGCTGCGTCGCAAGCTCCAGCGAAATTTATTCGAGAATTTAGGAAAATGATTAGGGGTCGATATGTTTTCGATTAGGGACATAATATTCCTTATTGGAAACATTTGATGTTAGGTAAATTCTTCAACAGTACTTCCCCGGACTATAAACCAAAATTAAAGTCTAGAGAAGCGAAATTATTGTTTTTTTAAATATAAACATTTATTTGTTTTTTTATTTGATTGGCCTATTTTTCCAATAGACACGTGCTTAGTCATTTAGGGGGGGCACGCTCGACCCTTGAAACAAAATTATATTTTTTATATAACAACGAAAAATTATATTTAAAAATTTATTATTTATTACAATATATAAGAAAAGAATTTAAATATTTTAATTTAATGTCACTCAAGGTTAGGCTAGTAGGAATTAGGAATTTTGGTGTTGTATTAATTTTAGTATTTCCAAGTTTTAAAAAAGGAGGTCTTAATTCGAACTTCGTTGTTTATAAATTGATTTCAATTGTTCTTTTTGCATTAGATTCAGATTGTCTATATAAGGTGGTATAGCCCCATGGTGGCATTTCAATTTCATAAGAATTAGACCTTGAACTTCGAAGATATACACCAAGAAAAATGTATGGTCTATGACAATTACAAAAAAATATAAGTACGTAACTATGATCAGAGACGTATTAGTGTAGCTCGAATTTCATCGGGATTGGACTTTGAACACCTCATTGTTAATATAAAATATACTGTACTTGAGGGGGTTAAAAGCAAAACGGGTAAAGTCCATTTATGTGAGGTTCGAGAAAAGGGCAAAAAACTACTGGTGCTTCATATTAAGCATTATCACTTGCAAATTATGAAAATTATGTTTAGGACGATAAATAAATTATTGCTTAAAATACACAAGTTTGCAATCATGTCAGAACAGCTTTTACAGGATTTTAAAAATGGATTTTTTTTGGTTTTGCGTCAAAAATCTGGACTTTATTTCTTTTGCATAGGAAAACAGTTTTACACACATAATTTTGACGCTTCTTCAGTCGGGCCATACATATCTTCGGTCATGTTTTGAGGTTCAGGGTCATCAGGACGACCTTCACATGAAGCGAGAAAGTCTACATAAAATTTTAAGGGTTTGATTTCCACTCGGATCCAAAATGCAATATAAGAAGTTTTTTACATCATACAATGTCTTATTATTTACAGCAGTGTTGTCTTTGACAATCACTGAAGGGTTGATGATGGACACCTTTTTTTTACCTTTCATAAGAGATTTGAAGTTTCCACAGCCGTGGTAATAAAACTCTTCTCCTTGGACAAGAATCATCTGACGTGAGTTTGTTGAATGCTTGAAGATGTATGTATCTCTTACAGGGTTTGAATTTGAAATACCATTGCGAAAGTGGCTTAAGATAGTTTGATGCCTTTTGCTTCCTGTCTAAAATCTGTAGATTGATTCCTGGTTGTCTAATGGTTGCATATTTTTCGATAATGTTTATGTAGCCCTGAGGATTCTCAATAACTTCTAGTTTTTTAAACTCTTTCTCACATAGACCGAATAAAGGAGTGTTCTCGTACCGGAAAAATCAACTCCACTTCTTCGACGTTGTAACATAACTAACATAGTTTTATTTTTATTTTGGCCCCCACATCCATCAGCGAATAGTCTTACCTTCTTAATCCCGGATAAATCTAAATTCTGCAAGCAATGGTAAATACATGAAGCTACCTCATTCGAACCTTTTGGGTAGGTTCCTTCTGTCCATACATAGCTAAAGCAGTTGTCACGAGACATTTTGCTTTGAGAACTACCAACAACAATTGAACAGGTAAAGTTGACGCCAGTAGTAGCTTCTTAATCTGGAATTTTAAGATTAGCTAAATTTTTCTGGCAATCAAACTTCTTTTCCTCGCTTTTGATGCAGATACTACAGAAGGTAATTGTTCCATTATAATGAAATCACAATGTAATTACACTATTTTAATATTAATAGTCACTATTTACTTCACTTTACAGCAAGCCAAAAGATTTGTAATTCGTCGCGGTGGACTTTACCTTCTTTGATTTTTAAGTGCGGTGGACTGTCTTATTTTTGCTTCCAAACTGTAATTTCCAGCGCTAAAATGTAGTGGATTTTATCTCTTTTGCCAGTTCTTGATTTGTCGCACTGATACATTACTATTTGAACAATTTATTCCATTATTTTGCTTTTAACCCCCTCCTTATCTAATTTTTGGAAACAGATATTCCTATAAAATTGTTTGTATTTGTTGTGGAAAGTTTAGTCAATTTATTTTAAAATCAGAAGCTATATATCAGTCCCAGTGTTAATTTAAAAATAGTTAATGTATTTGGTGAGTTCCAATCGATAATATACCTAAATAAAATTATTATAAAACTAGGTCGTATCGTTTTATTTGCTTAAATTATTCCAAGATCGCAGTGACTTTTAATGTGGAATTAATGTCGTTTTCTTTATTGCTGGAAATAAAATGAATAACGCTCTTCCGGCAAGATACAACCTGGGAATAATATGCTTTTGAAATAAATTAAAAAGTGATTTTAACTTCAACAAAACAACTAGTTGTTTTTATTTTTATCACCACCGATTTTTCCAAATACTAAAAATTTTCTGTATTTGTAGGATTTTTTTCCCATCAAAGCAATTTTATTAAAATCACATTGGATTAATATGGTGAAATTTTCGTTATTAATTTGTTTAAATGTATACAAAACACAAACAAAAATAAACTAAATTGAATCCAAAGGTCCCCACATGGGAAGACGTTCAAAAATCTCTGGATGTATTAATTGAAAAGGAATATATTGACTGTAATAAAGATACAGAATAATCGTCAAAAATGGTCAATAATTGTTAAAATTTTTAAATATGGTCAAAAATTGCAAAGAATTGGGAAAAATCGTCAAAAATTGTCAAAAACTGTCAAAATTTTGAAAAAATGGTTAATAATTGCCAAATATTTTAAAAAATTGTCAAAAATTTGGAAAAATGGTCAATATAATTGTCAAAAACTGTCAAAATTTTGAAAAAATGGTCAATAATTTTAAAAGACTCAAAAATGGTCAATAATTGTCAGAATCTGTCAAAAATTGTCTAAAACTGTCAAAAATTGTTAAATATTTTAAAAAATTGTCAAAAATAGTCAATAATTGTTAAAATTTTGAAAAATGATAAAAAATTGTTAAATATTTTGAAAAATTTACAATTGTCAAAATTTTTGAATGTTGTCAAAAATGGTCAATAATTGTCAGAAACTGTCAAAAATGGTCAATAATTGTTAAAATTTTGAAAAATTGTCAAAAAAGGTCAATAATTGTCAGAATCTGTCAAAAATTATCTAAAACTGTCAAAAATTGTTGAATATTTTAAAAAATTGTCAAAAATAGTCAATAATTGTTAAAATTTTGAAAAATGATAAAAAATTGTTAAATATTTTGAAAAATTTACAATTGTCAAAATTTTTGAATGTTGTCGAAAATGGTCAATAATTGTCAGAAACTGTCAAAAATCGTCAATAATTGTTAAAATTTTGAAAAATGGACAAAATTTTTTAAAATTTTGAAAAAAATGTCAATAATTATAAAAAAATATCAAAAATGGTTATTAATTGTTGGAAATTGTCAAAATTTTTGAAAAATTGTCAAAAATGGTCAATAATTGTTAAAATTTTGAAAAATGGTCAAAAATTGTTAAAATTTTGAAAAAATTGTCAAAAATGGTCAATAATTGTTAAAATTTTGAAAAATGGTCAAAAATTGTTAAAATTTTGAAAAAATTGTCAATAGTTATAAAAAAATGGTCAATAATTGTTAAAAATTTTTAAAAATGGTCAAAAATTATCAAAATTTTGAAAAAATGGAAATTGTCAAAAATGGTCATTATTTGACAGAACCTGTCAAAAATTCACAATAATTGTCAAAAATGGTCAATAATCCTTAAAATTTGGAAAAATGGTCAAAATTTTTGAAAATTTGTCAAAAATGGTCAAAAATTGTCAGAACCTGTTTTCATTAATGTCTAACTACATTACATCGCAAAAAGTAACGGATTGGAATAATCTAAATGTTTCCACGGAAACTCGATGGGTGGAAGTATTCAAATACTTTCACGCCAACAATCTTCAGCATGAAATCTCTTCTATTTTAATTAAATATATTTTATGTTTGCCTGCTACAAATGCTCCAGTAGAAAGAGTATTTTCCATGATGAACAAATTGTGGACATCTGAGAAAACCCAGTTACAAATTTCAGTTCTAAAGGCGATGTTGATAACTAAGGGGAATATAAAAAACGTGCCAAGAGTTTCATTTTTACTTAAAATCATCACCAGCTATATTAAAGCAAAGTTGCTCCTCTGATTTCATTAACTACCTCTTAATTGACCTAAATAAACCAATGTTTTATTGGTTTAAATGGTCACATTAGTAATACTAATGCCCGTTTGCACCGTTTACTTACCTTACAGTTTGATTTTGGTTTTGGTAATTTTCTTCATTAGACTCTTCATAACACATTTTTTCCACAATCTGAACATCTACTGCCACTATTGAAAGTGTACTCTGGTGTTTAGATAGTGGATGTATTTCACATATGAGTGGCAGCAAAGACAAATTTTATTTTATTAATGATGAAAATGGTATGTTAAAATTAGCGTCTAATAGTTACATTACAAGAGTTCAAGGAAAAGGAAGAGTTACAGTAAAGACAGAAAATGATACTTTTAATTTAAATGAGACTTTATAATATGTACCAGAGCTTTCCGTAAATTTGATGCCAGTTGCTAAAATAACTGATAATAACTACTCTGTGCATTTTACAAGAGCGATAGCGATGGTAAAAGATAGTAGAAATCAACAATTAAAAAGGTCTAAATTGCTGCCAAAACTGTGACGCGCTGTAAATCTGTTCATGCAACGTTCCGAAAAACCTTTTAAATTATGATTTTCTACCACTTGTAGTAAGCCCAAGTAACTATAAAATGAAAAAATATAATATTTTAGGTCCTAAAATGGCACTTTTGAGCTACTACTATCAGTAGAAAGTTTGTAAACTGCTTCGATTTCCTAGTATTCGCGGGTGTCAACTGCTTAATCTCCTGGCGTAAATTGACGTTGTTGGAAATCGAAACATAAATTTTAATTATTTCAAACACAATTTGGTGTGGAATTTTCTTACCGTATACCACACGAGGTCAAATGAAATCCTGAAATTTTTCCGAGCTCATGAATATTTTGAAAATTATCCCGAGTCGAAGACGAGGGGAATTTCCGGAAATAATTTGTCCTCTAGTGGTATTACTAGTGATAATATTTCTCTACAACACAATTCACGCACACCCCTGGACGTTCTAGCCCAGGTCGGGCCAGATGTTCAACATTTTTATGTCCCAGTTGGCCGAGTTAAAACTGTCCGGTTACTTCGTTATATTATGCCAAATACTGGACTGGTTGTATTAGCTTTTCATTGCAGGGCTGCTATGTTGCCAGCTTTTCAAAATTTTCTTAAATATATCTATTACATAAAGTTGTTTTTAATTATTTATTCTTTTTCCAGCAATTTTAAGCGACTTATTTTATTGCTTACTAATAAATTTATATTATGTATATTTGTCGGTATTGGGTATGTGTCTCATCCATGCAATCCGGATTAGAATCTGACCAGTACCGACAATTATGTCGGTTAAGAGTGCCATTTAGACAGAATGTAGCTTCATCACTAAATATGAGGGATTCTAAGAAATTGTTTTGATTACCAATTTTCTCTAGAACCTTTTCACAAAACTCCAATCTTCTACCGAAATCATCTTCAGCTAATTCTTGGTGGTTCTGCCTACATATGGATGAAACTTATTTTTATGTAAAATTGTTTGGACCGACTTCCTACTAATATCATGATTTCTTGCCAATTCATATGTAGATGTACGGGGATTTTGTTGAATATCCAACAGGACATCTAAAGTCTTATCTTCGGTTGTGGCAGTTTTTGGTCTGCCAGACCTTGGACGGTCCTGTACGCTACCGGTTTCATTAAATCTATATACTCATTACTCTGGAAACTGTAGATCTACTTATAGGGGCACGTTGACCATTTAAATCATTGAACAAATGACTTACTTCTTCATAAGTACGTTTTTTATCACCATAACCAATTAACATTAGTATCTGGATTCGTTCTTTTTCTGATAAATACGCCATTCTTAAATTTAAACACTGTAGATGCCTTATACAAACACTAACTAACTTTGCTAAAAAGACTTTGACACTTTAAGACTTTTTTTGACAGTTTTTGATATACTGTTTTGTTTCACATTAACCATTTACCAGTGGCGTACCAACAATAGTACAAAATACAAGTAAATGAATAGAACTGCAATTTTACAGGATATTTTCTTCGTGGTGTTGTACTTATTCGCTATTTTTGGAAAGAGGAAGAAATAAGCTTTTCTGTGATATATCACTCGATCTACGTTGCCATTTAAAAAAATTCAAGATGGCGGCGGTACATTGAGTTCTGACGTCACATTACTTTGACAGTTCCTCTAAAAAACGAAGAATACAATACCGTTCATAACCCTAAAATTTAATAATTATATGTTTATTCTTTTCAAAGAAAATGACTTGGTGCCAGACTTTCTCGCTACCCTGTATAGTTAACGTTTGTATGTCATAATTAATATCATCCATATAAATGCAAATAAAACAAAGGAAATCAGCATTTTTTACCAAATGCGAAGTGTTGTTAACAACCCCCCAAAAACCCATAAACAATATTGCTTTGTCACAGTTTTTAGCTGTCAGCTGTCAGCTGTCAACACAAATACAACACAAACTAGTCCTTTTAAGATTACTTTATTTTATGGTTGTCATAAAGAAAACGGTGCAAACGGACATCTATCTCTTTCTTTTTTTTAATGATTCGTAGCAATATATTTTCTAATTTTTAGTTCATCCAGGAAATCAAGTTCTAGTTTTTTTTTTATCACATGTGGGCTTTGTGGTATTTTGTTGTTTTAGTAATTATCATTTTTAGAACATAGTTAGCGAAAGCATCAACAAATTGACCTTGATTATGGTCAGAACATTATTAATATTATAAAAAAAACCTAAAAATAAATACTTTCTCACGGGGTACTGTACTGGGACTCAACAAGTACCATCATCAACTGGTTAAGTATAAAAAAATAGCTTAATCTGTGCTCAAACAAACACAGTTGGTACTGGAAATCGAATCCACGGTTAAGGCCGGGACCCACAGAAACGCACCGTCCCGATTCAAGAGTCGAGTGTTCTGGAAGGAATGTGCGATTGGTCGTGATACTGTAATGCCTGAAAATAACATTGTGCTAGTCTTTGATGATCAACACTCGGATCGGACACGGTGCGGTTAAGTGTGTTCCGGCCTTTACACAAGTGCAAATTTTTAAAACGTAACCACCTCGCCACTTACTTAGTGGAATAGTAAACCAGTTGGAAAGTTACGGTAAAAGAAAGATATCGATAAAATAGTAGATGGAAACAAGATAATTTTAGCAGAGTTAATAATAGTTATTTGTGTATTTAGAGCGTAAAGTAACGGTTTTTCAAATTAGTGACCATTTTTCAAAATAATGACAATTTTTAACCATTTTCGACAGTTTTTGGCACTCATTGTCCATTTTTGACAGTTTTTAAAAATAATTGACAATTTTTAACCATTTTTGATAGTTTTTGACCATTTTTGACAATTTTTCAAAATCTTAGACCATTTTTCAGAATTATTGACCATTTTTGATTATTATTGACAATTGTTGACAATTATGGACCATTTTTCCAAATTTTTGACCATTTTTGACAATTATTGACCATTTTTGACCATATTTCAAAATTTTTGACAATTTTTTAAAAACTTTAACAATTTTTGATAATTATCAACTATTTTTCAAGATTTTGACAATTTTTAACAATAATTGTCCATTTTTTACAGTTTTTAACAATAATTGTCCATTTTTGACAGTTTTTGACAATTATTGGCCATTTTTGACAATTTTTCAAAATTATTGACCATTTTTGACAATTATCGAGTATTTTTCAAAATTTTAACAATTATTCACCAATTTTGAAAATAATTGTCCATTTTTGACAGTTTTTAAAAAGAATTGACAATTTTTAACCATTTTTGATAGTTTTTGACCATTTTTGACAATTTTTCAAAATTTTTGAAAGTGTTATTGACCATTTTTGATAGTATTTTACAATTATCGACCATTTTTCAAAATTTTAACAATTTGTGACAATTATTGACCAATTTTGACAATAATTGTCCATTTTTGACAGTTTTTAAAAATAATTGACAATTTTTAACCTTTTTTGATAGTTTTTGACCATTTTTGACAATTTTTCAAAATTTTAGACCATTTTTGAAAAGTATTGACCATTTTTGATAATTATTGACAATAGTTGACAATTATGGACCATTTTTCCATATTTTTGACCATTTTTGACAATTAATGACCATTTTTGACCATATTTCAAAAACTCTAACAATTTTTGACAATTATCAACTATTTTTCAAAATTTTGACAATTTTTAACAATAATTGTCCTTTTTGACAATTTTTCAAAAATTTTAACAATTTTTGACCATTTTTGATAGTTTTTGACAATTATCGACCATTTTTCGAAATTTTAAATTTTTTTGACAATTATTGACCAATTTCGACAATAATTGTCCATTTTTGACAGTTTTTGACCATTTTAGAAGAAAAATTTTAAATTTTGACAATTGACCATTTTTGACCATTTTTCAAAATATTTGACCATTTTTCAAAATTTTTTGACAATTATCGACCATTTTTGACAATTATTGACCATTTTTGTCAATTAAAACCATTTTTGACAGTTTTTGGGAAAAATTGTCAATTTTTAACAGTTTTTGATAAAAATTGTCCATTTTTAACAGTTTTTGACAATAATTGACAATTTTTGACAATTATTGCCCATTTTTGACCATATTTCAAAATTTTTGACAATTTTCATATAATTTTATTTAATTTTTAATCTGATAAATTGTTAATTATTCACCAAATAAATTGTTAATTATTCACCAATTGAGTTAATTCGGAGGGCGTGGTTTGATTAAATAAGCGAGCGAAAAAGATTACTTTTTTGCGCTAGAGCGTAAAGTAACAATTCTCGGCATTTGTCGACTTTACGATTTCATTCGAATATAGTAATTAGTCATTTTACGCGCGACTGTAGAAAAACATATTTAAATAAATAGTTGAAGGGCTAACTTTCCCATTCAGAATAAACAAATTTCTAAACGTAAATTATCTATAATCTACCAATTAGTTAACAGTTTCACCGGCAAAGGGACGAGTGCAATGCGTACCTACAACTGTTTTTTTTTTCTAACTTTCACTTTATTTTAATAAACGAACAAAGACCAGAAACATAAAACATGAGAGCAAACTAATAGTTAGGTACCTATTGAAAACTAGAACGGATATGAATAAATAGTAGGTACATATAGATAATTTTTTTTTTTTTTTTTTATTCGGTTATTTAACGTCGGTCTATTTCTGCAACTTAGGCTAATCACCGACGCCGGGAGCACTCTACCCCTAACCGGAAATTTTGCCGAATCCACTAGTGTTCCAACCAGTGGTAGGGATCTTTATCGAGCCCAACATCCATGGACTCGGGACCTCGGTTTTACGTCTCATCCGAAAGACGGCATATCTCCATTATACCTCGTGCTCATTGGTATAATGCCCGCGAGCTGTGATATGCTACTGACCCTAGTAATCTACGGTGCTTCGCTGCAGGCTGTACGGGCTCTACGACGGTGTTTCCCCAGCGGTCACCCATCCAAGTACTAACCGTGCTCGACCTTGCTTGGTTGTCATTATCGCTTCAGAAGCGTTCCACTACAAAGCTGGGCCGACGCCCTTATAGATAATTTAAACAATCAAATATCCATTTTAGCCAACAATATCACTTTAATAATACGAGGGCTAAGCAAAATCGTAGCAATATAATATTCTCAGTAGATGGATAAGATATACATACATTGATTCAAACTGGTGCAGAATTTAATGCTCTTCAACTTTGAATACATTTTCCGTACGATCCGTCATTTGGGAGTTATGATCGGAACACCGGAAATTATTCCGAGGTTTTTTTGCATTCATGGACCTGAGCATGGACGGGGTAGCAAACTACAGATTCACGTTCAGCACCCCAAGAAACATGAAATTCCGTTGAAAAACCTTCTACGGGACTCCAGGACTACGAGACAGACACTTTTGAACACCATTTGATAAGGCTAAATATGATATTGTTCACAGATGAGTCGAGGTATGGACGGTTTTCTGATAGTCGTATGGACTCTTCCTCTAGTGCCAGGAAATCGAAGAGCAGTGCAGGAAGAGTTCATTCGTTCAGATGTGGTACAGTTGCTTTTGATGGGCGTACAGAATTGTTAGTGCTGCCACTGGACCAACTTTCCTCTTTTTAGACGCTTTATGGTATCCCGAATTTGGCACTCCTCGATCGCCCGACCTCAATCGCATCGAGCATGCTTGGGACCTGCTACAAAAAGCCTTGATTTCCCATAAACCTCTGCCAGAGACACTCCAAGAACTTAGACAGCTCTTACTCCAACTTCGGATACAAATCGAGCAAGGCACTTCAACGACCTTATTGAAAGTATGCAGATGCGTTGTTTGGTTGTAATTGATATTAGAGGAAACCATACTCATTATTTTCTATCACAACAACTGCTCTGAGGTAACCCGTTCCTCTGGGAACAAATTAACCTGGTGGAACAAGGAGCTTACCAATCTAAAATCGAGAACTCGCAAACTGTTTAACACTGCGAAAAGGACAGGAGAGTGGGAAGAATATTATTCTACTCTGACTGCTTACAACAAACAGATCAGGAAAGCAAAAAAGGAGTCCTGGAGGAAATTCTGTGGTGAGGTGGAAACAACCTCAGAAACGGCTCGACTCCAGAAAATCCTATCCAAAGATCCTATCAATCCCATAGGCAATCTTTTAAAACCTAATGTATCATAAACGGAAAGTGGTAGCGAGACCCTGCAGATTCTAATGCAGGCACATCTACCAGACTCTGTAGAAATAGGAAAGGACTTATCCGTCAGACCTCTAACTCCCCTGGCTCGTGTGAGGAAAAAGGATTGGAGTGCGGCAAATAAAGTAATAACCCAGCGCAAATTGAACTGGGCTATTAACTCGGTTGAGCCATACAAAGCTCCTGGACCAGATGGAATAATCCCAGCGCATCTGCAGCAGGGGCAAATATCCAGTACTTTGTAAACTCTTCAGAGCATTACTGGCAACTGGATACATTCCAATTGCTTGGAAAAGAGCCCGAATCGTCTTTATTCTCAAACCAGGTCAGGATTATTCCCAGGCAAATCATTCAGACCAATAACTCTGTCTTCTTTCATGTTGAAAATAATGGAGAAACTTATTGATAGGCATGTTAGGGAAAACTTTCTCATAGAAAGGCCACTACATTATAACCTACTTGCCTATCAATCAGGAAAATCCTGTGAAACAGCCTTACAGCAACTGGTGTCGAAAATTGAGGCTGCCCTAGGAAATCAAGAAATAGCTCTCGGAGCATTTCTTGATATAGAAGGAGCGTTCGACCATACCTCCTTTGACTCCATGATAGCTGCTGTTGCAAGGCGTGGAGCAGACGACACCACATGTCGGTGGATGAAAAACATGCTTTTCAACAGGACAGCAACGACAACCTTATTTGGAAATTCCATGATGGTATCGATTATGAAGGGATGCCCACAGGGAGGAGTCCTATCACCTTTGCTGTGAGACCTTGTCATAGACGAACTCCTGGAGGAATTGAACATGAAGGAGATATACACCCAGGGGTATGCAGAAGATCTGACAATACTTAGTACTGGTGAAATACCCTACCGTTATATCCGAGCTGATGCAACAAGCTCTGGAAATGGTGGAGATTTGGTGTAGGAGGGAATGCCTAAGGGTGAACCCTGCAAAAACTGCGCTCATTCCCTTCACTAGAAAAAGGAAGCTTGATAGACTAAAACTGCCAAGCCTCTTCAACGTGCAGCTGGGTCTTAGCCAGGAGGTCAAGTATCTGGGCATAATTCTGGATGCAAAGCTAACCTGGATCTCTCACCTACATGACAAAACCAATAAAGGGGAGATGGCCCTAATGGCTGCAAAACGGGCGATAGGAAACACTTGGGGACTAAATCCACGGATAGTTCACTGGTTGTACACAACTGTGGTGAGACCCATCGTTAACTATGGAGCCCTAGTTTGGTGGCCAAAAACAGATCATAGGAAAGCCGAACTGGAGCTATCAAAACTTCAGATGCTTGCCTGTCTGTGCATAACGGGTGCGGCTGCGGCATTGGAAGCCATTCTCAATCTTCCGCCTCTTGCTCTGCATGTTAAGGCGGAAGCGAGAATTGCTGCATACGGGCTGGAATGCAATGGAAATTGGCATGAAGGAACCAACTCCCATAGTCATTCCAGAATCTCAGATGTTAACACAAACTTGAAATAAGAAGTGATAACATACTGGCCACAATTAACGACAACCAACCGTACCATATCCAGCTAAACGGGGATGGGTTGGAAGCATTCGGTCAGGAAGGAACGTTGGTGTGGTACACAGACGGATCTAAAACTGACATAGGAATAGGTGCTGGAATCCACGGTGCAATGTCCACGCATCGTTGGGAAATTTGCATCTGTATTCCAGGCAGAAATTTACGCTATCGACACGTGTTTGCAAACGAACATCGAAAGGGGGTATAGAGGCCAAAATATCCTCATACTCTCAGATAGTCAGGCAGCACTGAAATCTTTAGCATGTCCCCAGATCAGATCTAGACTGGTCTGGGACTGCCTACAAAAACTTTTAACACTGGCAAACCACAATAGAGTAACTCTTAAGTGGGTTCCGGGTCAGTCACAAGGGTATTGTAAGCAATGAAAAGGCAGCTAGGGTCTGAAACTGCCTTCGCTGGTCCTGAACCAGTATTTGGAATATCAAAATCTGCTGCACGTGGTTGTACATCTCGGTGGATTCAAACTAAATATCAGACGAACTGGAGACACGTGCCAAAACAGGAACACAGCAAACTGTTGGTCAAAACCCTCGGAGTCTCTGACTAACGAAATATTAAACCTCAGCAGGTGCCAGATAAGGAAAGTGACGGGATTACTCACCGGTCACTGTACCCTAAGGCAGCACATGCATACAATTGGCATATATAGGGAAGAACCTATCTGTCGGTTGAGCATGGAAGAGGAGGAAACAGTCTATCACATTATTTTCGAATGTGAAGCACTGTCTCATTGGAGATATAGAATAGACTCCTAGGACTAGAGTATCCAAAGGAGGATTTCTCCAACAAGGACCTAGTGAAAAGACTGTTGATCCTGATAAGGGCTACTGGCATCTTCACATAAACGGTATAACCAAGAGCACAAAAAGGCTGAGTTGCCGAGGTCTCTTATCCTGGTGGTGCCGAACTAATTAATCAATCAATACTCGTTATTAACGTTTGTACTCTAATTTTTAATGAAATCCATCAATTGTTGTTTTTGTTGTTTAAGTATTGCGCAAAAGGGCAAACAAACGCTCACATAAAAGAAAAAACTTCCAATTTATAACAAATATTAATACTTGGTGAAATTATGCATTTGAGGAAGTATCAGCTTTTATTTTAACCATTGTTTTTGTTGAACCTGACAAATTTGCATAACGTCGATCTGTCAACCATTAGAATAGATTATTATTTTCAAGGTATTTGACTAATTTTAAACATAAAAGTAATATATATATTCAACTGCATTGCTATAATAATAAATCAAGAAAACTACTTTTTATTATTTCTTACTAAATGCAAATTGTCCCTCGTATCTCAATATGAATACCGGTTACTTTTTTATTCGTTGAAAACCAGAATAATATAATTATGATATAGTGTTAGTATTTTTTTCAGGGGTCTTAGATAATAAGTAGCAAGAAAGTTGAAGACGATTAAATCGTAAGATGGACGTTTCTGTTTCATAGACGTACTCAAAATGGTGATTCTGTAATAATATTTCGACTTTCTTAATTGTTACGCTGAAGCCAGCTGATTTTATTTCCGTAGATAGTCGAAACAGTTTCATTCTATTATTTTATTCCGAATAGAAAAAATGGTATTGCATTGGTCAAGAATATCATCATCCATGCGCAACCCGACAGATGCGCGATTACATTTGTCAATTTCCTTGTCCAGGATAGATCCCTTCTGGGATTTCGAGTTATGTTGCATTTATTTCCGGATATAAAAAAGTCGTTCTAGCAGAATAAGTAAAAAACAAAAGGAACATATAATTGGGTATTTAGAGCTCGATGCTAGAGACGCAAGCTGCCCCACGGGAACACTGTAAAAGAACAGCTTACATCAATACCTTGACCGAAAAAATTTAGCACACATCCTAATAAATGTTCAGTGCTGAATTCAAAAAGTCCCTTTGGTATTTCAGGAGGAATTTTTACAGCTCGTAAATTTCTACACATGAAATTGTTGAAGGTATTGAAAATTACTCTGAAAATAAATTATGATAGAGAATTTGATATGGTGAGATTCACGTAAACCTTTGGTCTGTTTTCATCAACAGTACCTAATTCCTTATATATTAAGTGCGTTTCTACAGACGCTGTTAGACTTGATCTTGCCAAGGTCTTTGGAGCTTTTGTCTTCAGCTTTGGAACTTTTTGTATGTTCCGAGATATTTTCGGATATTTCATTTAAAGCCCTAGGGCTGATTTTCACTTTTTGAAAGATACTAGGCAAGAGTAACTCAAAATTTTAATTTTAACGCCTCTTCTTCAATTTCAATTGAGATAGGAATTAATTAAAATACAAATAACAATAAATGCACCTTTAATTGAATAGTGTTCATTTCACTGAGTAAAATTGTATAAATTCAGGTCACAAATACTAAAAGTATGTACGCCAATGGTTACAGCACACCTACTGGAATAAATAAGAGAAAATAATTTGTTGTTGTTCTACCAGCAATATTTAAACTTCGTCAATTATATTTGTTAAAAATTTACCGAAATTAGAATATCATCAAGTGTTAAATAAACTTACTTTAGGGCTAGTATTAGAGTGCCACCAAGATTTAGCTAACTCCTCTGTAGATAACAATATTATCCTGAGATGGGTTGAGGATGAGGAGTAAAGGTAATCGCATTGCCGATTCTTTAGCCAGGGAAGCGGCTGGACTAAAAATTTTAGTTCCCAGTGACACCTACGGCCTGACGATTTCGACAATTGCGGAACTAGCCAAGCGTTACACCCAAGCTCAATCCCTAAAGAGATGGGAAGGAATCAAAGGATGCAGTCTTGCCAGGATCACCTTGGGCGAGCCTAGGAAGCTGGCGCCCAGAAGAAATATTTGGCGATGACCAGGAAAAACCTACGCTTAACAGTAGGATTTCTGACTGGCCACTATCAACTAAGGAAACACCTCCATACTATGGGGCTAGTGTACAAGAAGATGAAACTGTCAGGCATGTTTTATGCGAGTGCCTGGAATCAATAAGAGAGTGTGTGTTCGGTGAGTCTTGGCCTACACCTGCCGATATAAAGGAGATGTCTCCTAGTGACCTGTTCACCTTCCTGGGAAGAACAGGATGTGGCCTAAGTGCTGTGGGCCTAAACCCACCCTCCCCACTCTACAGAACAGAACATAAACTAGACGGTTGCAAAGAGCGTAGGGAAACTTTCTATCTAATAAATACCTGAAATATACAAGATGACGAAACTAACAACTACTTCGACAATTTAAGTAAAATCTTGGATCAAACTGTTTTCTGTTAAGCCAGAACTTTCGAATTTGATTCATTAACTCGAAAATATTCAAGTAGCATTGGAAATGGAGTACAATGAGCAATTAATACCATTTGGTTTGTCAAATAGACGGTAACTAGCTAGGGAACTAGCTAAGCGTTACACCCATGCTCAATCCCTAAAGAGATGGGAAGGAATCAAAGGATGCAGTCTTGCCAGGATCACCTTGGGCGAGCCTGGGAAGCTGGCGCCCAGAAGAAATATTTGGCGATGACCAGGAAAAACCTACGCTTAACAGTAGGATTTCTGACTAGCCACTATCAACTAAGGAAACACCTCCATACTATGGGGCTAGTGTACAAGATGATGAAACTGTCAGGCATGTTTTATGCGAGTGCCCGGAGTTATCGTCAATAAGAGAGTGTGTGTTCGGTGAGTCTTGGACTACACCTGCCGATATAAAGGAGATGTCTCCTAGTGGCCTGTTCATCTTCCTGGGAAGAACAGGATGTGGCCTAAGTGCTGTGGGCCTAAACCCACCCTCCCCACTCTACAGAACAGAACAGAAACTAGACGGTTGCAAAGAGCGTAGGGACACTTTCTATCTAATAAATACCTGTAATATACAAGATGACGAAACTAACAACTACTTCGACAATTTAAGTAAAATCTTGGATCAAACTGTTTTCTGTTAAGCCAGAACTTTCGAATTTGATTCATTAACTCGAAAATATTCAAGTAGCATTGGAAATGGAGTACAATGAGCAATTAATACCATTTGGATTGTCAAATAGACGGTAACTAGCTAGGGAACTAGCTAAGCGTTACACCCATGCTCAATCCCTAAAGAGATGGGATGGAATCAAAGGATGCAGTCTTGCCAGGATCACCTTGGGCGAGCCTGGGAAGCTGGCGCCCAGAAGACATATTTGGCGATAACCAGGAAAAACCTACGCTTAACAGTAGGATTTCTGATTGGCCACTATCAACTAAGGAAACACCTCCATACTATGGGGCTAGTGTACAAGAAGATGAAACTGTCAGGCATGTTTTATGCGAGTGCCTGGAATCAATAAGAGAGTGTGTGTTCGGTGAGTCTTGGCCTACACCTGCCGATATAAAGGAGATGTCTCCTAGTGGCCTGTTCACCTTCCTGGGAAGAACAGGATGTGGCCTAAGTGCTGTGGGCCTAAACCCACCCTCCCCACTCTACAGAACAGAACAGAAACTAGACGGTTGCAAAGAGCGTAGGGAAACTTTCTATCTAATAAATACCTGAAATATACAAGATGACGAAACTAACAACTACTTCGACAATTTAAGTAAAATCTTGGATCAAACTGTTTTCTGTTAAGCCAGAACTTTCGAATTTGATTCATTAACTCGAAAATATTCAAGTAGCATTGGAAATGGAGTACAATGAGCAATTAATACCATTTGGTTTGTCAAATAGACGGTAACTAGCTAGGGAACTAGCTAAGCGTTACACCCATGCTCAATCCCTAAAGAGATGGGAAGGAATCAAAGGATGCAGTCTTGCCAGGATCACCTTGGGCGAGCCTGGGAAGCTGGCGCCCAGAAGACATATTTGGCGATAACCAGGAAAAACCTACGCTTAACAGTAGGATTTCTGATTGGCCACTATCAACTAAGGAAACACCTCCATACTATGGGGCTAGTGTACAAGAAGATGAAACTGTCAGGCATGTTTTATGCGAGTGCCTGGAATCAATAAGAGAGTGTGTGTTCGGTGAGTCTTGGCCTACACCTGCCGATATAAAGGAGATGTCTCCTAGTGGCCTGTTCACCTTCCTGGGAAGAACAGGATGTGGCCTAAGTGCTGTGGGCCTAAACCCACCCTCCCCACTCTACAGAACAGAACAGAAACTAGACGGTTGCAAAGAGCGTAGGGAAACTTTCTATCTAATAAATACCTGAAATATACAAGATGACGAAACTAACAACTACTTCGACAATTTAAGTAAAATCTTGGATCAAACTGTTTTCTGTTAAGCCAGAACTTTCGAATTTGATTCATTAACTAGAAAATATTCAAATAGCATTGGAAATGGAGTACAATGAGCAATTAATATCATTTGGATTGTCAAATAGACGGTAACTAGCTAGGGAACTAGCTAAGCGTTACACCCATGCTCAATCCCTAAAGAGATGGGATGGAATCAAAGGATGCAGTCTTGCCAGGATCACCTTGGGCGAGCCTGGGAAGCTGGCGCCCAGAAGAAATATTTGGCGATGACTAGGAAAAACCTACGCTTAACAGTAGGATTTCTGACTGGCCACTGTCAACTAAAGAAACACCTCCATACTATGGGGCTAGTGTACAAGATGATGAAACTGTCAGGCATGTTTTATGCGAGTGCCTGGAGTCAATAAGAGAGTGTGTGTTCGGTGAGTCTTGGCCTACTCCTGCCGATATAAAGGAGATTTATCCTAGTGGCCTGTTCACCTTCCTGGGAAGAACAGGATGTGGCCTAAGTGCTGTGGGCCTAAACCCACCCTCCCCACTCTACAGAACAGAACATAAACTAGACGGTTGCAAAGAGCGTAGGGAAACTTTCTATCTAATAAATACCTGAAATATACAAGATGACGAAACTAACAACTACTTCGACAATTTAAGTAAAATCTTGGATCAAACTGTTTTCTGTTAAGCGAGAACTTTCGAATTTGATTCATTAACTCGAAAATATTCAAGTATCATTGGAAATGGAGTACAATGAGCAATTAATACCATTTGGATTGTCAAATAGACGGTAACTTGAACCGAATTATCATAATAAAGAAAATTTCTTTGTTATTTATGGCAAAACAATTGTAGAGTACCATTTAAAGTTGACTACTTTAGTTTGTTTTAACTGTACAATTCCTACAGGTTCGGTCATCTAGGAAGAAAGAGAAGGAACATTTGCTTCGAAGTCCCTCCTACCAGAGCAAATTTGGTCGAATCCTAATAGATTTGAGAGACCTTTAGATGTAACTTATTGAGAGGGACAAATCAGATTACTTTAGATCATGTATGTAACCTTCTCTTCCAAGTAGACGACAAATCAAAGCATAATGCAGATAAACAACGTCTTCATTCGTCATTAAATGATCCTTTTCGCCTACCTAACCGGAAAACCAAAAATAGGGTGTAAAGTATGGTTTAACAGCAACGCGTCGTAAGAAGTAAGTTCTTAACGTAAGTCGAAGTGTAGGTACTAATTAAGTCCTATTTATGTGAAAGTGAGGTTAAATTATCAAAATATAAAGAGGTTAGTTTATAAAATAGTTATATGAGTAGATTCCACAAAGTAAGGGTCCAAACAGTAATTTCAAACAAAATGGAATTAATAATGGATATAGATCTTTTTGATAACCTTTACGAAATGGAATTAATTGAATTTGGTGTTCTTATCGAAGATTTTTAGTGGCAAAGCAATGCTGTTTACGGGTCTTAGGATTGATAGAGGAAGCTCAGAATTTCTAAATTATTCTTAAGGATACCTACAAGACCAAATGTACAACTATTATTCCAGAAACAGCAGCGTGTGTCCCATGAATTGGTTCCTAGAAGCACTTTGGTTTAATGCCTTCGCTGGGCATTTGATAACTATTGCTAATTTCTGAAGTTTGTTGTTTTCTTTGTATTTATAGGTTAACCGTTCACATTTGACGTGGGCGAAAGCTAACTGTCACTCGATACAAAGCCAAATCAGAAAAGTCACTAATAAGTTACTAGATTTTCACAGTGTTGCCATGTACGCAATGCGTTAAGTGGTTTTTTACTAAGTAATGCTTAAGCTGCAGCGGTGCAACAAGCAAGACAATTACGAAAAGCATGCTTAAATTCTAAACGGTGCAAACGGGCATAAGTCTCAGATGTTTCCAGTAAAGATCGTTTCTAGACGAAAGCTTATTCTTGTTTCGTTTGTTGTTGGTTGTTCTTATGTGAATTAAGAGCTTTTATGTATTATCACCGTACACTAACTAAAGACAAGTAAATTCACTTGCGTAGGAACGTTTGAAATTTTTGGTACATCCTTTCTCTGGCGCCGTACTCCCCATTATCGCCGCGCTACCGCTGTACTCAACACTTTCTCGATTTAAACTCAGCAGAACTCAGCAGACGATAGGCGGGGTAAGGACATTTTTGGTAACCACTGAATCGACCAAGTGAATTTACTTGTCATTAGTTAGTGTACGGTGGTTCTGGTGAGTTTAAATCGAGAAAGGGTTAAGTACAGTGGTAGCGCGGCGATAACGGGGAGTACGGCGCCAGAGAGACGATGTACCGATGTACTGTGACTTTTAGGTGGATATTTTAAGAATTTAAATAGTTGGTATTGAGTATTTTTAATAAGTATAAATGGGTTGCGACACTGGAACGAGAATCGGTTGAAAACGAGCGCATAGATTGATGACGTGCCTGTACTGTTAGTTCTCTATCTGCTGGTTGTGAAGTAAGTCTCAAAAAGAACTATAGTGATTGCAATTCGTTGAGAAAAAGCTGCATTCATCTAAGAAACTTTTTGAAAAAATTATTGGAAACTCAACGATATAATCGAGCATGAATTTCAATTTTACCGAACTAATGTGCAGAACTCCTTGCAAATCGTCTAAATCCAGCTTTCACAACGAGAATTAGTTATTGATTATTGATTGACCACATTAATAAATTCCTTATTAACTTCTGATAGGCGTAAATGATACGCAATTACGATAACAAATTGATTTTTGATGAAAACATCATATTGGATCAACAAAAAAAACATTGATAAGCGCTACGCTCATTTAAAAAAAATATATATATATATAGGATACGTAATCCCGATACCGAGACCTTTTGACTTAAAATACTAAAATTTCTCTATTACGTTTATCATTTTGGTGTTAGTTCGAGGTTACTTATAATTAAATGACTTTAAATTCATATCAAATATTGAAATGTTGCAGATTTCTCGATTCTCGCTAATTACATTTGGTTGTTGTATATTTTAAATTGCAAATTTTATTTATACTCTCGATATACATTTTATAACGATTGTGCAAAGTAGGTACGCTATAAATAGTAAAGCATTTTAACATGTCCACACGTGTAGATTTGAATTTTAAATTGATAATTACCATTTCAAATCTTACTCTACAAACATTTTAATTAAATTGACTAATTTAGAATTTAGCACCCTCTATAAACATATCTCCCAGTTAACCACATATTGATTCCCAAAGTGTGCGCCGCGGCGTCCTGGTGCGCCGTCGAGAGTAAACAAGGGCGCCGCGAGGCTCTCCGCGTATAAAACAAAAAATTCAAATCGCGCGCGCTGCAATCGTTGCTCACTCGGAAACCGACGTCACCCCTCTCCTCCCCTGCCTTAACCCGATGCGACTAGCTACAACGTGTCGTAACGAGTTCATATAAAAGCGAGACGAGAGGAAGTCGACTGCTTTTCGTGATGTTGAAAGACATCGAGGTGCCCTGGGACATTTGGACCGCTAACGGAGGAGACGCCCACGTGCCAATAGTTCTCACCGTCAGAGACAAGAAATAAGACAGGTAACGAGAACTGATTGGACGAAGTTCAGGAGAAAAGCGGGCCAATTACTGGGTCCGATAGAAGAAATAGGAAACAAAGAAGAAATAGAAGACAGAGTCCGTTCCTTCGAAGAAGCACTATCAGAAGCGATAGAAAGAAGTACCACGACAACCGTATCGGAAAAATACGGAAAATTCCAACACCTGAGCGACGATCGGATAGACTTAATAAGAGAGAAAAACAGAGCCCTAAGGATTGCCCGTAGAACACAGGACCAAGAGGACAGAAACAGAGTAAGAACACTCAAAATAGAACTTGAAGAAAATCTAAAACAACATAATGGAACAGGAAAATAAAAGAATTAGACTCACAAAAACCAGGCCTCTGGAAAATCGCAAAGCTACTAAGGGAACCAAGCAAACAAATGTCACCTTTGCACGGAGCAAATGGAATGGCATACGAAGAAGAGGAAAAAGCAGAAGCACTCCAAAACACACTGGAATTACAATTCATGTTAAATGAACACCCTGACGAAGATATGGATTTTTCGGACAGGGTAGAAGAACTCATAGAAGAGGAAGAAGAAAACCCAGAAATATTAGGATTCTCGACCCCAGAAGAAATAATGCGATTCATGTCAGCAAGGAAGGCACCAGGAATAGACGGGATATTCAACAGAGCTCTGAAAAATATGCCGGTAAAGAGATTAATGCATCTTAACTGCATAATCAACGCGATGCTAAGGATGAGATACTTCCCAACAAGATGGAAAAAAGCCGAAGTAGTTATGATCAAGAAAATGGAAAAATGTCCGACTTTCCCTCAATATTACCGCCCGATAATAGGGATGCGCGATACTATCCGATATTCCAGTGTATCGATACTTTTACTTCCGATACTCGATATTATAGGTTATGTGGAAAAGTCACTGATGTAAAAGTTGTAGATTTTCCCAAGATCTACAACTTCTATGATTAACTTTTTATTCTAGGAACTCAACTTTGGCCGGAAATCGCAATAATGTCTTTTTCCACCCCACCCCAAAAAAAGAGTTTTTTATCGAAAAAACGTCATAAGTCGAAAAATTTCAAATATTTTAATTTGAATTTTTTTTTCATGGTTTGTGACTATCAAAGCTACCTTCTACTAAATTTTAATCAAAATCGAACATTTTTTAAGGAAACTAATAATAAAAAACGAAAAATGCAGTTTTTTGC
Source organism: Lochmaea crataegi (assembly GCA_947563755.1). NCBI lineage: Eukaryota > Metazoa > Arthropoda > Insecta > Coleoptera > Chrysomelidae > Lochmaea > Lochmaea crataegi. The sequence continues at coordinate 12,103,693 of OX387427.1, forward strand.
GTTTTTCGAGCTAATTTTGAGGTTATGTGGAAAAGTCACTGATGTAAAAGTTGTAGATTTTCCCAAGATCTACACTTTTTATGATGAACTTTTTATTCTAGGAACTCAACTTTGGCCGGAAATCGCAATAATGTCTTTTTCCACCCCACCCCAAAAAAGTGTGTTACCGAAAAAACGTCATAACTCGAAAAATTTCCAATATTTTAATTTGAAATTTTTTTTCATGGTTTGTAACTATCGAAGCTACCTTCTACTAAATTTTTATCCAAATCGAACATTTTTTAAGGAAACTAATAATAAAAAACGAAAAATGCAGTTTTTTGCGTTTTTCGAGCTAATTTTGAGGTTATGTGGAAAAGTCACTGATGTAAAAGTTGTAGATTTTCCCAAGATCTAAAACTTTTATGATCAACTTTTTATTCTAGGAACTCAACTTTGGCCGGAAAACGCAATAATGTCTTCCCCCCCCCCAAAAGTGTTTTTTATCGTCATAACTCGAAAAATTTCCAATATTTTAACTTGAAATTTTTTTTCATGGTTTGTGACTATCAAAGCTACCTTCTACTAAATTTTAATCAAACTCGAACATTTTTTAAGGAAACTAATAATAAAAAACGAAAAATGCAGTTTTTTGCGTTTTTCGAGCTAATTTTGAGGTTATGTGGAAAAGTCACTGATGTAAAAGTTGTAGATTTTCCCAAGATCTACACTTTTTATGATGAACTTTTTATTCTAGGAACTCAACTTTGGCCGGAAATCGCAATAATGTCTTTTTCCACCCCACCCCAAAAAAGTGTGTTACCGAAAAAACGTCATAACTCGAAAAATTTCCAATATTTTAATTTGAAATTTTTTTTCATGGTTTGTAACTATCGAAGCTACCTTCTACTAAATTTTTATCCAAATCGAACATTTTTTAAGGAAACTAATAATAAAAAACGAAAAATGCAGTTTTTTGCGTTTTTCGAGCTAATTTTGAGGTTATGTGGAAAAGTCACTGATGTAAAAGTTGTAGATTTTCCCAAGATCTAAAACTTTTATGATCAACTTTTTATTCTAGGAACTCAACTTTGGCCGGAAAACGCAATAATGTCTTCCCCCCCCCCCAAAAGTGTTTTTTATCGTCATAACTCGAAAAATTTCCAATATTTTAACTTGAAATTTTTTTTCATGGTTTGTGACTATCAAAGCTACCTTCTACTAAATTTTAATCAAACTCGAACATTTTTTAAGGAAACTAATAATAAAAAACGAAAAATGCAGTTTTTTGCGTTTTTCGAGCTAATTTTGAGGTTATGTGGAAAAGTCACTGATGTAAAAGTTGTAGATTTTCTTAAGATCTACAACTTTTATAATCAACTTTTTATTCTAGGAACTCAACTTTGGCCGGAAAACGCAATAATGTCTTCCCCCCCCCCCCCCCCCCAAAGTGTTTTTTATCGTCATAACTCGAAAAATTTCCAATATTTTAATTTGAAATTTTTTTTCATGGTTTGTGACTATCAAAGCTACCTTCTACTAAATTTTAATCAAAATCGAACATTTTTTAAGGAAACTAATAATAAAAAACGAAAAATGCAGTTTTTTGCGTTTTTCGTGCTAATTTTGAGGTTATGTGGAAAAGTCATTGATGTAAAAGTTGTAGATTTTCCCAAGATCTACAACTTTTATGATCAACTTTTTATTCTAGGAACTCAACTTTGGCCGGAAATCGCAATAATGTCTTTTTCCACCCCCCAAAAAAGTGTTTTTTACCGATTATTTCCTTCCTATTAATTTTGACCAATCGCTATCAAGAATTGGTATGTCAAATATAAATTTTAAGTGGAAAAATTACTTAACAACTGTCAACTTAGCTGTCAGCAGTTTTTCCGGGAAAATATCGAAAAAATTTCATTGTTCTTATTATTTTAATTTAAAAAAATGTTGTATTAAAATAAAATGTTTATTTAATTCAGGAAATAATCTTACCAAATATCCCTCGTGCATCTAATTTTTCCTGTGGAAAAATTGGAACACTCGTTTCTAAGTAATCTGTTTTAACAAATTACTTAGAAACTCGTTTTTCCGAATTTTTCCGGAAAAATTAAATGCACTAGGGATATTACCCCCGAAAAAACGTCAAAACTAGCAAAATCTCGGATCGTTAATGTATCGATTAAGTAATATTCGATATTCTACTGTATCGATACTTTACGTTACGATCCGTATCGATACCTAATATCGATACTTTCTAGTGTATCGCGCAACCCTACCCGATAAGACTCAAACAAGAGAATTAAACATATTACCAGAGGAGCAGTTCGGATGCAGAGAAGAACTCAGCACCGAACAACAAATCCTGAGATTGGTAGAACACACCAATCACAATCAGAAAGAATCCACAGGGAACAGGGATATACCAAACCTCTTTTAAGACTCCTTTATAGCTACCTCAAAAAAAGGAAATTCCACGTGAAAGTAGCACAAGCCAGGTCTGAAGAAGGACACTTTCACCCTTGGTATATACCATATACACGGCAGACATACCGAAAACAGATTTCCAAAAATCCAAAAAACACAAAAACACCTGGGTGGACAAGAAAGAACACTGCGAAGAGGAACCCCCCATACGGAGGTCCCGCACTTCAGTTAAAGGAAGCTCGGGGATTTCCGAAGGGTCAACTCTAAAGAAGGCGAAGGACCAGTCGGGCTAAGGTCTGTCTCACCAGGGAGGCAGCGAAAGCTCACACACACAAACCGAATCGACAAAACATAATCAAGAGGACAAGGGAACTCAGCCACCAGAGCTACCCCTTAACAAGAGGAGACATCACTGGCGCCCCCCACAGTAGAAAAGGGGGAAAGGGATACGCGATCGCGAAGTGTGACTGAGATCCTGTCGGAAGTGACAGGGGGTGGTGGAAGGTTCTACTTAGCATCAACCCGTGGGCCTAAAAACCCGGAAGTAGATGCTTTGTGGGACGGGCTTACTCACGTGCAAGTGTGTGTGTGTGTCGACTGCTTTGTATTGATTGTGTCGCTTTATTTTTGTTTTCGTACACCAAATGGTTAGATTTTCAATAAATAAGCAAGTCGGTACTTCAAGTGACAGAGATCAAGCATCTACAAGTGGCAGGCAGCAAAGAAGCGGAAATATCGCAAATACGATGATAGATATTTGGACTTTGGCTTTACTTCAAAAGAAGTAAACAATGAAGAAAAACCGCAGTGTGTGCTTTGTTTGAAAATTCTATCGTCCGAAAGTATGCTCCCAAGTAAGCTGAAACTTGCAATTGCATAAATACGCCATCTCTAGTGAGCCTGTTGTCTCACAAGACTTGTTGTCCCGTTTCACAGAACACATTTCGGAGCTCACTGAATGGTTTTCGAAATACTTTCCCGAAGACGATGTCAAAAAATTTGCGTGGATCCAACATCCTTTCCATTCAGAAGCTCAACCAGAATTAACTCCGCAAGAAGAAGAGAGTCTCGTCGAACTCTCCTGCGACAGCATCCTTGAAAGAAGATTCACGTGTTCAGATTTGGTGGAGTTTTTGATGTCGATCCAAAATGAATATCCAGCTTCAAGAATTCTTATTCCTTTTGCATCGGAGCCGGATTTTCAGCTTTAGCGAGCAAACATCGCTCAAAGATTAATGTGGATCAAGAAATGAGAGTACCGGTGTCAAGCCTTATCCCACCCTTTGAAAAAATGTGTGGAGATCGCCAAGCTCATACGTTCCATTGACTAAGTTTCCATTGTATTTTGTTTCTTATTATTCTTATGTGATAAATCTATTATTGTGTGTCAATATAAATATCCCTGCCCTAAACCCTCTTGTGTAGTAAACTCTTCAGATTGTAGGTTCTTACATAATTCCTCGTATTTTTGTATATACTATATACCCTCGATTAAACTCTGGTTTACTCCTCTCTTCTTTAGACTAGTCCATATTTGCAGTCTGGGGACACTGTCAAACGCTTTCTCTATATCCAAAAAGCAACATATATATTGTTTCTACCATTTTTTTCAATTAACTGTCTCACTGTAAAGATGTAATCCTGAACACCTCTGCCCTTACGAAAAGCACTCTGCGATTCTTCTAGTTGATGTTCTATTGTGTTATTTAGTCTTCTTTCAAGAATCTTTTCATACACTTTTAACACTATACTTAATATCGTAATGTCTCTATAGTTTGAACAGTCTCTATTATCTCCTTTCTTATATAGAGGTAATAATATTTCCAATTCCCATTTATTCGGTATTCTTCTAGTATAGATTTTATTCAGTGAAAGAGTTAAGTTTTTCTATTCCTTTACTTCCTAGGTTTTTTAGCATTTCCGATGTAATTCCACCGCGACCTGCAGCTTTTCCTCGTTTTAGTATGTTTATTGCTGCTTCAACTTCTAGGTTAGTAATTTCGTCAATTTCATTTATTTCATATTGAATGTCTTCGTCATACATTTCTTCCGGCTGTTGGGTCGTTATTTCTGAGTTCAGAATCTCCTCAAAATATTCTTTCCATCTTTTCATAATATTTTCTTCTTCAGCTATTATTATTCCATCTTTTGTTTTTATATCTTTAAAGCTATGTTGTTTTCCTTTTCTGAGTGTTTTGAGAACTCTATAAAACAATTTTTGATTTTCTAAACTGTCTTCTTCCAATTTTTCTCCGAATTCTGTCCAAGATTTTTCTTTTGCTTATTTTACCATATCTTTCACTTTTGTTTTTTGTCTTTTATATTCTTCATCATTTGCTGTAGTTTTATTTCCTATATCGTTTTTTCATTTTTGTTTTTTAATTTTTACCTCATTTTTAATTTCTTGGCTCCACCACTTTGTTTGTTTTTTATTTTTTGTTACTCTTACTGTTCCGCATGTTTCTTTTGCAGCATTAATTATTGTATCCTCAAATGCTTTCCATAGGCCATTAATATTATTGTTCTTTACGTCTTTAAAAATAGTATCCTTCTCGGTTTCAACTGCCTCTTTATATAATTTTGCAGTCTTACTTTCGTTTAGTTTATATGATCTAATTTTATCTATCATACTATATTTTTTATTTCCTTTTTTATTTTCTATTTCATTTTCTGAATTAATTACTAATTTTGAGACTACCAAATAATGGTCAGAATACATTTCTGCTCCTCTTTTTACTCCTCTTTTATCTCCTTTCGGAATTTTTTATTTATTATTACACAGTCAATTATGGATTTTTCGCCTCTACTCTTTACCTCTCTGGTGTATTTGTGGTTATCTTTATGTTCAAAAAGGGTGTTTGTGATTATTAGATTGTTTGTTATACAGAATTCTATTAACCTTTTTCCGTTGTTATTTCTAGTGACTTCTCCATGCATCCCTATTGTTTCTTCGGTTTCATCATCTTTCTTCCCTACTCTACTATTTAGATCTCCTATTATTATTATTCTCCCCTCAGTATCATCTTTTTCCTCAGCCATCTGATCCCAGAATTCATTTTTGTTTTTTGCTAACTCGTCTTCATTTTGCGCATATACTACTAATAATTTACTTAACTACAGTTAACTGTAATTAAGTAAATACCTACAAAACCGAGATGGTTTTTTGTCGATATAGAATTTTGGTTTGTGATTAGATGTAGAGATGTCGCTGATATCGCACTCTTAGCATTTCCTTAACTGAGGCTAATGTATTGGTGTGGTATCAACGTAGTCTCTAGTCCAGGATTATGCTCTCAGAGCTTCTGGATTCTGGACGAATAGCATCTACCTTGTGCTGATGAGGCGCAATACGCCGAAACCGGTCCACAAGTGATGTTATTCCTTCTAATCGCAAACCAGAATGGTTGGTTCTATCTATATACCAACCCCGTTTACTTTAGAAGTGTAATTCAATGTCTGTCGGGGCATATAGCCCGAGAAGTAGTTGGCGACTTGCCAATACAATATCTCTGACAATATAAAGTGAAGCCTATAGTCGGGTATCGCGGAGGTGCTGATCCCGTGTCGATGCGTTAAGTGAGCCCATATACACCACTCGACGGTGATGAAACGATGCTTGTCAGGTACTGTGCTGATAAGTGTGTTTCGACCTTAATTCGTAAGTCTGTGACATCGTTAATGAATACCAAAAAAAGGATTGAAACTGATCCCTGAAGTGTAAGTTATTATAAGGTAATTATGGAGAAATTAAAAGGCAGATAATGACATTCGTATCATGATATTAATCCTTATCCAACTACTCAAACACTTTAATAATCAAAGTTGATTATCTACATGGAAATTTATCTTCATATTTTTCGAATGGGACCTTTCGTTTAGAAGTTAAGAGGGTATAAAAACACCTTTCGCTTAGTTTTAATGCGAGCAATGCCGGATCAGATCTGGGATCAAAAATAGGTCGATTGAACCTTAGTTACCGCAAAGTTTGTCCAAATTAATCTCCTTAGGAAGACTCAACAAATTCTCTCTGATTCTGGTATGGATGGCAACGAAAAAAGCAAAGCTTTATCTGACCAAAACAAACACTAAATACCTGGGCTGTAGGGAAAGTTTTAGACTTCTGGCGAAATTTACCAGGTTCATTCGAAGGGTTTTATACATCCTTGGTGTGCCTGGTGTTTGGCAGGGTCTCTCAGTCGCACTCAGACCTAAAATACTCCTCACCTTTTTAATAGGCTTTGTTAAGAAATTGAATTTGTTTGGTGAGATTTTAAAAGATTTTAGCTCTAATAGACTCTTGAGAGTCGCAGCGGAGAACCGGATAGACCCACTCATCTTAAACCTAACCTAATACATCAGTAAATATTGAAGAAATGAAGTGCATGTCAATACAATATTACACCACTGAATATTATTAGTTATTGATATTTATTATTTTAATTGTTTCACTGGTTGAACAAACAACATAAAAACGCGGAAGTCATTGGCTAACAAAATAAAAAACAATAGAGGGGCATTATCTCAATCCGACTTCTTAACTATATTTAGATCATTTTATTGGTTTTTAAATCAAACTGATTTTATTTTTCTCATTTCATTAAACCAAATCATTCTCGTCTTATTGAAAACCGCTATTTCCGCCACTCTGTTCAAAACACTGACTGCTTTTATGATGATTACAAACTTGTACCACTTTTTTTGTAAACTCTAACGAGACCAGTCGTGAACGATCTGCTACGAGTGATTCAGTACCGGACTAAAATTTATTCCACTATACTTTAAACCAGGAATGGTAAATGCAAAAGAACAACTTATATCCAAGGAATAAAATAGAGAATACTTTAACGACAGAATCAATAAATCTACTTATGGATCAAAGAGGACGAGCACTCGTCTCGCTGTTGTTTTTGGAGTCATCAATAAGTTCAATCATTTGTAGTTCGACTTTAACAAGGTCTGGAAATAGTGAAATTTTTATTTTATTTAAAAATTACCCCTTGGCGTATCTTCCTGTAATTAAAACTAGTCTTACAAGACTGACCATTAATTTGCATCTAGAACTAGGTACTTACCATCTAGAGTCAATCAAATTATGTCTTCCAGATTTTTCTAATCTATAGTATACACTACACTCATGCACTGTACTTTGCTTTACACAAAACACACTGCACAAGATCGATTGGCTTGGTTCTTTTCAGTCTTCGGACATGATGTTGGTCGTCCAGCATCTGAAGAGCTTCTGCATTCACATGTTGATGGAGCCTGGCTTCATGCTTGCCGGATAACCTTTTAATAAATTCCTTGACGGTTGGTATTCGAAGATATCTGTCAATATCAGAATACCAGGGGGCATTCACTATGTTTCGTAACACTTTGTTCTGGAAGGTTTGGATATACTTGATATTGGAATCGCTAGCACAGCCCCAAAGCTGGACACCATAAAGCCACACCAGTTTCAAAATCTGATTATAAATCAATAACTTGTTGTAGATTGAAATCTTGGAGTTTGTTCCAATCAGCCAGTAGTGCTGCCTGTATTTTAATAGTGAAAGTGAAGTTTTGTTTCATTTAATGAACAAGTGATATTCAGTTCCGTCCAACTCCATTTGGTTAGATTCGCAGTTGGTCGACTGCTGTATAAGCAGTCCCAAATGGCAAATGTTTATCATAGTTAAACATTTCACTGTAGAAGATATTACATGAAAAAGCAAACAAAATTTCCTTTCAACCCTTGTACAAGTGATACAATTAATATATCTTTCAGTTTCATGTAATTTGTTGTATATTATATGTTAAAACAAAGCATATAATCTAGATTTTATTGGTGATAGCTATAACAATTGTGGTCCGGTCCTAATCTGCAATAAAGATCTCTTCGAGTGAAGCGAAAACCTTCAGAAACATCAACCTTTGTGAAATAAAAAAATGCAATTATCCATGCCAAATATTGCATGCGCAATGAACTAGCTACAGTAGCGGCGAAAAGTTTTTTATAACGAAAAAGAGGCCCAGTTTTTTGGACCAATTAGGTTGTTGGAAAGATGCAGCGTTGCCAGACGATCTACGTTCATAAATAAAGCAAAATGAAACTATCAAATTTTTGTTTTACATGTGCTTATACCTCCAGGACACACTGGAATAGAAGGAAATGAAATAGCAGAGTCTCAGTGAATATCACCCTAATATACATACATACCTCAAAAAAATTATCTTACTTTTAGACGAAACACGTAAATTGCCTGAAGCCAACATTAAAATCCCGAACCCGCACTACTACTTGCGAAGTACTTTTTTTTGCCCTCAGGTGGGGTGGAAGCTAATGCCTTTTCCACAGCCTTTTCTTGTTAGAGGAGAAGAACACCGGAAAGAAGCTGTAGTCCGTGCTTCGGCGTTCCTCCTGAATCCAAATTGTTTCATCTGTTTTCAGTTTCTCTATCCTCTTTTTCCTTCATCTTCATGACGTCGGTAATGAAGTTATACATTTTGTCCCACTATTCTTTGCTTCTTAGCATTTTTGGTATCTCTTTGACCTTTGGTAAGTCCCTTATCTAGCTATTACTGCAGCTCGCTGTTCTCTCCAGCGTACGCATTCATACAGGACATGGCTTAGGTCTTTAGGTCGTCTCTTCTACCGCACCATCGGCAGAGATCGTCTGTAGTACTTGGCAAGTAGCGAGTAGTGTGTTCGGCAGCATGCATTAATTTGCTAGCAGTACCGACCAATCAAGGTGCAACGTCACTCTGATCAAAAGCTTGGGGTATATTTTTTGAAATTTCTTTGGTATGCTAAGATTTGCACTGGCAGAAGAGTCTGGAAGGTCTATATCTGGAAGATGATAAAACTACAGATCATAATATAGTTTGTATCAGCCCCACCGTGGCTCGAATTCGAATCAGGTATATGATGTTTGGCGGGGTCACTCTCTCCTCCTCGGAAGTGAAATATCATTCTCCAAATAAACAAAATTGTTAAGAAGCTGAATTTGTTTGGACGCGGGGGAGGCTCGCAGTGGAAGGCCAAATAGACCCACTCACTACAAACCTAATCTAGACCTAGGAAAAAGTAAGGTAGATATCGGTTGTGTTCAATATTTATCTCTGGCAATCAAAGACGATTACAGCATTTTAAGATTATTTAATTGTGCTTATCCGGCAACAACTCTTGCTAAAATGTATTTATAATTGGTATTGAACAGCTATCACACATGGGGACTAAATCCACGGATCGTTCACTGGATGTACACAACTGTGGTGAGACCTATGGTTACCTATGGAGCCTTAGTTTGGTGGCCAAAAACAGATCAGAGGAAAGCCGAACTGGAGCTATCAAAACTTCAGAGGCTTGTCTGTCTGTGCATAACGTGTGCGTTGAGAAGCGGCAATGGAAGCTATTCTCAATCTTCCACCTCTTGCTCTGCATGTTTAAGGAGGAAGCGAGGATGGCTGCATACATGTTGGAATGCAATGGCAATTGGCACGAAGGAACCAACACCCATAGTCATTCCAGAATCACAGATATTATCACAAACTCGCTTCTTGAAATGAGAAGTGATAACATGTCGTCCACAATTAACGACAACCAACCATACCATATGCAGCTAAACTGGGATGGGTTGGAAGCATACACTCAGGTACACAGACGGATCTAAACTGACATAGGAATAGGAGTTGGAGTGAAAAGACTGTTGAGCCTGATAAGGGCTACTGGTCTCTTCACATAAACGGTATAACTGCTGAGGTGCCGAGGTCTCTAAGCCTCTGACTGGTGGTGCCAAACTAATCAATCAAACAGCTATCATAATCTGGATCTACAGCTCCTGGTTGACCCTGGTGTGCTTGGAGTTAGTGTTCCCAACCATACTGTTAAAAACAGTATTATACTTTTTTTCGTTCGTTAATACTTTTTACTGTTCTATTAGAAAAAGGAATACTTACAAAATACTGTTTTTATGTCCGCTGGCATAAAAAGTAAACGTCCGTATACAAACTACATATCAGAACGAAACTGTCAATGTCAAGTGAGTGCTACGAATGCGCAGCGCTGAATGCATGTACACAAAACATAACCGTTTTTATTGTCATTTTTTTTCGTCATTTTCGTCTCGTTTTATTTTGTTCGTTTGAGTTGAAGTGTTTTTAATGCCCAAAAAATGGAAAATAAAAACTAGTCACGTTCAGATTCGTCTGATTCATCATCTACTTCTACAACACCTAGGAAGAAAAAGTAAGCCAAAGTAACTAAGGCTAAACAAAAATATAAGCTTTCTCTGATCAGTCATTTGTCATCTTTGGTCAGCCTTGAATCTTGGATTTATACTAGTCAAAAATGGAGTCATTTATTAGTCAACACTTCACAAGAATATAAAAACATCTGTAAAATTGTTTCATACATACTTTTTGTCCCCGCCGATCTTCCGAAAGCGGCAATTTTACTTTACGCTCGAAAAACACACATAATTTTTTCTACAGTCGCCCTTTTAATAATTAAAACAGTTTTTTATATTATCTTAGGTTATAATAGGAGTGCTAGAATAATCGTCATTTTCGCTATTCATCATGATTAACCTTAAAAAGATCTACTGACTAGGAATGTTAAAAAATAATCGATTTTTATATTAATCGATTATTATTTTCTTATAATCGATTTTTAGTTATCGATTTTTAGTAAATTGATTTTATGAATTACGCTTTTAAATCGATTTTCGGAGACGGCTCGTATTATTTATTGAGTATATTTTTCAAAATTTGTAACCATTTTTGACAGTTTTTGACAATAATTGTGCATTTTTAACAGTTTTTAACAATAATTGACTATTTTTAACCATTTTTGATAGTTTTTGACCATTTTTGACAATTTTTCAAAATTTTAGACCATTTTTCAAAATTATTGACCATTTTTGATAATTATGGACCATTTTTCCAAATTTTTGACAATTTTTGACAATTATTGACCATTTTTGACCATATTTCAAAATTTTTGACAATTTTTCAAAAACTTTAACAATCTTAGACAATTATCATCTATTTTTCAAAATTTTAACAATTTTTATCAATAATTGTCCATTTTTGATCATTTTTGACAATTAATGGCCATTTTTGACAATTTTTGACCATTTTTCAAAATTATTGACCATTTTTGATAGTTTTTGACAATTATCGACCATTTTTCAAAATTTTAACAATTTTTGACAATTATTGAACAATTTTGATAATAATTGTCCATTTTTGACAATTTTTGATAGTTTTTGGCAGTTATTGACCATTTTTGACAATTTTTGACAATTTTTGAAAATTTTTGACCATTTTCCAAAAAAATTTACCATTGACCATTTTTGATAGTTTTTGACAATTTTTCAAAAATTTGTTTTTGACGATTATCGACCATTTTTGACAATTATTGACCATTTTTGACCATTTTTGAAAATTTTTGACCATTTTTCAAATTTTTATTTTTGACAATTGACCATTTTTGACAATTTTTGATAGTTCTTGACAATTTTTGATAGTTCTTGACAATTTTTGATAGTTCTTGACAATTTTTGATAGTTCTTGACAATTTTTCAAATTTTTATAAAAGTTTTTGACGATTATCGACCATTTTTGACAATTATTGACAATTTTTGAAAATTTTTGACCATTTTTCAAAAAAAATTTGACCATTTTTCAAAATTTTTTTAAACTTTTTGACTATTATCAATCATTTTTCAAAATTTTAACAATTATTGACAATTTTTGACAGTTTTTGACAATTATTGACCATTTTTGACAGTTTTTGACAAAAATTGTCCATTTTTAACAGTTTTTGACAATAATTGACAATTTTTGACAATTATTGACCATTTTTGACCATATTTCAAAATTTTTGACAATTTCCATATAATTTTATTTGATTTTTAATCTGATAAATTGTTAAATATTCACCAATTGAGTTAATTCGGAGGGCATGGTTAGATTAAATAAGCGAGCAAAAAAGATTACTTTTTTGCGCTAGAGCGTAAAGTAACAATCCTCGGCATTTGTCGACTTTACGATTTCATTTGAATACAGTAATTAGTCATTAGTTATTAATATTTTTATTTACATACTTGATTATTTCTTGTCTGCTTAAATATTTAAATTCGTTTCGACACACAATTTCAACAAATAAATAAATAAAATCGCCTCTCTCTTTTACTATATCTGCTTCACTGACTTCTTGAATACGATTTTGTTCGTGTATTATTATGTGATCCGTTTTGTCGTGCGCTCCACTATTAGATTAAAAAACGTTAACCTTTGTGCAATTATTTTTCTGTACATTTAATTAAATAACAATACAAAAGTAAAGGTTACATTTAAATATTGTTGATTAACGTTGATGCTTTGCTCGATAGAAATATTATTTGCGTCGTCGTTTTCAGTGGAAAAAAATCTAACAAAAAATGAAGATTCTTTTACATATCCATTTTTATGCATTTCTTTTCACTTTTGTCCTAAGCTGTTTTAATTTTATATTATTATTCTAGTTAAAGAATATTGTTTTGAATAATGCCTAGACGTAAACGGAAGAAGCTAGGAGGGCTATTGGTATGATTATTACTAATATTAAAAATGGTACTATGGGATTTTTGAAGGCTTCAAAAACTTTTAATGTTCCCAAAACTACATTACGACGACTTTCTGCTATTAACAATCTGCCTCTGCAACAAATAGTTTCCGCTAAGTTGGGAATACCTCCAGTACTTCCTTCAGAGATAGAAACAAATCTAGTTGAATATATTTTACAAATGGAGGGTAAATATTTTGGTTTGACTAGGCGTGATATAAAGACATTAGCTTTTCAAATAGCCATGAAAAACAATATCAATGCCCCATTTTCAAAAGAAAATAAAGAGGCGGGAAAATATTGGCTTCGCCTGTTTCTGAAACGTCATCCAGAGCTATCTTTTCGACGCCCTACAGTCACATATTTCTCTAGAGCAAAAGGTTTTAACAGAGAAAACGTCAATCACTTTTATGACCTCCTTGAAACGGTGCTCGATGCAAATAACTTTTCTCCAAATCAAATTTTCAATGTAGATGAGACAGGAATTACTGTAAATGCTGCAAGTGTTAAGTTTGAAAGGAAAAAGGCAAATAGGAGCACTAACATCTGCAGAAAGAGGCTCACTCATCACAGTCATAACTTGTATGAGTGCAGGTGGATAATTTGTACCTCCACTGTTTATCTTTCCAGGAAAGAGAAGTAATCCTCAGTTGATGCGAGGAGCTCCACCAGGTTCCATACATGCTTGTCATCCATCGGGGTGGGTTCAAACTAACTTGTTTACGATTTGCTTTCAACATTTTTTGGCATTTGTTAAGCCCACCGTTGAAAGTCCTGTTCAGTTAATATTGGATGGACATACCAGTCACACAAGAAACATGGAGTTAATTGATCTGGCTCGAAAAAATAATGTTCACATTTTATCTATATACCCCGTCAATCGAACCACAAAATTCAACCTTTGGACAGAACGTTTATGGGACCTTTAAAAAAATATCTTTCTGAAGAAATACGTTGCTGGTTAAAAACTGAAGCAAAGCAAAACGGAGAAATTGCAGTTAATGGTTTCCGTTGTACAGGAATTTATCCCTTCAATCGAAATACATTTAGAGATCACGACTTTATAACTTCAGATTAAACTATTTCCGAAGAAACTTTACAAAAACCACGAGTTGAATCCGAAACGTGCACTGCATCCATAAATTTGTCACAAGTTGCCCCTACAGATAAATCTTCTTCTCCTCTATCCTGTGCCTTACGTTCTACTTCCATCCAGCCACCAACTAAACAAACTACTGCTCATACTCCTACCCGACATGAGTCGGTCCTTCATCTGCTCCAGTGAACTCCTCATTTGTGAGCCCTTTTCAAATATCTCCCATTCCTGTGAAACCACAAAGAAAAGGACAAAGGGGAAGTAATTAGTTCTTCTCCTTATAAGGCAGAATTAGAGGAAAAAGGAGGAGAGAGTAAAAAGGGATCAAGTAAAAAGAGCACTGGGAGTAACGAAAACACACAGTGTAGTAAAGTTTAAGAGAAAGTCGGTTTTATCCAAAAACGCAGAAAAAAATAAAACAAAAAAGATAGCCGAAAAACAGGGCAGCTCCTCTGATGAAATTGGTGATTACAGTCTACGAGGTAGCTCTGATGATGATGATAGAAGTCCAGACCAAACCAATAAAGATGATGCACAGTGTTTGTATTGTGAATCACTATTTTCCCAAGACACACGAGGTGAAGAATGGATACACGAGGACTGCTCTGGCCATGAAAACGACATTTTTATTTGTGAATTTTGTTTGTAAACTTGTTTTCTATTCAATAAAAACCACATGAAAACTTCAAGATCCTTTTTATTATCAATATTTTCCATAATTAGTTGGATAAACGTTAATGAGTTAGATAGTCCATATTTCCCCCATAAGTGGTCCATATAATACTACTAAATAAAAAAAAAAGTCTTGAATGAACTTGCTTAAATTTTGTTCGCTAACATTTACATATATGTATTTTTTTTAAGTTTATTGCTATAATAGTTATTACACTCCAACAAATGATTAAGTTCCTGGATGAATTGTAAGCCCTATTCAAAAAATCCCTTAGATGGGCCATATTTGCCTACATTACCCTATATATTTATTTATATACACTGTGTTCATTTGAAAAAGACCCACCCTTAATATTTCGGAAATGCGACATATTAGAAAGAAATGCCGAAACACGACAATTTTTGGCGCTAATGTCATAAACGTCAGATTCACCCCCTCCCTTCTGGATATACCCCTTGAATGGCATTAGGTATCAAGTCATACCTCATTTAAAAGGTTTGGTGAAGCTCTATCCAATCATTTTGTCTTGTATTTGAACCAGCCTTCCATTGTTATTTAATGGTTGTTTAAAAATTGCTCCCTTTCAACTTTTATTGCCTGAATGTTAACGGTGGTCACTTTGAACACATGATTAAATAACAGTTATGTCTTGTTAACAGTTGTCTTTTCACTATTTGTACATTTTTTATTCTTTAAAGAGTTTTTCGGTCATAACCTAATACGGGGGCATACGAAAACTTGAAAGAAAGCCAATTTTAAACAACGATTAAATAACAATGGTTGGCCGGAATCAAAGGCAAAACAAAATGTTTGAATAAAGATTTACCAGACCTTTTAAATGAGGTATGACTTGATACCTAATGCCATTTGAAAAAATTCAAGGGGTATCTCCAGTAGAGAGGGGGTGAATCTGACGTTTATGACATTAGCGCTAAAAAGTGTTTCCCTCAAGTTAATAATTGATGTGTTTCAGCATTTCTTTCTAATATGTCCCATTTCTGAAATATTAAGGGTGCGGGTCCTTTTCAAATGAACACAGTGTATATAAATAAATATATCGGGTAATGTAGGCAAGTATGGCCCATCTAAGGGATTTTTTGAATAGGGCTTACAATTCATCCAGGAACTTAATCATTTGTTAACAGTTGGAGTCTAATAACTATTTCTTACCCAATTATAGCAATAAACTTTAAAAAAATACATATATGTAAATGTTAGCGAACAAAATTTAAACAAGTTCATTCAAGACTTTTTTTTATTTAGTAGTATTATATGGACCCTTATGGGGTAATATGGACTATCTACCTCATTAACGTTTATCCAACTAATTATGGAAAATATTGATAATAAAAAGGATATTGAAGTTTTCATTTGGTTTTTATTGAATAGAAAACAAGTTTACAAACAAAATTCCCAAATAAATATGTCGTTTTCATGGCAAGAGCAGTCCTCGTGTATCCATTCTTCACCTAGTGTATCTTGGGAAAATAGTGATTCACAATACCAACACTGTGCATCATCTTTATTGGTTTGGTCTCGACTTCTATCATCATCATCAGAGCTACCTCGTAGACTGTAATCACCAATTTCATCAGAGGAGCTGTCCTGTTTTTCGGCTATCTTTTTTTCTGCATTTTTGGATAAAACCGACTTTCCCTTAAACTTTCCTACACTGTGTGTTTTCGTTACTCCCAGTGTTCTTTTTACTTGATCCCTTTTTACACTCTCCTCCTTTTTCCTCACTTGTTCCTCTAATTCTGTCTTATATGGAGACGAACTAATTACGGCCGCTCTACCAGGTTTTCTTCCCCTTTGTCCTTTTCTTTATGGTTTCTACAGGAATGGGAGATATTTGAAAAGGGCTAACAAATGAGGAGTTCACTGGAGCAGATGAATGACCGGGCAAAGAAGAAAGGAGGAGTATGAGCAGTAGTTTGTTTAGTTGGTGGAGAGATGGAAGTAGAAGGTAAGGCACAGGATAGAGGAGAAGAAGATTTATCTGTAGGGGAAACTTATGTTGACAAATTTATGGATGCAGTGCACGTTTCGGATTCAACTCGTGGTTTTTGTAAAGTTTCTTCGGAAATAGTTTATATTTTCAAACCTTGCATCATTTATCCCTCATATGCTGACTATTCTACCCTCAATAACATAATCTTGAAATCCATACTACAGAATCATAACAAAGATACAATTATTTATACGGATGGTTTTAAGGATGAATATGGAACAGGTTCCGCATTTTTTGTCGCTAATAAAAATATAGTCAAACACACACACCACACACACACACACACACACACACACACACACACACACACACACAAACACACACACACAAATGTTATACGTTCGTTTCATGCTGCTATAATACTTACAACTTTCCTATTTTAAGACGATAATGCTCGACCGTATCGTGCAAGGAAGCTTAAATCAATCAAATACAACGTCGAAAAAAGCACTAAATCAAATCCAAATGAAGTCAAACACAACGAAAATAACAACATTAAGTGTTGTTTATCCTCAGGGCGACTGTCATAACAGCACGTCCCGTGGACTTGTCTTATTTATTCCAAACGAACTACAAATCATTCAGTAAATTTATATGTGCATTTGATTTTTTTTTCAACTTAATTCAGGTTTTCTTTTCGTCTATCAATAATCGGTTACAATTTACTCCACACCCAACTTTTATAATAATCCACTTATTTTCAAACAGTTCACTTGATTTCTATTTCACATTTACTTCTGTGGCCGGTCTTCGTACACCGTAGATTTCTCTTTGCAGTTAGGTACTTAATACCGAATCGGTATTATTTTTGTTTTATTTTAAACAACTAAACAACTAAAACGATGCTGAATTTACGAGCTGAAATACACCGAAATATAAAGAAAAGAAAATAATTCCGTTGGTATTTGAGAACTTCAAATGTTATTTACATCGAAAATTAATAAAATGTAAAGTAGGAGAAATATAAAAAAAATAGTGCAAGTGAAATATACAACCGGAAATGAAGAAAAATATCAGAATGTAAAACAATGTCATAAGATTTAACTCACACTCAGTATCGTCAAATCTCTGTAGCCCAGTTCACACCCTTTTTTCGCATATCAGTTTAAACCTGATTGCAGCGCCACCTACCGGGACCAATTCTGAATCCAATCTATCCAGGTACACACGTACATAATTTTATCAAAATCGACCCGGCTGTTTAAGAGGAGTTCAGTGTGAATTCGATTGCTGCGACACCTTCCGGGACCAAGTGTGAACCTAAACCATTAAGGACCTCACTCAGACACACACACAACATTTCATCTATATCGGTTTAGGAGGACTTGCATGATACACACTGTGTATGATCCACACGTACAGAAGAATATATAAAGATTTAAATTACGAGGTCCTGCACAAAAACTATTGAGATGAATTTAAATGTAATTGCATTTAAATGGTACATCACAAGCCCGTACTTCCCATTTTAAAATATTTCTATTGGAACTGTCACTTGAAGTGGTAAAATTTTTTTCATCCAACAATCTAAAATTATCACTTTACACTATTATTATTACTCACAGATTTTAAATTCAATTGTGAAAACTTTTAGTAGCGAACTCGAAATTTTCAAAGTGTGGAGATGCGATTTAAAAAAAAGGGACCTCTTTCGAAAATTACATTAATTTAAACATATTATCTTCTACATCAAGATATCTCTTCAGAGTGAAAATTGAAGGGACAAAATTCAGAATTTCACAGTACGGGATATAATCCCTAAAAAGGCCAAATCACATCATTTATTGTATTATCCCTAAATATGTTCGGGGTGCCTCGAGTGATTCAGGACCGGGGAGAGCCCTTTAGGGTGGTTGTTAGGTTCAGATAGAATATACCCCATGCCGTTTACATCGATCGTTCATTCCAAGAATCCGAACCCCATTTCACGGAAGAGCAATGTGCAACGCACTCGAAATTGTATAGGTCCCCTCCTGAGGGGAACTTTGGTATTTTTCCAATTCGTTTTTTTTATAGTTGAAAAAGCTTCACTCAAAACCGATATAATATGTACGGTTTCTTTGTTAATTCAATCAAAGTAATCGCGAACACAAAACAGACAAACCTATAGAAGTGAACTTTTGATGTGACAGAAAAAATGACACATTAACAAACCCTAGGTGTTGCGTTTCATTTTTAAGAGGTGTTGTACTTTAAATTAATTAAGACTTTTTTGCAAAGATGGTATAAATATCGAAAAAATCGTGGACGATCATGATGTCTGAATACTCCATCTAAATGCCCTATTCCCTATTTAAAAATAATTGGTTTGTTGGTGAAGTGGTAAAACTGTGTCCCCCTTAGAACAAAAATCGACGTGTTTCCTAAATTTCCTTAAAATCTAAGGAATACTGCCAAATATCGGGGTGGACTGATTTCTGTGGCCCACTCTGTATAGTTGATTTCACGTTAGCATATACATAAAACGGTTTAAACCACAAAACTGCATTAAATGATTGAATTGTTCCGTGGCTTTACAAAAAAAAACATCATTTTTAATATAGCTAATTCAATTTTGTGGCTTGAACAGACGTGACATCAGCTCTATCTTTCGTATGAATGTTAAATCCTAACCTTACTTAAGAAAAATCCAAATATGGTACAATCTTAAAACTGACTTATATAAAAAAATCGCATTTTATATAAACTTTTAATTTTTATTTAAAAAAGGGGGGTTGTTAAGTGAGCTCCCCAAGGGGACGCAAAACAAGATTCAGGAAGGTGCAAAAAATTTTCCCATTATCGCCATTGGTTTCATTAATGGAAAATAGACTATCCACAAAAACGAGATTAGAACTGATATTATATATCATCTGGAACGTCTCTTCGATGAATTTCAATAATATTTTCCAAATTTACATGACAATATTGGACATAAAGCTCAAAACATCCTACCAGAACACCTACAGAAACAAGCAATCGACTTGAAACGAGATTCAGACGCGAAAGATGACTTTAAAAATTTGTTCTTACTACATTCTGGATAAAATATTTTCCCATCAATCCTTCAATCGCGGAAATGGCTTTAAAATGTTATAGTATACCATTCTCGACGACCTACTTACGTGAAAACTGTTTTAATGGAAATTAAAACAAACCAATAGAACTGAATTGATGTTGCTAGTGACATACGCTTCGCATTTCCAGAAATAACACCAAGAATTTCCAGCCTTGTTAAGGAAATAGAGCTCCATCCCTCTTAGATTAGGTTTAGAATAACATTAGCGCAATCCGGCAAGAAAAGAGACACAACTTAAAAAATGCAAATTTTGGGGTTATGACAGTGAAAACCATCACATCACATCCACAGGAGGAAGAAAAGCAACACAACTTAAAAACCTCACCTCTTTTGCCCTGTTTTCGACAAAAACTAATTTATAAATTCAGAGTACTACCAAATTTCAAAATCATATATTTATTTATTTCAGTATTTATGTTATTTACTTTTTCTCAAAAACTGCTCTTTAGGAGGAGCGACCATTTCTTCATTTCAAAAAGGGGGAAAAATTTGGGAACCGCTGCTGTAATTGAAGAAAAAGATCTCATGATTGAACATCATTTCCAGCAGCAAATCTTTGAATCGTTTCCATTGGATTAGGTTCTTGGTTTGATTGTACTGTTCCCCTTCCAGAATTTGCGTATCTATTTTCAGTTTTCAGTAGTAATAACCCAAGGACATTGATAATTGTTCGAAAAAAATTTATAACAGATTTCGAAAGCTTGTTGCCGATAAGCAACAAGCTTGAGAAAGTTGTTATAAAATTTTTGAGCATTTATCAATGTTCGAGGGTTATTCGAATAGAAAATTTTTTGCTAATTATAGAAAAAAAAACAGAGTATATTTGCTTCTATAATTTCATAAATATTCTCGTCAGTATTATGACAGAATCGTGACATTTCGAAATATTAAATATTTTGAAACGTCAAAATCGAAATAAATAAAATCGTATCCATGGCAACGTAGATTCTAGTAGATATCCAATGAAATCAGTGTAATGTTGTTCTGATTGGTTGTGTTCAATCAAATGACCTCAAATTAACTGATTTCGTTGGATATCTACTAGAGCAAAAAATTTTCCTAGAAACTAACTTCTCAAATGTAGTTCTCATCTTCAGTTGAAGACTTCCACCTTTGCGTTTCAGTATTAAGTCAGAAGATTTACGAATACAAAGTTCTGTACATTTTGCATTTCAGGCTGAACTGAACATGTTAAGTTTTTTCTATATAAAATCTATCACGACTAACAGTGTCTGAAAACGAAGAGATCCAAATTTGGGATACATTTCAACAAGAATAACATTATACCGCTCACTATAAATGATTGAGGTTTAATGATCTTGGTATCCGCTTTTCCGACATTCAAGACCCATGTCACTTCTATCCTCTAATATCATTTTCGGTAATTCGTCCTGCGTCAAATAAATCAACTAACTGCTCATTAAGTATTTATTATCTGGAACTTCAATAAAAAATTCATCAAATTCCCTTTCCTGTAAAAAGTTGGTATTACTAGGAAAGTATTCTTAAGATTTGATCTGTTATTAGTCTTTTAAAATTAAATTAATGCCGCATGAAGAATGTATGTATTGTATATATATTGGGGTGACATTCACTAAGACATAAAAGATCTATTGTGCCCCCTTACTTCTACTTAGTTCCTGAGGAAGTCTCAGAGACTAGTACCTCCTTTAGTCCTATTCCCCGGAGGAATTTTAGGATATCTGCAGGCTTTAACTTAGGTAAATGTACCTCTTCTATCCAGTAATCTCCTAGGTGTTGTGCCCTAGGATTCTGAATTGCTGTACAATTCGCAAGTATGTGGATGGAGTTTTCTTCTTCCATGCCACAGAATCTACATTCTTCTTCCTCCACTATTTTGAGCTTTTTCAGGTGCCCATTTAGGCGACAATCCCTGTTAAAACTCTTAGTGCAGTTTTACTTTGACTTATGCATTCATTTGATCTCAACTGGTTGTAGTAACCCAGAAGAATCTTTGATTGTCTAAGGCCACTATGTCCACTAAGTACACTCCCATTCCAGTTCCTTCTATTGTTTTTGAAACGTCTGTGTACCATTGAATGGCATTCTTTTCAAGTCTGGTAATGGTATTTGGATCCCATTCCTTCTTGGTGCTTAATTCCGTAACGAATTTCTTTGAAAAGTTATACTTTTCCATCATACCATCTTGTAGCATGTCCCAGGTTTTCTGATTTCTAAGAAGTGCGGAGGTGGTTTTTTTTTAATGATTCCCTCTCTACTTAAGCTTAGGACACATATTTAACACGTACCGTCTGAATCTTGTTCTTTCTGCAACACTTTCCACCACCAAATGTAGTGGTGTGAGGTTGAGAATCACTTCCATATGCCGCATGAAGAAAATCTCATATCGTTTAATTAAGTTCGATATCGTTTCAATATTTCAATTAACCTCAAGATTAAAAAACCATGTTTACGACGATATTAAGGAATAAAATGGAAAAGATATCAAATGAAGGTCATCATCATTCCCATCACATTTTTATAATGCATCGAGAGTAGTGAAAAAAGGAAGTTATTTATAAAAATTATTATTTATTATCGTTAGATTGCGTTTGTGGTCAAGCTAATTTTTTGTGTTCCTTAATAAATTTATTACTATCAGCTTGGTTAGAAAATAAACAACCAAATTGATTAGTATAATTCCATTTAAATAAATACACATTCATAAATTCAAATTATAGTGCGTAATGTAGGCCATACATTTAAAAATTTTGTGGTTAGGTAGGTATATAAATTCTGATGCATAATTTTTTGTATACTAAGTAATAGAGCAGTCAAATTAGCACTTTGACAAAAAAAAGTTTCTAGTCGAAAATAGTAAGTTTGGGAAAATAATTTAAATATACTTCCCATTATTCATATTTCGTTAAGATATTCCAATCCAATGAAAAATAAAGGTTTCAGGTTCAGTAGGTCGTATTTATAAAAATAAAGTATTTCCTTCAAAGTTAAAGGTAAAAGTAAAAGATAGAGCTTACAAGCAGAAGGAAAAGGTTTTGCTTTATTAATGTTATAAATGAAAACTGTTTCTAATTAATTCCACTATTTAATGAAAAAATTATGAAAGGATATTGATAATTATTTCGATATTGACATATCATCGTCAGAATGACAGAAGTTACATTTTATGTGATGCCTACTTGATGTTTAATATTTTGGCTAGACCAAATAGTAAGTGACCTATCTTGTGATTGACTTAATATATATGAGTAGAAAAAATTTTTACAGGGCTGACCCAACAAAAAAGTTTTCTAATAATGTTAGAGAGATTGTCAATAGTTCAAATTATGTTTTCAATGATTATGAGAAAATATACATGATTAATAAAAATCCTCAGTCTCCACAATTATATGGAACTGTTAAATTACATAAAGTATCGAAACCAATTAGACCTTTAGTTTCTTACGTTAATACTCCTAATAATAAGTTAGCTAAAAAACTAAGCAATATACTTAATAGCTATGGAGGTATATCTAAATACTCAATTGAAAATTCAATAGAACTAATCAAAAAATTAAAAACATACAAATTACAAGATAATTCTAAACTTATTTCATTTGATGTTACCAATATGTTCTCTAAAATTCCTCCAAAAGAGTGCATAACACTTGTTATAAAATTTCTAGAGGATAAAAATATCAATCCAGGAATAATATCAGATATACTTAATTTGTTTGATGTATGTATTAATCAGAATTATTTTACTTTTGATAATAAAGTATATATTCAAAATGAAGGATTACCAATGGGAAGCCCTATATCACCAATTTTAGCAAACATTTTTATGGACAGTCTAGAAAGAAAAATCTTTGAATGTAACATTTCAAAAAATATATTATTTTGGTATAGGTATGAAGATGACATATTAGCTTGTTTTGTAGGTAGTGAACGACAATTAGATATATATTGTTCAATCATATTAATAATTTACATCCAAAAATTAAATTTACATTAGAAGTTGAAGAAAATAACTCAATCAATTTTCTTGATATTAAAATTCAATGAGTCAGTAATATACTTGATTTTTCAATTTACAGAAAACCAACACATACTGATGTGACTATACCATATAATTCTAATCATCCCATGTCACATAAATTAGCAGCATATAATTCAATGATACATAGAGCATTTTCAGTTCCTATGAACAAATATAATTTTGATAGAGAAATTAATATAATTAAACAAATAGCCACATCCACATCCAACATCCAATTAATAAAAAAGAGGAAAAAGTGGCATTACAATTAATATTTCCTGAAAAAACTAGAGAAATACAAAATTACAAAACCATCACATATGCTGGTAATATTTCTAATAATATTTCAAAGATAATATCTTGTTCAACAAATACAGCAAACTCTTTCAAAACAGAAAACAATGTGAGTAAAAAATTGTTAAATGTAAAAACAAAAATACCCCCATTAAAAAAGTCTGGAATATATAAACTTAAATGTCCAGAATGTAATGCTGTCTATATTGGTCAAACAATTCGAAATTTTGAAATTAGATATAATGAACACTCACGAGCATACAGATTAAAACATCCAGATAAATCACATTACGCAAAACATCTTCTTGATACAAAACATTCATTAACACCTAACACAGAACTAGAAGTACTGCATATTTGTGATAAGAAACAAGAACTAGATTTCCTTGAAGAACTAGAAATAAGAAGACACTTAAGAGACCCACAATATGAAGTTGTCAATGAACAGATAAATCTAGGGAGCTCTCCACTATCAAATTGTCTTCTTAAGTAACAATTGTAAAGATCAGCAGATATAGTTTTCCTTGGTTTCCTATATCATTGCACAGTTATACTGATCTTAAATGGGAAAAAGATATCCAGGATATCCCCATAGGGCTAATAATACCTAATAAGCTTTAATATTTGTGAAATCATATCTTCTTCTTTTTTCTATTCATATATATTAAGTCAATCACAAGATAGATCACTAACTATTTGGTCTAGCCAAAATATTAAACATCAAGTAGGTATCACATAAAATGTAACTTCTGTCATTCTGACGATGATATGTCAATATCGAAATAATTATCAATATCCTTTCATAATTTTCATAATTTTTTCAATAAATAGTGGAATTAATTAGAAACAGTTAGTTTCATTTATAACATTAATATGAGTAGATTCTACAAAGTAAGTGTCCAGACAGTAAATTCAATTTTGATTTATTTTCTATTCATAATCTTTTACTTTTCTTTGCAAGAAAATACTCGCAAGAAAAAGGAAAAGGTAGACAAGCGCGAGCGCCGCCGATCAAGTTACAACTCGCAGTAGTGTATGTATACATAGAAGCCCTTTGAAGCCACTATTACCTTCGGAATAATCTTCATTTTCACTTGACACTTCCGTTTCCAATGTCCAAAAGCATGTTCTATAATTACTCTTTCTTTAATAGTCGATTGAAGGCAGCCTGCACTGCGTTTTCCACGATAGAAACGGGATTCATCAATCAAATAGGGCATTATAACATAGCCACTGTCCACCAACAATACCGTATTTGTCGTCCGCCGCATGACTTCACGAGCAGAAGAATTTTTCCAATTCGACTGAACTTTTTATCACATATGGTTTGAACACGGCTTGAACATTGTTAGAAACATTTTTCCTGTTTACAAATTCATCCCCAAATAGAAGCGGCTTTTCAATTTCAACATGTGTGCTGTCCATTTGACTTTGGCGTCCATAATTTCATCTGCGGTCGATGGGAACTTGATCCACTTATCCGCCTTGTCTATAATTAGACCGAGAGTGGTATCGACAATTCTCTAAAAACACTTTCATTTTTTGTACTAGCGAAAGCGCATCTCCTCTGGTTTCCAGATTCCCGCAAATGAAGTAGTCAGCTAACCACTGCACGTTTCTTTCGTCAAACCGAAATAGGCTTTGGAAGTCGCACTCACGCACTCTTTTCGAGCGCGTACGTGCACCATATCCGCCATGGGAAATTGTAATTTAACAAAATCGCTAAAACTAAACACCTTTGCTCTCCAATTGTATGTACAATTGCGAATAAATCATTAATACTTGCTACAAAAGCTTCTCGGGACTAGATGCATACTTTCTGAAGCAGATCCGTTTTTAAAGTAAATGGTACTTTTGATGAATTTCAAAAAAGTTAAACCTTTTCCTTTGGAGCAGCACCTTTTGCCTCTAGCTTAAATCTTTTCTTTATTTTTTTTTATGAATAGTTTATGAATAGTTACCAGTAGTGGAAACCTTAAAATTCAAACTGTAAAACTAAAGTAAACCTACATTATTTGAGAAAAGTAATTCATTTGGCAACTTTGCGGAAGCTTGTGATATGTGATACCAGGAACCAGTGATGAGATATCCACTGATTTATCAGTAGATCTACTGATTACAGGTTCTATCTACTGATCTACTGATTTATAAATGCAATCTACTGATTTAACCATAGTTGTTTTTTTTTAGTGATATTTCGGTAAAATAACTATCGATAGTCGCGACTATCGATATTTATAGTCAAATTGCCAAAAAACGTTCAAAAATGATCAATAATTGTCAAAAATAATCAATAATTCTTAAAATTTTGAAAAATGGTCAATAATAATTATCAAAATTTTGAAAAATGGCCAAAAATTGTCAAAAACTATCAAAAATGGTCAAAAATTGTCTAAATTTTGAAAAAATGGTCAAAAATTTTCAAAATCTTGAAAAAATGGTTAATAATTGCCAAAATTTGGGAAAAACTGTCAAAGATGGTCAATAAATGTAAAAATTTTGAAAAAATGGTCAATAATTGTCAGAATTTTTGAAAAATGGTTAAAATTTTTGAAAAATTGTCAAAAATGGTCAATAATTGTAAAAGACGGTCAATAATTGTCAAAACCTATCAAAAATGGTCAAAAATTGTTAAATACCTATTTTGAAAAATGGTCAAAAATAGTCAATAATTGTTAAAATTTTTGAAAAATTGTCAAAAATGGTCAGAACCTGTCAAAAATGAACAATAATTTTTAAAATTTTGAAAAATGGTCGAAAATAGTCAAAATTATGAAAAAATGGTAAAAATTTTTGAAAAATGGTAAAAATTTTTGAAAAATGGTCAGAAATAATTGAAAAATATTTTGAAATAATTGTCAGAAACTGTCAAAAATGGTCAAAAACTTTCAAAAACTCAATAATTGTTTAATATTTAAAAAAATGGTCAAAAATAGTCAATAATTGTTAAAATTTTGAAAAAATGGTCAATAATTGTCAGAATTTTTGAAAAATGGTTAAAATATTTGAAAAATTGTCAAAAATGGTCAATAATTGTCAAAGACGGTCAATAATTGTCAAAACCTATCAAAAATGGCCAAAAATTGTTAAATACCTATTTTGGAAAATGGTCAAAAATAGTCAATAATTGTTAAAATTTTGAAAAATGGACAATAATTGTTAAATATTTTAAAAAATGGTCAATAATTGTTTAATTTTTGAAAAATTGTCAAAAATGGTCAGAGCCTGTCAAAAATGAACAATAATTGTTAAAATTTTGAAAAATGGTCAAAAATAGTCAAAATTTTGAAAAAATGGTCAAAATTTTTGAAAAATGGTCAGAAATAATTGAAAAATAATTTGAAATAATTGTCAGAACCTGTCAAAAATGGTCAAAAACTTTCAAAAACTCAATAATTGTTTAATATTTTAAAAAATGGTCAAAAATAGTCAATAATTGTTAAAATTTTGAAAAATGGTCGAAAATTGTTAAATATTTTAAAAAATGGTCAATAATTGTTAAAATTTTTGAAAAATTGTCAAAAATGGTCAGAGCCTGTCAAAAATGAACAATAATTGTTAAAATTTTGAAAAATGGTCAAAAATAGTCAAAATTTTGAAAAAATGGTCAAAATTTTTGAAAAATGGTCAGAAATAATTGAAAAATAATTTGAAATAATTGTCAGAACCTGTCAAAAATGGTCAGAAACTTTCAAAAACTCAATAATTGTTTAATATTTTAAAAAATGGTCAAAAATAGTCAATAATTGTTAAAATTTTGAAAAATGGTCAAAAATTGTTAAATATTTTAAAAAATGGTCAATAATTGTTAAAATTTTTGAAAAATTGTCAAAAATGGTCAGAGCCTGTCAAAAATGAACAATAATTGTTAAAATTTTGAAAAATGGTCAAAAATAGTCAAAATTTTGAAGAAATGGTCAAAATTTTTGAAAAATGGTCAGAAATAATTGAAAAATAATTTGAAATAATTGTCAGAACCTGTCAAAAATGGTCAGAAACTTTCAAAAACTCAATAATTGTTTAATATTTTAAAAAATGGTCAAAAATAGTCAATAATTGTTAAAATTCTGAAAAATGGTCAAAAATTGTTAAATATTCTGAAAAATGAACAATAATTGTCAAAAATGGTCAATAATTGTCAAAAATGGTCGATAATTAATTATAAAAAACTGTCAAAAATGATCTAATAAGAAAAAAAAGTCTTACAATATTCCGAGGGTCGCGAACCTTACCGAATCCGTCTTAGATTCTGACAACTTAAAATAATGATTGTAATCACACGCAATACAATTCCTTTCTCTCTCTCTCCCATTTCCCTATCTCTTCCATATCTCACTTTTTCTCTCTCATCTTTCTCTCTTTTTCCCATCTCTTCTATTTCCTATCTCTCTCTCTCCCATCTCTCTATCACTCTCTCTCTCTCTTCTCTCTCTATATCTCTCTCTATATCTCTCTCTATATCTCTCCCTTCTCTCTCTATTCCAAATCTGTCTCTCCCATCTCTCTCCCCCTCTCTCTAATATTTCTTTCACTCCCTCCCATCTCTCTCTCCCATCTTTCTCTCTCTCTCATCTTTCTCTCTTCCATCTTTCTTTCTTTTTCTCCCATCTCTCTTGCTTCCATCTCTCTCTCTCTCCCATCTTTCTCTCTCTCTTCCATATCTCTGTCTCTCCCATCTCTCTCTTTCCTATCTCTCTCTTTCTCCTTCCTATCTTTCTCTCTCTCATCTTTATTTCTCTCTCTCTCTTTCTTTCTCTCATCTCTCTGTGCCATTTTTTGATCGCATTTTTACTCCATATCAGCTTTCAAAATATACATTTTTCACCTAAAAACATCTCAACTATATCGATTTAGTACCGAAAACTATCGATTTTTTTCGATAGTCAAAAATATCGATAAGCAATCATCGAAGTTCTCCATTCCTAATTCTGTGTTGTTCGACGTCCTTGTGACGGAGTACTGATTGCTACTGATTTCTACTGATTTTTTGGTGGTGTAGCATCTACTGATATACAAAAAGTTGACATCCCATCACTGCCAGGAACTACTGCCATCTTGTTATCTTCTTAGTTGAAATCAAGGAGGTTTTAAATCGGAAGTAGTCAATTTGTAATTTATGTTGTGATTTGTTAGGTGTTCAGGTAAGAGGTAAGTGATCAGCACATTGTATTTTATTTAAGTTTATGAGAGTTATACACTTACTGTTCCATTAATCTATTAAAAATACTTTTGAACATTCAATTAGGGTTTATATTTTATGATATACTTAACCATTGAAATCAAGGTATACAGGGTGTGCACTACTGGAACAATAAATATAGATGTGTTCTTATAGTGAACATAGGGGGCCAATTTAAGAATTTGAAGACAAATACACATAGAAATTAACAGAGAGAAAATAGAACAAGAAGAAGTACGAGATAGACAAGGAAGAAAGTATGGAAACTGAAAGGTATAAAAGAAAAACATAAATAATGCAACGAAAGTATATTACAGTTAAAAGAAAAAAGGAAATAAGCAGGAGAACAAAATTGATGGATAACAAAACAATCTTCAGACCAACTTACTTATGGAAGTTGAAGTTGGGTACTAAATAAATGCCAAAAATGCAGAATATAAGCAGTAGATTTGAAATACCTAAAAAATCGCCAAAGAAGTCACTCGTCTAGAGAGGATAAAGAACGACCAGATCAGAGAAGAGTTAGAGGTAGAACCAATACTTAATGTTATCGAAAACGACCATCCAAAATGATCTGGCTGCATCGATTGGAGAGACCCGAAAAGACAGGTAAAACGGATATGGGAGGAAGGAGTATAAAAGAAGAGAGGGTAAGTAAATAGTCAAAAAGTTGATAGCGAATTGTAGAGATAAGAAGACATCGTCTCCATCTGCACAGCCTGAGGAGTATCGTACCCGTTAATGTGGAGTCTGACAGTTGACGAACTCCTGTGTGGTTTGACTGTCCTCGGAATATCCTGCCAAGGAACTTGATGGAATGGAGATAAGAAGTCACGTATCTAGGTCTGACTCTAGATAGTAAACTCCGGTGAATTACACTCGAAAAGGAGATTAATAGAAAGCAAAAATGGCTCTAATGACAGGAATTGTGTTTGTAGCTCAAGGATTCTGAGCTGGATGTGCACAGCCTTTGCGTGAAGTAGTAGGAGTAGCCTATTGACGACGAGATAGAACCTCTTCAAAATTCAAAGACTAGCCAGTACATGCATTACAGGAGCAGGAAAATTTTGAATAAAAATGCTTCCTGATTTAATAACTTACAATATAGTCAACTTAGAGTTGACATGGAATTTAAATATGAACAAATAAGATTTATGATACGAGCGTCTATTTGTCTGATAACGATACACTGCCAATAAACTAGTGCATCAGATTTGTCTCTTATCAAAGTACTCACCTTCAACCTACCTATCTACCTTCTTCAAATATTTCAAGTTAGTCAGACAGATAATAATTTAAGATAAAGATAATTATTCTTATAGTGATTATTAAGGAATTTTTATAACCTCTCATGAAAACTGTAATTACACTAAGTATATTATTTTGTATCTTTAAAATCTATTAAAAAAATCTATTTTAAACTCACCGATAGTCTCTGAAGGTTTGAAATACATTTGTGTATCTTTGGCCAGCACTCCCTTGGTCCATGATTTTTTCGCGAATAGAGGAGGATAATCATTTTGTCTTTTGACTCTCTCAAGAATCCAATTCGTTTCTGTTTCTCCTTCGAGCTTGGCATCAGGCAGCCAGGGATCTGTTGGTATTAATCTTGGACCGTATTTACCACGTTTTGACTCCATATTTCGATCTAACCACTAAAGAAAAACTTAATACTGTCAAAAGTTTTGTCAATAGCACAAATTATCAATGAAGCCGTGTTACTAAGGATACGATAATGAAGGCATATAGTTGGGTGAGGGGATGTAAACACACGACTCACACAGATACGCTGTGCTGTTGAGCACTATGAAAGTATGTGTTCTTTCTGTAATAATTTTTTTATGTTTTCAAAATTGTTTGCCAGAACATACAAAATTTACTAGTAATGATGTAAAGCCTATTGATAAATCGAGGAATAAATATTAAGTATCCTAATTACCTCATTTTAACTTTATAGGTAAGTATAAGGAGCAATTCTGTAAGCAGTTGGTAAATTTTAAAGCATGGTTAAAAATTAGACATTCCATGTTACTATTCTCTATCCAAAATAAAATATATTAACGGAAAAATGTTAATTGGACACTGTGTTGTTGTGATCTTTACTTTAATATGATATGTGAGTGGTAATAAAACAATGGTTTCAGATTTATATTATAAGTTCTTTTTTCTACTCCTATACTATAAGTTGTTAATTAAATGCCAATTTTCATACTCATTCTAACACTGATTTTCATTATGAAACTGAAAAATTAACCAATAGAAAATCTAGATTTTTAAATAACCAAGTAGGCAGACCCAATATTTTCTGTAGAAAGTTTGACAGTTTCTCAGAGATTCGTGTTCTATGACTGTTTCAATATTTTGCGTTAGTCAAAAAGGTAGATGCCTTCCACTTTTTAAAAGATATGTTTAAAATGTAATTTATAATTTATCTTGTTTAATGTTACATATGAATTCGATTATGTTTATTGTTAATAGTTAAATTAAGTTCATAGTTATTATAGTGGTTAATTTGTAAGAATAAACATTAAGTTGAAGAACTTACTTTTCTTTCATATTTTATTTCTTATTGTTTGTATAAAAAAGTGTTAAAAAATTTAAAAAAAGCAATGTTGTTGAATTCAAATAAAATTTCTTGTTCGTAGAAAAAATAGTGTATGCAACTCTCTCAATACTCGTTGCATAATATACTATTTATTAACATACTTTCGGATGCTGACATTGTCGGAAGTGACATTCCCGTCCTTGACAAATGACAAGTGTCATGTCTGGTTGGCTGACGTGACATGTTTGTTGCCAACACAGTTATTAACATGACATCTCCTTTCTTAAGATATAAATTACAGATTTAATTTTTCAGGTTGTTTAACAATCCTACCAGACTTAGTGACTGTTGGTGTTGTACTAACGCTCAAGTCACTCAGACTGGAATTTGAGTAACTACTTTCAGAATCATCTAGATATGTTGGAACTGTTACATATGACATAGCTGAGTTGGATATACAGATACATTCAAACACAAACGGAACATAGGGATTTAATGTATTGTCCGATCTAAATAGTCCACCAACAAAACATTTCTATAAGTTCACTTCAATGAATATCAAGTATTGATCTGGACAGCTGGATTCAGACCAATATAAGAAACCCCGCCCATTCTCCTTCCAAAATTTGTTAGTTATGTGCGAACTGCGATTTAGTATTGAATAATTATTTGATGGGGGTAGTAAACGTCGCTACATATTGAAACAATATGCTTACGTTTTATGTTGTTAAAATCAAAAATTAATTGTTAAATTCTCTTTAAAAATTAATGTTTCGCGTTAAGATAATATGTTTTGATTTCTTTTGGCAATAACGGCTTTCAAAATAAAAATAAATTCGTAAATAAAACAAAATAAGATTCATTAAATTGTACTCTACCAACCGACTGCTGTTTACTGACTGTCTAACGCTAATTAAGGACCGCCCACAGTTGAGAATACGGAGTGGTGGGAAATGTACGATATGTTTTATAGGTGTCCAAATAAACGATTGTAATAATCGTGTTTTTAATCAGTTGAAGCTGGATGTTGGTCGACTAGTTTAAAAGCAGTCCTGATACAATGCTTTAAATCCCTATGTTCCGTTGGTGTTTGAATGTATCTGTAGAGCTGCTAACACTATCGTCTATTGTCTGGTCTACAATATTTGTGCTTTCTAGACTTTCGCTACAGTTTTTTGCATCCAACTCGCAATTTGACTTACTTTGATCCAAATCTAAATTATGTTCACTTAATACTAAATCACTCTTATTTTCTTCCGCTACTACTTTACTTTGATTGTTTTCATGCTGTTTTCTATTTAGTGTGTCACTATTTGTCTCTTCTATATCACTTATTTCTACATAGTATCTGATTTCAGGTTTATAAATATTTGATTTCAAGTTATTTGGATCTTGGTATTGTTTTACTGGTCAAATAGAAAACGATCCACAAAAAATGGGTGACATCTGGAAGGATTATTATAAAACAGTCTTGAAGATACAGAACCCCTTCTAGAAAACAACATGGCACCACAACAAATACAAGAAGAAACATACCCACTCAAAGAAGAAGTTAACGAAGTAATAAGAAAACTAAAAAATGACACATTTCCAGGGGAAGATGAATTAGAAATATGGTGGTCATAAATTATATCAACACTTTTATCTCTTAATAAAAGAAATATGGATTCAAAATGAAATGCCACAGGAATGGAATACGGAAATAATCACACCTATTCATAAAAAAGAGGATAAAAAACAATGTAAAAATTACCGAGCAATAACATTATTGAACTCCGCATATAAAATCCTGGCTAATCTTATCAACACAAGATTAAAAGCAGAAGCAGAAAATGTATTAGAAAATGGATTCAGGCCTAGTAGATCAACTATAAATGCCATACATACGCTAGAACAAATATTTGAAAAAGCATGGAAACACAACAGGGAAGTTCATACAATTTTCATTGATTTTAAAAGTGCCTTTGACACAACTGACAGAAAAGAATTGATGAAACGGTTAGAAAGACTAAATATTGATAAAAAACTAATAGAGCTGCTGAAAATGATAATGGCTAACAACAAAGCAAAAGCGATTCCAAGGAGTCACATCGAAGAAATTCCTCGTCAACAAGGTAGTCAAACAAGGAGACTCGATCTCCCCAACTTTATTCAATTTGGCATTGGAGAGTATCCTAAGAACAGCTAAACTAGAAAGCAAAAACATCATAACAGACCATATTCAAATCATAGCATATGCAGACGATTTAACCATAGTAGCAAATTCAAGACAAGAACTTATAAAAGCAATTGAAAAGATAGGAGAAGAGGCAAAACAACTTGGAATGGAAATCAACGAGGACAAAACAAAATATATGATAGTAGGTAAAAAAACCAAAGGGAACTTAAAAATGCAATGGCATTCATTTGAAAGTGTAACAACATTCAACTACTTAGGAGTGACGATGGGACAAACAGGAAAAGAGCGGGTGCAAGAAAGAATACTCAATGGAAACCAAGCCTTCTGCAGAAATAGAAAACTTCTGAAAAGTAAAGCCATAAATAAAAACACCAAAATAAAAATATACAAAACACTAATAAGACCAGTGATCGCGTATGGCTTAGAAACAACGGTAAACAAAAAAGAAGCAGAAGACTTAAAAATCATAGAAAGAAAGATTCTTAGAACGATACTAGGGCCGTACATAAGAAGAACTGGGGAAAGGAGACTCAAAACTAACAAAGAAATAGAAAGCGAGTTAAGCAATGAGACAATCGTGAAATATATAAAAGCACAACGCCTAAAATGGGCAGGACATATTATGAGACGAAAGCCTGGAGAAATGATAAGAAGAATAACACAATGGACTCCTCTATGGCCGAGAAGAAGGGGAAGACCCAGAGAAAGTTGGAGGAATCAGATAGAAGAGGATACAAAAAGGATGGGAATCAAAGAGTGGAGAGAAAAATGCAGAAATAGAGCAGAATGGAAGAAAATAACTTCTGAAGCCAGGACACACAAGAAATTGTAATAATAAGGAGTGAAAAGGAAGTAATCCACCCTAATAAATGGATTTAAAAGCGCATTAGCGTTAGCCACAATCTATTAGATTTAAAGGCTTGATGATGATGAAGATTGTTTTACTGTTGTTTGAGTATTGTTATTACTGACTATTTTAATATATTTCCTATTTCTAATAAGTTCACTACCATTATCCAGCTTAACTTTGAACACTCTATCACTAATCTTATTTACTACTGTTCCTGGGGTCCAACAACTTCCTGGTTTTACTTGAACATATACTTTAGAGTTCAATGTAATTTCAGAGAGTGATTGTAATACCTTTGTTGTGTAAAATGATTTTTCTTTATTGTTTGACTGAATTGTTTGACTATTTTAGGATTATATGATTTTTCAGTACCTATAATGTTGGATCTAATTTTTCTTGACATTAGTATTTGTGCTGATGAATTATTATCACTATACAAGTTTTTTTATAATTTAGAATTGCTAAATACATGTCTTTATTGTCTTCTGTGCATTTTCTAATAATATTTTTTATAGTTTGGATATGCCTTTCAGCTAGCCCATTACTTTGTGCATTTGTGGGTGAGGACATGGCAAGTGTGAACTCCCATTCTCCCACTCTTGGAAACTAAATTGTGTTCCTCCATCTGAGATAACCGTTAATGGTATCCCATGAGTGGAAAAGATTGATTTTAAGGAGTTGATTATGTTTCTACTTGTAATTTGATTCAATGTTCTAACTTCCATGAATTTTGAAAAATAGTCTACCACTATTAAAAACTTTTGTCCCCTGATTTCAAAAATATCACATCCCACCTTATTCTACCTCAGGTCTGGTACAGAGTGTGACTTCAAAGGCTCAGCCATTTGTGATCTCGCATATTTCAGGCATTGGTGACATTGTGACACCTTTTGCTTAATTAAATTATTTATTCCTGGCCAGAAAATTGAGTAATGTAATACGATCAAGCATCTCATTTCGCATTGTTTCTGGTATTACTATTGCTTGTCCTTGGCAAATCACAAGTGTCATGTCTGGTTGGCTGACGTGAGATGTTTGTTGCCAACTCAGTTATTACCATGACTGCGTCCACTTCTTATAGAATTTACCCTAAAATAGGTCATAAAATAGGTAGGTAAAAGTTAGAGACAATAAACTGATTGTACACTTTATATTTAGATAAAAGAATTGACATAGTGTGTGGTAAATTACTTCTCCTGAATCTTCCTAGAACTCCTATTTGTGAAGGCTTTGCCAGTTTGGTAGCTTTTTCTTTCCTTTTATGGAAAAGAACCCGAAATATAAGTCATTATTAATTCTGTAATTGCTTTATTACTAACCGACACCACAAATAAATTTGGCAACACCCTAAGAATCTTTAAATTTAAAGGCAACCTAACCTAGAAAATGTCAAATGTCAATTTCGTATTGGGTTATTAATTTTATTATCTATATACAAGTTTCAAAAAAGAACGCATTTTTTTATTCTTATTAAATATGAATTCAATGTTTGATGAAAAAGCTCAGGCCCGACCGGTACCGAATTTTACAAGTGCTGAAAAACTGCACTTGATGAGCTTCGTTGATGACCACAAAATAATTTGAATAGAAGAAGATTTGTGATTTTACAGCCATTTATCGTTTGAATAGTCCATAGAAATTGTATTGGATTCTTTAAAAAAATAACTAAGCGATTAAATATGAAGGAGAAACAAATGACCGAAAATCAAAAAAAGCACTTATCGAATTCTTGAAGAAAAACGAAAATTTACAATCTGGAAAATTTTCAAACAATTTCTCTTTCAAAGATGCTAAATGGATGGAATTAACAGACATCCTCAATGCAATGCCAGGTGTTTCCTGGGATTGGAAAGGATGGAGAAAAGTAAGTAAATTAAATATTCAGACGTAGGGGCAGCAGTGCACAAAAATATATTTTTATAAAAATTTGTTAGTTACAAGTTCACAAAGTTGTCAAATCCTAATGCAAACTTAATAGAAAAATAATTGTTATGTTGTTTATTTTTAGACATGGCAGGACGCAAAGGCCCGAACAAAGCAAAAGGCTAGTCAAAGTAAAAATTATGCATGTGGTACAGGAGGTGGTCCACATAAACCAGAAAATGATTTTACAGAAGAAGAACAAAGTATATTGATAAATCAATATCTTCTAAAAAATCGTTTTCTGGTTCAGGTAAGCTGTTGCTAATACATAACTTATGTAATGCTGCACAGGCATTTATAGTTTTGGTACCTACAATTGGAGTGTAATGTTGCTTTTTACAGGACAAATCTCGCTTTTACAGAAGAAATCTCACCTTTTACAGAAGAAATCTCGCTTTTTATAGAAGAAATCTCGCTTTTTACAGGACAAATCTCGCTTTTTACAGGACAAATCTCGCTTTTACAGAAGAAATCTCACCTTTTACAGAAGAAATCTCGCTTTCTACCGAAGAAATCTCTCTTTTTGAAGAATAAATCTTGCTTATTACAAGACAAATCTCGCTTTTACAGAAGAAATCTCACCTTTCACAGAAGAAATATCGCTTTTTACCGAAGAAATCACGCTCTTTGAATAAGAAATCTCTCTTTTTGAAGAATAAATCTTCCTTTTTACAGGACAAATCTCGATTTTACAGAAGAAATCTCAACTTTTACAGAAGAAATCTCGCTTTTTATCGAAGAAATCTCGCTTTTTACAGAAGAAATCTCGCTTTTACTGAAGAAATCTCACCTTTTACAGAAGAAATCTCGCTTTTTACCGAAGAAATCTCTTTTTTTGAAGAATAAATCTTGCTTTTTACAAGACAAATCTCGCTTTTACAGAAGAAATCTCACCTTTTACGGAAGAAATCACGCTCTTTGAATAAGAAATCTCTCTTTTTGAAAAATAAATCTTCATTTTTACAGGACAAATCTCGCTTTTACAGAAGAAATCTCACCTTTTACTGAAGAAATCTCGCTTTTTACAGAAGAAATCTCGCTTTTTACAGGACAAATCTAGCTTTTACGGAAGAAATCTCACCTTTTACAGAAGAAATCTCGCGTTTTACAGAAGAAATCTCGCTTTACAGGACAAATCTCGCTTTTACGGAAGAAATCTCACCTTTTACAGAAGAAATCTCGCTTTTTACCGAAGAAATCTCTTTTTTTGAAGAATAAATCTTGCTTTTTACAAGACAAATCTCGCTTTTACAGAAGAAATCTCACCTTTTACAGAAGAAATCACGCTCTTTGAATAAGAAATCTCTCTTTTTGAAGAATAAATCTTCATTTTTACAGGACAAATCTCGCTTTTACAGAAGAAATCTCACCTTTTACTGAAGAAATCTCGCTTTTTACAGAAGAAATCTCGCTTTTTACAGAAGAAATCTCGCTTTTTACAGGACAAATCTAGCTTTTACGGACGAAATCTCACCTTTTACAGAAGAAATCTCGCTTTTTTATAGAAGAAATCTCGCTTTTTACAGAAGAAATCTCGCTTTTACTGAAGAAATCTCACCTTTTACAAAAGAAATCTCGCTTTTTACCGAAGAAATCTCTTTTTTTGAAGAATAAATCTTGCTTTTTACAAGACAAATCTCGCTTTTACAGAAGAAATCTCACCTTTTCCTGAAGAAATCTCGCTTTTTACAGAAGAAATCTCGCTTTTTATAGAAGAAATCTCGCTTTTTACAGAAGAAATCTCGCTTTTACTGAAGAAATCTCACCTTTTACAAAAGAAATCTCGCTTTTTACCGAAGAAATCTCTTTTTTTGAAGAATAAATCTTGCTTTTTACAAAGACAAATCTCGCTTTTACAGAAGAAATCTCACCTTTTACTGAAGAAATCTCGCTTTTTACAGAAGAAATCTCGCTTTTTACAGGACAAATCTAGCTTTTACGGAAGAAATCTCACCTTTTACAGAAGAAATCTCGCTTTTTACAGAAGAAATCTCGCTTTTTACAGGACAAATCTCGCTTTTACGGAAGAAATCTCACCTTTTACAGAAGAAATCTCGCTTTTTACCGAAGAAATCTCTTTTTTTGAAGAATAAATCTTGCTTTTTACAAGACAAATCTCGCTTTTACAGAAGAAATCTCACCTTTTACAGAAGAAATCACGCTCTTTGAATAAGAAATCTCTCTTTTTGAAGAATAAATCTTCATTTTTACAGGACAAATCTCGCTTTTACAAAAGAAATCTCACCTTTTACTGAAGAAATCTCGCTTTTTACAGAAGAAATCTCGCTTTTTACAGAAGAAATCTCGCTTTTTACAGGACAAATCTAGCTTTTACGGAAGAAATCTCACCTTTTACAGAAGAAATCTCGCTTTTTTATAGAAGAAATCTCGCTTTTTACAGAAGAAATCTCGCTTTTACTGAAGAAATCTCACCTTTTACAAAAGAAATCTCGCTTTTTACCGAAGAAATCTCTTTTTTTGAAGAATAAATCTTGCTTTTTACAAGTCAAATCTCGCTTTTACAGAAGAAATCTCACCTTTTCCTGAAGAAATATCGCTTTTTACAGAAGAAATCTCGCTTTTACTGAAGAAATCTCACCTTTTACAAAAGAAATCTCGCTTTTTACCGAAGAAATCTCTTTTTTTGAAGAATAAATCTTGCTTTTTACAAAGACAAATCTCGCTTTTACAGAAGAAATCTCACCTTTTACTGAAGGAATCTCGCTTTTTACAGAAGAAATCTCGCTTTTTACAGGACAAATCTAGCTTTTACGGAAGAAATCTCACCTTTTACAGAAGAAATCTCGCTTTTTACAGAAGAAATCTCGCTTTTTACAGGACAAATCTCGCTTTTACGGAAGAAATCTCACCTTTTACAGAAGAAATCTCGCTTTTTACCGAAGAAATCTCTTTTTTTGAAGAATAAATCTTGCTTTTTACAAGACAAATCTCGCTTTTACAGAAGAAATCTCACCTTTTACAGAAGAAATCACGCTCTTTGAATAAGAAATCTCTCTTTTTGAAGAATAAATCTTCATTTTTACAGGACAAATCTCGCTTTTACAGAAGAAATCTCACCTTTTACTGAAGAAATCTCGCTTTTTACAGAAGAAATCTCGCTTTTTACAGAAGAAATCTCGCTTTTTACAGGACAAATCTAGCTTTTACGGAAGAAATCTCACCTTTTACAGAAGAAATCTCGCTTTTTTATAGAAGAAATCTCGCTTTTTACAGAAGAAATCTCGCTTTTACTGAAGAAATCTCACCTTTTACAAAAGAAATCTCGCTTTTTACCGAAGAAATCTCTTTTTTTGAAGAATAAATCTTGCTTTTCACAAGACAAATCTCGCTTTTACAGAAGAAATCTCGCTTTTTACAGAAGAAATCTCGCTTTTTACAGGACAAATCTAGCTTTTTACAGGACAAATCTAGCTTTTACGGAAGAAATCTCACCTTTTACAGAAGAAATCTCGCTTTTTACAGGACAAATCTTGCTTTTACGGAAGAAATCTCACCTTTTACAGAAGAAATCTCGCTTTTTATAGAAGAAATCTCTTTTTTTGAAGAATAAATCTTGCTTTTTACAAGACAAATCTCGCTTTTACAGAAGAAATCTCACCTTTTACAGAAGAAATCACGCTCTTTGAATAAGAAATCTCTCTTTTTGAAGAATAAATCTTCATTTTTACAGGACAAATCTCGCTTTTACAGAAGAAATCTCACCTTTTACAGAAGAAATCTCGCTTTTTATAGAAGAAATCTCGCTTTTTACAGAAGAAATCTCGCTTTTACTGAAGAAATCTCACCTTTTACAAAAGAAATCTCGCTTTTTACCGAAGAAATCTCTTTTTTTGAAGAATAATTCTTGCTTTTTACAAGACAAATCTCGCTTTTACAGAAGAAATCTCACCTTTTACTGAAGAAATCTCGCTTTTTACAGAAGAAATCTCGCTTTTTACAGGACAAATATAGCTTTTACGGAAGAAATCTCACCTTTTACAGAAGAAATCTCGCTTTTTACAGAAGAAATCTCGCTTTTTACAGGACAAATCTCGCTTTTACGGAAGAAATCTCACCTTTTACAGAAGAAATCTCGCTTTTTACCGAAGAAATCTCTTTTTTTGAAGAATAAATCTTGCTTTTTACAAGACAAATCTCGCTTTTACAGAAGAAATCTCACCTTTTACAGAAGAAATCACGCTCTTTGAATAAGAAATCTCTCTTTTTAAAGAATAAATCTTCATTTTTACAGGACAAATCTCGCTTTTACAGAAGAAATCTCACCTTTTACAGAAGAAATCTCGCTTTTTACAGAACAAATCTAGCTTTTACGGAAGAAATCTCACCTTTTACAGAAGAAATCTCGCTTTTTATAGAAGAAATCTCGCTTTTTAAAGAAGAAATCTCGCTTTTACTGAAGAAATCTCACCTTTTACAAAAGAAATCTCGCTTTTTACCGAAGAAATCTCTTTTTTTGAAGAATAAATCTTGCTTTTTACAAGACAAATCTCGCTTTTACAGAAGAAATCTCACCTTTTCCTGAAGAAATCTTGCTTTTTACAGAAGAAATCTCGCTTTTTACAGGACAAATCTAGCTTTTACGGAAGAAATCTCACCTTTTACAGAAGAAATCTCGCTTTTTACAGGACAAATCTCGCTTTTACGGAAGAAATCCCACCTTTTACAGAAGAAATCTCGCTTTTTACCGAAGAACTCTCTTTTTGAAGAATAAATCTTGCTTTTTACAAGACAAATCTCGCTTTTACAGAAGAAATCTCACCTTTTACAGAAGAAATATCGCTTTTTACCGAAGAAATCACGCTCTTTGAATAAGAAATCTATCTTTTTGAAGAATAAATCTTGCTTTTTACAGAACAAATCTCGCTTTTACGGAAGAAATCCCACCTTTCACAGAAGAAATCTCGCTTTTTACAGAAGAAATCTCGCTCTTTGAATAAGAAATCTCTCTTTTTGAAGAATAAATCTTGCTTTTTACAGGACAAATCTTGTTTCTACAGAAGAAATATCGCCTTTTACAGAAGAAATCTCGCTCTTTGAATAAGAAATCTCTCTTTTTGAATAATAAATCTTCCTTTTTACAGAATCTCGCTTTTACAGAAAAAATCTCACCTTTTACAGAAGAAATCTCTCTTTGTGAAGAATAAATCTTCGTTTTTACAGAATCTCGCTTTTACAGAAGAAATCTCACCTTTTACAGAAGAAATATCGCTTTCTACAGAAGAAATCTCGCTCTTTGAAAAAGAAATCTCTCTTTTTGAAGAATAAATCTCGCTTTTTACAAAAGAAATCTGACTTTTTACAGAAGAAATCTCGCCTTTTCTTTTCAAGAAATCTCGCTTACTACAATTTCGCTCTTCACAAAAGGAAACTCGCTTTTTACAGAAGAAATCACGCTTCTAACAACAAAAATCTCGCTTTTTTTTTCAAGAAACGTCGCTTTTTACAGAAGTTATCTCGCTTTTTACAGAAGTTATCTCGCCTTCAACAGAAGAAATTACGCTTTTTACAGAAAATATCCCAGTTTTACAAAGGGAATCTTCCTTTTAACTGTAGAAATCTCGCACTTTGAATAAGAAATCTCTCTTTTTGAAGAATAAATCTCGCTTTTTACAAAATAAATCTGACTTTTTACAGAAGAAATCTCGCCTTTTCTTTTCAAGAAATCTCGCTTACTACAAAAGAAATATAGCTTTTTACAGAAAGAAATCTCGCTCTTCACAAAAGGAAACTCGCTTTTTACAGAAGAAATCACGCTTCTAACAACAAAAATCTCGCTTTTTTTTTCAAGAAACGTCGCTTTTTATGAAGAAATCTCGCTTTTTACAGAAGAAATCTCGCTTTTTACGGGGGGAATCTCGTTTATGTTAGAAATAAATTTAGCTGATCACAGAAAAAATCTCGCGCTTTACAGAAAAAATCTCGCTCTTAACAAAAGAAAGAATATCGTCTTTCACAGAAGTTATCTTGCCTTCAACAGAAGAAATTACGCTTTTTACAGAAAATATCCCAGTTTTACAAAGGGAATCTTCCTTTTAACACTAGAAATCTCGCACTTTGAATAGGAAATCTCTCTTTTTGAAGAATAAATCTCGCTTTTTACAGAAAAAATCTGATTTTTTACAGAGAAATTCTCGCTTTTTCTTTTAAAGAAAACTCGCTTATTACAAA
Source organism: Lochmaea crataegi (assembly GCA_947563755.1). Taxonomy (NCBI): domain Eukaryota; kingdom Metazoa; phylum Arthropoda; class Insecta; order Coleoptera; family Chrysomelidae; genus Lochmaea; species Lochmaea crataegi. Next base: position 12,146,678 of record OX387427.1, read on the forward strand.
AGAAATAAAGGTTTTTACAGAAAAAAATCACGAATCAACAAAAGGAAACACTCGCTTTTTGAAGAAGAAGCCTCGCTTTTTACAGAAGAAATCTCGCTTTTTACAGGAGGAATCTCGTTTATGGTAGAAATAAATTAAGCTTATCACAGAAAAAATCTCGGCCTTTACAGAAAAAATTTCGCGCTTTAAGAAAAAATCTCGCTCTTTACAAAAGAAAGAATCTCGCTTTTTACAGAAGGTATCTCACCATCTACAAGCACAATGTGTCTCAATAAACAGCGAAACCTCATTTTTAGGACACCATTACAACGTTCAATTAAACTTCTTATAGTCTTATGCTTAGTGTCATATCTTGCTTATGGTGTATTTGGCTGAGGTTCATATTCCAAAGGGGTAAGTAACCATGACCTTAATGTATAACCAGAATCACCTAAAAAACAATATTTTTAATTGTGAGTCCTGAAACGTTTCCAATTTGGTTACTTACCCAGTAAAAAGTAATCAGTATTTCCTGCTTCATGCAAAGTCCTTAACGTTTGCTGGACATTTGAGCTGCTCCATACAAAGGAATCGTGAGTGCTTCCTGGGTAGAGAGCATTAACATTCAATATTTTCAAGTTATGAGCGCAAATTTAAAATGATTGTTTTTACTAAATTTTGTAAGAGGCGCCAGCTTGAAGGGCTCCGGCTAGAGACTCCTCTCAAGGGTGATTCGACCCCAAGTTTATGCTGCACAAGTATTACAGGAAGGTTGTAAAAGTTGAGGGCGCCACTACCTTTTTGACGTCGATAAAACATACTAATTTAAAAAACTAAGGCGGAAAAGGTAGAAACGCCTTGTAGAACCTAAATGCAATTTAATAATAAAAAAAGTGACTTAAAATTACCCCGGGCGATATCTCCCTCAACTTTTATAGTTGAGGATTAAAAAAATAATAAAATAGATTTTAAAAAATGTATATATTTATACTGCCACAGGAAACGAAAAAATTAGAGGAGAATTTGTACTTAGGTACTTAGCTTATAAATATGAAGTGATTTCCTGAAGGAGGTAGGTAGGTCTTGCCTCTACAAAGTCTTGAGAAGATCTCGAAGAAGATATGTAGATATCCTGGATTTGTACTGCTGTGTCCTGGGGTTATGTCCGTGCCTAGGGCTTATATTCTAGCCTAGGTCTTGGGGTTATATCCTAGAGTTGGGGCTGTGCTTACCTAGAAGTACAGGTGGATCAGGGATATATAGGAACTTGAATGTAATGGGCACATTATGTTGGTTAGCTTTTCAGGTTTTCAAACTGTATTTTTTCTACTTTTTGCAAAATAAGATTCCCTAATTCTAAATGATATCGAATGCTTTTGTACATTTGAAATATGGATTTCGTATTTTTAAGGAATCTGCAAAAACAAATTTTAAATTTTTTCCATTGTTGAATTTGTAATTAAGGTTAATGTCACTTTCATCCGGTAAATACATTAATTAAGAAGATTGTTCTGACAGAAAACAACACATAAATGGAAAGATTTCACATACTCATTATCTAAAGATAAAGATCAATGAAGCATATTCGATATTTTTCCTGTTTATATCCATGTGGATAAATACATATTTTTTGTTTAATATCAATATATTTCGTTATTTTTTTGATAAGCCAGTTTATTAAATTTTCCAAAAAAATAATTCATTTAGATAAATACACGTCTGATATTTTTATATATCTCAATAAACATCAACACTTGATTATAGAGATATCTCTCCGCTTTCCCGTCTAACTAAAAACGACAATTGTTTTCTATTATAAATTCGATTTTATTCATCAACATGCTCTCGTTCAAGAGTGGGTGAGTTTTGCATTAATTTTCACTATTCTTTTCAAAATTTGTTTTGAAGCACATGTTTGTGGTACCTCCTTCATAAGGTCACCGAACATAGACAAGACAAGAAGGGTCACATCGTGTCGGTACTTTGATATTGGATCTACAAAAGCGAGAGACGTTTTTAAATGTTACACTTTGCCAGTGTACCAGTGCCAGGTGTTCAAGGGCCGGAACCCTTTTGCGGTATCAGCTCCAATGTAATATTGGTTTGATTGATTGATTGGTTCGGCACCACCAGTCAGAGGCTTCGAGTCCTTGGCACCTCCGCCTTTAGGCTTTTTGGTTGTACCGTTTATGTGAAGAGACCAGTAGCCCTTATCAGGCTCAACAGTCTTTCTTGGAGAAATCCTCCCTTGGGCTCAATATCTTCAATGAGACTGTGCTTCACATTCGAAGATAATGTGAGAGGCTGTTTCCTCCTCTTCCATGCACAACCGACAGAAAGGTTCCTCCCTATATATGCCAATTGTATGCATATGCTTCCTTAGGGTACAGTGACCGGTGAGTAATCCCATCACTTTCCTCATCTGGCTCCTGGCTCATAGATTTTTATGTCATTAAAAAAGTACCAAGCAACTAAATAAATAATGACGAATCGTTTGACCTGTCTTCCGATCACTCGCCAATAATATTAACTCTAAGTGAAACTCTAATAAAGAAAGAGCCCCATCCAACACTAACCAATAAAAAGACAAACTGGAAAAGTTTCAAGTTAGAAATGTGTGATAGAATCAAATTGATTGTACCTATTAAAACCAGAAACCAGCTTGATCAAGAAGCAGAAAAATTAGTAGTTGATTCACAAAAAGCCGCATGGAACGCCACACCATAATTAAAAATAAAGTTAGCAGGAAATAACTATCCACAAGAGATAAAAGATTTGATAGGAAAAAATAGGAAAGCAAGGAAGGTATGGCAATATACAAGGCATCCAACTAATAAGAAAGTACTAAACAGACTCGCTCAAGATCTCAAACGACAAATACAAAAGTTGAAAAATGAAACCATCATCTCATATTTAAGAAATCTGAAGAATAAAAAACAAAGTGAATATTCTCTATCGAAGGCTGCAAAAAAATTTAAAAAACCAATTCAACAGTTCCCACCTATAAGAAATCCAGACGTAGATTGGGCAAAATGTAACTATCAGAAAACGGAGCTGTTTCCTCAATATCTCAAAGAAATTTTTCAACCGAACGAACCTTCAGAACAAATGAACCTGGAAATCCTAGAGCAGGAAGAAAATAAAGAAATAAAACTAGTAACACCAAAGGAAGTATGCGCCGAAATAAAAAACAATATCAACGTACGCAAGGCTCCAGGTTACGATTTAATCATGGGGGCAACATTACAAAATCTACCCCGAAACGGTATCGTAAAATTAACTCACTTGATAAACGCAGCCTCCCGGCTAAAATATGTACCACGCATTTGGAAAACTGCCGAAGTAATAATGATTCCCAAACATGGAAAACTCCCAAACGAAGTTACATCATATAGGCCGATTTCGCTCCTACTAATAATTTCTAAATTATTCCTAAAAAGATTAACACCAATACTTGAAGAAAAAAATTACAGAATGTCGGAATTGATAGCAAGAACACAGGAAGAAAAGAAAATTTGCTCAGCCAACTTCTTAGATATATCCCAAGCATTCGATAAGGTCTGGTATGAAGGACTGTAATATAAACTCAGGAAATTACTACCTATACAGTTTTCGAATATACTTAAATCATATATTTCAGATGGAACATTCCGAATACTTATTCAGATTTAATAGATATCTGTGCTGGGGTGCCGCAGGGTAGCGTTCTTGGGCCAGTACTGTATCTTCTTGATACATCATCATCATCATGGCCGTTCAATCCCGAGGGATTATGGCTAGCTCAATAGAGTTGTGTTTAATCCTATTGACGAGGTGTTATTATAACAGTGCGACTATAATCTTTTATCTGTCCTGGCCTCATTTGTTATAGTTCTCCATTTTCTTCTGTCTCTGCATTTTGTTTTCCAGTCTCTGATTTTCAATGCTTTTCTATCTTCCTATATTTGATCCCACCATCTGGTTCGTGGTCTTCCTCTTGTTCTCGTCTTCAATGGAACCCATGTTGTTATTCTTTTTAATATTTCTGTTGGTGCTCTTCTCATAATGTGTCCCATCCATTCCAGTCTCCTTGCTTTATTTATCGGATTATATTTTCTCCACCTGCTTCCTTTTTTATGTTTCTTTTTAATCTTATTTCTCCATCTCTTGTTATGTCTGGTCCAAGTGTTGTTCTCAATATTTTCCTTTCTATTATTTTTAGATCTTCTTCTTCTTTTTTGTTAATAAGCACGAAAATATCAATGTTTGCTGATGATACGGCTGTGATGATGGTAGAAGAAAACTTTGCTGACATAACAAAAAAACTACAAGAAGCCACGAATAAAATCAGTAAATGGACGAAACAATGGCGCATTAAGCTAAACGAGGCTATAACGCAACCCATGTGAACTTCTATAGGTCATCAAAACATATTCTTAAATAACAGCCAAATACCTTGGAATCAATTTAGACGCCAAGTTGCGCTGAAAAAAACATGTCAAAGTGAAAAAGAGAGAACTTGAAGTCAGATATAGAAACATGTATTTGTTACTCGAGAGGAAATCTCACGTCTATACCCAAAATAAACTCTTATTATATGCTCAGGTATGGACCTATGGCATACAATTGTAGGGATGCGCTAAATATAGCAATATAGCTAGAATACAAAGGTTTCAAAACAAGGTGCTGAGAGGAATAGTAAACGAACCATGATATGTTCGAAATTACGATCTACACAGGGATCTAGGAATTCCAATAGTAGGTAAGGAAATGAAACGAAATGCCAGGAAGAACGAGATTAGACTACACAATCTCCACAACATCGAAATGTTGCAAATTCTGGACAATCAAGATCAACAGAGAAGGCTTAAAAGAGTGAATCCCTTTGAATTAGTGCTGTAAAGTGATTAGTGTCGAAGCAGTTATCACAATTGATTGGTGAGATAGAAACTAAGAAACACAAGTGGTTGATATCTTATTAGTTTTTAAGTACTTTAAAGCAAAATTGCTGTTTGGTCATTTTTGACCAGCTGCACTTTCCAACGTAAAAAAATCTGGTCCCTTCTGAGGTTTAATATTTCGTTAGTTAGCGAAGCCGAGAGTTTTTTGACCAGGAGTTTGCTGTGTTCCTTTTTTGGCAAGTGACTCCAGTACGTCTGATGTTTAGTTTGAATTCACCGAGATGTACAACCACGTGCAGCGGTTTTTGATATTCCAAATACTAGTGCCCCGGGACCCACTTAAGAGTTACTCTATTATGGTTTGCCAGGGTTAAAGGTTTTTGTAGGCAGTCCCAGACCAGTCTAGATTTAATCTGGGGACATGCTAAAGATTTCAGTGCTACCTGACTCTAGCTGAGAGTATTTTGGCCTCTATACCCCCTTTGGATGTTCATTTGCAAACACGTGTCGAGAGCGTAGATTTCCGCCTGGAATACGGAGGTAATATTGGAAGACAAAGCCGAAAAAAAAGAGAAGATCTGACTATTGGAAATGATCTAGTAGGGCTTAGACAATAAAATATACTTCTGGGTGACTACAGCCTGTTGAGAACAAATGAATGCATAAGTCAGTGCAAAACTGCATTGTACACAGAATTTTAACAGGAATCCTAAAGGGGGACTGTCGACTGAATGGAAAAAGCTCAAAATAGTGGAGAAAGAAGAATGTAGATTCTGTGGTATGGAAGAAGGTACTTGCGAATTGCACATCACCTCTGCTACTACCAGATAGAAGAGGGAAACCTACCTAAACGAATGCCTGCAGGTATCCTAAAATTCCTTCTGCGAATAGGTCTAAGTGAGCTACTAGTCTCTGAGACTTTCCTCAGGAACTAAGTAGAAGAAAGTGGGCACAATAGATATTTTAGGGCTCAGTGAATATCACCCAATATACATACATAGGTACATTAGAACATTTTGAATTTTGTGAACAGCTAGTTGGTGTTTCTTCCTCAAAATCACTCATTTGTAACTGCTTAATGCGGTTTTATATTTATCCCAGCAACATATTAGCATTTTAATTCAGTTAAGGCTAAATTTGTTTGAAAAAGTAATTTTCTTTCAAAATATATAAATTAATTAACTTCTATCACCTACTTATACACTTTTTGTATAAATGAGAATCTTTTTAACACAAAAACGATATACCGTTTATCGTATTCGTTAAAAGTAAAATATTGTTCTCTAATAAAATTTCCATACAAAACGCCAAAAAATGCAAAGTAAGAAGATTAAATATCTAAAAGTGTGCACTAAAAATACTTCAAACAAACGAAGGAACTATTTATTACTGCAACAATAACAGCAAAACTACTAAAATTATTTCAATTTCTCGTGGAATATTATCTACTCATTGTGAGCAAATGAATCACCTGATTTAAAAGTATAATAGGATATTACAATCCTTTCTAATAGGATCAACAAAAATAGAAGCTTATATCGGTAGAATTAGTGAATATTGACAAGGCTGGAAAATTGCTTCTAACCTTACGTTCGTTAGTTTAGAATAATCCTTTTCATTCTAATTTTTTAGCTGCGTGGCACAAGGACATTCAAACTCGTTGACAGGACAAAATTATTTGATAGTGTCCCACTGAATATATTATGGTTCTACTTGCAAACAAACGCAGCAAAAAATAACCAAAAAACAATTTTAGAGCTGCATAAGAACTAGCGAGCTATTCAACAAAATCTCCTTTACTCAGTTCATGTTATTCTTGCCGAAGATGTCAACGATATAAAAGACAAGGAAACTTGTGGAAGAAGTAAGCAAATTCATACTGGCACTTGGAAGTTATGTTTTGGAAATACTGGATTTGTTGATACGGAACTTACTTACTCACAACTTACTTTAAAAGATCAGACTTAGTAGACTACACGGTAAGGTGTATAACGAGATGTACAAAGTGTTTGAAATCGACCCTATAATGAAAATGTCATCGGACGAGATGATTCCCAAGTATAGCTTGGGGAAAAACTTCATAACTGGCAGAGAGGCATGAAAGGAAGGACCACCAATTAATGCAGAAATGGCTCAAAAAACGAGAAAGGTGTAGGATTACTTGGATGCATCATCTGTTACTGGATGGGATGATGGTATTCACTCGCTCAGTGAATATGTTCGCTGGGGCCGTATTATTGACTGAAGGAGAAGAGCTTCCCCAGAGAACACATATTTTTATTGTACTTTGTTACTCTGACAAAAGATCTGTTCTCTCGTGAAGCTTCACTCCATCAGTCAAGAATACCGCACCTGGTGACATGCATAATTTATGTTCATCTAATATTGTCCCAGTTGTATCAGTATGGTCTTCTAGAACATTGTTCGGGATCCATACGCCTCCTATTTTCAGCCTGAGGATCGTCATCTCTTCCTCCGCCCTTACAAAAAGTCCCAGAAGAGGAATTACAATTTTCTTTTTATTCATTCGCAGTAGTTATGTCTTTATAGTAGTTATTAATATTTTAAGTATAATAACACAAAAAACAAATCAGTATATTGTTTTTAAATTGCTAGTTCAACCAATCGTACTACTGATCTAATTAAAACAAAACAGTTTTAATCGTGTTTACTAGTGTGGAGAAATTATACATTTAGATTCCGTGATTCATTTGCTCACAATGAATTTTTTGCGAATTAATGAATGCATTCGCATATATATATTCAAAGGAAATGTATATACTTGTTTTCGAAATTCACTCAATTTGTTGTTGACAAAAATGACTATATATAAAGGGGCGATAACACAAAACGCACGTGTCAATAAGAACAATATATTCAGTTTACGGTTTGTTGATCCAAGATCAGCATTCAATAAAAACATGGATTTTTATCTTAAAAATAGAACATCTACAAAAAAATGTATACTCATCTGCATTAAATATTCATGCAGCTTATATTTATCTAAAAACTTTTGCTACCTTTTAACTCATTTAAGGTGAAATTTGGATACGCAACCAATTGCCTCTTTTCTAACACCCCCATTCATTCATTCATTCACTCGTTTGGGTTCTGCTCAACAACCCAGGCACTTGAAATGAATCTTTGTAACATTTCCCAAGTTATCTACTTCCATTCCAGGAGCTTCGTGTCTTCTATAAAGTTCACTACTTTGACTGGAGGGATTTTCAGTAGTTATAATGGTTGTACTAATTCCTCTCCAAAGTGCTTCTTGTCTTGTAAGTTCTCGCAGAAGCAGAGTATGTCAGTAGGTGTTTCATCATCAAGTTCACAATTTCTGCACTTAGTTTCACTAACTTTGTCCATTTTGAGCAGATGTTCCCTCAGGGTGCAGCGTCCAGTCACCAGGTCGGTTACTGTCTTCAAATGTCTCTTACCCAGTTTCAATATCCTGGTTCCTTGTCTACATTGTTCAGTAAACTCTCTGTATGGAGGTGCATTTGTGTCAACCTCCATTTGCCTTGGTGTTCCCCTCTTATGCAATCTTTTGTGATTCCACAAAACGGTTCCGGTCCTATGAACACTCCTTTTAAGGAATATGGAAAAGAAGTTTAAATAGATTTTAAAGATTAATCAGAACATGAACAACGACAGAGGAAAGCTCGTGGGAATGGCCCGCTGTGTATCTAACAACGATGATGTAGGTCAACCAAAAGTTTTCATGCTTCCTGAAAAAAGAAACAAATTTTTAAAAAATAAAAAATGTCTGTCTAACAGGAGATAGAAGTAAATTTCTCTTTCTTGATGAAAGTGAAAAGAAAACTGGAAGTATCTTGTTTTATTTTTCTTCAGGTCTGTTCTATGTAACTAGTTGAACTTAAGTTTCTTGAAAGCTTGTCAAAGAGCTGGTATACAGATGGCTCAAAAACCCTCAGACCCGCAGACATAGGACAGAAATATCAACCTTCCTTGTATCCTATGCCACCGTATTTCAGACGGAAATGTCATTTATTTATGTGTGGAGAGATTGGAAGAAAAGACACTGAACTCAACTCAACAAAAATTATAGACTTTCAAGTCGCAGTTCGCAGTGAACGCCTAATAGACCAACTCACCACAAACCTAACCAAACTTCTCCCAAATATTCAGCTCTCGTATAGTTTATTAGATCTCAGTTGAACAACCAAATCAAAATTTTCAGCTGTGAAAGAAAATAGGCATATTATGTTTAATTGGTTGCATGGAACTTTTGTTAAGGCCGCTTGACATGGTGGAATACAACCTGCAAGATTTCTTGTTCGAAAACATGCTCAGTTGAGACCCAGCTGATCAATTCCTGCAATTGCAATTTTATCGCTTTGGTACCTTTTGTATTGCCAGCAAGGTGCAATTCTAGGGAGAAATCTAGTTTCTTTTGTGTTACCAACCAACTAACCGTTTCCAATCAAATGATATAGATACCTATCAGCTGATTGCTGATTGTGGTGACTGACGTTTTGTCATTTGTGATTTGATAATCGACAGTGATTAGTTTTTTTTGTCTGAGCTCTTCTCACTTTCGCTATCTTCATATTAAATAATAATAAAATAACTTTATATATTATGTTTGAATAAATTATTTTCTGAGGTTATATTATCTACTTTTTTCTTTCTACTCTTGATTGGGTTGGCAGCAATGTTGCAAGGACAAGAGAATTGTATGATGCCAAACAGCATGCAAGATTCATAATTTGCAATATATACTGCCAATTGTATTGATTCATGTCACGCGGCCTTTAAATGTGACTAAAAAAAGGAGAGATAAGTACAATAGAAAGTTCGGTGGGAGAACTTAAAGTTACATTTTGAGGGACTTTTTAATAGATATAAAGAATATATGTGTATGTAAACAAAAGAAGATTCAAAGGAAAAAGAGAAGGGAAGGAGAATTCGTATGGAGGAGTCTGTGAAATACCTAGGGGTGTGGTTGGATAGCCAATTATCCTTCAAAACTCATATATTAAAGGCGGCGGAGAAAGGGAAAGTGAGGGCAGCATGGCTGGGGAGATTGATGTGTAATGTGAAAGGGCCGGGAGAGTGGAAGAGGAGGGTAAATGGTAGGACTGTAGAGCAGGGTATGCTGTACGGTGCGGAGGTGTGGGGTGAAAGAGCGGGGGTGAATGCGAGGGTTAGGCCACTCCTGCGGGTGCAGAGAGGCATAATGCAGAGGGTGGTGCAGTGGACAGTGGGTGGACTGGCAGCAGCGGTGCTGGCAAGGTCTTACCCATTGGACGTGATGGCTAGAACCAGGAACAAACGCAGGAGCGGTGCGACCAGAGAGGAAGTACAGGAATGGATGGATGAGGAAATGGGGATAAGGTGGGAGGTGTATGAGGGCGCGCTAAAAGAAGCGATTGGGAATAGGAGAGATTGGATGGACCGGAAATTCGGATCTTGACGCAGGGGTTCACTGGACATGGATCGAGAGTAGGGTACCTCCACAAGATTGGGAAAAGAGAGACTGGAGTGTGCGAGAGGTGCGAATAAGTGGATGATGATGTAGGGCATGTGTTTAGATGCTGGAGGAACGAGGAAGTGCTGAAGTAGTTGGAGAGGAAACTAGGCGAGGCGGTGTACTGGGAGAACATGGTGGAGATAATGTTGAGGAGGGAGGAGGAATGGATGGAAGTGAGTGGAGTAGTAGAGAGCATGGTTAGGGGGAGAGAAGGACTCGATATAGCATGAGAGGTAGGAGTGATAGTAGGGAGAAGTCGACTGTGTGAGCGGAGAGTGTGCGAGGGACCGCCGCCCGTCTCGAAGTTTGCTAGGATAGTGATTCCGAGGCGGGGGAAACGGCGAGTTTGAGTTGGGATTGGTTGGAGTCCGTTTGGGTCCTGGTCCCATTTGAACATGAGTTTCCCATCTCAAATATTTTTTTTCAACATAAAGTAATTTACTAGTTTTACTGGTAAGTTTTACGTTTTCTAGAAAAAAAACATTTTAATTTTTTGTAGTGATAAGACTATGTTTAATACGTGAATTTCAGTATTTTTCAAACAAAGAAAACTGACGCAGTCCCGTAATATTGACATTTTTTGAGCCTGGATTGTAAATCGATAGCCTCGTTTAACTCGACTTTATCTCAATCTAAAACAGTGGTTGTGTTCTGTTGCCAATGTTACCGCACTTAAATGCAGTGTTGTCGAACTTAGTCATACGTTATCCTCAACTTGAAACAAAGAAGCTATTATTACTCCACTACCTATATTCCGTAATATTTTTTATGTGTTATTTCTTTATCGATATTCTTTTTTTTCTTATGCTTTGTTTAAATAATTTATTGACTTGTAAGACGCTGTCGCGGTTAATGGTAGCTTATAATACCGAACAGAACATTGATGGGTAGGAACCGTCCGTAGCCCAGAGGGTAGTTTCGTTTTTTCAATGTTCAGAATATTCATCTTATATTATCAGAAGTGGGATTTGACCTACGAAATGTCAACATGAGCCCATGTATGCATGTATGTATGTATAATGGGGTGACATTCACTGAGACCCCTTACTTCTACTTAGTTCCTGAGGAAAGTCTCAGAGACTAGTACCTCCTTTAGTCCTATTTCCTGGAGGAATTTTAGGATATCTGCACGCTTTAACTTAGGTATGAGGCCACATGAGGCCATAATGTAATGTGATAGTGAGAGGGGCTGACTGAAGCAGTCGTCAGGCTCGCCAGGAGAGCGAGATAGGCGTAGGCAGGCAAGGCATCAGGCTCACGAACGAGCAGGTGAGATAGCACAAAAGTCAGGTTCAGCACTCAAGGTATCTTGAAGATGAGGAGCAGACCAGGATGGCCGAATGTAAGACGCAGTCGTGGTTAATGGTAGCTTATAATACCGAACAGAACATTGATAGTTAGGAACCGTCCGCAGCGCTGACGGCTTTCTAACTGAGAAGCCCCGGGTTCGCGTCCCGATGATTTCGCTTTTTCAATGTTCAGAATATTTAGCTTATAGACTTCTTAGGGAGTTGTGCGACACTTTGCTTGGAAACGATTTAAAAAGCAGAATTCAAAAATCTATTACAGTCAACTTTTAATGATAATCTGATGATCAAGTTGGCCTATTCAGTGTTTTGAAAAGACGCTAATAACAAGAATTAGCAACTGGCATTTTTTTAAATTGTAGTTAGTGTTGGTGATATTTTAATTTAAAATGACTCAACCTCGTCTCCCAAAAAGCTGCTTCGTGGAAGAAGTCCGAAAATGGGAAAAGAAACTTAGTCCAGCCTACTGGAAAAACACTCCAGGTCAAAGACGGACAAAAAGATGCTAAATTGCTCTTGGAGCTTCAGAAATCTGATCTCAGAGCTATCACAGGAATTCCAACTGGACTCTGCTCACTCAGATGCCAAGATAGACAAAGTGGACAGTGGAACATGCAGATTCTGATATGATGTAGATGAGACGGCGGAACACATTATCTGCAATTGCTCGGTAATCGTCCGACAGCTCCTGTAAATCCTGGAACAGGTCTATTTAGAGTCTGATCAGGTTACAAACCTAGCTCCAAAGTAGATAATAGGCTTCTAAAAAAGCCTTTTAGACTAAAATATAGATATAGGGTGTACACAAAAGATCTTATAGGTCTCAGTGTGGTAAGGTCAACCGGTCCAATCGACCCCCTTGTAATCTAAGCCCTTTCCAACAAAGTGTCGCACGACCCCTTGGGTATTTAAAAAATGAAGGGGGTATCATATTTTTATGATATAAAATGCCTAGATTCAAATAAATATTGACGGATCCGAGCGAATCACACTTTAACTTGAAATAAAGGAGTTTGCAAGGGAGGGTAGAACTTTATCCCCACTGTGAAATTTACATATTTTTAAACTTATTCAAGGCGTAGTTTAATTTTTTATAAAAGCAATTTCAAAAATCTAACTACAAACATAAAAATATTTGCATTAATTATAAAGATAAATAAAAAGGTATTATAATATTTGTAAAATTCCACATTACTGTATACACATATCTACATCGTAAATATCAATTAGCAATTCATTTAATTAGTTGTTTCTTAGCTTTTCTTAAATAATTTGGTTTATGGCAAGTAAAAGGAAATGGTTTTTGTATTCGATAAGGCAAGGTGGTAGCTGACTCAAGATAATTTATCAAAATCATACCGCTTGTAAATTATGCAAATTTAACGACTTGGTAAAATTACAATATATTATAATTTTTTATTGCAGTGTCCGATACAATTTTACATTGTCAAAATTCACTTTATATACCTCACGACAAAGTTACAGGTATTGGCAACAGCGCTCAACATATTCTCTTTTAGTTTCTTTATAGGCACCAATGTAAGAACCAAGTCACAAAGTTTATATATCCCTCCTGCAACGATTCTATTAATAATATGGCAGCAGCAGTGTATTAACTATGAGTTTCGGGAAAATCCATTTTAAATAATATCATTGAATGTTTGCTTCATTAGAGTTGCGCGATACACTAAAAAGTATCGATATTAGGTATCGATACGGATCGGAACGTAAAGTATCGATACAGTAGAATATCGAATATTAATTTATCGATACTCGAAGTATCGATACGTTAGTGATCCGAGATTTTCCTAATCTTGACGTTTTTTCAGTAAAAATCACCTTTTTGGGGGGTGGAAAAAGACAGTATTGCGATTTCCGGCCAAAGTTGAGGTTCTAGAGAAAAAAGTTGATGATAAAAGTTGTAGATCTTGAGAAAATCTACAACTAAGTAATTGGTGACTTTTTCACATAACTTTAAAATTAGCTCGAAAAACGCAAAAAACTGCATTTTTCGTTTTTTATTATGTTTCCTTTAAAAATGTTCGATTTTGATAAAAATTTAGTAGAAGGTAGCTTTGATAGTCACAAACCATGAAAATAAATTTCAAATTAAAATATTGGAAATTTTTCCAGTTTTGACGTTTTTCGGTAAAACACACTTTTTTGGGGGGGTGGAGAAAGACATTATTGCGATTTCCGGCCAAAGTTGAGTTCCTAGAATAAAAAGTTGATTATAAAAGTTGTAGATCTTGAGAAAATCTACAACTTTTTAATTTGTGACTTTTTCACATAACCTCAAAATTTGCTCGAAAAACGCAAAAAACTGCATTTTTCGTTTTTTATTATTAGTTTCCTTAAAAAATTTTAGATTTTGATAAAAATTTAGTAGAAGGTAGCTTCGATAGTCACAAACCATGAAAAAAAATTTCAAATTAAATTATTTGAAATTTTTCGAGTTATGACGTTTTTTCGGTAACACACTTTTTTGGGGGGGTGGAAAAAAGACATTATTGCGATTTCCTGCCAAAGTTGAGTTCTTAGAATAAAAAGTTGATCATAAAAGTTGTAGATCTTGAGAGAATCTACAACTTTTACATCAGTGACTTTTCCACATAACCTCAAAATTAGCTCGAAAAACGCAAAAAACTGCTTTTTTCGTTTTTTATTATTAGTTTCCTTTAAAAATGTTCGATTTTGATAAAAATTTAGTAGAAGGTAGCGTTGCTGTCACAAACCATGAAAAAAATTTCAAATTGAAATATTGGAAATTTTTCGAGTTATGACGTTTTTTCGGTAAAACACACTTTTGGGGGGGGGGGGGGTGGAAAAAGACATTATCGCGATTTCCGGCCAAATTTGAGTTCCTAGAATAAAAAGTTGATCATGAAAGTTGTAGATCTTGAGAAAATCTACAACTTTTTAATTGGTGACTTTTTCACATAACCTCAAAATTAGCTCAAAAAACGCAAAAAACTGCATTTTTCGTTTTTTATTATTAGTTTCCTCAAAAAATTTTAGATTTTGATAAAAATTTAGTAGAAGGTAGCTTCGATAGTCACAAACCATGAAAAAAAATTTCAAATTAAAATATTGGAAATTTTTCGAGTTATGACGTTCTTTCGGTAACACACTTTTTTGGGGGGGTGGAAAAAAGACATTATTGCGATTTCCGGCCAAAGTTGAGTTCCTAGAATAAAAAGTTGTTTATAAAAGTTGTAGATCTTGAGAGAATCTACAACTTTTACATCAGTGACTTTTCCACATAACCTCAAAATTAGCTCGAAAAACGCAAAAAACTGCTTTTTTCGTTTTTTATTATTAGTTTCCTTTAAAAATGTTCGATTTTGATAAAAATTTAGTAGAAGGTAGCTTTGATAGTCACAAACCATGAAAATAAATTTCAAATTAAAATATTGGAAATTTTTCGAGTTATGACGTTTTTCGGCAAAACACACTTTTGGGGGGGGGGTGGAGAAAGACATTATTGCGATTTCCGGCCAAAGTTGAGTTCCTAGAATAAAAAGTTGATCATAAAAGTTGTAGATCTTGAGAAAATCTAGAACTTTTACATCAGTGACTTTTCCGCATAACTTCAAAATTAACTCGAAAAACGCAAAAAACTGCTTTTTCGTTTTTTATTCTTGGTTTCGTTAAAAAATGTTCTATTTTGATAAAAATTTAGTAGAAGGTAGCGTTGATAGTCACAAACCATGAAAAAAATTTTAAATTGAAATATTGGAAATTTTTCGAGTTATATCGTTTTTTCGGTAAAACACACACTTTTTTGGAGGGGTGGAAAAAGATATTCTTGCGATGTCCGGCCAAAGTTGAGTTCCTAGAATGAAAAGCTGATTATAAAAGTTGTAGATCTTGTGAAAATCTACAACTTTTTCATTAGTGACTTTTTCACATAACCTCAAAATTAGCTCGAAAAACGCAAAAACTGTATTTTTCATGTTTTAAATTAGTTTCGTTAAAAAAAGCACGATATCATTTCAGAACGTAATTAAAAAATCACGATATCGCTCATCACTATAGAAAACGCCACTTGCCGCTACCACTAAAAATCCCGTATCGCAAGGTATCGATACACTACAAATTTATCGATACTTGGAATGCATCGAAAAGCATAGTATCGATACAAAATATCGAGTATCGGAAGTAAAAGTATCGATACACTGGAATATCGGATAGTATCGCGCATCCCTATGCTTCATACCTACACCACTTATCCATTTTGGCAAACGTGATCTACAAGGTTTACTATTTTAAAAAAAGTAAATGGAAACCTATAACTATTTCTGGGAACATGAAAGAATAATAGTTATTTTACAAACAGGTGTACTAATAAAGCCTATTAACAATCGAGATTGAGATTGGTAATGGCCTTTTTAATAAACGTGTTAGTTACAAAATCTTATTTTCTCAATTTTCGAAAATTAAGAATATTTATTTTTCGTAGGTAGGCAAATAAAATTAAATTTGTATTCCTCGAGAAGATATGGAATAAAATGTGTATTTAATATTCAACCTTTTCAGCCTGTATCTCACATACTAACAAGGTTAGAGAAAAATTGGTATTTTAAATTTTTCTTGGTGATCTAAATTTCCTCTGATTTACGCTACTTATTTTACTAGACCCTGTATAACGCCTAATTGTGAAGCAAAAGTAACGCGTTACTTTTTTTGGTAACGATCCAAGTTCTTCCTATAACCAAAGTTGGTTATTTTCATAAATTTTTTGGCTGAGCGAAGATCCTGTTAACTTCCTGTTCGATTCAACTTCCATTTTGAAAAAATATTGTTTTATTGGTCAATAAATATTAGTCGGATCTTGTTTTTGTAATGTATCACGTTTCATTATTCAAAAATACACGTTCCAGCTAATTTATTTAATTTTTTGTATTAAAATGTTACAGATAACACGGTTAAACAAACATTGTTTGTCAAATTTATTAATTACTAATGAAATGACTCAATGTAAGTCGATAATTACTTGGAATTCATCGCTACCTGTATTATTTAAGAAAGTAAAGACTTTATTTAAATATTTTGTACAATATTAAATCCGTTTTTAAACATATTGTTTTCAAAAGTATAAATTACAGGAATCGCGGAAAGTTGTATAAAACATACATTTTTTGTTAATTTTTTTTATCTTTAATTTGCACAATGAGATATAGGATTTTAATAATAATCTTTCACTAAACTTAACTAAATATTTATTTTACAATTTCTTTTCTATCAAATATAACAGATTGATGGCTTTTTTTGGGGTTAGCTTAGGAATATTGGTAACTATTTGCCTTCCACCAAAGAATACACCACTTAACAAGAAGTGCAGCTTCCGATCATTTTTTGTATGCGCATGTCTGACAATCGCCATTTTTATAATAAGATACTTTTCATACTTCACTTTGTCGACCAATTATATCGCCGATATTTAAAAATTTGATCATTTTCTCAGTGTATTTACTGAGTTATCTGTCAACGTCGGTCTCTCAAGGTCATAAATTTTGGTTACCAAAACATCAAAGAAAGTGCGTCGGGCTTCGCTTCTTATTAGTTGGTGTATTCTGTGCTTCCGTTGTCTAGAAAATTAAATAAACTACGATTTCCAATTCAAAATTTGACAGTACTGGTGTTGGCACGTAGAAATTCCTATGGTAGAGCCAATAAAATGGAATTAAATCGTGAATTCGGCGTTTGTCGATGGCGCAACGGGTTTTTAATTAATGTTGGCTACCCTTAAATCCCCAACTTTTTGGTGGTAAAAGTAGTTTTCATGTGTCATCAATCATTTATTTTTATTAGAACCACAGAACTAAATATTAATTTTGTAATTAGAACGAAATAGTTAAAAACCAACGCGAACAAATGAAATGACAAATGAACAATCAGATTTGACATAAAACTGACTCTTAAAATACTACTGACGAGGGGCACTTGCGTCTAGCCACACCGTTTAATATTGTAGCCCGCATGCAAGCATGCGCATTTCATGATCAGTTTGCCTTCTAATGTATCGAGAAGGGCAAGGAAAATCATTGGAAAAGCTTTACAGAAGGGACAGGGTGAATGGAATGGTTATTTTTCCTTTCCCTTCTTCAAAAAATAATCAATTATCTGTTTTAACCAAAAAAATTATGAAACTTATTAGAAACAAGGCAAACTGATCATGAAATGCGCATGCGTGCATGCGGGCTACAAAATTAAACGGTGAGGCTAGACGCAAGTACGAGAGGCTAATTCGCCCAAATCATACCGACGTTGCCACATTTATAAAAGTGTAAACTGTCAAAATCATAACCTTCTATTTTCTTGTTTAAAACAGATCATTGGTTAATTTATCAAGAAGGGAAAGGAAAATGATCGAATAAGACATTTTTCAACACATTATAGCTTCAATCATTTTCCTTGCCTTCTCGATAAATTAACCAATGATCTGTTTTAATCAAGAAAAATGAGTTTTTTGAAGAAATTGATAATGTACTTTTATAAAAGTGGCAACGTCGGTATTGTTTGGGCGAATTAGCCTCTTGTCACTAACGTGCAAAAAAACAAAAAAAAAACTAACAAATGATTTCAATAAAAAACAATGACAATTTTGAAAAATATCTCCAAAATTATTTATTATCGAATTCATTTTCACAATTAATTTGATCATTGGTGTTAATGAAAATTATAATACAGTATCTGTCATTATGAAAAATATCTTAATTTTTCAACAAATGATAAGATTTTTGACAAATCCATTTTGTTAAAAATATGTTGAATACTATTTACTATCTATTTGTTTTTTAATTAGGATAACGGCTGTCTCATTGTGAACTGTACATACATCAGTTATATACAGGGTGGCGTAAAAAAATAAAGAGAACTACCTGCGTGAATAGTTTAAGAAATAAAAATAATTTGAAAATTGGTCATCAATTATAACTAAGATTGAGAGATTTGTTAAAACTATTAAGTTTAGTCATTTTAATGACACTCAAGAAAATATAAAGAGAATAATTAAATAATGTTTTTAACAAAAACTGTAAAGCTGTGTTAAATTAGAGATTAATGTGAATTGGTAAATAACCCATTAGTATTGGAGGTCCAGTTAAATGTTTTAAAGCACTTGCAATTCCCTAAAAATTCTCTCAATAAGTATGCCACCTAAGGGGTCATCAATAAATTAATAAGAAAGGGGGGGGTATCACCGGAATGTGTGACAAGGGACAGAGGGGGTCAGTGACGTCACATGTTAAAATTGACATAATTATAGTCTGTTTGAAACAGGCAGATAGTAATAAAACCTAATTTAACATGCAAAACCCTTACCGGGTGGGCATCTAAAACTCCAGTATTTTAAAACGATTTATTCTATTATTTGCCTACCCAACCCTATACAACGCCGGTATACAATATAAATCCCATCTTCGGGTAGCTTGTAATTGCAGGCAAAGCCGTACCTTCAGGTAGGGCTGTCAGTAGGTATGAAATTAAATGAAAAACATGATTGCGACAAAGACTAGCCATATAATACAATATCAATTAATAATAATATTTATAATAATCAATTATTTTTATATTATCCTTATTATACAACGGATTTAGAGTTATCATTTGTGAAAAATGGTCCTCAAAAATATCAGCATACAAAAGTAGTTGAGATAAATTCCGCAAAATTTATTTAATATCTTGGTGTAATTTTGGACCAACATTTGAAATAAGATAAGAGTATTGCAAAAAAGGTTCTGAAGATAATTTTTAATAAACCATACCTACCTATATCCTACAATTCTATTATTTAAGGAAAGTGGTGTTATGAATAAACTTATAATATTATTATTATTATATCTTCGGTGTGAATTGACTCAAATGCTAACAAACCATCTTTCAAAAACCCATCTGTACTCCTAATATGCGTAATTATCAGTCGTTTTGCTTTTCCGAAAATCCCTTATTGATCGCAAATAATTCCGTCTCCAACATACAATTTCATCTTTTTCGATTAAAAGCGACTTTCTGTTTACTTTTTCCCGTCTAAAATCTCATCTTTCCAATTTCAGAAATAGTTTTATCTTCTCTCAATGTCCATAAAATTTTATCTAAGGTCGGAATTTCATTATTAAAGTAGAAATAATGTACTTTTATTATCTTATGCCTTGTTTTGTTGTAATAAATATATCGGATAATCTTAGTTGATAGTTGTGTATTCTTTTCACCAAGTTCAAATCCAAATGCAGTGCAAGTCGATAAGCAACAATATGTGGACACCTCAAAGAAAAAATGGATACAAAGAATAATAAGTACCTCATAAAGCAGTGGCGGAGCGCGTTTATAGAAAATACTTACTGATTTTATTTTTTTATTATATTAATTAAATCAACAAAGAACCATTATTTTGTTGTAGGGTTGCGCGATACACTAGAAAGTATCGATATTCGGTATCGATACGGATCGGAACGTAAAGTACCGATACAGTAGAATATCGAATATTAATTTATCGATACGTTAACGATCCGAGATTTTGCTAATTTTGACGTTTTTTCGATAAAAAACACCTTTTTGGGGGGTGGAAAAATACATTATTGCGATATCCGGCCAAAGTTGAGTTCCTAGAATAAAAAATTGATTATAAAAGTTGTAGATCTTGGAAAAATCTACAACTTTTACATCAGTGACTTTTCCACATAACCTCAAAATAAGCTCGAAAAACGCGAAAAACTGCATTTTTCGTTTTTTTTTTTTAGTTTCGTTAATAAATGTTCGATATTGATGAAAATTTAGTAGAAGATAGCTTTCATAGTCACAAACCATGAAAAAAATTTCAAATTGAAATATTGGAAAGTTTTCGGTAAAAAACACTTTTTTGGGGGGATTGAAAAAGACATTATTACGATTTCTGTCCAAAGTCGAGTTCCTAGAATGAAAAGTTGATCATAAAAGTTGTAGATCTTGAGAAAATCTACAACTTTTTCATTAGTGACTTTTTCACATAACCTCAAAATTAGCTCGAAAAACGCAAAAAACTGCACATTTTTCCTTATTTATTTTTAGTTTCGTTAAAAAAAGCACGATATCATTTCACAACGTGATTAAAAAATCACGATATCGCTCATCACTATAGATAACGCCACTTGCCCCTACCTCTAAAAATCCCGTATCGCAAGGTATCGATACACTACAAATGTATCGATACTTGGAATGCATCGAAAAGCTTAGTATCGATACAAAATATCGAGTATCGGAAATAAAAGTATCGATACACTGGAATATCGGATAGTACCGCGCATCCCTATTTTGTTGTTGTAAAGAAAATATTTTTTGCCTCTCGGCATATCTTAATAATAGTTTTCTCAACAGATTGCGTGTGATGGTACTAAATGGTGCAAAAAAGCTAATGTTATTCATATGAACAATTTACTTTATAAAATAATATTTAGTTGTCTTGTCCAAATTATTTCAATTCTTCCAATTACATTATCTGTTTTACATAATTTAAGAAATTAACCTCAATTTTCTACTGTTGTATGTAAGTATGTATCCAGATATTTAATACTTAAATATTTTTTAAGTAGGGCCGGACCTCGATCTTTGGGGGTTAATGATATCCGGGGGACCCACGAAATAATTCAAATATTTGCCATTTTCCTAAAGAAAGGATTATGCGGGAAAATTAAACATATAATTTTGATTTGTATTTTTTACTGGTTTATTATTTTATTATTCGGGGCCCCTGGAACCCGGGGGCCCTGGCTGGAGACCATTAAGCCCATACGTAGATCCGGCCCTGTATTATTATGTAACACTAAAAAATTAAGTGCTGATTACAATGTTTCAAAACAAACAACAACTAATTTAACAGCAAAGTTATCAACATTTAAATTGTTATACTACTCGTATTACTAAAAAAAGACATAAAATAAAGTTTATTAAATCTTACAAAATGTAAAACGAGTCAAAAGAGGTGTTAAATCACAGTAAAAACTTGTTTAAAACATGTCAAAACGTGTAAATATCAGTATGGATTTCTTGTTAGGAAAAGATTTGATTGCATTTATATTATCTAAAAGTCAGGTTTGTTGCATTAATAATTTTTTAACCAGAGTAAATAAAATTTTATACTTAATAAATAAATAGTTATTTATACTGTAAGAGATGTAAGTAACAATAAAGTTCGAGACTAGTAAATATACTTACATCCCGTGAAGTATAAAAGATTTTTCTCCTCCCCGCAGAATTTATTCTTGGATTCTTGGATTCTTGGCACCTGCCCATAATACTCTATTCATTGGAGATTATTTAAACGAAAAATTTCCTAATCGGTGGATTGCTACTTATGGCCCCTCGTTCTCCGGAAGTAAATCCTCCTGATTTTTTTATTTTGGGATTTAAAAAAAATAATATTTACAAGACTAACTTCGAGAGTAGGGAAGATTTATTACAAAATATTCATGCCGCATATAGAAAAATAAAGCCAGTGCACATTCTCAGTTGTGTAAGATCAGTAAGAAAAAGGTGTCAATTATTATTTCAACAAAACGGAGGACACTTTGAACATTTAATGTAATTTTTACATTCTAATAAAATTAGTTATAGGAGGTAGATTAGTTGTTACAATGTTTTTTGTCGTTTCATAAGTTTATTGTATTTATTTTTTTAATCCAGTTTTATTTTTCATTAATTATGATTTTGATAAATAAAATTGTCATACATCAGTATCCTTATAATAAAATGCTAAATTTCGTTACTGAGTGTTCAATTTTTTAAGGGTGTTTCACCTGATAACATCCATAAATGGTTTATTTGCACTGAAGCTCCAACTAGAGTTGCGCGATACACTAAAAAGTATCGATACGGATCGGAACGTAAAGTATCGATACAGTAGAATATCGAATATTAATTTATCGATACTCGAAGTATCGATACGTTAATGATCCGAGATTTTCCTAATCTTGACGTTTTTTCGGTAAAAATCACCTTTTTGGGGGGTGGAAAAAGACATTATTGCGATTTCCGGCCAAAGTTGAGGTTCTAGAGAAAAAAGTTGATGATAAAAGTTGTAGATCTTGAGAAAATCTACAACTTTGTAATTGGTGACTTTTTCCCATAACTTCAAAATTAGCTCGAAAAACGCAAAAAACTGCATTTTTCGTTTTTTATTTTTGGTTTCGTTAAAAAATGTTCGATTTTGATAAAAATTTAGTAGAAGGTAGCTTCGATAGTCACAAACCATGAAAAAAAATTTCAAATTAAATTATTGGAAATTTTTCGAGTTATGACGTTTTTTCGGTAACACACTTTTTTGGGGGGGTGGAGAAAGACAATACTGCGATTTCCGGCCAAAGTTGAGTTCCTAGAATAAAAAGTTGATCATAAAAATTGTAGATCTTGAGAAAATCTACAACTTTTACATCAGTGACTTTTCCACATAACTTCAAAATTAACTCGAAAAACGCAAAAAACTGCTTTTTTCATTATTAGTTTCCTTTAAAAATGTTCGATTTTGATAAAAATTTAGTAGAAGGTAGCTTTGATAGTCACAAACCATGAAAATAAATTTCAAATTAAAATATTGGAAATTTTTCGAGTTATGACGTTTTTCGGTAAAACACACTTTGGGGGGGGGGGGGGTTGGAGAAAGACATTATTGCGATTTCCGGCCAAAGTTGAGTTCCTAGAATAAAAAGTTGATTATAAAAATTGTAGATCTTGAGAAAATCTACAGCTTTTACATCAGTGACTTTTCCACATAACTTCAAAATTAACTCGAAAAACGCAAAAAACTGCTTTTTTCATTATTAGTTTCCTTTAATAATGTTCGATTTTGATGAAAATTTAGTAGAAGGTAGCTTCGATAGTCACAAACCATGAAAAAAAATTTCAAATTAAATTATTGGAAATTTTTCGAGTTATGACGTTTTTTCGGTAACACACTTTTTTGGGGGGGTGGAGAAAGACATTATTGCGATTTCCGGCCAAAGTTGAGTTCCTAGAATAAAAAGTTGATTATAAAAATTGTAGATCTTGAGAAAATCTACAACTTTTTCATTAGTGACTTTTTCACATAACTTCAAAATTAACTCGAAAAACGCAAAAAACTGCTTTTTTCATTATTAGTTTACTTTAAAAATGTTCGATTTTGATAAAAATTTAGTAGAAGGTAGCTTTGATAGTCACAAACCATGAAAATAAATTTCAAATTAAAATATTGGAAATTTTTCGAGTTATGACGTTTTTCGGTAAAACACTTTTTGGGGGGGGTGGAGAAAGACATTATTGCGATTTCCGGCCAAAGTTGAGTTCCTAGAATAAAAAGTTGATTATAAAAGTTGTAGATCTTGAAAAAATCTACAACTTTTTAATTGGTAACTTTTTCACATAACCTCAAAATTTGCTCGAAAAACGCAAAAAACTGCATTTTTCGTTTTTTATTTTTGGTTTCGTTAAAAAATGTTCGATTTTGATGAAAATTTAGTAGAAGGTAGCTTCGATAGTCACAAACCATGAAAAAAAATTTCAAATTAAAATATTGGAAATTTTTCGAGTTATGACGTTTTTTCGGTAACACACTTTTTTGGGGGGGGTGGAAAAAAGACATTATTGCGATTTCCGGCCAAAGTTGAGTTCCTAGAATGAAAAGTTGATCATAAAAGTTGTAGATCTTGAGAAAATCTACAACTTTTTAATTGGTGACTTTTTCACATAACCTCAAAATTTGCTCGAAAAACGCAAAAAACTGCATTTTTCGTTTTTTATTATTAGTTTCCTTAAAAAATTTTAGATTTTGATAAAAATTTAGTAGAAGGTAGCTTTGATAGTCACAAACCATGAAAATAAATTTCAAATTAAAATATTGGAAATTTTTCGAGTTATGACGTTTTTCGGTAAAACACTTTTTTGGGGGGGTGGAGAAAGACATTATTGCGATTTCCGGCCAAAGTTGAGTTCCTAGAATAAAAAGTTGATCATAAAAGTTGTAGATCTTGAGAAAATCTACAACTTTTACATCAGTGACTTTTCCACATAACCTCAAAATTAGCTCGAAAATCGCAAAAAACTGCATTTTTCGTTTTTTATTCTTGGTTTCGTTAAAAATGTTCTAATTTGATAAAAATTTAGTAGAAGGTAGCGTTGATAGTCACAAACCAGGAAAAAAATTTCAAATTGAAATATTGGAAATTTTTCGAGTTATGACGTTTTTCGGTAAAACACTTTTTTGGGGGGGTGGAGAAAGACATTATTGCGATTTCCGGCCAAAGTTGAGTTCCTAGAATAAAAAGTTGATCATAAAAGTTGTAGATCTTGAGAAAATCTACAACTTTTACATCAGTGACTTTTTCACATAACCTCAAAATTAGCTCGAAAATCGCAAAAAACTGCATTTTTCATGTTTTATTTTTAGTTTCGTTAAAAAAAGCACGATATCTTTTCAGAACGTAATTAAAAAATCACGATATCGCTCATCACTATAGAAAACGCCACTTGCCGCTACCACTAAAAATCCCGTATCGCAAGGAATCGATACACTACAAATTTATCGATACTTGGAATGCATCGAAAAGCATAGTATCGATACAAAATATCGAGTATCGGAAGTAAAAGTATCGATGCACTGGAATATCGGATAGTATCGCGCATCCCTAGCTCCAACCATTGAAAATAGATATATAATATGTCAGATCAGGTGAATGAGAATTAAAAAAGGAAACGAAAAACGTCAAAATATACAGGGTGTCCCATTTAAAACAACATAAGTTTGCATTATATTTCCTTAACAAAAAAATTCTGTGCGCCGCTGAACTCTTTAATATTATATCTATCAAAAGTTTTTATAACGTTTTTTTATATTTTTCTTAATTAAGAAGTTATACTACCTTGTATTTTTCGACAGTTTTCAATAATCGCCCTGTATCTTCCAAATGCAGGGAGTTACTAAAGATTTAATTAGGCTATCGTTACTTTAACAAAAAAAGAAGTCATAAGATCTTAACTGCTTTTCTTCTATCTCTTCTAGTTTACGAGATACCCTGCAAAACACACCAATTTGGGACACCCTGTACTGGAAAAATTTAACAAAATATTTTCAACCACTACCCACAACAGGAATTATTTCCTACTTTTGTTTGCGTCAGCTCCTTCAATATTTGACCCCTGCTGAATATTCCACAGCTACATCAGGTTCTGTTTTTTATTTGTTACATGACGTAAACAGATCTCAAATTTATCTTAATTGGGACAGAGACTAATCTAATAAGTTGTAATAAGTAGGTATATCAGCTACACGAAAATAAATTTATTATTATTAATAACAAATAAGTTTATCAGTACCTAAATGTCTAGAAAACGCTTCAAATTACCCAGATAGAAACAATAAATCATCCGAAAAATAAATAGAAGTTAGGAGACGTACTGACTGTTATCAATTTAATATCTAATTTTATAGGTGAATTTGTTTACGTACGCCTCTGGCGATCTTGATGGTTGATGAAGCTGCTACCCAGATCACGTAGTCCTGTATGCGGAGCCAACCGAACGGTTTCGTGTGGCTTCGGAACGGGCCGGTAGGAGAAGGGTGATGCAACTTTATAAATAAAGTGAACAGCTGATTTTTGTTAAGCAGTTCCTATGAGCGACAGATGATAGTAGGTCGTGTTGAAAGTTAGCAAGTAGAAAGCCTGTTATTTATTAATTTTTGTATTTTTGTGTGGTTTTTTGAATTAAAATGGAAGTTTTACCGTTCGTTGATATCAAACACAGCAGTCTTGAAGGTATGTTTTTACAAATATTTGATTGATTTGCTAGTTAATATTATGTGATGACAAGTATTAGTTGTTAAAAAAAGAAATACCGTGAATCAATATCCGTATGTATTAGTGAAAACTAATATAAATTGTAGTTTTTATAAGTGTAGTAAGTGATTTCTGCCCTTTTAAAACCCTTCACCCTTTGTTCTCTTTGACTTGTCAAAGTTCGTGTTTTTGGTACTTTTTACTCAGTTTCCTCTATTTTCTTAACGTATATTATTTTTATGCTTAATTAAGCCTTAAACAACTTTGAAATACATTCAGAATAACATTTTGTCCTATATAATTAATTATCCTTTGTTTGAAAGTCAGATGTTTTCCGACTAGTAATCGATTTTTTAGCTAGATACATCGAATGAAATAGTCCTAGTGATTGCATCATAGCAACAGCAACACCGGGTAACCAATTATAAGAATAATCAATACAAAAACCGGCTTTGTTCTTCTATGATTTTCAATTGCTGGTTTTTTAGCTTTTTATTGCTTCTACCAATATAGAGCTCCTTTACTTTTTATATTTTATGCAACTGCTTATAGTTTCTTTGTCTTTGTTTATTGATTCTTCACTAAGAAAATTTATTGTATATCTAAATTAAAAATAGGTAGTTGCTATCGAAACAATAAACCGGTAACATTTCGAAGCTTCTTTTATCCGTATAATTGCATAATAACTCTGTTTTAATGTATCTAAAGAACAAAGGATTTTCCTATACACATATCTTCAGTACCAATTGCCGGAATCGATTCAATCCGAATCGAATTATACATCGATTCTGAAAATCATTCGATTGTCGTTGCTAACCTAAAGCTAGGCCATACAGTTTCTGCCGGTTGTCGAACACAACCGGCTTGTAGTTCTGACCTCTGGTGACCTCGAAAGCTAACGCTTAGCAACAGCGTACAGCGAGTTTCACTGTGCTTTGATTAATTAATAGCTTTCCAGATGTAGTTAAAGTAGGCGTATACAGGGTGTTCGACAATACCCATTCAATATTTTTTTTTCTCATTAAAAAACTTGTACGAATTAATTAATAAAAGATACATTTAGAAATAATTATTAAGAAATCGATTGGTTGATAATATTATCAATAAAGTGGGATGAATTAATGATTTTTTTTTATGAAAGTATGATTAATATTCATAGATCTTTATACAAGGAAGGTGGTTAACGTTTTGTTTGAATAATTTTCATGTTTACTTTCTATTGTCTTTGTCACATCAATATTATAATTTGCTGCATTTATAAAGGAAGTTTCAGAGTTTATTCTAACGGGTAGTCAGACCGAAAATGGTAGTTACAAAATGAAAATGGTACCTACCTAGTTACAGATTTCAGTTTCGGTACCTACTAGGAAATAACTCGATATGGTCAACACAGATTATTCTTAAATCATACAATTATTTTAAAAAACATATAAACCTATTTGGCGAAATAATAAAGAAATGTAAGGAAAAAAACAAAAAATTCAATATACAGGCCTATTCTGTATCTAAGTGGCAGTCGAGCAACTCTAGATAGTAACTTTTTAACCACTTTCAATAAAATTCCTATTCTGGTGACTACTAGTGGTTAAGAAGAATAATTAGTCACTTTTATAGTGTAAATCGACCTTACTTTTCCACTAACTTATAGGAGTATGCGGAAAAGTATCAGTTTTAGGTGATAGTGATACTCCAGAAGGAGGTAGAACTAGAAACAGAAACTTCTCATCCTCTCCAGTCTCTTGAAAATAATGAAATGAGGAAAGAGGAGGAAATTTCTGGCAGTCCCCTTGAAGAAATGATATATATTATAAATACTGATGTTGAAAACCAACTGCAAAAAAGCCCCAAAAGGACAAACCAATACCAGTCCAGAAATATATCCCAAGCAACTCTAATATAAAAACTAAGACTAGAAAGTGTTTTGGAAAGAAAGGGGGAATTACAAATGCTTTGAAGGAGTATTCTTCTTCAACAGAAACTTTTTCTTATAGCATTGATAACCTTGCTGTCAGTATAATTAGGCTGGCAGACTCAAATTTTGCTACAGCAGAAGCTTTAAGAGATAAATTATCTTAATTCTGTGCATTTTATTATTAATATGTCGTTATAGGTACTTTGATGTTTTTTTTTGTCATATAAAATGTAAAAAATTTTTTAAATTAACCTTCACCCATGTGAAATGGATTGCTCTGATCCCTTAAATTCCTCTGAATAATTCTGACTAGGAAAATATAAGATTTTATACTATATTTACTCATTAATTTCATGATCCAACAAAATGTTCATAATCCACGGATCCATCTTCCTACCACCACACTTCTACCTTTCTCTGACAGTTGCTAACGTTAACAACCACAAACATTGTGGTTGCTCAGAAAATTAACTTTCGTAACCACTGGTTGCCTCTACAGAATACCAATTGAAGACAAGTTGCAACCTAACCACTGACCTTGTTCTAAACCACTTGCTCAGTAGCAACTTTGCGATACAGAATAGGGCCGATAGGATACATGGATTTTAACAAAGTAGAAGTGTCGAAATGGGCATTTGCTGTCGATTATTTTTGCAAAAACTAAAGAAGATCTGAAACACAATCTAGAAACATGGAATAGTATCTTGAAAGAAAACGGGATGGTTATGAATAGAAACAAAACGAAAGTTATGGTTATAAGAGAAGGACAAGAAGAAATAGTTAAAGAAATTGAAGGACAAGTTATAGAACAAGTGACAACATTTCAATACTTGGGAATAACAATTGATCAACAAGGAACACGAGAAGCAGAAATTAATAAAAGAATAGAAAAAACAATGAAACTCTACTATACGATCCCAGTCAGCACAAGTACGTACCTAAAACATTCCCAGGATGTCCGTTATCAGACATCCGAAGTCCCAGGTACGTTCGTTTTAGAACCTTAGCTATCCTAAGGACATCTTTTGTTACTAAACCCTTGGAAGTCCCAATTAGAACATCCCAAGTACGTCCCCTTACTTTTGGTAATTGACCTCCCAAGTACGTCCTCTTATTTTTTAATGGACCTTCTTAGAATCCTTTTAATGGACACAGGAAAAAAGCATTAAAAATAAATACCATAATATCTCTATATATATTATAAAATAAAGACTAAGGACCACGACACGATAATTTTCAAAATTTTCGTCGCCTTCCACCTTTTTTAAATGAACCAAAAAATAAAAAATTTGAAACCCTAGTATGTACAAATTAAGTCTGGGACATTGGGACCAACTAAGGACTCAATATGGACGTCCTAAGGATGTCCTGTGCTGTCTGGGATGAACAAAACATTCATAAACAATAAAAGAATATCAAAAAATACAAAGTTAAAAATATTTAAAGCAATATATAGGCCAATATTAACTTATGGATTTGAAACGCGGGTGCTAAATCAAACAGAGAAGAGCAAAATACAGGCAGTTGAAATGAAATACTTAAGAAGAGTCCAGGGCGTTACAAAAAAAGGCAAAATTATAAGAAGTCATCTAAAAATAGGATCAATCCTAGAATTTATAGAATACAGACAATTGGGATAGGGGGGGGGGCATTTACAAAGAATGGAAAATACAAGACAGACTAAAAGAATATGGGAAGCAAAAATATTAAAAAATAAAAGAAAAGGAAGACCAAGGCAAACATGGAATAAAACTATTTCAGAAATATTAAAAAATAAAGGGAAAACATGACAGGATGCAAAGAAAATGGTAAAAAGTCGAGAACATTGGAAAAGCTTCATAAGATTTTAGCTAAAGACTCATACCCTGATATCAATTATTTGGTAAATAGATAAAAAAAAATAGTTTAAAAGCATTTTTTATTATCTTTTCTAACTAGCGAATCACCACTTTCACTTGTTTCTCCTTGTAAATTAGCTTCAGAAAATATACCGTTATACCATTTTTTGCTTTTGGACAGTCCTTATGTCTTCTGCTCTTCGCCACTAACCACTTCTGAAAGGCAGGACTTGGATCCCAGTTTTCCAAAGGGGCGTGTGCGAACAATTATTCTCTCTCTTTCAAGTAGTGTTGTTCATATTATCCTTGTCGTATTTGTGTAAATCGTATGTCAAGATAAGATTTTTCGCAATCTGTATATATAGTATATACGTATATTACCGCTTGACCCCCCTTTTTTTGCTTAGGGTAGTTACGAAAAATCCTCAGAATAAACTCTGGGTACTTTAATTAAAAAATTTGATCGAGCACATATTTTGTAGTAATAAAAATAAAGAAAGCGGAAGTAGAGGTATAAATCAACTACCTTAGACAAATTTATGAATTTTTAAAACAACGGCAGTTTATTAAAGTTGTATTATTTAAAATCATATTTTATGTAAAATACTGTCGTTATAATGTTAATTTTAAATATAAAATCAACAAAAACAAAGCTATAAATTTTTCAGTCGAGCCTTTTATAGCTGACAGCAATCAAACGATTGACCAATGACCATCAATTAATAGTAAAAGAGACACGTTTGCTTTTATAAATGAATCGCATTAGCATAATATACCGTAAAGTAGAAAATAAAGAAAAACTACTTAATAGAAAATTAAATACAAAATATATCTTTCTACTTTATTTTGATGAGGAAAACATGGCATGTTTTTACGTTTGGTATCGTGCCAGGTTTCTCTCATTTGTTTGGATCCAAAAATAACGTAATTTAACGTCAATAGAAAGCTCATAATATATTTCGTAAACACAATTAAAAAACGAAAAATTATTTCTAAAATATGTCGTATTAAATCTTATCATTTCCTTTATTTATTATTATTGTTGATTGGATTCATTATTTTATATCCTACTCTCGAAATTTGAAAATGACCTTTCGAGCGAGTTCATCAACAAATAACAAACTTTAATAGTTGAACTAAAAAATGGGACATAAGAAAACTAGAACAGACAGAAACACAAAACGAGTACAGAGATAGTATAGAAGAACAGTTCATTAATGAGACAGAAGAAATTAGTGGAATTCAAGCAGGATGGAAAAGGATAGAAAAATGTATAAATACAGCTGCAAACAAAAAAATAGGATTGGTGGTAAAAAGAGAACAGAAGGAATGGCTAGACGAAAAATGCAAAGAAATGAAGCACGGTTAAAATTGATAAGGACGAACAGAAATGAAGAAAGAGAAGCTTATGAAAAACTAAGAAAATAATAAAAGAAGCTAAGAGAACAACAATTGAAAAGAGAATTAGTGAAATAGAAAGGACAAGTTATGCGAGGAACACAAAAGCTTTTTATCAAAAAATAAATGCACAGACCCGAACATACAAATCCAAAAAAACAGGAATAAAAAACAAGGAAGGAAGAATAGTAAATGAAGAGACATGGATGGAATATTTTACGGAATTACTAACAGAAACAGAAGTAAGAGAAGAGGTTGATATAGAAGAAAAGAACAAACAAGAGGTAATTGAGAAACCAACTAAAAAAGAAATAAGAGAGATAATTAACAGTAGTAAGAACGGAAAAGCGACGGAATTAACATGGAACTTGTCAAGTACGGAGGGACAAAACTGTTAGAAAAATTATACCAATTGATAAATAAAATATGGGAAGAAGAAGAGATGCCGGAGGAATGGAAGGTGGGTCAAATAGTAACAATACACAAGAAAGGAGACCAACAAGCATGTGAAAACTTCAGAGGAAACATAAACACGTCTCGACCAGTCGAAAGTAGTGACGTGTCTGTTCGTCTCCGAGCTAGTTAAAACTTGTAAAAAATGAAAAATTATTGGTTTTAAATAAATACCTACTTCTAAAAGTAATATGAAAGTATGTCGTGTAGGTTTTAGGTAAATCTTATTATTATTGTTGATTGGATTCATTATTTTATATCCTACTCTCGAAATTTGAAAATGACCTTTCGAGCGAGTTCATCAACAAATAACAAACTTTAATAGTTGAATTTTAACTTTTAAACCTTACCGGCAATAGGTAGGTACTTAATCTACCTACCTACGTTAAGTCCACTATTCAAGTTTTAAACACGTCTCGACTAGTCGAAAGTAGCGACGTGTCAGTTCGTCTCCGAGCTAGTTAAAACTTGTATATGTTTTATCATC
The DNA here is from genome assembly GCA_947563755.1 of Lochmaea crataegi. Taxonomy (NCBI): domain Eukaryota; kingdom Metazoa; phylum Arthropoda; class Insecta; order Coleoptera; family Chrysomelidae; genus Lochmaea; species Lochmaea crataegi. The sequence goes on from OX387427.1 coordinate 12,179,209, forward strand.
GTTTTATTGAAAACTATTGAATGCGGTTGCAAAAAAAAAGATTAGATGCAAAACTGGACTCACTGATAAATCAGTAGTAACCTTCAAATTAAATTGATGCATAAGTTACGAGAAAAACTGTGTAACTCGTCAGAAGCGGCTAATTAATTTCAATTTCTTATCTAACAACTCTTGTTACAAATAATATACGATAGTTGTTGTTTTTTTTTTTCGTAACGCCTTTAATTTTTATTTGAGAAAGTGAAAAGCAGATAAGAGGTTCCGTATCAAGTAAGCTCGTTTTAAATTGTATTTACTAGAGATACAGGTGCGGAAATATTGACTTTACGATAGGCGTTTGTCGGAAATTATATTTATTGTCCTAGAAGTACGAAGTACGATAACATACCTAGATATTTTGAATAATAATATGCAATATTCGAGTTTATAGTGTAAGACGTACAGTATTCGCCAGCTAACTTGATGTCCTAAATGCTTTCTAGGGAGCTATTGACGCCGCCCATCCGATAACTGTAAACAGTGCCGTGCAAGTTCTGAGGATACGCTTTCCGTTACAAATTAACACAACAAAGCAGAAACAATAACTGTGTGACGCTACGCTACTGAAAATCTTAACACCTGATAAGTTTCGATGCAATTGGCGTTTGTCAAAATTTTACCACCAATAGCAGCCGAGTAGGCAGGGCACTATTGCTCTGTCTCTCTTAGTTATAATATATATATAATATATATATATATATAATATATATATATATATAATATATAAAATAATATAATATAATATATAATATAATTTCTGGGACATCAAGTTAGCTGGCGAATACTGTAGTACCGAACAGAACATTGATAGATAGGAACCGTTCGTAGCGCAGAGGGTTACGTAAGAGCTTTCTAGCTGAGGGGTCCCGGGTTCGAGTCCCGATGGTTTCGCTTTTTTAATGTTCAGAATAATCAGCTTATATATCAGAAATGGGGCCAAGTATGCATGTATGTATATTGGGGAGACATTCACTGAGACCTAAAAGGTCTGGTCTGGTATCACAAAAAGCATATTAGGTAGGTATATCAAATAAATCTGTTTTTATATCTCAAAATGGAATAACAAAATTAATCAGCACGCTATCGTTTCCAGATCACTAATCTTGTTTTTTTTGTTATACTCATTTTATCGCATTTTGGTTGATGAAAAAAATGTTCCTCTACGCCTAGTTACGTAATTCTTAAATTGTTAAATAATAAGTTCTGAAACAAGAACGGTGTTTTTTTTTATTACAATCGCAGTTTGAAAAAAAGCGAGGTCACTGATGAAATAAATCAAATCATCTGGCTTTGTTCAGGACTAGTAGGTAAAACCACACCTCCCGATTTCACAGCAACAAGTTACGAGCTACGTGCCCCGACGAACAATTAAAGAGCGAGAGAGAACGACGTCCTGTTTTTAAGTCGAGCTTATAACCGGTTACCCGATAAAGGGTACATCTGTACAAATATAAATTAGGGACTACGTTGGGCTCGAACGAAATTTTTTTTTTAGTTGATATCACCAAGTGATTTTTTTTAACAAAAGAAAATTGTATAGCTTTTAATTTATTCCATGTATATATGTTCATCTTTGAGAAACCGGTTTTTCGAGAGTGTATTTCAATCGGTAGCTGTTACCTGGTTTAATGATTAATATCATAAACGCTGCTGAATATATTATCTACTAGATTATAAAGGTATACGCGATAACTACCTGTTCACGTTTTCCAAACAAGTGCGTAAACAGTTTCTTTTGTAGACACTTTTGTTCCTTTAGACAACAAAAGAAATTGGGGTGCCTTATACACCTTGAATGGTGGGTGAAAAATATATAATACCTACCACAATTAGGTACAATAGAAATTTCAAGGTTAAAAAAACATTTTCCATTACTATATACCTATACCTATATAATTTATTTATTTAACAAATAACACGTAAGAAGTCTCAATAGAGTCTAAAACAACGCAAAACACATAATTCGAAGTTATTCCATCCAAATACGCGGAATCTCACGTTACAACTCTCCCAAAGGTTCAATGGAACTCGGAATCACTCGAAACTCCTCAATTCTACTATAAAGATCACAAGATAACTTAGCAATTGACAAAATCACTCAAATATACCTAAAAACTAGAACTAGCTTGCAATTCGAACATTTTCCATGCTCTACCTATCAAATGCAGACAAAAACACGTAAGAAGTCTCAATAGAGTCTAAAACAACGCAAAACACATAATTCGAAGTTATTCCATCCAAATACGCGGAATCTCACGTTACAACTCTCCCAAAGGTTCAATGGATCTCGGAATCACTCGAAACTTCTCAATTCTACTATAAAGATCACAAGATAACTTAGCAATTGACAAAATCACTCAAATATACCTAAAAACTAGAACTAGCTTGCAATTCGAACATTTTCCATGCTCTACCTATCAAATGCAGACAAAAACACGTAAGAAGTCTCAATAGAGTCTAAAACAACGCAAAACACATAATTCGAAGTTATTCCATCCAAATACGCGGAATCTCACCTTACAACTCTCCCAAAGGTTCAATGGAACTCGGAATCACTCGAAACTCCTCAATTCTACTATAAAGATCACAAGATAACTTAGCAATTGACAAAATCACTCAAATATACCTAAAAACTAGAACTAGCTTGCAATTCGAACATTTTCCATGCTCTACCTATCAAATGCAGACAAAAACACGTAAGAAGTCTCAATAGAGTCTAAAACAACGCAAAACACACAATTCGACGTTATTCCATCCAAATACGCGGAATCTCACGTTACAACTCTCCCAAAGGTTCAATGGAACTCGGAATCACTAAAACTCCTCAATTCTACTATAAAGATCACAAGATAACTTAGCAATTGACAAAATCACTCAAATATACCTAAAAACTAGAACTAGCTTGCAATTCGAACATTTTCCATGCTCTACCTATCAAATGCAGACAAAAACACGTAAGAAGTCTCAATAGAGTCTAAAACAATGCAAAACACATAATTCGAAGTTATTCCATCCAAATACGCGGAATCTCACCTTACAACTCTCCCAAAGGTTCAATGGAACTCGGAATCACTCGAAACTCCTCAATTCTACTATAAAGATCACAAGATAACTTAGCAATTGACAAAATCACTCAAATATACCTAAAAACTAGAACTAGCTTGCAATTCGAACATTTTCCATGCTCTACCTATCAAATGCAGACAAAAACACGTAAGAAGTCTCAATAGAGTCTAAAACAACGCAAAACACATAATTCGAAGTTATTCCATCCAAATACGCGGAATCTCACCTTACAACTCTCCCAAAGGTTCAATGGAACTCGGAATCACTCGAAACTCCTCAATTCTACTATAAAGATCACAAGATAACTTAGCAATTGACAAAATCACTCAAATATACCTAAAAACTAGAACTAGCTTGCAATTCGAACATTTTCCATGCTCTACCTATCAAATGCAGACAAAAACACGTAAGAAGTCTCAATAGAGTCTAAAACAACGCAAAACACACAATTCGACGTTATTCCATCCAAATTCGCGGTATCTCACCTTACAACTCTCCCAAAGGTTCAATGGAACTCGGAATCACTCGAAACTCCTCAATTCTACTATAAAGATCACAAGATAACTTAGCAATTGACAAAATCACTCAATTATACCTAAAAACTAGAACTAGCTTGCAATTCGAACATTTTCCATGCTCTACCTATCAAATGCAGACAAAAACACGTAAGAAGTCTCAATAGAGTCTAAAACAACGCAAAACACATAATTCGAAGTTATTCCATCCAAATACGCGGAATCTCACCTTACAACTCTCCCAAAGGTTCAATGGAACTCGGAATCACTCCAAACTCTTCAATTCTACTATAAAGATCACAAGATAACTTAGCAATTGACAAAATCACTCAAATATACGTAAAAACTAGAACTAGCTTGCAATTCGACCATTTTTCATGCTCTACCTCTCAAATACAGACAAAAATACGTAAGAAGTCTCAATAGAGTCTAAAACAACGCAAAACACACAATTCGAAGTTATTCCATCCAAATACGCGGAATCTCACGTTACAACTCTCCCAAAGGTTCAATGGAACTCGGAATCACTCGAAACTCCTCAATTCTACTATAAAGATCACAAGATAACTTAGCAATTGACAAAATCACTCAATTATACCTAAAAACTAGAACTAGCTTGCAATTCGACCAGTTTTCATGCTCTACCTCTCAAATACAGGCAAAAACCCGTAAGAAGTCTCAATAGAGTCTAAAACAACGCAAAACACACAATTCGAAGTTATTCCATCCAAATACGCGGTATCTCACGTTACAACTCTCCCAAAGGTTCAATGGAACTCGGAATCGCTCGAAACTTCTCAATTCTACTATAAAGATCACAAGATAACTTAGCAATTGACAAAATCACTCAAATATACCTAAAAACTAGAACTAGCTTGCAATTCGAACATTTTCCATGCTCTACCTCTCAAATACAGACAAAAACACGTAAGAAGTCTCAATAGAGTCTAAAACAACGCAAAACACACAATTCGACGTTATTCCATCCAAATTCGCGGTATCTCACGTTACAACTCTCCCAAAGGTTCAATGAAATTCGGAATCGCTCGAAACTTCTCAATTCTACTATAAAGATCACAAGATAACTTAGCAATTGACAAAATCACTCAAATATACCTAAAAACTAGAACTAGCTTGCAATTCGAACATTTTCCATGCTCTACCTCTCAAATACAGACAAAAACACGTAAGAAGTCTCAATAGAGTCTAAAACAACGCAAAATACACAATTCGACGTTATTCCATCCAAATACATTTTTATTGGTCATAAAAAGCAAGTTGTACAAATATTTACACTACTTCGCTAAATAACTATACATATTCATGGTATTTCTGCTATAATTCGTAGAATATAATTCCTAATCGTATTTCTTTTAATTTCAGGCTGTGATTCAGATTACAATGAATTCTATAGATTAGAAGAAACATCTTTGATAGAAGCTTTATCGAAACGTCTCGAAGCAGAGCTGAGGACTGCAAAACGTACACACCTTTCCGTAGGAGAAGTACTCCTCCCCAATGGACTGACTCATTCAATAGCCAAAGATCTTTTTTACTTGGCAGATTCCGAACCCTGCGGACTTAGAGGGTGTATGTTATATATAGACTTCGAGACGAATGATCTTAAAACGAATTTGAGCCAAGTGAAGTGCGATGCTTCGACACCGTCTACCTTCGAAGTTTACTTGACACTCAAGCAGGCCATTACAGGATGGAATTCATTCCTGCCGCAATTCCTGAAGTAAGTTTCAAACAAATATTAATCACTAGATAGATAGCTACAAGTGAAAACTTTTTTATCTAATTATAAATTTAAATTAATCAGTTTGTACCTAAACTTAATTTCTTTGGTAAAAGTTTGCCATCTTTTTAGTTTTAAGCCCAATTTTCCCATGCGTAAATCTACCTTAAGACTCCCTCTGCCACTGATATTAAATGTTTTCGCTCCCTGATGGCACGATTAAAATTTAACAATTAAATTGCTAGTATGTGTGTATTTCGGTTCAACAATTTTGCAAGCACTATTTTAATCAAGCGATTAAAATTGGCAACAAAGTTAGTAAGCTATCCCTGAACATTTTATCAAACTATTCCAATGATACAAATTAAAAATTAATCGGAAACTTTGTTTGAAACAATCTTAGTCATTTAGTAGCGAGTAGATTAGATTAGAATTGGAGTGGCTCTTTGTCCTATCCCACTATGACCTTTGCAGATCTATTGTGGTCCTCCCGCATATTTAGAGCTCGATATCTAGCTTTATTCTTTTTATTAGGCCTATTAGCCTGGATACCGCCTCCTTTGCGTAGCTCTCTGCCCTCGGTATTTCTTCTCCGAATAGGTGAAACCGCACCCTTGCTAGGCCTTCGCACTCACAGAGTAAGTGCTACGTCTTCTTCCTGGCATAACCTACATAGGCTGTCATCTGCTAGGCCAATTGTGTGCATATGCTTCCTTAGCCTACAATGCCCTGTCAGCATTCCCACCATCATCCTCGTCGTTTCTGGACTTTGACATAGTAGGTCGCGTGACAGACTGACCGAAGGGCTTTTAAGGAATAGCTTAGCGTGCCTTTGCCCCGGAGTTTTATGCCACCAGCGCAACGCCTGGTTGTTTATCCATTGGTGGATGCTCTCCTTGGTGAGGCATTTAGCAATTCCGCAGGAAGGTTCTGGCCCTATCATGACCTCAGTCGCTCCCTGCTTGGCTAATTCATCGGCCTTTTCATTGCCTTTTATTCCTTGATGGCCTGGCACCCAGGCTAGGGTCACTCTATTGTGACTACCTAGTCTGTTGAGGGCCTTGCGACACTCCCACACCAGATTTGACGTTGACCGATATGAGCTTATCGCTTTTAGTGCTGCTTGGCTATCGGAGTAGATGACGATTCTTTGGCTAACTACCTCCTGTCTCATCAACTCTTCTGCACAGCATTGCACCGCCATTACCTCTGCCTGAAAGACAGTGGCATGTTTCACAAGGCTTAGAGAGATCGTGATCTTCTCTTGTACCCCATATATTCCGGCTACTACTCCAGAGTCTGTTTTAGAGCCATCAGTGTACTAGTTGAGATTCGCTATTATAGGAGGCCCTGTATCCCAGTCCTTTCTCTCTGGAATGATTACTGTGTATTCATTTTTAAACTATATTGTGGGGCAATCTGATCCATTGGCAATCCCAGTATGGGATCTACCTTTATTTCTTCATATAGCTTTTTGTAGGCCTTACCTTGTCCTTGACTTATCGGAGGAGGCCCCTGTAATAATCTGTGACTTACAGATCTTGCATTCCCCTGAACGAAGATATGCAGTGGTGGCAGGTTCAGTATTACCTCCAGGGCTGCAGTCGGAGTAGTAGCGAGTAGTTGAATATTGATTAAAATCTCAACATTATATACTAATTTAGTTTTTTCTTTTGTTACAGAAAAATAACAAATTCAGGAGGGCTTATGATAAGCGGGGAGTATGAACTTCAGAAGAAGCAGCTGTATAGGTCGGGTTATTAGTTGGGGATTTGGGGTTGAAAGATGATGAATATGTGATCGTTCACACACATATACGTACATAGCATATTATATCTCGAAAGTTTTTTTTTATTTGATTCACGTTTACTGTATTATTCATAATAATATCATTAGTTGTAAATGTTTCGTTTGTTTATCATGTTAGTTAACTTTGGAAGTTGTATGTGTAAGATAGGATGTGAGTTTTTAAGGTTTTCGGTGATTTTAAAAACACTAAAATTGTGATATAGGTGTGCAAATCATAAAAGTGTTATTCATATTTTTTGTGATATTAGTTCGATACGGATTTTATTTTTATAGAATAGGTGCGTTCAGCAGATATTTGGTTCAGAACTGAAAGTATACAAGGAGGGAAATGTATATAGAGTATATTTACCTGACCGGGTGTTGTTATTGCATACATTATGCTTTTTAACTTGGTCGGATGGTATTTTTTTTTTAACTACTTTATGTACGTAACTCGCTTTGTACATGTGATTAATTCAGTATTAAAATTTCTTTACCAAATATTCTAAGAACAATCTGATCTCAAATTAATATAGATTTGTTAGAAATGTGGGAATTTTTATACATTTTTAATAGAAGTCTTCATAAGATTTATATAATATGTACTTCCGTACTAATATTTTCTAGATTTTTAAACTGTAAACGCAGAAAAATATAACTGCGAACCCAGTTAATATCCACATGACATTTTCAAGTTTTTTTACAAAACGACGTTGAATCTACTTAAATTCAGTATATTCTTCTGCGAGCACTGTTTTGATTTAGTTGTAATATCAGATAAGTGTCTGTACCAATAAAAAAAATGATGAAAAGAAAAAAATAAATCTTTGAAGTATGTTAATATCTCGTATTTTTTCCTAAAAAAAAACCTCAAACCCTAAAATTTGATAAGATATTTTTCTAATTTACAAAAGTTTAGAAATAATTTCAGTCGGATACTGCCCGGTTAGCGTCGAGGGAACGACAAAACTTCGAAAGAGCGGTTAATTGATTGATTAGTTCGGCACCTCAGCCTTTAAGCTTTTTTTGCTCTTGGTTATACTGTCTATGTGAAGAGACCAGTAGCCCTTATCATGCTCAACAGTCTTTTCTCTAGGTCCTTCTTGGAGAAATCCTCCCTTGGATACTCTAGTCCTAGGAGTCTATATCTCCAATGAGGTAGTGCTTCATATTCCTCCTCTTCCATGCACAACCAATATATGCCAATTGTATGCATGTGCTTCCTTGGGGTACAGTGACCGGTGATTAATCCCGTCACTTTCGAAGGAGCGGACTTAAGTTATCCTACTATAGTAAATTTTATACCCATTTAGAATAAGACCATCCTTATTTATTATTAATAAATCGGTTGAAACAAAAAATTACCAACAAAAATGAACGTCGTAACTAATTTATTAGATGTCACGTTTTTGAAGTTACGTCAAATTTTGATTTCATGTTAATGTCATAACGCAAAATAAGATATAAAAATGCGATATTCTGATGAATCCAAAAAACTTATGCTTAATGTAGTAAACTATTTTCAAAACGATTTAGGATCTCGATTTAAGGCAATTCAAAAAGCGTCCGAAGCACTAAAAGTTCCAGAAAGCACATTATATAATCTTGAAAAACCAAACAGAGCTACAGATCTCGAATTTAGAAGAAATATGTCTGCAAGCGTTTCCCGGAGCAAAACCCGAATTACAAAAAATACCCTGCATTGTTTGAGGGAAGTAATTTATAAAATGTATGCGCGAAAGGATAAAATCACAGTAGAAACTATTTTACGGCAATTTATCGAAGAGTCTCCAGAAACTAAGATTTCCAAAGGTTCCTTATATTTGGGAATTAAAAAAATGGGTTTTCATTTCAAAAAACAGGATGGAAGAAAACATTTATTGGAAATGCCTGCAGTCAGATTAAAAAGAATATTATTTTTGAACAAATACCATGCTGCTAAAAGCGAAAAGCTCTTTACACCTGTTTTTCTGGATGAGACATGGGTTTTTAGTAAAAGCGGGGACAGAAGAATGTGGCAAGATGGTACTAAACACAGTGATTTAAAAATAACTGGAAGTGGGACACGATATGTAATTGTTCATGCCGGTAATAAAAAAGGTTTTGTGGCAAATGCATCGCTTATTTTTAAATGCAATAAAAAAACAGGCGATTACCATGAAAACATGAACACCGAAAATTTTGAAAATTGGTTTAAACAGCAACTAATTGTAAACTTGGAAGAACCATCGTTAATTATAATGGATAACGCATCGTATCACAGTCGCCTGGATGAAGAAATCCCAAGAAAAAGTTGGAGTAAAACACGCATGTTAGAATGGCCCAAAAAAAGAATATTCCATTTCCAGATCACATTTTAAAGGATGCTGTTTGGAATATAATTGAAAAGCAAGTTTTGCCAGAAAAAAATTATCATTTAGACAAATACGCTGCCGAGCATGGTCATTGTGTTCTCAGGCTACCACCCTATCATTGCCATTTTAATGCCATCGAAATGGTATGGTCAGAAACTAAAAGGCATTATGACCAAGCTATTACGAAAACTGCAAGGTCACCTACTGAAGTCTTAAAAGTATGGAATGACGTTGTAAAAAATGTACCGGAGCAACACTGGCAGAATTACATAAATCATACAGAGAAAATTATTTCTGAAGCATGGGAAGTAGAAAACAAACTGGACCTACTAAACATCGAACCTATGGTGATCTCTGTATCCAATGAATCCGATGATGAACTATCACTTTCCGAAAGTTATTCTGATTTAGAAACTAATTAAACTTTGCCTTGAAGATCACGTTGTCATTTTTTTAAAATCTAGAATTTGCACTTAATCGAACTCTGAATTGCCATATTTTTTTAAGAAAACTATGTATCTAGTTAATAAAACAATGTTTTTAAAATTAGTGCGCTTCTTTTATATTCTTTTATTATGTCAACATCTTTAGAATTTTATGAATTTCATAAAATTAATTTGTATTATTACAAACCGCCACTGATAATATGAAATTTCAAGTCACTACGCCAATGCAATAAGAAATATGTCAAGCATTTGACATGACAAAGGTCATAACCTAATTTTTTTCATGCGGGTTCAGATGGTTCAAGAAGCCGCATACGTTAAGTTACTAAAACGGCTGGTACCTCTAAATGGGTATTAATTTTACTATACAATCTACCCTTTTGAAACTTGAAAAAATAAACTTTTTCTGGGATCACTATCCTAAGTAGGCTTTTGCGATCTGTCGTAATTTGACACTATTGAGGCTTGCCATATTTTCCACTATTCAACTTAAAAAACGTGAAGATGGAAAAGTAGCGCGGATAAATGTTAATTGATTATTAAAGTAAATTCAATCCAGGTTTGGCCTGCACCTCAGCCCTTTTTGTATCGTTTATGGTAAGAAACTAGTTGCCCTTACCAGGCTTCTAGGAGAAATCCTCCCTTGGGCGCTCTTTTTGACCCCTGTTACGGTTTAGTATTTCGTTGTTCAGCGACTCCGAGGGTTTTTTGGCCAGGAGTTTGTTTTTTTCCTGCTTAGGCACTTGTCTCCAGTACGTCCGAGATACTTCTACTGCATCCCGATACTGCAGTACCGAATAAAGACCAGTCTTGATCTGGGGCTAAAGGTTATATTAATATTGATGATTTCAAGTGACAGGGAAAGAGAGGTAAAGCGCAAGTCATTTCATAATAAATATAAGCATTAGTTTCAACTGTTTATAGCTGCCAAATTTCATACTTGTCATGTGAACAGTTTTCGATATTGGACTCTCAAAACGTCGTGGGACATCCTGTATATTAATATATAAAATTAGAGTGTCTGTCTGTAATCTCCGAATCTAAAAATAATAATATATATGTAAACTGTGTTACGATTGAAAATTGTTAGTGTAGGTATAAGTTTTGGATAAATACGAAATTTTAAAAAATCGGCAAAGTTCTTTACCCGAAACTGTCTTCGCCATAACAGTTTACAAATATTTTATCTACCTCTTATTTTGTACCAGATTTTACCGAACCCGAATTATTTTTGTTAAGTAATTCTTCCTCCAAAACCATGGAAATATAGTCTTCATGTAGAGAGACACAAATTTAGGTACTTCTAAGCGACTGCAAATATTTTTGTATAGCATGTTGTCTATACAGAAGGAGACACGAGGGGTAAAATTTATCTGCTTTGTTAAATCACGTGATAACATTGTATCCAATAAAGTTTTTTGAAATAGGGTTGGCGATTCTTTCCAAAAAAGATCGATTTTTAAATCGATTCGAATCGTAACCTGTTGAATCGATTCATAAAAAAATCGAGGTCTAAAAGATCGATTTCTTAAAAATCGATTTTTTTCAAGTTTGTATTTACAATCTGAATATAAATCCATTTTATGAAAAACAAGAAAGATACCCTAATAAACAATCTCTGGGATCTCTTATCAGTAAAATCAGGGATTTTTTAGTTCAGGCGATTCGATAATAACAATTATTTTCATTACCATATCAAAGAAACCGATCAGATATAAAAGATGACATTTATCTTCTAAATGTATTTTTTACATTAATAAGTTAAGAAAATAGATAATATAACTTATAGTTCCCAAAACCAAACCAGAAAAAATCGAATGTCGATTTTAAAGGGTGAAATATCGATCCACTGAATCGATTCAGTACAACATATCGATTTAAAAAATCGATTTATTTGGCCCGAAGAATCGATTCTTCGATTAATCGATTTCAGATCGCCATCCCTATTTTGAAATGCTTGTAGGTTAAATCAACTCTCATGATTGTAGTAATGTTGAATAATATATGTTGGCATTCCTACACAGTTACTTTTTGCTTGTCAAAAGTGACAGTAGTGACCGTGAACCATAACTTTTTTAGATGTTGTCCGGTGTGATGTTGAATTATATTGTTTTTACGAATGTTTTCAACTAAATTCAAATAGTTTCAATTATTATAAGTGTAGGTGTGCTTTTAAAATTAGTCTTCTCCATTTACATAGTAAGTATTTCACCTTTGATCAGTATTCCTTATGCTTCGGCTCAAATGATGAAGTAAACAACCTAGAACTGGAAATCGATTATATTCCGACAATCCGACATTAACTATCATGCTATGAAATTTGTAGAAATATATGGATAGCATTTGAAAATTAACTATTTGTTTTTGTGTATATATGTGTGGGAAAATAATAAGAGCCATTATTGTTTTACAGTGGTAGTTGAATTGAACCCCTCATCTATCGTTTCTGGTAAGTATCAGGTTAGAACGTTTCCGAATTGCTCTTTTTAAATGTCGCTAATTCTTCACTAAAATCTATAAGGGCTGTAAGTATGCCAAAGTTGAATCATTGTTGTTTTATTTCCTTGGGACTATTGAAAAAACTTGTCAAGTCTTAAAAGAATGGATATTCTTTGTAAAAGTGTATATATTAAGAATATTTTTTACTTAGATTAATCAACATTTATATCTTATCTATAAATTTTAATAGTAAAGTGAAAATAATTTCACTTATAAATGTATACTAATAGGTACCACTAAAAATTCTGCTGCAACTCAAGATGTGATAAATATTAAAATTGTTGGTTTTGTAAAAGTATCTTATTTATATGTAATATGAATATAATCAAAATGCAGAGGTGAATCAATATTTCTTTGAATATTAAATTTGTTTAAAAATGATATTATCTTTTTACACGATTTGGTAATATCAAAGGAATGTCTGCTTCAAATTCGTGGTACTTATATTCATGTCCTTCCTCCAAAACACTCTATTAGTCTAAAATAATTGTTTAGTCTTGTATGTATGTCTACTGGGGTGACATTTACTGAAACCTAAAAGATCTATTGTCCCCCCCTTTATTTAACTTAGTTTCTGAAGAAAGTCCCAGAGACTAGAAGTTCCTTTAGTCCTATTTTCTGAAGGAATTTTAGGATATCTGCAGGCTACAGTTTAGATAAGTGTTGTCCCTCTTTTATCCAGAAGTCTCCTAGGTGTTCTGTACTGCTATGCATTCCGCAAGTATTCTCCAGTATTCCGAGCTTTGGTTTCAAATAAAAATTTTACAACTATTCTTATTTCCTTATGTACTTTATAATTTCCACTACTTCATTCATATGCTCTCTCTCTTTTTAATGATTCAATACATAATATCTGGCATATCCTTGGTTTGAAAAATATTGTAGTTTTAGTGCCAGAAACAAATTTATATTTTTATACTTTTCCTATTTATACCACTTTTAAAAAATTCTGTCTGGTTCTGAAACTTCCATTGTATTTTATACATTTATGTGTGTAGTGTTTCCATAGAATTAAATATGCTTTGTTAATCTAGTAGTAACTGAATAATTTAATGGATCTAATCAGAAATGAACTTGTATTAGGTAACTCATTGGATGTATCCCTTGAGAGTTAGTCGGGATAGTCTAATTAAAGTGGTAGGGATGTATCAGGTTAATAAAGTATGGACATGCGTCCAATTAAAAATATGTTTGGGGGTAAAACATTTTGTTCTAAAAATTTAGTTAATAATGTGTAGTTATGGTGATGAACTGAAGTGGTAGGTATAATTATCTGGGTTTTAGGTGGTTCTGGTACTATTGTTATTTCTGCAATCTAATAAAAACCTAGTTAAAATAATTATCAAATAAAATCATTAGATAACAATTTCTATAACCGAAATATAACAAAGATCTCTTGACTGGTTTCACAAATTACATTTGTATTATCAGGAGTAAATTATAAAAATTTATATAAATAAACAAGTAACTATAGCATATAAATGTATACCTACTATGAGTGTCTGATATCTTAGATTATGAACTATCTTAACATAACATATATCCTAGGTTATATATTAAAATGAGGTTTTTAGTTACTTATTTATTTATATCAATTTCTATAATTCACTCCTGACGATGCAAATGTAATTTGTGAAACTGGTCAGGTAATATGTTATATTTCTAATGTGGAATTTGTTATGATTTTATTTGATAATTTTGGAAAGATTCAACAAAGTAAGGGCAAAATTCTAAGACAAATAATAATTAATATTTAATAACAATTACAATTCATAACTTGGTTTTGCAAAATCTATTAATAATGGAATCGTACAAATAAAGGTATAATCGATTTTAAAACCAAATTTTCTTAATGATATATTTTGGTAAAATATACTTTAAGGTATTTCCTCCCCATTTATTTTCAATCCTCTGTAGATGAAACGAAATGCTTAAAGCACCCATAGAAAATGATTCAAACTCTGACTTAGTCCTCAAACGTATCTGCTTTAAAAATTTTGCTAGTAAGAAAATCGAAATCTTTTCGAAATCCCAATCTCTTGATTCATAAATTGTCTTCATTAGTATATAATCGACTTCGCCCTCATTCTCCCACTGCATTTTGTAATTCTGCTGGTGAAAAGAAACTTTGAAAACGAGTTTTTCCAGTAATATGTAATCCCCTTTATCATTTATTTTACCGGGTAACGCAGTTTTATAACGTTTTACTGAAACTTTGCATAGAATTTCCAGATTATTTGTGGTCGCGAATAAACCTTATTTGCTCCTTTATCGACATTTTGGGGTGTGTTTAGTCTCCAAAAACTAAAATATCAAGAACTAAATTTAAATAACAGCAAAACAGAAGGAAGATCATTTATTTCATAAAAATAGACATCTTGAAGAGTACATTCACAAATCGTCACGACGCTTTGCTGACAAAACCACAGATATTGGACTAAACTTAAACGACGATACATCACAACATTTTTGTGACAGCTAAATTAATACTCGCGAAGTTTGAAAATCTGACAATTGAGGTTATGTTATTCCCGTCAATTTTATCACTCGAAAGTGTACTTAGTACTCAGTAATTGTTGTTTTTTACAATCTCTAATTTTAATTATAGAAACAGATATCAGTTACGTTGTAGTATCACAATATGGCTTTAAGAAATTTAATCCAGACCTACAGTCGTAGACAGGGCATCAGATATTTTAGTAATGAAGCTAAATTAGTGTCTGTTTCTGTAAACGACAAAACTGGAATTGCAACATTAGAAATGCAGCGGCCACCTGTTAATAGTTTAAATTTGGAACTTTTAAATCAGATATCTTCTACTTTAACTGATCTTGAAAACAACAATTCAAGGGGATTAATTTTAACATCAAAGAAGGATGGCGTATTTAGTGCAGGGTTAGATATTTTAGAAATGTATAAACCAGAACAAGAGCGTTTAAAAGCATTTTGGATTTCACTTCAAGATACTTGGTTAAAATTATATGGAACCTCTTATCCAACTGTTGCATTAATAAATGGTCACTCTCCAGCTGGCGGGTGTCTTCTAACACTGTGCTGCGAGTACAGAATTATGTTCAATAATTACACTATTGGATTAAATGAAACACAGCTTGGAATTGTAGCTCCTAAGTGGTTTATAAAATCAATGGTGAATGTAGTTGGTTTACGCCAAACCGAATTAGCTCTTACATGTGGTTACATGTTTAAAACTGACGAAGCTCTCAAAATAGGTATGATAGATGAAACTGCCGAAAACAAGGAGGATGGACTAGTTAAAGCAAACTTGTTCTTTCAAAAATTTGCAAAAATTCCACCTTTTGCTAGAAACATATCTAAACAGTATGTCAGAGAAGAGTCTATTAACTATATGGAAGATATTCGGAAAGATGATTTAGATAATTTCTTAACGTTCACTAATCAGCCAGCTATTCAAGCTGGTCTTGGAAAGTACATTGAGAGTTTGAAGAAAAAATCATCAAAAGCTTGATTGTATTTTTATTTAGAACATTTCTAATTATTCAAGTTCACACATATATTTTTACCAGTGAAATCTACATATTTGTAACATCGACAGATGTACATTGTAATAGATGTTATTTTTATATTATGTTTATATAATAAAGTATTGAAACTTATGTGTATTATTCCGATATCAACTTTTGCTAGAGACTAGATATAATAAAACCAGTTTGTAAATTTAATCTTGTTTAATGTGCACTAATTGTCCTAACTAATACATGTTGATGATAAAATTATCTCAAAACTTAAATAATCATATGGTACTTATACAAATGACAAAAAGCTGCTAACCATCAGTTCTGAAAACAACCCTACTTTGTACTACAATTGAAAATAGTAGAGCAAGTTGGAATAGTATTAATTCCATCAATACGATGGTGAAACTTTCTAGTCCCATCATTTTAATTTTGTAATTCTGTTCATGTTTGTCATGAAGATTTGTTTTAACTAAATTGACTATTTTCAAGAAAAACGTGCTATCTCGAAAAATGCAATTTCACAGGAAAGCCATATGTAAATTTAAAAAAATTATGTGTAGTGAATTATTGTTTGTTAACGTTAGATCGGCAATAAATTACGTGCGTCCCTCATTTATCAAATACCGCGTTTTTGCAGAAAATAAAGTTGAACGCAGCGGTTTTGATTATCGGATAAAAAAACCTTTTCCGAAATGTCACGTTTTTCTCGCAAAGGGGCGATATCTATATTTGATTTTTAAAATGATACCTAATCATTTACTAACTCTTGAATTTTATTTTCAGAAATTTTTTTATATGCCGTCCACCACAAAGATTTGAGATGAATTCTTCATGGTAAGATTTTAAGAAAATTTTTATCATCATTACTACTAACTACAAGTAAATTAGCTCCAACAGAAAATAATTCAAATGAGGTATGATTAAAAAATTTAGCTAATGATACGTACTCAATATCCAAAAGTTATATTTAAGCGCCTTGATCATTTGAATAATCTCCCAGAGTGTCATGTAAGTACACTACTGTAATTGTGTTGGTTACTTTTAAATAAAATTTTTAATAAATAAATACAATTTTCAATTATTAGGTACAATAAGTGTGGATCTGATCAGCCTGAATATTATCAAAGTTAGATCGCTATATTTTCTTTCATATATGTCTGACATTTTCTTTTGAAGTCCTCCAGAGAGTTGGAATTTTTTATAGAATTGTGCACATTATTGTACAGTTTTAATCCATAGTTTAAATATATTATATTGAAAACCAGTTACTGTAGTAATTACGAAACTTTTTATAATGTCTAAAGCATAAATTTTTGAATTACTCATTTTTTGGTTGTCTACAATAATCTACATAAACACAAAATTTCTAGAGTAAATTAGCAATTTCTAATGTAATATAACTTTCAATTTCAAAAATATATGATCTGTAGAAGGTTTTATGAAAACATGTCTTAAACAAGCCATGGTTTTAGATTTTATTTCCTATAGTTTGTGGATATACTATTTTATAATTTAACTTTTGTTTTTGAGTGGATATATACTACCAAAAATGTGATTTTTATAGACAATGGCCTTGACTGAACAAGGCTAAAAACGTAAGATGTCACGACTGTCCCAATTTTACACCGTCGAGGTGGGCGACACTAAATTCACCATTTTGAAAAGATACCAAAATCTTAAACCAATTGGATCAGGAGCTCAAGGAATAGTTTGGTAAGTACCCATAATAATCCCTGTTTATTCAGAAAAAGTTTTGTTCATTGTTTCCTTCAGCAACTGTTATTATGAATGTGCAGTAGTACCTGTCATAAAATAGTTTCCCAAAATTCTTAACTTCAGAAAGGAACACAGCGCTGTTATGTGTACAGGTTCGGCAAATATTTATTTTCCGTATGTAGAATCTCATATATCCCAGAGAGAACAAAATACCGCCTTTCCATGAAACACCCACTACTCTAGACTGGATACACTCTCCGGAGAGGGGAATATGACATTGTCTCTTTTGTTCTATAGCTTTCACTCACAGATTAGCTATAAGGAACATAATTATTTGCCGAATCTGTATATTCGTTTCCAGGTCTCATTGCAACTTTACTGTGATTTTATTCAAGTAATAAACATGGTTTCAATAATTAATAGTGTTTTCTAATTTTTCTCTTGCTCTCCTTCGCTATATCATTCTTTGAAACTTTTAGTAAAACTGATTGTGGGTTGAATAGTGGTGGATCTAACAGTATTTCACATACTGCCTTCAATAGCAAATGATTTCTACTAGTTTTTTTTATTATATTTTTGTACAGCGCCGCTGTGGATACTGCTACTCAACAAAATGTGGCCATCAAGAAACTCAGTAGACCGTTTCAAAACGTCACTCACGCCAAACGAGCTTACAGAGAATTCAAACTCATGAAATTAGTAAACCACAAGAATGTAAGTATAAAAAAATATTTATTCCTATAAATTTACTTGAAATTCTATTTGGAGAAGGTATTGCTGTTTAAGATTACCTAGATTTAATATTGAATTGCTTGAAATCAATATGATATTTTATAAAATTTTAACTTTTGTTTATTATTTTACAGATAATTGGTTTACTGAATGCTTTCACGCCACAAAGGACATTAGAAGAGTTCCAAGATGTTTACTTAGTTATGGAATTAATGGATGCAAACCTTTGTCAAGTTATTCAGATGGATTTGGATCACGAAAGGATGAGCTATTTGCTATACCAGATGTTGTGTGGCATTAAACATTTACATTCCGCTGGAATAATACATAGAGTAAGAGTCATGTTATAAATTAGGTTGATTTTTTTAATGGACAGATAATTTTTTTAATAACACTCGGATAAAAGAATCAAAGAAATTAAATAAACTATAACAAATTCTCAAAACATCCCAAAAGTAAAAAGTGTTTAGTATGACTGGCGTTAGTTTGAGTTTAATATTTAATTAGCCAAAGAGTTGAGCTTCTTTGAGTATATAATATTTATATTTTTTAATAACAGGCTACCTGCAAATTTCAATATTAATTAGTGACAAAACATACTGATTGATAGCAGCAAACGAATGACTATAATAATACAAATGAGTTGTACTAACGGCACTTTGGTCACGTGGGACTGGATTTATGATGTATGAACTATACATATAAATAGCGCACTCTCACGCCCTTTACATTTTGTGGTGCCATCTGCAGAATTTTTCTGAATATTCCCATAATGATAAAATAAACAAATTGTTTTCTGTATAAATTTTAAAAAATGCTTCTAAATTGAACACAGATTTCTTGACTTTCAAGTAATTTTAAACTTCTCCAATTTCTGCAAGTTTACCTACAATAGACTAAATAAAATAAGCTATGATTCTGTCAATCTGTCTCTTTTGTAACGTTTTCAACAAATTATATATTAAATAATATATTTTCGGCTCTTAGGATTTAAAACCCAGCAATATAGTAGTAAAATCCGATTGCACGTTGAAGATTCTGGACTTTGGTTTAGCGAGAACTGCTGGTACTACCTTCATGATGACGCCGTACGTAGTTACAAGATACTACAGAGCACCAGAGGTTATATTAGGTATGGGATATACCGAAAATGTGGATATATGGAGTGTGGGCTGCATTATGGGAGAAATGATTCGCGGAGGAGTATTGTTTCCTGGAACTGACCATATAGATCAATGGAATAAAATCATAGGTAATGTATTATGTAACGACAATGACGAATTTTCAATGTTTAATTCAGGATTAACAATTAATTAAATCAAAAACAAGGCTAAATAATAATGAAAACTTGTAAATTGTGCTATCTAATTCAGTTCAGAGGATAGTCCTGGTCGTATGCCACTTTGCCTAAAGATTATGATACTGTTAAAATGTATTGTTTTGTTAGGATAGGCGTTGTATAACCATTTAATACATGAATATGTATTAAATACATTAAAATATATTACACATGACAATTTCAGATGAGATATTATTTTTTCAATAGTCGCGTTTTAGTTTTTGAACCTACTTTTTATTCTCATTAATTTCTGTGTTTACTAAATACATAGGACATGTTTTTTTAACTAAGTTTGTTTCTAAATGTTTCCGTTCCTAAGAACTTGATGTATTTTGAATAGGTACACTTTTTTTTTAACGTAAACGTATTTTAGAGCAACTGGGTACACCATCTCAACAATTTATGATTCGACTACAACCAACTGTCCGAAATTATGTCGAAAACAGACCAAGACATCATGGTTTTAGTTTCGAGAAGCTATTTCCCGATGTACTATTTCCATCAGATAGTAGCGAACATAATAAACTAAAAGCTTGCCAAGCTAGAGATCTACTCTCTAAAATGTTGGTGATCGATCCTCAGAGCAGAATATCCGTAGATGACGCTCTCTTACATCCTTATATAAACGTGTGGTACGATGAACAAGAAGTTAACGCGGTAAGTTTTAATAATTTTAAATATACAAACTATATTGTTTAAAATTGTCGACAAAGTTAAGTACATGGTAAAACAATGTTAAATATTTATATTTATTTATTTATAGGCTGTAAAATCAGACCCTCGGGCCTATAATAGCCTTGTAAGTATTTTCCACTTGTCTTGGTCTCTTGCTACATCTTTCCAGTTCCTTATTTCCATTTCAGTGACATCCTCCAATACTGTTTCCTTCCACTTTCTTCTTTTCTTTCCTTCTGGTACTTACCATGCTACCTCATTGACGACCCTTGTCTGCGTCATTCGTTCTAGATGGCCTAGCCACTGCATCCTTTTTTTGTAAATTGTAAAGTTTTCCACCATGGATTCTTCTTGATATTTTTCCCCCAGTTTTCTTGTTTAGTCAGTTATTTTTTATTCACAACCCAGGTCTTACTTCCATACAGTATTATTGTTTTATAGACTTTTCTTTGATGCTCTTGTAACTTATTTTATATTTTATTTGTATAAATAAATAAAATGTTTCCTGAAGATACATTAGAGAACTAGGACATATAAAAATGTAAAAATAAATTAAATACAATAAGTATTACAATTTGTATTAAATTACATAACAATCTCAAAATTGTTATGGATGATTCCTACATTTTTATTTTTAATATAAATCTCAGCTAGTTTTTAAAGGATGTGTACATTTTGCAGAACCAGGCTCCCACAACCCCCAATTGTAATTCCATACCACATATAGGATTCAATAAATGAGTAGTATGCCATAAATGAACTAATAGTCCAATCTTATGGGATATTAAATAGATAGCAAAACAGCCATGGGTTTTTTTCTTTGGAGATGTTATATGTCAAATTGTCAATGTGAATAATGATAAATTTTGTAATGGACCTACTTTCAATCTAATTTTTTTTTCAATGAAGGAATTATCAAGTGTGACAATAAACGTGTTTTAGAAACACTGCACGGTTTTTGCATCACACCAAATTTTGAATATCCACGGAAATATTTGTATCAAGTAATCTTGTGGTATATTCAGTAAACATTTCAAGTGTCCGAAAATATCTTTAATATAACGTTGAAATAAAACTGGACCTAGAACAGACCCATGAGGAACTAGGAATACAATATTTCCTTTTGAGAAGTACTTTTACCCAATAATACCCTCTTGTTCCCGTCCTGTGATTGAATATATTTTTTTCTTCGACCTCAACAAAAAATGACATTTTTTGTACAACTGCCATTAAAAGTGACATTTTTAATGCCTGTCAAACGTGTTAAAAGAAGACGTTCACAAAGTAGCGTGCTAAAAGTAAATACTTTTTACCACTAGTGTTAAAAGAGAATTATTGTTAAAACGTCAAAAAAATAATTAACTGACAATAGACGTCAAAATGTGATTTTCTTGAAATACTTTTATTTTATTATCAAAATAGGAGTTGTACAAAAAACTATGTATGATAGGTATTTGTGTTAAAAGTACATTTTATTTTGTTCGTGAAATTGCTCCACTAGCTTCGCAAACTTTTTCGCTCACAAAATAAAATGTTACTTTTAACACTAATATAAATAGCTATTACGTACTAATTTCCGGATGAAAAATCGTCTATTTTTAACGTCAAACACTTTTTGTCCGCTATGGTCGCTATGATACGACACGGTGCGAGAATGGCAGTGACAATAACTGTAATTTGCTGTTGTCAAATTAATTATTTACGAAATCCGCTAGATTTTACGTGTGAATATTCATTCGGAAATTAGTAATTTTTTGTAAAGATCGACGAAAAAATGTAATATGCACCTCGGCGAATAACTGTCTATTGTCTCGCCTGCTTGCTAGTCTCGGCTACGCCACGACTATCAATTTGCAGACTCGACTATAATGGACAGTTTTTCGTCCTTGGTACATAAATAATTATTTTAGGTTAGAAATAAAGCGTTCGATACTTAAAAAACGTTTATAGAATTAAATATTTTATTTGCCATATAAGTAATGCATATGCTCGGGCGCAATACTCGATATATAAAAGAGTTTTACACTGTAAAAATAATAAATGCTCGGTAACATTTCCCACATTTGGCGCAAACATGATCAAATTCTCATTGCACCGTGGAGTATAGAAAGGGAAAGGAGTGCATGTGTAAGCTTTTACAGTTTAACATGTCATAACCTCAATAAAGTCAGTTTCAGTGTTTATTCGTTTTAAGTTTGGAATTCAACTTCAAACTCGGATCGAAGCAACAATGGAACAACAAATATCTCAAGTGAGTGATGGAACATTACTATAGTTATCACTCATTACGGGTCCGGTGAACTAAACGGACCCACGAGTTTTTGATTAATTTTGCAAAAAATCGATAGTACTCACCTATTTTGAAGATTAGGGGCGTTGAGGACCTGAGGGTTAGAATTAGAAAAATTATTTATCTAACAGTAGTTCATTCGATTCAAATTCGTTGATACCAACCTTTCAAAATGATTAACAAAACTGCTGGATGTTGGTGCAACCTGCCCATAGTGTGACACATTTAAACTGTGTTTTATTGAAAATATCGGACGAAATAGTTGCCTTTGAAATGTTGAAAAAAAAACTTTTATTGGATTTTTCTCTGGAAATTCTGAATAGTTCGCAAATTTTTCGACGGATAATCTTCAAAATAGATGAGTAATATAGATTTTTTCCAAAATCAGACAAAAACTCGTGGTTCCGTATAGTTCACCGGACCCCACATTATCACTAAAAAGTTGAAAACTTACGTTTACCAGGACTCGTACTCCTACAGCTCTTATAGCCGAGTAATTAAGAAATTAAAATCAAAACATTAATTTTATTTCTGCCAGGTTGCAGAACAAAAAATGAGGCCTATACTTTTTAGATACTTATCTTAGATGTCTGCCTCTTGAAAGAGTTAACTGGGAAAAGTTGCAATGGTTGATTTGGAGGTATCCCAGTAAAGGGTCGTTAAGAGTTCTAGATGTCCTAGGATGGGACCTTAAAAATTATTCCAGGGTGTTCTGGGAGCTGTGCTTACTACAGCAATTGATCGATAGGGACAAAAAATATAAGAATTAAAATATAGAAAATTTAAAAAGTCGGTCTTGCTCTCAAAAGATACTGCTCGTGGCAGTCAGAGGATGTGCGTTGGCGTTGCCAAATTGGAGACAGATGAAATGCCTTGCGAGTGGCGTTCTTTTTGACTGTGATCTCAGCTCTCTTCAGTTAATGTGATCTGAGTTAAAGTGATGTGAGTAAGCACCAAAAAGTACGACTCGCTCAATTGAAACGCGCGATTTGCCGTCGTATCAAAATTCAATTAAAATAAAGATTCGTATCAGCATCTATAATCCCATAGATAAAATTCACTTAAAACCGAAGAAAATTAGATTATACTCTTTAAAACTCAAACAAATCAAATATTTCTTCATTCCCGACTCAAGTCTAACTGATACCCCCGCATAGCTTATGCAGCATCGGTGAAGGAGAAGAAAAAATCTCAGCTCACTTCGAAGTGAGTAAATAAAAAAGAACGGGCACATTACCGATGTGAGCTGAGATTAACTGAGATCTCAGTAAAAAAGAACGCACCTAGTCAGGGTTGAGTAGTTGGAAGTGGCTAATGAGACGTCGAGCGGGAATTGTAGAATTTGCGATGTACATTTCCTAAAAGTCGAAACAAGTTGGTAGGCATATTAAGGAAGTTTTTGAGAATAAGTAATCTGTAGAGTTTTTCGTTTATATAGAATGACTGCTGTTTTGTTAACCTGTTTATAGAACTTTAATCGTTATAACCAGCTTTTATTATTTTTATTATGCAGTCTATCGATCTTTTTGACTAAAACCTGTGTTATTTTTATTCGACATTTTGCTCCTGAACGAGCTTTTATTCTGTTTACCGAGTTTTTCGAATATTAATCGAGCAATTATAAAGATTTCTATATCGAATATTGCCAAATATACTAAGCATTCAATATTTTTCCATCCAAATGCAATTATTAACCGAACAAGTATGGCATTTAATTACCGAACGTTTAATTTGTAGCTATTTTTTTTTTCGCGTATTTGGCACTATTTTTTGTTTATTTTGTGTTCCAGCCTGCTCCAGGGCCGTACGATCACAGCGTAGATGAACGAGAACACACAGTTGAACAATGGAAAGAACTAATCTATCAAGAAGTTATGGAATACGAAACTTCGCATGGAAGAGCATCTTCCAGTTCTCAACTAAGTCCCGCTGTCAATAGTGAACCCAACGGTATATCATAGTTTTCCCAGTTATTTACTGATAAGTTCGTTATTTATTGAGTTTTGTGGAATCTTTCGCTTGATAGTACCTGTGACATGTTTTTAATTGCGTCAGTAATTATGAGGTGCCTGCAAAAATTTCAGTTGATCATTACTCCAAAATACAAATCTTCAAATAACAATTGATTAAAAATACTTTTGGAAATGCAAATTGCGTCAGGTAGTTACGATGGTAATAATTTTTGTATGCACTTCATTGTTCGATTTTAAATGGAAAGATAATATTTTTATTGGTTATAAAATATATATAGCTATTTAGAATATTGCATTAATGGGATAAAACGATGGAATCTTATAGAATTGGATAGAAGTAACTTATTGTAACGTTTATTTGTAACTTTTTTCACTATTAATACATCTCGACAAGAACCAGTCAGCAACGAGTTGAACACGCCAGTGTAGTCGAATTTAGTTCCGCTTCGGACCGCGGAAAACGGCGGATTTTAATTCCGGCATCAAGGCCGCTAGTGCCGCCGGTTTGGTGAAGCCCCACCCTACTAGAATGCACATTGCCAACCAGTAGGAATTAAAATAATGTGTTGATGTTAGAAACAATCGAGAGAAAAATGTTTTTATTGTCTTCTCTATATATATTTTACTTTCCAACAAAAATATTATTTTCCATTTTTCTTAAATCCTTGGGTCGTGAAAATATAATTTGTACATCCTGTATGTTGAATAGTAGGAGTAGGGGTGCATCTACTAAACTTTTAAAAAAGCTTGTATTGAAAATTAAATTGTATTGGCTTAATTATAAATTGATTGTTATCATTATTTGAATAACACATGGCGATGGACACAAAATATTGAAATATAATTTTAAATGTTTAGTATTCATCTGGAGGCGACTGGATTTTTTCTCTAAGACCCAAGTTTCCTCTGGAAATCGTTGGAAATGAAACTATTGATTATGGTTCTTTCTTTACTCATTCGTCTTTTCACTTTTTCATATTTATGTTCCTCTTTAAAGTCCTCTGTCATTCTCCAGGTATATCTGTATTATTTTTTTCCATACTGCTCTATAAAATTCCTCCGACACATTGGTTGGATTTTTTAGTTTAAATTAGAAACGAGCTAGTCTGCTATTGCATTCGACTGCCCCGGTCGTGGCACTGTGATAAATAGCAGTGATTTTTCGGAGCATCGTACCTGTTATGCTGATAAAAACGTGCAATTCGTGCATGCAAAGCAGATAAAGAAATCGGAGACCATGTATTCCAATTTCTGGTCATGGCAGAGGACGCCAGTTTAAATCCAATACCAAAAACATCTGACTGCAGAACAATAACAGGGTTTCTAGCTCATTTGACAGTATGTGAGGTTAGGAAACAGAAATGAAAATTTTGTGAGTAAAGATGCAATTTCATGGTGACGTTCGACATCAAATGAGGTAACGTGATTCCATTTCGATCGGAGCGCCATCTTAAATTGATGCTGCGTCAACTATAAGATCGTCAAGCTTCAAAACGCTGGAAAAAACAAACAACAAAATGTATCGCCTGTCAATCAAAAGTCTGTTAACCTATAAACACAACGTGTGTGTGTGTTGAATAAATATAAATTGTCATTTTTTAAATAATAATAAACGTGCTACATTTGTCAGTTGAAAATTACAATCTCGAAATTAGTGTAAACACGAAATGGCTGGAACTGATAAATATCAAATGTGGGTTTATGATTTTCAAAAATTAATTCGACTAGCTGAAATCGTGAAAATTCGAAAATTTTACTAAAAATAATACCCGATATAGAAAGCTAAACAATGTTTAGCTTTGACGCTCTAAGCCAGCGTCACCATGAAATTGCACCTTAAGAAATCCGTTTTTGTCCTCGTATTTGAAAATATCGAAAATTGTGATCGTTTTGTGGTAAAATATGATATATCTTGCCAAAAACATTTCTCTTCGGCATGGAATTTTAGAATTTTATTTATCTTCTAATATTTTTACTGAAAACACTCTGGCTTTCCTAAATTCAATTCACGTCTTCGTTTTAAATCAGCTGCACTACCAACCACTATTGCAATAATTTTTAGCAATGCCCATATTTAATTTTAAACAATTTTAATCTTTCTAGTTTTTATTATTCATTAGACGTAAGAAGAACCCACGTGAAGTTACAGTCGTATTCGCGAATTTGTTGTCAAAACCAGCGCCCTATTGTAAAATTGACATTCGACTTCAAATCTGTAGCATAACGTTTTCACATTTTGTAGGTTTACACCAAATTATAATATTAAAAATGTCAATAATAAAATGGCTGTCGGCATGAAACATCGTTTGTAACGCCAATGGCAGAAACGGTCGTTACGAGGTGACATAGATAAACAAGACCGATTTTGGTTTCTGCGCAAGACAGTTGGCAAACTTCACGTGGCTTCTTGTTATGTGAAACGGAGTCTATCATAAGTAATGTTTACAATTTGACTACTGCCATTTATGAAAACTAAGGTTAGATGGTATTGGATTTGCAGTGGCGACGCCGCGGTGAAAAAACAAACTGCTTAGATAGACGATTTTGATTACAGGTTTTGTCAATTTTTCCGTATGAGTTTGATCTCCTTATCTAGCCTCCATGATGCAAAGCTTCGACAAAAGCGGCAAGTACGACCGTTCACAGCGCTGATTCTGCTTTATACTTTTTCAATTATCCGACGATGCCAGAGTGACAAACTCGTTAAATTGGCGAGATAGGGGTTCCTCAAATTTTTGCTAAAGTATATTGTTATCAACGCTTCTTTTGTTTAAATGTTTTGGATTATTGTGATTATATGAAAATGAAAAACTGGTACTGGAATGATCTTTTAATGTAAAAATGACAACTATATAACTGTCTTATTTGACAACATGAAAATACAAGTGAATGTTACAAACTTAAACAAAACAATACCTGCAGACAACGCTTTACTAAATTCAATACTCCCACTTTTTGTTACAAGTCAATGTCAACATTCACTTTGACAATACATTCAACATTTGACAAAAATGTTGATGTTTCAATTTTGATAATGCCTTTGTCATGATATCGGCTGCCTGGTCATCTGTTTGAACATATTGTAATTCAAAAAATTCATCTTTGAATTTCTCTCGGACAAAATGGTAACGTACGTCAATATGCTTAGTTCTCTTATGAAACTCTGGATTCTTCACAAGTCGTATTGCGCTTTGATTATCCATAAATAAAACTGGTACATCCAATCTAACTTGTCGAAGATCACATAAGAGATTCTTCAACCAGACAAGTTCTTTTATAGCTTGTGACGCTGCCACATACTCGGATTCTGTTGTGGATAGTGCGACGGATTTTTGTCGTTCTGATCCTCAGCTAATTACACTTCCTCCAAGCATGAAAACATAACCTGATGTTGATCTTCGTGTTTGCGTGTCTCCAGCATAGTCGGCATCACTATACCCGCAAAAGTCTAAATTGTTTCCGCTTACGAAACGTATTCCTTTGTTCATTGTACCTTTGATATATTTCATAATGTGTTTTACTGCATTCACATGTGCAGTAGCTGGTTTTTCCAAATATCGACTGACACTTCCAATTGCGAAACTAATATCTGGTCTGGTTGCAACGGCCAGATACATCAAGCTCCCGACTGCCTCTCGATAAGGAAAATTGATTTTTTTATCAGCTTCAAAATCTCCGAGGTTTTGTGAACTAGCTAATGGAGTTGTCACTGTCTTACAATATGTCATATCAAAACGATCAAGAACCTTTCTTGCATATTCTTGTTGATGAACATGAATCGATCCATCCAAAAGCTGATCAATTTCGAGTCCCAAAAAACATTTCAGCTCAAAAATTTTGATCTCAAATTCTCTCTGTAAGTGTCTAATGACCGGCTTAATGGCTTCTTGTTTTTCTGCTGCAATCAATCCATCGTCAACGTAAATTGCCAAAATTAACATTCCATCTTTTCCGTTGCTAACAAAAACGCATGGATCGGATCCACTCTCTTTGAAACCAAAACTGTTAATGAAAGAAGTAAGCTTCTTATTCCAACAGCGCGAAGCCTGCTTCAAACCATATAAACTTTTGTATAGTTTACACACTCGGCCACTGTTGTCATTATATCCAATTGGCTGGCTCATATAAACATTTTCTTCTAAATCGCCATTTAGAAAAGCCGTTTTCACATCAAACTGTTTTAGTGTCATACGCTTTGCCGCAGCCAATGCTAGGATCGCTCTGATTGATGTAAACTTCACCACTGGACTAAATGTTTCCTGGTAATCGATTCCGTACTCTTGTGTAAAGCCTCGTACTACCAATCGTGCCTTATACCGATTAACACTCCCATCCGGATTTTCTTTGACCTTGTAGACCCAGCGATTGTCAATCACTTTTTGATCAACTGGCGCATCGACCAAAATCCAAGTATGATTTTTCATAAGTGAATCGTACTCTTCATCCATTGCTCGCTCCCACTGCTTGTAATCAATCGACTGAATTGCCTGCTCATACGTTCTTGGCTCATCACTGACTGCCAACATTGCAGAATGTTCACCAGTTACCAGATGTGTTAGTGTGTTACGATCACGTAGACGCCTATTGACAATATTTCTGCTATCAAGATCGCAGGTCATACCACGATTTTTCTGTTGATCTAGTGACGCACATTCATTTGTGTCCTTATCTTCGTCATTTTCATTTTCTGCACCTTTGTCAATACCATAATTGTCTTCGTTTTCGTTATTTTCATTCTTACTGACTACACTAGCATTTTCTTCAACACAAATATCGAGTGTTCCCATTGAATTTTCTAACAAAAAAACGACGTCTCGTGAGATCTCGATTTTACTAGTTTTCGAATTCCAAACTCGATATCCCTTTGAATTATTGTCATAACCAACAAACATACATTTTTCTGCCTTCGCGTCGAGCTTCTGACGTTTTTCTTTTGGAATGTGAATAAATACTTCCGAACCAAAAATCCGTAAATGATCTAGCTTCGCCTCCTTGTTATGCCATAATTCATACGGTGATTTGTTGTCAACTGTGCTTGTTCCAGTTTGATTAAGCACATGAACTGCTGTATTTACTGCTTCTGCCCAGAATTTCCTATCGATATTTTTTGCCTCAAGCATAGTCCTTGCTGATTCAACGATAGTTCGTATTTTCCTTTCTGCACAACCATTCTGCTCTGGTGTATATGGCACAGTTCGTTGATGATGAATTCCAGCTGCTTCAAAGAAAACTTTCAGCTTTTCATTGACAAACTCTGTCCCGTTGTCAGATCTGATATTGCGAACACTGTGACCATGCTTCTTCTGAATCAGTTTAACACATTTTTCGATAATACTCGCTACTTCTGATTTTTGTTTCATGAAATATACGAAACGAAAATGTGAATAATCATCTTTGAGCAACAAAAAATATCTGGATCCACCAATTGAATTCGTCTGAAACGGACCACACACGTCAGTATGAATGATTTCGCCACACATCTTTGACTTTTCTTCGCGACTCTTAAAA
Source organism: Lochmaea crataegi (assembly GCA_947563755.1). Classification (NCBI taxonomy): domain Eukaryota; kingdom Metazoa; phylum Arthropoda; class Insecta; order Coleoptera; family Chrysomelidae; genus Lochmaea; species Lochmaea crataegi. The sequence goes on from OX387427.1 coordinate 12,209,387, forward strand.
GTGCTTCGATGATGCTTTCCATAGACACAAGCTTCACATGCAAATTCCTCATCAATGAAATCTATACCCCGACTTAGTAGAAACTTCTTCACATGTGTCGAATTCTGATGTCCTAGACGTTGGTGCCATGAACGAAGTGTAGCGTTTCTGATTGCTACACTCGTTGTAGTTTCAATCTTTGATGGTTGTATTGTTCTGAACAACATTTGAAACAAACCTTTTCTGCGAATTCCCACTGCAACAATGTTTCCATCTTTCAGCAATTTGCAACCTTCGTTGTTCATGTTCAATTGATGCCCGCGATCTAACACCTTTCCCAATGAAAACAAATTTTTCTTAAGTTCCGGCACGAACAAGACTCCCATGACTGGTTTGCGAATCCATTCATCTCCATTAAAAGCAAAAATGTTGATATCGCCTTTGCCCAGAGCCATTATCTTGTCACCATTACCAATTGTAATTGGTTCAGCTATTTCCGTATAGTTTTCGAACCATTCTCGGCGATGACTCATGTGATCAGTTGCACCCGAGTCCAAAATCCAAGTATCTTGGTCTCTATTTGTTGTTTTGTAACAAATAAAAGCATCATTTGAATTTTCTTCTTTTCTCCCGTTGAAGTTAGTCTTCTTTTCCGAGCATTCCCTTTTCCAGTGGCCCTTTTTTCCACATTTGAAGCATTTGCCTTTCGGTTTGTCATTTTTATCTGTCGCTTTGTTATTATTCGATGAATTTCCTTTCTTGTAATTATTGATTTGTTTCTTCGAGAAGATTCTCTTAGCCATTAGCGCCTCTACTTCTTGAACTTGACCCTGCGACTTCAAACGAAGTTCTTCTGCCATCAAACGAGCCCGCAAATTTGCCAAAGTTTGACTATCTGCGTTTGCAGATTCCCATGCACTATGGAAATGATTAAACTCGGACGGTAGTGACATTAAAATCTTCGAAATTACCATGGACTCAGAAATAATTTCTTTTTGATCACGTAATTGCTGCACTATTTCCATTAATTTTGATAAAAATGTCGCAATGTCATCTTCCGGTTGTTTTGTGTAGCCATAATATTTTTGTTGTAAAAATAAAATATTTGCCTTTGATGTTTGTTCATACGTACTTTTGAGCGTCTCCCACATCTCTTGAGCTGTTTCACAATTCATAATCTGCAGTAATGCCTGTTTCATACAAGTCGTGGAAATTGCTCGTCTGGCCATAGCATCCGCCTTCTTCCAAGTCACAATTTCCTTCGCATAATTTGTACATTCAGATGTCGGTTTGACGTTTGTTCCATCGACGTAGTCAAAAAGATCGTTAGCTTCTAAAATCTGACGCATTTGAAACTTCCATGTTAGCCAGTTGCTGCCGCTTTCCAGCTTTTCAATATTAACGCGATCGCCTTCCATTTATTTTGTCTTTTAATAATTATCGGCTTCAAAACTTCAAAAATAAATTGCTTTCCAATTTTCTTTTTTTTTGAGTTCACAAATAATTCTTGCACAAAATAAATAACGATATTTACTGCAGTTAATCTTCCTTTACAATTTCACGTAATCTGGGCCCATAACCTTTGGATTATTGTGATTATATGAAAATGAAAAACTGGTACTGGAATGATCTTTTAATGTAAAAATGACAACTATATAACTGTCTTATTTGACAACATGAAAATACAAGTGAATGTTACAAACTTAAACAAAACAATACCTGCAGACAACGCTTTACTAAATTCAATAAAATGTTTATACATCTGACAACACTACTTTCATTTTTGACTCGGTAAGCGGGAATTGCCATAATGTCATATCGCAGCACGTAACGGACAAAGTAGCAGTTTGCGAAAACTCAACCCACCTCCAAAAAAAGGTTATTCTATTTTTCTCCACTTGTATTGTTTCGTGAATCCAGTTGGCTCCTATTTTATCAATAATCCATACTAACGTTTGTATTGAATTTGCCGCGATGATTTAAAACATTTAGACAGTTATGTCATTTTTAGTATCCCTAAGCCATTGAAACTATCATATGATTTCTTTTCCAGGTTATTGATTTCGAAGCACAAATTCAACTTCATCTAGTCTAGTGTTAAAAATGTATTTATAATAATTGTTAACACCAACGACAAACTAGTTATTCACAATAAAAATTTATGGTTATATAAGAGGAAACAAATAATGACTTAAGTATACAGTTTTAGTCTCCCATGTATAATACATATACTCATGTCTTGATCCGTAGGAGTGTGATATTTATTATAAAATGGAGAATACTAGTTTGTATTAGTAATCTGTTTTTTTTTGTTTTTGGTGTCTACGAAAAAAATAGGCGGTAGTTCAAACGAAAATTACGTTAAATACATTAAATTTTAACTTCCACATTCTATTATCAGCAGGTTTGAATTTTCTTGCTTTTGGTTTGTCAAAAAAACCTTAAGGCGCAGTTACACGATCCGTGGTTCATGCCGGACCGTATAACATAGGTATGGTTCGCGGTGCGACCGATCCTGTCAGTTGTCGGTAAAACTTTACAGAACATATAATTGATCTGTACTTGAAGTAAATTTAACTCGCCTGTTCTCATATATGTTGATATCCATCTTTTTTATTCTGTTTTTCCAAATTAGTTTGCTGTACAAAGCAGTAGTATTACTTATGGAACTGTGAAAAGGTGCTTCTGTGTGAGTGGGATAATCTGTGACTAAATAAAGGTTCCAATTAAGACAAACCTCCAAATTACAAGCCATTAACAGACCGTTTTTTCACATCAGTATGTAAAATGTAGATCCACGAGCCAGTTAGCGTGTAACCGCGTCTTTAGGTTTTTAGGATATTTTGTAGTACAGCTATTTATCCTTGGTTCGCGGTGACCCACAATTAGAGAGAAAATGCTTAAATCAAGCATACATTACTCTGTTTTAATTCACCCTTTCTCTCACAAAAATATTCGACTAGGCTTTTGCTAACTTTTTTACAAGTGCAGCTCCATGAGTCTTAGTTATCCTGGAATGAACGTTTTCCCAACATGTAATTTTTTTTTAATTCTTACTGTTCACCACACAGAGGTATTTTGTATTCTCGGTTGGGTTTCTCCATATAACTGCGGTAGCCATCTAATCTTCAATAATAGTTTGCCACTGGCAAAGACAGAGACATACTTCAATCGAGTATACCACAACTCTAAATGACAGACAGAATATGTCTTCAAATTATAAGAAAGAAAGTAAAAATACCACTGTCGGTGTGTTCCGAGTGTTGACATTTGTAAATGTGCTTATCCAAGTAAGCTTGTGCCATATTGGGGCGAAGAAATTTTATTATTGATTGTGCAAATTGCTCGTTCAAGACACTTATATTTTCATCATCATCTACCCTTTCCAGGTAGTCTCAAGCTTTGATTTTATTTAAAAGAGGTTGATTGTTTTTGTGCAATGTTCTATAGAAATTACTTTTACAATGGATCATTCCAGTAGTCCATTCAGTGTTGCCACTACAAAATTTTCGGGTCTAAAACGACTGACATTTTCTAGGCCTTTTTGGATACGATTCAAAGTCGAGGCAGAAATAATTTTTGATTTCAAAGATTTCTAGATGTTCCCGAATATCTGAACCGCACTATTAATGTTGTTATGGAAAAAACTATGGGACTTGAATTTTTACGTTTGCTGCTTGGACGAAACCTGTCAATTCAATTTCATTTTAAATTAACTTCTGTTTCGTTTTTTTCTCAAACATGCATCTAATCTGAGTGAGTAATTCGTGATCTAATCTAGTATATTTTGTGGTTAATTATTGTCTTAGCTTGTTAAAAATATATAAAATTTCAAAAACTAGACATGTGATATTGAATTGGCAGGTAAAGATTCGAGTCCCCTATGTTATTTTATTTTTTTCAGTATCAACATTAATAGCCCGGTTCAGATATTCGGGAATATCTAGAAATCTTTGAAATCAAAAATTATTTCTGTCTCGATTTTGAATCGTACCCAAAAAGGCCTAGAAAATGTCAGTCGTTTTAGACCCGAACATTTTGTAGTGACAACACTGAATGGACTACTGGAATCATCCATCGTAACAGTGTTGGCTGTATAGATAACTCCTTCTTCTTCTTTGTTCGTTTTCGAGCCTTATTTTCCATTATTTCGGTGAATTATCTATGAAGAAATTCCACGCGTTTTGACACTTAGTGTAAAATTGAATATCGGCAAAAATCAGTCGAAATTTTTTTCGTAGACCCACATTCTTAAATTTGTAGACATTGACTGAATTGTTTTACCAAGTTGAAGCTATTTTTATCTTACAGAAATATGAAAAGTTTTGTGTAATTCAACGTGACAAGTTTACTTTGTGAAAGTTGTCCATTTTATTAATTAGACAAAGTTCAAACTAAAATATTAGCGGCAAGATATGTAAAAAAGCATGTTTACGAACAATAAATTGTGTTTTGTAAGTGTACAAATAGTTCTGAATGGTAAAAAAATCCTCTTGAACGGTAGAATGCGTTTTTCAGATAACCTCCTGTTATAAATTTTCATTTATTGATGACTGATAGTGCCTTTTGTTTCTTATTTTCAGTTAAATAGCATATATTTTTGCTAATGTTCGGTAATGCGTAAACGTTTTAAATTTGTTTAAATTTACGGTTGATAATTTTCCAATACAAATTAAAATGACAAAAATCCCATCAAACATCCTAAACAGGTTCCTATTTTTTCTGTGAATCTTTCCAACTCTTGTTATATCGCGCGATTGATGGACAGGAACTACACGGAGAAAGTGTCCGACCGAACTATACTTTTAGTCTCACTAGGCAGATAGTGACAAATCTGCCATAAGGACAACCAACGATAAAACCGAGTGACCCAAAACACCTCTCGCCTTTCTCTTTGCTGCAGTTTTCGTTTACAAACATATATTTGTTTGCATGAATTTTAATTGCGAATACAGTTTTTTTATTTTTTAAAAGCATCAGCGATATTCGTGTTATTCACAATAATATCATATTTAATAATATAAACTGCACAAAATGACATTGGAAGAAAAGCATCTGCATTGCACTAAAGATGGCGCAATCATGCTGCTGTCCGAACTAGGTGAACAGATGCCATGTAAAAATCAAGTTCATTTGCAACTAAACTTCATCTGAACGTACTTTTTCTGCAGCGACTTCCTCAATACAATTCCATTAACTATCAAGTATCTCAAGGGTTTTTGTCATTTTCATTGGCATTCCTTTTCTTTCCAAGTGGAGATGAATCATCATCGGTGCTACTAGATTCATCATTACTCTTTTTCAGAGCAACTAAAAGAAATTTTTTGTTTTGCTGTTTGTGTTTGAACTACTCCCAAGAAACTAGTTTTAAAACGGGGGTCAAGTAGATATTTATTATTAACATTGAAGCTGAAGCCCGCGGAAAGTACTAAGTGGCTTCGGCCACGAGCCTCGCCGAATATTCGGTATTCGGCCAAATAACTATTCGTGGCATCTGTAATGTTTTTCTGATTAGTTAATTATTGTTTAGTTATCGCCAACTCATCAATTTTGAGTATCTCATTTAATATTTTCCAACGATTCCAGAATAGTTTATTTTGTATTGGCAAATTCTCACCGGTTCAAAAAAATCTCTTCGAAGATAAGAAAACACCTTATTAAGTTGATAGATGTTTTTAGTTTCATTCGCACAGTGTTGAATGTCTTTAAAAGTTTGTAGAGAATGCAATAATGGCATCTTAAAAAGAGACTGATTGAAAATTGTATTAAAACGACTTATGAAAAGGTACTGTGATAATCTTATTGTTCAAACTTAAGTGTTTTCTTATACTTGTAGATATCCACATTTGAAAGCTTATTAAACACTTGGATGTAATACGGAAACTGAAGCTTAAATAAAATTTTCAAAATTCCATCTTTTCGGGATGAATTGTATCAAATTAATACCCAATATTTCCACCTCTGTCGCTTATAAATTATTTTCAACCTTATTTTGACTGAATTCCTCACATACAGAAACAAGTTGATCATAGTTATATGAACATGTTAAAATGTGTCTTAGTCATGTTTTCGGAGTACACAGTTTCTAGTCTACGTGTTACCATTCTTAAAAATAAAGTTACTCCCGGTAAATGACATCATCTAAAATGAATAGTCCTTATTCATATCGTATAGACTTATTTCGGTCAAAAGCATATGTAATCTTGATAATTCCCTCCGCATTATTGTATGGCTCTAACCACTTTTCTAATCTCCAATTTCGTTCTCGATCATGGTGATACTTCTTAACATCTGGATTCCTCAAAAAGTGGATACTTATTTGAGCATTTTTGCGCAACGTAACTGTAATGCTCAAATGTGTACGACATTAATTTGTCATTCAGTGGTCGCTCGGGGTTATCGATTTTTTGAAGAACTTCAAAGGAATATTACATTTCATTACGCCCCTAGTTTGTACGTTAACCAGCTGCTCGCAAACATTATATAGTATTTGAAGTTATATACGAACAGTGTAACCAGCACGAACACAAGTAGATGTTATGTCGAAATGCTCAAGTGTGCATCCACCTAAAGAACATTATGTTCCAATCTCAATGCAAAATGCTGTAAAACTTGTTCCACATAAAACTGTGGACGTTGTTGATTTGATAACTAGTTATCGACTGAAGACAAACTGGGAAACCAAATAAGAATTCTTACTTTTTGTCATTGGCGGGAAAAAAAGGTATTTTTGAAAACCTCAAAAAAGTAAGAATTCTCATTAGGTACGTTTAATATTGCTGTGAGTGCTGCCTCTAGTGGATTATTTTTAAATATTTAGAGGAAACAGTGTAATTCACCGAATGATACATCATATGTAGTACTAAAAGGCGTACACAGTTGGTTTAAACCTTCTTGTCAACTTTGATAAAAGAGTTCTTTTTGCTTATTTCTATCATTAAGTCTGAAATAAACATTTGTATATGTTTTTTAAATTGCTGCATTTGATTTCACCCATTGTAAAATTTATCTAAGCTCAGAATTTCCATTACATTGTAGCTACTACCATAAATTACATAAAACGCATAATATCGGATTAGCAGTTTGTTTTTTTAACAATGCCAATGTTTTTATATTGGGATGGTTTACTGCCTTTCAATTTAAAGCAAGACTATGATTTAGGAAACCAGGGTACACACTTCAGTCTCAACAAGTCCGTAGTCGAAAAAATATTTCATGTAATTTTGTAAAATTTATTTTAAGTATGACAAAATGTGCTGGTCCCCACGAGTTTATCGGTAATTTAAATATATTGTACTTTTAGGCGAGTGTTGACGAAATTTTACGTAATGGGTTAGAATATTGTACTATACTATTTTTACTTTGTTGTATAAAGTCTTTTTCTTAATCAGAAGCTTTTCTACCTTTCAGTATAAGTTAAAAAACGGTAAATTGTTGCTTCCCCAATTCCTGTCATATTTACACAAATAGATGCGATTTTCCGAACATGGAGTTTTATGTATGTAACGCATTCAATATAATAGTTTTTTCCCATAGAGAATACGGGATTTTAGTTACCATCTTTCTTGGGTTAAAGGTTGAGGTGGTTGCCGTCACAAAATATAAATTCCTCAACACAAAGTTCAATAACGATTTAACAACGTAACTGACTAAACAAAGTTGCAAGCATAAACCCTGACTATAATTTAGTGTTAGGTTTAGTTGATTTTCAGTTTACAATGTAAAACTACCCGCGGAATCAGTTTATAAAGTTACATAATTATAGGCAGTTGACGATTTGTGACTAAGCAACTTCCTAAATTTCATCTTATTTAATAAATAATTATTTTTTTTCTTACCATTTTACCACATTTTCACCAAAATAATACAATTTCTGATAATTAAATTTATATTCTTGCCAAAATCTACTTGAATACATATTTTAACAGCACTGGCAATGTCCTAACCCATAGACGTCAAGTAACTAAGTTTTTTAGCGAAAATACAAAGCCGCAATAATGTACCTGCTTGTAATGTTTAAAATTTGGGGATCGGCATTATTGATTAAGGTAGCTCTTTCTTCCTATTTGAAATTATCACTATATATCTTTACCTTCACTAGCTTTTAAACGAAACTAAAGACGATTACAGCAAGAATTTATTACTGTCGTCATAGAAGTGCATTAGCGTTTAGATTTTTATGAGATATTTAGTTGAAATAGCGTCGTCGAAAGTGGTCTGACAAAGGAAAAACTAACTACATCAATCAATAATACGTATAACGCTTTTTAAATCGTATCTTTTTCCTATCGTTTCACCGCTTCGATTCACTATCAATAATAGTACAAAATGTATGTTCAAGATTTGAATTGTCTCCTAATAATAGACATTTGAAGTGACAACATTTTGAATGGGTTAGATTTTTGTCGGCCTCTTATTATTATAATTGAAGACAGTATATTGTGTCACAAGGGCAGAAAATGAGCTTTAGTTGCACGAGCGAGCATAGGGAAGCGAGGGCAGTTGATATCTAAGGGCTGCTAAAGCGTTTCCTGCATGTGTGGCACACAACTATTTTTCGCCTACCGAATAAACGAAAATACCGGAAAATATAACCAAAAACTTTTCACATTCACTGACGTTTAATTAAAAAAATGTACATGAAACGTCAAAGTAGGTACTCAAGTGACTGATTACGTAAAACTACAAAAACCTTTTTTTTTTGGTGTTCATATGATTGGTTTTCCGGTAAGGTAGGCGAAAAAAACAACTATAAAAGTATCAATGTATTGCAACAGTTAAAATTCGTAAAATATACTAAAGCAAAATTCTCCTGTTTTAATATTAATTGACTTCTGGTCGAAGTGAAAAAATTATTGAGGAAATCTTTAACAATGAAGTCAGTCAGTGCTTTTGAATTTCTAACAGTAAATAGCTGAAAAAAATTTATTTTAAATACATTTTTGAGCTTCAATACAATGCTTAATAATAGATCATTTTTCTTCCACTGTCTTTTTTCGCCTTGTTTGTCATGGGTACTTGAGAAATTCACAATTGTGATATATTTATGTAATCAATAGTTAAGAAAGCTTGAAAATATGGATTTCAGCTCATATTATTTTTGAATTTGATATTTGGGAAATTTCTCAACTAAGACATTCTTTGACCCAGAGACAATAGATTCGTTCCAACTGGCGATAGAACCGTTCTAGATATCGTTTTCGCAAGCGCTGTATTTCTTTAGCGTTCCGACTGATTATAGTATCGTTCTTGGAACGGTACAAAAACTACATTCTGGAAGGGGTGATAAAGTTGATGTGTCCATCCCTACTTCGAGTTTGCGCACTATACAGTTCTCGATACAATTCAAGAACGGTTCCAAAATGCTAGTTGGAACAAACCATATTTATACCGAAACAAGTAGCGAACTCCGAAAACAAACCGCAAACCTGCAGTTGCACTCTCCACTAACATCACGTTGTAAGAGAAGGAGAGTCAATATAGTCCCAATAGCTTATCTTTTGTATCATTATGAAGGAGAGTTTTAATTCCAATGTGTCTTCATACGGCCTTCAGGGACAGCAGTTTCATAACATGGATAGGGTGAAGTTGCTTGCAGCGCATTAAACTTGGGTATGCTCTTCTTTCAACAATTTTAGTTGGCACGTTCTTGTTTAATTATATATTGGAGATTGTTAACATCCCAAAGACACTTGTGTTCTCTTCGGGACTTCACAGTGTCCTTTTCACTTCATTTGTCAATTGACTATCCTCATGTGCACAGACCTTAACTAAGGAAGGTTTAGTGATTTTTTTTATTCGGTTATTTAACGTCGTTCTATTTCTGCAACTGAGGATAATCACCGACGACGGGAGCAGTCTACTCATAACCGGAAATTTTTCCGTATCCACTTGTGTTCTAATCAGTGGTAGGACTCAGGACCTCGGTTTTACGTCTCATCAGAAAGACGGCATATCTACATTATACCTCGTGCTCATTAGTATAATGCTTGCGAGCTGTGATATGCTACTGACCCTAGTAATCTAAGGTGTTTCGCTGTCCGGACTCTACGACGGTGTTTCCCCGGTGGTCACCCATGCAAGTACTAACCGCGCTCGACTCTGCTTCACTGTAATTATCGCATCAAAGGCGTTCCACTACAGTGCTGGGTCGACGCCCGTTTAGTGTTTAAATTATTGCATATTATTATTTAAAGTGGTCCTTGATTTGGTATCCCTGTCATTTTGTAAGGTTTTTTTGCAACAAACATGAAATAAATGTTATGAGAATGTTTTTAGTAGAAATTAGGGACTGTGGAGAAAGACCGAAGGCCCAAAATGACTCTTTTAGGAAGAAATGCCATTTTTAAGCTTTTCTTTGATGAACTAATTCATACAAAACTTCTGAAATAGTTTTTCACCTGTCAGGAACACCATACTAAAATATTTTAAGAATTTTACTGTTCTTTTTTGAACTTTTATTAAATATGTCATAATAGAAAATGCTCAGAATATTCCTTGAATTTACTGTTTGGACGCTTACTTTGTGGAATATACTCATATTACTATTTTAAATAAAACTGCTTCTAATTAATTCCACTATTTAATGAAAAAATTTATGAAAATTCTAAAAAATTATTGATAATTATTTCGATATTTGCATATCATCGTGATGCGTACTAGATGTTTAATATTTTTGCTAGACCAAATAGTGACCTATTTTGTGATTGACTTAATATATATGAATAGAAAAAAGTAGATATATTACAAATATTTAAGCTTAGGTATTATTAGCCCTATGGGGATATCCATGGTTTCCTATATCATTGCACAGTTATACTGATCTTAAATGGGAAAAAGATATCCAGGATATCCCCATAGGGCTAATAATATCTAAGCTTAAATATTTGTAATATAAATATCTACTTTTTTCTATTCATATATATTAAGTCAATCACTAGATAGGTCACTATTTGGTCTAGCCAAAATATTAAACATCAAGTAGACATCACATAAAATGTAACATTCTGTCATTCTGACGATGATATGCAAATATCGAAATAATTATCAATAATTTTTGAGAATTTTCATTAAATAGTAGAATTAATTAGAAACAGTTTCATTTAAAATAGTAATAATCCTAGATTTTTATTATTTGATATTGTAACCTACATTTTTATTAGACTTTTGTTTTATTATGTATGTATATAAGTTTTTTGTTAACTTTTTAAAAACTCAATTTTATTCATATATTTGTTATGTTGGTATATTTTGTGTTTATTTTATGTATACTTTTTTCAATGTCTTTGTAAAGCAACTATTTAGTTTTGAGGTTTTTATATAAATTACTTTTTGTTTTAACATACAGTGATAATGTGTAGAACAAATTTCATTAGTTTAACGAATTTTACCAATTCTGACAATTTTTATATTATAAATTTATCATTATTACATTTTGTTGTCAACTCAAATATTGCAATTCATGATTGGTTGTGCCAAATACTGAAAAATTGCTAATCAATTTGTGCGAAATTCTACCAGCTTTGAAGAAGAATATTTTTCAGGTAATAAGACAAGACACAGTTTCGCCACATTTATCTTTGTTGTTTATAAGTTCTAATTCAGCCTTCACCAGTGAATATTTTAAAAAATATACGTAGATTCTTCGCAGTATTTGGTACAATTTCTAATTTGTATTTTGTCAAAGATGTTTGAAAAACTGACAGGAGTAAAAGAATTACTTGGTTGCCGATTCGTATGAAGCTAATATTGGAGGAAGTATTCAAAAATTATGTACTCCGTTTATGATTGACAATCGGAATGTATTAATTGATAGTGAATACAAACAAAGGTATTCTGTATATATCTTAATGTCAACCAATGTATTGACAGATTATTTTAATATTTTCTAATAATTATTATTATTAGTTTATATCACTTGTCTATAATAGAGTATGCTGTGGTGAAGATATATATACAAAGTTGTTTTTCTGGCAGTAAATGTTTGCATTTTTGCACAGTTGTATTAAAAAGAAGCATAGAAGTATTAGGGACGTTAACGTTATCCTATACATAAAACCGACTGATTTAGTCCATTCCAGAATGACAGGTCGCCCATATTGTGCTGGAGGGCACACTATTCAGTTTTCATTGTTTACTGGTAAAAACCGGATGGTAGTTACAGTGGATTAATGCAACATCAAACTAAACTAAAACTAATTTAAGAGTAAAATTAAATTAAAACTAAGAATATTCCGCAGTTCATGCAACATAAATTAAGAAAATAATAAACCGAGCGGACATGCCCATTTTTTCAATCATTTGTCAAAACTTCCAATAGTAATCGAGCTGTCAGATAACTGAAGATTATTATTAAACGTAAACCAACTTGTTTACGAAAAATTGAGTTGTGAATTTAAAAAAAAATTCAAACATGTAAACAATAACTTATAATCAAAACCTTTGACATTCACTAACGTTCAATTAAAAAATTTACATAAAACGTCAAAGAACTCAAGTGACAGATGATGTAAAACTTCAAAACCCGTGGCGTTAAGAATGTTCCGCCCTTGGGCTGCTAAACAATACTTTCTGCCCTATTTTTGGTATTCATATGATTGATTTTCCGGTAAGGTAGTCGAAAAAAGTAATTGAGCCAGGGTAAGAAAAATATTAGTATAAAACGTCGATTACTGTCAAAATATGACATTGTGTATGCCCCAATATCATCACAGTATACTCTAATTTTTCGGTATGTAGTTGAACTATTAACTTTTGAAATTTGTCATGACGGTTGCCCAAAACCTACGTTTTTTACAATGTATATTTATAACTATTTGTTCTTGCTGAACATACTAGTGATAACTTGTTATTTTTTTTATGTGTTGAAGTTCGTGTTTCATTTGTATATCTTAGAAATATGGTTTTAGTGATAAAACGATTTATATTTTCAGTTAACAAATTACCTGGAAAATCATTTAGGTAGATAGTTTAGTTCGAAGTTAATGACCAGAATTATTTTAAAAAAATACTTATTCTGAGAAAAATTGCCGTGGGACTTGAATGATAGCGTTGTTGCCCCCTGTTTGTCGATTGTGATATCTACTTGTCGGGTATTCCGTATAGTAGCGCTAGTCATTTTATTACGCAATTTAAGTCATATACAATTAAAGAACGAGCTGTTCTTTATGAATACGGGTAGTTTTTTTACTCGTCTTCCTTATGATCTGAGGGACATTATATTGATCCTAAAGTCTTGAGAAAAATATTTCTATTATAAAAACGCCTGAATCATTAGTATGAAAATATGCCTTCTATCAGCAATATTATCTTAAAAAAGTTCGCTGTAAGTTCCCATTCCAGTAAATTTGTCAACTGAATGTATTTGTATAGTTATTTAGTCTTAGTGAACTAGTGTTAAAATAGATTCGTTTAGCCGGACTTGCAGTACAAACCACTCTTTATTGAATAGTGTTCTGTTAGTACTAACTCAATTCCCGAAATGTATCAACTAAATTAAACAATAGTCACTTAAGTTGCATTTCTCAACAGAAAACATTCATTTTTGAGCGCTGACACGTTATGTTGATTTTTAAATGAAGGCAACTTAAATTTAAAAACATTATTCTCACTCGGTGTTGCTCTTTTGATCAGAAACGGTTGATATTTTTTCTTTGGCGAATAGTACAGTAGTTTTCACAATAGGTCTTTTGAAAATACCTAATGGTTGATTGATTTCAGCAGTACACCCATACCTCTGGCTTTTAGTTATACTGTTAATGTGAAGACTAGTTCCCTTTGTCAGTCTTCACAATCACAACATGCTTTTTGAGGAAATCTTTTTTGAACGCTCTAGTACCAAGAGTTTGTACATCCAGCGAGTCAGTGCTTCGCCTTCTAAGATGTGTGAGGATGTCACTTTCTCCTCCTATGTATGCCCAAGGTTTGTATGTACTTCCTTAGGAAGCAGTGACTAGTCCTGCCACTTTTTTATTCAACCTCTACCATTTAATTGTCTATACCCAATGATCAAATATCGCTCTGCGATATATTAATCTATATCTATCAATTCCAAAATTATGTTACATTAAATTCAAATAAATTCGTCATTGAACATTTCTATCGGTCTGCCCTCAAAATATAGAGAGCCAACCATAAGTAGTTATTGTATAAAATGAAGTTATGTAATAACCATATGTTTGGGAATTTGAGTACTACTAATAACACGCTATTCAATAAATAAAATAAATATTGAGTGTGGTTTGAACTGCAAATTCGCAGTTAAAACAATTAAGAAATCATTCTTCACTAGTATTGGAAAAAAAATTTCAAACAGTAAAAAAGTCATAGTTTTTACAATTGAACAAAGACAAACATTATACGTTTCCATTTGTATTGTTCAAGTAATTGTACGAAAGTAAGATGCATCCGATCCAATAACTAATATCTGTAAAAAGAATTAGTTGGTAAAATATTTCTTACAATAAAGAATAAGAATAATAAAATTGTTTGATTCCAAAGAACCAATAACCATAGTAGACGAATGAAATCGAGGAGGAGAAAATAAAACAAAAATATCTGTGAAAAATTTTATGTAACGATGTCAACACTTAACACCTTATTTTTTACTCGCTAAAATTATACCGTCATATTTCTGTTGGAACCACTTCATGGCGTCTTCTTTAGTAAGTCTGTGGGAGAATCCAACTTTACCTTTCTTCGCCCTCCTGTGAGCAACATTGAATCCTGGTCGGCCCAATACTACGTAAAAGTCAAGACCATAAATACCTATGCTTGGGTCGTATTTGATACCAAGATCGATGTGTTCTTGGATACCAAAACCAAAGTTACCAGAGGCTAAAAATAAAAGTTATCATGCTTTAAAAAATGCAAACAAAATTTTTTTTTGGAAAAAGTGACCTGATCTATATATCAATTTTTATAAAAATTATGTGTCTATATATAGTGTAAGGTTGTCGTGAAACAGCCTGTAAAGTTCAGGGTTTAAATAATATTAACATTTAGCATTCCTAGAAATACCACACAATTTGTTAAAATAAGCGTTGTTGATAATTTTTTTTTTAGTTATTTAGTAAAATACATAGGAAGTAAGACCGCATATTCCCCAATACAACATCCTATACTGGAATATAAATACTTTATGTAATATCAGCCTGCTCCAATTAACTGTGTCTATCAGTAAACCAGTAAGTGGGTTTACTTTTCAGATATAACTTTTTTAATAAGATTAATGAACCCAACACAATCTAAATGCCAAATGATTGAATTTATCAGCTATTTCCATTTTAGCTTGAAATACCAACACACAGGAATTAAAAAAATATTTCAGATTAAATTATAAATATTAGGGACAAAATATAGAAAATTTAATATATATATTTAATTTATAGAAATTGTAAATAAATTGGCAAATGAAAGCTAGTTACTCCACTAACTGTTTTAATTAATTCCATTTTCAATTTGAAAAAAAACTGGTACTATCACTTTAAAAAGTACAAAGTTATGTTGAGACATAATCATTAAATGGTTAAATCAAAGATAATTTGGATCAAAATTGATGCCGAGGGTTACAAGTGACAAAATTTCAAAAAATGGGTTAAGTGCATAAAATGAAATAAGATATCACTAAAAAGTTTGTGGCAAAGAGGTACAAGTGCACTTGTATCCCTTTGCGTGTTAGGCATTGCACATTGTTTTCAATGAATCTCGAAGCCAAATCCGGCAAAAAGTTTTTAGTCAATAAAATGGAGCAAAATGACTATTGCTCCCTTAAACGAAATAATGAAAGACAATGTGCAGGGCTTACGAAAAATGCAATGGCTCCACTTTGAAAAACACACTATCAAACGTTTGACTTAGAAGTATAATTCAATGTCTGTCGGGGCATGTAGCCCGGGAAGTAGTTCTTTCTTCTTCGTTGAACGGTAACTGTTTTTGAAAAATATTTTTCAAAACATTGTTGTAAGCGTCAGAATTATATATTTTCATTCTTCGATATCTAAAAGAGTTTCCCTTTAGCACTATCGATATAAAAAAGACTGGTAGGATAGGGCGACCTACACGGATTCCAGCAACCATCGAACTTCCGGCTGTCTATAAAGGTAAGATAAAACTTCTAAAATACAAAAATGTATTGGAACTTTTACCATATCGAGTTTTCTGCCGTAAATTAAACCATGACACAGCTCCAAATCGTCAAACCCGTAATAATCCGCAACTTGAAATAGACCCAGAAGAAGGTGCAGTGGATAATCCATCAGAATATGAGGAAAACACTAATCTGATTATTTCTAAACTGATTCTTTCCTCTCCGAAATAAACGTTTTTCAACAATTTATTGCTTGTTTTAGTTTAAAAAATTCCCAAAATACTTGAGTGGTAAAGGGGAACAAGTTCGAATTTTGAAGCAAAGAGTTACAAGTGCAAACATTTTTTCAAAAAACTTAAAATTTTTTATCAACAATAATTTCCAAATTTGTAAATGTTTTTAGGGTAAATAGATAAAATGTATACCAATAATCAAAAATACTTTTATTTGTTGATTGATTCATTTTAAAATTTATTCTGGAAAAGTATCTTTTCCTGCATTTTTCTCAAGAAAAGCATTTTGTCACTTGTACCCCTTGGCATCTAATCCCCTCAATTGGGAGCACAAATTATAAATTGAGTGCACCAAATGTTTTTAAATATAAATAAAAACATCAGAAAATTATTTTTCCATCAATTAAAATGCCTAGAAATTAAATGCACCATACAGTTGGTCCGCTGAATCTTTTCCCATGTATGAAATTAT